>OZ038381.1:71647787-73002962 GCA_964036045.1 Eutreptiella sp. 'Long Island Sound 2002' | reverse complement strand
CTCGTGGAATGGAAGGAACTGCCGCCGGTGCCATGGAGCAGCAGCAGGTTGTTGTGCTGGGTGTTCTCCACGTGTGCTTCTTCTTCACCTCTAGAGGCCAATCAGCTTTGTGTTGCGCGTCTTCCGCGTCTTGCGCGTCCTGCATGTCGTGCCTCCGCATTGCGTTTGGAGCAGAGACGTGACGTTTTTCGCGTACTGCAGAAGCTGCCCCCGGAAACCAAAGGTCAAGATGCCGAACAAGGACCCAAGGAGGCCGCAGAAGGCGCCGCAGCGGGAGCTGAGGTCTCGGCAGGGGGCGATGGTGGTCCAGTAGGTGAGCAGGTGCGCGTTGTGGTGTCACTGCCGTTTGCGCGTCATGCCCGTACGGTTTTGTTGCGCCTCTGGAATCTGCCTCGGCCTGTGCCGCGCGTTTTGCGCGTGTTACACGTCATATTCGTCCTCATTCCGGCCTTCCTCTGGAGGACAACACCCCGTTTTGCGTGTTCTGCAGACGCCCGTGCGAGTCAAGGAGGAGCCCCCCGACTCCCCGGAACGCCATGCCCATCCGGAAGGGGGTCCAGATACGGAGATGGATCCCGAGGGCAAGATGACCGATGGCGACATTGCGGAAATTTAACGCCAAAGGGCGAGGAGGGGTGGGAGGGTGAGGGGTCACATACTTACTTCTCCCCGCTTGGGGAACCAAGTCCCGGAAGCCAATGGCCGGACCCCGACGATTCCCTGGGGCGGCAGAGTTCGCAGCCCGCTTTGCGGGTTCCCCCTTGGGAGGTTTCAGCGCAGACAGGCTCTTTTTCACAGCAGGCGCCGGATGGGTGGCGTCGCAATTTGTGGTAAAATACCGGTGTCACGGTTGTACAATAATGGAGTTTTATGGCGATCGGACATGTAGTGCCCGGTCTGTGCTCAGCACAAGCGAACTGGTGGTATCCCGCAAAAAAAGATACCACTCATGTTGGCATTTGCTCTGTGGTCGGGGAATCGAGGTTGAAACCCCCCCCCCCCCTGCTGCAGACTGCTGTGTGGTAGGGGAATTGAGGCTCAACCCCCCCCCTCCCCAAAAGACACACGCACTGCCTTGTGCTACGTGTCCTGCGCGTTGCCTCTGACTCTGCCTCTGGAGATCGTGTTGCGCGTTCTGTGCGTGTTGCGCGTTCTTGGCGTTGCCTACAGTACTGCCTCTGGAGTTTGAATGTACGTGTCCCATGTTGTGCAGACGCACCGCTCTTCGAAAATGCCCTTTCCTAAGAATCTTTTTGCGGGTGCACTCCCCCTGGAGGATTGTGCAGCAAATATCATGCATGGAGTCCGGCCAGGCCAAACTGAACTAGCTGGGTACACCGAGGATGAGGTTTGGGACCACATGTTGGCTCCAATCCAGGAATTACAGCGGGCATCCCTCCGAAAGGCGAATCTCCCCAACTTGAGCCCCCTGGTACCAAGGTGTGTCCCCTTATCGATATTGACTGTAGCCGTTGACCCACTTGATTCCAGCGTTTGCCCCAATCGATTGTAGCGGCGGCTTCCATTTCCGTAGGTACAACGCCTTCATCCTCCTACTAGGCATGGTACGACCGATGCAAGTAGATGGCATCCGGGAACGGGACGGATTGCTATACAGCCCCTTCATGGCACAATTGCTAAGCCGCAAGGAGTACTACGTCTTGCACCGTAACATCCGGCCCGACGTTGTTGACCTACTAGAGGAATGTAAAGGGCAGTGGGCTGGTGCCTGGCGGTTGAGTGGCGCGGCGTGCGGGGATGAGTCCGGGGTGCCGCACAAAGGCATACGTGCCGGCCCACTACGGATGTTTATCGCCCGCAAGCCCCACTCCACCGGCATCAAGCTGTATTGCCTTGCCAATGCCACCAGTGGGTACGTGGTGGACATGTATCTATACGTGGGCAGACGCGGGCACCTGCGGCGGTTTGGCAACACCGCGGGCAACTTCAATGCCCAGCAGATCATGACCATGTGGGCAGGTCTCCTCCCTTCCGGGAACATCCTCTGTGCGGACTCCTGTTTTGGATCGCACGAACTAATGCGTGACCTCACTGCGGATAGGCACTCCTTCTTGATGATGACCAAGCGCTCCACGTACGGGGTGGACAGGGCAGGACAACTGCTAGCAGAGGGGCAAACCGCACGTGCACTGTGGACGACGCGAGATACGCCATGGTGGTCTTCAAGAACCCAAAGGTGGGACACAAGCCGCCCCGGGTAGTGTCAATGTTCACAAACGGCCACTTTCCGCAAGGCGGACCCATGCATCGGCGCAGCGGGAATGAGGTGAACCCGGTGGTCGCCAGCTATCGCGTGGGGTGGATGGCGTCAACCAGATGGCCCTCCAGATGCACCAGATGGGACGTCAGATGACGTGGTCGCATGATGTTCGTGCGTTTGTCCTCCGGTACGCCGTGGTTAACTCATACGCGACTTGCCGGTCCCTCGGGGGGGCCCGAACGGGTACTATGTTTGACCGGCAGTGGGGCCTTATGCGGCGCCAGTTTTGTACAGTGGCAGTGCCCAAGCCCATCCACGTGGTGGTGCGGATGCCGGGCCGCCGGGCGTGCAACCATTGCAACCGGGGCAAGACCCACTACGTTTGTTGTGGGTGCGGCAAGTGGTACCATGTCCGGTGCTTTGCCGTGGCGCATGGGGTGACCGGGGTGGTAGAGGTGGATGTGGAGGAGGAGAGCCAAGAGGCCGAGGAGGATGGAAGCGAGAGGGAGGAGGGTGAGGATGACGAGGAGGAGGAGAGTGAGGAGGAGGGGGAGGAGGATGAGGACAAAGAGAGTGAGGAGGAGGAGGAGAGTGAGGAGGGAGAAGACGAGGACATGGAGGAGGACGAAGCTTAGGAAGGATAAGGTGGTGGAGGGCGGACGTGGTGGAATGGTGGAATTCATGGCCGCCAAGCCTCTGCCAACCCTCCCATGGGACCAGTGCGAACCCTGGGGCACAACCGCGTAGACTGGATACCCAAACTGTGAGGACGCGCCCCCCCCAAAAGTGCGCGCGTGTGCAATAGCGACGTGCTCTGAGTGCTACGCGTTTTGCGTGTGCCGGAACTCTGCTTCTAAGTCTGCCTCTAGAACCCCGTGCTGCGCATTATGCGCGTTGTGCGTGTGTTTTTTGCGTTGTCCACGTTCTACGCGTGTTGCGTGTAATGAAGCAACACGCGCAGCACGTATTATGCCGCGCAAAGCGCTTCCGGACACAAACGTCCCCTCTGTAGACAATGGAATATTGTTGGGGCAAACCAAGAGGAGTTGGCTGTTGTGGATTTCATTGCCGAGCGAGAAGGCGTTGAACCACAGCAGCGGAAGAAGTGGTCAAAGGTTTTGGATGCTTTCGGTGCCCTTGCATTTGCAATTGCACCCTTGCATTCCACCTTCATCCAGTAGATCGTTCATAGTCGGTCTGCACCCCAAGGACCCCGGCGGTACATTGGGAGGTGGCTCGGGTGTACCCCGAACCCAAATCTGTGGACCCCGTTGACACATGCTTTTCTTGTGATGGCACACCTCACATGGCGTGCCACGAATGTAAGGTTCTTCATTGTGCCTTGCATTCGTCCATCTTGTGTCAATCGGAGATTTGTGTTGGGTTGCACCAATTCTCGACGGCCATCCTTGCTACTGTTGCTGTTGCTTCTGCTGTTGTTGCTGCTGCCGTTGACACCCGTCTTGGTGTGCCTACTGTTGTTGCTGCTTCTGCTGTTAACACCCGTTGTGGTGTGTGGATCTGTCGCAAGTGGTACATAGTGCCTCCTCAATATCCCCAAAATGTTGATGGTGAACTTAGAAATGACCAAGCATTTTGCACCGAGCTACAAGGGAAGTTGAAAACGGCCCTGTTTGGGATGTGCAATAATCCCACAGTGCGAGGCAAACCGCGCCATGCAGATACCAAGGCCAACTTGATTTTCAAGCGTGTCTTTTGTAACTACTTGTAAGTAGTTCCCACAGATGTTGGCAATGGCCTTGTCAGGACTCTTTTCTTGAGCCTGATTTTGTTTCTACTGCCCGACCCCAATTATATTTTGTCATGTTGGCCGAGTGCCAACTAATTGGTGCGCATGATGGTTTGGCCTGGGTGGGGCGCCACTGACACAAGTGGCCGAGAATTGACTCGGGGGGCCTTGTGCGCTTAAACAAAAGTACCACTTACCATCGAAGTGTTGACTACCTTGTTTAAAACGGCAACGGGGGAGGGGGGACTTAGTGGACTAAGGTAAAACTTAGTAAAAAAAAATTTTTTACTAGGTTTTACCTCGTTTCTACTAAGTTTTACCAAATTTTACTAAGTGTTACCTCGTCCGGTACTAAGTTTTACCTAATTCCCATGGTAGTCCATTGGCACTTCCACGGGTTGCAAGGAATCACCGCTGGAGCTAGCCCCCATCCCCTCCCTTGGAATTTCCTTTGGCCTTGCGAGCCACATATTGGTTTTGCAAAATGGCCAACATAAGAAAGTCCCCTTTAGATGCATATCCCTCCGGCCAAGAGACGTGCTCCGCTAAGACATCCAAGTGCCAGGCCAGTGTATGCATCTCGTCCACAGACCAACATATTTTTCGCGGCCGCAAATCTGGCACCCCGGTCACCTAGCACTAGCTAAGAAGCCACTCCTAAAGCAACCTACAGCACAACTGTTGGAGTAGACTCCGAAAACAACGTCAGGGCATACACAAACATTAATGGAACATGTTTGTCTCTAGCCTCAAGAGCAACACACAGTTCGTAGCGTTGTGGCGGCACATCCACAGTTGTTCCCTTGTACCACTTGGTAGGCATAAACACAAACCATATGTCTAAACTCCTCCACCAATGCCACCGCATCCTTCTGTTGATGGGGCACAAACAAATAGCGGGAGTTCTTGGGGTCCAACCCGGGAACAATGGATGCCTCTCGCTTATTCACCTTGAGCCTCTCCAACATCGCCTGCTCCCAAGAAAAATTATATTGAACGACCACCATGTGCGCGTCATCCAATTGTGCTTGAAACACCAACACTATGGGGTCTTTGCCCAGCTGCAACATTCACAGTTGTCGGAACTTTGCATGTGTGCAGAGCCCGGCGAGCTATGCACCACCCACACTGTACGTGGTACCTGCAGCGTCAGTGAACCCAAAGGACAATCTGCCTATGGATTTTCAGGTTGATCTCAAAATTCGCCAAAACAGCCAACCTGATTCAGGAACACGTCCAGGTTCTCTGGTCCAAACAATAAACACTATGTCCAAATTAGGAACATTTGCCTCCAGTAACTTCGGCCGCCACCAACGCCTCCACTCCGGGAAAGAGCTTACTAGGTATATTCCTCTAGCTCTTCAAACTCGAAGGACAAGCAACCGTTCTCAATATGGGTACCCTCCTTCAAGAAAACTCATCCTAAAAAACGTTTGGTCTGAGTTTCATTGGTTGCACATGTCGGGTATTATGCGTGGTTTCATTCGCCGCGCGTCACGTGGGTCAGGTGCTGTCGGTGTGCACTCATGTATCGTTTGCAGCTGATACGGTTTTAAAAGCTATGGGCCAAGGGATGGCAAGGGGGCGGTGGTGGCTTTTCAGCAGTTAATATTGGCAAACCCTTTGCTCTCTCTGGCCACCACGCAGGGTCTGGCCTTCTGGCAGCGGTGAGGGTGCTGTGGGTCCTACGCTGTCATGTGGTGTTTCGCGGCCTCGTCCATACAGTGCAGGAGTTTGTCTAGCGGTGGATGGGTGGGGGTCTGAGGACTGTGGGCGTCGGCGATTGAGATGTCCTTTTATTGAGAGAAGGAGCTGGGCCTCACAGATAATTTGGTGCGCTTCCTCGGCAGACATTCCATGTTTCCAGAAGGGTACAAAGCCCATTGGGGGTGGTGCAGCAGAAGAAAGCTCTGCAGGTGCCTAAGGCCCAGAAATGACACCATTTGTTGCCCGACATGGTCAATCAAATCCTAAGTATAATGTCAATGAGGGATGGGACGTGGTATACTGTGATGGTTCCCGCAAGGAGACAGTGGGATTCTCCCACACGATTTAGTATATGGTTTGGGGACGGCGATCTGCGGAGTGAACAGGGTGCGGTGCCATCCAGCGACTGACAAACCATTACCTGGGCAGAGCTCCAGGGTGCGGTTCTAGCGCTCACGAAGCAGCAGCCAGGTGTGTGCGACTGCACCTCGTCACCAACAGTGAACTACTGTTCCTGGGGTGAAAGGGTAAGTGTGGAAAGTGGCAGCAACAAGGGTGGGTGGGGTCACGGGGGGCGCTGGCACATGTCAATCTTGGAGAAGCACTGTGGAACACATTGTTGTTGCTGGGGGCCACTGTGCCAGTGCAGTGGGTCCCCTCACATGTGTGAGTGCAGGGTGACGGGGCAGATGAGCAGGCTGTTTGGGGGTCGGCGCAAGCGTTTGACCATGGGTTGGCGGACCGCGAGGTCCCGGACATTTCGGTGGTGTTGGGCCTCAAGGAGATGACCTCGTCAGTGATGAGAATATGAGTGGGGTGTACATTTGTGGGTCGGACAGTGGGTGGAGGACGGATATTCAAGCAGTGGTACCTGCACTGCAGGGCAGCGGAACGCTGTCGCACCGTAGCCGCAGAGCAGCTGGACCAAGAACTGATTGAGCTTTGACCCCCAACCGGGGTGGACCATGCTGGTTATCTGAAAGCCTGACGTCATGGCCAAGTGGGGTGGGGCGATTCTGTTGTCGCCAATTTTGGCGCATGTGACTTTGGTGGTGGTACTTCCACCCAGGACACATTGAGCACTCTCCCCATTTCGGCGAAGAAAATGTTGTGATTCGGCAAAAAAGGAACAATTTGACAGGAGAAAGCATTGAACTGGCAACACAAGTCGGCAAAAATTGGTACATTTCGCAACATATATATGATTGTGTGCAATGACTTGCCTGTCATGCCATCAACCAAAAACACAACCACATAAGAAGGCAGATTGTGTCAGTGGTACCCCTCCAAATGTTTCAGCACTCTGAGTCTGGATTCCAATGGGGCCGAGGAGCTGCATTTCGAGAATGCTGATGCCCTGGTGCAGTCCCACTCTTTCTTTGTGCCACTGCGCAAACAACACTTTGTGCGAACAGTTCCTTTTTTGTTACGTTGAAGAGGATAGCGAGAATTGTTAGAAAGCAGCATATCCTACACTTGCTAAACCTGCTTCCCCAGCAGCTCTTGTACCACTGAAAGGGTCGGATCTCATGCTCCAGTGAAAGGGTAGGATCTCATAGGTGTTGCAGACCTGAAGTCGTGCTGTTCTGCAGTAATCCTGGCATACAGGTAGGTCTTGAACAGCAGCTTGCCCAAACACCATGACGTTGGGATAATCATGAACCCTGTTGGCACGTGCTCTCCTCGTGCACAGTTGTGTGGGTGCCTGATGGTCCTTTGAACAAAGGATACCAATCAACAGATTTTGCTTTGCCTGCAGCCTTTATCACAGCACTCAGAAGTGTCCTGCAGAGCGGGAGGGTGACCCTCGTCGTGCTTGTGGCCAAACAGCACAAGGAGTTGTTTCCTCAATTTTTCGTCCTTTAACTGCTGTGTTTGCAGGAGATTGAGATGTGTAGCCTGGGAACACGGTACTCCGAGGCGCATTGATGCAGGGTGCTTGCTCAGTTTCAGTGTCCTCTTGAATGTGTGCCTCTGAAAAACGCAGAAAAGGGGTTGACGTGGCACACCCAACCTTTTGGGGAGCTCCAGTGCACCAGCGTTTTTGTCATTGCTCAGTCCGCACGAATGGCCGATGCAGACACACCCGCTCCAACGACAACCCCCGCATCAGCAGGGCTGTCCTGCCACGGCCTTGATGAGGGTTGCGCCATCTTCATCCGGGAGCCTGGGGGCTACGACAAGCTGGAGGTTGCTGAGCCCTTGTCCGCCCCAACGCGTGGCCCCAACATCGCTTTTCTGGGGGTGGATGAGGCGGACCTGGTGACCGTCCGAACGCACGCCACGGGGGTCAATTATGCGGACGTCTGCGTGCGCTGGGGCCTCTACTCGTCCGCGAAACAGTACGTCGGGTGGCCCATCTGCCCAGGGTTTGAGTTTGCTGGGGAAGTGCAGTCGGTGGGCAGCGCTGTCACAGCGTTCGCTCCCGGGGACATGGTGTTCGGGGTGACCATGTTCGGCGGCTACAGCACGCACATCACAGTCCCGCACTACCAACTGTTCCGCCTGCCGCCCTTCTTGTCCCCCGCCACTGCTGCCGGCTTCCCTGCAGTGCATCTGACGGCGTGGTATGCTGCGTTTAAGTTGGCGGACCATCTGTGCGACGGGGACCACGTGCTGGTGCACTCCGCAGCAGGGGGCGTCGGCAGTGCTCTTGTGCAGATGCTGAAGATCCGCGGCTGCAGAGTTGTGGGGGTTGTGGGGTCATCACACAAAGTGCAGTACTGCCGGGACTTGGGATGCGATGTCGTCATCAATAAGAGCACCGAGCAGTTGTGGCCTCTCGCAGTGCAGGCGGCGCCGCGGGGCTTCCGTGCCATCTTTGATGCCAACGGCGCGGAGACGCTGGCGATGGGGTACAACGTGCTGGCGCCCTCCGGGCGCCTCATCACGTATGGGTTTCATTCCATGCTGCCCAAAGTGGGCGGGCGCTTGGGGCTGCGGCAGTGGCTGCACGTGATCTGGGACTGGCTGTGGACGCCGCGGTTCAACCCTCTGGAGATGGTCTCTGCGAACAAAAGTGTTATGGCCTTCAATTTGAGCTTCCTGTTTGACCAAGTGGACCTGTTCACTGAGGGCCTGCAGCAGAATCTGACGTGGATGGAGAAGGGCTTGATAAAGGCCCCGAGGGTGACATCCTACCCTCTGAGGCAGGTGGCGCGGGCCCATGCAGCCCTTGAGTCGGGGCAGACCGTGGGGAAACTGGTCCTTGCAACGCTGTGATGTCCCTGCAGGAGTTGGTCCCCTGCCACAGTCTTACTCACCATTGCACAACCACGACCTGCTGTTTCAGTCATGTTTTTGGAATCATGGCATTGACGCTTCCTGTTTCTTCTTTCGCAGTGAGGCGCTGTTTCCGCAACTTGTGGACCTTTTCCCACTCTTCCCGCAAGTGGAGAGGTCGGGGTATGCGAGCTGTTGCCGAAGAACCAAGGCTTTTCTCATTTTGTGTTTCCCAAACCCTTTCCCTTACAAGCAGATGCCCTGCACCATGACCACGGCAGGTTCAAATCGGCTGGCCCTGTTCAACAGCTTTTGTCCTTCTTCTGCTCCATCGTATTGTCGCAGTCGTTTCCATTTCGGTGCTTCAGGTCAAGGATATGCCTTGGGAAGGGCGCATGCAGGTCCAATCGCTGCCAGCAGAAAGACAGGGCGTAGCCGACCAAAAACGCAACAGCCAGAGTGACGACGGAGGTGGTTATGGGTGTGAAGGGAGCTGATTTACTGTCCAGGGCCCCATGCGTCAACGAATGGATGAAACGGCGCATTCTGGGCTTGCTGCGGAAGAAACCACAATACTAGCCATGGGCCAGAAAAGTCTGGTCACGGGATTATCTCACAGCAACAACCGGGTGCTTGTCAGGCGCCCCTGATGCACAAACTGCAATTGATTTTGTACAACAAGGCAGTTGGATGCGGTGGCACAGATTGTGGGCTCACGAAATTGCTGGTAATAACACTGAACAGTGACATGCACAGTGGAGCTGACATCCTGATGCGCTGTAATAGGTAAAATGCAAGCGCCAAAGGGAAGCGTCAGTATGAGTTGGATGTTGGAAAAATGGTCAACTGCGCCATTGGCAAGGACTGTTTTTTGGGAACAAGCACCTGTTGGGGGACGCGGTCCTGACAAGCAGCTAATTCAGTAACTCCCCTGCAAAACAACAAGAACATGCATCAGTAAGAACACGTATGATTGTTCTAGCAAATTCTGGCCTCAACTAGAACACATAGCCCAAATTCAACACAATACTCAGATGCTTTGAAATCTGCGAATGTCTTGCATATTCACTATTCCTCACTTCTGAGCAAAAAATGCAGCCACTGATGATTGCCTGAGTCTGGTCCCAAACTCCACTCCCTGGGGCTACATGTCAACTGCGGGGGAGTGGTCTAGGCAGTGCGCACGCAGTGCCAAAAGTAGGACATGTCCAAGAAGCAACTGGCTAGAAACCACCGTTCCCGCTGATTATTGCAAGTTATGATTGATGTGTAGGGGTGTTAGCTGTACAGGCTGGGTGCGTAGAACTTTTACGAGGCCGGAGGAGGTTTGGTGTCAGCCCATTTTGCCAGCAACACCAGCTCACCATGGGCGATCTCCCTCGATTTCAGTCATTATGGTTTGTCGCTCTTTATGTGCCTTTGGTCATTCAACAGTCACTTCAAGAGTGGTGGCAAAGCTAGAGTGGGGATGAAGGACACTCCAGCAAAGCACGGCAGCATCCCCAATGACGAGTCCTCTACTATTGCTTGATCCTTATGTTTGTCACTATCAGAGTTTCGACTGGCTCGAGTGGGAACAAGGCCCAGCCACACCATTTCATAAAGAAAAATGATTTCATTTTGCTTTGCTGTTGTGCTGTTGTTTTGTTGAGAGATTGTGTCAATAATGCGCTGCTACAGTAAAAGTGGCTTTCCAATGCCCTTTTCACTGCGGCAAATCTGTTGTTGCATGCCTTCTTCATACACGGGGGGGGGGGGGGTTAGGAATAGGCGAAATTTGGAACGGCAAAATCTGGCACAACAAAAGTTTACCAAATTTGCCATGCAGTTTAAGAATTTGTGTCAAGTTTTGCCATTGTTCTACATGATGGTTCGTCCATAATTTTCAAGAGAATTCGGCGATGCAGGTTTTGTTGTATGGTGCTAGGGGCGTGATCTAAGTGGTCCAGTTTCGAAATCTTCGATCAATTTGCTTCACTCAGTGCAACAAGTGTTGTTGCCAGAAGCTCATGCTGGGGCACACCAGGTTACAGTTTTGCAGTGACGCTACGTGCAAGCATCTCTGGTCAAAGAGAGTTGTAGTACCGTTGAACCTCCTATTTGTCATCATCTTGAACATTGCAATGTAAGCTTAACAGCCCACACAGGTCACCTTCCTTTGATACAGATTCACAGCATTGTCAGTATCATCAGAGGTTCCATCTAGCACAGATTGGGCATTAGGAAGATCTGCTGCCTGCATTGCGCTACCATCCAGACCCAGAATTGATGGGTGTGGCCAAAATTGAGGGTTCAAGTGCACCATCTGGATCTTCCTCAGTTACCCCATGAGGATGGGTGACACAGTGCCATCGTCTTCATGATCTGTTGAAGCTTCATCGCAGTCAGCAACCACAAGTTCATCTGCGAGTCGCGCCTCTGCTATCAAGTCAACAAACAGAGACCGGCCCATTTTATGGGCTACACAGGGGTATGAACCAACAAAAACACACAAACCATGAGAGCATGCAGAATCATAAGGACATGGAAATGTCCTTATTTTTTTGGGGGGGGGGTTAGCACGCATCACACAGAAGGGTTCCCAAGAGTGTGGCATATTTCAGATGAGCTTATTGCCCTGATTCTTGATATGTTTCAGGCACCAATTGCGCTGGTTGTCGACAGACAAATTCGCTATGACGCTCGGTTTTGTACCTCCTGGTGTTAGGCAGGGGTGGCCGCCACTCCCTACACTTTTTGCCACCATCATTTTCCCCGCTGCGTTCAGGCTATCTAAATTACCTGATCTGGGTGTCATCTTACTTCATACAGATGATCTGCTGATTATTATCAGGCACTGCTGGATCTAGCCACTCATCTGATTGGGAGCCATGGATATTTTGCAGAGATTTCCGGCCCACTCGGGTCTGCAAGTCAATTTTGCTAATTGTAAACTTTCTGTCAGGACCTGGATTAAGAACAAGGTTGCAGCCCTGAGACGCATCTCCCCATTTAGGATTGCTACGAATGTTTTGGGGTTTCTCTTGGCCACACCCCGAAAAGCTGTTCTGCAAATGAGCTCTCAGCGCGTGGAAGGGTTTTTTCCATGCAATCCTGGGCCCTGGGCCTGGCAGAGCGACTGATGCTACTGAAGTTGTGGTTCTTACCACTGACTGTCCAGGCAGCACGAGGCAATTTTTCGGGAGACAGTATGGTCAACATGCTGAAAACTTGCCTCACGGGATGGGATGTTGTTCATGCCATTTTGGTATTGCCCCTATCTGAAACAGGCTTGTCACTTCCGCAACCCAGAACCTTTTTGTACTTGCAGTACTCCGTTGCCTTTCTTTCTCTACTTCCTTGAACTACTGGAATTCTCAAAACAGCAGTATTGAGGGTATGTGGGGTGCATTATCACAAAGAAGCTGCTCAGGGTGTAGGACGGAGGGGATTTGCGAAATGGCTTTCCTCAACCCTGCCATATTGGAGATCCCCAAAGCAGGGAGGAGACAAATGGCTGCATAACCCTTGCCTTATTGGGTCCCCGGTGTTGGGAGGTCACAAAGGGTTGCAGAGACCCTGCCGTATCCAGGGTGCAAACCCTTAGGGCTCCAAAGTAGGGAGGTCCTACGGCGCCGTATCGAGGTACCCAAGTGGGGAAGGTAACACTCGCTAAATGGCCCTTGCCGCATTGGCGTCCCCTGAGGGGAGAAGCAAGAAAATATTTGCATGACCCCTTTCCCCTATACACTTGGATTTTGCATTCCCCTGAGTGATACCATATTGGAACACCTTCCCCTGCTGAGGGTTCTCTCTTTCTTTTGGAGGTATCACACCCTGGTGTCATCCATTGCAGAAAACAAGTTTTTTCAATTCTTTGGTATGGCAGTAGGCTGGTGCATTTTGGTGCACAGGCCACTCTTTGTGTGCTGCAGACAAGATCAGGCCTACCCCATCAGTTTTATCCTGGATCCTAAAGGGCCCAAAACGCTTGTGTGGGCATCCCAAGGGTAGGCCCACAGCCATGTGACCAAGTGTACCCCAATTGCACTCCGTTCGTAAGAGGAACACATGAGAAAGGCGGTAGTTAGGTCCGGTGCAACCCACGGAAGAAAGGGTGGAGGAGACAGAGGCACAAGGCAAATGGGGCCCGCTGGGTATTGATAAGGTGCAAAAACGACCCCCGCGGACAGATGTTTTGCTCGATCAATTGGAGGAGTGGCAGGAAATGGGCAAAACTTTGCTGAGGAAATCTAAAAGTGGTGCACCCTAGTGTTGATGCTGCCCCAAGATGCTGTGGTGGCACAAGGGACAGCGTTGTGCACCATGTATCTGGCAGTACAAGAAGTAGTCCATGAGTGGCGCCACAGCATGCGCCACCACAAGCAACTAGTGGGTGCACTACGCCCTCATAGTGTGTGCAAGAGTCATGGCACAAGGCAGCCCGAGGACTGCATACGATGATGCCTCTAGTGCGACAACACATGCTACAAATAGATCACCATCAAGTTCCCTTGGTTGCCCCATACAAACATTCATGCCGAATGCCACCTGTGGCGTCAGATGAAACAACAGCCATGTTCATGACCAGGTTTCTCGATGACTCTCGTGTGTGTGTGGTGTTTTACGGAAGCCCAATAGGGTATTTGGCGCTTGTTTGTCCACCCAAAAAGCTTTGACAGTGGCCCTTTGTAGGGACGGGAATCTTGTCAAAAGTGGCTGAAAATATGTTGTTCCAAAGGTGATACAAAAACGGAGTTTGCCGTGATATCTCAATGACTGCCACCCAAGGACTAGTTCCTGGTGCAAGTTTTCTACCCCCATGTCATGTCACTGGCTGAGCCCCACCACCGTTCTTGTGCTTGTTTAGGAAAAACCCAAAGCGGAGCATCGACGATACCTGTTGATGTGTGGGAATCCTTGGGGGGAGCGGGACACACCGTGCTCGCATTGTGCATCTTTTTTATGTAGATAGTTTACCAAACACCATTGTCCTACTTTCTTGTTGCCCAGTGGGGTGCCGTGTTGCTGAGCTAGTGCCCCATTTCACCCAGCATGCCCTCACGACTGCATTGTACATGGTCTTCCTTAGTCTATAGCTCAGCAACACATGTCGTTTTCTTGGGTTTGCGCCGGTACCCTTGTCTTCTACAACCACAGCAATGTACATGAGCGGGGTTCTGCTACAATTCTTGGACCCTCAAAATGCCTTGGTGATTACATACACACACAGGATGAGGGGAATGGGAAGGTAGTGAGTCATGATGGTGCTGCACCCCACCGCTTGGAGTTCCACATCCGGACCCCATCCCCATCACCCTCAACGTCTTCCAAACCTGAAGTTGATAGTGAAAACGGCCCCCAAGTACGTATGCATTTGGATATCTACATGTTGTACATCAATCATTTTTGCTCTGTACAATCTAGATGCACTTTGGATTGCAATAAACGGATGTGATTCGATGGTTTTTGGATGCCAATGTTGCTGTGTACTACCGTTTTGTGGGGGTCCGAGTGGGGGGGGGGGGTGAAAATTGGGTAATTGCCCCAAAAGGTGCGCACTGTGCGCGGATTACCCCTTGGGAAAGTTTAAACTTGTGTAAAAAGATGTAGACCTCATGAGAGCCACCCTCTAGCTCACCCATGCAACCGAAGACAAGTTGAAGGCATGGAAAACGGAACAGTTGTTTTGCCCGCTGGACGAGGACCAAGGAACTATTAGCCGTGTGATGGTGGATTGCCCTTGTTTGTCTTTGGCGTTTCATGTTATTCATCATTGCTTTCCAAAGTCACCCCCCCCCCCTTGTCCTTCCCCACCCCTTGCTCTTTGCCAAGGGGGTTAGGTGGTAGGGGGCCGTCACTTGGTCAACCCACAATTTTCCATTGCGGCTCACTGTGCAGCTGTGTTGGTGATTGTGTTGTGACCGTGTGAATTCCCGAAGGGAAATGGGTTCCCAAGGATCTGCTTGCATCTGCCAAGTCTCGTACTATGAAGGCAAAACCACCACCGAAGAGTGCTGTTCAAAGTATTCTAGTGGAAAGTGGTGAGCATGTGCAAGAGTTCAAGGTCAAGTGGAGTAGGACCAACAAATTTTGCACCAAGCGAGTCAAGGAGTCCGTCCTCATCCTTGGAACGCAACTTATGCGGACTGTCACTTGGCAATCGTCCCCTAGGGTGGATTGGCGATTGAACAAGCGATGAGTATTTGTTAAATATCTTTTTTTCGGCCGTGGTGCCACATCTGTGCCATGCATGCTGTGTCTCTGTTGCTTTCCTACTGGATGCATTGTGATGGATCCAAAGGTGATAGCGGTTGCCTTCCTTATGTATGGCCAAGGCAGGGCCTGCTCAAGGTACATGAGCCGCATGTATTGCTAATTTGAAAATCGTTTCAATGGACTTAAAATTGATGTGTTGGAATTTCAATGTCTCAATATTGAAGTGCCCACTGGGCAGATTGGAAACAAATATTTTTCCCTTTGCAGCTTGTTGGACGACCCCCGTGAATAGAGTACAAATGAGGAATAGTTGTCGCGACCCACCGAATACCCTCCCCCCCTTGTCCCTCCGCGGTCATTGAGACAACACAGAGGAGTGCGGCTCCAGCGCCACGATGACCCAGCACCATGCCCGCGACCCACAGTGCAGCATCGCTAGGGACGCCGATGGTGGGCTGGATGCCTGCGCCGCCAGCACCCGGGGAAGGGCACCCGTGTGGGGGAACGTTAGCGCGAGTGTGCCGGGCGCGCGCCGGGCATCTTTTTGGACCCGTGCCCCTCTACTGGCCTTTTAGGGGGTGCACTAAGGAGGCGCACTTAGCACAGTGCCGCTATTTGGGCGACTGGCTATACTAGAGACCCACACTTTGAGATACCAGGAGCATCATGGTGACCCCTAGCGTAGGTTTTGACTTCTGATTTTGCCTCCTTTGTTGGGGACCCCCGAGAATGCAGGGGTGACGTAGCATTTCCGCCCTCTTTTGGGTCCCAACCTTCCGGTGCTATTGAGGAAACCGCGACAATCTTTGAATCCACGCTTTGTTGCGTGGAGCATCATGGTGACCCCCGGCGTAGGTTTTGACTTTCGATCTTGTCCCCTTTGTTGGGGACCCCCGAGAATGCAGGGGTGACGTAGCATTTCCGCCCTCTTTTGGGCCCCAACCTTCCGGTGCTATTGAGGAAATCGGGACAATCTTTGCCTCAGGTTTGGACTAACCAAAGCAACTCGGCCGCCACGCAAGATGAGGCAGAGGATGAGGCGGAAGTGTGTGTGTTGTGTTGCCAACGGCGCTCCACCGTCGCAGTTTGTGATGAGTGTAAGGAGCACTATTGTAATGAATGTATTGACACCCACACTTGTGGGACCAATGTTGTTTGTTAATTACACTACAAATGACAGTTGGAGTGGTTGAATTCACAGATCTTGCTTTATTTTGCAACGTGCTTTGTAGGGAAGGTGTGCAGTGCAATGTGGTCTACTTGGGGGGCTTCTCCATGGGAGGGTAAATCTGGGGCTGAAGTCGGGATAGTTAACAAAAAAGTAGCGCGCCGGGCGCGCGCCGGGCAAACATTCTCCCTGTGTCCCTGCAACGCCGCACACATGACGGCCTCAAGGCTGCCACATGTTGTCAGTGACCACCAGGCATACATTTTGCCCCGGCATGTCGGTGTCCCTGCAGCGTGTCGGAGCCGTGCAGCAGAGGCAGAGGCCGCACGCCCCCCAACCGTGGGGGGAGAATGCCCATCGGTGGCTGCGCATGGAGGACCTAGCGCCCACCCATCTTGTGGGGCAGGCGGATGTGCGGCGAGTGGTGGTTCTAGAGGGCACAGGATTTTGGGCCTGCGTTCGGGTGGAACGGGGGAGTCTAGATTGGATCGAGGTCACTGCGCACAGGCTGGTGCGGCGGCAATCCTTAGGAACCGCTTGCTTTGGGGTCCTCCGGGACCAGTTGTGGTTCATGGGCCCTATGTGCCGCGCACGTAGGTGCTCGCCCGAGGGCATCCCGCCAGCATCTGTCGTTTTTGTCGAGGTGACGCCGGATCCCCGCATCCCCAGCGACAGCCCCCCCGGCGCTGCCGCCAGGCACAGCAGGGCGTGCTACAGCCGCGCCTCTGGCAGCCCCATCTGGTGCCCGAGGACCGCCACCATCAGAGGCGCACAGGGCGCCGGGTGGGCGCTCAGTGCTGTCGCCGGCCACTCCCCCAATGAGGGCAGGCACATAATCGGCCCCATGTCCCTGTTGAGGACCATCGCCGCCGCGCAGCTTTTGTCCACCGTCGGCGGAAGGTTCCTTGGCCTCGGCACCCTGAGGAGGGTACCAACGGTGGACAACAGCGCATACACGTTGTAGTCCTTGTTGTTGCCTGTCGGCTGCCGCACCTGCGCTTCCGTGCTCACCGTCAGCAGGGCCTCCGCGCCCGGCCACGTCGGCCTCCACCATGCGCAGCATCCTAACCGCCGTGTTTCACGTGTGTGGCCAATTAGGCGAGCGCCCACCCAACGTCGGCAGCTCCAGGGGGTCCACGGTCAGCTGTGTGTCCGGGGCCAGGAGGTGGTGGGCAGTCTAGTGCCGCACACATAGCTCCACCGTGCTGACCAGGTACACAAACTCCGAGCCGCCCAACTCAACTTCCGGAGCTATGAGGTGGGCGGCCGGAGTTTGCGTGTGTTGCGGGCCCTCCCACCCCTTCCTCGGGAGGACCATGGCGTGGGGGGCCAGGCGCTGCGCCGCATCCGCCACTAGTGCCACCGTCTGGTCGCACAACTCGGCTTGGTGGTCGGTGGCCACGAGGAAGTGGTGCCGTGGCCCGGTGCTGGCCCGATACAGCCCCTCCTAGGCGCTGCTTACCTCTTCCGGCGGCGGGGAGGCGTCCGTGCGATTCCGGAGCCACGGAAGCGCCCCCGGAGCTGCCTTCCTGCTGGCCACGGCCACACAGTGGCCCGCAAAGCCGGCAGGTCCCTCCAGAGGACCCTCGCAACTGGATCCATCTAGGGTTGCGGCCTTTCGGCACCCCACTGGAGGGAAACCACAACGACGTGGGTGGTCAGGGGCTCCGCAGTGAGTTGCAGCGCCACGCGACGATCCGAGTCCACGGCCGTGCAACGTGGGTGGTGAAGGCGTGTCCTCCAACTCCGCGGATCGTCAGCCAGCCCCATGGGACCACGATGGTCTCCCAGCTAGGGCCGGGGCCCAATCGCCGCGGCCATATCACCACGGGTGGACACGGGCCGTTCGCCGCCCACCGCCTCCACTCGACCCCCACCAGCTGGTCATAGCCCGGGGGCCGCAGGGACGCATCCCATGAGCCCGGGAGCTGGCGGTGGACCGCCGTCCACACCTCCGCCCCATCGCCGCGCGTGAAGCATAGCCCTTCGAGGAGGCCCTGCGTCATGGGGCTGGGGAGGCGAACAGACCGGACCTCCATCCCGGGGCCCAACTGGAACCCTGGCTCTCCTTCCAGCGGCCGGACGTCTGGGTCCGCCGCTGCCAGCCGGGCTGCGACAGTGGGGTAGATGCAGGGACAAGGTCCACGGCTGGACTGCCACAGGCCCACGGGGTAGTTCTGGATAGGGTGCCACGGAGCCACCATCTCTGGCCCAGCTCAGTGCCCTGTCCCACCACCGTCCCCGGGTAACACTCGCTGTGGGCAGCGCCCGGACAGGTAGGTTACCACGGCCCGAGCTTGCCATTGCTGCGGGTCCATGGGTGCAAGGTGGGGGTGCCACGTGCACACCCAACCCAGAGTGGCCTCCTGGAGGGAAACCATGTCCCTCCATTGGACCAACGGGAACATGGTGAGCAGGGCTGCCATCCCGCAAGGCAACGCCACTGCCCACACGACCCTACCCGCGTGGGCGACAACATACCCCATGGCCGGCAACTCTCCACCCTGCACCGCATATTGGCACTTGCGGTGCCAGTGTAGCACTTGTGGGCCCAAATAGGGGCCCCATTGTCCCACTATAGTGCCAAAGGTCGCCCATGCGGGGCCCTATCAACCTAGCCCCCAAATCGGTGGAACAAACTAGCAAACCCAAGTCTGGCCCAAAAAGGTTGCCACGGACCACACTCTCACTTGCAGGCCCCCAAAATGCCTTCAGCATTTCCCCTGGATGAGGAACTAGATGAAGTCGTGGAATCGGAATCGGAGTCATAGGGTTCCAACTCCACCCTTCTCTTGGTGCCGTTAGTCTAGGGCGACGGAATTCTGCCTCGCTAAGGTTGACTGCATGACCGTACGGTAGCTGGGCGGTACAAGGAACCAAGAGTATTGCTGCACCACTCCGTTGTGCCCATGGGGCATTGACGGGTGTTGAGAGCGTGGACATTGCTTGCAAGTAATCCCCTTCATCATTTTTTATCAACGCAATCCGGTCGGAAAAAAAGTATGCAAAAGGGGTGCTTTGGAAGGCTGATTTTGCGGTATTTTGGGCCTAAAAAGAGGTTGTTAAGCCCACTACTTGGGTGCAGAACCCAATAGACAGTGATTAGAGGTGTTTCTTCATCATCCAAGTGGGTTCCAATGCAAATGGCCCTACCAAAAAAGGTTTTGAGCACCCAGACTGCCCAAAAAGAGGCGCCATTTTTTTGACAGATTTTGAAACCTATGGCCGCCGCTTGCAATGCCCATTACGCTAGCGTTGAGTTTTTTGCTCAATCTTTGTGGGATCTTACTTCACACCCATAGCTAGTAGCATCAACCGAAACTTCAGTCGAATCCGAAGCACCAGGATGGAGGTCTGGTTTTGCCCATTTTGCGTGTGCCTGTTGCTGCTTGTTCTTCTGCTTGTTGCTTGCCAAACCTGCTAGGTCCACCGTCCACACTAAAAAGGGTCATAAAACCTAGATGGTTCCACCATCTAGGTGACCGCATCCTAACATTTGCAAACACTTTAGCTAATGGCGCATTGGGCATTCCCCAGTTGCCATGGACTCATGTTCGGACCATTTCGAAGCTTTAGGATCCAACAAAGCTAATGTCTTCCCTGTGACAATGCGACACTCTAGATTTTAGGTTAGGTTGGCAAACTACTGCACAAACAAAACTTCCTTTTTCTTTTTGATGAGCCATCGAAATTCTTAATGTTGTACAACAACGTAGTGCATGGTCTGTTGCCTCTGCCTTTCTAACTAGATTTTGAATATGAAAATTGGTGCAGTCAATTTTCCGTCATTTATTTGGGGTGTAGCGTTCGGGGTTCTTGTGTTTTTCTTTGAACAACATCTCAACCATGGGCAAACATGAGAATGCAATCTGTCAATTGGAGTTTTGGGACGTCCTGAAAAAAAATACAAGTGTGTCACACTGAAATTGATGGTGATGTGCAGATGAGGCCATCCATTGCTCAAAAAGGCCTAAAACGGCTTACTTTGGCCACCGGGCTTTGAGGTTGGCTACGCGTTCTGTTCTTTTAGCCGAAAGTGAAAGAACAATGTGCACATGTTGCACTCCATGGACAGACCTACAATGAAATTCGTGAATGTGCAATAGCAAACGCACACAACACTGCTTGGTCCCACCTTTGAGGGATTAGATTTTGATCGATAAAGATTCGGGTGTTTGAAAATGTTGTGATTTTTGCACAAGGGGACCCCGCCCGTATAGCCACAGGAGAAAAGCTCGCTTGCAGCCATTGCACACCTGAGTGGGGGTGCCACAGGGGGGGGGGGGGCTTCTCGAAAGTTGGATATCCCACTTAACCCCCCCCCCGGAGCCACATTTAAAACAATGGGGGTTTTGCTGCTTGGGGGTATCATCCGCGGGAAGGGCACCCCCCCCCATCCCCCCGAACGACGGTGAAGTTAGGGTGCCTTTCTCCGTCTTGTAGCATAAAAACACTTCGGTGTTGACAAAACAAGGCCAACAGGAGCAGTGATTTGTATGGTAGCACAGTTGTATCATACCAATGATCTCTTGGAACTGCCGAACATTGCTGCATATGCATACCAGGACGTGCATGTGTAGAGCGCTTTGAGACCTGCTTGCGCCCCATCCCCCCCCATCACCCCTGCTTGGCGAAACCAAAAAGCACCTGGAGGCCGAAGGGGTTAGCATACATGCACACCAAATGAAATACGTTCTGGTTCTCACATAGTGTTAGGCACCTCAGAACAGCTGTGTATGCAGCCTTGGTGTGATCTGACAATTTGCACCGCCCTTGGCCACGTGTATGGTAGGGCTTCACCGGCTTGGGTATTTCCGGCCACGCGTACTGGACCCCTCGGGACTGTGGGTCTCCGAGGCGGTTGTGGAGTTGAAAATACACCATGGGGTCAGAAATGCACCATGGGGGGAGAAACACATCAAGGGCAGTCATGGGGTTTGGAATGCACCATGGGGTTAGAAACACACCATGGGGTGAGAAATGCAATTCTCGGGGGCAAAGAAAAGGGCGGAATAGCTATGTAACCCCTGTGTTTTCGGGGGTCCCCAGAAGAGGGGACAAAATCAGAATTGGCTACATCACCCCTGCCTTCTCGGGGGCCCGAAAGTGGGCGGAATTGCGACGGAAACCATGTGTTCTCGGGGTCCCCAGAAAAGGGGACAAAATCTGAACTAGCTACATCACCCTGCCTTTTCGGGGGCCCAAAAGTGGGCGGAATTGCTACGTAACCCCTGCCTTCTCGGGGGTCCCTGAAAAAGGGGTCAAAATCAGAATTGGCTACATCACCCCTACCTTCTCGGGGGCCAGAAGAGGGCAGAATTGCTACGTAACCCTTGTAACCCCTTTGAGCCCTTTTCCCCAACTCAAAGGGCCTCAACTTTTGTGGATTGTGGGTCCATATCCCCAATTCTAGGGTGTGCAGCCCAAAAGAATGCCACCAGAAAATTTCTTCGCAAATGGTGAGCTTGCGTCAAAAAACACCCTTAAAAACACCCGGGGACCATTTTTAAAAAGGTGGGGGGGGTTTCCAAAACTCCCCACGCTATTGTATTTCTGAGAAACCCCCGGGTTGCCATTATCATGCATGTATCATTGTCACATGTATCAATTAATGCAGCGTACTGAGTACTCCAACAGCTGCAGCTGCAGTAAATGTTGTGCACACTTGTGCACACTGCGCTGCGTATTGTGAGTGTCATCTAGCGTAGCTGCAGGCACGCTGTCAGCATTGTGCCCAATAGTGTGATGGTGGCGGCAGATGGAAGAGGGGTATGTTGCACTAGGAGCAGATCATACCGGATGCAAACTTAGAGCAAACCATTATGATCGATGAGTATCTTACCAACACCAAACACTTACAGCAACTCAACTCAACCAAGTGGTAGCAATATTTTCAGGGCAATATGTGCTTGGCGTACTGCTTGGACTGTAACTGGAAGGAAATTGGAGACAGTCCTCAGGAGCAAGGGGGGGGGGGGCACTTCTCTCGGTCAGGATTCACAAACTGCGACAATGGAAGGGCCCATGAAATTTAGTGGCTATGTTTTTCTAGATGTACAAAGGGGTGCGGAAAATTAGCAGGTCTTTGAAACTGGGTCCCCTTTGGAGGACCATCCTCTGCACACCAACATGGGTCCCCTGAACAGAACATTTGGCAGCTAGAGGAAAACGGAATTTTATGAAACAAAAATAACATCTATGTGTGAGATGGGAGGGGCTTCATCTCCACTTCTAAGCACAGCCTTAGGCTTGGCAATGCTCACATGGCTGAACTCCATGCTTGCTTAGCCAAAAGGTTTAATTCTAGGTGGGTTTCACGAACTTCGTTGTATTTCTTGCGTCTCTATCGCTTGTACCTCTGGGCCAGTTGCCCAGCATCCTAGTTCTTTGCGAAAGGGGGAGGGTCCATGGGAAGGTGGAGGCTTTGTATGAATTTGTGCTTGCCTTCGCCCGAAAATCTTGCAGTAGTTGGTTTGATGGATGGAAATGTTAGCCTCTCATCTTCGAACCCTCGGAATCGCAAGAGCACGAAGTTAAAGACTCAGATTGTGAAAGATTTTGAGGTTTCAAGGGAGAAGTTGGGTTCAGGTTCTTACGCTTCGGTGTGGAAAGGATGGCACCGTACACACCCGGACCAGCTGGCAGCCGTGAAAGTCATCTCGTTGAACAAGATCAGCCCGGGACTCCAAGACAAGATCGATTCAGAGATCCACATCTTGAAGGGCGTGCATCACGAGAACATTGTGCAGCTGTACGATGTGAAGAAATGTGAGAAGTACATTATTCTCATCCTGGAATTCTGTGGTGGCGGGGATTTGTCAAAGGTCATCAAGAAGCACCAAAAGCCGGATCAAACCGCTCTCAGCGAGCCTGTGGCTCTGTATTTCATGAGGCAGTTGGCCCAAGGTGTGCAAGTGGTTGCAGCAGCCGTGGATGCAAGGTTGATGGTGTTATTGCGCAGTGCAGGTCGCGAGGGATCTGCCCGGCAGCAGGTGGCGGCCGTGGTGCAGAGAGCAGCGTGGTTTTGGTCTGAACATCATTGATCATCTTTCGGGGTTTTTTTATTCTTTTTTTATTCAAAGAGTCGTATCGTCTGGGGAAGAGATGTGAGTCTGAGTACAGGACTTAGTGGCTGGTGCGTAAAGGTGTTCAAATCGACGGCGGGTATGCGCTGCATCGTCACCTATTGCATTTCCCTTTCGTATCGCTGTAAAAGGAAGGCGCACAGCTCCTCCCACACTCCAACACTGCTGTGTTTTTCACAGGGATGTATTTCTTGCACTCCCGGAGTCTTGTGCACCGGGACATCAAACCCCAGAATTTGCTGCTGACGTCGGCGGATTTGCAGACGGCCACATTGAAAATTGCCGACTTCGGGTCATCGCCTTCCATTGATCCTTGTTTAGCGGGAGCCTTTGCGGGTAGCACACGCTCAGGTGCACGATGTAGCAGATCTGTGACACAGTGTATCACGTTGAGGGCCAGATGAGTTCCCTCTGGGTGCTCCATAAATCCCCATTGCGTGTATTGTGTGTTTGGGGTAGAGGGGGTCGTGCATGGTCTAGGGGTCAATAGCCCCTCCGTTCGTGGGGTACAAAGCATTAGCGTTGGCCCCCCTGCTCTGCTCTGGTGATGCATCTCCTTTTCAAGGACGACGTCTAGTTTCCTCTTTGAGCAAACCTTTGCCGCTGGCTCCCTGACTGCTGCGCACTGCCGCCCACCTCTGTCATTCACTGTGGACGGTGACCACCAACCCGCTGGGAGTGATGCCTGAATTAGTACTGGGTGTCTTCAGTTTATTTCTGGTCCTGCTGATTCCTAGTGGCAAAGGGGTCTTGGTCAACCACCCTCGCCACTCGTGCCTGCTCCACACCGGCTGCCACCTTCAAGTGCTTCTTCTTCTGCCGCATCCGCTCCTCATACACCCATCGCTGCTCGTCTTCATCCAGCCCTGGGTAGTTCCAATGGGCGACGGGCATGCGCGCACCTGGCACTGCGACCAATGCAATCTCCACCACGATATCCATGGTCTCTCATCAATTAACACATTATGCGGCGGATGCTGCAATAGAGTAATCTTAGGAGTGAGTGACATCCTTGTCCCTGGATGAATCCAGTACTGGCTGTGAAATCTGTTCGATTACGATCAGATGATTGGCCAAGGCAGTCGAATGTCCCTTGATGAGATAATGTGGACAACGCCTCCTCCGCCACGTCTGCACATTGGTTTGCCCCACCTCGGAACAAAGTGAGTGCGAACCCGGATGCCCACTAGCGGCCGGAGTTGCAGGCTGGGTTGTGCACTTGTTCACAATGCATTACTGCACAGAGTCTGGGTTGGGTGTGTGTGTTGCATTTCGGCGTCTGCCCGCCTTTCTTTTGCAGATTTGCTCGATATCTGGCGTTTGACCCCTACAACATGGACTTGGCGAAAACTCTGTGTGGCTCCCCAGTCTATATGGCACCTGAGATCCTTAGCAAGCATGAATACGGCGCAAATGTTGACCTGTGGTCTGCAGGTGCGGCATGATGGTGCTCTGTGCTTTGCCTCAGATTCCTTGTTCCACTTTCAGGGTTAGTTTGTCGCCATTTCATTGAACCCCGTCGCGACATAGTATCATGCGAGTTGCAACTGAAGTGTTACAGCCGGTGTTTTTCCTTTAGTTGAATGCAGTCCTGCAGGATGTATGACACTAGTTTGAAATCAATTTACATAGGAAGGCATATGTGATGATACAACAACGCATTGCCCACTTCAACATTTGCTTACCACTATCAATTGCCAGGTGAAGATTTCATCCACTGTTGCGTTGGTGATGTCTCCTCCTTCCCCACTGTTGTCAGTGGCCAAGAGTGGCGCCCCTCCTGGTGCTATGTAATCAGGGTTGGCGTTGTCCAGGAAAGGGTGTTGGAGGTCTACAATGGGGTATGCCACTCATCTTTCCAGCCGGTTCCAATTTTCGGGTCTTGGGACATTCTGTAGGAGATTGTGCCCCCAGCCTTGGCACTCTCCTAAACACAGTGGACTGGGTTGTTGGAATACCAGGGGCGGGCTGGGAAGCCCACGAGAGGGGCACAGAAAAGCCTACACAAGGGTGATACATCAAGTGCTGACGTCACCCTGACATCCACAACCCAACGTTTGTTCCCTGAAGGGGCCCACCCTATCTCAGAAATCGCATTCAGCATGATTAATAACTTGAGGTACGAACTCAGTGTTGCATACATGGGTGTTTTGCGACCACGACTGGTTGAGTGGTCCAACCTTGGAGAGTCACCAGCCTATCCCCCCCCCCAAATTTGTGGCATGGCTTTAGAACCATGTTGGTCACATTTCCACAGTTCCTCTGAATATTGGAAATAAGGCCCAACAATGGGCAACATAGGGCGGGGTTTTACATTGCCAGTCGCGGAAAATCCATAAATCCAAATAGAAGAGTCAGCCGTCAACGGAACAATAATATATTGGAGAAATTGTACAATAAGTGTCATTGACCACATACCATCACCCAAAATAAGCCAGATGCCACCCAGGGGCACACCTCTCCAAGGGGATTCACAGCACCACCTAGCTCTTGACAAAAGAATTCACATCTGCCCTTTTGTACATCTTTTGAGGCCTCTGGGGAGGCCATTCCCAAAATCCCACCCAATTGAAGCCCGTGTAGCAGGCGTTTCAACTACCATAAGGCCAAATATATGGTCTCCACAGCTGAGGCCACAACCTAGCCAGCAACGGGGGGCCGCCATGTGGCAACCTGAAATTCAGCATACCGGTATCTCAAACCCTGACTTAAGTTGCATTAGAAAGTCCTTTTCATGCCAATTTCAGAAGGGTTACCATACTCCTGCCTCCATGACGATATTTTCCCACCCCAGTACCAAAAAGTAGAGAACCCGTTTCGCAGATGGAATGGAGCCCCCCCTCCCCCCCGCTTCGGGGAGACACCCACATATGGTGGTCCATTTGTACCAGGTGCCATTACCGCCTTTGCAGCTATAGCACCTGCTTGCGCCCGATATTCTATCCAGACTGTTTGCACAATTAGAACAGTATCGGCTTTTCTCTATCAAAGCCCAGGGGAACTGCAGTAGACAATTAAAATGGCAGGGCAGAGGTCTTTACATGTCTGCCCCCAGATGCCCAGCTTTTACCTTGGCGCAGGTGCGGTCCTGTACGAGATGCTGTTTGGAGAGCCGCCCTTCCGCGGCGCCACGCTGTTGGATCTGCAGCGCAATGTGGAGCAGGGCCTCAGGCTCCCTCCCCAAGCACAGGAGCTGGACGTCGCCTGCATCGACATGCTGCAGCAGCTGCTGCAGGGCGATCCTGAGGACCGCATTACTTACGAAGATTTCTTCAAACATGTGTACATTTTCCAAGTCTGTTTGCCTACTCTTACACAAGGATGTGCTAACCGCTGGTCCCGTCACCTGTTTTTGATCAACAAACGCTGTTCTTTTTTTGGGGGGGGACTGTGCATGTGGTTTGGTGTTTTTGCTTTGGGGAGTCAATGAGTTGGTGTTTTTTTCATTTTGGGGCCTTTCCTGATGATGTTGTTTCCTGCAGGTAACAGCAACCCTGCTGGAAATTAACAGCAACCCTCTTCCCAGTCCTGGATCCTGTGGCCACCCTCTTATGCCTGAATAACAAAAAGGCAAGGATAGCATTCAGAAAAAACAACCCTTCTAGCAGCAACCCCCCAAAAAAGAAGCCAAAACCAGCCAAAAAACTTTTTTTATGAAAAAAAAAAGTCGTCCTGTCCGCCTGCCAAGGCCTCTGTGACAGGCGTTCATCTCCTTCGTGCTCTTATAGGGCTGCAATGTAACATAGCACCGTGCTGCCCTGACCTCAACCTGACCTCAACCCGCCCCCAGAGTTCCATGTGGCATGCAGAGACCAGACGGGGGCCAATGGGGCTGCCAACTCCATGCCACCACTTTTCTCTGGACGAACCCGTTGGCCTGTCATTCATGATGGTCGCCTGGAAATGCACCTCTCCTCTCCTCTGTGCCTCTGCTCCTTGTGTGTCTGCGATTGTGATGGTGTGACGTGCCATCCTTGCTGCATTGCTCTGCACCTTATGCTCGGTGTTACTTTGTGACAACGTGGGCCACAAGCCAGAAATCTTTAATGCTCCAACCTACTAACCCGTCCACGAGCAGTCCAACGGGTGGAGTTCAAGAGGTCACAGGGCGAGGGGACCCCCCCACGCGCCTATTTGGAGGGTGGGAAATCCATTTTTGAAGTTTTTTCCGAGCCTGTCCTAACGTTGTTTTTTCAGAATTTTTGATTTTGTGTCATTTTTGCCATCTTTTCAGCAATGTTTGGCCAGGCTGCATAAGGTTGGTCTCAACATTGCTGCCCCTAAGCCTCCAACATAGTGTCAATTGGAGGTTCAGTCATTTAGAGTGGATTTGTGGCATTTGATTTGTAGAAGATATGGGTAATATGTCCCCCCTCAACTGAACAATATGTTGGCTAATGCGACCAATAAGCACCCCACACACACCCTGTGTAGTCTGGTGCTGGTAGTTCACATTAGACGGCATGGGGTTGTCTAGGGTGGTTGCCTGCAAAATTTGCCAACATATTGTTGAGTTGAGGGGTGCCACTTTGCACTTGACTTCTACACATCAAATGCAACAAATCCACCCTAATGATTTGACCTGCATCCAATATGTTGGAGGAATAGGGCCATCAAAGTTGAGACCCACCCAATGCAGCCTGGCCCGCAGCAGGCCTAAAGGTTAAAGAGTTCAAAAGTTTGCCTTCAGTACTCAAAAATCTGGCCTTGTGACCCCCCATCACGGGTTGCCCAAGTACAATCCCTGACCCCCCCCCCCTCCAGGGGGCGAAAATCTTTAAAAGGTCCTGGCCACAGTACAAGCCAATATGGAGAAATTGGCTGGCGCCGCTGGTGCCGAAAATTTTTGGTGCCCCATCTAAAGGGGCTGGTAAAACCGGTCACCCCGTGTGTTTATCCTCAAAATGTTCAGTTGGGCATTTTCTCTGGCCCCCCAAGAAGGCAGGATTTATGCAGCCACTTCTGATTCTGTCCCCCTGTTGGGGACCCCAAGAAGGCAGGGGTTATGTAGCCACTTCTGATTACTTCACCTTGGTGGGGAACCCTGAGAAGGCAGGGGTTATTCAGCCACTTTTGATTTCATCCCCTTATTGGAGACCCCCGAAACAGCAGGTGTTATGTAGACCAACGGACGCTAACCACACCGATGGTGGAAACACGCAACCAACTCAAGACGGACAGCCCGTCTGCCGCAAGGCCCCGACAATCCAGCCACCAGCAATGAACCCCCCCGCCACCGGGCCATGACCCCCGGACCAAGAGGTCACGCTGCATAAACGAGCCACCACCCCCCAATCACTCACTCACCCCCGGCCCACTTCTGACTTCTGCGACGTTTTGCCGCGTTTTTTTTAGGTTAGTGCTCCAAGGGGTGGATCCTCTTGCACCCTCCCCCCCTCCCCCCTTCAAGCAGCCAAAATGTTTAAGGGGTTCAACGGGCACCCCCCATGTTGAAGATCTTAGCGACACAAGATAACTGGTCTGAAGACCAGTTCCCAGCAGATTGCCCCACTTCTGCCTCTAGCAGATAGAAGGAATCAAAAGTCCAAAGCCATGTAGAAATGGGCCTCCTCAACTCAACAATATGTTGGCCAATTTGATTGATAGCCACCCTATACACCCTTGTGCACCATTGTTGTTGCTAATTTGCACCATGATGCACGGGGACTTCTGGGGAGGTTATCCGCCAAATTAGCCAGCAGATTGTTGAAGGGGTGCCTCTTTCATCATGGCTTCTGCACATCATATGCAACAACTTCACCTGGAATGACTTACCTTCAACCAACAATATGTTGGAGCAATAGGGCCATCAAGGTTGATATGTCCCCTCTGGAGTTCCATCTGAAGGCATCACGCATAAAGCTTGAAAAGCTCAAGGGTTGGCCTTCAAAACTCAGAAAAATGGCTTCGGGACCTCCACGACCCAAACCTTTCCAAATCGGCCATCTCCTGCAGACTTCAGAAATGTTTAACATAACCCCCTCCAAAGCGATATTTTTCAGAAACGGCCAAACCCTGAAAAATCTCCCAGTTTGCATGAGAATGACCCGCAGCATTACGCCCATAGATATGGGCTGTTTCGGGGGGTTCAATCCACAAAATGGGGGTTTTCAGCTTTTTAGCCAAATGGCTCAAAATTGTTGTCATCTGGGATGGTGGTGGGATGTTTACCTTTTTGAAATCTCCACACTATTATGTTGAGAGTAATTTAATGCATTTTGGTCCATAGGATCCAAGTCTCATCCTCCAACTCAGCAATATGATTCAGACATTCACAAAGCGAGGCAACCACTACAGCACAGAACCAATCATGCCTGAAAACACATTCATGACTGAGACGAAAGTTGACACAAAAGTACTGTGTCGGGGAACCCTAACTCTTGCATATTTGAATTCAGGACATCACATGTACTAATCCACGTGCTTGTTTTATGGGTGAAGTGACGATATGTCAACGCTGCGGCTCCATCCTAGCTGAAACCCCACTTGCAAACCTGTGTGTGCTGCGCAGGCTGACTGGCTGAAAGTTCAGAGACCTCTGAGTTGCACCTGTCGTAGAGCGGTGCGCCACGACGTGGCTCTTGGGAAGTGTTTTTTTCCCCCGGCATGTCCAAAATATGGGGCTGGGTGGGTCCCAAGGTCCACAGAGGGTTGCACCGGCCGTGGGGTGTATATAGGGTCGGGGCTAGAGCACATCTCAGCATGTGGTGCCCCTGCAAAATTGGGATTGCCGCCGCTTTTTGTGACATTGTGTTTGTGTACATTTACACTTGTTAGATACTTCCCTGAATGCATTCTTAGCACCAGTTGGCCCAGTTGCATCTCAACCCTTGCGCTGCATGCTCTCGCCATATCCCTGCTTGCCCCGGTCTCCTACTCCTGTCCGTAGCTGCCCCTCATGTTTCTATAGGAAGGAATGTATGATTCTGCAGTTCCCCAAAAGCCTGAGAATGAACATGGGGCAGACGGTGGCGCCTCTAACAGTGGAATAGGCATGAGTCAGGTATGTCAGCCCTCAGCAGGGCCTGGTTCATGTGCGACGGTATGTGGCAGTTTTTCTGTATGGCATGCCCCAAATGATATACGAGATGCCAGATAGTGGTCGAGACGTTGGTCTGAAAGTCTCTCTGTATCATTTTGGAGTGCTCCTCACAGTTGGGGGTGAAGGACAGGGGGCTAGTTTATGAACGAGTCCTCAATGGTGGGTTTACCTCTGTGCAGGGCCTCCTCGCCTACACCTCAGGCCGACCTCACATGTCCAGGCTCTGCAGGCTGCAGGGGGTCAGTACCACTGCACACCTTGGCCTCAATGCTTTGGTGCCGCTGGAATGGGTTCAGAAAGCATTCTCCCAGGCTTCTCCCTCAAATGCTGTAAGACTAGAACAGCCGTAACACTCGAACAGCATTGGCCATCTGTGCTCTGGTGCCATTTTGTAATGTAGTCCGATCCACCACGTTCGGCCGTCACCTGACACTGCCTTCATCACACAACCAATTCGCCACTCGTCAAGAACACCTGTCCCTGCCCCCTGCACCTCTCGTGTGTACAGGGCTTCAGCCAAGCGAGCAGTGGCCTCTCTGTCTTGATTTCTCAAAAGACCTCTGCTTCCATCGAAACACAGACATCTCCGGTTGTAAATCCCAACAGTTCCCGTGTGGAATACAGTGAAGAAAAGGTTGTAGCATTGTCTGCTGCCGCCAAGGTGTGGCAAATCCCGCTGCTACTCCACAGCTACCAGCCCCCAAACCCAATATAGCCCTAGACATTGGCAGCCTAAGGGGAAAGTGTCATGTTCTGTGTGTTGGCAAGAAAATCCTGGAAAAAATAGGGCAAAACCAGGAAAAACCATGAGAAACCGGGGGAAACTATGTTGTGTTGCAGGCAAAAGTAGCAAAAAGGGTCGCACAACCTAAAGTAGACTTAAACCCACTGCCCATCCGTTTTCCTGTGTAGCTCCTGTGTAGCCCCCAAATTTTCAATTTTCCAATTTGCCCCTGAGTGTTGTGCCACCTGAGCCCATTTGTTTTTTTAAGTGTACCCCGTTCTTTCTTGACATTCCGGATCAACCTTGGTCAGCATGGGGTTAATAAAGCAACTCCTTCAGATGCTATATCTCCTCTCCCAATTGTGCCATTTTTGGCATTTTGCTCTCTCTCTCTCTCTCTCTCTCTCTCTCTCTCTCTCTCTCTTGAGGCACCCTGAACAAACAGAGATGTAGCAGGGGCTAGGGGCTGGAATCACATGAAAGGGGCTGTGATGATGTAGAAAGGGGTTGGGGTCATATTGGGGTTGTTGCATGGTGGATGCCTTAGCCCTAGCAATTCAACAAGCGTTTTAGTAGAAGTGATTGGACTTGGCGTGGAGGGTCCCTTTGCCACATGTTCACTTCCTTAGGCCACATTGTCTCTACGGTCGACCCATTTAATCCCACAGTCACCATTTTGGGATGCTGTATCTCAATTCCTTTTTGCCTCAGGTTTTGGCTAGCCTTTCCATCGTGGCTCATGTGTTTTCAGTTTTGCCTCAACAAGCGATGTTGCTTTGGCATTAGCAACCATGCAGGCTTGACCTAAGCCTCCTGTAGCTCCACCGGCTCTCCTGGGCGGTGCCTGTGAGGCCGTCCTTGAGGTGCATACGTGGCTCTTGGCATACATGCTGCTAGATCCGTGTAGGTTGACAAAGAACGTTGGCAAAATATGTGGGTGTTGTTGCACCCCTTAGTGTAGCAGTTCATACCCATTCATCATGGCCGATGCTTCGTGTTGATACAACGCCGGTACTTATTGATGTTTGTGATTGTGCCTATCGATGCCACGGTTGTGGCCCACAGCTGCAACATAGTGTGATATGCAGGTTGCCCTAGGTGCAACTTGGGATGTGTGAGATTGGGTGGCATGGCGGGCAGTGGATGGCCCAAACAATGCAAAATACTTTCGCGCAATATATCGATTGGGTGCCATGACAAAGTAGCTGCCTAAGCTATGGACCAAACCGGATGTCAAGGCGCAAAGGGATGCAACATGACATTGACAGGTGATGGTAAGTCCATGCTGGCTAATGATTGTGACTAGAAATCGCTTGGATTAATGATGACTTCTAATGGAGTTTTCCCACGTAGCATTTTGGTGTGCCTCTGTCCCCATCTTGCTTCCAATTGCTCATATGGGAGACTACATCCATTGCTCATTATGTGTGGGGAATAGATTTGTGAAACGGTGTAGTGCCATGATGGAGGAGCAGGTACCGGCTGTCCAATCTCTTGTGGCTCTCCGGTTCTCTGTGAGGGGACCTGCTAAATGATGATGCCATGGTAACTCCACGGAAGCACTTGGCATCACAGCTCGTGAAATTAGGGTGCATGGATTCGCACTGGGCAAAATGGCTGGTAGTGGTGGTCATAATCTTGTAGCATATCCCGGACCACCGGGCGGTGTCTATGCTTGTTTTTGAAGGGGTGTCCCTCTAAGGCGGGCATAAAGATGATGGCTCAATGGAGGAAACATATCCCTTGTGTCTTGTACTTCGTCCTCTTCTTCTCCCTTTCTATCTTCACCTGCACCTAAACAACAACTCCAAATCACCTCGAAGACAGGTTGTCAGATCAACCGGAGGCGCGGTCGTCGCATACCCCCCTTTTTGGGGTCGTTCACGTAGCATACGGCAACGTATGATTTCTGATGCCTAACCCGTTGTAAATTCATCATTTTCGGACCAAGAATGATCCCCCAACGATGTGTTGGATTTTGATCCCTGTACCCCCCCCCCCCCCCGCACCCGGGTACCTTTTTTGGGGGGGTTGGGGGTGGGGTGTCAAAACTTCTTTGCGTATTGTGGCCGCTGTGTGTCTATTTGGACCCGGGTCTTGAAGATCTCTTTTCTTGTATATGGACGCCTAACCCATGGCGGGGGTCCGGGGTCCCAGCTACAGGTACCCCCAGTCGGCCCCCCCCATATGGCCCCTTGCCAGTCAAGACTCTGCCGCTTTCACACTGCGTGGGCAATTTAGTGGCACGTGAAAGTTTTTTGAAATTCGATTTTTTCATGCAACCCTTCCCTGGCCCCCACGATGGGTTTGGATGATCATTTGGTGACAATACGGGTATTTGAGCACCCATGGCGACCCACGTAGTAGCCGAATGTAGCCCGTGCCATGGGCCCTCCAAAAGCCCCAAAATTGCTCTTGCGTAAGCTGCTTAGTGACACTGGAAAATTTTTCCACATTTCAACTTTTTCCAATACCCTGATGTTGCCCCTATGATGGGTTTGGGTGATCATTTGGTGACAATACGGGTACCTGAGCGCCCATGGGGACCCATGTAGTGGCCACTAGGCCCATCTAGCCCGGGCAGCCCCCGAGAAGATTCAAAATAGTTGTTTGCATGTGCTTCAATGACATTTGCTTTGTGCACAAACTGCTTAAGCAGCTTTCCACCCTCTATCGTTCGAAAATGGGAAATCTTGGAAGATTTCTTTTTGAACTTGTGACCACTCACAATGATGAAATATCCTTTGTAAAGCATGTTTTAGACCCACTTTGTGTTTGTTTTTTAGTTCTGTGTGCTGCGCCTTCTCGAGGTTGCACCGTTCTTAGAAAGCCTCACCTTTGTTGTTCCCTGTGCATGCATAGTGCCCACGGTGACGAGTTGTCCGCGGAGCCCGGGGCGTGCACTCCCCTTGCTTGCTGCTGCTAAGCGTCGTGTGGCGGGCCTTGCGCCTACGGGACCAGGGTGTGAGACTGCCTTTGCTCAGCCGACCGCTTGCGCCAGTGGCAGCCTGCTCAGGCTTCCGCGGTCCCGTGCTCGAGGGCAGTCCTATGCTCTAATATCTGCGTGCCGTTGTGCACATCTATACCACCTTCGGCATCCTCTTCATGGGGCGGCCTTCAATCTACGCTGAGCTCTTCGAACATGCCACCATCCGCTATGCGAGGGATAAGCGCGGAAGGAGCCCCAATTGCCACCCACATTGCGGCAGTGCTGCATCAAGTGGAAGTTCTCGCTGCAACAGGGGGGTCCTTAAGGGACGAGATTTTTTTTTTGTTAAGGACAGCCCCTAGAGGCCTTTTTGCCCCGGCCCAACGTGGGCCATGTCTATCCCCCCCTTTTGGGGATCGCCGAGAAAGCAAGAGTTACATAGCGATTCCGCCCTCTTTTGGGCGCCGCTTGTGATTCTGCCCCCTGCTGTGAGGCGGAGGGGATCCCCCAGGCGGCAGGGTTTATGTAGCCACCTTGCCCACAAGTGGGTGATTTCTGATTCTACCCCCCGCTTTGAAGCGGAGGGGATCTCCGAGGTGGAAGGGGTTACGTAGCCACCTTGCCCACAATTGGGCCACTTCTGATTTTGTCCCCCGCTTTGAAGTGGAGGGGATCCCCGAGGCGGCAGGGGTTACGTGGCCACCTTGCCCACAAGTGGGCCACTTCTCATTTCACCCCCCGCTGGGCAGCGGAGGGGATCCCGGAGGCGGCAGGGGTGATGTAGCCACCTTGCCCACACCCGGGCCACTTCTGATTTTGCTGCCCGCTCCGAAGCGGAGGGGATCCCCGAGGCGGCAGGGGTTACGTAGCCACCTTGCCCACAATTGGGCCACTTCTGATTTCCCCGCCCGCTTTGAAGCGGAGGGGAACCCCGAGCCGGCAGGGGTGATGTAGCCACCTTGCCCACACCCGGGCCACTTCTGATTTTGCCCCCCGCTCCGAAGCGGAGGGGATCCCCGAGGCGGCAGGGGTTACGTAGCCACCTTGCCCACAAGTGGGCCACTTCTGATTTCCCCCCCCGCTTTGAAGCAGAGGGGAACCCCGAGCCGGCAGGGATGATGTAGCCACCTTGCCCACAATTGGGCCACTTCTGATTTTGCCCCCCGCTCCGTAGCGGAGGGGATCCCCAAAGTGGCAGGGGATACGTAGCCACCTTGCCCACAAGAGGGCCACTTCTGATTTTGCCCCCCGCTCCGAAGCAGAGGGGATCCCCGAGGCGGCAGGGTTTACGTAGCCACCTTGCCCACACCCGGGCCACTTCTCATTTCACCCCCCGCTGGGCAGCGGAGGGGATCCCGGAGGTGGCAGGGGTTACGTAGCCACCTTGGAGGTGGCAGGGGTTACGTAGCCACCTTGCCCACAAGTGGGCCACTTCTGATTTTGCCCCCCGCTTTGAAGCGGAGGGGAACCCCGAGCCGGCAGGGGTGATGTAGCCGCCTTGCCCACAATTGGGCCACTTCTGATTTTGCCCCCCGCTCCGTAGCGGAGGGGATCCCCAAAGTGGCAGGGGATACGTAGCCACCTTGCCCACAAGAGGGCCACTTCTGATTTTGCCCCCCGCTCCGAAGCAGAGGGGATCCCCGAGGCGGCAGGGTTTACGTAGCCACCTTGCCCACACCCGGGCCACTTCTCATTTCACCCCCCGCTGGGCAGCGGAGGGGATCCCGGAGGTGGCAGGGGTTACGTAGCCACCTTGGAGGTGGCAGGGGTTACGTAGCCACCTTGCCCACAAGTGGGCCACTTCTGATTTTGCCCCCCGCTCCGAAGCGGAGGGGATCCCCGAGGCGGCAGGGTTTACGTAGCCACCTTGCCCACACCCGGGCCACTTCTCATTTCACCCCCCGCTGGGCAGCGGAGGGGATCCCGGAGGTGGCAGGGGTTACGTAGCCACCTTGGAGGTGGCAGGGGTTACGTAGCCACCTTGCCCACAAGTGGGCCACTTCTGATTTTGCCCCCCGCTCCGAAGCGGAGGGGATCCCCGAGGCAGCAGGGGTTACGTAGCCACCTTGCCCACAATTGGGCCACTTCTGATTCTGCCCCCCGCTCCGAAGCAGAGGGGATCCCCGAGGCGGCAGGCTTTACGTAGCCACCTTGCCCACAAATGGGCCACTTCTCATTTCACCCTCCGCTGGGCAGCGGAGGGGATCCCGGAGGTGGCAGGGGTGACGTAGCCACCTTGCCCACAAGTGGGCCACTTCTGATTTTGCCCCCCGCTCCGAAGCGGAGGGGATCCCCGAGGCGGCGGGGGTTACGTAGCCACCTTGCCCACAAGTGGGCCACTTCTGATTCTGCCCCCCGCTTTGAAGCGGAGGGGATCCCCGAGGCGGCAGGGGTTACGTAGCCACCTTGCCCACAATTGGGCCACTTCTGATTCTGCCCTCCGCTCCGTAGCGGAGGGAAACCCCGAGGCTCAGGGGTGATGTAGCCACCTTGCCCACAATTGGGCCACGTCTAATTTTGTCCCCCGCTTTGAAGCGGAGGGGATCCCCGAGGCAGCAGGAGTTATGTAGCCACCTTGCCCACAAGTGGGCCACTTCTGATTTTGCCTCGCGCTCTGTAGCGGAGGGGATCCCCCAGGCGGCAGGGGTGATGTAGCCACCTTGCCCACAATTGGGCCACGTCTGATTCTGTCCGCAGCTTTGAAGCGGAGGGGATCCCCGAGGCGGCAGGGGTTACGTAGCCACCTTGCCCACAAGTGGGCCACTTCTGATTTCACCCCCCGCTTTGCAGCGGAGGGGATACCCGAGGTGGCAGGGGTTACGTAGCCACCTTGCCCACAATTGGGCCACTTCTGAATTTGCCCCGCGCTCCGAAGCGGAGGGGATCCCCGAGGCGGCAAGGGTTACGTAGCCACCTTGCCCACAAGTGGGCCACTTCTGATTCTGCCCTCCGCTTTGAAGCGGAGGGGATCCCCGAGGCGGCACGGGTTACGTAGCCACCTTGCCCACAAGTGGGCCACTTCTGATTCTGCCCCCCGCTTTGTAGTGGAGGGGATCCCCGAGGCGGCAGGGGTTACTTAGCCACCTTGCCCACACCCGGGCCACTTCTGATTTTGCCCCCCGCTTTGAAGCGGAGGGGATCCCCGAGGCAGCAGGGGTTACGTAGCCACCTTGCCCACAATTGGGCCACTTTTGATTCTGCCACCCGCTCTGTAGCGGAGGGGATCCCCGAGGCTGCAGGGGTGATGTAGCCACCTTGCCCACAATTGGGCCACGTCTCATTTTGTCCCCCCTTTTTGGAGCGGAGGTGATCCCCGAGGCGGCAGGAGTTACGTAGCCACCTTGCCCACAAGTGGGCCACTTCTGATTTTGCCTCGCGCTCTGTAGCGGAGGAGATCCCCCAGGCGGCAGGGGTGATGTAGCCACCTTGCCCACAATTGGGCCACGTCTGATTTTGTCCCCCGCTTTGAAGCGGAGGGGATCCCCGAGGCGGCAGGAGTTACGTAGCCACCTCGCCCACAATTGAGCCACTTCTGTTTTTGCCCCCCGCTTTGTAGTGGAGGGGATCCCCGAAGCGGCGGGGGTTACGTAGCCACCTTGCCCACAAGTGCTTGGGTTTGCGGCTTTCAAGGATTTGGCCGTTTCTCTGGAAGAGGATGGTCAGGCAGAGGTTCAATTGGACATTCCAAGATTTGTGGGTGGTCCCCAAGAGGGCGACACGTCACGCCGACATTGGCCATGTGTATGGGGTTGGGTTGGAGGGTGACGATGAAGACACTGAGGACGAGGATTTGGAGCAGGCAGGTGAAGTTGCCAGTAGCTCCCCTTGTGACCTTCGTAACCCCTCAGCTGTCCCCTCCACCTCTTCTAACCCTGCCGCGCAGTTGGTGTTTGCGTATGATGTGGATGAGGCGGTGTTGAAGGCAATGGAGAGGGGGATGTTGCATGAGTGGACTAAAGTTGAGTTTAAGGCCATTTCTAGGAAGCATGGTTTGACCATGAGCGGGCGGAAGGGCGAGGTTATGGAGCGTGTCAGGGTGCACTTCCAGAGGTTGTACCAGCTGTAGGGAGTTTGTTATCAGTTGTGCCACCGGCGATGGAACATTCGGGTGGTCGAGCGCTACATCACTGGATTTGATCGAAAAAAGTATTGCTCTCGTTCATGTTGAGTTGTGCAGGGTGTGAGGTAGGGTTCTGATGGTATCATGCAACACATGTGAGGCTAGAATCATATGGTTGTGTGCTTATACGAATTTGGGGCTAGGGACTCATGGTTGAACAATTGGGAACACCGGGTGAAGACATGTATTGTCCGCAGGCCTTTTTGAAAATACCAGGTTCTCGAACAATTTTTTTCCCCCTAAGCATCCCCCTGCGCTGCAACGGGGGCGACGCTTGCCCCCTCCTTTGCTCGACAGGCGCGGGAAGCCAACTAACCGGCACCGCAGGCCGCTGCTGCCGCTCATACAGTGCAGGTCGGGTGTCCTCGCTCTCCCGGGGCGCAAGGCGTGGCGTTAGTGCCGGCTGCCCCGCCCAGCGCCGAGGCCTCAAGCATCGCGACGTTGCAGCGGTGTTCACGACGCTGCATGGCACCATAGTCCTGCTTCAATAAGATCTAGTGGCACTGCGAGTCGAACCTGCTGCGCACCGACGGGCCACTACCGCCGCCCCGCGTGCTCTTGTGACGGCGGATGCCCCAACGCCCCTGCAGCCCCTGCGCTAGCACTTGCCTTGTGCCGCGGGCGCCTCCCACGCCCACGTCCACCCGTAGTGGCAGGGACAATCCGCCACCGTTATCAGGAGGCCGCGAAGTAATACTGCTTGTGCCCCCCTCCCCTACGACCAGGTGCAAAACTTGTCCCCACAAGGATGTCCTGCCCCGTCAGGGTGAGGCACGCCTGCATTCGGGGGGCGTTCCGTTGGAGGGCCACTGCCCCCGGCGCCGCCGCCTGGGTGTCGTTGGCATAGTCCGACGCCCCGGGGGCCACAACCCACGGGTCTTGCACCTAAAGCTGCAGCCGAGACTTTGAATCCCCTCCCGAGTCGCCGCTTGACTCGCCTCGTCCGACTCCCTTTCGGCCTCTACTATCACTAGGACGCGTGGAAGGGCTACCGTGGCCACACAGACTTGCTCGTGCATGGCCGCCACCTCCCACTTGCAGATCGTGGTGAGAACATTCGCCACGATCACGGAGAGGGGACGGCCCTGCAAGCCGCCATTTGTGGCCCACCATCAGGTCCCCAACCACCCGGCCATGTTGAAGGCCCACAGGAGCTGCTTGTACATGGCCCCCGTGGCACTTGCGACCTGTGGGCATATGCCCAGCTCCAACGCCCGGGCTAGGACGACGGCTTGGGGAACTAGATCGAAACACTTTTTGTAATCGATACTCATCTACCGCCCACCCTTTTGGGCGCACACCTCCACGAGTACCTAGGTCACTAGGGCGCCATCAAGGGCGCTTCACGATGGACAGAAGCCGAAGGCACACGGTTGCGCCTCGGGCTCCTACTAGTCGATGGCCTCTTCTAGCCCGATCACCACACAAAGGTGGTAGACCATGGAGGGGACAGTCAATGGCCGCGAGTTGAGCGGCCCTAGCGGGGACTCCTTGGGGATGCAGGCTTCGCGAGGCACAGGGGACACCGCCCCAGGCACTCCACCTCCTGCAGGGTGGTCGCCAGCCACTTGAGGAGTTGACTCGGCAGAGCGCCTGCATCCTCTAGGCTCCAACTGTCCAGGCTCAGAGCCGAGGGGTGCATCCGCGTGAGGGCCCGCCGTAGTCGGCGCCCGAAGAGGGGCCCAGAGACGATGGGCACATACCTCACGTGGTGTCCATGCGGACGGAGAAAGTCTGCCGCGTTCAGCTCCCGGGCTCGGCATATTTGCGGTTTACGGGCCGCCACGCTTCCTGCAGCAGGGAATATCGGATGTTGAAGGAGTTCACATTGACGACTCCCTCGGCCGCCGTCACATTGTCTTTGGCTGAGTAGGGGTGGGTCGCCGCGAGGGGAAGCGGCGGGAAGCAGTTTGGGGCTCCGTTTCCAACAACTCCGTGCAATGGCACATAGCCCGGTGCCTAAGGTGGCGGCACGCATCGCCGTTGCCCTCCCGGAAGGAGGCTGGCGAGGGTGAGTATACCCGGCGCTTGCGGTTGCTTTGATGTCCAGCCATCATCTAGCCACCGAGGGCCGGATTCGGTAGTGGCTACGCAAGCCGCAGTGTGCTAAAGTTACTCCCAAACCTTCTTGCATTTCAACGAAGGGTGCATGCGGTCAGCACCCTAGTGATGCCATTCTCACTCTGCAGAGTGGCCGTGGCCTCACAGACAGACCGGGACCTGTTGGGCCTCCGGACCATGGTCTTGCGGGCGGTGCGGGGGGCGACTAGGCTCTCCCGTGCCAAGGACTTTTTCTTTGTTCTCCTGACATCGCGCCACCGCATCTCCCCATTGATGCACATCCGCTACAAGCGCATACTTTGGATGGTCCGGGGATTGCACACACGCCAGGACCAGTACATGTCCTCATGCAAGCCATGCGGGACAGCGACCACTAGCCCCCGACAACGGCGCCTTTCCAGGGCGGCTTGCATGTGGTCCGCCTGCTATGTTGGCAGCCGCTTGAGGGCTGGTGGTCCTAGACTGTGTTGGGTCAAACAAAGCCGCTGCACCTGGTGCAGCAGCCCATGCGGCAAGTCAAGCACAGGTTGCGGGACAAGCTACGTTGTCACGCATGCGCCCATTCGAGGCCCACCGCCAATCAACCTATGGCGGGCTAGGGGACGGGTTCGGCGGGGATGCCTCCCGCGCGGCACTTCTTGTGGCATCCTTCTTAGCCTCCTCTTTAGGTCAGCACTCCGGGCAGTGAATGAGACCCAAAATGGGCAATTTGAAAGTGTCAGTTTTCACGATGGAACTTTGAGGTTTCATTTTTGCAGGTTTGACACCCCAATTCGTTACATTGCTTCTTAAGCCCTTTACGGGTCCGCTGTGTGGAACATCAAAAACAAACGCCAATTTCAAGGAGATGGAGTCTGTTGCGCTACGCAGAGCGCAAGGAAGCCCAACTGTCCGCTTCAGGCCATGATTTTCAACAACTATCCGTGTTTGCGCTCTGCAGAGCGCTCCGTTGCCCGAACATCCTTTTTTAAGCCGCACCTACGAGTAATCCGCAGACGTTACTGGATATTTTAATGCAAAGCTCGCTTGTTGCTCTCTGCAGAGCGCTCCAAACCCTGTCTGTACGAATCAGCCCGTCATTTCCTTCAATTCCTATTCCATGCACTCTGGAGAGCGCAAATGTGGGCGAAGAACTATTTTGGAGCTCATTTTATTGGTTGATGAAGTTATGTATGGATTGTCAGTGCGTTTTCGACAGTCGTATGGGACATTACATGGCTGGAGGGGACACCAGGAGCTATAAGGTGACAAGGTATGGTACATTCCCCTTTTGTGACATGTATTGGTGGTTCCCCTATTTGTTAGTATGATTCAATGTTCTGTGCCAAGGAATAGTAGAACCATTCTTGACCAGTTGCCTATGTTACGCTCTGCAGAGCGCAAATTCTTACAACCGCATGAAAATTGGTGTTCTTTCTAAGTTTGCCGACTGCAGCGCTCTGCAGAGCGCATTTAACGTGATATGCTCAATGGAGATCCCTGTTTTTGGTTGTTCGGCATTGTTAGCGCTCTGCAGAGCGCAAAGTTTCCGACCGTCCTAGTCTTGGTAGCACAAATTTACTTGTTGTTCAACGATATACCGTGGCATGTATCCCCGCAACGTTACTTGACCAGTGTCCCTTCATTTAGTTTTCTTTAGGCTTGTTCATGCCATGAATGCCTCACTGTTCCGGGCCTTCTTGCAGGAGCGAGAATACAGTTCAGGTTTGGATATAATGCAGCGTGCTTGTTCCCGTGGTGGTTATGCCCTGCAGTGCGTTGAATTTTTTATGGCATTGAGGGCTGATCAACGTCATTACCGAATTTTCGGAGACGTTCAACAGATGTTGAAAGTTATGAAGGTAACGGGTAAAGGTTTGCCTTGGTTTAATCAATTGTGCCAGGTGTCATACAATCTTTATTTGTTATTGCATAAGCAATGGAAAGCCCGTACCAAGCGTAGTTCTGCTCAGGCTGACGTTCCCATGTCTCCTGCAGCACGCCAAAAATTATCCTATACTGGTTGATGTCCGTACAGTGCCCCCAGTTTATCACAGCACGCCGCTGATGTTGCTGCTCAGCGTCTAGACGAGCCTTCTAGTTCCCCTTGTGTTGTGTGGTATGACAACTGCTACAGGAAACATCGGTTACCCACCCCATGTGGTGCCAATGCATCCTTGAACTGTTTTGTATTTGCAATTCTGCCGCTGCGACCTGAACTGGATGTTTTTCCAGGATACCCTCAACTGGATAGTTTGTTTTCCGAAACAGGGGACATAGCGACATCGGTTGTCCAATGTCATAGCACTCTGCTTGCAAACTTGGACGATGCACTAAACGCCTCCCTTACACTACGTGGTGTAAGGTGCCCCTTAGATCTGAAACGTAAAGGGGTTGAGAGTTTGCAGTCGAAACCCCTTCTGCTTTTTCTGCTGCTTACTGGCACCCAGTGTGATCTGGCTCAAATTTTGAAGTTTGTGGTCAGCCTGCAACAGAAGTCCAACCGGGTTCTGCCTATGTGGATCGATATGAAGATTTTTTACAGTGTGGCAAAAATGGTGTACTACAGTACATATGACGTCTACAAGCTTCATAATATTCTCCGTTACTGTCCTATGGTGTATGGTGTCTGGCACGCGTACAAGTGCTGCTGTGAAGCAGTGTATCGCAAATTCTTCTCTCTATGTACCTTTTTGTCATCTGGTCCACACAGTCCTGATACGTACGTTTACACACACCCCAAGCTGATTTGGAAGGAAAGGCTGTTCATGAGTCTGTCACTCGTTCCCCCCAGTACTTACAACAGTTGAAACAAAAACTTTGCGCTCTGAACAGCGCTCTATTGGGCAGTTGGTCGGCACTGCAACAACAGTGTTTTGCAACAAACAGAGGCAAGGTTCAACTTCTTGAATGATTACGTCCCCAGTTTGTTTATTTTGGATATGCGGGTCCCCAATTGCAACTGGTGTACGGGGCGAAGCGTTCAAGTGACTCACCCAGCACAGTTGCTGTTAAATATGTCTATGCTGGCTCTGTTGCGATTGTTTGATGGTTCTGAGGGTTCACACGAATACCTCAGATCCTTGGCAGTAGCAAAACTGTTGTGGGTTCCAGGGCATGGTACAACCCCCCCCACCCCAGCACGCACAACGAGAAACCTTGTGAGGCCATGCTCTCTCGGTTTGTTGAGAAGTTGAGGCAATTCCCATCCACCTCCTGCAAACTCGAGGGGGCCATTGACCTTTTCCTGCTAGTTGCCCCGGCTACAGGGGGTAAAAAAGATTTACAGAACAGCTGGCTTCAGCATCGCGTTGTAGATGCCGTTCGGATGCACCCTTCAATGTTTGTGCGTGATACGGCCTGTGTCCCCCATTCAGCTGTGGAATGGTCACTTGCTCCTCAGGTAAAGGTGTTGGGTGCCTAGCCTGAGTCCATGCCTTTCCCAGGATCACTGCCGGATCCCTTTTCAACCCAAAGGGTGCAAGATTTTCTGGTGAAAACATTACACACACTTACAGGAGCTGTGGATGTGAACAATGAAACTGTAGATGTGCTTAATTCATTGTGTCCACGGTATACTCATCGTGAAATAGCCGCAGCCAGGGCAGAAAGGGACCACATTTTCAGGCAGAACCCCCTCCCACAACGATACCGCCCGCGTCGACCCCCCCCCCCCCCCAAGCCCCTCCTGCACCACCTGCCCCCCCAGTTGGCCTGGTGGGTGTACTAGATGGTGAGGACGAAGTGCAAAGTGAGTATGACGGTGGTGAATGTGAGGAAGTGGTGGACCAACGTAGTATAATCACAGTGTCTCACAGTGACGGGGACGTGGTTGAAGAATTCACATGTTTAGAAGAGAATTTGTCTTTTGTCCGTGAAGAATCCGATTGTGAGCCGTAAATTTAGATTTCTGCCCATTTCTGCTTTCAATGCACCTGTTGTTCTGTGTTTTCTCCCTTTTTGGCCTTCCCTTTTGCGCAATATGGAGGACCCTTCGGAGACTAAGTTGCCACTTCTTGAAAAACAGACCTCAACAAATCTGAGTCACGCCCTGGAGGCCTGTTTGACACCCTCCTAGAATGCTTCTCACGACGATCCTGCAAAGAAGGCCCGGAAAAGTGAGAGTATGGAAAAGGCAATGGTGAAGAAAAGCCTCACGGAGTGGTTGGAGCCGAAGCAGGTCAAGATCCCTTTCCAAAAACCGCGCTGGGATCTCAATTGCGAGTATGGGCAAGTGCGCATGAGGGATCCTCAACTCGTGGCGGCACGGTTGGCTAGTTTGAAGCAGCATCCACCTCACAGGCATTTGGAGTGCATCGTCTGTCGATCTCCAGGAGCACTGTACACAGCGACTGCAGTTTGATGTGTCTGCTCCATTTTTGGTGTCGATATTAAGCGTGTTTGTCTCGTTGCCCTCTGCAGAGTGCTCCTATGATGTCATTCCTCATTTTAATACCCCAGATGTACCCATGTGTCCTCTGCAGCAAATATCTTCTACATCATCGCCTTCCAGCACCTGACTGCCGCGGCGTACGAATGGTGGAAGGAGTTTTGTGCGAAAGCAAAGGAGATCCCAACCTCGATGGGTTATGTGGTGGCAGATGTGGTCAGGACAGACACCCCGCTAAGTATCCGAGAACAGATCGGTGGGGACTCAAATGCGCAACAGTGGTCTGTCGCCGGCACGGAGTTATACCAAGTGGGCACTACAATTGGGCGGGAGTAGGAAAGTGAGGAGTGGAAGCAAGATGAGAAAGTAGCCCTGATGGCTGCGCTTGCGAAAGGCTGGCCAGATCCGTTGAACCGAGAAACCGGTATATTGCTTGTCCCCATTAAAATAGTGGCGTTTGGTGAATTTGCGCTCTGCAGAGAGCTTCTGACTGCATTTGTCCTAGATATAATGGTAGTTATTGACGTCTCGTACCTGTTGCGCCCTGCAGAGCGCATTTCTGGAACCCTGCTTCGTTTCTGGGTGTCAGGAGAACCTGTGGAAAGCCTGGAGACCTCTGAAGCGCCTGGTGGTAGCAACGGAGAATCGATGCGAGGATGGGCTGAAGAATTTCGCGAAAGTCTGCAAGGAAGGTAATGTCCTGCCGCTCGATGTGTCCCAGGGTCACAGAACACGTCGCCAACAGTCCTGTATACCGTTGTTACTACCTGCCGGGATTACTTGTACGACCCTTCGCCCTGTATTGGGCCCGGATGCGGACCACTGCCGGGAGATCATCGACTACATGGCATCGGACAAGGCAACGCTACATGGGTTCAACAAACTATGCCGGAGACTGAAGGATGACCGCATTTGGGAGTACGTGTACCTCCATCTAGAGAATACCATGATCCACGAAACTCGAAGTATGCTTGCTCTCAAATCCTGCCCGTAAAGCAACAGTGCTGTCCTATTGCGCCCTGCAGAGCGTAAAACTTCCTGTACCACCAAATGAGCCATTGACTTTCGATCTCTGCATTAATTTGCGCCTTACAGAGCGTAAAATTTCCTGTACCACCAAATCATCCATTAAATTTCGACTTGTGCATCCGTTTGCGCTCTGCAAAGCGCATCGCTACCGAAATGTCATTTGGGCCCCCTGTGTGGATTTATTTATGCGCCTTCCCAGGAAATCCAGAGGAACTGGCACGTGTACGGAAGCTGGTGACCAGAAATACAGCAGCTAAGTTGAATTTTGGCAAGGGGGTCCGGTCAGGAAATTCTGAGTATCCTCTTTGGTCTGTTGCGGAGAAGTGCAAGCTCTGGGCAAGTGAGGAATGGCGTCCTTTTCGACTGGCTGTGTCAAAGCCGCATGTGATACCAAAGGTGGGCAGCGATGGAGAGAAGCTGGCAATAGTGACGTTGAATGAGATGGGTGCATCACCATCACTTCCGGAGACGACAGAGGCTGGCGACGCGAATGACGCTATGGGAGAAATAAGGATCTTCTCGTTGGTTTGAACCACGGGCGCCCCTGCTGGCGCCGCAGACCCTCCTTTTGCTGCGGTATGCACTGCCATAGCACAATTCTTTGTCTCGATGTCTCGATGTCCAAATTCAATTTCAACCCCCTCTTGGAGCATGTTGCCTGTCCGCCCCCCCCCCCCCGCACTGCCCCACCCACTCCTGGTGCCCCCTTGTACCCACGCAGATCCTTGTGGAGCTTGAGAATGAGTACAAGGGTGAGGTTCATTCCTTCTTGGACACAGTATTGGGCAAGGAGGTCCCCATAGCCATTGTGGGTCGTGGCAAGGCGCTGAAGTTCTTCATCGACCAATTGCATGGGCTCGATAGCTGCTATGGCTGGCAATGGCTCTCAACCACTACCTACGATAAGACTACTGGCACTCCTACTATGCGAATGGTGGACAGAACGGTGCATTTTGGAATCCCCCATCAGTTAGGCATAAAGGTACCCAGTTTTTTTTTATATGATCAAGGCGAGTACAGGGCAGCCCTGCCACTCCCTGTTGTTGGTTGGTTCCTGAAAGCCCTAAGGGTTGTGCCTAGTGATACACAAGCTCCTAAGGAATATGCTTGGATTATGGCTGTCACCTCTAATGTTACGATTCCCTGTCACCTCTTCAGATGCCTAACATAATCAACCTGTGTTGTGGTCGCATACACTGGCAAGTATACTGACAAGCCTGAGTTCATGAGGCAGCTAGGGATCACCATAGCAGATATGGACTGTTCTTATATTGTTGACTGGCAGGAGTGGTTCCATTGCATCGATGAGGGGTGTTTGTGTGAGGTAGCCAAGGCACAGGCCTCAGAGGAGGACAATCGTGAGGATGACATTGAGGAGGTCGATGCCCTGGATGCACCGGTTGATCCTCCAGTGGCCAGTAAGCGCCAGACCTCAGGTGGCACTCGTCGTCCCCCAAAGAAAAAACAAACATCAAACACCCCTCAGACACCCGATGCCACTTCTGCCATGGATGCTTTGGCCGCACAAGCCAAGCAGGCGCAGCCACCAGCGAAGAAGTGCAAGAAATGAATTCTCTGGGCCCTTTTTCATGCGTGGAATTTATATGGTTTCGATTTTTTGGCGCTCCGCAGGGCGCAAAGTTTGCAACTTGTACGTTTTTGGGCCTGCTATTGTGCCTGTTCGCAAGAGAAGTGCTGTCTGCTTTCGTCGTGTTTTTGAATGCGGCCTTTGGAGGTCCATCATTGCAGCATTGCAATTTACACTACTGATACGGTGTAATGCATTTCTATCAGAAGCATTGGTTTCTCTGTCTGTCTGAAAACGTACCCCCGGAAACTGTCAATGTTCCTTTGTATGTTTCATGTGTCACGTACATACATATCATCAAAAAACGGGTTGTTTCGTCTTTTGTAGGTGGCTCATTTTCAAGTCGGAGTATGCAAAGAATAGGCTCATAACCTCCAAAAAGAGGTCGTTGGAATCACCAGTAAAAATGCCGCTGACCAACATCACCAATTTTGGGGTTGAAAAACAGCATTTTAAAACGGTGCTCCCATGCGCCCCGGGAGTGCTATGCCCGTGACCTAAAGAGCCCGCTAAGCCCTTGGAGCTAGAGGCCTACCTTTGGTGGGGCTTGTTGCCTGGGGCACTATGGACGGCAGCGCGCGTGCATGGGCACAGCATGTGGGCCACGCCAAGCTGCCCCGGCTGCGGCTCGCAACAGGATGATCAGGCGCATCTCCTTTGGGAGGGCCAATCGTGACAGGTAGGCAGAGCGTGATGGCGCTCCTTGTTCTTGCAAGCAACAGAGCTGGCCCCCCGACGTGTTGGCCAGTGTGTTGCGATGCACGGGCACGTTGCCACTGGCACTCTCAGTGGGGGCGGACCGCTCGTAGGTTGACGCATTCCTGTGCAGATTGTGTGGGATGTACCTTGCGGTGCTAGGAACCAAGTATGCCCATCCCCGCTCAGTGGTGCTGGGTAAGGGCCAAGCCCTCGTCGCGCTGCGCCCGGCGTCGGGTGGCAAGGAGAGTCATCCGTGGCCGGACCTATGGGGTCCCTTGCCGCATCTGCCCGCGGTGCAGGCAATGCGATTGCCCCGGGGTGTTCCGCCGGGATGGTTTTGGGAGCCGGCGTGTGCCCACGAGCTACTCGACAGGGCAGCGGACTGTGCTGGCACAACGGCTGAGGGGACGTGATATGGGCAGAGCTTGCCTTGGTCTCTGAGTTGTTCCTGGGGCAGGCCTTGCCGGCGTCCCACCACCCTTAGTTGTGACGAGTGTGCCTCCCGCTCCGGGGGAGACCACAAGTGCTGCAACAAGCGCTGCGACTAGTGCAGCCCCACGTAGATGCAGCACGGCTCGTGCAAGGGGGCCCGTAGGGACCGCTGCCGGGCGGTGTGCAGGGCTGCGGGCTTAGCCTCTTTTCACCGCCAATGTGGTACATGGTGCTGTAGTTGCAGGTCCTTGCGCTGCGAGTGCTCAATTTGTGAATGGGCTAGTTGTGCGTGCCGGCACAGGCGCGGGGAGTTACGCGCTTCCTCTTGGCATATTTTCCCGGTCTCATTGCATGGCGATCTCGCTTTGCTGCCCTACGCTCACCAACTACGTCGATCGCGCGTCCAAGGTTTGGCCCGGGCAGAGGAGCAGCAGCCGCGGCAAGAGTAGGACAGGGGCTTAGTGGGTGCGTGGTGTGAGCTGCACGTGTCGCCATCATGCCGCCGCGGCGTGCAGTTGGGCTGGGGAATCAGCCGGTGATGACACACCGGACACGAGGGGCACCAGGCGCCTTGACATGAGCGCCCCCCAGAGCGACGGGGCCTGGGCTAGCAAGTGCTATTGGCAGAGTCCAAGCAAGCAATGGCGAGCAAGGTATCCGCGTGGCTAGTGCGGGCGCGAACGGCGTCTGCAACGTTGCAAACACTACAAAGACCACAACAGTGGCCCATGAGATCGACGCCGCGACGGCTGACTTTGCTGGCACGCTCACCAGACAGCGACGCAATGCCCGTGCCGCGATGTGCACGCAGAGCAAGCCCGCCGCGCTTGGCGGTGACAGACGCCCCCCCACCACCCCTCGGGGGTAGCCTTGGAGCTTTAGGAGGTATTTGACGACATTTCAATTGCACGCTTGTCACGAGGAGAAAGGCAACCCCGCCCCCTTGCTAACTCTGCCCCCGCCCCCCCCCCCCTTGCAGGCAGTGGTAGGGGAAGCAGGGTGCAGAGGGAACGAAGGGCAGGCAGATATGCGGGCTCAAGCAGAACAAAGGACCACCCATAGTGCACAGCACCATGCCCATACGCCGGGGTTGCACAACTGGCACACGGCACAGCACATGGGGCACATACGCGAAGGCACTTAAGGCTAGCACGTGTAGGTGTGTGGGCAGCACGGAGCACAACACAGAGTGCACGGTGAGGGATTGCACAAGAGCAGACCGCCCAACGGGCAGCGCATAGGGCACATGCACCTCCCCCGCACGGACTACGAGCACGCCCTACGGTGTGCCACAAGAGTGCAGGTGCGCACGCCCCCACAACATTGCTACATGAGCGGCCCTCTCTTGGAAACGACCGCCGGCAAACACGATTTTCACTTGAGCTACCTTGTAAGCGACCCCCCTCCGCAGCGCGCTCGGTGGCTTCGGGCAACTCCTACGCCCTGGGCCCAAACCTGCCGAGGCGGCGACATGGGAGGGCTAGCTCGGGAGAGACATAGTCTTAACCGGCTCGTTCCCCCGTGCCGCCGTTCTCCATAGTCCTAGGGCATCCCCAGGGGGAGGCCACATAACTCATAATCGGCCCTTCCCGCCGCCCTTCGACGTCTGCACATAGGCCTTTCGACCATAAAAGCGCAATACCCTCTTGGTTTGTATTTCGGGGCTGTGCCTTAGGGTCCTGCACCTCCAGGAGCTGCTCGCCGCACCTTGGAAGGGCCGGTTGCATACCCACCACCAACACGCGGACGGCGTCGCCTGGTCGTGCGCCCTCCAAGGCCCCTCTGGCCTTGAGTTCTGGACCAAGAGGGCCACATCGCCCAAGCACTGCAATGGAGGTACCCTAGTGTCCTCTTTGCTCGCGCCCCCCGCTCCGACGACCGGAGCGCCGGTGTCTTCTACGCGTGGCGCTAGTATGTGGTGCCACTGTGGCAACAGGAGACCAGCGCGCCGATGTGGTAGCTGGCCCACCATAGGCGGAGGGTTGGGCATTGGGACCCCCCCACCTACTGGCCCCCCCACCTCTGCCGCCGCCTCACCCTCTTGAAGGGAGAGACAGCCGCAGCTAGGCCCCACGCCGTGGCGGTGGCCTGGTGGGGCCTGGTGTGGGACAACAACCCCGCCCACCAGCCTGGCCGGACCCCAACGCTTCGGCGTCTTGGCAAAAGACAGCCGCTGAGGTGCACGCCCTGCTCCCCCCGCTCACTGACGTCTGTTGGGCCACCGTGCTAGAGCTGGGCAAGGTCTGCCACCTAGCCAGGTGGCTGGACGTCCTCTGCCCCCCCCCCCCCCCCGGGCCCACATCGGGAACTCCTCTACGAGGTTGCCTACGAGGCCAATGGCGTCGGTGAGGGGTGGGAGCACTGTCGCTGCCCGCGTACCCCAGCCCCCTCCGTGCTGCCTGCCGGCGGCGGACCCTTGCCTCCCCCCACGCCGCCCCTTCCGCCTCGTGGTGCACCCAGCCTTGAGCGCTCACCTTTGCCGCCTCCATGGCCCTAGTGGTGCGGGTGCGAACAGCCCAGGATTTAGCACTCACGTGCAAGCATGCGATGTTCTGCTCGTTCTGGTGTCGCACCTCGTACCCTCTGACCGCTGGATGTGGCATTTGCGGGAAGGCCGACCGCCCCCCCCTCCCTAAGCCGGGTTGCTCATGGCTGCGCCTCCCCCCCCCTCAGAGGGTGGGATCACAAGCCCCCCAACCCCTTGCTGCGGCTGCCGTGCGGTGACGTGGAACCCCACCCGGGATCGCTGCGAGTGGCACACGCCAACGTCACGTCCTGCACAGTGCCCGGGGGGGGGGGGGGACTCCTTGGCTCCCAGGACACCAACTACCCCTGCCCCCCCAAATTGCCCCCCACCCTTGGGGCCTCCGGCCAACAGCCAGCTGCCAAAGGTGTCGCCGGTAAGCCTCCATGGACGCCAGAGGCACCGGATGCTTCACGAACACCAACGGTGCCCCAATGAAAATTTTGTGCACTTTGCAGCCCAACACTATCCTTAAGCTCAACCTTCACTCTAACACCCACCCCCAACCCTCAGCCCACTCCTAACCCTACACCTAACCCAAACTGTAACCCGTGCCCCAACCCTAGCCCTAGGTTTCACCCTAGGCTAGGGTCAGATTGAGTGTTAGGTTCCTAGATGGAGACCAATGATGTGGCAACAATCGTCAGGAACGAAATTTTGGGGGATCTTATTTAGCCTGTGCCCCCCCTCCCCCCCCCCCCAACATGCCAAATCGCCCCAGCTGGACGCCCCGCCCCCAAGCACCACCACCCCAAATTGCCCGCCCTAACCCCCCCCCCCCAACCGACCCTCCCGGAGCGCCCCCCCCCCCCCGCAAGCCTCCCAGACCCCCCTCCCATTTGCCCCTCTCTCAACCCCCCCTCCACTGCCCTGGTGGTCGCGGCGAGTGAGATGACGGGCCCGTTGTGGGCGTGCGCCTCACCTGGTTTGTTAGCCGCCATACACCGTCAGCCCACCCTGCACTGGCAAGCGGCGGGTGCGGCGGGGCGAAGTCCAGTATTTGTGGGGGACACTGTCCGGAACAGCCCACTTGCCATGGCATAGTGTCTACATGCAACACACACTCTGCCGTTCCATCCTCGGTTCATTTCCGTGCCCCGCCTATAACTGTTGCATTGACACCCACGTGCTGCGAGTGCCTGCCTCGCCCTCTCCCTCGTCTTGACCTGCCAGGAGAGCCCACCCTTCGAGAATGGCCCCTGCTCTGCCTTGAGTTGAACATAGGCTGCTGGATGGTCTGGACCTTAGTTGGGTCATCGTTCCTCCTCTCCGCCATGCTTAGAGCTATCAGTGGATCCCCTTTTTCGTAGATGTCTGTGCACCGTCTTGCTAGCGCATGGATTGAGGTGCGATGCTGTGTGCTGCGAGGTTGTGCAGGGTTTTTCTTCAGCTCTGTCCTCGATGGGGTGCCGGCCGACAAGAATTGTTGTGGAGGTTGTGATGATGGTACACTATGCCAATGTGTCGGTGCATATGACGCTGGGAGTTGGCTGTGTCATTGTCGTGTCGCAACCTTGTGTACGGGGTACACTGGGGCTTGTTCCTTAGGAGGCCTTAATTGCCCGCCCTGGTGACCCTCAAGAAGTCGAATTTGTTACCCCGAATTGGGGTGTTTTTTTAGGGTATGAAATGCAGGGGGGGGAGGTCACTGTTTCAGTTGGTGTTTTAAAAGCCATTTTCTGAACCATACGAATATTTCAATTCTAAATAGTCAATTTCAACCCCCAAATTAGCCAAATTCCAAAAATGAAGCGAAATTTCGCCACTCCTTTGAAATTGGCCGATGTCATACCCCTTTTTCATGCATTTTTTCTCTCATGAGACGCGAAGTTTCGGCACTCTTTCATTTTTGTACGTTTTGATACCCTTATTGTGTATTTGTATAGCTGTGTGCTAATTTGATTTCATTTGTTCCGAAAGTTGTGCCTTTGATGAATTTTATGAACATTCCAACAATCTTGACATGCAGTATGTTCCCTGTTCTGAGGCAAATATGTGAGTATTTGCTTTGAGGTGACCACAGGACATGGATCCGGCACTCCTAAGGGTGGTTGTGGCAAGTCGTGAGTTTCAGAACATCGATGACCTCATGACGGATGTTGCCAATGGGGGCTTCGCAAGGTTATTGACCGTCTGGGCCCTGGCAATGCGGACAAATCGAAGATCGCGGAACGACTTTACACGGTTGCTGTTTGCCCATGGAATACGGAAGAAGCCCCGTTGGTACACTGTTTTCTCAAATCAATTGCTATGCTTGTGGCGACTTCTGAGAAAGATGGCAGCCCCTCATGCACAGTCCCAGGATGTACCAATGCCTATTTCATTGAGCCGGAGGACCCGCCGATTGTTGGCTCCCACAGGACTTGTGCATGCAGCTATGCCCTCACTTACTGCCAATGCACGAGAACAAGCAACTTGGCTTTGGCAAAGCATGCAGAACCACCAGATGGCGCTCTGGTATGACAACTGGGTGAAAAAAATTATGGGGTGGACCCGCTGCATGCTGACCACTCCATAAATTGCACAGCTGTGGCCGTGTTACATTTGCCAGCCCTACCACCATTTCCGGGTCATGTCTCACTACTGGATGCCGTTCGGACAATTGGGGCGCGTGTTGATGCTTTACAACTTGTCATGCAGATCTGTTTCGGCGGGTTTATGCTCTTCCTGACATGATTCAGCGTACTTTTGTCAGAGTCCCCCTGGACATTGTGCGGCAGAATGTGCTATCTCTCCGTTGGCAACGAATGATGCTGTCTCAAGTACGGTGTGGAACCAAATTGGACCACTTGAAACTGCTAAATACAATCCGGCATGTGCAGCAGGCAACTCGTCATGATTTACCACTGTGTGTGGATATGAAGATTCACTATGAGCTCTTGAAATACCTGTATGGGCAGGGTTACACATCCTGGAACTTCCAGTTGCAATGGTCAAGCCTCCCCCTCATCTACGGAGTTTGGCACCCGTACAAGCATATGATCACCATGCTTTACCGCAACTTTATGCCCATTATCTGTCTGATTGAGAGAGTACACACCGATTTCAAGGAAGGGGATGCGGTACCAACAAAGGTTAAGCTGCTTCATATGGAGAAGACAATACTGGCGCTTTGTCTTAATGCTGGCACTTTTCTACCAAGAGTTCAGGCCAAACGTGATGCATTCGCCGTTGAGGCGCAGAATGGACCATTGAACGACATGCAGTCTAAAAGCAAGGAGCTACTTTTGGGGTTGAAGGTGTTGTTGAAGGAGTACTACCCTGCTGCATTTAGGATTGGTGTCCTTGTGAGAGACTGCAATTGGGCTGGTAGAGATCCGGGAAGTGGGAAGAATGCCTTGGCAGTGCTGGAGTCGTGTTTGTTGGTTATGCTTTCTTTGGTGGGCGATCAATGGGAGAATGTGCAGTACATCAAGACATTAGTTGGTGCTCTTGTCACATGGCAGCGTTGGCACTCTCGAACGCCCGGTTGTATTCACCGTGAGGAACATGGGGAGGCTATGTTGAGCAGGTTGTTTGCACAGTGCCGGATATGGACTACATCACATCCCTGAGTGGCACTCCCGAAATTTTTGTAACATTGCGTCGGACCCTGACAGGGAGGAAGAACCTGCGGTTCTCACTGACAGAGAAGTGTGTGAAGCGGTATGGGTCCAATCTGAGGAAGTTTATTCTGAGTGTGTCTGTTGCATCCTTGCCCATTGTACAATGGAAGCCGCCACCCCTTCGGGTAGTAGAAGCACTTGTGTTGCGTAGTGTGGATGACCTTCGGTTTCCTAGTACATTTGCAGCCGTACCACCATGTAGCGTTCTTTTCAGTGTGTTCCACAATTATATTAGGACCCTTCTTCGTAAGAACTCCCCAAGCAATGACCTTTTTACGGTTCTACAGCAAACAGTGCCCCCATCAACGATTGCCGGGCAACGGAATGTGGATATCCAGAGAGTGATGCAAATTACCCGCCCCCCGAAGCCCAAACCCAAACCCAAACCCAAACCAGGGAAACCGGTTGCACAACCAGGTGCCCCTCACCCCCACCCCCCCCCACACTCGGTGCACCCATCGCCAAACCTGCCCCAAGGAATCCAAAACCACCAGCCAAACCTGGCCCACATGAACCGCAGAATAGGGTGCCACCTCCTAATGGGGGGGGGGCTGGACGGTGCGGACAATGCGAGCGATGACGAGGATGAGGGCCCCGAGGTGGCCTTGTTTGCAGTGCATAGTGACAGTGATAGCAGTCGTGTGTCAGATGATGACGCCATAGTAGATATTCTGGATGAAGAGGAGGTTTTTGGACAGGATACTTCACAATGGGACTGACATAGATTGTTTTCTTCACAATGTACCAGATACTATCCCTTCATTCTGCTGTTTTTGCTTGGAGTGGCGAAATTTCGCCACATTTGAGATATTGAGTGTTTTCAATATTGCTTTTAGCACATTTTGGTATGAGACGCGAAATTTCGCTTCCTTTTGGGTGTTGTGTGTTTTGAGACTGTTTCCCACAGGGTACTGTTACACTGCTGCCACTTGTACCACTGATGTGCTATTCATTTTTTTGTGTGATCCCGACTCTCATGATTTTGCCTGTTACATTTTGCTCAGACTGTCTTGATGTGTTATTTCAGCTGCTCTGAGCAGAATTCCTAGATTCTCCCCTGCGGAGGCTAAAATTTGAGAATAACTGGTCCGGAAACAAGCAAATCACCGCTGTCTATCAATGTGATCCTTGCCCAGCGCACCCTGATTTCCTCCAGGCCCTCACTGTCATGTCATCTGTACCCCCAAAATCAAACACCAATGTGCCCGTGGCCCTGGAGCCATCCGTGTCATCACAACCCTCGCAGGGGTCCTTTGAGGGCCCCAGTTAACGGAATCCGCACAGCCGGGGCAACAAGAAGGCCACTGCGAAAACAGTTACACTAGCAGATGCCGTACAGAAGACAGTGGTGTTATCCCACAAGGTCCTGCGGGTGGATGTCAGCCGCGAGCATGGGCAAATCCGGAAGGTCAGCGAGACCAGACTAAAGCTGCGCCTGGAGGATTTGGCAAGGGTACCTCCGGTGGGGATCATCAAGGGATTACTGGTCTGGCCTGACAATTGTATGTTACTGCACTTGCTGCTACACGTCTGTCGTTTTTGTACTGGCCTGGGGACCAATTTTTGTCTGTTATTACCTCAGTGGGTAGCTTCTGGATCATTGGTGGTCAGCCGGTCTTTTGTGCGGCGAGGAGACTGGCCAGTGAACGCGAGAAAAAGAATCTGGACCCTTTGAGATGGCAACTGGAGTTTGAGTGTATGGTTCTGAAGTGGGATACCCCCTTGCGCCAGAGGAGACGCCTAGCCGGCCACCAGCAGACAGCACAGCTGTCAGGCACAGGAGCATGCATGAGTTAGAGGGCAGTGCTGCTGATGGAGAACTTGGAGGGGCCTGAGAATGCTGATCTCAGTCTCACTAACGTGTGCCGCCAAATGTTGGAGGAGGCTGGACTGACAGCAGATGAAGGAAGCCTGGTGTGTGACTGCTGCTCTGATGCGCATTGCTGTCCCGAGCCCGAAAAAATTTGGTTGTCTGCCCTGTAGGATTCTGTGTCACGACGCTGGCTACCCCTCGCTAGAATGATCGACGCAAATGCCTATACTGCAATTGATGGAATACGCAATTTCGACAACAGAAGAATCCCCTTGTCACTTGGATCATTCAAACCGTTGGAGGGGCTTATTGGACCATACCTTGCACAGTGTGCCAGATACATGGAGACTCCACGAGCTACTGTTGCAGGCCTGGCTAAAGTGGCACGTGAATGTCAACGGGAAATGCGATGGGGCTGGATTGTTATGCATCCTGACTGTCCAGAGGAATTGGTTCATCCATCCCGCAGTATGTTGCGCAGGCATCCTCAATTGCACTATGAAATCACCGAATTCTGCTGATAGTGGCGAAACTTCGCGTCTCAGGTGGAAACACGGTGTGGACACCCATTTTTTCTCTACAACAGGAAATACATCCGAGATTGCTACCCTGCAGCGTCATATCAAGGGGATTGGTGCATGGAAGTTTCGCTGCGAAGACTGGGTTTACACTGATGACATGCCTATGCCTCCCTTGGACTCTGTTTGCAAGGCCCAATTCTGGACATCCTCAAAATATGTACACTTCAGGAGCCACCTCGCCAGGCATCGGAATTCCTTTGACAATGCCAGCTCCGAAGGGAATGTGGTTCACTTGAAGACAGTCTCTGGTTCTGGTGCAGATGCTACTAGCGGTGAGTCCCCCTTTCAGCTTTGTCTTCTGAATCCTACTACCATTTTGAATGCTACTGTCGTTGGGTTGCCGTTCATACTAGCTGTCATTGAGGTTCCAAAGGGCTGGTCCATGGGTCTACCACCTCTTACTGTGCGAAATGTTTCAATGGGGAAACCACTGGTGATTGCTGGTGAATTGGCAGACGTTCGAATCATCATGAGCCAGCTGCAGACTGACATGGCTGAGGAGGGAGTGAATCAGGTGAGTGTCATGGTGTACAACGCTGGCAGCCGCAGTCCGAATTTCACTATGATGCAATCAGTGATGACAATTGTCACGTTGACTCCAATTCCAAGGAAGGTACATTTCCCCCTGTGAATTGGTACCCCGAATCCGCCAAATTCGAAAAATGAAGGGAAATTTTGCCACTCCCGCCATTTTGCCCAATTTGCACCATCTGTTTAGCTGCCGATGTACGTTACGTTCAGTGAAGGCCCATTACCTAGTACCCTGTGTCCTGAGGCTGTTCAATGGGTGCTGGAGGTTCTAAAAGTCTCGATGAATCTTACAAACTGGGTGCTGGTGGGGTCTTCCTCTACAAATTTGGCTGTTCAGCTTCACATTCGTCTCAAGTAGGAAATTTCGGTTGTATTTGGTTTCCTCAAAGCTGCGGTTGATGAACTACCTAAAGAAACTATTGAGATCGCAACTGGTACTTTAAGAGAGGCTGACTCTCTGGCCCCAATCTACTGGGAGTTTGTGTTGCCACAACTGGACAAGGGTGTGCCTGTCGACAGGACTGGAATGACTTATGTACCTGATGACCCTGATGAGCAGGACTGCATGGATAGTATGACGGATCCGGATTCCAAGCCCAAGGGAACCCCAAAGCCGAAGGCATCTAAGCCAAGGCCCAAGAAGGGGGCAGCCAGCAATCCCCCCGGTGTCGATGCAGGTGGCGGTGCCGAGCCCCAAGCAACGCCTACCAAAAGGGCTCGATCACCCTCTGTTGAGGCTCCAGCGGCGCAAGATGATGAGGAGCAGACACAGCAGACACAGCAGCAGAGTCAGCAATTGGTCACGCCGAACAAAGGCAATACACATCCACTGTTTGAGCCGAAAGGACAGTCACCATCACCAGAGGGATTGGAGAACTTTGCGAATTTGGTGAGTGGTGGGTTTGCACCAGCAGCCCAGCCACAGCAGCAAGCTCAAAAAGGAACGCCTTTGGGGAACAAACGACGACGGTGATTTGGTGTTGACTGCTATGATGAGACAATGGTGACTGCAGAAGCACCATCCTCTGGGCAGTCATGTTGAATTTTAATTTGTGTCCGACTTTATTTGATGTGACATTCTGACACACCCGTTGTGGGTGTTGGCACATGGAATTGCTTTTTGTAGGCAACGTTTGGTAGTTTCTGTGATGCATGTTTGCGTATTGATTGATTATAAAGAGTTTCTTATGGTTCGATTCGTATGTCTGTGATATTTTGTATCAATTTTGTACTGTGGCAAGCAGGCAATGCAGTGACAGTATTTCATACCTCAATGTACTGTATTTTGCCACATGTGGCGGAGTTTCGCATCTCATTGAGATTTCCTTAAAATGGGGGTGTGTTTCACCATACTGCAGTGTACTGTTTCACAGTGTGTCATCTCCACACAACAGAACCCCTTCTGTGGACAATGCAATTTGTCCCTGAGTGCTATTTCTTTGGATTTGAATGCCTGTTTTGCATGATTTGCAGTGTCCTCAATTGCAGGCAAAATGGTCCAATTGGACAATATGGGGTATGATTTCCGCAAAAATTTTTATATGTTGTGCGCTGTGTGCAATTAGGGGGTAGTAATTCACCATTTTTTTCACCCCATGAATGTCCTTCATTTCGCAGACCCCCCCCCCACCCCCCCGGGCAATTAAGGCCTCCTAAGTGTTCCGCCTCAGGAGGCAGCCCCGTTCTGTGCTTGTCTCCATGGCGTACATTCCTAGCAGCTCCGTCAGTAGCGCGTGCGCATCGGCCACTTCAGCCGCCGCTGACAGGCTCCGGGCGCACCTCCAGCGTGCTAGACGTACCCCCCTTCAGCCGTCGCTAGGCCCCACCTACCCAGTATTTGCCTGTGGCCGCGGAAGCTCGGCGGCCATCTCCGTACGACCAGCTCCCCTTGGACCCCGCGCCGCCCGCCGCGTTGGTTGGCGCCCGGTCCGGCTTCCGCGAGCACTCACCAGCGGCCCGCTACCGGCGGGCCGTTAACAACCTGAGGAATTGGTAGGAGCGCCGTGCGGGTGCTCTCTCCCCCCCCGGCCCCGCGCTACGCCCTATACAGGGGCACGGAGGCTTGGCTGGCGGTGTCGCTGTCGCCCCCCGTCTTGGAGGCGCACAACCTGGAGGCCTACCGCCACTTTCACGCCCGCCTCCTCCGTGCCCTCTGCCCCGTGTGGCCGATCGCTGTCGTTCAGCATGCCCCCGACAAGAACGGCATCCACCTGAGCGGCCGCCAATTCCAGCTTCTCCCCGGTGGCGGGGCTTAAAGCTCTACTCGCCGCACCATCCCACGCACCACGTTTCACACGGGCCACCAGCTATTCACCTTTTAGCGTCCTCCGGGCTCGTGGAGGAGGTGCATAACCCGCTGTGGCCGTCTTAGCGCCCGGGCGAAGGTCTTTCTGAGCCCACGTCAGCGCAGCCCAACCCCCGTGCGCCCCGCTCCGCGCGTGGTGAGGCGCCCACACACCCGTGGCTGCCCCGGAGGCCCCCAATGCTTCCTCGTACGAGGAGCTGGTCCCCGGGTACACGTCCCCGTTTCGTGCGCCACCCAACCATGTGCTGTTCCTTGACTGATGAGGGGCCTATTGGCCCCTTTGCTTCGATTTCTTGCTGACCCACCCCCCAATGCTCGTAGAGTAAGAGGCCTCGCGCAAGATTGTGCGGGATTAGGGGCTCTGGTGTCCTCCTTGCAAAAGGAGCGAGAGGGGGGTTTTGTGGCAAGGAAAAGCGGGGGCAAACAAGAACTCGGTGGGCGGCTACCCCCCCGCCCTCGCCCCCCTGTGCAGGCGCAATTGGCCAGAGTCCCCGACGTCGAGGACAAGGCATAGTGGCTATTCACGGCCTTGCTCGCGCTTTCACGGTTGGTATTGGGACTTGAGTTGCCGCGGCATGAGTGCGTCTCCAAGTACAAAGACAAGGAGAAATTCATGGACCGTTCTTTGCCGGAGATTGCCCTGTTATGGATGCCACTCTCTTGGATAAGGAGATCTGGCCCCACAACAGCATGGACGACGTGGCACTGGAACGTGTCAAAGGGTGTCCCCAAGTCGTACGGACCTTCATGGTCTCTAGTGTGGCCGTCTATCCGGGGAAACACGGCCTAGAGAAGAAGGCTATAGCTAACCGTATGTTGTTCAAATGTGGGGCTGATGACCTGCTGTAGGCTTCTAAGGCGCAACGGGAGCGGCAGAGCCCCACGTGATCAAAAGGAGGGTGGAGGGCCTCAAGGCGAAGTTCCACGTGGAGCAGGGCTACAAGCGGTATACACAGAAGCCACAAGCGGACTGCATGAATGGAGGTCGGCCCCGTAGCGCCATGCAAGGAGTGCCCTAATGCTACGGTTGGAGTCAAATACCATTGGGTCTATGAATGTCCAGTGTTCGACCGATGGGTACGTTGCTGCCACTGGGAGTGGCCCCAAGATGGGCTCCCGGTCCTCCTAGCTGCGGCTGACTTCCAAGAAATCGCGGAAATGAGATGGAGGTGCATGTGTGCCGCATGGACAAGGCTGCGGAAGAGTGACTGTCTCCAACTTGTCGACGCACTGCACGCATCCTCTTCGAGCAGAAGTACCATGGGTATGGATTGTACCCACTTCCGTAAACTAAGCTTGTGGGTGTCATATACCCCGATAGGGTAGTTGGAGAAGGAGGCCTACAAGTAGCTCTTCTACCCATGTGGCAGGGGATACTTGCAAGGGCACCTAAAACGCCCCGTATCGGCTTTTCGGGCGTTGGAGGACATGCGATGGGTCTCCGGCATTATCATCAGGCGTGTGTGGCGCTATGCAAAGTGGTCTTTGTCTCCCAAAATCTGGTGGCCCTATGAGGGGTTCGATGAACCGCGCGTTTTAGCCCGTGCCTTTGGTTCGAGAGCACAGGGGACGGCCTTCGAAAAAATTAGTCTCTGACAAAGTCATAGCACACAACATGCATGCACACATATATACCACCGGATAGAGGTAAACCGTAAGTAGGGCCACACTCTCCCCCCCTTGCTCGAGCTCAGAACAATGTGAATCAATGATTGCGCCACAACATGCCGGACACTCTACGGATGTGGAAAATTTGAAGCTCCACCTCGACAAGTGGTGATAGTTGGCACATGTATCATGCACAAAGTAGTACAAAGGTGGTGAGCGCCCAATCGAGAGGATTTTTCTTCCACGGAAACGCAACTTTCGTGCATGCCCCGGATATGCAACTCGAATCTATGCGTTGCTTTTCCTGATTGCCAACCCAGGGCTTGGTTGGACCGCCGGGACTCCAAGAATTTGATCCCTTGGGGAAGCAGGTATGGGCAATAACATAGAAAAGGAAAGCATGGTACCCTATTTTTTGCGCTTCCCCGCTTTGTGGGCGGGGGGGGGGGTGGTTTGCGTTCGGTGTATGTATGCATTGTTTTACAGCACAATCAATAGAAGGAAAAACTCATGGGTGAGCAGTGCTAGCGCCATCAGGTTTGAAAACAGGGCATGTCGGTCGGCAAAATCACTTGTTATCTCTTGGAATCCGTAGTGTGCAAGTGCGGATGGGTACCAATGGTCAAATGGATGGGGCACGTTGGTGTTTGTGCACACTTGTTACCTCATGTCTGCATGAGCCCGCCCCGGCATATGTCGAGGCACTTCGGTAGGAACATGAAAGGGCCACGAAATACCGACCGTACTTGTGCACCAGCCCGAGCACTCCCATATGCAGTTTGCCCAGCAGGCGTGTGTCCGCGTTGATAAATACTTTTACAAGCACTTGCAAATCTTGCCGGCACACCTAGCCGGGGTTTTGCGAAAAAGTTTGCGGGCACCCAAGCACGAGTATCCGGCACACACCCCTCGGGGCCATCCAAGAGATAGTCTGCCCGCCACTTCTGCCCCGGTCTTCGCAGGCGCTTTTGACGGCATCCTCGCAACCAATCTTGCCCGCACAACCTGCCTGACACTTCGCATGCACGTCTAGGGCACCCTAGCACAAAATTCTAACACGCACGGCTCCCAGCACACCCCCAAGCATTGGGCACTACACCATTGCCAGTGCCTTCGCGGCCTCATAGGAACTTTCACGAGTGGCCGGGTACGGGCGTCCCTTGCGCATGCCTCCGGGCACTTCCCTAGGCAGGTTGCACTATGCTTGTGTTCGCGGGCACATCGGCGCCCAACTTTATCCGCACCTCTTGCCCCAGGTTTCGTCGGCACTTTTGGGGGTAACCGGCAGCGGAACTCCCACATGCCCCGTCCTAGCACTACCCTAGGCAGTGTACCCTACACTTGTGCCAACGCCTTCACCGGGACTTTTATGCGCTAGCGAGCATGTATAGTTACACGCACCTTTGCGTGCAACGTGGCCTACAACTTGGCACGTGTCTATACCAACAAGAAGGGCGCCCGATTTGCATGAAAGACTTTTCAATGCATCGTTCACTTGTGCTGAACAAGAGGGTACGACACTGCGTGTTGCTATTATATAAGTCTCGAAGTTTTCCGTGCCAAGACAAAAACGTGGGCTACGGCACACCGATGCATGGAACGGTACTTCCTCGTGTGATCTCGTAAAACCTAAGTAATAAAGTAGTCAACTTCTATTGCCCTAGGCAAGGCGTCAAAAAGAAGGGAGAGGGACAACCATTTTTGAGATGCCGAGGCTCGAAAACTGCATGAGCAGGTTGTGCCCCAGCCCCCTTGGGACCCACCGCACCGAGTACAGATGTAGGGCGGAAAACACATAACGAGGGGTTGCAACGAGCTTGACATCGGATAGTTGAGCAATCCGGAGAGTCACAAAAGGAAGAAACGAAGAAGGTTTTAAAAAAACGTTGGCTTAGCTCCCGAGGGTAGAAAATTACATAAGCAAGTTGTGCCCAAGCCCCTAGAGAGCCCCCCCGCCCCCAACACCTAGTAAAGGTGACAAAGGGAAAAGCGGGGCTGAAACATGCTTTGCATAGCGTATTTCATCATTTTGCCTTGTCCAAATATACCAAAAATTAGTTTCCAAATTCCTATTGCCCCCGCCAAGTCCATGTGGCAGAGAATCTACCCCCAGCAACACACCTCCCAAATAGGGTAAAAACTAAATAAATACGGGCTAAAACACGCTTTATAAATCTTGGATGGCCATTTTGGATGAGTACAAAATCAAAAAAATAAGTTTCCCAAACTTCCGCTGTCCAAGGTGAAACACAGCATAAGGAGGTTGTGCACCAATATCCTTTGACTCCCCTCCCCTCACCCAACACGAAAATAGAGTCAAAAACACATGAATACGGCCTAAAACATGATGTAGATGCCTTGGCTGGTCATTTTAGGCGATCACGATATAAAAAAAAGCAAGCTTCGTCAACTTCCATTTTTGAGCTCCCATGGTGAAAAACTGTCTAAGCTGCTCATGTACCAATCCCTTGGGAACCCCCCCCCCCTCCCCGCCCCGCGCCCAACACCCCAGTAAGGGGAAATTCATAAATGCGGTCTCAAATATGCTTTCCATACTTTGGATGGTCATTTTGGGTGATCACCGTATCAAAAAAAAACTTTCCAAAAATTTGATTCTTTCAGCCTCCCCGATTGACCAACTAGATGAGCATGTTGTGTACCAATACCTTGGAAGCCCCCCCCCCCCCCCCCGGGCGGATAAACAAGGAAGCGACAAACACGTGAACGAGGCCTAAATCATGCTTTAGATACCTTGGATGGTCGTTTGGGTGATCACAATATCAAAAGGACAAGTTTCCAAAAGATCGATTTTTGAGTGCTTCACTACTACAATCTCCATACACAAGTAGTGTACTAATCCCCCCCCCCCCTCCTAGCCCGCAACCAATACCGAAATAGGGTGGAAAAGACATAAACACGGCCCAAAACATGCTTTATATTCCCTGGATGAGCAGTTTAAGTGACCATGGTATCCGAAGAAATTTTATCAAAATTTTAATTTTTGAGCTCCCTAGGGTGAAAAACTCCATAAGCAGGTCGGGTACCAATCACTCGGGAGCCCCCCCCCCCCCCGCCCCCGAATCCCCAAATAGGGTGAGAAACACGTAAATATGGCCGGAAACCATGCTTTACATACCTTGCATGGAGATTTTAGGTGATTACAATATCATAAAAATAAGTTGCGGAAAATTCGATTTTTCAGCTGTTCCAGGTGAAAAACTGCATCGGCAGGTTGTGCACCGGCCCATCCACTCATGTAAGCCATTATTGGAGGAAACAATCATTTTGCGTCTTCGGCACGGCGTTTTGACCGGCCCTCAGCAAGGATCCAGACTACAAACAAACGTCCTTTCGGATTCTAGGACGTATATACGGGCACAAAGTCCCCAGTCACACCCCTCAAAGTGGGTAGCACGGGGTCACCGAGGTTGTCAAAACCACCAACATAGCGGAAATGGCCGGAAAGTGGAAACCGCATAAGCACTCGTCCCACTCCACCCCATACAAACCCCACGCATTCCGGACCAGAACCCACGTTTTGGCTGAAAATCAAAAGAGAACATAAGATTCATGATTTTCAACCCAAAGAAGGGGGGAGGCCAATTTGTCAACATTTATGACCGCCCCCCCCCCCAACCCCCCACCTCCCCCTCCTTCAAAACCCCAAAATAGTTTGCATCAAGTTTGGGGGGGGGGGGGCAATTGGACGAAAGCATGAGTTTATAAGGGGTTCCACAAACGATCCAACCCCTTGAGATGAGGTACGCGAATGGCCCCAAAAAGGCCCCAAGGGAGGGGGGATTTTGTGCTTTATATGGGCGTGCATGGCTTTGATCTACCAACTTCTCTGAGGTAATTTCCATTTATGAGCTACCGAGTTGAAAAATTGCAACAACAGATTGTGCCCCGGCCCACTTGGGACACCCCATCCAACAACCAAATACGGTGAAAAACACACAAAGAGGGCATTCGTGTTTTCGCTTCCATTGCAATATGTACAGAGGTCGAGGGGCGGGGCAATGTAATGAAAGCGCTAAAGGCGCGTTCGCCACGGGGTCGGAGGGGCCCTCCCTTGCGTGGTTGGTTGCGGTGCAAAGGGGGGCATGTCCGCTGTGGATCTAGCGGCCTTTGGTTGTCGCCGTCTGCGACCCCGGGATGGGGATCGACGCAAGGGCACGGCGCGGCCTACTTAGGGCCGCTGAGATTCGGCTAAAAACATCACGGAGTGCCGCCGGTGCTCATCCGCCGGCGGCAAGGGCTGCTCTTCGAGGCTGGGGGCAAGAGAAGCGGAGGAATCCCGCGGCGTCGAAAATGCCCTTGGTGGGCTTGCATCAAGGTGGGCGCTCTCAGTCATCGGCCCGAAGTTGGCTCGGTGGTAGTCTTGGGGGAGAACGGGTCAGCATCCCCCCCTCCCGGCTGTGCTCGTCCTACACTCGCAGCCGCCCCTTGGTTGGTCGGGAGGTCAGGCTTGGGGAGCTTGGGGGATCTGGAACTCCCGGGCCCTAGAGCCCTGCGGGGGGCATGCCCCTAAAATTTTCGCGGGCGCCGTGCACTGGCGGGGTGCAAGGGGGCCGGAAATGAGGAGGGCCTCAGAGGCGGGGTGCACCCCGCCGAGCCAGTAGGACAACACCACTGCACCTACGTGCCCGTTCTGCGGGACAAGAACTTGGTGCCCTGGCGTGACCCCAGGCGGCACTATCTGGCACCACAGGCCCGCCTCAGACCCGCCATGCCCCCGGTGGCCAGCGCGGCAGTAGCGGTTGATGCCCTAGCCCATGCTTTTGCAGCGGCGGAATGCGGATGCTCCATGCTCCACGCAGAGCGCATCCTGAGTACGGCTGCTTGCTCCCCGGAGGGCCGCCGCGCTTGGAGTCGCGAGCAGGAAGCTCTTTGGCAGCACCCAGTGGGGCCTCTTGGCGTACGGTAGGAAAGGCGCCCCCTCCTCAAGGGGGCGGGGGCAGTAGTCTAGGAGAAAAGAGTCGCCCAGTGCTGGCCGTATACGGGCCAGCGTGGGCATGTGCCGGACCCACATGTCCCGTCAGTGAGTCGCCAAGGCATAAGCACATGGCGAGTCGAGAAGACCGAGCGGGCCAATACGCCAACGCACACATGGGCCCCACAAGACGGGAGGCAGCAACAACGTCCAAGGGGGGGGGGGGGGGGCAGAGCAGGGTGCCTGCCACCAGGTGGCACGCAAGCTGCCACGCGTCTTTGCTCCCGTCATGATCCGGGCCCTTTCCCCAAGCCGGAGGTGCGTGCCCCGTAAACCGTGATCGAGGGAGGCCGGGATGGACTCCCGTAAAGGCCTCGTAGTCCAAGGCGAACTCTGCCCACGACATTTCCGCCGGCCCCGGACTCCAGCCCCGTGCCCGTGCCCACCGGACCAAGTCCTGGACAAAATCGTTAGGCCACCGCCAGCTCGGCGGCGCTCCTGCCCGAGGGCGAGGCTAGTTGCGGAGGACATGCCCTGGAAGGGGGCTGACAAAATTGTCCTGGGGGAAGGGCTTGCGGGGCCGCGGTAGCGGCTTATCGGGGAATAGGGAGTCCCTGTGGCCCACCGGCTCCCCGCGGCGCACGGCCATGCGGGCGGCGAGGAGCGCCAGGTGCATGCCATACAGGCAGTCCCCGGAGACGTGCGTTAAAACCAATGTGGTTAATTTTCATTTTTGATACATCAAAGGGGGTAAAAATTAGCATGGAAAATATTAAAAGGTTAACACAATTTTGGATCATTTGCACTGCTTTGCTCGTTCGCATACCGTGCCCACGTGAAGTGTTTGGGTGCTCAAAGGTTCCCCAACGGGGTGCTATAGGGCTTGCATAGTCCTATAGGTGGTTATGTAGCCCCACACGTCTCTCTCCGGTCCCCCCACTCACCCCACTCTACATCCTTTTCCCCTTGTGTAGCTCTTGTTATGCCTTTGTCTCAGGACACGAGTCTCAAGCTTAGTATGACACTCACGCTTTTGAGTGGGGCGAAGACTTTGCAGGACCCTTTGGTTTCCCAACTCCTTGGTGAGTTGGTGGCCTCATCCCCTTTGGCCAAGGCCCGGCGGTACGAGGCCAACGAGTTTGCCCAACTCCCGCTCATCCGTAACAAGCAAATAGAGGCCGTGAAGCAATATGCCTGTGTGCTCATCCCGGTATCCGAATCAATCGGTTTACTGATGGACTTCAAGGTCCCCAAGGGCGGCTTCCGGCATGTATCGGAGTTCATGACCACTTGGTTCCCCAGTAGAACGTCTAGCAATCGTGGAGTGACACCTACGAACAAAAGGGAACTAGTTTTGGAATTAATTTTTTCGAGGTTGATATTAAATTAATTTTCAGTCGACGTTAATTGTTGCAGGATATTAAGTATTAACCTTGAGGAATTACCGCGAAAAAGAAAGCGAAACAAAACAGCGTATAGCTGCAAGTTCTTGGACCATATTGTGGTCAGCGCGCCCATGTCCTTATCCCCGCATACGGCCATGCCCATCACCCATATGTAGGACGTGCGCCGTGGTTGAAGAGCCCAATGGAAAGTTAGCTCCAACTTCCACCGGTGCAAGGGTAAGCATCCCCAAGAAGGAGGAAATTGAGGGGCCGCTTCCAATGGATGGTGTCCACAAGGGGTGGACGTGATTGGATGAAGGCGGCCCACCACTGCAACGGCCAAGAGCGGCCGCTCGTTGGGGGGATCCGCCACGGACACAGGTCGATCTAGCGCAAGCGGCTTGACCGACTCCTTCCATGTGTCCATGCAGCGGTCACGTGAAGGGATGGGGCGGGGGAATGGGAGGCCCGTTGCGGCGGTCTACGCTGTCCCCCGGCAGGGTGCCCGCTGAGTTGGTTGTCGGGGGTTACCAACCCTTTGTGAGACGGCTCATTGGCGTCTCCATATAGCCCATGGTGGGCTCAATTTACAATATGGGTGTCTGGAACAAGGTTGCGGCGGCGTGGGTGAAGGCGGGGGTCCGCCGCGCATTGGAGGGGGGGGTGCCGCTATCAGGAGACATGCCTCAGCTTGGAGAATGGGGTGTGTGTAGGAGACCCGCACGTTGTGGTGGAGCGCTGCTTGGTCTTCCTATGCATTCTCCATTGTTGCATGGCCATTGGCCGGCTCCAAGTGGCCTTCATTGAGGCCCGCCTAGGGGACCTTCCCAAGGACAACGCCGTGGCCGTGCAATGCGTGCTGTTCTGGGCTCTGACGGGCATCAAGTTGGGGGCCTCGGCTTCGCTTGACGGGGATGAGGCACGTGCGTTGTTCCTCACATGAGAGCAACTCAAGCCACTATTGGCCTACGCCGCAGGTGACGAGTAGTGGCAACCGGTGGTTGCCATGCGGGACCTCCTCCGAGACTTGTACTTGGATACCCCACCGCGCGCTGACGTATTGGCTGTGTAGGTCGCGCCGGCGTACCGCCTGCATTGTTGCAACGCCGCCTGCCAATCGAACTACCTCTTCTGAAGGAGGAGAATGTGACATGGGCTGTGGGTAATGCGGTGCGGCTTGGGGCTGGTTTGGGCGCGCTGTGCGCGCCAATGTCGTTCAAAGCCTCACGGCCAATGTCAAGCGGGCCTACAACAACCACACGGGGGGGAGGGGAGTCTGGGGCTACGGCATTGTAGCGGGGGGGGGGGGGGGGGGCGGTTTTGCACGCCTGGGTGTGGTGGTTTTCAAAATTTCAGCTTCCCTTACAACACCATGGGGCACCACATACGGCCTCTTGCACTATGGGCAAAATAATGGCCACCCACGGCCCCCCGCCCTCCTCCTTTTCGTCCCGTCCTCGTGCTCTTGTTTCGCTACCTCATGGACCAAGAGATGTTGAAGTCCCTTTTAGGGGACATGTTGAAAGCCCCGAAAGACCGCCTAGTCTGCTTGTTCTGCTTGTTGTTGTTTTTTGGGTTCGTTAATTTTTGGGCAGATTGCATTCAGTTTTGTAGGTTAATATTAACGCCGGCGACTTCGCATATTTGATATATTAATGCATATTAGGTGTTTAAATATTGACCTTGCAAATGTTATTCGTGAATGTGAAAAATTAATTTTGGTGTGCCGATGGGACACTTGGAGCAATGCTTGGTAGCAGCCGGAGCTCCATCACCACCTAGAACAGCACCAACACCAGCAACGCAAGCGGAAGTAGCTCGACAAGCTTTCCCGCCGCCGAGTCAAGGTCCAGATGAGTCAAGCAGCGACGCCTCTGACTGGCGGCGGGAGAGAAAGAAGCGCAAGAAGGAGTAGAAGCGAGAGAAGCGAAGAGAGAGGGAGAGCCTAGGTGACAGCCAGGCCAGGGGGGGGGGTCAAGGCGGAGGATGCTGGGGAGGTGGTGATTTGATTTGATTTGATTTGATTTTAGGGCCGATCTTAAGGCTCACAGGACGCCAGGGGGGCGCTCGATGGCTGCACACGCGGCCGTGTCCGTGGGCCGGGGGGGGGGGGGGCAGGCCTTTCGCCGTGCTGCAGGCTGGGTGGGGAGGGGGGAGGGGGGCGTGTGACAGGTGTATCCCGCTGGGGGGGAGGGCAAGCAGGGGGGAGGATGGGTAGGGGGGGGGGGGGGGCAAAGGCCTCGGCGGGTCCCCATGTACGTCAGCAAAGGGTGGGGGGTTTGGCCACCCCCCTTGTGGAGTCAGCTCAGGGTGGAGGGATGTGCTCCACCCATGTGCATGGCAGTACTGGGTGGAAGGAATGGGCCTCCACCCCTAAGCACGTCAACACATGGTGGAGGATACGATTGGTGTTGCACCTCTGCTGCCAACCCACGCCCCGTTACCAATTGAGGGGCTATGGGAGTGCTGCAATAGCTGCACCCGGGCCGCAGCGCACCTACCGCTGCTGTTGCCCCCGGCGTACTGTTGCATTGCAGCCTATCCTCACCCCGTTACCACCGAGAGGCCATGTAGGTGCACCACCCGCACTCAAGCTGCAGCGCACGCACGGCAGCATTTGCAGCATTTGCAGCATTTGCCCCAATTTTGGTAGTGCATCCGCACCATAGCCAAGCCCGCTCCCCTGTGCAGCACAGCACAGAGTGGAGAGACAGGTTCCCGTCACGTAAGTTCACCTCCCGTGTGCACCATAGCAAAGGACGGGGGGACAGGTTCCCCTGCCTTGTGCACCACAGCACAGCGAAGAGGGAAGGGTTCCCCTTGAGTGTGCACCGCAGCACAGGTTGTAGGGATAGGGTGTCCTCGCCTGTGCACCTTTGCACAGGGGGTGACGATAGGGTCCCCTCCCCTGTGCACCACATCACAGGGCGGAGGGAGAGGTTCCCCTCCCCCGTGCACCTTAGCATAGGGCGGAGGGACAAGTCCCCCTCCCAATTGCACCGTAGCGCAGCATAGAGCGACAGGGTCCCCTCCCCTGTGCACCGCAGCATAGGGCGGTGGGACAGGCTGTCCTCCTTTGTGCACCACAACACAGGGCGGAGGGCCAGGTTTTCCTCCCCTGTGCACCTCACCACAGGATGGAGGGACAGCTGCCCCTCCCCTGTGCACCAAAGGACAGCACGGAGGGGCAAGTTCCCCTCCCCTGTGCACCTCAGCACAGGACGGAGGGAAAGGTTCCCCTCCCCTCTCTACCAGAGCACAGGACGGAGGGAAAGGTTCTGCAACCCTCTGCACCAGAGCACAGGAAGGAGGGTCAGCCCCCCCCCCCCCTGCACCATAGCACTGGCTGGAGGGACATGTTCCCCTCCCTTGTGCACCATAGCACAGGACTGAGGGATATGTTCCCCTCGCCTTTGACCCACAACACAGGGGGGAGGGACAGTTTTCCTCCCCTCTGCACCACTGCATAGGCCGGAGGGCCAATTTTCCCCTCCCCTGTGCACCACAGCAAAGGACGGAGGGACACGTCCCACCCCCCCTGCACCATAGCACAAAGTGGAGGGACAATTTCCCCTCCCTTGTGCACAATAGCACAGGGCGGATGGACAAGTTCCCCTCCCCTCTGCACCACATCACAGGTCGTAGGGACAAGTCCCCCCCTACCCCTTGCACCGTAGCAGGGCGGAGTGAAGGGTTTCCCTCCCCTGTGTACCACAGCTCAGGGCGGAGGGACAGGTTCTGCGCCCCTGTGCACCATAGCACGAGACGGAGGGACAAGTTCCCCTCCCTTGCGCACCACAGCACAAGGCGGAGGGGCTAGTTCCCCTCCCCTGTGCACTGCAGCACATGGCGCAGGGTGGGGAGGTGGTGGTAGAAGAAGGGGGGGATGGGGTGTTGGAGGGGGCGGATGGGGACTTGGTGGAGGTCATCCCCCCTAGCCCACCCCCAAACTAACACTCCCGTACTGGCTCTTAGAAACCGTGGGGCCCACTTCTGCTCCGGCCCGCAAGGCCACAACGGTGCCGTGGTGGACACACGCCCTCCAATAGGGCTCCGCCCGGGACCAACCCTTGTTCTTGGGCGCGTCGCACGCGCATATGACCCTTGAGTGAGTCCTCCGCCGCCTCGTGCATTACCCAATTCGCCGGCATGGCGAACAAGGCAATTGGCGGCGGGACAGCGAGCAAGGGGGCGCCTGGACCTGGCGCCCTCTCCCCGGTGCGCCACTCAGCCTAGTGCCGGAGTGTTTCAGCTTGGGGTCGCTGAGCTCGGTCAGCTTGTGCGGCGACCCACAAGGGGTGCGGTTTGGGATCGCACACTTCCATGTGGCCCTCGAGCATTGGGTCACGTGGGATGGTGCGCTGAGTGGCGGCAGGGGAAGGGGTCCACTTTGCGGTCCGTTGGGCTGCTGTGCTAGCCCCCCCACGCCCGCTGTATGACCCCACTGCCCCGCACCCTTAGGAGGGGTTGGAGGACGGCACACGGAACACCACCACCATGTCGCCAAGGGGGGCGTCCCTGCCGGAGCCCCCCTCCACCCCTCGCGCCCGCTGATGTCATGGCGGATCCTGTGGGGGCCTAGACGGCCTCCACATACTTTCGGACAGCGATGGCGATTGTCCAGGCGCAGGGCGGCCGACTGGTTTTGAGGTACGTGTACGTGTTTGTTAGTTAATGTTTCATCATTTTTCGTTAATTTTAGTGGGCTCATATTTATTTTTTAGATCGCCGGCGCAAAAAATATAATTAAGAGTTAATATTATCTTCGGAAAATTAAAAAATTCGCAAGAAAAATGCATTCTTCTGCTGCATGTCTCGCTTCAGGTGGCAGACACCGTGGTGAACGCCCCAAACACGCGGCCCGTGCGCGTCTCTTGGCGAGACCGCGATCAGGCGCATGAGTTGCCTCCAGCACACCTGCACTTCCTCCTCGAGCCGACCCGCCCTTGGGGTTGGCCATTTTGAGGGGTTGAGTGACCGGGAGCAGGCGAAGATCTGCTCAGAGGTGTGGGTTGGTGCAGGGACGTACAAGGGGCGGGAGTGGGCCAAGTTGGGGCAAATGGGGTGCGCTCGGGCGGAGGATGAGGGGATATGGGCAGAGATGGTTAGGGGGCGACTGGGAGGGTGAGCCAGCGGTGAAAGAGGAACCCCCCCCCCCCCCCGGCAAGGCCAAACCACCACCCCGCAAACCCCTACTCACCGAAACTGGTGACAAGAAAACCTCCAGATGGCATTGTGAGTCCGTTGACTCATCAGACGAAGCAATCTCCCCCCCCCCAAATAAGAGAAAGGCCCGCCCCCCCAAGCCCCTGCCGGTCACAAACGCCACCTCCGGCCCCAAGACAACCCCCCCCCCCCCCGAAGGGGGGGGGGGATGGTGCCGACGACCCCCTGGTCGGCACCAAAGTCCAAGTCCCGTACCCCACGCGCACGGAAGTGGGCACCGTCACCGGTGTCCACCGGAGCACCGGAGGAAAGCGGCGGTTGTCTGGGTTGAATACCCAGGCAACCCCACGCCCTACGAGGTGGCCCGCTGCCTCCTCTTCCCCTTCCCCGAGCCCCCTTAGAACACCTCGAGCGTGTTTGCAAGGCCAAGGGGAAAGCCAACCCCCTCCCCCCGGCCTTCGGGTCAGCCTGATCCGAAGACTAACCGCTTGACGAACCCCAAAACTAACCTGCCGAGTAACTCCAAAGCACAAAACAACCCCACTCCTAACCCCACCCGGGACCCAACCGAAAAATTGTGGGAATCCAAAACGGGGTCTCAAGAAGGGTAACCAACAGGTGATTCCACCTATGATGCTGGTGGAATATTGGCAAGGGAGCCAGTATTGAGTGGTGGAAGTGATTGAAAAGGGACTTGTTCTCTTTTTTTGTTCTTGTACCCCCCCCCGAAAAAAATAGGAACGGGCTCCTATTTTTCGCTTAGTTGCTGCTGCTTGCAGGGGGGGTTTTTATTTCGGGGGGCGTTACTCGTAAATGTCCATGGTGTCTGAGCTAGAGCAAGGTGTTCAGCAAATCGTAGCTGCAAGGGCTCAGGCAATGCCCGAACCAGATCCTGTCTACACCTTGCCAACAACAAAGCGCCAAGCTACCATCACTTCCAATTTCCGCAAGTAACTGATGCACAAAAAAAAAGTCTGCAATGTTCCCCGATTTTGCTTTGCTTGTGTCCAAGGTGCTTCTTATTTTTGGCCTGCTTGGTGGAAAGCCCTAGGTGGTTCTTTATTTTTTTGTGGGGGTTCTTAGTTGGGGCGTGGTTGTTATTTTTTTGGGGGTGTCTAGGGATTTCGGGATGGATCAATTTTTGGAAAATTGGGTTAATTTCTACGAGGTTAATATAAACGTCGGCGACGCATTAATTTTTAATATTTCAAATATTAAACGAAAAATTAAACTCAAAAATTAAGCCGGAGCACTGTTTGAAAGTTTTTTTCGGTCGAAGCAGGTGAGACCGCCGCCCCAACCCTCGGATGAAAATGACACCGGATTCCATGACGCACTCCATCGGCGTAGATTTTCTCCCGTCTAAGCACCTCAACCCCCCGCCAAAAGGGTCAATTTTGGGCTAACACATTAATTGTTGGCGCAAATGTGAAAAAATATTGGATTTAACATAGGTCTCTAGGGGTACAAGAACCAGTCTAGGAGTGCCCGCTCCACCCCTTGCGCCGGCCGGAGGAGGAAGAGGCCCGCCCTCCGTAGGCGGGCCGGCCACTGGTCGAGCGGCCCCAGCCCGGATAGGGCTGCCACTGCGTCTGGCCGCCAGAGGATCCACATCTCCCTGGCCTGCTCCCATTGTGGGCAGTCCAACAGGACGTGGACCTCGTCTTCATGCGGTGCGCCGCAATGGGAGCACACAGAGTTGGTCCGCGTGCCATGCCCGGACAGCCGCGCCGCCGTCCACAAGGTTCCCGCCATGAGGGCGCGCAGCAGCGACTTCCCCAGCTCCATGGAGGCGCCGCACATTGCCGCGCGGCAGGTTGGGCCATCAGTCTCATCACCCCGACCCCCGAAGGAAACTAGGCGTCGCGGTTGTAGGTGGTGCGAGGGGTGGCGGCGGAGGTTGTCCCGTATCCGGTGATGGACTTGGCGGAGGGACACAAAATGCAACGGGTACTCTTGTCCCGGTACACACGAGCACCACCGGCCCTCGCAAGGGTTCCACCCCATGGTAGGCGCCGTCCAGAGCACGCGCTCCGTCGGGCTCGTCCGGGCCGGGTGGCCACCCAATTCCCAGATGGCTTCGGGGAAGATCTAGGAGACCCCCGGCAGCCGGGCCATCTGGGCCAGCCGCAGCAGACGCTCAATCGCGTGTGCATCACCGAGGAGACGCGGTGACCTTTGGATAGGACTGAGAAAACAACGTCATTGTCCCATGACAGGCGCGGGCGGGGCCCGCCACACAGCCCACAAGATCGCGGTTTCAAGTCGCCGCAATTCGGGGTCCGTCACAGGCGCAACGACCACCACATGGAGTGCGGAGCGGGGTGATCATCGTGCTGATGGCTCGCTCGTGGCGGTCATATGTTGAGGCATGGGGGAGGCGGCCCGGCCTCTAAGCGCCAGGACAACACCGGCCCCGTATTCCTGGAGCCCCCAATGGCGACGTCTGCACCGAGTTGGCGGAAGATGTCGCTAAACGGATCGGGACGCCCCGGAGCATGACCACCGGGCACCCTCCTCGCCTTGCACCCAGGAGCACGAGTTGTGCACACGCACCTCGTGCCCCGTCACGTGTAGCCACTCCTCCGTCGCGGGGCCTGTCCCTTGAAGGGACGCTGCCCCCAGGCGACCGCCCGGCTGTCGTCTGCACAGCCCGAGGACAGCAGCGCAGCGTAGCCGGGACCCTCCTTTTTGAGGGTAAGGGGGGCCCCCACCTCCAGGTCCGCCGCCGCCTCCTCGTCCACGGAGGGGGGCCGGGGCGCATGCGCGCATACCGGTCCGCGGCACCGAGTTCACCCCCCCGTCTCAGGTCGTGGTGAGGTCATTCACCACAATCTCCGATGTGGGGCAACCATCGAAGATGCCATTCGTGGCTTGCCACCAACAACCAAGGGCGGCGGCGACATGGAAGGCCCGTGAGAGCTACTTGTACATGGGCCCCAGGGCACGCCACACGCTCGCGTCCATGCCCAGCTTCAACACCAAGGCGAACACGATCGCTTGCGGATGTAATCGAAGCACTTGACATAGTCAATGCTCATCTTCGCCAGTGACCCACCCCTGGAGGTGACACAATTTCAAAAGGATGTGTGTGACTGCCGCTCCGTACTTGGCGCTCTTGGCAGGGCGGAAGCCGAAGGCCTCCGGGTCGGCCCGGACTCTTGCCACGCGCTGGAGTCGGAGAGGCGCACGCCCTCCCACAACCTGTAGACCATGGGCAGGTCTCTGAGCCGGCGGGTGTTGTGGGGCCCCGGTGGGCCGTGCTTGGGGACGAGGGCCGTGTAGCCCTCGGCTAGGCGGACCAGCCATTTGGCCAGGCGCTCCACTTCCTGGAGGAGGTCTGCCAGCTCGCCTAACAGGCCGTCGGGTAGTGAGCGGACGTCGGCCATGCTCCATCTGTCAAGCTCGAGTGCCGAGGGCTTCATGCGGGAGAGGCTCTTGCGGAGGCGGCAGCCATCTAGCTGCGAGGCAATCATGGGGACCCACCTAACATGGTGCCCGTAGCGGTGAAGAAAGGCCGCCGGATCTAGCTCGGGTTCCACCGCATACTTGTGGTTCATCGGCCGCCACGCTTCCTACAGTAGGCCGTTCAATTCCGCAAGTTTCGTTGCTGCTGTGCCATCCGACTTATTGAGGCAGGGCGGTCCTTGAGGCACCAAATGTTTTTTTTTTTGCTAAGGACCGCCCTTAAGGACCGCTCGATCCTTGGATCCAAGGGACAGCCAACCGCCAACTCCCGCCAGCCGCCACCCGCCACCAACCGCCAACCACCAACCGCTACTGACCGCCGCCAACCGCCAGCGGCGACCAACCGTCAACTGCTAACCACTTCCAACCGCCACCAAATACCAATCACCAACCACCAACTCCCGCCAACCACCACCAACCGCCACCAGCCGTGGGCCGCCAACTGCCAACTGCCAACCGCCAACCGCTGCCAACCGCAAACCACCAACCGCCAGCAACAATAGTTGAGCACATGGAGTGCCGGCGCGCTTCTCTGGAAAATCTGGTACCGGAACACTTTTTCTTTATCTTTTTTTTCCCCGTTAAGGACCGCCTTGTATAGAGGTGAGCGGCAGGGCGTAGGACGTTTTCTTGAGCCACCGGAAAACGGCCGCCGGGTCAGATACACCGCGGCATGATCAGAGGTCTAGGCCTCCTCCAGCCAGGTGCGCCACTCCCGTAGGCGCCCCCTGTCCTATGCCCGAAACGTATCCCGCACCATGCCCACTAGCATCGCATGGAGGTGCCACGTTGGCTCCAATGCCGCCATCCGATCGTGAGTGCCACCTGGCTCCAAGTCACCATACGCCGGGCCAAGCACACGGAGCACTTTATGGCAGCGACGGGGTGCTACCCACTCCTGTTGTACCCGGCGCAGCGTGGCTCCCACACCATGTGCGGGTTGCTCGACCCAAGGGAGGAATTCCCGGAGGGGCCCCTTAGCCGCCTGGAAGCGAGCCGGGAGGCAGGTTAGCGGGCCGGCAGTGTCCCTCTGCTGCTTCGTGCACATCCGCACGTTGCGGAGCAGCTGGTCAGTCCCCTTGCCCCGTGCAAGTGTGGCAGGGCTACATGTAGGGCGGCCCCTGCTGGCAGCGTCTCCGGGCCGATATTCTGGCAGCAATTGGCGAGTAGGGTCTCCTCCGTTGCCGTGGTCCAGAAGGCCCACGCCTGGTCCACTTCACCTGTGGATAGGGCTGCCCGCCAGCCGGCCTCCAAGGAGTCCACAAGGCGATCCACGAGGAGGAGTCGTTCGTGCTCCTCCTACGGCGCAGCCTTGATTAGCTGTGGGCGGACGGACTTCACCACGTGCTCCGAGGCCGCCCTCCGGTGCAAGACGAAGCGCACTGCCATTCTGGCCTGGTATGGCCCCGCGCGGGAGCAACTTCGCCGCGCGGAGTAGTACCGCAACTCGCGTGTTGCTCAGCAGCCCGTTGATGCGCGAGGGGCGGGTGCCCTCCGGATCCGGGTTCGAGCCGAGGAGGTCATGCCTGGTGGCTGATAGGACCCCAACCTTTGTCCAAGGCCAACCGGAACATGGCATCGCCAGATGGAGTGACATGGGGCCTAGGCCAGTGATTCCGCGCCATCTTGTGGCGCCTAATTAGGGGGGGAGTGCCTGTTTCTCTAGGATGCCGTGGCGCACCAGGAATCCGAGCCCCCCTGCTGACGGATCGCAGATGCCCCCACACCCGGCTCCCAATGCCCCCCCCCCCCCCCCAGAAAGGCTACCACCCCAACGCCCCTCCCTTGGCGCGCATCACGTGCTGTGGCACTACCATCAGGTGGGTTTCCGGAAGAAGGACCACGTCCACGTGACTCGGCCACCGTGATTCACGCCATCAGGGCGGGGGGGGGGACCTCTGGGTTCCGGACCCCAGCTACCAACCCCAATCGACTTTTGGAGGGAGGCTGCAAGTGGAGGGGCGGGCATTGCACGGGGGATGGATGGGTGGATGCCTGGAGAGGAAGCATTCTTGGCGCCGCATCCCGAGGACACAGGCCATTAAGCCCAAATTGAGAGCCCATGACTCTGATCGCATCCCTGTCCTAAGCCAGGCCGCAACTGGCGTCTGATGGCAGTGGCAGCACCGCAAGCCCCCCTGCGGTGCCTTGGAGGGTAGTGATAGACGATAGGATCCCTCGTGATGGTGCGCAGTGACAGTACAACCCCCCCCTCCCCACTGCACCAATGTACCCTGCGTGAAGCGGCCGTTTGAATGGGACATTCATGGTAGTGCGAATTTGACACCTTTTTGCTGTGTTTTTCGCGTAACATGGTGCCATCGTGTGTGTTTCTCGTGCTATCTTGCCAAAAGCGTTGTGCAATAGATGTGTGCAATTTAGAGGTTTTACCTATCCACCTGGTTTGACATATTTGGTGGTGTTAGGTCGAATATGACATTCACGCACCGAAATTCACACATAGATTCACGCATGATTCACCGATTCGAGAGGCTGTGTAATTCGTACGAATTCGTACGAATTTCGCATGAATTTGCCACAACATGCCATGAAACGGCCATTCAACCATAAAGGTGTATCCCATGTACGAGGACATGCCTCTTCTGAATAATGTGGGACACAATATAATTTTTTTTGGCTAAACCGTCTAATAGTGCGTTGAACCAAGAGGTAGAGTGGAAGTGGTAGACAATTGTGTCTCTCCATTCATCTACCACACCATAACGAACAGTCGTCAATTAAAACCTTTCCTTGGACCCTTTCAATCTCGTAGTGTCAAGAGGTTTCACCAATGCTAGGCTTGGATGGGTCTTTTTGTCAAACAGCACTTGAAGGGCAAGAGGTGTAGTGTCGTCTGCATTCCAAAAATCTTCTTCAAGCATATTGGTACTGATGGAGGCTCCTGGGGTTTCACTACCCAAGGCATGTCCCGAGACCCATTTAAACTGCATAGGCCATTAGAATTGCAAGAGAGCTTGCCATTCCATAAAGCTTTGGGACACTGAGTCGACTTCGTCGCCAATGTCAACCACACATCAGGAAACTTTGGTTGAGTAGGCGGGAACATAAGCTTGAGGCGACATGCAAATCTTTTTTTTGACCCTCTTCAAAACTGTGTTCTCTTGGTGAAAGTTGCCCAAAACATGTGTGCGAGAGATGTTTTCCAAAGCAACTCGGTCCACCCCAACAAGGGCTATTTGATAGGTCTTTGGAATGTGCTCGGGACATTGTCCGGTGTCATCATCCAAGCGGCTTCGGTCCCAAGAAGCTTGATGGATCCCCCGTCCGTTGCTGTTCACCAAAAGGCTCAACCCAATCTTCAATAATAGAAGGGGTTTCTGAGGTCTCAACATGCTCGCACCCTTCCACATATTCGTCAACTTGCATAACTGTTCAATCGGTGAGGCCATCGGCGGGAGAAACTTCATTGCTTCTCCCTTTGCTCTTACACCGCTTTGCCCCCCTTCCACCCTTCCACCCTCGCCTCAAACAGTTCCCTTGCCACCTTTGGGGTTTCCTTTCCTGGACCCGCGTGTGAAATCACGCAACCGCCTTCGGGTCGCCTTGGTGTCCGGAGCGTTGGGTGGCTACGCATGAGGTGCGTTGGCTCGGGCTCGAGGATTAGGGGGGAGAAACTGTTGTGAGTAATGGTGCCAGTTGGACCATTTCTCTCCGTCCGGGGGTTGTTGCTTTGATGGGTATGGTGAAGGTGCCGTTTGTGTTTCAGCCTTGGAAGGGTCATTGGAACTTGAAGCAACCTTAAAACGATGGGAAGAAGAAGGCTTGGGGCCATTTTTTGAGTGTCTTCCACTCTTGTTCCTCTACTCTCAACATTGTTGAGCACGTCATGGTCGCAGTCTCGGAATATGTGATTAGAAGTGACCCAAGAATGCACCCCAAGAAGCAAGCAAGATCGAAAGATGCATCTTCTCGCTTTGCGAACAGGCACTCCTAATTATCTTCATCATTGTGCGGTCTGTACCTTCAATAGGGATTTCCGCCCTCTTCTCCAAGACGTGCAATACCGCATTCGGGGTATTTTGTTACCTTCACAATGTGGAATGAGTCATGGGAGCTCCACAACTCAACTGCCTCGTTATCGAAGCAGTAGCAACCTCATTATCATCATCATCGTGATAGGAAAGAGTACGTATGCCAGGCCAGTACTCCAAAACTTTCTTGGCGGTGAAACCCGTACCTTGGGTCAAGAACGTCTAGACCTTGGTGAACTCCTAATCTTGAGGCAAACCATCAAGAGGGATCAAATGACCCCATACTCTTTCCGCGGCCCTTTTGGTGGAGATGTTGGTGGTGTCCTCTTCGCAAATATTAAGAATCCAATTTTCTTAGCGCTACGGCTGACTAATGTTTTCCCCTTCCTCCCTTGCAACCTCATATGTTTGTAAACAAAATTTGTGTTGGGAGTGTGATGGCCTTGAGGCGCGGGGGGGGGGGGGGTTGCTCTTGAGAACACCTATACAGTGGTTTTCAGACGTCTTGCCATACTTTCTTGGGTGACCGTGAAAAAGGGCCGTGAAAGTGTGTGAGTACTAGGACTGCATTCTGCCATCAACTTATGTGAAACAGCCATGCAAGAAAGCTACCTTTTCAAACGATGCAGTTGAAGCCTGAAGATAAACTCCTGTAGCCACTTAAGTTGTTGTTGGCCATAGATTTGTGCGTAGCATCAACGTGTTGCCCAAAGAAGACTAGTTGGGTTGAGGATTCTTGAACCTTGCCTTATGTGTATTATTGTTAAAATACTTGTTATTTTCTCCGAACTTGGTTCCCCTTGGAAAATTGGCTTTTGCTTAAAGCCAAATAGAGTGACCATGTACACGCCACGGAAGGTTCGAGCAAAGGCAGCCAAGGCCTAAAGCAGACTTTTGTGGACAAAGGATGCTCAATTGATTATTTTCAAGGCAACAGATTCTGCAGAGATTGCGAATCCAACCTGGATACAAACATCCCTATGTAAGTGAAGCTCAAATGTGATGATGGGCAAAATATGAACGCTTTTATGTTTATACATGCGGATTTCGAGCAGTTAAAATTTGTATTCATCACCTTGCCTTCTTTCCAGCAAGTAAGAAATTGGACAATTATTTGAGTAGGCCTGATGCTTTTACCACAGGAGGACAAATGCACGCACTCTACTCTATGTAAAGAAAAAATTAATATTTCGTGACAATTTGGGCTTCTGGCATTGATACATTGTCCTCCAATGTCTAAACTTTATGGAATGTATCTATTTAGCCAGCCTACCATAGCCGAGATGGATTTCCCAAATATTGGCAACCGTGAGTTGAATCCATGACCAACGATGTAGGATAACAGTCCAAAAGATCATATCATGCAATACTTGGGAAGAAAATACGGACACATATAATCCAATATCCATGATATTCTGGTGAAATGTGGTGTATTTGATCCGACCATGTATTGTGATGGCTATATGAAGGCAAGTGTGATGGCAATGCATTGAAAAGGAACTGTAATATTCGTGTTGATGCGTTTGTACTATCGTACATTATCACATTGTAATAGAAATGATGGTATTGGTGGTGACATAGAGCCATCTGAGTATCAATTTATTCAAAGTTAATATGTGTCCCTTAATATTTCCTATGTTGTACAACGAAAACAAATGATCAATTCCTCAAATTTTGAGGAGTGGAAGAAAAGGAAATGTCTCAATTTTAGCCAAAATACCTGCAAACACGCAACAACACGACATATAGGAATCAAGCACGACAACGTGCCGTACTCCTAGATCCGCTCCACCACCACCTTAGGAAAGGTAGAGTCGTGCATGAGGGACAACCACACATTAGGATCAATTTGCGACAACACCACAGTGAACAGATCCGTGAAATCCAGGACGATTGGGTCCCGCGCTGCTTTGCCACCCGGCTCCACAAACTGCACGAGCCTACTCTCGCGTAGGTGACTTTGCTGCACACCTGCCAATGCCAAGGCAGCGAGACACATGAATCCCATCACACGACCCAAGGTGTTCTGGAACCCCCTCCGCATTGAAATTGCACGAAACAACTACTCGGTTGGACGCACCCATGAGGTCGACGAATCCTCCTTGTGCAGCCGCCATGTGTTTGGGCGGCACGGTCGAGATGCCGCGAGGCTCCGCCTTGTGAGTGAGGACCACGACAAAGGGGAGGGGGGAGCTCTTCATCCACGTCGATGACTTCCAGTACATCATGAGGGGGTGGGGGTGCGGCAACCATGTCCTAAGTGCGCCATTCATTGGGCCCGTGAACAAGTTTGGCCAAAAGCTCCGAAGGGAAGATGTCATGTAGGGAGATTGCCCCCTATGACAAATCATTGTACGCGGGCCGGTGGGGAGGCTCCATCCTTTCGGCAACTACGAAAAACTCTACGGTGTACCGTGGTACACCGCGGTGGTTTGGTAGTGCCACCCCGCACCTCCCCCAACGCTACGAAGTTGTCGGGTCGCCCCAACCGGAGCCGCCGTGCCTCAGCATGTCCAAGCATGCCACCACGCATGAGCCCCCTCGCAGGTGCTGAGCTTCAAAGCAATCTTCAACTGCAAGAATCCGGACCCCTAAGGGTAGAAAAGGTCCGTGACGCTCATGGCATTAGCCCTTGTCACGTCTAGCGAGCGCAACAGCAGACATCTTTACCCACTTCTGCCACATTGAACAAAATGGACTATGGGCCTGATGAGAACCTTGTGGAAGCGTTTACACAACGGTGGCTTGACCGCGACAGGTTTGTGGCCAAAGCATCAGAGGTGTACACTATCCATGAGATGGAGGCTGCTGAGGTGTGGGCAGAGAAGAACGGCACGGAACGGAACCTGGTCTTTGAGGAATGGTACCCTGAAGATGACGGCGATGGGGATGGGAATGTTCCCCAACAGCCACAATGGGCCTCCCAAATGGAGGTCTGGGGCAACTATGAGCTTAGTGATGGTGACATGGTGCATGGCTGGATTGCTGCCAACAACAAATGGGACCCCTTGAAACCATACTTTTAGGCAAGGATACATGGTGATGGCATCTCAGGAGACCGTGTTTGGATCAACCGTGCTAATAAGCCACGCGCCAATCTCACTGGCACCTACTGGTGTAAGGTTGTCCCCGACACAGCTGCTTTTTGCACCTTGCGTAGGGATATCCAGCAAGCGTTAGCATGGCCCAAACTGTTGGCAAACATCCGGGCCGACTCAAGGGACGCGCCTCCCTTGTCAAACGAGGACCAGGAGATCCTGAAACACCTTGTCCAACACCACGCGTTGAACCCCTCACAGGCGTTGGCTGTGCGGCAGGTAATGGACGAGTTATGCATCACAGCATTGACTGGAGGTGCTGGCACAAGGAAGTCAGAGACCTTGGTGGCATGCATCAAAGCCGTGCTATGGCAGCAAGGCCTTCTTGTTGCCTAGAACCCCGATCCTACTAACTTGGGCACCATCAATATGGGCAAGAAGGTGGGGGAACATGAGGAAGATACCCCACCTCGCGCATGTGTGCCAGTGATTGCACCCACCAATGCACAAGTCGATAACTTGTTGACACACGTGCATGAGGAGTGTTATAGTGACATTGTGCTTCGTGATAGGGTGCTCGGCGACCATCTAGCACCCTGGTTGCGACTCCGTGCCGAACGGGCTACTGCCCCACCATGACCGGCATCCTTTGACCAGCTGAAGGTGCAGAGGACCTTGGGGAACACCCCGGGTTGTAAGTCTACCCTCACATGTGCCCTTAACTCGTGCCGTGTGTTGTTTGCCACGGATGGGATGGTTGCCAACCGGTACAAGCTGCTGCTTGGGGCTGCAGCAGGGAAACAACAAACCAGGTTTGCCTTTAGCTTTGTGGATGAGGCGTCCAGGCACATCATCCCCGTCTCGCAGCCAAGGGCAGCCAATGTCTGTTGTGTGGCGACCATGGGCAGTTGCGGCCCTACAGCCACGTCCCGCTTTTGGCAAGTGCTTGTGAGGATGAAATAAACGCCAAAGCAATGGCATGGCCATCGGACCAGACCTTCAAATACAACAATGTTGAGAGGCAATTTGCAGGCCCGCAAGTGCATTGGCATGATTCGCACCGTTTTTGCACCACCAGCACCTTGCAATTCCTTTTGTACCGCACGCGTTGCCGGGCTAGTATCCTGGTACAACAGTACCGGATGAACAAGCCGATGGCTACAATCATGCGTGCTTTTTTCACAGGGGGGGGGGGGGGGGCTTGGTTACTACCACTCATCTGTGAACCCCCTCCTTGACCCAATCCTGAACAACCCCATCCGCATCGTCGACCTCGATGGGACCAGTTGGTGGGGGGAGTTGGAGGAAACTTTGGGGCCTGAGGACCTGAGTAGAACGCATAGTGATGTGCAAGACGCGTGGAGCAACATGCGAATGGATCCTGTGTTGCTTAGACAGGGGAACGTGAGCATGAAGGAGGGACTGCTGGTGTGCCATTTTTTGGAGCTGGCCGTTAGGAGAGGCGCCTAGCCACCAAGGTCGGTAGCGGTAGTGACAACACACTGTGCCCAAATGGTGTGGCTGGAGCATTGCGTGAGGTTTGTTGGTTGCAGGTGGCATGCCAACCCGGTCAACCTTTTGAAAACGGTTGCTACCCTCGATGGGTTCCGAGGGCTGCAAGCCGCAGTCATCTTGGCCTCCGTGGTGTGTGCCACACCGGGGATCATGCATGACATCTGGAGGTCAAACACCCTCACCAGCAGGGCGCGGTCGGAGCTGCCCCTCTTTGGGCGATTCATGGCATATATCCTCAAAGCCCTCTGGACCGGTCGTGCATCGCACCTCACGGTGAGGAATCGCGGCCCCTTCGCACAAGAGCTCCCCCTCCGAATGGACAAGCTTCTTTGATCCGGAGGAGGCGGAATAGGCACACCTAAGCTCGTCATATGTCCAATTTCACTCCGTTTTTTCTGTGAATGAGCTCATCTGCTATGTCTTCGATAGAAGTGCCGAAACTTGAGCCCTACACTCATGGAATGTATGGTGCAGCTTGACTGACGGTGTCCCCAGGATAGAGATCGCCAGGGCCTCTTCCTCATTGGAGCAGGCGCTTGCCCTCTTATCGGATAGTCGGCCGGAGTGGGAGAAGGCATTCCGCAAGTGTTATACGCTGCCGCTGGACACCTCCCTAGCGATGCCCAAGATAATGCAGTTCCATTGCATCTTGGCCTCTTGTACCCTGGACCTGAGCGGTGGTGTTTTCCGAAAATTCCCCGCCGTTGAATAATGATCCTCGGAGCCGTCGCCGCAAGCGCCCGAGCTCGGTGGGGCCCGCGGCTGTACACTCCCCCCCCCCCCCCCCCACCAGCTGTTCGTGTGTCCTATCCCGGCAACGAGTGGTTCCAAAGTCTTCTTACCCCTTGCGTTGGGGGCATGTATGTGGGCAGCCCATGCTTAGTCGGACTGTCCCGGGCCGATTGGTGGGTCATGGGGCTGTGCCGATGCGAAATGAACATGTCCTGCCCCGAGCGAGACGCTGCCGCGGACAGAAGGTCCCCAGTGAAGCGTGTGGCCAGCTGGTCACTTGCAGATGTACAATCCCCCCTCCTCGAGTCCCCCGCCTCGTGTTCTTGCACCGCGTTTGGGTTCTAACCCTTTTGGGGGGGGTCTGCTTCCTGTTTTCTTCGGCGGCGCTCTATGTTTTCCTCCCCCCTATGTCGGATATCAAGTCGTTGAGCTTGAGCGCCAATGCTAGGGGATGAGGTTTGCCTGTGAGTTGTCACCAGGCTCTTCAGCCACCCCCGAAGCCTCTTTGCAATTTTACCCATTGCCCCTCCAAGACGGAGGTAGCTGGGTTGCAGCCCGTGGCTGGCCTGGTGTTCTCCCTCGGGTTGTGGCCGTCGGCGTTTCGGGTGTGCATGTCCTCGATGGATGTTGCCCTCCTATGGACCCATCAGCTGGGTGACCTGTGGGTGTCTCGGCCCACACTGCGTTAGGAAATTTGCCATTTCTTGGAAATTCCCTCGGCTAACGAGGAGCTCCTATTTTGCACGTTGGTGTCCGCCGAGCAGTAGTGGCACAAGACGGACACCGAGTTTCGGCCCACGCCGACGCCGAGCCGAAAGCTCTACGCCAAATGCGATCCCACGTCCGCCCGATATCCCCGTCTCTGGGCTCGAAGGCCGGGCTGGCCTGGCTCTGGCTACGGAGAGGGGTGTACGCTGTGTGGGCGACCCGATAGTCCAAGTTGAGGCGAAGGATTGACCGCCCTGGCGATGATAGCGAGCCGTCACCCATGCCTATCTCGGAGTCCGCCGTGCGATCGACGGTTCTGACTTTCTTGACCACTGCCAAGGCTCTCTCGCCCTGGCCGGCACTCGCGCGCCTTGAGGAGAAGCGGGGCATTGCCGGTGGGCGCCCCAGCTGATGCCACCAAGGGAGATGCCGATCCCGCGCGCCCCACTGGGGGAGAAGCAGGGGGACTGCAGTCAAAGATGCATGTGTCCCTAGACCAGTGCCGCTCGCTGCCGGAATCACACTTGCCGAAGGCCGCGGCCCACATGGGCCAGCACGTGTTTGTGCTGACGGCGTCGGCTGGCTGGGCCCCAATGATCATCACGGCCAGGACTGGAGCGTAGGTTGTGGCCATGCTCTCCGCCCACCCCAGCCTTTTCGCTGCGCAGGCCACAAAGGCGGCCGCGCAATTGGGCAAATCCGGGGACTACGTGAAGGCCAAGGTCGTGACTCCGGGGGCTGCCCCCGGGTGTGTCTCCCCGTTGGAGGACCCGAAGGCATTGTTTTATCGTCTCCTTGAGGATACAGACAGGGGCCTACACACAGTCTCCTTGGCGGTCCGTTTCCGTGCTAGCATGGGCACGCGTTAGGCGATGCTGGAGGCGGCCAACAAGAAGCATTTCTTCAGATCTGTTGTTTGGGGATGGTGGAATCCACCACCCACGAGGCCCACACGACTCACGTGAAGGCGCTGCTTGCGCCAGTGCGGGGCTCTGCCTCGTCCCTACCGATGTGGGCTCGGGAGTTTCTTAACTAGCTCGTTGACTAGCAAAGACCTCCGAGTCCCTGCGCCTCCTCAACCCCGAGATCAGACGTCTACGCTTGGGGAATTCCCAACGTTAGCCCCCATGCTCCGAATTCATCTCGAAAACGCCCAGGGGGCGGATTACGAGGATGTTCCGTGCGCCGGTGTTCCGGGACAGTCTGGATTTGTTGTTTGAGCTCACTAGGGCGAGAACGCGGACGCACTGCAGCCAAAGCGTTGCAATGGGGCAGCTTTGTAGGGCAGCACTGTTGCTGGGGCAAGCCAAGCCAGTCAATCCCCCTCTCTCAGAGGGAATAAATCTCGGGTGATACGGAGAATGGGCAGTATCAAGGACTCGACAAGTGTGTTGGCCATTGCAAATTACTTGGAGTTGCGCCGGACCAAGTTGAACTGAAAGGAATTGAAGATTGGCACAATTGTGGAGTATGCGCAATCACAGCGCATACATTGGGACCATGTGGCAAAGTCGAAGGAGGACCTACTTGCAAACCCCCCTAATGGCCGACTGGAGCTTGTGGTCTAGGACGACAAAGGTATGGGAATGCGATTGAGGTAGCGGGCTGCTTTGCTCGCCCTGTGTGATGTGCATGGTGTTGTATTCGGTGGGAGCCCTGTGGGTGATCGGAGGCCAACACGGCGTTGCTGCGTGTCGTGAAATAGGCAAGGATATGACAGCAAGGGCTTAATACATCCGTTGAGGTCAGGTAAAAGTTGGCGGGACAACACAACAGTGCACAACAGTGGACGTGAGAGCAGTGTACCTCAGCCATTGAATAATTTCCTACGAGGAGACATGTTGTAAGAAGATAGTTGTCACCTTGATGTATGAGGCAATTGTGGAGGAGGTGCTGCCTGTGAAGTCGGGCAACGCAGACACGATCATCAAGCAAATGAGGCTAGTTGCCCATATTTCCCTGGCATTTGGCACCTCTTTCACGGACGCACTTAGCAAGATGGTCGAACGCAAGCATGTGATTGCCCTTTTTGCTGTGCGATGCCGCTGGAATGCAACCCGAAAATTCGTTGCGTGTATGCAACTACATGGCCTCGTTGAAGAGTAGGGTGCTAGCCTTACAAAAGCTGGGAAAGGAGCTCCCCGGCGGGGAATTGTTGTGGTATCACTTTGGCCATCACGGCATGCCGGTGGAGCGCATCCACCCTTCAAGACATATGCTATTGCATTGTAAGCCTGTTGCCTCTTAGTTTGACACCTTGCAGTCCAACTCCGATTCAATGGGATGCTGGGAACGGGAGCCTCGATGAACTGTAATTAAGGACTTGAGGAACAATTTCAATGTGACACCAAGCAGTTTCAGTTTGTTGGGCTTTGCATAGCGTAGACGACAATCAGACGCAAATTCACTAGAGCCATGGAGCCTTGTTCTTGTTGGCACTTCCGCAAGTTCATGGCTGTTGACTAGTGCACCGTTGCCTAATGACGACCAAGGAATCCCCCTGCCTTCAGTGACCCCTAACTTCCGGTTTGCTGATTTGGGGAAGCTCGACTGTGCAGAGCTCAAATCGAGTGCGAGGAAGGATTTCGACCATAATATCAGCAATTTGAGGATGCTGTGCTCTGCAGAGCCCACAAGGCTGTTGGATGCTAATTTAACGGAGCTACGGAGCCACTTGGCGCAACCTTACCAGATGATGTCCAACGAGCCCCCCCCCCCCCCCTCCCACACACACAACCCTATTTTTCGGTCTGCTGATATGGGCAAGCTGGACTCTACACGGCTTGGGTGGAGTGCAAGGAAAGATTTGATTTGTGACATCAGTAAATTGAGGTTGATGGGCTCTGTAGAGGGAACAAAACCGTTAGATGCAAATTCACTTGAGCTAGGGAGCCTCTTTGCCCATTGGAAATTGCACACCTTCGCTACTGTTGACTTGTGCAACCTTGACTGATGATGTCCAAGGAACATCCCCCCCCCCCCCCAGGAACCCCCTAAATCTCCACTTCAATCACCGTACTCCCAAATGGGTAATCCGAAGGCTGAACTAAGTCAATGTGCTCGATCTGGGCGCTGCAGAGCCCGGTGTGCCATGGGGTGCAAATTCACGTGGTGCTACATAGCCGTCACTTGGTGGGTCGCGGGATCTTGTGGCAACGTGCTCTCCTCTATCGCTCCCGTGCAAACCGGCACTAAGACTGAAGTGGCTCGCATCGCGAAGAAGTTTAGCGCCCGTCGGGCTAGTTTTGGTGCATGGCAAGGGAGCCGGGAGTACAGTGAGTCCACGCCATGGCCAGGGCTCCATGGCTCTTTGAAGGCATGTGTTTGGGTCAGCGATGGAGAAGATTTCGAAGCACATCGCCGACTGCTCGTTCGACCCGTGTTGAACCGGGCCGTTAAACAAATTAGGGCGGACAAAGGATCGGTGACCGCAGTGCCCAATGAGGTCAAAATGCTGAAGTACAATATTGTCAATGTAAATCTCCTTTGGCAGGGAGGGTCGACTCGTGGTGCGCAGGTCGTGCGCGTGTTGTCTCAAGGGGTACTGGGCGCCTTTCCTGGAGTCCATGGGGATTTGGTCGCTGTACAGCAGCACCTATGTTCGCAACTGGAAGATTCGTACCCCACAACACTGCGCATGGTTGTGTACCATCTGGGACGCAGAGAAGAACTGTATTTGTTTGAACAGTCGAGCCTGCTTTTTGTGAACACCCGTGCTCTAGGCCCTGCGGTGCCGCACTCACTTCCTCATGCAAAAATCGTTCACTGAAGGACTGTGGCTAGGTTTGGCTATGTTGTGGTGGTTGGTGACTCTAATCGAGGAAGCCAACGACGACTTGGACGACACGACAATGGATACAGATGCATCGCACTGTCTGGGCGCTGTACTATTTCATCCGCCACGCCGACCTTATCAGTCTTGGTTGTATCCACTTGCCTGTTGCCTTGAATTGCGCATGGGGTGTATTGTATGAGGGTCCCGACCTTGCAGCTAATGTGGTCAATCTGCGGAAAGTGGACACGGAGGAGGATGTTTACCGGCCGAGTGTCATGCAGTGGGCAAACAGGGGCCATCCACTGTTCTAGTAGCACGAGCACCTTGACGAGGCAGATGATACGGACAACAGTGAGGAAGAAATCGAGGAGCTGACAAACTCAAACCCCAAGCCCAAGGCAAAAATAGATAAACAACGGCAAAAGGAGCAGGAGAGGGCCGAGTGTGAGTTGCGGAAGCAGGAGGAGGTGTTGGAACGGCACCCAAAAAAGGAGCACAAGGAGAAGGAGAAAAAGGCCAAAGAGCACGAAGGAGCCAACCGAAAGAGGAAGGAAGAAGAGGACAAGATAGCAAAGGCAGCAGTAGCGGCCTCCCCGTCTAAAAAAATGCGCAGTCTAGGGCTTGCATGTTACCGTGGCACGTTGCGTGAAGGTTCGAATGTTCAAGAGTGTTGGCAAGACCAACGGCAAATCAGTGGAAGCCCCACGTAACGCACGTAGCATGGCTGTTGCTGGACCATGATGGCCATATGACCAGTAACACAAGCGTCGTGATTGTGCTAAACTATTCGATGACTGGTGTGAATGAGCCTGTCCTGTGCAGTCCCAAACAGCTGTTCCATCAATGGGATGGTGAGTGAGGTATGTGTTTGTCAATCATGTAACTGAATTGTGGGCAAACACGATAATTCATACAGTGTATCAACGAGGGACATGCGACAAGAACTACTACAGCAGAATGTAGCGCTCTTGCAACCAAACTCTCGGTGATAGTGATGGGCTGTCGAGTTGAGGGCAACACTGCAACCCTCTGAACACCATGCAAATTTGGGTCAGTCACTATGTTGGGCTCTCTAGAGCCTAGCAGTAGAAAATTCATATTTGATATTTCGGGGCAAATCAATCAAATTTGAAAGGCTGCCCTAGGTACGTGTATGAAAAGTGGTATCGTTCATAATTCATTTTTCATATATGAACGGTTCATATATGAACCATGAATATGAACAACGTTTATGAACGTCTCTTTGTCCACAGATTTTGTTATGTCTTACCCTCCCTCCGTCTTCACGGAGCTGAACATGATGCTTGTTCGGCTAAGTGGTGCCATCACTCTTCGGGACAACAAGTGTTCCGACCTGTTGGCCCAATGGATGTCATCGTACCACCTCATCCGGGCCCATCTTACGGAGGCAATGGACCACGTTCCCCTCCCGGTGGTCCACAAAACCAAGGTGCAGGCCGTCCGTACGTATGCGGAGGCCCTCTTTCCCGCACCCTATCTGATAGGGCTCCTTTTGGAGTTGGGTGCACCCCGGTCCGGCTTCCGCGTGTTGTTTGAGTACATCACCCGCCGGGGCGACGCCTACACCGCCCGCACCGGGCTGCCCTTCCCACGGCCCATCCCCACACGGGACCAATTGGACGCAACGTGGAAGTCATTAACCGCCCCGCTTGCGTTGTCCCCCCCGGTGGAATGTGCCGACCCCCCGTCGTCGGGTCGCTGATGGCCTCTACGGTCGTGGGCACAATAAGTGCAATCCCGGCCAGCCCTATGCCACTCTATTGACTGGACCCGGCCCCTCACCCTTATGGTGCGGGGTGACGGGTATCCTTGCGCCGGTGGCAGTTGGTCGCAGCTATTGGTGGGGCTATTGAACCATGGGGAAAAGGCCCGCACACCCGCCTTCCTATGGGTCATCGGCATGGCCGTCACGGGGGACAAGGATATGGTTGCCCTCGGCCAAATTTGGCCTCAGGTGCTGCAGGTTTGTAGGCTGCATTTGCGTGTTCATAAATTGTTCATAATTCGCGCGTTCATAATTCGAAAACCGCCGTCTAAAAACGCCGTGCTGCCCTTTTATGAATTATGAACGCGTTTTATGAACACGAATTATGAACACCTTTTATGAACACAGGTCCTGCAGTCAATCATTGACTGCAAAAAAATTTACTAGTGCGACAGCTGGGTGCCGGCAGCGGTCCTCCTTGGTGGGAACCAGCCGTGGTTCCGGCGGCTGCTAGGCATCAGTGTGGCTCCCCAAGTGGGGAGCATTTTGAACGAGGCCGTGCGTGACAGCACCGCGAAGCGGTGGAATGGCGTCGCCGCTCGCAAGACAACACAGTCAGATGCGAACAATCATCGTCGCTATCTGGTGACCCGCAAAAGTTTGGATGCGGCAGGATGCCCCGGCGAACCGCTGCTGGTCATAGCCAGAAACCGGGTATTTTTGTGCATTTTGCACTGTTGCATGGCCTTCGGGAGGCTCTTCTTGGGCTTCCTTGAGGCCCAGGTGGGAAATGATCCCCCTCAAGTTGCAGGGGAGGTACACAAAATTCTGTACCGCAACCCGTGTGGCGTGCGGTGGGGTGCGCACAACGCACCGAACGGGGAGGAGGCCCACAGCCTGTTCTGGGTCTGGGAGCTGATTGAGCCGCTGCTTGCATACGTCGAGGAGGACCCCACGTGGCAAGTGTTTGTAGGGCTGCGAAAACTGCTACGCACTTTGTACTTGCGCATTCCGGTTGTGCCACGCCCTTCGTGCCGACGTGTTGCTGCTGCGTTTCGGGAACACTGCTACGGGGAGTCGGGGTCGCACTATTTGTTGTTCCTCAAAGAGGACTGTGATGCCTGTGTCGGGGGACGTTGTGGAGAGCACAAATTACATTTTGAAGAAGGGATACAATGGGCATAGTTCCAGGGGTCGGGGTGCGGGTAAGAGTGCAGTGGAACGGGAAGCAATGGTCGTCCAGCACGTTTGGGAGTGGTGGTTTCTAACCTTTGACCTGCCGTCGTTGCACTACAACACCCCACACAACGCGGCGTGCACCGCCACATCACTTCTAAGCACCACCCCGCAAGCACCCTCCACCCACGCGCCCTCTGCGACCCCGCTTTATCACTCTTCGCCCATCCATGGACGCCGCCGAGCTGAGGAAGCTGCTGGAGGAGAGCCAGAAGGCGACCCCGACCTCGGTGGTATGTTGTCTGTGTGTTGTTGTTCACGATCATATTGCGTTCATAATTCGGCGTTCATAAAACCGAAACTGCCTTCATAAATGAATTATGAACCGATTTATGAACTGATGAATTATGAACCGCTTTTATGAACGATTTAGGAGCAGCGCCCCCCATGTCCACAGGAGCATCGACTGGCAGCCCATGCTCCAGCTCCATCTCAGCCTCAAGCTCCACCTCCACCTACACCTCCAACCCAACCCCAACCCCACGGCGCTCACCCCGCCTCCCGACCCGCCGCCGACTCGTCGAGTGAGGAGTCAACAGACTCCTCGGAGCAGGAGAGGAAGAGGAGGAAGAAGGAGAAGAAGAAGGGGGAGAAGAAGAGGAAGAAGGAGAAGAAGGAGGAGGAGAGGAGGAAGAACAAGGAGGCAGCGGCGGGTAGGGGGGTGAAGGAGGAGGAGGCCGCGACCGACATCGAGGAGGTGAAGGCCGAGATCGAGGACATGGCAGTGGAGGGGGACGCGGGGGGGGGGGGGGGTTGCTTGTGACCCCGTGGTTGAGGGGTGAGGCCAGCCATGCATGGGGCCTGAGCCACGCCAACCAGCGCAACGTGCCCACCCTCCCTTGGGCGCAAGGAGCGCTGGACAGTGGGTACTCCCCCGATGCCCCCCTTTTTTTCGAGCCCCGACGTGACTTACGTCACTGTGCCCTAGGCATTGCGCTGCCTTTTGCCGCAACGCATCCGCAACAAGGGTGAGGGGGGGGGGGGGGGCTGATGGTACACGGGGGGGGGGGTGGATGGGCATGAAAGCACCTGCCGGGAAAGCCCCTGTCCCCCATACCCGAACCAATTGGGGCTGGGGATTTGACGCAGTCCAAATTTTTTTCGGGGCCGCGGGGGGCACTCGATGCGGGGCTCCCATTGGGAGCTGTTGTTCCCACTTGGAGGAAAGGGGGTGGGTGAAGCTGCAGCGCTCCGGGCGCAAGTTGGAGTGCATCCCCCAGTGGGAATCCATTTTTTGGGGGGGGTATGACCCGGGGCGGGAGGCCTCGTACGAGGGGGCCGTGGAGGGCCCCACCATCACCTGCTCCATCAAGCTCCTTGGCCCGGCAGCCCCGGCCACCAGCAGCACCACGGGCCCCACCGGCGCCCCCTAGGGCACCCCTCCTTGCGCAGCTGCGAATGTGCGGACCGCCCTAGGCGCCATGGCCACCATCGGACCAGTGCCGGATTTGAGGTATGTGCGTTAATAATTGGTTCATAATTTGTTCATAATTCGGCGTTCATAATTCAGCAACCCCGCACTGCCCGTTTGTGAACCATGAACGCGTTTTATGAACTCGTTTTATGAACGCATTTTGAGAATGGCACTGCCACAAGTCGTGGACGTGGAAGTGAACCCGGCGGACGTCGCAGGGTCCGCATCCGGTACGGATCCACGCTGCTAGGGTTGCGTCCGTGAATTCGAGCTGCTCTACTTATGTGCTACTTTTTCGACAACCGATGCACTGCACACCCCAAATTCAATATGTACCCTCATTTGAGCCTCAAAGTTGTTTGTTACTTGTACGCGGGCCCCGTAGCGCTCACGCGAGTGTGTCTGTCATGTAGAGTTTACCCAGTGTAGCGAGAGTGTGATCTCAAGTGTGTATGCTAGGCACAGCTTTGCCAGTAATGGTCAGGCCGCGGCACATTTTGCGTTGCCATGTGTGACCCCATTTCATTGGTTTGTTTGATGTATTTCTTTCAAGTATTTCGGTGGTTGACAGTGCGTATGTTGGGCACTGCTTTACCACTACTATTGATGTGCCGTGATACAATTTGGTGCAATCTGTGACCCGTTTTCGCTGGTGCGGACTAGAGGTTCATCATATTTCCTCATTCGCTCAAGATTTAGGAGGGGGAACAGGCATGGTGTGTCCAGGAGTCAGTAGGTGCTTATGAACCACATGTCGAGACACAAGTCTGTAGTCAGTACTACAGTATTTGGAGAGTTTTGATGGACCTCCTACAGTACATGTGAAGGTGTTTAAAATTTGTGTGCTTTATTTTCTATGTGTATGCACTTCACACGGGTGGAGTAGTATGTATGGTGCTACCATGCTTTGTCCATGACTAGCGGTCTTTAGTATATGTAAGGAGTACAGGGGGGGGGGGGGGGGCTGTGGGGGGCAAGACCATACGATGCGCCGCTGATGGTATCCATTACCACATCCGACTGGTGGCCGGGCTATGTCCATAGTTATCGTAATTCATTGGTGCTTTCTGTTGTTTCAATTGACTCTTGGCTCCGCAGAGCCCAACCAATAGGAATTTCCTAATGCAGGCCCCGTTACTACCACGTTTGCCTGTATACTCTTGTGTTGGTATACATCCCTGTAGTAGTACCAAGGTTTTTGGGGAATTTCATTGGTCTTGGCTCTGCACAGCAAGGCCTGCCAAAAATGCTTGTTTGCACCAGCATTTGTCATAGGTTTTGTCCACTGTTGTTCCAGGGTACACCGTGCAAGCGGTCTTCACAAGGGGACACAATATGGTCATTATTGGTGGCACATTACGACGGTTGCTAAGATGACTGTGCCACCTGCCATTGCCAAACACGTGCTCCGTTGGTCATATCATACCACAAAACATAGTTTTACGGCGGTGCTTGTCCATTTTTCGCATTTCTTACCTCCAAAATGGAAAAAAACAGTGGCTGCACTCACGGGCACAAAATGCTGCTTTTTTGCTACTTTGCACCCCTAAATCGTGTGTCGCTGCTCCTCCCCATACACCATGGCTGGAAACAACCCCTCCATTACACTTGGCTAAGGCTGTGTGCACAGCATCACTTTTTTTTAAAAATGATAGGAGCCACTATGGGCCTCCTAAGTACTAGGACAAGCCCAGATTGCGATCGTAATTTTTCGTAATTTTTGTAATTTTTGTAATTTGCGTAAGCATACGGTAATATTAGTGGCGATGAGTGTAGAGTACTCGGGAATCCGCAGCTTTGCGTGAACTTCAGCGGGCGCCCGGGTGTGAGCCGCTAGCACGTGCCCGTCTAGGCACTCCTCTAGGAAGTATGCCCTCCACTTTACCTGACGCCTTCACGGGCACTCTTGAAGGCATCTCTACACCCAATGTTGCCTGCACGCCCTACCCGGGGCTTCATGAGCTCTTTGCGGGCACTCGGGCACAAGCCTCCGGCATGCATCCCTCGGGGCACTCCCCGCATTGAGTGTACCACCCACTTGTACCACTGCCTTCGCGGGCACTGTTGCGGGCGCATTTGCAACCCAGTTTGCCCGCACTCCCTGCCGAGGGCTTTCTACTTTTTGCGGGCACCCGGGTGTGGTACCTCTTCGGAGCCCTCCAGGATCCCCCATCATGTTTGCCCGACATTTGGGCGTGCACCTTCTTGGCCATCACTTCTTTGCTTGATAGTTTACACTCATTCGCAGCCCTTCCTTGCTGATAATGTCTAGTCAGTCCCAATACACTCATTCCTAGATGTTCTTTACTGGATAGTGTACACTCTCTCCCATTTGTTCTTTGCCGGACAATCTACACTCAATCCCATGGGGTCTTTGCATGCACAATGATTCCCAGTTGATCTTTGCCGGATAGTCTACACTCATTCTCCGTCATTTTGCGCCGATAATCTCCACTTAGTCCCAGGTAATCATGGCAAGATAATCTACACTCATTCCCAAAAGTAGTTTCCCGTATAGTGTGCAGTCATTCCCATTGATTCACCGCCAGATAGTCTGCACTCACCCCAAGGATTCTTTGCTAGATAGTCTAGACTCGTTCCCACTGGTTCTTGGCATGCACAATCATTCCTAGTCAATCTTTGCCCCACAATCTACACTCATGCCCAATCATTCCTTGCCAATAGTCTCTCCTCAATCCGACGTGATGAATGCCGGATAGTCTACACTCATTGCGAGAAGTTCTTTCCCAGATACACTGTCTCCCACCCATCATTTCCCGGATAGTCTACACTCATTTCTCGATAATCTTTGCCGGATGTTCTGCACGCATCCCCAGTAATTCTTTGTTGGATTGTCTACACTCATGCCCCGTTAGTGTTTGCCGGGTTCCTAGTCATATCTTGCCGGATAGTCTACACTCATTCCCCGTGAATCTCTGCCGGATAGTTCACAATCATTCCCTATGGTTCTTTGCTGGATAGTCTACACTCATTCGCAGTCATTCGGTGCTAGATAGTCTACATTCCTTCCCAGTCATTCTTTGCCGGATAGTCTGCAACCACTGCCCTCATTCATCACCGAAAGTCTCCAGCCATTCATAGGCATGATGGCAGGGTAGTCTATATTCATACCCTGTGGTTCTTAGGGTGTGCATGCAAGATTGGCCGGCAAGTGCTTGCAAAGTGCCTGCAAAGATAACACGTGGTTGTCTGCGTGCGGCCCACATGCGGTAGCCCTCGGAGAGATGTGAATCCCAGGGCACGCTTTGCGGGTCCGGGTGCATGCTGGGTAGAGGCACAACGGGCACTTTGTATGGTTTGATGCACGGTGTTTGCTCGGCTTGGTCCGTCATTCTAGCATGCACTTTCACCTCCGTACTGCGGGTATGTTTTTGGACGCATGCAAAGGCTGTGCGGATGGATGTGTGTCCCGATTGTTGGAAGCATTGCCACATTTTCATTCTCTTCACATTAAATGTGGACATGTACAATGGTTTGGGGGTTAATTTGAACGCCTTGGTTGCCCTTCGCCATAGGCAAAAGAGAGTGCATGTTTCTAGGTGCATTTCATTGCTTGTACTAGCAAAAAAAGTCATCTCCCGTGACACCCAGTTTCACCTTTCTTGCTAGGGCATTTCATTGCTTGTACTAGCAAAAAAAGTCATCTCCCGGGACACCCAGTTTCATCTTCCTTGCTAACGCCTTTGCTCCCGGCTGTGATGGTGGATAAACGTCACCTTTTTGTCTTGGCCTTGTTGTCCTCCTTTGTTTGCATTGGTGTGTGTGCGTGCTAGCTTTTCCATGGCGCTCGATGACTACCACCAGGGCTTGTATCACATGACGTTGGATTTGGTATTTGTTTATTGTACACGGTAGTGCCCCGTAAGCCCACTGCATGTGGGCAATGATCAACCGGACGTCACCAACTTGCACTAATCCAGCTGGCATTCAAAGCATGCACAGGGAAGCGCCGAGCATTTCCGCATGTAGCGCGCTGCTATCCATTGCTTCAACCCATGGGGTGCGACTTGCTCCTCCTTGCACCTCTGCACCCAATGTTGCCTGCACGCCCTACCCAGGGCTGCATGGGCTCTTTGCGGGCACCCGGGCACAAGCCTCCGGCATGCATTCCTCGGGGCACTCCCCGCATTAAGTCTGCCACCCACTTGCACCGCTGCATTGGTACCCAATTGGTACCTATGTACCCAACAATGCCCCAACCACAAGGTGTCAAAGCCAAACCCACAGTGTACCTTTGGGATATCGATCTTTCCCAAGGTGCAAGCACATGGACCCATAGAGCCCGCACCTATGGGACTAGGCCTAGTGTGCAGACCACGGCACCCACATAACTTAATGAATGGCCAGGATAGTGCCGAGCATTGTGCAGTACATTGACCTCAACGCGCAAAGGTAGCCACAGCTGGTGTGTTACCACCAACCTTTTGCATGTCAGAGTATTGTTGGTGAGTCCTACGGTTGCGCAATGATGGCAGTGTGAGGAGACTTTATAGCTCCGAAAGCGGGTGTGAGGAGACCTAGTGACTCTAGATCATCATGTTCCATGTACCCCTCAAACATATCTTCACCAAGAAGAGAAGTGATAGGAGCTGCATCCCATCAATCTATTTGCTTCCTCCCCATGAAGTGCATAGATGAAAGGATGCACTTGGTTGCTTTGTCTCGCATGAATGGGTGCAACAACCAATGCTCCCGTGATTGCTATAGGATGGGCCCCATCTTTCAGTGCCATCTTTGTGTCACCACGTGGGAGGAAAGACCCCTGCAAGTAGGTGCCAGTGGTTCTATTGGCTTTTGTGTACACAGTCCATGGCCCCTCCACTTGATGTGGTATACTTTCACATACTATGCTTTCACACTCCCCGATAATATGCCTTTTTGGAAGAACCCCAAGTACGGGCCCCAGGATCCCTGCAGATTTTTACAACTGAACGGATTCACATTTTCATTTTCACAAACACAGTCCACTGTGGAATAAGTAGAGAATGGCAGGTGAATTGAAAGAACTGTTATTGTCTTTGCAGGAGCTGATAACTTGTGCTTCATACCTGGCAAGCATGGCCCACAGAATAGTTGAGGAAGGTGGGTATTTTGAAGGGTTCACCATCTATGAAAAATGCTTGAATATTGTGACTGAAGCCTCAAACAAGGTGCTGCAACCCTGCCTTTGCCCTGCCCCTGTCCGCGCTTTTGTGCATGAAGCTATGCACACCTCAAAGAAAGAGATCCCATGGTGTTGTGCCTGCAGGGCTTTGCTTTGTTTGGGTTCGGGTGTGGAGGTCGCCGTTGAGTGTGAAGGTGTGTGAGTGGTAGAGTATGGCAACAGAGGGGTGGCTGGGATCAGGGGCAGAAGGGGGGGACGGCCTGTAGAGACCCCGAACCCCCCCCGGCCCCGCGTTGGCAGCCACGACCTCCTGTCTCGGCCCTGCCTCTGCCCCTGCTTGCGGACCTCTCCAGAATACTCCCAAATCAGCCCTTGTCCTGCCTCTCAGTGTGCACCAGGTGAGAAGATATTGCAGATGTGTCTGCCCACTTGTGTCTTCCAGCCCCCCCCCCCCCCCCCACCCAGCGTTTCACTGCCTCCAGTCAGCACTTGTCTTTCTCTTGCGAGGTCTGCAAAATTTACCCAAGCAGTGAAGCTCTGGAGTGTCTGAAGGTCGAGATCAAGACAGCCTTCAACCAAATATACTCCCAGGCTCGCAAGGTGTGGATGTGCAAGATGTGCATGCTGCTCTCAGTGCTGCCGAATCATACATTGGCACGAGGAACAACAGCGAATGCATATTACACCCCTTCCACATTCGTGTCCATCGCAGACACACCGTGCTCTGTATGGCTTTGGGAAAAGTTTGCACAACCCTGCCACTGTATACAGCAGTGGTCTGGCGAGGCCACTGACTTGAAATCAAGAAGGGAACAAAGATACTTTTCTCTGCCAATGACGGAGGGATTGGATGTACAACGCACGTCCTTGTGGTCCTCGGGGCCATATATATCACAAAATGTGAACGCTTGGCTCATATTCATTCATTTGCTCATATTCTGGGGAGGGCTGTACGTATACACACATATACAGGGGGGGGGATTTCGGGAGGGGATAATTACGCGGGGAAAATTTCGCCGTTAAGAAAAGTGGCGAAATTTTCCCCCTGTCGAAATTTTTGCAGCGTGTGACAGGTGAGTACTGTGAATTCAGACATGCGCAGCGGTGTACCAAGCAGAGAGAAGGGACCAGGGATGTTTTTGTTTGCAACATGCAGTAGTTGTGCCCGGAATGCATTGGAATGCCGTGTTCCCCCAGGTTTTAAAAAAAAATCGCCATTGGTCGGTATCAAGAGAATGCCACCTTCCGTTTTGCTGTCGCGTGACCCATTATCTCCGGGAACAGCAAACTTGCAAGCCTGTAATGCAAACCATGTTGCATCCTCATACTGGTCCCTTTGTGCCCATGGTTGTCACTTGTCGGGCTTGCGCTTCAGATCGTCATTTTTTTTTGCTTTTTGGCTGTGTTTGGCTTGGGTAAGGCACATTCATAGTTGTACTGATGTCGGTGCTGCCTGTCCAGCGATATATCAATCTCCTGCCCGTGCAATAGCCACTGGGACATGCAATTTCCAGCTGTGTCTTTTGGTACAGTGCCTTAGCAACCCTGTGGTGTGACAGAAAAGTTTGTGTCATTGTTGTGCGATCTTCGTGCCGGTGATCCATCCAGAGCCAACCAGGAAATACCAGGAACCATCCAGAGCCCACCAGGAAATAACAGGAACCATCCAGAGCCCACCAGGAAATATCAGGAACCATCCAGAGCCCACCAAGAAATAACAGGGATCATCCAGAGCCCACTAGTATATGACAACAAGCCTCAGGATTCCTGGAGGTGGCGAAAATTTCCCCCTGTCGAAATTATCCCTGTCGAAATTGTCCCCTGGCGAACTTCCCCCCCTGTACGCGTATACGTGCATACATATAGCGCATACGTATACCCGTATACATATATGCGTATACGTTGTGTATAAATATAGGCCCATACGCATATACATGACATCACACCTGGCATCTAGAGTACGCACGCTCATGTAATCCATGGTGCCACGACCGGCACACCAGTAGCCAGGAAACACCAGTCCATGCTCACCACGCACTATGCCGTACACTGCACAGGAACACCCTCCAACAGGCCGTCACGACACCCCACATTATCCGGACGCCACGGTGTCAGCAAACTCCCCGCTTCCCCAGCGTCATGGACCCACATAACCCAACTGACCCATCAGCCGCAGGACCCAACCCAGAAACCCAAGGAGGACAGCCTGCAGGCTGTAGGACCCTAACCCCAGCAACGCCAGCCAACCAGCGTTGTGATAAAGAGGGTGGCTCAGGGGCCACAGGCACATTGGTATTTGATTTTGGGGGTACAGATGACATGACAATGGGGGCCTGGAGGAAATCAGGGTGCTCCGGGCATGGATCACATTGATAGACAGTGGTGATTTGGTTGTTTCCGGACCAGTTATTCCTAATTTATAGCCTTTGCAAGGGGAAATCCAGGAATACTCCAGAGAGTAGCTGAAATCACACATCATGACATTCTCAGCAAAATGTAATACATAAAATCATGAGAGTCGGGAGCACACACAAAAATGGATAGCACATTAGTGGTACAAGTGGCAACAGTGTAACAGTACCCTGTGGGACACAGGCTCAAAACACACAAAACCCAAAAGCAAGCAAAATTCGCGTCTCAAACAAAAATATGCTAAAAACACTATTGAAAACACCAAATATGTCAGATGTGGCGAAATTTTGCCACTCCATGCAAAAACATCACAATCAAGGGACAATATCTGGTACATTGTGAAGACAACAGGTATGTCAGTCCCATTGTGAAGTATCCTGTCCAAAAGCCTCCTCTTCATCCAGAATAGCTACTATGTCGTCATCATCCGACACACTACTGTCATCACTGTCACTGTGGACTGCAAACAAGGCCACCTCCTACCCCTGAAGAACGCTACCCCTCATGGAGACCACTTAGAAAGGGGACCGGCTGCATGCAAAGTCACGCAAAGAAAGAGGGGGCACTCCGGTGGAACGGTGATCCCCATGGGGGAGCGCCTGGGACCGTTACCGTCATGCCACCGGGGCCCAAAACGAAGGGCGGACGGTAAGATAAAACCGGCCTAAGGCGCGGAGCGTAAGAGGTGTACATAAGCGCGATGCCACGCCGTGGCGACCGGGCACGGCACCCTAACCACAAGGGACCAGGGCACAACGGACACTGAATCACCCGATCATGTGGCCGCCGGTGCGACAAAACTTCAACTCTTGTATTGTGCTATGGAGGTGCAAGGATAAGGGGCCGCGGTAACTAGGATTTCGGAAAATGAGGAGCCTGCGATGAACATAGGCGATTCCCGGGTCAATAAGCGAGGAGGAAAACACACAAGTGCGCCAGTTTTCCACATGCACGAGGTCCAATGATGCAGTAAGGGGGGGGTCAGTAACGCCCTTACTGAGTCAGTAAGGAGGGGTGTTACTGACTCATTAAAGGGGTTTTTTACCCCCCTTACTATAATCAATAACCCCCGCACTGAGTCAGTATCCCCCCTCCTTACTGACTCAGTAATCTCCCCTTATTCTCATGTAGCATCCGTTATCTATCAACTATCAGCTGGCCTTGTGCATGGGTAAACGCCTTTGGCGGACCGTTTTTTAGGGAATGGGGCCTTCGGCCACCTTCCCAAATATTGTCTCTTTGCGTCTACAACATGCCGACAGTGTCTACAATTAGCCGCGTCTACTTATGGTGCACAGGACTATACCCAGGTAAACGTGAATGTGCATAGTGTCTACAAACTATGCACAGTGTCTACAGACTATACTCGCGAAGGCATGTATGTGCACAGTGTCTATAAACCACACACAGTGTCTACAAGGTATGCACAGTGTCCACAGACTATGTGTATACGCGTATACGCGTATACGTTCGTGTATACGTCACGTATACGCATGCGCGTATACATGTAAACGCTTACACGTGGACGCGTTTATGTCGCGTATACGTATACGCGTTTATGTCGCGTATACGTATACAATTTTATGTTGTGTATATGTATACGCGTATACATGTATGTGCGTATACGCGCTTATTCATACATATCTGATTCTGGGGGGCTGATCCCATGAAATTGAGTACAGTCACCGACGCAAACATTTGGACTGGTTCATTCATGTGGTCATTTCGTCGAGGAATTTCTCGGTCTTTGCTCTGACCAGACATATTGCTGGCGTCTGCTTTGCAACGCAGCATTTGGGCGGGCTTCTTTGCCGCTGCACCGCGCCTTTGCCTTGAGGCCCCGCACCTGTGCCACACAGGGCCCCCAATGCGCTACACTATTTTATCTTTAGTCAGGCCCACCGCCGCATTCAAAGCACAGCAGTCTGTTCATTGTTGTGCAGGTGGCAGATGCCTTGGCACAATTTCCAGCACCATCCAAATGGTACAGTGCGGAGCAACTCATCTTGTCCTACACTGTGCAGCACGCAGGGGCGGATGGTGTTGTTGAGGTGTGTTCTGACGCTTGTGCTCTCGGGCAGGGGGTGGCTTATGCTTCTGTGTGGAAACCAGTGGGCACACGTGCGGTCACCAACCAAAAGAACAACAGAGACACGACCCATCGGTGCATGTGCATGCCCGTGCACATGCACGCAGCAGACAACCAGACGTAGAATCTGCAGAAGGAGATGCAGACCGAGGCACAGCCCCATCAGCCCATGGAAGATTACTTATCTGCCAATTCCCGTGGCCGCTTCCGCAACACGGGAAATGGCCACGACAAAGACCTTCTCACCGCCCGATGACAATCCGGAAAGTGGTGGAGAGCAGCAATGGAGGCGATGGATATGATTCGCAGGCGGTTTGGTTGACAGCTTTGTGGACCATTAACGCGGTCATGTTGCACAGACCGTACATCTTCTGCTCTTAATATGCTCGTCATTTCACAGGAGCTTCTCGGAAACATTGCAGCCGCTCATCATATGTATGAGTCCGGGCTGCAGGTGCTGCAATACATTGCAAACTCTCCTGTCCTCGTCTCCGAGGACAGACTCGCAGTGCAGAAATTGATGGATGCCTTTGCTCGGAGGCTTCGCGTATGCAACAAGACTGCTGAGGCAGAGGTTGCAGGATAGTGCCCCTCGTCGCGGTGTATGCAGTGGACAGAGCCCCATGGCCACCGTGGAATTCTGGCACAACTGGAAACTGCAGTGGACCGAGTCAGGGGTCTGTTCGGGCTGCCCGCTGCAGCTGCTGTTTGATCACAGACCTGCAGTTTGACTTTTGCAGTTTCAGTGCAGGGATGGTCATACAGCGCCGTCTTGCCACACGAGACCTCTGACCCTGAATCTGGTCATACTGTTGCATTCCGTTCTCGTGTCCCAGCAGCAGTGGGCGTTGGCAGCATCTGTATTATACAATGTGCTTTACAGTTTGAGTATGCTGCACCCTTCAAATCACAATGCCGTGATGGCATTGCATGGTTTACGCCTGTACAATTAAATACCCCTCCAAAATGGCTGAAGCCTGGGCTGTAGCACAGCATACCCAAGTGCAGTGCTGCTCCACGTATACAACCTTTGCTTTGGTGATGTGCCTGGTTTGTCTGATGGCGGTTATTGGGGGTATTTTTCGAGTCGTGGGCCGGTGCTGTTGTATGTGCCTGTGAGATTGGTGCTGTGCCGCAGAAGGGCAGCGGGCCGGCAATTTGTTCCGCACAAAGCCGTGCACCTCCAATCCTTAAATGTTGAGAGGTCTTGTTCTTTTGGTTTGCCTTTCATACAAGAGAATGCGTCGGGAGCGATGGATAAAGACACATCGCCCGTTGGTGCTCAATGTTCCAGAACTCACTGCTGCAGTCGCTATGAGGGATGCTGAAGGTTCCTGAGGCCCTTGAGTTGCGAATCCCTCAATGCAAGCCACCACATGATGGTGTTGCTGTCCAGGACTGTGGCTTGGGAAGTGTGCACAGGAATTGATAAGGAAAGTGGTGATGTGGTATCAATCCTGAAAAGCCATGTGCACAACGCTGGCAGAGTATTAATGCGTTGAAGCAAACCCATGAATGCCACCCTTACCCAACGGCACAGGTTGTATGCTTTCTGAGGTGCCCTAGGCTCTTTGCTGCTGTATGCACTTGGCGCTGTACACATCTCAAATGCTTGTTCTGCTACTGGCACGCCTTCAAGCCCAATAGCGGCAACGTGCACCAAACTGGGGTCCTTCTCGGTGCAACAACGGAGGGGGGGGGGTTTCGATCTACTTTTCAGGGACATTGAAGGGGAGTGGGGGCTGGGGGCAGGGGGGGGCACCAACTCAGCGAGAAATTTTGAAGCTGACCTTGCCCCCCCAATTCCTCTTGCGCTGCCGGGATGAAGGCCAATGCCTCGTGTAGCTCGCCATCAGCAATTCACAAAGTCAGGGTGCAGAGTGAAGCCGATTTGTGAGCCGTTTTCCTTTGACTGCAAGACAAGACGGCACGACGCAAGAGGCTCGTGCGGATGCATTCGTAGGTGGTGGTCGCACCCTCTTCCCCTGGCCCCCTTGTGCCCCGAACCCATCGAACCAGCCTTTTGACGCCTCTGAGGCCCTTCAAACCCTCCTCCCATTTCGAAAGTGACCGGCTGTTAGTGCAAGTAGCCCTTTGCAACCCCCATCCCCCCCCGCATTGACAAGTGCAGCATTTGGTACTTACTGCTGAGGGTTCAGCGATGTTGTAGTGCCAGAGGCGCCGGCCATCCATCCCTTGCCCCCTCCCGCAGGCTTCGTGCCAGCACGGCCTTGGTCACCCAAACCGATAACCCCGGGTTTGTCATGTCCGTGTCAGGGACATGAAGCACGGCCCTGCGTCAGCCCCACAGCCCCGTCTGACCATCGTTTTACCGCACAAATGTGCGCTGGCGCAGAAGCGATGCCACAAGCACAGTGCCGCTTCACAACTGGAGACCATTCGTGGGGTCAGACCACTGCCTGCGGCCGCCTGAATTTCCGTATCCTGCCCGCTGTTAGTGATGTGCCCCGCGTTCAGCCAAACCGAAACGTTTTCGGGTGCATTCGGACCAGAAGTACTGTGGCATTCGCCAAGGCTCAGGCCCGCTCCGCTGAGGGTTGTAGGGGGGCGCACAGGGCGTCCGCATTCCCCCGACGCAGTTCTGTCCACAAGCAGAGCACCTAGACAACGAGGATCACGGGGACCAGCAGCCGCCAAACATGATCAGAGCACGGGGGCCGCTCCTGGTCGGGACCCGACCCCAAAGGAGCCCCCCCCCCCCCCCGTCTACAGACCCCAAAATTGTCGTACGGAACAATGTGCTTTGTCGGCGCCGGAGATTTTGTTTTAGGCATAGGGCAGGGGGAATTTTTTTTGTTCCACCCTATGTGTCTGTACTCAAAATACTCAGAATTTTGTGGAGAATTCAAAAATGGCTGAAAAGCACAAAAAAGGATTTTGACCCTGACCCGGCCTCCGGGTCGGACCTTGGCTGATGGGAGCCTGTTTGAGCGTTAGCCAGGGCGGTCGTTATGGGACGTGATTTTTTTTTTGTTAAGGTTCCCCGCTTTGAAGCGGTGGGGACCCCCCAGGCTGCAGGGGTTATGTAGCCACCTTGCCCACTTGGGGGCCACCTCTGATTCTGCCCCCCGCTCTGAAGCGGTGGGGATCCCCCAGGCGGCAGGGGTCATGTAGCCACCTTGCCCACTTGTGGGCCACCTCTGATTCTGCCCCCCGCTCTGAAGCGGTGGGGATCCCCCAGGCGGCAGGGGTTATGTACCCACCTTGCCCACTGGAGGGCCACCTCTGATTCTGTCCCCCGCTCTGAAGCGGTGGGGACCCCCGAGGCGGCAGGGGTTATGTAGCCACCTTGCCCACTTGTGGGCCGCTTCTGATTTAGTCCCCTGCTCTGCTGGGTTTGGGTCAACGAAGGGGGGGGGGTGGGGTCCCCCCCCCCTCCCCTTCGGAGGGGGGTGGGGTCCCCCCCCCCCCCCTACAGCCCCCCAAACTGTCGAACACCCCTCGGGGTCACACATTGGCTGGCGGCGGCCCCCGTGGATCAGAGCCCGTGCAGAAGGGGCAGGGGGGCAGGGGGGCAGGATCCCGGAAAGTCATGGGGTTGTCTGGGGCATACGTCGGCAACGGCGCTGTGTTGCATTGGCGCCCTCGCACGTATTTCCTGGAGGCTTGTGTTGGGGAGGATGCCTCATGTTTCCGGGGCAGATTCCTCTTGACGAAAGAGTTACGCGCTGTTGTGGCACTTCTGGGCGTGCAGGCCCGTTGGATTGCAGGGGAAGGGGCCGTGCAGCAGCCAATGGCACATTGGATCGGTGCATTCTGATTTTGTCCTCCCCCTTTAGGGGGCACATTCTCTCAGAAGGCCCAATCTGCTGATTGCAAGGATTTGAGCATTGCAGAGGCCTTTGTTTGTGTGTGAATATGTGTGTGTGTGTGTGTCTCTATGAAGTTCATCGTCAGATGTGTAGGAGATGTGTAGGCCCAAGGGTCCCCACCACATCTGCTGTATCCTCTGCAAACGGGTGGTCTTAACAGAGACAGGACTCTTCAAAGGGGTGGTTGGGGTTGGGCACCGGATGCAAGTTGAGGAATAGCCAACGCAACGTAGTTGATGGTTCTGTTTATGTGCGTGCCTTGATCACGGTAGTGCCATAGTGGGTTTTGAAGCAGTCGTGCCCGATTCGTTCATGCGGTCACTGCCTGACAGATCATCTTTTCATGCTTTGAGCATAGGCTTGCTGACCAGGGTATAAGCCCCCGCCCCCCCTCCATTAAACGCCCCCGGTGGTTTTGTCAATCCAGCATATCCAGGCTCCTGAGGTGGGTGGTTTTATTGTGGGGCGTCAAAAAGTTGCCTTGACCGCACGTCAGGTTTCATCCTTTTTCCGTCAGTCATTACGGCAGATATCTTGTTGCCTACTCTTCTGCCACGTATTCAGCTCCAGGCCCCTGGAAGCCGGGGGGGGGGGTCGGATTAATGGGGAGGGGTTCACTGGGGGGGTTACCCTGTTTGTCTTCCTGCGTCTATGCACTAAGATGAGCGCAGAGGCCCTGTGCTTGCTTTCTTGCGCCTGTGCACCACGGTGCTCTGATCTTGTCTGTGGCCGCCTGTGAGCTGCTGTGGGTGCACGACACTATCACTGTGGGTGCACTCTGCTTGTTATCCGGTGTGTGCGCTCCATGGCGGATGCCCTGTACCCGCCTCCTGTCGCCAGTGCACCAGTGCTATCAGTACCCCCTGCGTGTTGTTCAAGAGTCGGTGTGCTTGTTGCTGTGTGGTCTTCTTCACACGCCTGCATACCAGCATGGGCCGCTTGCCTTAGTCCGCACCGCTGTGGGTGCACGCCACCTGCTCCCACGGCACCAACCCGGAGCCTGGATGATTAGGCGAGTCGGCCGATCGTGAGATGTGTGTGTTTTACTGTGAGTGCTCTGTGCTGGCTCAGAGACGCTGATGTTGACCATCAGTGCCCTTGCACCCTGTGACGGGGGATGCTGCCCGCCGGTTTGCAGGTGCCATTCCACTCTGTTGACCCCATATGGCCCAGAGCACCACCATATGTGTACCCCACTAACCCATCAGTGCACACCTGTGTGCACTCCATAGAGCACAACTGTGTGTTCATCATGTGATCAATCCTGTACATTTTCCTGCCATCCCCTCCCCCCTGCCAATGGCCCGGGCCAAGATTCTTTTTTCCCGAAGGGGGGCCATTGACAAGGGAGGGCCATGATTCTTCTTGGCTCTGTAGTGAAACCTAGTAAAACTTTTTTTGAAATTTTCTTTTACTAGGTAACAGTTTACTAGGTTCACTAGTTTTTACTAGGTATTGGGAACCTAGGAAAAAACGTTTTTTTTTATACTATTTCAGAACCTAGTAAAAAACAGTTTTTGTTCTTACCAGCTTTCAGAACCTAGTGAAAAAAAAGTTTTTTTTTACTAGGTTACTGGGTAGCCACCTTGCCCACTTGTGGGCCACTTCTGATTCTGCCCCCCGCTCTGAAGCGTTGGGGATCTGCCAGGCGGCAGTGTTCATGTAGCCACCTTGCCCACTTGGGGGCCACATCTGATTCTGCCCCCCGCTCTGAAGCGGTGGGGACCCCCTAGGCGGCAGGGGTTATGTAGCCACCTTGCCCACTTTTGGGCCATTTCTGATTCTGCCCCCCGCTCTGAAGCGGTGGGGAACCCCCAAGCCGCAGGGTTTATGTATTCAACTTACGCACTTGTGGGCCACATATGATTCTGCCCCCCGCTCTGAAGCGGTGGCGACCCCCCAGGCGGCACGGGTTATGTAGCCACCTTGCCCACTTGTGGGCCACTTCTGATTCCGCCCCCCCCTCTAAAGCGGTGGGGAATCCCCAAGCCGCAAGGGTTATGTAGCCACCTTGCCCACTTTTGGGCCACTTGTGATTTTGCCCCCCGCTCTAAAGCGATGGGGACCCCCCAGGCGGCAGGGCTTATGTAGCCACCTTGCCCACTTGTGGGCCACTTCTGATCCTGCCCCCCGCTTTGAAGCGGTGGCGACCCCCAAGGCGGCAGGGGTTATGTAGCCACCTCGCCCACTTGTGGGTCAGTGCTGATTCTGCCCCCCGCTCTAAAGCGTTGGGGATCCCCCAGGCGGCAGGGGTTATGTAGCCACCTTCCCCACTTGTGGACCACCTCTAATTCTGCCCCCTGCTCTAAAGCGGTGCAGAATCCCCAAGCCGCAGGGGTCACGTAGCCACCTTGCCCACTTTTGGGTCAGTGCTGATTCTGCCCCCCGCTCTAAAGCGTTGGGGATCCCCCAGTACGCAGGGGTTATGTAGCCACCTTGCCCACTTGTGGGCCACTTCTGATTCTGCCCCCCGCTCTAAAGCGATGGGGGCCCCCTAGGCGGCAGGGGTTATGTAGCCACCTTGCCCACTTGTGGGCCACTTCTTATTCTGCCCCCCGCTTTGAAGCGCGGGCGACCCCCCAGGCGGCAAGGGTTATGTATTCACCTTGCCCACATGTGGGTCACTTCTGATCCCCGCCCCCGCTCAGAAGCGGTGGCGACCCCCAAGGCGGCAGGGGTTACGTAGCCACCTTGCCCACTTGTGGGTCATTGCTGATTCTACCCCCTTGCTCTAAAGCGGTGGCGACCCCCAAGGCGGCAGGGGTTACGTAGCCACCCTGCCCACTTGTGGGCCACTTCAGATTCTGCCCCCCGCTCTAAAGCGTTGGGGATCCCCCAGTACGCAGGGGTTATGTAGCCACCTTGCCCACTTGTGGGCCACTTGTCATTCTACTCCCCGCTCTGAAGCGGTGGCGACCCCCCAGGCGGCAGGGGTTATGTAGCCACCTTGCCCACTTTTGGGCCACTTGTGATTCTGCCCCCCGCTCTAAAGCGATGCGGACTCCCTAGGCGGCAGGGGTTATGTAGCCACCTTGCCCACTTGTGGGCCACTTCTGATCCCTGCCCTAGCTCTGAAGCGGTGGCGACCCCCAAGGCGGCAGGGGTTACGTAGCCACCTTGCCCAATTGTGGGTCAGTGCTGATTCTGCTCCCCGCTGTAAAGTGTTGGGGATCCCCCAGGTCGCAGGGGTTATGTAGCCACCTTCCCCACTTGTGGGCCACCTTGGATTCCGCCCCCCGCTCTAAAGCGGTGGGGACCCCCCAAGCGGCCGGGGTTATGTAGCCACCTTGCCCACTTGTGGGCCACTTCTGATTCTGCCCCCCACTTTGAAGCGGTGGCGACCCCCCAGGCGGCCGGGGTTATGTAGCCACCTTGCCCACTTGTGGGCCACTTCCGATCGCCGCCCCCGCTCTGAAGCGGTGGCGACCCCCAAGGCGGCAGGGGTTACGTAGCCACCTTGCCCACTTGTGGGTCAGTGCTGATTCTGCTCCCCGCTGTAAAGCGTTGGGGATCCCCCAGGTCGTAGGGGTTATGTAGCCACCTTCCCCACTTGTGGGCCACCTTGGATTCCGCCCCCCGCTCCAAAGCGGTGGGGACCCCCCAGGCAGCGGGGATTATGTAGCCACTTTGCTCGATTGTGGGCCACTTTTGATTCCGCCCCCCGCTCTGAAGCGGTGGATACCCCCTAGGCGGCAGGGGTTATGTAGCCACCTTGCCCACTTGTGGGCCACTTCTCATTCTGCCCCCCGCTCTAAAGCGGCGGGGACCCCCCAGGCGGCAGTGGTTATTTAGCCACCTTGCCCACTTGTGCGCCAGTTCTGATTCTGCCCCCCACTTTGAAGCGGTGGGAGCCCCCAAGCGGCAGGGATTATGTAGCCACCTTGCCTACTTTTGGGCCACTCGTGATTCTGCCCCCCGCTCTAAAGCGATGGGGACTGCCTAGGCGGCAGGGGTTATGTAGCCACCTTGCCCACTTGTGGGCCACTTCAGATTCTGCCCCCCGCTTTGAAGCGGTGGCGACCCCCCAGGCCGCAAGGGTTATGTATTCACCTTGCCCACATGTTGGCCACTTCTGATCCTAGCCCCCGCTCTGAAGCGGTGGCGACCCTCAAGGTGGCAGGGGTTACGTAGCCACCTTGCCCACTTGTGGGTCAGTGCTGATTCTGCCCCCCCGCTCTAAAGCGTTCGGGATCCCCCAGTACGCAGGGGTTATGTAGCCACCTTGCCCACTTGTGGGCCACTTCAGATTCTGCCCCCCGCTCTAAAGCGTTGGGGACCCCCCAAGTGGCAGGGGTTCTGTAGCCACCTTGCCCACTTGTGGGCCACTTCTGATTCTGCCCCCCGCTTTGAAGCGGTGGCGACCCCCCAGGCGGCAGGGGTTATGTATTCACCTTGCCCACTTGTGGGCCACTTCTGATCCCCGCCCCCGCTCTGAAGCGGTGGCGACCTTCAAGGCCGCAGGGGTTACGTAGCCACCTTGCCCACTTGTGGGTCCGTGCTGATTCTGCCCCCCGCCCTGAAGCGTTGGGGATTCCCCAGGTCGCAGGGGTTTTGTAGCCACCTTCCCCACTTGTGGGCCACCTTGGATTCCGCCCCCCGCTCTAAAGCGGTGGGGACCCCCCAGGCAGCGGGGGTTATATAGCCACCTTGCCCACTTGTGGGCCACTTCTTATTCTGCCCCCCTCTCTGAAGCGGTGGGGACCCCCTTGGTGGCAGGGGTTATGTAGCTAGCTTTCCCACTTGTGGGCAACTTCTGATACTGCCCCCCGCTCTAAAGCGGCGGGGACCCCCTCAGGCGGCAGGGGTTATGTAGCCACCTTGCCCACTTGAGGGCCACTTCTGATTCTGGCCCCCGCTTTGAAGCGGTGGTGACCACCCAGGCGGCAGGGGTTATGTAGCCACCTTGCCCACTTTTGGGCCACTTCTGATCCCCGCCCCCGCTCTGAAGCGGTGGCGGCCCCCAAGGCGGCAGGGGTTATGTAGTCACTCTGCCCACTTGAGGGCCACTTCTGATTCTGCCCCCCGCTTTGAAGCGGTGGCCACCCCCCAGGCGGCAGGGGTTGTGTATTCACCTTGCCCACTTGTAGGCCACTTCTGATCCCCGCCCCCGCTCTGAAGCGGTGGCGACCCCCAAGGCGGCAGGGGTTACGTAGCCACCTTGCCCACTTGTGGGTCATTGCTAATTCTGCCCCCCGCTCTAAAGCGTTGGGGATCCCCCAGGTCGCAGGGGTTATGTAGCCACCTTGCCCACTTGTGGGCCACCTTGGATTCCGCCCCCCGCTCTAAAGCGGTGGGGACCCCCCAGGCAGGGGGGGTTATGTAGCCAGCTTGCCCACTTGTGGGCCACTTCTCATTCTGCCCCCCTCTCTGAAGCGGTGGGGACCCCCTTGGCGGCACGGGTTATGTAGCCAGCTTGCCCACTTGTGGGCAACTTCTGATTCTACCCCCCGCTCTAAAGCGGTGGGGACCCCCTCAGGCGGCAGGGGTTATGTAGCCACCTTGCCCACTTGAGGGCCATTTCTGATTCTGGCCCCCGCTCTGAAGCGGTGGGGACCCCCCAGGCGGCAGGGGTTATGTAGCCAGCTTGCCCACTTGTGGGCCACTTCTTATTCTGCCCCCCTCTTTGAAGCGGTGGGGACCCCCTCAGGCGGCAGGGGTTATGTAGCCACCTTGCCCAGTTGTGGGCCACCTCTGGTTTTGCCCCCCGCTCTGAAGCGATCGGTACCTCCTACGCGCTAGGGGTTATGTAGCCACCTTGCCCACTTGTGGGCCAGTTCTGATTCTGCCCCCCACTTTGAAGCGGTCGGAGCCCCCAAGCGGCAGGGATTATGTAGCCACCTTGCCTACTTTTGGGCCACTCGTGATTCTGCCCCCCGCTCTAAAGCGATGGGGACCCCCTAGGCGGCAGGGGTTATGTAGCCACCTTGCCCACTTGTGGGCCACTTCTGATTCTGCCCCCCGCTTTGAAGCGGTGGCGACCCCCCAGGCCGCAGGGATTACGTAGCCACCTTGCCCACTTGTGGGTCGGTGCTGATTCTGCCCCCCCGCTCTAAAGCGTTGGGGATCCCCCAGTACGCAGGGGTTATGTAGCCACCTTGCCCACTTGTGGGCCGCTTCTGATTCTGCCCCCCGCTTTGAAGCGGTGGCGACCCCCCAGGCGGCAGGGGTTATGTATTCACCTCGCCCACTTGTGGGCCACTGCTGATCCCCGCCCCCGCCTGAAGCGGTGGCGACCTTCAAGGCCGCAGGGGTTACGTAGCCACCTTGCCCACTTGTGGGTCAGTGCTGATTCTGCCCCCCGCTCTAAAGCGTTGGGGATCCCCCAGGTTGCAGGGGTTATGTAGCCACCTTCCCCACTTGTGGGCCACCTTGGATTCCGCCCCCCGCTCTAAAGCGGTGGGGACCCCCCAGGCAGCGGGGATTATGTAGCCACCTTGCCCACTTGTGGGCCACTTCTTATTCTGCCCCCCTCTCTGAAGCGGTGGGGACCCCCTTGGCGGCACGGGTTATGTAGCCAGCTTGCCCACTTGTGGGCAACTTCTGATTCTACCCCCCGCTCTGAAGCGGTGGGGACCCCCCAGGCGGCAGGGGTTATGTAGCCAGCTTGCCCACTTGTGGGCCACTTCTTATTCTGCCCCCCTCTTTGAAGCGGTGGGGACCCCCTCAGGCGGCAGGGGTTATGTAGCCACCTTGCCCAGTTGTGGGCCACCTCTGGTTTTGCCCCCCGCTCTGAAGCGATCGGTACCCCCTACGCGCTAGGGGTTATGTAGCCACCTTGCCCACTTGTGGGCCAGTTCTGCTTCTGCCCCCCGCTCTGCAGCGGTGGGAACCCCCCGGGCGGCAGGGGTTATGTAGCCACCTTGCCCACTTGTGGGCCATTTTTGTTTCCGCCCCACGCTCTAAAACGGTTTGGACCGCTCAGGCGGCAGGGGTTATGTAGCCACCTTGCCCACTTGTGGGCCACTTTTGATTCTGACCCCCGCTCCGAAGCGGTGGATACCCCCTGGGCGGCAGGGGTTATGTAGCCACCTTGTCCACTTGTGGGCCACTTGTAATTCTGCCCCCCGCTCTAAAGCGGCGGGGACCCCCCAGGCGGCAGTGGTTATTTAGCCACCTTGCCCACTTGTGGGCGAGTGCTGATTCTACCCCCCACTTTGAAGCGGTGGGAGCCCCCTAGCGGCAAGGATTATGTAGCCACCTTGCCCCCTTGTGCGCAACTCCTGATTCTGCCCCCCGCTCTAAAGCGGTGGGGACGCCCCAGGCGGCAAGGGTTATGTAGCCACCTTGCCCACTTGTGGGCCACTTCAGATTCTGCCCCCCGCTCTGAAGCGGTGGGGACCCCCCAGGCGGCAGGGGTTGTGTAGCCACCTTGCCCACTTGTGGGCCACTTCTGATTCTGCCCCCCGCTCTAAAGCGGTGGGAACCCCCCAGGCGGCAGGGGTTATGTAGCCACCTTGCCCACTTTTGGGCCACTTGTGATCCCCGCCCCCGCTGTGAAGCGATGGCGACCCCCAAGGCAGTAGTGGTTATGTAGCCACCTTGCCCACTTGTGGGCCACTTCTGATTCTGCCCCCCGCTCTAAAACGGTGGGGACCCCCCAGGCGGCAGGGCTTATGTATTCACCTTGCCCACTTGTGGGCCACTTCTGATCCCCGCGCCCGCTCTGAAGCGGTGGCGACCCCCACGGCGGCAGGGGTTACGTAGCCACCTTGCCCACTTGTGGGTAAGTGCTGATTGTGCCCCCCGCTCTAAAGCGTTGGGGATCCCCCAGGTCGCAGGGGTTATGTAGCCACCTTCCCCACTTGTGGGCCACCTTGGATTCCGCCCCCCGCTCTGAAGCGGTGGGGACCCCCCAGGCAGCGGGGGTTATGTAGCCACCTTGCCCACTTTTGGGCCACTTGTGATCCCCGCCCCCGCTGTGAAGCGATGGCGACCCCCAAGGCGGTAGTGGTTATGTAGCCACCTTGCCCACTTGTGGGCCACTTCTGATTCTGCCCCCCGCTCTAAAACGGTGGGGACCCCTTAGGCAGCAGGGGTTATGTGCCACCTTGCCCACTTGTGGGCCACTTCTGATGCCCGCCCCCGCTCTGAAGCGGTGGCGACCCCCAAGGCGGCAGGGGTTACGTAGCCACCTTGCCCACTTGTGGGTAAGTGCTGATTGTGCCCCCCGCTCTAAAGCGTTGGGGATCCCCCAGGTCGAAGGGGTTATGTAGCCACCTTCCCCACTTGTGGGCCACCTTGGATTCCGCCCCCCGCTCTGAAGCGGTGGGGACCCCCCAGGCAGCGGGGGTTATGTAGCCACCTTGCCCACTTGTGGGCCACTTCTTATTCTGCCCCCCTCTCTGAAGCGGTGGGGACCCCCTTGGCGGCACGGGTTATGTAGCCAGCTTGCCCACTTGTGGGCAACTTCTGATTCTACCCCCCGCTCTGAAGCGGTGGGGACCCCCCAGGCGGCAGGGGTTATGTAGCTAGCTTGCCCACTTGTGGGCCACTTCTTATTCTGCCCCCCTCTTTGAAGCGGTGGGGACCCCCTCAGGCGGCAGGGGTTATGTAGCCACCTTGCCCAGTTGTGGGCCACCTCTGGTTCTGCCCCCCGCTCTGAAGCGATCGGTACCCCCTACGCGCTAGGGGTTATGTAGCCACCTTGCCCACTTGTGGGCCAGTTCTGCTTCTGCCCCCCGCTCTGCAGCGGTGGGAACCCCCCGGGCGGCAGGGGTTATGTAGCCGCCTTGCCCACTTGTGGGCCACTTCTGATCCCCGCCCCCCGCTCTGAAGCGGTGGATACCCCCTAGGCGGCCGGGGTTATGTAGCCACCTTGTCCACTTGTGGGCCACTTCTGATTCCGCCCCCCGCTCTGAAGCGGTGGATACCCCCTAGGCGGCCGGGGTTATGTAGCCACCTTGTCCACTTGTGGGCCACTTCTGATTCTGCCCCCCGCTCTAAAGCGGCGGGGACCCCCCAGGCGGCAGTGGTTATTTAGCCACCTTGCCCACTTGTGGGCGAGTGCTGATTCTGCCCCCCACTTTGAAGCGGTGGGAGCCCCCTAGCGGCAACGATTATGTAGCCACCTTGCCCCCTTGTGGGCCACTTCAGATTCTGCCCCCCGCTCTGAAGCGGTGGGGACCCCCCAGGCGGCAGGGGTTATGTAGCAACCTTGCCCGCTTGTGGGCCACTTCTGATTCTGCCCCCCGCTCTAAAGCGGTGGGAACCCCCCAGGCGGCAAGGGTTATGTAGCCACCTTGCCCACTTGTGGGCCACTTCTGATTCTGCCCCCCGCTTTGAAGCGGTGGGAGCCCCTAGGCGGTAGTGGTTATGTAGCCACCTTGCCCACTTTTGGGCCACTTCTGATTCTGCCCCCCGCTCTAAAACGGTGGGGACCCCCCAGGCGGCAGGGGTCATGTAGCCACCTTGCCCACTTGTGGGCCACTTCAGATTCTGCCCCCCGCTCTGAAGCTGTCGGGACCCCCCAGGCGGCAGGGGTTATGTAGCCACCCTGCCCATTTGTGGGCCAGTTCTGATTCTGCCCCCCGCTCTAAAGCGATGGGAACCCCTCAGGCGCCAGGGGTTATGTAGCCACCTTGCCCACTTGTGGGCCACTTCTGATTCTGCCCCCCGCTCTAAAGCGGTGGGGACCGCCCAGGCAGCAGGGGTTATGTAGCCACCTTGCCCACTTGTGGGCCACTTCTCAATCTGCACCCCGCTCTAAAGCGGTGGGGACCCCCCAGGTGGCAGGGGTCGTGTAGCCACCTTGCCCACTTGTGGGCCACTTCAGATTCTGCCCCCCGCTCTGAAGCGGTGGGGACCCCCCAGGCGGCAGAGGTCATGTAGCCACGTTGCCCACTTGTGGGCCACTTCAGATTCTGCCCCCAGCTTCGAAGCGCTGGGGACCCCCCAGGCGGCAGGGGTCGTGTACCCACCTTGCCCACTTGTGGGCCACTTCAGATTCTGCCCCCCGCTCTGAAGCGGTGGGGACCCCCCAGGCGGCACGGGTCGTGTAGCCACCTTGCCCACTTGAGCGCCAATTCAGATTCTGCCCCCCGCTCTGAAGCGGTGGGGACCCCCCAGGCGGCAGGGGTTATGTAGCCACCTTGCCCACTTGTGGGCCACCTCTGATTGTGCCCCCGCTCTAAAGCCGTGGGGACCCCCCAGGCGGCAGGGGTTATGTAGCCACCTTGCCCACTTGTGGGCCACTAACGATTCTGCCCCCCGCTCTGAAGCTGTCGGGACCTCCCAGGCAGCCGGCGCTATGTAGCCACCTTGCCCACTTGTGGGCCAGTGCTGATTTTGCCCCCAGCTCTGAAGCGGTGGGAGCAGCCACACGGCAGGGGTTATGTAGCCACCTTGCCCACTTGTGGGCCAGTTCTGATTTTGCCCCCCGCTCTAAAGCGGCGGGGACCCCCCACGCGGCACGGGTTATGTAGCCACCTTGCCCACTTGTGGGCCACTTCTGAATCTGCACCCCGCTCTAAAGCGGTGGGGAACCCCTCAGGCGGCAGGGGTTATGTAGCCACCTTGCCCACTTGTGGGCCACTTCTGATTCTGCCCCCCGCTTTGAAGCGGTGGGAGCCCCTAGGCGGTAGTCGTTATGTAGCCACCTTGCCCACTTGTGGGCCACTTCTGATTCTGCCCCCCGCTCTAAAACGGTGGGGACCGCCCAGGCAGCAGGGGTTATGTAGCCACCTTGCCCACTTGTGGGCCACTTCTGATTCTGCCGCCCGCTTTGAAGCGGTGGCGACCCCCAAGGCGGCAGGGGTTACGTAGCCACCTTGCCCACTTGTGGGTAAGTGCTGATTGTGCCCCCCGCTCTAAAGCGTTGGGGATCCCCCAGGTCGCAGGGGTTATGTAGCCACCTTCCCCACTTGTGGGCCACCTTGGATTCCGCCCCCGCTGTGAGGCGATGGCGACCCCCAAGGCGGTAGTGGTTATGTAGCCACCTTGCCCACTTGTGGGCCACTTCTGATTCTGCCCCCCGCTCTAAAACGGTGGGGACCCCCCAGTTGGCAGGGCTTATGTATTCACCTTGCCCACTTGTGGGCCACTTCTGATCCCCGCCCCCGCTCTGAAGCGGTGGCGACCCCCAAGGCGGCAGGGGTTACGTAGCCACCTTGCCCACTTGTGGGTAAGTGCTGATTGTGCCCCCCGCTCTAAAGCGTTGGGGATCCCCCAGGTCGCAGGGGTTATGTAGCCACCTTCCCCACTTGTGGGCCACCTTGGATTCCGCCCCCCGCTCTGAAGCGGTGGGGACCCCCCAGGCAGCGGGGGTTATGTAGCCACCTTGCCCACTTTTGGGCCACTTGTGATCCCCGTCCCCGCTGTGAAGCGATGGCGACCCCCAAGGCGGTAGTGGTTATGCTGCCACCTTGCCCACTTGTGGGCCACTTCTGATTCTGCCCCCCGCTCTAAAACGGTGGGGACCCCCCGGGCAGCAGGGGTTATGTGCCACCTTGCCCACTTGTGGGCCACTTCTGATGCCCGCCCCCGCTCTGAAGCGGTGGCGACCCCCAAGGCGGCAGGGGTTACGTAGCCACCTTGCCCACTTGTGGGTAAGTGCTGATTGTGCCCCCCGCTCTAAAGCGTTGGGGATCCCCCAGGTCGCAGGGGTTATGTAGCCACCTTCCCCACTTGTGGGCCACCTTGGATTCCGCCCCCCGCTCTGAAGCGGTGGGGACCCCCCAGGCAGCGGGGGTTATGTAGCCACCTTGCCCACTTGTGGGCCACTTCTTATTCTGCCCCCCTCTCTGAAGCGGTGGGGACCCCCTTGGCGGCACGGGTTATGTAGCCAGCTTGCCCACTTGTGGGCAACTTCTGATTCTACCCCCCGCTCTGAAGCGGTGGGGACCCCCCAGGCGGCAGGGGTTATGTAGCCAGCTTGCCCACTTGTGGGCCACTTCTTATTCTGCCCCCCTCTTTGAAGCGGTGGGGACCCCCTCAGGCGGCAGGGGTTATGTAGCCACCTTGCCCAGTTGTGGGCCACCTCTGGTTTTGCCCCCCGCTCTGAAGCGATCGGTACCCCCTACGCGCTAGGGGTTATGTAGCCACCTTGCCCACTTGTGGGCCAGTTCTGCTTCTGCCCCCCGCTCTGCAGCGGTGGGAACCCCCCGGGCGGCAGGGGTTATGTAGCCGCCTTGCCCACTTGTGGGCCACTTCTGATCCCCGCCCCCCGCTCTGAAGCGGTGGATACCCCCTAGGCGGCCGGGGTTATGTAGCCACCTTGTCCACTTGTGGGCCACTTCTGATTCTGCCCCCCGCTCTGAAGCGGTGGATACCCCCTAGGCGGCCGGGGTTATGTAGCCACCTTGTCCACTTGTGGGCCACTTCTGATTCTGCCCCCCGCTCTAAAGCGGCGGGGACCCCCCAGGCGGCAGTGGTTATTTAGCCACTTTGCCCACTTGTGGGCGAGTGCTGATTCTGCCCCCCACTTTGAAGCGGTGGGAGCCCCCTAGCGGCAAGGATTATGTAGCCACCTTGCCCCCTTGTGGGCCACTTCAGATTCTGCCCCCCACTCTAAAGCGGTGGGAACCCCCCGGGCGGCAGGGGTTATGTAGCCACCTTGCCCACTTGTGGGCCACTTCTGATTCTGCCCCCCGCTTTGAAGCGGTGGGAGCCCCTAGGCGGTAGTGGTTATGTAGCCACCTTGCCCACTTGTGGGCCACTTCTGATTCAGCCCCCCGCTCTAAAACGGTGGGGACCGCCCAGGCAGCAGGGGTTATGTAGCCACCTTGCCCACTTGTGGGCCACTTCTGATTCTGCCCCCCGCTCTAAAGCGGCGGGGACCCCCCAAACGGCACGGGTTATTAAGCCACCTTGCCCACTTGTGGGCCAGTTCCTATTCTGCCCCCCGCTTTGAAGCGGTCGGAGCCCCCAGGCGGCAGGGATTATCTAGCCACCTTGCCCACTTGTGGGCCACTTCTGATTCTGCCCCCCACTCTAAAGCGGTGGGGACCCCCCAGGCGGCAGGGGTTATGTAGCCACCTTGCCCACTTGTGGGCCACTTGTGATTTTGCCCCCCGCTTTGAATCGGTGGGGACCCCCCAGGCGGCAGGGGTCATGTAGCCACCTTGCCCACTTGTGGGCCACCTCTGATTCTGCCCCCGCTCTAAAGCGGTGGGGACCCCCTAGGCGGCAGGGGTTGTATAGCCACCTTGCCCACTTGTGGGCCACTTCAGATTCTGCCCCCCGCTCTGAACCTGTCGGGAACTCCCAGGCGGCAGGGGTTATGTAGCCACCCTGCCCATTTGTGGGCCAGTTCTGATTCTGCCCCCCGCTCTAAAGCGATGGGAACCCCTCAGGCGCCAGGGGTTATGTAGCCACCTTGCCCACTTGTGGGCCACTTCTGATTCTGCCCCCCGCTCTAAAGCGGCGGGGACCCCCCAGGCGGCACGGGGTATGTAGCCACCTTGCCCACTTGTGGGCCACTTCTCAATCTGCACCCCGCTCTAAAGCGTGGGGACCCCCCAGGTGGCAGGGGTCGTGTAGCCACCTTGCCCACTTGTGGGCCACTTCAGATTCTGCCCCCCGCTCTGAAGCGGTGGGGACCCCCCAGGCGGCAGAGGTCATGTAGCCACGTTGCCCACTTGTGGGCCACTTCAGATTCTGCCCCCCGCTTCGGAGCGCTGGGGACCCCCCAGGCGGCAGGGGTCGTGTAGCCACCTTGCCCACTTGTGGGCCACTTCAGATTCTGCCCCCCGCTCTGAAGCGGTGGGGACCCCCCAGGCGGCACGGGTCGTGTAGCCACCTTGCCCACTTGAGCGCCAATTCCGATTCTGCCCCCCGCTCTGAAGCGGTGGGGACCCCCCAGGCGGCAGGGGTTATGTAGCCACCTTGCCCACTTGTGGGCCACTAACGATTCTGCCCCCCGCCCTGAAACTGCCGGGACCTCCCAGGCAGCCGGCGCTATGTAGCCACCCTGCCCACTTGTGGGCCAGTTCTGATTTTGCCCCCAGCTCTCAAGCGGTGGGAGCAGCCACACGGCAGGGGTTATGTAGCCACCTTGCCCACTTGTGGGCCAGTTCTGATTTTGCCCCCCGCTCTAAAGCGGCGGGGACCCCCCACGCGGCACGGGTTATGTAGCCACCTTGCCCACTTGTCGGCCACTTCTGAATCTGCACCCCCCTCTAAAGCGGTGGGGAACCCCTCAGGCGGCAGGGGTTATGTAGCCACCTTGCCCACTTGTGGGCCATTTCTGGTTTTGCCCCCTGCTCTAAAGCGGTGGGAACCCCCCAGGCGGCAGGGATTATGTAGCCACCTTGCCCACTTGTGGGCGAGTTCTGATTCTGTCCCCCGCTCTAAAGCGGTGGGGATGCCCCAAGTGGCAGGGGTTATGTAGCCACCTTGCCCAGAAGTGGTCCACTTCCGACCCCCCCCCCCCCGCTCTGAAGCGGTGGGGACCGCCCACGCGGGAGGGGTTATGTAGCCAACTTGCCCACTTGTGGGCCACCTCTGATTCTGCCCCCCGCTCTAAAGCGGTTGGGACCGCCCAGGCAGCAGGGGTTATGTAGCCACCTTGCCCACCTGTGGGCCACTTCTGATTCTGCCCCCCGCTCTAAAGCGGCGGGGACCCCCCAAACGGCACGGGTTATTGAGCCACCTTGCCCACTTGTGGGCCAGTTCTGATTCTGCACCCCGCTTTGAAGCGGGGGGAGCCCCCAAGCGGCAGGGATTATCTAGCCACCTTGCCCACTTGTGGGCCACTTCTGATTCTGCCCCCCACTCTAAAGCGGTGGGGACCCCCCAGGCGGCAGGGGTTATGTAGCCACCTTGCCCACCTGTGGGCCACTTGTGATTATGCCCCCCGCTCTGAAGCGGTGGGGACCCCCCAGGCGGCAGGGGTCATGTAGCCACCTTGCCCACTTGTGGGCCACTTCAGATTCTGCCCCCCGCTGTGAAGCGGTGGGGACCCCCCAGGCGGCAGGGGTTATATAGCCACCTTGCCCACTTGTGGGCCACTTTAAGTATCTGCCCCCCGCTCTGAAGCTGTCGGGACCTCCCAGGTGGCAGGGGTTATGTAGCCACCCTGCCCATTTGTGGGCCAGTTCTGATTCTGCCCCCCGCTCTAAAGCGATGGGAACCCCTCAGGCGCCAGGGGTTATGTAGCCACCTTGCCCACTTGTGGGCCAGTTCTGATTTTGCCCCCCGCTCTAAAGCGGCGGGGACCCCCCAAGCGGCACGGGGTATGTAGCCACCTTGCCCACTTGTGGGCCACTTCTCAATCTGCACCCCGCTCTAAAGCGGTGGGGACCCCCGAGGTGGCAAGGGTCGTGTAGCCACCTTGCCCACTTGTGGGCCACTTCAGATTCTGCCCCCCGCTCTGAAGCGGTGGGGACCCCCCAGACGGCAGAGGTCATGTAGCCACGTTGCCCACTTGTGGGCCACTTCAGATTCTGCCCCCCGCTTCGAAGCGGTGGGGACCCCCCAGGCGGCAGGGGTCGTGTAGCCACCTTGCCCACTTGTGGGCCACTTCAGATTCTGCCCCCCGCTCCGAAGCGGTGGGGTCCCCCCAGGCGGCAGGGGTCGTGTAGCCACCTTGCCCACTTGTGGGCCACTTCAGATTCTGCCCCCCGCTCTGAAGCGGTGGGGACCCCCCAGGCGGCACGGGTCGTGTAGCCACCTTGCCCACTTGAGGGCCAATTCGGATTCTGCCCCCCGCTCTGAAGCGGTGGGGACCCCCCAGGCGGCAGGGGTTATGTAGCCACCTTGCCCACTTGTGGGCCACCTCTGATTCTGCCCCCGCTCTAAAGCGGTGGGGACCCCCCAGGCGGCAGGGGTTATGTAGCCACCTTGCCCACTTGTGGGCCACTAACGATTCTGCCCCCCGCTCTAACTCCTCCCCGGCAGCCGGCGCTATGTAGCCACCTTGCCCACTTGTGGGCCAGTTCTGATTTTGCCCCCAGCTCTGAAGCGGTGGGAGCAGCCACACGGCAGGGGTTATGTAGCCACCTTGCCCACTTGTGGGCCAGTTCTGATTTTGCCCCCCGCTCTAAAGCGGCGGGGACCCCCCACGCGGCACGGGTTATGTAGCCACCTTGCCCACTTGTGGGCCACTTCTGAATCTGCAGCCCGCTCTAAAGCGGTCGGGAGCCCCTCAGGCGGCAGGGGTTATGTAGCCACCTTGCCCACTTGTGGGCCATTTCTGGTTCTGCCCCCCGCTCTAAAGCGGTGGGAACCCCCCAGGCGGCAGGGATTATGTAGCCACCTTGCCCACTTGTGGGCGAGTTCTGATTGTGTCCCCCGCTCTAAAGCGGTGGGGATGCCCCAAGTGGCAGGGGTTATGTAGCCACCTTGCCCAGAAGTGGTCCACTTCCGATCCCCCCCCCCCCCCGCTCTGAAGCGGTGGGGACCGCCCACGCGGGAGGGGTTATGTACCCACCTTGCCCACTTGTGGGCCACCTCTAATTCTGCCCCCCGCTCTAAAGCGGTGGGGACCGCCCAGGCAGCAGGGGTTATGTAGCCACCTTGCCCACTTGTGGGCCACTTCTGATTCTGCCCCCCGCTCTAAAGCGGCGGGGACCCCCCAAACGGCACGGGTTATTGAGCCACCTTGCCCACTTGTGGGCCAGTTCTGATTCTGCACCCCGCTTTGAAGCGGGGGGAGCCCCCAAGCGGCAGGGATTATCTAGCCACCTTGCCCACTTGTGGGCCACTTCTGATTCTGCCCCCCACTCTAAAGCGGTGGGGACCCCCTCAGGCGGCAGGGGTTATGTAGCCACCTTGCCCACTTGTGGGCCACTTGTGATTATGCCCCCCGCTCTGAAGCGGTGGGGACCCCCCAGGCGGCAGGGGTCATGTAGCCACCTTGCCCACTTGTGGGCCACTTCAGATTCTGCCCCCCGCTGTGAAGCGGTGGGGACCCCCCAGGCGGCAGGGGTTATGTAGCCACCTTGCCCACTTGTGGGCCACCTCTGATTCTGCCCCCGCTCTAAAGCGGTGGGGACCCCCCAGGCGGCAGGGGTTATATAGCCACCTTGCCCACTTGTGGGCCACTTCAGATTCTGCCCCCCGCTCTGAAGCTGTCGGGACCTCCCAAGGGGCAGGGGTTATGTAGCCACTTTGTCCATTTGTGGGCCAGTTTTGATTCTGCCCCCCGCTCTAAAGCGATGGGAACCCCTCAGGCGCCAGGGGTTATGTAGCCACCTTGCCCACTTGTGGGCCAGTTCTGATTTTGCCCCCCGCTCTAAAGCGGCGGGGACCCCCCAGGCGGCACGGGCTATGTAGCCACCTTGCCCACTTGTTGGCCACTTCTGAATCTGCACCCCGCTCTAAAGCGGTGGGGACCCCCGAGGCGGCAGGGGTTATGTAGCCACCTTGCCCACTTGTGGGCCACTTCAGATTCTGCCCCCCGCTCCGAAGCGGTGGGGACCCCCCAGGCGGCAGGGGTCGTGTAGCCACCTTGCCCACTTGAGGGCCACTGCGGATTCTGCCCCCCGCTCTGAAGCGGTGGGGACCCCCTAGGCGGCAGGGGTTATGTAGCCACCTTGCCCACTTGTGGGCCACCTCTGATTCTGCCCCCGCTCTAAAGCGGTGGGGACCCCCCAGGCGGCAGGGGTTATGTAGCCACCCTGCCCACTTGTGGGCCACTTCTGATTCTGCCCCCCGCTCTGAAGCTGTCGGGACCTCCCAGGCAGCCGGCGCTATCTAGCCACCTTGCCCACTTGTGGGCCAGTTCTGATTTTGCCCCCAGCTCTGAAGCGGTGGGAGCAGCCACACGGCAGGGGTTATGTAGCCACCTTGCCCACTTGTGGGCCAGTTCTGATTTTGCCCCCCGCTCTAAAGCGGCGGGGACCCCCCAGGCGGCACGGGGTATGTAGCCACCTTGCCCACTTGTGGGCCACTTCTCAATATGCACCCCGCTCTAAAGCGGTGGGGACCCCCGAGGTGGCAAGGGTCGTGTAGCCACCTTGCCCACTTGTGGGCCACTTCAGATTCTGCCCCCCGCTCTGAAGCGGTGGGGACCCCCCAGGCGGCAGAGGTCATGTAGCCACGTTGCCCACTTGTGGGCCACTTCAGATTCTGCCCCCCGCTTCGAAGCGGTGGGGACCCCCCAGGCGGCAGGGGTCGTGTAGCCACCTTGCCCACTTGTGGGCCACTTCAGATTCTGCCCCCCGCTCCGAAGCGGTGGGGTCCCCCCAGGCGGCAGGGGTCGTGTAGCGACCTTGCCCACTTGTGGGCCACTTCAGATTCTGCCCCCCGCTCTGAAGCTGTGGGGACCCCCCAGGCGGCACGGGTCGTGTAGCCACCTTGCCCACTTGAGGGCCAATTCGGATTCTGCCCCCCGCTCTGAAGCGGTGGGGACCCCCCAGGCGGCAGGGGTTATGTAGCCACCTTGCCCACTTGTGGGCCACCTCTGATTCTGCCCCCGCTCTAAAGCGGTGGGGACCCCCCAGGCGGCAGGGGTTATGTAGCCACCTTGCCCACTTGTGGGCCACTAACGATTCTGCCTTCCGCTCTAACTCCTCCCCGGCAGCCGGCGCTATGTAGCCACCTTGCCCACTTGTGGGCCAGTTCTGATTTTGCCCCCAGCTCTGAAGCGGTGGGAGCAGCCACACGGCAGGGGTTATGTAGCCACCTTGCCCACTTGTGGGCCAGTTCTGATTTTGCCCCCCGCTCTAAAGCGGCGGGGACCCCCCACGCGGCACGGGGTATGTAGCCACCTTGCCCACTTGTGGGCCACTTCTGAATCTGCAGCCCGCTCTAAAGCGGTGGGGAGCCCCTCAGGCGGCAGGGGTTATGTAGCCACCTTGCCCACTTGTGGGCCATTTCTGGTTCTGCCCCCTGCTCTAAAGCGGTGGGAACCCCCCAGGCGGCAGGGATTATGTAGCCACCTTGCCCACTTATGGGCAAGTTCTGATTCTGTCCCCCGCTCTAAAGCGGTGGGGATGCCCCAAGTGGCAGGGGTTATGTAGCCACCTTGCCCAGAAGTGGTCCACTTCCGATCCCCCCCCCCCCCCGCTCTGAAGCGGTGGGGACCGCCCACGCGGGAGGGGTTATGTACCCACCTTGCCCACCTGTGGGCCACCTCTAATTCTGCCCCCCGCTCTAAAGCGGTGGGGACCGCCCAGGCAGCAGGGGTTATGTAGCCACCTTGCCCACTTGTGGGCCACTTCTGATTCTGCCCCCCGCTCTAAAGCGGCGGGGACCCCCCAAACGGCACGGGTTATTGAGCCACCTTGCCCACTTGTGGGCCAGTTCTGATTCTGCACCCCGCTTTGAAGCGGGGGGAGCCCCCAAGCGGCAGGGGTTATCTAGCCACCTTGCCCACTTGTGGGCCACTTCTGATTCTGCCCCCCACTCTAAAGCGGTGGGGACCCCCCAGGCGGCAGGGGTTATGTAGCCACCTTGCCCACTTGTGGGCCACTTGTGATTATGCCCCCCGCTCTGAAGCGGTGGGGACCCCGCAGGCGGCAGGGGTCATGTAGCCACCTTGCCCACTTGTGGGCCACTTCAGATTTCTGCCCCCCGCTGTGAAGCGGTGGGGACCCCCCAGGCGGCAGGGGTTATGTAGCCACCTTGCCCACTTGTGGGCCACCTCTGATTCTGCCCCCGCTCTAAAGCGGTGGGGACCCCCCAGGCGGCAGGGGTTATATAGCCACCTTGCCCACTTGTGGGCCACTTCAGATTCTGCCCCCCGCTCTGAAGCTGTCGGGACCTCCCAAGGGGCAGGGGTTATGTAGCCACTTTGTCCATTTGTGGGCCAGTTTTGATTCTGCCCCCCGCTCTAAAGCGATGGGAACCCCTCAGGCGCCAGGGGTTATGTAGCCACCTTGCCCACTTGTGGGCCAGTTCTGATTTTGCCCCCCGCTCTAAAGCGGCGGGGACCCCCCAGGCGGCACGGGGTATGTAGCCACCTTGCCCACTTGTTGGCCACTTCTGAATCTGCACCCCGCTCTAAAGCGGTGGGGACCCCCGAGGCGGCAGGGGTTATGTAGCCACCTTGCCCACTTGTGGGCCACTTCAGATTCTGCCCCCCGCTCTCAAGCGGTGGGGACCCCCCAGGCGGCAGGGGTCGTGTAGCCACCTTGCCCACTTGAGGGCCACTTCGGATTCTGCCCCCCGCTCTGAAGCGGTGGGGACCCCCTAGGCGGCAGGGGTTATGTAGCCACCTTGCCCACTTGTGGGCCACCTCTGATTCTGCCCCCGCTCTAAAGCGGTGGGGACCCCCCAGGCGGCAGGGGTTATGTAGCCACCCTGCCCACTTGTGGGCCACTAACGATTCTGCCCCCCGCTCTGAAGCTGTCGGGACCTCCCAGGCAGCCGGCGCTATCTAGCCACCTTGCCCACTTGTGGGCCAGTTCTGATTTTGCCCCCAGCTCTGAAGCGGTGGGAGCAGCCACACGGCAGGGGTTATGTAGCCACCTTGCCCACTTGTGGGCCAGTTCTGATTTTACCCCCGCTCTAAAGCGGCGGGGACCCCCCACGCGGCACGGGTTATGTAGCCACCTTGCCCACTTGTGGGCCACTTCTGAATCTGCACCCCGCTCTAAAGCGGTGGGGAACCCCTCAGGCGGCAGGGGTTATGTAGCCACCTTGCCCACTTGTGGGCCATTTCTGGTTCTGCCCCCTGCTCTAAAGCGGTGGGAACCCCCCAGGCGGCAGGGATTATGTAGCCACCTTGCCCACTTATGGGCAAGTTCTGATTCTGTCCCCCGCTCTAAAGCGGTGGGGATGCCCCAAGTGGCAGGGGTTATGTAGCCACCTTGCCCAGAAGTGGTCCACTTCCGATCCCCCCCCCCCCCGCTCTGAAGCGGTGGGGACCGCCCACGCGGGAGGGGTTATGTACCCACCTTGCCCACCTGTGGGCCACCTCTAATTCTGCCCCCCGCTCTAAAGCGGTGGGGATCGCCCAGGCAGCAGGGGTTATGTAGCCACCTTGCCCACTTGTGGGCCACTTCTGATTCTGACCCCCGCTCTAAAGCGGCGGGGACCCCCCAAACGGCACGGGTTATTGAGCCACCTTGCCCACTTGTGGGCCAGTTCTGATTCTGCACCCCGCTTTGAAGCGGGGGGAGCCCCCAAGCGGCAGGGGTTATCTAGCCACCTTGCCCACTTGTGGGCCACTTCTGACTCTGCCCCCCACTCTAAAGCGGTGGGGACCCCCCAGGCGGCAGGGGTTATGTAGCCACCTTGCCCACTTGTGGGCCACTTGTGATTATGCCCCCCGCTCTGAAGCGGTGGGGACCCCCCAGGCGGCAGGGGTCATGTAGCCACCTTGCCCACTTGTGGGCCACTTCAGATTCTGCCCCCCGCTGTGAAGCGGTGGGGACCCCCCAGGCGGCAGGGGTTATGTAGCCACCTTGCCCACTTGTGGGCCACCTCTGATTCTGCCCCCGCTCTAAAGCGGTGGGGACCCCCCAGGCGGCAGGGGTTATATAGCCACCTTGCCCACTTGTGGGCCACTTCAGATTCTGCCCCCCGCTCTGAAGCTGTCGGGACCTCCCAAGGGGCAGGGGTTATGTAGCCACTTTGTCCATTTGTGGGCCAGTTTTGATTCTGCCCCCCGCTCTAAAGCGATGGGAACCCCTCAGGCGCCAGGGGTTATGTAGCCACCTTGCCCACTTGTGGGCCAGTTCTGATTTTGCCCCCCGCTCTAAAGCGGCGGGGACCCCCCAGGCGGCACGGGGTATGTAGCCACCTTGCCCACTTGTTGGCCACTTCTGAATCTGCACCCCGCTCTAAAGCGGTGGGGACCCCCGAGGCGGCAGGGGTTATGTAGCCACCTTGCCCACTTGTGGGCCACTTCAGATTCTGCCCCCCGCTCTAAAGCGGTGGGGACCCCCCAGGCGGCAGGGGTCGTGTAGCCACCTTGCCCACTTGAGGGCCACTTCAGATTCTGCCCCCCGCTGTGAAGCGGTGGGGACCCCCCAGGCGGCAGGGGTTATGTAGCCACCTTGCCCACTTGTGGGCCACCTCTGATTCTGCCCCCGCTCTAAAGCGGTGGGGACCCCCGGAGCGGCAGGGGTTATATAGCCACCTTGCCCACTTGTGGGCCACTTCAGATTCTGCCCCCCGCTCTGAAGCTGTCGGGACCTCCCAAGGGGCAGGGGTTATGTAGCCACTTTGTCCATTTGTGGGCCAGTTTTGATTCTGCCCCCCGCTCTAAAGCGATGGGAACCCCTCAGGCGCCAGGGGTTATGTAGCCACCTTGCCCACTTGTGGGCCAGTTCTGATTTTGCCCCCCGCTCTAAAGCGGCGGGGACCCCCTAGGCGGCACGGGGTATGTAGCCACCTTGCCCACTTGTTGGCCACTTCTGAATCTGCACCCCGCTCTAAAGCGGTGGGGACCCCCGAGGCGGCAGGGGTTATGTAGCCACCTTGCCCACTTGTGGGCCACTTCAGATTCTGCCCCCCGCTCTAAAGCGGTGGGGACCCCCCAGGCGGCAGGGGTCGTGTAGCCACCTTGCCCACTTGAGGGCCACTTCGGATTCTGCCCCCCGCTCTGAAGCGGTGGGGACCCCCTAGGCGGCAGGGGTTATGTAGCCACCTTGCCCACTTGTGGGCCACCTCTGATTCTGCCCCCGCTCTAAAGCGGTGGGGACCCCCCAGGCGGCAGGGGTTATGTAGCCACCCTGCCCACTTGTGGGCCACTAACGATTCTGCCCCCCGCTCTGAAGCTGTCGGGACCTCCCAGGCAGCCGGCGCTATCTAGCCACCTTGCCCACTTGTGGGCCAGTTCTGATTTTGCCCCCAGCTCTGAAGCGGTGGGAGCAGCCACACGGCAGGGGTTATGTAGCCACCTTGCCCACTTGTGGGCCAGTTCTGATTTTGCCCCCCGCTCTAAAGCGGCGGGGACCCCCCACGCGGCACGGGTTATGTAGCCACCTTGCCCACTTGTGGGCCACTTCTGAATCTGCACCCCGCTCTAAAGCGGTGGGGAACCCCTCAGGCGGCAGGGGTTATGTAGCCACCTTGCCCACTTGTGGGCCATTTCTGGTTCTGCCCCCTGCTCTAAAGCGGTGGGAACCCCCCAGGCAGCAGGGATTATGTAGCCACCTTGCCCACTTGTGGGCCAGTTCTGATTCTGTCCCCCGCTCTAAAGCGGTGGGGATGCCCCAAGTGGCAGGGGTTATGTAGCCACCTTGCCCAGAAGTGGTCCACTTCCGAACCCCCCCCCCCCGCGCTCTGAAGCGGTGGGGACTGCCCACGCGGGAGGGGTTATGTAGCCACCTTGCCCACTTGTGGGCCACCTCTGATTCTGCCCCCCGCTCTAAAGCGGTGGGGACCCCCCGGGTGGCAGGGGTTATGTAGCCACCTTGCCCACTTGTGGGCCACTTCAGATTCTGCCCCCCGCTTTGAAGCGGTGGGGACCCCCCAGGCGGCAGGGGTCGTGTAGCCACCTTGCCCACTTGTGGGCCACTTCAGATCCTGCCCCCGCTCTGAAGCGGTGGGGACCCCCCAGGCGGCACGGGTCGTGTAGCCACCTTGCCCACTTGAGGGCCACTTCGGATTCTGTCCCCCGCTCTGAAGCGGTGGGGACCCCCCAGGCAGCAGGGGTTATGTAGCCGCCTTGCCCACTTGTGGGCCACCTCTGATTCTGCCCCCGCTCTAAAGCGGTGGGGACCCCGCAGGCGGCAGGGGTTATGTAGCCACCTTGCCCACTTGTGGGCCACTAACGATTCTGCCCCCCGCTCTGAAGCTGTTGGGACCTCCCAAGCAGCCGGCGCTATGTAGCCACCTTGCCCACTTGTGGGCCAGTTCTGATTTTGCCCCCAGCTCTGAAGCGGTGGGAGCAGCCACGCGGCAGGGGTTACGTAGCCACCTTGCCCACTTGTGGGCCAGTTCTGATTTTGCCCCTCGCTCTAAAGCGGCGGGGACCCCCCACACGACACGGGTTATGTAGCCACCTTGCCCACTTGTGGGCCAATTCTGAATCTGCACCCCGCTCTAAAGCGGTGGGGAACCCCTCAGGCGGCATGGATATGTAGCCACCTTGCCCACTTGTGGGCCATTTCTGGTTCTGCCCCCTGCTCTAAAGCGGTGGGAACCCCCCAGGCGGCAGGGATTATGTAGCCACCTTGCCCACTTGTGGGCCATTTCTGATTGTGTCCCCCGCTCTAAAGCGGTGGGGATGCCCCAAGTGGCAGGGGTTATGTAGCCACCTTGCCCAGAAGTGGTCCACTTCCGACCCCCCCCCCCCCCGCTCTGAAGCGGTGCGGACCGCCCACGCGGGAGGGGTTATGTAGCCACCTTGCCCACTTGTGGGCCACCTCTGATTCTGCCCCCCGCTCTAAAGCGGTGGGGACCCCCCGGGTGGCAGGGGTAATGTAGCCACCTTGCCCACTTGTGGGCCACTTCTGATTCTGCCCCCCGCTTTGAAGCGGTGGGGACCCCCAGGCGGCAGGGGTTATGTAGCCACCTTGCCCACTTGTGGGCCAGTTCTGATTCTGCCCCCCGCTCTAAAGCGGTGGGAACCCCCCAGGCGGCAGGGGTTATGTAGCCACCTTGCCCATTTTGGGGCAGTTCTAATTTTGGCCCTCGCTCTGAAGCGGTGGGAGCCCCCAGGTGGCATGGGATATGTAGCCACTCGTCCCACTTGTGGGCAACTTTTGATTCTGCCCCCCGCTCTAAAGCGGTGGGGACCCCCCGAGTGGTAGGGGTTATGTAGCCACCTTGCCCACTTGTGGGCCACTTTTGATTGTGCTCCCCGCTCTAAAGCGGCGGGGACCCCCTAGGCGGCAGGGGTTATGTAGCCACCTTGCCCACTTGTGGGCCACCTCTGATTCTGCCCCCCGCTCTAAAGCGCTGGGGACCCCCCGGGTGGCAGGGGTAATGTAGCCACCTTGCCCACTTGTGGGCCACTTCTGATTCTGCCCCCCGCTATGAAGCGGTGGGAGCCCCCAGGCGCCAGGGATTATGTAGCCACCTTGCCCACTTGTGGGCAACTTCTGATTCTGCCCCCCGCTCTAAAGCGATGGGGACCCCCCAGCGGCAGGGGTTATGTAGCCACCTTGCCCACTTGTGGGCCACCTCTGATTCTGCCCCCGCTCCAGAGCGCTGGGGACCCCCCGGGTGGCACGGGTTATGTAACCACCTTGCCCACTTCGGATTCTGGCCCCCGCTTTGAAGCGGTGGGGACACCCTAGGTGGCAGGGGTTATGTAGCCACCTGGCCCACTTGTGGGCCATTTCTGATTCCGCCTCCCGCTCTAAAGCGGTGGGAGCCTCCACGCGGCAGGGGTTATGTAGCCACCTTGCCCACTTGTGGGCCACCACTGATTTTTCCCCTCGCTCTAAAGCGATGGGGACCCCCCAGGCGGCAGAGGTTATGTAGCCACCTTGCCCACTTGTGGGCCACTTTTGATTCTGCCCCCGGCTTTGAAGCGGTGGGGGACCCCCAAGCGGCACGGGTTATGTAGCCACCTTGCCCACTTGTGGGCCACTTCTGATTCTTGCCCCCGCTCTGAAGCGGTGGGGACCCCCCGGGTGGCAGGGGTTATGTAGCCACTTTGTTCACTTGTGCGCCATTACTGATTCTGCCCCCCGCTCTCAGGCGGTGGGGACCCCCAAGCGGCAGGGGTTATGTAGCCACCTTGCCCACTTGTGGACCACCTCTTATTCCGCTCCCTGTTCTAACGCGGTGGGGACCCCCCAGGCGGCAGGGGTTATGTAGCCACCTTGCGCACTTGTGGGCCACTTGTGATTCTGCCCCCCGCTCTGAAGCGGTGGGGATCCCCTAGGCGGTAGGGGTTATGTAGCCACCTTACCCACTTTTGGGCCATTTCTGATTCTGCCCCCCGCTCTGAAGCGGTTGGCACCCCCCAAGCTGCATGAACATTCGGACTAACGGCGGAAAGTATCTATTGCGGGGACATTCAGTCAATCAGTACCGACCATTGAGCCCCTAAGCGGCAGGGGTTATGTAGCCACCTTGCCCACTTTCCGCTCTAAAGCGGTGGGGACCCCTCAGGCGGCAGGGGTTATGTAGCCACCTTGCCCACTTGTGGGCCACTTCCAGTTCTCCCGCTTGCTCTAAAGCGGTCGGGACCCCCCAGGCGGCAGGGGTTATGTAGCCACCTTGCTCACTTGTGGGCCACTGTTGATTCTGCCCCCCGCTCTGAAGCGGTGGGGACCCTCCAGGCTGCAGGGGCTATGTAGCCACCTTACCCACTTGTGGGCCACCCCTGATTCTGCCACCCGATCTAAAGCCGTGGGGACCCCCCGGAAGGCAGGGGTTATGTAGCCACCTTGCCCACTTGTGGGCCACTTCTGATTCTGCCCCCCGCTCTAAAGCAGTGGGGACCCCCCAGGCGGCAAGGGTTATGTAGCCACCTTGCCCACTTGTGGGCCACCTCCGATTCTGCCTCCCGCTCTGAAGCGGTTGGGACCCCCCAAGAGGCAGGCGGTATGTAGCCACCTCGCCCACTTTTGGGCCATTTCTGATTCTCCCCCCTGCTCTGAAGCCGTGGGGGACGCCCAAGCCGCAGGGTTATGTAGCCACCTTGCCCACTTGTGGGCCACTTGTGATTCCGCCCCCCGCTCTGAAGCGGTGGGGACCTGCCGGGCTGCACGGGCTATGTAGCCACCTTGCCCACTTGTGGGCCACTTGTGATTCTGCCCCCCGCTCTGAAGCGGTGGGGACCCCCTTGGTGGCAGGGGTTATGTAGCCACCTGGCCCACATGTGGGCCAGTTCTGATTCTGCCCCTCGCTCTGAAGCGGTGGGGGACCCCCAAGCGGCAGGGGTTATGTAGCCACCTCGCCCGCTTGTGGGCCACTTCTGATTCTGCCCCCCGCTCTGAAGCGGTGGGGACCCCTTAGGTGGTAGGGGTTATGTAGCCACCTTGCCCACTTGTGGGCCACTTCTGATTCTGCCCCCCGCTCTAAAGCGGTGGGAACCCCCCAGGCTGCAGGGGTTATGTAGCCACTTTGCCCACTTGTGGGCAACTTCTTATTCTGCCCCCCGCTCTAAAGCGGTGGGGACCCCCCTAGTGGCAGGGGTTATGTAGCCACCTTGCCCACTTGTGGTCCACTTTTGATTGTGCTCCCCGCTATGAAGCGGTGGGGACCCCTAGGTGACAGGGGTTATGTAGCCACCTTCCCCACTTGTGGGCCACTTCTGATTTTGGCCCCCGCTCTGAAGCGGTGGGACCCCCCAGGCGGCATGGATTATGTAGCCACTTTGCCCACTTGTGGGCAACTTCTTATTCTGCCCCCCGCTCTAAAGCGGTGGGGACCCCCCTAGTGGCAGGGGTTATGTAGCCACCTTGCCCACTTGTGGGCCACTTTTGATTGTGCTCCCCGCTCTGAAGCGGTGGGGACCCCTAGGTGACAGGGGTTATGTAGCCACCTTGCCCACTTGTGGGCCAGTTCTAATTTTGGCCCCCGCTCTGAAGCGGTGGGAGCCCCCAGGCGGCAAGGATTATGTAGCCACCTTGCCCACTCTTGGGCAACTTCTGATTCTGCCCCCCGCTCTAAAGCGATGGGGACCCCCCAGGCGGCAGGGGTTATGTAGCCACCGTGCCCACTTGTTGGCCACATTTGATTCTGCCCCCCGCTCTGAAGCGCCGGGGACCCCCCGGCCGGCAGGGGTTATGTAGCCACCTTGCCCACTTGTGGGCCACCTCTGATTCTGCCCCCCCTCCAGAGTGCTGGGGACCCCCCGGGTGGCAGGGGTTATGTAACCACCTTGCCCACTTGTGGGCCACCTCTGATTCTGGCCCCCGCTTTGAAGCGGTGGGGACCCCCTAGGTGGCAGGGGTTATGTAGCCACCTGGCCCACTTGTGGGCCATTTCTGTTTCCGCCCCCCGCTCTAAAGCGGTGGGAGCCTCCAGGCGGCAGGGGTTATGTAGCCACCTTGCCCACTTATGGGCCACCACTGATTTTGCCCCCCGCTCTAAAGCGATGGGGACGCCCCAGGCGGCAGGGGTTATGTAGCCACCTTGCCCACAAGTGGGCCACTTTTGATTCTGCCCCCGGCTCTGAAGCGGTGGGGGACCCCCAAGCGGCACGGGTTATGTAGCCACCTTGCCCACTTGTGGGCCACTTCTGATTCTGCCCCCGCTCTGAAGCGGTGGGGACCCCCCGGGTGGCAGGGGTTATGTAGCCATTTTGTTCACTTGTGGGCCATTACTGATTCTGCCCCCCGCTCTCAGGCGGTGGGGACCCCCCAAGCGGCATGAACATTCGAACTAACGGCTGAAAGTGTCTATGGCGGGGACATTCAGTCCATCAGTACCGACCGTTGAGCCCCCAAGCGGCAGGGGTTATGTAGCCACCTTGCCCACTTCCCGCTCTAAAGCCTTGCCCACTTGTGGGCCACTTCTAGTTCTCCCGCCTGCTCTAAAGCGGTTGGGACGCCCCGGATGGCAGGGTTTATGTAGCCACCTTGCCCACTTGTGGGCCACTCCTGATTTTGCCCCCCGCTCTAAAGCGGTGGGGACCCCCCAGGCGGCAGGTGTTATGTAGCCACCTTGCTCACTTGTGGGCCACTGTTGATTCTGCCCCCCGCTCTAAAGCGGTGGGAACCCTCCAGGCTGCAGGGGCTATGTAGCCACCTTGCCCACTTGTGGGCCACCCCTGATTCTGCCCCCCGCTCTGAAGCGGTGGGGACCCCCCGGAAGGCAGGGGTTATGTAGCCACCTTGCCCACTTGTGGGCCACCTCTGATTCTGCCCCCCGCTCTAAAGCAGTGGGGACCCCCCGGCCGGCAGGGGTTATGTAGCCACCTTGCCCACTTGTGGGCCACCTCCGATTCTGCCTCCCGCTCTGAAGCGGTGGAGACCCCCCAGGCGGCAGGCGGTATGTTGCCACCTCGCCCACTTTTGGGCCATTTCTGATTCTCCCCCCTGCTCTGAAGCCGTGGGGGACCCCCAAGCCGCAGGGTTATGTAGCCACCTTGCCCACTTGTGGGCCACTTGTGATTCTGCCCCCCACTCTGAAGCGCTGGGGACCTGCCGGGCGGCAGGGGTTATGTAGCCACCTTGCCCGCTTGTGGGCGACTTCTAATTCTGCTCCTCGCTCTAAAGCGGTGGGAACCCCTCAGGCGGCAGGGGGCATGTAGCCACCTTGCTCACTTCTGGGCTAGTTCGGGCATCCGCCATTTGGTTATGGGGGGGGGGGCTCCCATCTCATCCGGCTCTTTGGGGGGGGGTGGTCTGAAGGGGGGGGGGGGGGTTTGCCATGAGATGGGAGGGGCTGCGTGGTGAATATGCATGAACAGGGGGCGGGGGTTTGCCATGAGATGGGGAGGCTACAGTGCATACGCGATGTCGTGCTGTTGAGCAGGGTTTTCAGCCTGTCAACATTTTGTAGTCAGTGTGGTCTGCAGGTGCTTGTGCTACATTGTCTGCCTGCAGCAGGGGTTTCCTTCGGGTCTTGTGGTCTCTCACTAGGTTCATATGCATGGCGTGGGCCCGCCTGAAACGTCCTACACGTGCGTGCATTCCTGCGGTCATAACACCCTGTGGGCTCTCACTAGGTTCATATGCATGGCGTGGGCCTGCCTGAACGTCCTACATGTGCGTGCATTCCTGGGGTCATAGTACCCTGTGGGCTCTCATTGGGTTCATATGCATGGCGTGGGCCTGCCTGAACGTTCTACACGTGCGTGCATTCCAACATGTTGGCGCAGCTGGTCTCCGGCTGGTGTAGTGCCTCTTGCCCAAACTCATTGTGCATAGTCTCTTGAATGTCATGGAGCGCCCAATCTCTTCTTTCCGTCTTCCTTGGAAACCACTGACTGGGGACAGTGAGTATGCCAAGTTTTTGAATCGCGAGGCTTTGGAAATTTATCGCTGCCATCATACTGCACCCAACCAAGTGCGCAACGAGATGGCACAAAAGCGGTGGGCTTTGAGAAAGTGCATGCAGGAGTTTGACACCGCAGCAAAACTTCAAAAGCAACGCAAACCGATTTCCGAACGCCGTGATGCGCTGGCAGCCTTTGTTGCTGAGTTACAAGGCCAACTTGACGCGGCCACTGTCAAGGAGTGCGAGATCATTTCTTGTTCTGTTGAAGGTGGCCGGCTGGTGCCTGTTGGCGGTATCATGAAAGGCCCAGACCAACATTTCTGCAATCTCTTATCGGGTCTTGCTTTGCAGTGCACCCTTGTAGTTTGGGTCACACGTACAATTCAGGGTAAGGGCGTGGGACACCACTAATTGGGGGGGGCAATGGGGAATTCGATCGTATTTGATTGATCGTGCTGATTTTTGTTTATGCTGATTTCAGGGTGAGTTGTTCAGTGACAGTAAAACTGACAGTTACAGTGACAATTAAACCACATCGCTCTTAACTCTGTCTTGCTTCTGACCGTGGACAATTTCGTTTCTAGTGCTGATTTCTGTTTATGCTGTTTACAAGCTGGATCGCTGAGTGTACGGCAATTGACCTAAAGTTTGATGCCCTGAACGTGAGGGGGCCACCTGCATGCACAAACGCGGCTGCACCGCTGCCCAAGCCCAAGGCCAAGGCGAGCAAGCAGCCCCCACAAGGCCTGTTTGCCCATTTCAAGAAAGTGACGGAGCATGAACACTTCGTGGCCGACCTGCAGGCTTCCCCGCACATGAAGCAATATTTGGGTCTATCAGCACTACTTCATGGATTACAGCCAAATCACCAGCATGTGAAGTAGTTTCTGTCGGAGATAGCGATCAATGACAGCTTCAGGTACAGTGTCTACACGTGCGTGCATTCCTCGTGTCATAACACTTGTGGGCTCATAACACCCTGCTGGGTCCCACCACGTTTGTTGCTATTATTTCTCAGTGCAAAATCCAGTACTACATCATCGACACCGAAAACATATGGAGACGTGACTTGGCCAGCGCAAATTCAAGATTTCATGGCGATGCTGCACAAGTACATTGCATTTCGGAACAGCACAGGCCGCAACCGCAATTTGGAGCCACTGTTTCCAACATGTTGGCGCAACTGGTCAAATACAAGCTTGGACCATATCTTGCTTTGCGCACAGGCCCTGCACCGCTACAGATTGGTAACCCAAAGTTTTCTGCGGAACCTGGCACCCACTGTTGATGCCCGGTACGTGCGTGAGTCATCCTCGTTTGCCAAGTGGCTGCATGTGTGGCTGCCCAAGTATGCTTGCCGAGTCGAACAAAAAATGAATTCGGAGGTCCTGTGGATTGTGGCTGCACAAAATGTCGCACAGACAGAAGAGCTCTGTGCCTTGTACAGGACACGTACTCAGCAGGCAGCCGCCATTGCCACGCGCCGCGAGATTGTAACGCAGATGCCAGTGGCATTGTTTCTCCAACTTTTTCCTTCAGCAGTGGCCAAGAAAGTGTTGCAGGGTATGTTGGCACGAATTGCACCATCACGTACTCTCTTGGAAGATACCCAGGGTTGGCGGCTGTGCACTACAGCAGCAGCATCCGCTGCTCTCGATGCATCGACAGCTATTTCTGCCCAGCTGATATGTATGGATTGCAATTCGGTCTCGGAGTACGTGAAGAAGCGCATGTCTGACAGTGCCACTGTTGCACAGCCATTGACAGCAACACACAAGGCCGGGCCCGTGCCAATTCAGCAACAAGCTGCAAATAAAGGACAGGACCCGGGACCATTTCTGGAGCGCACGGTGGCAGAGCTTAGTGCCTTTTTTGACGATCTGTGCTCCCAAAAAAGGAGCAATGACATGTTGTACCGCGGTAAGAAGGCCACTTGGGGCAACATCGCCAGTGCAGTCACCCAGAAACTGGGTGTGAAATGCTCAGCATCCACCATCAGGCGCAAAGCCCCACCAGGAAATCCGCGGTCCCATGTAGCCAAAATCCACCATCCTGTTGCACAGATTGGGTGCCGTCGTGTTAAACAAGAATCTGGGGCTTGGCATGTGGATGCGCATGCCACCAACAAACTGGTCAAGATGGCCATTCTGCGGGGTCTGCACGCTCAAGCCAATGCGTTGGTAGCCGTCGTCGACGACCACAGCAAGTTCGATACTGTGAAAGCGCGGAGCTTCATGCGCAATCGTACCGTGCTGCTGCTGTCGGAAAAGAGAACTGGCCCGTACTCTGACAGTGACACCATGAAGAAGGTCCCTTCCGTGAAATGTGTCACAAACTCAATGTCAGTGGGAACATTGCCTCCCAGACCGATCAGGCGCAGTGTGAAAGTGAGGACGACGAAGATGCCACGGACAGTGATGATGATGATAACTGCTGCATGGTGTGCCACAAGAGTGACGAGTCCATGGGAAACGTCATGTTCGCTTGCGCCATGTGCGGAGGGGCTTGCCACCAAAAATGTGTGCAAGGCGGAAGGTGACCACCCCCAGCCTCTCATTTCCTAAGATTGTTTGCTGTCTGTCACATGCGGGATAACAAAATCAACAAACTGCATCCTGGGTGCCCACTCCCCGTTGTGGCCCTGCGGGTTAACCTTTCCACTGGCCGGAGGGTGTCTACACGCCCATAGCCTAATAGGGCTACGGCCCTTGGCGCCCCGGTGGAGGGGGGCAGCTGCAGGGCTCCCTCGGGCAGGGGGATTTTGGTGTTTGTGTACCTTACAGGGCAGAAAAACGGAGACCTCTAGTCAGGCTGCATGGACCGGTTGAATTGTTGTTAGGGGGTTAAATATTGTGACCAAATACCCTCCCGGCAAACCCATACACCCCCCCATGCCCCATGCACCCCCCGTCTGCCACTCAGGGACGATCTCGCTATGATCTGGCTATGTGATGGCTGCAACCGAGCTCAAGGCACTTCTGGCAGTGAATTTCAACTAGAGGAGGCAAAAGTGGAATCTACCGCGGAGAGGAAGCAGGCGAAGAAGGATGCCAAAAAGCGGGCCACGAAGCGCAAGCGAGAGGACCGCAAATCTGCAGCTGGAGCACGTGTCAAGCAACCGAAGCCCAAGCCAAAACCTAAGCCTAAGGCTAAGCCCAGTAGTAGCAGTGACAGTAGCAGTGACAGTAGCAGTAGCAGCAGTAGCAGCAGCAGTAGTGGCAGTGATAGTGATGATGACAGTGACAGTAGCAGTGATTAAGGCAGGCCAAGCGTTGTGGCATACATTGTATGCACCTACCAGGTGATTGCAGGTGAATGCAGTGCTAAATCACGGAGGTGCATGGTGCAAGATCACATGGCTTTGTGCAGAGTCCTGTGTGGTCTTCCATTGCAGTTATTATATTCAACTACAGCAACAGCTTCATGGTCTGTTCTTGGCCCGCAATTTCAGCGGTAGATATTTCTGCAAAAACTGTCTGACATTCGACGACATTTCAAAGTGCAACGTCCGACATTGTGTGTTGAGTTGTCTCCGTCTGACTGGATTGCTATCTGTCAGGGGGAGAAAAGGAGTATTGGGACTTTCGTTAAGAACGAACCATTACCTTTGGCCTCAAGCATGAAAACACACTTTTTGTTGCAAAATTTGGCCTCCCCCCCTCCCATCCCATCTCCCCTCTTTTGGGGGGGGGGGGGGGGGGCGTCTAAAGGGGGGGGGGGTAAACCATGAGATGGGAGGCCCCCCCCCACCCAAAAGCAATTGGCGGCCGGCCTTCTGATTCTGCACCCCGCTCTGAAGCGGTGGGGACCGCTGAGGCGGCAGGGGTTATGTAGCCACCTTGCCCACTTGTGGGCCACCTCTGATTCTGCCCCCCGCACCAAAGCAGTGGGGACCCCCCATGCGGCAAGGGTTATGTAGCCACCTTGCCCACTTGTGGGCCACCTCCGATTCTGCCTCCCGCTCTGAAGCGGTGGGGACCCCCCAGGCGGCGGGCGGTATGTAGCCACCTCGCCCACTTTTTGGCCATTTCTGATTCTCCCCCCCGCTCTGAAGCCGTGGGGGACCCCCAAGCTGCAGGGTTATGTAGCACCTTGCCCACTTGTGGGCCACTTCTGATTCCGTCCCCCGCTCTAAAGCGCTGGGGACCTCCCAGGCGGCAGGGGTTATGTATTCACCTTGCCCACTTGTGGGCCACTTTTAATTCTGCCCCCCTTTTAAAGCAGCCGGGACCCCCTAGGCGGCAGGGGCTCCTTCCATAAAGGTGTTGCATCACGAAAGCGGGGTGCCAACGGCAAGCATGACCATGAGTACCCCCCCATGCAAGTGGCCCAGTGGGAGAAAACCTTGGCCACCATATCTAACGGAGGTTGTGTCACATGGCCCCAATTTGTGGGCCTCTCGAGGGTTCACCGTGTCACAACTGAGGCTTGCACATGTGCTACGTCTTGTACATCAGGTTTTTGTGAGGGCCTTTTGTTGTGGCTTCTTGTGAAGAGACCCGGCTTCAAGGAGCCTTTGCGCTACTCGTGGAAGTTTGTCGGTTCCCGTCCCTTTAAGTTTCGTCATGTGAGACGCACCGTTGTAGCCCCCGTTGAAGCGCCTCATGTGCGTGCTCTAAAGTCACAAGGAGGCCCCCAAAAAAAACAAAGCCGCCAAGAGGAGCCAAGAATTGTAAGACTTCAATTCTGATTCAGAATTGAATTCCTCATTGGATGGTAGCTATGACGGTGAGTCCCTGGCCCTTGCATCCCTTGTAAAGCTGGAATTGGACCTTGAAAGCCAGCGGTGGTATTCCATGCACCTGTACCGCCCCCCCCTGCACTTGTGGGCAGTGCCATCGGAAAGTTTTCTTATGGTGCGTCTATTGCGAGGGGTGCGTGTGGTGTTTGGAAGGTGAGGAGTGCGTTGCTCGCAAGTTTAAAGACAGAGATGAGTCGCGATGGGTTTTGCAAAAGTGGGAGGAGGAGGTCGAGGTTGGGAAGATCCCTTGCATCCCACGCAATCCCATGCCGAAAATACCCCCCCCTCGATCTGCGCTTTGTTCCCCCCCTCCCCACACCCGTCCAGAAATGCATCTCTTACCAGCCGGCCTCTAGCCATGGAGGAATTGCACGTGGAAAGCATCTTGCACCCCACCCCCTCTATGAATGTTGATGGAAGCAACACCTCTGTGGCCGAGGCATCGAGTACCCCACTCGACCCCATCCCACCTAGTTCAATTCCGTCCGGAATCGTTGTTGCACCATCTGATGATCACCCAACATCTCCTTCTGGGTGCCCTAGGGAATGCCATGCACGCAGTGCGCACACGGTGCGAAGTTTTGGATGTCGACGAATACTCGAACCCTAGTTTCGGCCACTTTTCACAAGTTTTTGGTTCCGTACCGGGGGTTTTTTTTAGCTTCCTAAGCATTTAGGATGTGGCATATTTCAAGTGTCAAGGTGCACCACGCAAGACAAGAGATGGAAAGCATTGAAGGAAATCATGTTTGAAAGCTTTGAGGATGCTCGCAAAGATCAGCCCCCAAAACACAAATGGCAAGGTACAAATGCACATTGATGAACCTATGCATGTGTAGATGCGTAGTCCTGCATGTGGATGTTTGGCGCCCTTCAAGGCCCTTGAAGGCATTTTCATTGTTCTCATGTGGGCTTTGCTGCTTCGCCGTGGTACTAGACATGTGACAGGTATTCTTGGGTGAGTATCCCAGCCTCTGTGTCCGCAGTATGCACGCAGTGCGCACACAGTGCAAGAACTTGGCCCTAGTGCAGAACAAATCTTGGCTGATGTGTGCAAAGCACTGAGTGATAGCCAAGGCTCGTTTCACCCATCTATGTCAGAGGTAGAGGCACTTCTTGGCAACGATTGGAGGCAGCCACTACATGTCACAGTTCCAGGTTCGTCGCCGCAACAATTTGAGTTTGAGGCACGCCATTTCAGGGACCTCACCACCGAGAGCTATGTCACAGATTGTGCTCAGATTGTGGTGTATCACTGGTGGGCTGCCCAAACGGCTCTCAGTGCGGATTGGGACACAATGGGCGTGGCGTGGGTTGTCCGCGACTCTTTGTGGAATGCCTGATCCGCGAGTGCACAACGCCGCAAACAGATGGTTACATTTTGGGCAGAGCGCACTTTGCAAGTGTCATCCATAGATATGTTTTTTGCCCCACCCTGATTCTGGCGCAGGTATATAATATGAGCAATCAGCATTGGGTGCTCCGCTTGTTGTTGATTGCTGAGCGAGAAGATGTTGGACCACAACAGCGGAAGAGGTGGTCAAAGTTTTTGGATGCTTTTAGTGACCTTGCATTTGCAATTGCACCCCTGCATTCGAACTTCATCCAGCAGCTTGATGGTGTCGGTTGCCATCCGGCATGTCTCTTGACGTTGCATTGTGCCTTGTCTCGGCGCGTTGTCAAGGGCATATTGCACGTGCCACAAGATCCATTGTGGTTGTTGCGTGAAATGGCTGGGGCTACTCCGTACTTCAGTCGATCAAAGTTGGCCTCCACCCCAAGGACCCCAGCGGTATATTGGGAGGTGGCTCGGATGTACCCCCAACCCAAATTTGTGGACCCCGTTGACACATGCTTTTCTTGTGATGGCACACCTCACATGGTGTGCCACGAATGTAAGGTCCTTCATTGTGCCTTGCATGCGTCCATCTTGTGTCAATCGGATATTTGTTCTGGGTTGCGCCAATTCTGGACGGCCAACCTTGCTACTGTTGCTGTTGCTTCTGCTGTTGCTGCTGCTGCTGCTGGTGTTGACACCCGTTTTGGTGTGCCTACTATTGTTGCTGCTTCTTTTTTTTTTGGCGATACATAGTTCACAGTTCAACGGTCCGGTGGGTAGGAAGGCCAGCCCATTATACAGATTTGTGACCCACATCCCTTGGTCATGGGTCAGCAAGTCGGTGGGTTGGCAGGCGAATAGGCGCGGTGTTGTAGGTGAAGTGTAGTGCAAGGTGTAGAGAAGAAAACAGAGGTGCTATCCCCGTGTGCGGTCGCCCCGTTTCCATCCCTGGGGGTGATGGCCAGATGTGGGGGTGCCCAGGGGGCTGGCAGCTACCATTGCTAGGCTCCAGTCATGCATACGTGTGCAACAGGGGGAGGCAGAGACATTGAATGTCCACATCCAGGGTGTAAGTGGGCGTCGTTGATCCATGGATGGGCCGACCCGGCTTTGGTCGGTTAAAAAATAGAAACGTGAGAGACAAGGCAGAGAGCAAGGACACACACAGAGAAGGGAGAGCAGACGGGTATCAATGATGGGCTGCAGTGAAGCAGTACACTGTGCAATCTCCTGAGATGTGTAGAGGGCCGTGATGGCGATCTCCCATTTATTTTAAGGCAGAGAGCTGGTTCAGCGGACACTTCAGGCGTCAGGGTGGGGTGACATAGTCGGGGGCATCACTGCATGAAGGCCGTGGTTGCAGCGTGGAACACACAGAACTCAGCATTGGCGCCTGTGTAGTGTAGAGGGTCCTGATGGCGGTTTCCCACTTACACTACGGCGACGGGTGCAGAACACTGCCTTGCCGTAGGCCTGCAGGAGGAATGGGCATGAGCAGGGGGGGGGGGGGGTGCAGCGAATGGGTCATACAGGACGTGTGAGGGGTCGCCAGTCCGCAGGGTCGAAGGGGTTAGGTTTGGAGGAGGGGGGGGGAATATCGTCTGCTAACACTGAATTGATGGCGTCGAGCATGTTGCGTTGGTAGGAACCAATAGCTTGTCTAGCTGCTCTGGAGCTTCCAAGGGATGCACGGAGTACGTGGTAGAGGGAACAGGGCACAGCCAGCGTGCCCACGATGCGCAGATCGCGCCGATGCGCTGTGGCACGCCAAGACAGAATGACAGAGGGCCGGGGCCATGAGTGGACCCACGCTCTGACAAGGGGGTGTGTGGGGGAGAAGTGGGCGATGACTCCGTGCACACTCATGTTGTGTCGCACGTGGCAGTGACTACATGCACTGGGGGGGGACGCGTCCTTCCAGTATGTGGCATAGTGGCTGTAGCCTCGGCGTGATTGGATACCAAACAGCCACTTGTGCCAGGCCAGCCTTTTATACCTCAATGGGTACCAGGAGGAGGAGTGGAAGTCGTTGTGTGTGCCACTAAGTCGTGTGTCCAGACTTTATGCGGCGGTTCCATGAGCTCACCTCTGACAATCACATCCAAGGGGAATTGTGGGGAGTCCGGTGGGGGGGGGGGGGGCGGCAGAGTTGACCCGTACTTGGCATACTCGTCGGATCTCTCCTGGTCATGCACATGGCCCGTGTGGCCTTCAATCCACTCCACGGACTGATTTTTGGATAGGAGGGAGTGCCGTGCGCTCATGACCCACCTGGCGTGTTTGACGGGGCGTTTGGACCCAGTGGCCGCGGCGATGGCTCCCTTACAGTCGACCCGTAAGCAGGCGTGGGGGGGGGGAGAAGTGGGATCCAAGCAAGATTCCCTCCAGCTCGGCTCTGTAGGAGTTGGGGTTACCTGGGACCCTACAGACGACTATGCGCCCGTCCGGTAGCACTGCAGAGGAGCCCGAGGAGGGGGGGGAGCCGATACGGCTACCATCGGTGTAGGTACAGTCTGGGCGGGGACCGGGGTTGGGTACAACATATGCAGTAAGTCCCGCAACAGACGCTACCTCAACGGCGCCTCACAGTTTGGACTTCGCGTTCCATGAGACGGAGAGGGGAATCATTGTGGAGGAGGGCATTGGGCCAAGCTGCAACAGGGCATTGAGGAAGAAGGCGCGTGGGGACATGGGGGCGTGGTCTGTGGTACGCATGGAGGTGAGCAGGGGTTTTTGTGGAGGCTGTCTAACACTCGGGTGGGGTATAGAACTTTGAAAGATCGCAGCCCTAGACCACGGGAGCGGTGTGTGTACAGTGTTTTCCGTGCAACCAGGGAAGGGAGTCCTGAAACTCCGAAGACGAAGCGTTCCATGGCTTGGGACATTTCATGTATTTGGGGGTAAGTGAGGGGGAAGGATTCACGGCGGTATAGGAGCCTCGGCAGGACCACTGTGTTGATGAGGGTGACTCTGTCCAGCGTCTGTATGGGGTGTGCATTCAAGTCGGCTAACTGGGCTCGAAGCTCGCCAGCAATGACAAGGAAGCCCTGTTGTTGGCTGAAACCGGCAGGCAGTGGGTGGCCAAGATGCATCAGGAAAGGAACCTGCTAGAGCTGGTGCTCAGAGAGGACGGCCCACGCTGGGGTTGATGGATTCGGCACCGGACACCAGAAGTCATCTCCGGCCTGCAAGGGGGAAGGCGGGGGGCTGTCCTTGGGTAGGGAGGGGGGGGTCAGGGGGGGTAGCGTCAGGGCAAGGGACTCGCTTTTGGTTACATTGAGCTGGCATCCGATCAGGCTGAGGCCTTTTTGGACGAGGGACGCCGGGCGCAAACCGTGTGAGGGTGCAATGGGGGAGGATATGTCATCGACAGAGGCAGAACGCCGTATGCCGTGTATCTGTAAGAAACGCAGGGGTATCTCAAAGATCACAACAAACAAGAAGCAGGAGAGGGGGCACCCTTGCTTCACGCCATGAGTGGTCCTGAAGGTCTCATCAGGGGATCCTCGGATGTATGTTGCCCCGAACTCAAGCACCGTTTGGATTAGGCGCAGTAGCTTGGTTGGGGTGCCCAGTCTCGCGAGGACCGTACTGATGAGTACCTTTGGCGGGCTGTCGAAGGCGTGATACACATGGAAGGCATAGATAGCCTCCCATGGGGTGCGGATAACTATTGTTGCTGCTTCTGCTGTTGGCACCCGTTGTGGTGTGTGGATCTGTCGCAAGTGGTATGCAGTGCCTCCTCAATATCCCCAAAATGCCGATGGTCAACTGAGAAATGACCAAGCATTTTGCACCGAGCTGCAAGGGGGGTTGAAAACGGCTCTGTTTGGGATGTGCACCAATAATCCCATAGTGCGAGGCAAACCGCGCCATGTAGATACCAAGGCCGACTTGATTTTCAAGCGTGTCTTTTGTAACTACTTGTAAGTACTTTCCACAGATTTTGTTTTTACTGCCCAACCCCAATTGTATTTTGTCATGTTGGCCGAGTGCCAACCAATTCATGTGCATGATGGTTTGGCCTGGGTGGGGCGCCACTAACACAAGTGTGCCCTTAAACAAAAGTACCATCTACCATCGGAGTGTTGACTACCTTGTTTAAAACGGCAGCCGGGGGGGGGGGTGGACTTAGTAGACCCGAGGTAAAACTTAGTAAACAGAAATTTGAAAATTTTGGTTTTAAAAATGATTTTCAAATTTTGCTTTTTTTACCTAGTAAGGTTTTTTTTTCAAAAAAATTTTTTCAAACAATTTTTTTACTAGATTTTACTACATTTTACTAGGTTTTACTACATTTTACTAGGTTTTGCTACGTGCATACTAGGTTTCACCAAATGCCCATTCTTCTTTCCGGTTTGGGGGCCATTGGCATGTAGGAGGGGGGGGGGGGGGCATTGGCTCTGAGTAGTATCAAAAATAAAAAAACGGCGTGTGGGCATTTTCTCGCCTGTGCATCTTGTCGAGACATTGTTTGGCACTTCCTTCCATTTTGTGCTAGTCACCTTTCATGCATACAAAGCACTCTCTAGTCGTTGGCATCCCTAGGCAGCTGTGGTATGGGCAACAGACATGTCAGCTCTCCAGGGTTCAGAAGTCCTTGGGCCCAGGCAACATGCAATATGCCATGTTGTTCAAACAAAGAATACAAGCACTTCCGTCCATGATATACTTCCCTTTTAAAATAATCTTGTATCTCCAACTCGCAACACTTTGCAGCCACAAAATAAGCCAAAACATGGGATTTTTCAACAAAGAACCCTATGGGGGACCAAGATTCTTCGTTCCCGAAAGGGGGGCCATTGAAAGGGGGGACCATGATTCTTCCTTCTGGGTGGGGGGGCCATTGGCATGGGGGGGCCATTGGCAAGGGGGGTTGTGTGTGGGTCCGAGTGTGCCACTCAATGCACTGCTCTGTGCACATCCCGGTGCCGCTCCTGGTGCTGTGCAGTGCTGTTGCACATTTTGGTGTGGGGTGTATTGCATGTTGCTGTGTTCTTCTCTGTGAGCATCTCCATGTGTGTGCCAGTGCAGTACTCTGTGCCCTTCTCTTGGCACTCCCTTCTGTGTGTCTGTCTGCACATTGTTTCGCATTTTTCAGTGCACCTTCCATGCAGTGTTGTGTATCTCTTTACTGATATCTGTCCACATACTTGTGTGCTATACAGTGCACACACCGTTGAACCTCTCTGCACCTCTCTGCACGTTTCTGTGTGCATGCTTCTTCGCGTATCTTTTTGCAAATGTGCGGCACTTGCTTTTGTCATGTCTTTGCACACTCTATTCTCTCTTGCCCACATTGCAATGGCACCCTGCTGTTCGTTTTTGTACACAGCTTCGCCTACGTCTTCACGCGCATTTCGGTGCACACCACAACACCATCACAGTGCACAATTTTTCCCGCTCCTCTTCAGCTGGCAGTGCTGTGCTCTGCCTGTCTGCAGGGGCCGCTGCATCCCCATGGACGCATGGTGCTTGTCTTCAGGTGCCTACACACCATTGTGGGTGCAGCATTGTGGACAAGGTCGTGCGTTTTCAGGCCATTGCACTGTCGTGCCCTGCCAAGTCCGAATGAGTCCTCCTCTGTCCACCCAAAACAAATACCTGCCCGACAATAGCCTAGCGGTGTCCAGCCCAACCTGCACTGGCGAAACCCAACCCAAGGCGCCCCCCACACAGCATTTGCGGCAGCTACAACCAACCACACAGCAGGTGATGCCAGAAGCACACACCGTAGTCACCCAGCACTCGCAAACACTGTAAACACACCCCCAGCAGGCGGCTCAACGAGAAACACACACATGGCATCACAACGCGATATGGTACCCACCTTGTCACAGTGGACCTCCCGCAAATTTCCGCACCAAAATGCAGAAAATCACGAATCTTGCAGGCCTATGTACGCAAAGCTTTGTCAGGACAAGATGTGCCCCGAAACCTGGTCGCTGGAACCCCCCCAAAGGGGTGATAGTGTCCCTCCCCCCTTCAAGCCTCCCCGAGTGGTTTTATCCCATTTTTGGACTTAGTACTCTTATGGCATGTATTGCGCTGTGGGCACGGGGTGAACGGTTTGCCCTGATACTCTCGGAATCATGTTTCAGGGCAGTCCAATTCCGCCATCTGTGGATGCACAAATCGCAACCCATATGTGTAAGCATATGTGGATGCACAAGTCTCCGCCCCATGTGGCAAAGGTTGTGACCTGCCGACGGTGATTGGGTTTGAGTTGAGGTATGAACAACCCCAACTTACCCTGATGCATGCAGTAATGTTTTGTTCGTTTGTATATGCATTGGATAGTAGCTCTGTGGCCTCTGCTGGCGCATTTCAATGAGTTGTAATTCATGGTGCAGGGTTACTGCATCTGTTGACGGTACCAGTTTTCTCTGGCAACATCATGACACATGACCAGGGGCGTCATATGGCCATCTTCAATGAACCCAGAAATGGGCAGGATTGGATTATCTACTGCGCATTGCACTCAGCATCCCATTCATATGGAGAGCTGCCGCAGATTTGGGAAGAAGAACCCCAAGTGCAAGGTATGGCCTTGGGGATTGGGGAGTTTTACAAAGCTGGAAAACTCAGCAACCAGAGAAACCACCCACTAACCATGCCCGAAGCAGACACCCTGACCCTGACCCTGACCAACATCCATGTACATAGCACCACCGGCAACACACCCCTCGGGTGCAGTCGCCAAGGACCAGCACAGTACAAGGCACCAAAGACGCGAAAAGCCACCGCAAAGCACATTGCACCGTTGCGCAGGGAGGAGGGGCCAGGCGAGGGACAAGCACCAGGGTACTGGACGTTTTCACGACTGTTCTTTTTCTTTTTTGTTTTCTTTTTACTTAGTTGTTTGTTGATTGTTTGTAGGGGCCGCACAGCAGCTAAATAGGTCACAAGAAAAAAGAAACCAGCAGACAAACGCCAAAACACCCCAACCAAAAAGCATCCATGAACGAAAAAACAAAGCACGAAACAAAATTCAAGCCAGCCGCACAGAAAACGACAGCAAACACCCAAGGGCCATGGGTGCAGCAACCCCACACACCCCACCCCGCAAGCGCACAAGCACACAAAACTCTGGTACATACCAAACCCCCCCATTTTTGTACTGACCCCCCCCCCACCCCTTGTACTACAACCCCCCCCCCCCCGCTCTAAAATGCACTACAAAACCCCCTGTCTTATACTAAAAATCTCTCCGGGGTTTTTTTTAGTGTAACAGGGGGGTTTGGGGCGGGGGGTTTTTTCGTACATTTCGGGAGGTTTTTTAGTACATTTCAGGGGGTATTTTAGTACATTTCCGGAGTTCCATAGGAGGGTTTTTGTAATAAGTTGGGGCATTTGGGCCTCTCAAAAGCTTTCTGGAGTATCTGTACTACACCTCTCAGAGCTTCAAGATCCTAGAACACTAGGATATTTGCTAATATTTGGCTCATATCTCAAGCCTACAGCTTACTGCTAGAGTCTATTGCTCTTAGGTACACTACGGAGAGCAGAGATGTAGGATACATTAGCAGCCATATATGAATAATCACATTCCATATGTTTATAATGTGATTTAATCATGTTTTAAGACATTCTAGAAGAGTCCAATGTATTAGAAGCTATTTAGAAGCGCTTTGAAAGTTTTAGATGGCCTGTCGTGACTGTCGCCGTCTTTTGCCGCCGACAGCGATTTTGGTAGTATTGACAAGGCCTATGACAGGATAGACTACTCAGAAAGTTGATAAAATATAGGTTTTATTGCCTTTTTACTGTGAATTTAATGTTACATTAATTTTCTTGTTATTTAGGCATGTGTACCCGTATTACTGGACCAGCCGGTTGGTCCAGCTCAATGTTTGTCAAGATCTTCGTTTTCCTGCTGTTGCCTGAGCTTTGTCTTTGCCAAGCTAATCAATTGCAATGGAACACATTGAAAACAATTTGATTTTAAAGTGCAATACAAGGAAAAAGGGTTTGAATATGCACCCAAAGGACAAGCATATGACAGTCCAGTGATCTGAGTTCAAGCGAGACGACGACCACGAGGACCACGCACAGAAGCAGGGCCAGCGAACGCTGTTCTTTTTAAGTGAGTTCTTTGCTTGAACTTAATGAAAATTTGAAGAAACTTTGAAGACTTGAAGGTATATTTCCATATACCTCCAAACAGAAGCTTGAAATTACTTTAAAACCCGGGAGAGCGCAGCTGTAAGCGCGCTGCAGCGACGACGACGACAACGAGGACAATGAAAGGCGACGCTTTGGACTTACCGGAGCCCCCTACAAGTTCCAAAGTGTAATTTTATTGAGGATATTCAAGTATCAAGAAGGACTACTTTGAGAGGCCTGAGAATAAGTTAAAAAGTGGTCAAAATTGTCGAAATGTGGGAGCTACGCGCTGCTAAGCGACACCAGCAAGTGCTGGAGGACTTGGACAACGGGTTTTCAAGGCGCTGCAGACTGCTGCAGCCTTGTAGTTTGCAATTTTGAAGTGTAGCATAGCAGACATTTGATGTTTGTGTTGTGCCTTTCAATTCTTTCATTGCACACGACCCACGGTTGCCCTGTGTAGTGGAATCATGCGCTTTGACCCGCTTTTCTGGCTGCAGGCCAGTCGTCAACAAGTTGATTGTCGATTTTTCAACCTTGCTTCCCCTTCAAGGCTGTGACTTCATTGAAGTTTTTCACTAACTTTTGATGTACCAAAAGGCCAAAAATGTCGAAAATGGCCTGCACTATTTTATGCTTATCTTGGCCCCAGTTGCTCAAATTGCGTCAGCGCCATTGCAAAGTAGAGAGCGCTGGCTTTCAAATGCGCCTTTCACTTTGTTTTTAACTCAACAGGGGCAATTTTTGGTAATTTTTTGAAAATGGCCCATGACTCACTTTTTGCCCCACCTACAAAAACACCCAAAAGCGACATTTAGTGTGTGTATGATAACTTCGTGCCACTGCGCCGAAAAAAATCCGAACTAGGATATTTTGAAAGTAGACAGCAATACGCTTCCATTGCATACCTCACCCTCTTGAAATCAATTTTTCAGCCATTTTTCTAATCCCCAACAACTTTGCCCATGAACCACACTCAAATAAACCCCTCAAAAGTGCCTTTTGAGCTTCTTTCATATCTCCAAGAGAAAAAAGGTTTGAGGATCAATATTATTTTCCAAACAACCTTGAAGTATGTGCTTTCTAACCCCGAGTCACTTTCATTTTCTAAAATTGAGAATGGCTTTGGTAAAATTGCAACAACTTACTACACAAACCACGCAAAATCATGTAAAATGATTTCGGTGTTTTATTCATTTCTCTGAGACCATGGTGAGTTTGAACCTGAATCAAAGTGTTTTACAAACACTGGAGTATTGAGGTTTCAGAAATAATTTATTTTGAATTTCTATGAGGTGGAATGTATTTTTCCCATGGCGGTCAACTTAGTGCATGAAAGCATATTTTCACTTTCTGGGTTATGATGCTACAAATTAGGGCCTTTCTCAGAGCCTATGGTGAGTTGCAGAGTCATCAAAGCTGTTTTGGAAAGGTAATGGTGTCTAGTATGCAGATATTTAATCATTTGATTTTATTGAAAATGAGATGACATTGAAAAACTTCGATTACATCATGCTTTTTTCAGGGGTTTTCAGCATGTGTTACATGTGAGATTCATGCGTCTCCCCCCCACTTCTATTTCTCTGAGCCTATGATGAGTTGGGTCAACATCAAATATGTTTCGAAAGCCTGATGACATGCCCTACGCAGTGCATAAAAACATTCACTGACATCTCAACAACATAGTACAGAAAAATGGTGCAGAAGTTGGGCATTTTCAAGGAAAAACAGGTTTTTGCAGCAATGTTGTGCTAAACCATTTGCGAATCTTTGGTCTTCTAACCTTGAATCATTGTATGATATTGCAGTTTGTGATTGTTGGCAGCACTTTTGTTTCATTCTACCTAGACTTAGTCTAGATAGAGAGGTAGATACCTTAGAGTTACTGTACACCCACAATGAATAGTGAAACATTTTGTTGTCTTTTTCGGCCACAAAACAAACTTGGCCACAACCATGAACAGACCGTTTGCGACCGCCACATTCACCGTCTAAGCCTTTCCCTTTGACTCCCCAGGGTGAGTGGCCAGCTTTGGCTGTGTCCATTGTCATGGGGACAAAGAAGGCGTTGGGACCAGGGAGTAGGGAGGCGATTGACAAGTGTGAGCGGAAGGCGGAAAGAAGACTCAATGCAGGAGCACCCAGATGAAATATTAAAAGACCGCACTCGACCAAACCAGTTGCATTACCCTCTCTGGGTCTTTGTGACCATCCTTCAATGAGAGGGGTAAGTGGTGGTATATGGCCGCAGAAGAAGCTTGCAACACTTACTTACTCTTAATTACTTACTCTAGCTAGCTAGCTAGCAAACTAGCTAGTGTAGGAGATGCATTGACGTTTATGGTATTATAATCCTAATGCTAACGGTTGAGTATCTAACTGAAGTGAATGTCTTTGGTCCCTCCCGTGTAGGGCAAGGTGGTGAGCAGAAGTGCTGCAAGGCGCTGGTACTGTAATAGAGTTCCATCCATTCCAGTAGGTGCAGACCGGAAGGTTAGCACGCAATGCCATTGAACTAATTTTCATTTCTTTACCTTGGACCTGAAGTGAGTGCTGGACAATGGTTATGGCCCACGGGTGCCGTAACCAACCCACTGCCAGCCTATGCAGACACATAGCCCACGGTTGCGCGGTGTCGCATTGGGATGTGCTGAGCTTGTACGGCCTACAGTTGCCCTATGAGCGTCAGTTTTGGTAGGTGTTGGCAAGCTGTGTGTATTGCATCATCCATTCTTTCATTCGAGCACATTGCATTTGAGCAAGGAGGTGATTTGTCCTCATTTCACTCTACCATGCATCTCACTCCCTGCACGGCCGCCAAGGCAAGCGTTTGACTAGTGACGTATTCTACTCTCCATTCGGATTACATTTCACTCGTTTCGTTTGATGAGGTCACTCATTCTTTGCAGTTCACTTTGAATACCTTACATTTCATACCTATTACATTACTTCCTTATTGCAAGGACTTGCCCATAATGCTCAACATGCAATGTGCTCCGTAATTGATCTGCCCTACGTAGTTCTATGAGCACCTTTGCTCAATAGACCCCGAGTTTTGGATCGCAGCGACAAACAATCAATTCGTATCCCCTCAACTTTTGTTAAATAACTACAAGCTGTGAGGAATGAATCGCTTTTCCATACCTCGCGATCATTGATCTAGGCCATTTGGTCTAAACAGCTAGTTTATACTCAAATCTGCTACCAAACCTCTGCGGGTACGTTCTGCTTCATTATCTTTCGCTAGATCGCCTGGTACAGCCTCAATTACCAGGTTTGGGAGTGCTCAATTGAGTGTCCGCAGTCTACAACATTACATTCTCTGTCACATTCCCTATTCCCCCGACCAGACCATCAAATGCATGTCAGACGTAATTCGATTTTTTTTCACACATTCCCTCCCTCATCACACTACACATACAACACACACACAAACACATACCATGAATAGTTTGATTATTCCACATTTCATTTTGATATCACACTCTGAGGAAGTCCTGTAGTACCACTTGCATCAGATTCTTGCCTACGAGCCAACTTTCAAGTCATTTCCTTCGTGTAGATAGTCAGTGTCCGCTGACAGGAGCTGGCACAGTGTATAGAATTCTACCCTTGCGCGGGTAGATAGCGACTTTCCATGCAGCTGGATAGACCCCGTCTCTTGCGGTAGAGATAGATGACGGAGTTAAGCTCACAGAGGATACCCTGAATCCTGGAATTCAGTTGAGCGGAATGCACTCTTTGTGTAGGAAGACAGGCCACCGCACGGATGGCTTTGTACAACCATTTGTTGGGCAAGGGGCTCGCCAATAATTGGTTTTCCGGTAATGTACAGAACGCACTTTTACTACAATAGTATTTTTTTGAGATTTACTATTTCTACTTGTCTAAGACAAGCTACCATTCATCCTTTTCGGTTATTTGAGGCTCTGGCGACCTTCCCATTTTGCATATGGGGCAGTGGCGACCCTCCAGTTGGGTAGGATCTCCGTTGGCTTGCATTAGACCTAAACGGCGCATCCAGGAAAGAGCCGACCTTTCGAACTTTTTTCACTACTTACCTACTTCGTTTCAAAACAACCCTAGGGGACCAACCCACCCCTACCCGTGAATCCAACCCCTACATTCATATACAATTCATACGTTTTTGTCATCTTCAGCACTTTGCCACAATCCATACATCTTCTTTCTCTTAAATTACATCATCAACACACTTCTACATTTCCACTTTTTCTTCCAAAATATTTGCATTGGTAATGTAAGTCATTCAGGACATTTCTACGCAAATCAGAATTTCAGCTAGCTTCATGTCTCATTAAATTCCTGTGGGCTATTTCCTACTGAGGAACATGGTACTCAGTACATCTACCGTGCGGTGTGCGTGCCGACCATATTGCCGTGACGGAATATTAATTCTTTTCAGAAAGATGTCCTTGATTAGTGCCCTAATAGTTTTGATGAAATCCTGCAGGTTTTGATGTTGGAAAACCAAATCAAAGCAGCAAGTAGAGCAAGAACAGGATGTGGATCGAATCACTGAATAGTTTTGAAATCCAGTGTATCACAGAAGGGCTGCAGATAGACAAAGCAGGCTTAAGTACAAAGATTCAATCACAAATGGATAAAACCAATTAGTTGGGTAGGATGTCTGTTGGCTTGCATTAGACCTAAACGGCGCATCCAGGAAAGAGCTGACCTTTCGAACTTTTTTCACTACTTACCTACTTCGTTTCAAAACAACCCTAGGGGACCCGTGAATCCAACCACTACATTCATATACAATTCATTGGTTTTTGTCATCTTCAGCACTTCGCCACAATCCATACATCTACTTTCTCTTAAATTACATCATCAACACACTTCTACATTTCCACTTTTTTGTCCAAATTATTTGCATTGGTAATGTACGTCATTCAGGACATTTCTACACAAATTAGAATTTCAGCTAGCTTCATGTCTCATTACATTCCTGAAGGCTATTTCCTACTGAGGAACATAGTACTCAGTACATCTACCGTGCGGTGTGGGTGCCGAGCATATTGCCGTGACGGAATATTAATTCTTTTGAGAAAGATGTCCTTGATTAGTGCCCTAATAGTTTTGATGAAATCCTGCAGGTTTTGATGTTGGAAAACCAAACCAAAGCAGCAAGTAGAGCAAGAACAGGATGTGGATCGAATTACTGAATAGTTTTGAAATCCAGTGTATCACAGAAGGGCTGCAGATAGACAAAGCAGGCTTAAGTACAAAGATTCAATCACAAATGGATAAAACCAATTATTTTTATATGAAAACTGGCATGACTCATGGCTCCCAATTAGCCTCAGGCACTCCATGTGCGCTCTTTTGGATGAAATGGAGTTGGTTAGGAATATCGGAATGTACTTTAAGCTCGAAAAGAGAAAGAAAAATGCTTAAGTAAGTATTAGCATCAACAAAAGGGTTTTAAGGGGGCCTTGGCCTGGATCAAGCCCTCCAAGAAAGACATGGCAGTGACTTTTTCTTACTCCCCCCTGGAGTACTAGTTGATCAAGTTAGTAGGACCAAGGAAAAAGGCTCAAATGTTCCCAAAATTACCACAGAAAATGCATCAAACCAACCAAAAACATTCCCATCAGTTCATAGAAGCTCATCACACTGTAGGTACCCTCGAAAAACAGTATAATGTACCGTGAATGATGTCCTTTCGATGGGGCACTCCTCAAAAGTCGCCAGCGTGCAGCAAAAACGTTTGGCAAAATGTGGGTGTAGTGGGGTTTGAACCCAGGACTCCCTCCCTAGAGCACACATGCTTGCCCACTAGGGTACAGTCGAACGCTCTAATGCGGAGGGCTATCGCTGTATAAACAGTGTTTTAGTAAACGTCCTGACCAAGAGCCAGGGCGGAGCAATACTCCAAATGGAGGACATAAATCTCCAGGAGCTGAAAAAAATAGAAAATGGAACCAACAGGGAGTGAATCCTGTGGTTTAGCGAAAGGTGTAGCGATTTAAGAAGTCAAATTGCTAAAAATTGACGAAACGACGTTACAAATCGTCAATTTTACACTAAAACCTCAAGTCGCAGACAAGCGCAACAGAAGCGGACTCCAGAAAAAGAGTTGCGCAAGCGTAAACGGCTCTAGAAAAAGAAGGTATGAGCCGTATTTTTTAAAGTTTTAAAAGAAATTTTTGCAGAGCGTTTCAGTAAACGTCCAGGGCGGAGCCATACCCCCAATGGAGGACACAAATCTCCAGGAGCTGCTAAAAATGGAAAATGAAACCAACAGGGAGTGAATCCTGTGGTTTAGCGAAAGGTGTAGCGATTGAAGAAGTCAAATCGCTAAAAATTGACGAAACGACGCGAAAAATCGTCATTTTTCAACTAAAACCTAAAGTCGCAGACAAGCGCAACAGAAGCGGACTCCAGAAAAAGGGTTGCGCAAGCGCAACCGGCTCTAGAAAAAGAAGGTATGAGCCGTAGTTTTTAAAGTTCTAAAAGAAATTTTTGCACAGTTGCATCAAAAATTTTATAAGATTTAGGAAAAAGTATTGTAAAGAAACCCAGACCACAGAGCAGGTGGACAACCCACCTCTCAGGTATGTTATTGTCATGTCACACGCATGCATTGCGTTCGTGTTGCTTGATTCGTTAAAACGTTAGGGTTGTCACCTCTGTGTTCGGTGGGGGTTCGGGTGTTCACCTCCTTTGCTCTGCACAGGTCAAACCTGAGATGAAAGGTATGCGAAGCGCATGGAGCACGCAGCGTGCACGTAGGGTTAGAGTATGTGCTGTGCTCGCGATGCCTGTGCCTAATTCAGGCATTCACACATTGTGTCGCTTTCCCTGGGCCCCAAGTTACCCTTCTCTTCTCTTCGCAGGTCAGAAAGGAAAGTGCTTGCCCGTGTTCCTGTTGCCGTAGCGTTAAGACAGGGTTGCTTAAAACGCTTAGGCCTGTTTTGCGCTGTGCAGTGCAACATTCTTTCTCCTCTTTCTGCAGGGAACAAAGTAAGAAGAGCTTGCATAACACACAATGCATTAATCGCCTAGGGTTGTTTATAATTCGCCGTAGGGTTGTTCAAACCCTTAGGGTTGTTTTGCGCTCGTGTTACCTCCGGCATTCACATGATGCGTGGTGAATAAGGTAGGTAAGCCCAGGAGGAGCTCACCTCCTGGTTGAGTCACGTTTTGATTTGCTGTGGTGGGTTGGATTAGGAGAAACCAAGTAAGATTGGTGAACCTGTGCATACCTGTGCATGAATATGGTGCATTAAAGGTACGCCACGCGTGTTGCGCACGGTAAAACTTTGTTTTTTGCACTGAACGGCGCCTTTTGTGGCTGGCCAGGCCGACGGTAAAACTTTGTTTAGGTTACCCACGGGCTCCAGCTGACGCTCTTCAAGAGGACAGGTGGAGTTCCTTAAGCTTGCTTGCTTGTAACAGGGTAAGTGGACAGCGTATTATAGGGCAGCCCAAGAAGCGTATAATACGTGGAGGCTGTCTTGGTTCCTCAGCCACTTACCTTGTTCGTTGGCCGTTGCTTTAAAAGTGGGCAGGTGAGGGTGATTGGTGCAGTCCCTTGCCGCGCTAAAACATGCGGCGCAGATCACAAACAAAAAACTGTGCCTCAGCCAGGAGTGGCGAGGGCAGTCCGACCTGTTCAACATACACGCTGTGCACGCAAAAAGAGCACTCCTTCCCTCCAAGGCCTGACGGGGAAACGCGTAGTGGCGTCCCTGTTGGGCCACAGTCGCTTAGTAGCGCTATGTTCTCTTGTTATTTCACAGGAGGGTCAGTAGGACCGGAGACTTCATTGTCATGAACACCGGGTAGCGTGTGTAGGTGTTGTGGTCAGCAAGCCTCGCAGGTGATGAGTGCAAGTGCTGAGTGTTCACCCCGCCTTCGAAGGCTGGTGCTGGCGTTAGTGAGTGTAGTGTAGTGGTGTCTCCTGTCCCGCGTGCTTCCCCACGTGGGCAGGGGAGTGCGTTAGCTTTTGGCCTTTAGAAAAAGGAACTTTTGTATGCCCTTAGCACATTTGGCGAACCCTCCCCTCTAGTAGGTAGGGCTTTTGCCGTCTTCCCCCAAGGATAGGCGCCAGCACAGAAACTGGGCGCCATAGGAGTGGTAATAGTACCTGATTAGGACCTTCGGTCCGACGTCAGCGAAGCCCGGTCTCCGGGAGCCACGACGGGGAGAGAAGTGAGACACGTACAGATATACGTAGCACACTTAGGGGTATGGTAAACCCTGTAAGGAAGGGTAGAGCCCCAAGGGTCTGGACCAGTCAGGGGTCCTAACTGTGGGCACGCTTGTCCCCAAGGAGGGTGGCCACACCTTGCTGCATAACACCTTGCTTGTCATTCCCCCCTGGTGTACAAAGCCACCGCTCTTCGTTGGCTTCCCAAGATCATTACATCAGGGCAGTTCTCATGCAACACATGGTCAACAAGGCACACACTCGCTGAGTGGCTGCAAACCTGATAAGCGGCCATCTGGCTCACGCTCGTAACCGTAGGCATGGGACTGCAGGGCACAGCCAGGGTAGGTGCAGTGCTCTGAATGCAGCGGTCCGAGCAAAACCAATGGCCTTCAGCCAGGGTGTGGTTGTCACGGGGGGCTAACGGTCCTGTCCTGCGATGCAATGTGGGGCAACTGTGACAACTGCTCTTACACACATACGTAGGCATATCTGCACAAGAGTGCTCACCGCCCCTGGAAGGTTAGAAGACAGTCAATAGAATGACACAGTGAGATTGGTTTTTCTTTTTCCGCTGGGACAGAGGTTCAGCACGGGTTAGTAACTATCCCTCGTTGTTCTCAACGAGGTAGGAGCGAAAGATGGGGTGGATACTCCCATCTGGTTGTATAAAGGCGGACATGGGTTCCCAGGTCGCCTCAGATAGCCCATAGCCATTCCACAGGGTAAGGAATTTCCAGCCCTGTTTATACTTGTGGCGAGCAATACCTGAAACCACGTAGTAGCCATCGACTGCCATCTCATCGGCGGTCATCTCTTCGAGTTCGTCTGCCTCCTCTGGGCTCGCAGCGTTCTCTAGGTTGATACGCTTGACCTCACTGTCGCTGAGACGCCACTCATCCCAGGACAAATCATTAGGGGAGTGATAGTGCCTCAACTGCTTAGGCGCACAAAACATTTCACCACCTAGATGTGGACTGCACATGACATGGATCCTAGATCCATCTACCCTGATGATACGATAGGGCCCAAAATAAGTGTCCTGTAGACAGTGACGGGGCCAGGATGGTAGGTGTGAATGGTGCACCAAAACAAGGTCAGCAACCTTGAAGCTGGCAGGTCGCTGTAGGCGATTCCGTCGGCTCAGCTCACGGTCACGGATATGTCTCAGGTTAGTCCCAGCCTGGTTAGCCATAGACTGCTTGTGTTCCAGCCAATCCCCAACAGGGCTCTTGAAATCCTCAGGAAACGGGGTTTTGAAGAACCAAGCAGGTCGTCCTCCATGAACAGCTCGTGCGGGGTGGAACCCGTAGAAGAGCTCCTCTGAGAGTTCATGGTCAGCACTGCCCAGGGCACTAGGCGCACCAAGTCTTCGGTACGTTCCTGTTTCATCAGGATTCTCAACTTCTGCTCCACCACACGGTTTTGTCTCTCACAAAGAGGTTTAGACATGTGGGTATAGGGCACACCTGTGGTTACCTCGACGTTGAGGGCACTCAGCACTCCTTTGTACCATCCAGTGTCACTGCGGATGCGTAAATCCTCATCAGAGTGCACCTGCTTAGGTGCCCCATAGGGTTCGAACCATTGTTCGACCAACATTTTCACAGTCTGCTCACCTGTGATCTTCTTATTGCAAGGGAACACACGGGTGAGGCGGGACAAGCCAGAGGTGACCACTAGGCAACTATCATAGCCGCCGAAGCGAGGTAGGCCGTGCATGAAATCCACGTAGAGAATAGAGTTAGTACAATAGGGTATGGGTAAGTTGGAAATCAGTCCCCTATCCCTACTGTCGCTCTGCTTGCTAGCATGACAGCCGCAAGCATCCACAATGGTCTGCATACGGGACCTCAGTTCAGTCAGGGTTGGACCAGAGTAGAAACACTCACGCAAGAGGTCCACTGAGCGATTAGCGCCAATGTGACCTGAGCTGAGATGGGACCACTGTAGGCACCCGTCAGGTCGGGCCTCAGGCACGACAATACGGTCCTCGTAGAAGAGGTACTGGTTGTCTTTATACCACTGGTGCCCGTCAATGACACGGGGTTCGAGACCAGTGCTCAGGGTCTGGAGAATTTCTTTATACTCTGACTGATAGTCAGTTAGGCTGCAACCTTCGAGGATTCCAGCAGTCCGCATGGGCAGGTCAAGCTGGACATCCATACGCTGGAAGGCCTCTTTGGCGAGTGCCTCAGAGCTCTCACAAATAAGCGCATGGAAGTTGTTGCCCGATATATAGTCAGACAGTTCACTTTTTATACCAGGGATATGATGGACTGTCAACCTGAACTGGCTCAGGTAAGTCCACCACCGTTTTACTTTTGCTTTCTCCGGTGGTCGGCCCTTCTGAAAAGACTTCACTGGTTCCTGGTCACAGAGCCAGACAATAGGATTAGATCCGAATAGTCGGGACTGTGATGAGAGCACCAATATACCGGCCAGGAGTTTCTGGTCGTAGGTGCTGTAATTGGAACGCGGTTGGTTCCATTTCCAGTCCCAGTGTCCCACTGGCACAAGCCGCCGGTCACTGGTAGGATACTCGTGCTTCAAGGAGCCATCACGGTTCAGTCCGCGATAATGGCAGTGGGTTAGTTCAGCCGGGTTAAGCTCCTGCCACTGGTATATCGTTCCACCCCACCCTACATCACTGGCATCAGTGATCAGGACTATCTTGCCCTTAGGGCGGGGTACACCAAGGAAGTTGGAGGAGGCAATTTTCTTCTTAAACTCCTGGAAACACTCCTCCTCTCTGGCGGTCCACCTCCAGGGAGTGGTCTTCTTGATTAGGTCAGTGAGAGGGGCAGAGGAGTAGGTAAAATTGTGGATGTGGCGCCTATAGAAGTTACAGGCGCCCACAAAACTCTTCACGTCGTGTAGACCCTTCTTAGGGTCATCGCGAATCTGCATGTCCTGTAGGGGCTGCATCTTAGACGCGGCTGGTTTCCACCAGCCATACCCCACGTCGAAACGTAAATACTCCATCTCCTCTTTCATGAACTCGCATTTTTCGAGTTTGATTCGGAGATGGTTTTCCGGACAAAGAATGAAAAATTCACGGAGGAGAAGGACATGGTCCTCTTGGGTATTAGTACCCAAACTCACGTCATCGATGTGGGCCTCCATTTCTGCACCTCGAGAAATCAACTGCTGTACTAGAGGTCTGCGCCTCAGTATTTACATAATTTTGTTCATCAGTTCTTGGAAGAGTGCCGGGGCATCAGCCACCTGAAAAGGCATGACCTTCCACTTAAACACACGACCCTTAGGGGTTAGAAAAGCCAGCAGTTCTTGAACTGCGGCTGTTAGGTCAACCTGCCGGAAACAACTGCGTTTGTCCATTTTGGTCTTGTACCGGCATTTGGCAATACGCTCCAGGGTATTTTCCATGTTGGGAATACTCCCTGAATGGTTTTGGGTTCTCTTGTTGACCTCACCATAGTCAACAACCAATCGTAGGGCAGTCGATCCTGGTTTAGCAACCAGGAAGCATGGGCTGCAATGATGGGGGTAGTCCCCCTTTTTATATTCCTCCACGAGGGCAGCATCAATACATTCTTGGATCTGGCGCTCGATTTCTTCAACCTGTTCCTGAGGAGCGGGTTAGGGACGACACCGCACTCGCGTCTTCTCAAATTCAGGTTTCAGTTTCAGGTCCTTCTGGACCAGTTTTTTCCAGGACAGGGGAGGCGATAGGGCACTGAAGACCTCCTCACAGGTTAGGAGCAGTTTCTTCAGTCGGGGGTCAAGATTGAGACTCTCAATTTTCTGCAGGAAATCCTCCTCAGCATGGAGGTAGCTCTTACCATGCTCTTTCTTTTTCTGCCGATCAGCAGTCTCGGCAGGTACTGAGCCATCATCTGACTCAGGGGTGCATTGCTGCCCATAGTGCAAAGAATACACTAGGGGTATCTCAGGGTCAGGCAGCGTGTAGGAATCATCGTCCTCCTCAGACCAGATGGAGGATTTCCAGCTCTGTCTGAGGTATTGCAGCCGTTCTTGGCGGTCAATAACCTCGGCATTCAGGTACAACAGCCGTCCGAGTTCCTGAGTGTCATGCTCAGACAGTGGCATGTTATTAGAAGCAGGCCACGCTAGAGCATCAGGACTCTGAGCCACGGGTTCACGTGAGTGAGTATGCTGCATGTGCAGCACCGGTTTCCCAACAGGGGAAGTTGGTTCTGAGGTTGACTCTAGGTCTACCTCCTCCAGCAACAGCTGGGCCAGGAAGGCACTGTGTTTGAGTTCAACACAGCTTGGATCAACAGGAGGGATAGTGCTGGCGATCTCAGACAGTTGGTCGTCAGCATCCTCCTTTACAGCAGCAGACTCCAAATAGCCATCGGGGGATTCACACCCTGTAAGTGTGGCAGATAGGTGCTTAGGAGATCGTTTTTTGAGATCAGAAAGGGTCAGGCCACGATTTTAGGACATTACCTCTTTCAGTAGCACCTGATCCAGATCACACAGGGGTACGAGGTTGAGGGATCCATCGACGATGGATAAGAAACTGGCCCACTCAGGGGTCTGCATAGCTGTGTCTCAGTCCTCAGGCAGGTAAATGGGAACGTCGGGGAGTTGCACTCCTCCCACAGTCATTCGGTCTAGCATACGGCGCTAATAAGCGTGTTCACCTGAACAACCCTAGTCAGGGGTGCACATGACCACCCTTCCTACCTCATAAGCGATTTTGGTTAGAACCTTCGCGAGCAGGGAGAAGGGGGGGTTAGCATACACTAGGCCCACTGCTCTTCAGAAGAAACGGAAAGCGTTGTTAAAGTGTTTTGAGCAATACCACTGCATGATGTGCTGTTGTTGGCTCGCGAATAATTCCACCTGGATCTCATCCAGGGTTACCTGAAGGGCCGCCAGTCCATTTTCAAGAACGTGACGGGCCAATGGGTAGTTTTCAGTACGATAGTTAGTCTTCGCTGCGTAGCGCAGCCCAGACTCTTTTCGTCCTGACAGCTCCAAAGGTACGGAGAAGAGCCCACTGCCAAAGTCGCAGTGCAGAGAATAGGGGCGCCGGAGGGACAGCGTTTTTACCCCGCGGTTTCTTCGTAGAAAGCCGATGCCAATGACGATGTCAAAGGCGCCAGTGTCCAACACTCTGCAGTGTTGGGTCACAGTTTCGTCGGCAAGACAAATAGTCACATCGACACCCCCCAAGGAATGGATGGTACGGCCATCCCCTACTCTTATGGCTACTGTCTTAGTTTTCTTGAAGGTCTTTAGCAGGCGCCGGGCCACTATAGAGACTGTTGCTCTGGTGTCAAGCACTGCTCGAAGAACTTGATCCCCAATTTTCACGAGGATCCAGAAAACCAAGTCCTCCTCTTCGGAGCCGCCCCCCTACTCCTCAGCAGGGAATTTGACATCCATTCTTGCAGCCATGAGGGACTTGGCCATGCAGGCGGGTTGCCCAGTCCCCTCAGGGGAGGCGTTATCCCCCTGTGGGCGCTTCTTGGGGTCAACCTCGGCAGGAGAGGGAGAAGTAGGGGGCGCTGATGAGCGCCTCTGGGGGTTGGGGGTTCCACCCTTGCCACCCCGCTTGCCTCCTCCTTTACCACCCTTAGCCCCATTCCGGGGAGTTCTGGAGGGTGTTTGGGTCTTCTGGCGTTCAGCCTGCTGCCGTCTGTGTTTATCACTCTCACGTTTCCTTATGTGACATTCGTCCTCGTATTGACGAAGTTTGCCACAGTAACCACAGGTGATGGTACACCTGAAATCCTCTTGATGGGTCACTGTTTTCGCATCTTTAGTGTGCTTCTGTCGTTTCATTTGCAGCATACAACCACTGCGGAGGTCGCAGTCAGGGGCATGACAAGGTCCCCCCCTGTCATTGACAGGTTTACAGTAGAACAGAGGGGGTGTACCTGCTTCAGGTTTAACCTCATTCATGGCACGCAGGTTAGCCCTACCTTTACCACCACCCTGGTTGGCGTTAATGGGATTTTTAGGCCCTTTCCCTTCGCCACGTTCGGGGGTAGGGGTACCACCTCAACCTAGGTGCTTTTTGAGGAACTTCTACATGTGGGAGTCATTCTCCCTCTTGAGGGCCAGCTCGATCAGCAGGTCCACAAGGTCTTCGTACTCGTGGGTCCGACTCTTCCTCTCGGAGGTAGTACGGCAATCGTCCCACGCAAGTGCAGGGATCTTACTCAAGAGCCACAGGGGGGGCTCTGTGGCTCCATAGGAACCCAAGTTCATTGGTGAAAACAGATACTCCAGGTCGCACACATCTTCAGAGACTCGCGCAGCGGAAGGAAATTCAGGGAGCATAGGTAGCTCCTCAATCTGCGTGCGTACACTGAGGTCAGTCTCATAGACCGGGAAAGTTTTCTCCAGTCTGTGGAGAACCTCAGCCCATGTTGAACAGGTTTTCAAAATCTGCTTCACCTGTTTTTGCAAAAATTTCTTTTTGAATGAGCGTTTCAACAGTGAACATTTAGTGGCCACATCCACATTTAATTGGCCAGTAAGCAAAAGAAACTCAGCAAAATTCTTCTGCCCATTCGGGCAGATTTTTCGCGTCGAACTCCGGCAATTCGAGCTGGATGTTCGCCTGGGCAATGGGTCTGCCACTCTTCCCATCCCCTGGGGTTGGGCCTGAAGGGGGGGGAGGTACGCCGGCGAGAGGTGCCAGAGCTCTTAGCCCCCTTTTCTCAGTCTCTGTCACAGGCACGTCCTGTAGTTCAGCGATAGGGACTGTCCTGGCACGAGGATGAAAAGGGCTGGGGCAAGTGACCTTGGGTAGCAACCTGGACACCCTTGATCCTTTGAGATCCTCAGCAAGCGTGCTCAATCCGGGTGAGGGTGTGGCTGTGGCTGGCTTGGATGAGGGTTCAGTGATACTGGATTTAGCCTTGACAGCCTCAGACAGGGCTGTCACATCGGGGTCTTCGGACCCAGACAGCAGTTTGGCCAGTAGTTCGGCCGTACGGCCTCTGGGCGATGGAGATCTTTTGCAAAAGCGGGGCACACTTCGGGTTTCCTGCTAGTGGTTGGCAGCTCCCGACGCCATGCTGGCCCTCTTGTGTCGCCCAGGTCCGTAGGTGGGCCGGAGTAAGGGTAGGAACCCATGTGCGTGTATGGTGGGGATCCCAAGGCTTCTAGTGGTTCCTCTCCATCTTTTGCTCTGATGGACTTGTAGTACTCCTCGTGGAGAAGATATTCGTCCATTTTCTTTCCAAATTCGCCTTGTTCTTCAGGACCTCCAGCTGCCATAGCCGTAGATGAAGAAGCAAGGCAACCAGAAAGGGAGATAGATACTGTAATAAGTCAGGGCTTTTGGGCCTCTCAAAAGCTTTCTAGAGGATCTCTACTAGACCTCCCAGAGCTTCAAGATCCTAGAACACTAGGATATTTGCTCATATTTAGCTTATATCTCAAGCCTATAGCTTACTGCTAGAGTCTACTGCTTATAGGTACACTACAGAGAGCAGAGATCTAGGATACATTAGTAGCCATACATGAATAATCACATTCCATATGTTTGTAATGTGATTCAATCAGGTTTTCTCACATTTTAGAAGGTTCTAATGTATCAGAAGCTATTTTGAAGCTTTTTGGAAGCTTCAGATGGCCTGTCATGACTGTCGCTGTCTTTTGCTGTCAACAGTGATTTACGTCATGTTGACAAGGCCTTTGACAAGATAGACTACTCAGAGAGTTGCTAAAATATAGATTTTGTTGCTTTTTTAATGAGAATTTATCGTTGTATTGATTTTCTTGTTATTTAGGCATGTGAACCCGTATTACTGGACCAGCCAGTTGGTCCAGCTCAATGTTCGTTCACGACTTCGTCTACCTGCTATTGCCTACTTTGTGCTTGCCAAGGGAATCAATTGGAATGGAGAAATTCATTTAAAACAATTGGATTTTGAAGTGCAAGACAAGGATAAAAGGGTTTGTTGTGCACCCTAAGTACAAGCACAATACAGTCCTGTAATCCAGAGTCCAGCAGGTCGACGACGACGAGGACGACGAGCAGCAGCTGGGCCAGCGTACGCTGTTCAAGTAAAGTGAGTTCCTTGCTTGAATTTATCAAAAAGTTCAAGAAACGTTGAAGTCTTGAAGGTATACTTCCTCCTATGGTCAAAGAACCTTCAAATGAATTCGAGAACTGGAAGAGCGGGGCTTGAAGAGACCTTTACGCAAATGCGACAACGCCAGAGGCTTCAGAAGAGTTCGAAAAGGCGTCCAGAGGATTTATTTGAATGAGTTTGGTGAAGAGTTTGAAGGATTTTAAGTTAACAAGAAGAGTCAAAAAGGTGGTGAACTTGGACAACTCAAGGCGACTTGCCAGAGCTTCAGCAACAACGACGACGCCTTCTACGACGACGCCCTGTTGCGAGAGCGCTGCCAGCGAGCTCCTGCAGGCTCTCTTGAGGCTCTTTGAGGCCTAGAGCCATTCATTGTGTTGCTTTTGTTTGCTCCTCTTTGCATACGTTTTGAATTGATTGGTCAAGGCTTTTCTTCTCCTTGCTTACGGTCCTACAAGAGACCCTATGTCAAGGGAAGGGACTAACGCGACGGTCCGTGACTATAAATCCCCACCCCAGTCACTGTATACCCTCATTGAAGTACAAGAGCCTTGAATTCTTTCACATTTCTTCTCATTCACTGGTGTATCAAAAGGCCAAAAATGTCGGAAATGGCCTAACTTATTTCATGCATACCTACGCGCCAGTGCGTTGAATCGCGCTAACGAAAGCGCCATTGTAAAGTACAGAGCATCAGCTTTAAAATACGCTTTTATCTCTGGCGTATATCCCTGAACCTATGATGAGTTGGGGCAACATCAAATATGTTTCGAAAACCTGAGGACATGCCCTACATAGTGCAGATATTCCTTCTTTGACATCTCAGCAGCATGGTACAGAAAACCGGTGTAAAGTGTGGGCATTTTCAGTAAAAAACAGGTTTTTTCACATCAAATTTTGCCACACCATTCGTGAATCTGTGGTCTTCCAACCTTGGATCATTGTATGATATTGCAGTTTGTGATTGTTTGCATCAGTTTTGATTCAGTCTAACTAGGCTTAGCCGAGGTAACAAGGCAGATACCTCAGAATTACTTTAGACACACAAGAAATAGTGAAACATTTTTGTTGTCTTTTTTCGGCCACCAAACAAACTAGGCCACAACCATTAACAGACCGCTTGCGACCGTGACATTCACCCTCCTGTCCGCTCGGAGACTCCTCCGAACCTAGGGCCCTGATTACAGGGTACCCGATAGAGCGTAGGGCCACCGAGTTGGACATTGTCCCAGTAGCCGCGCAGACGGAGTTTGGGCCGTGCGGTGAAATAGGGCACCGAGGACGAGGGTGGAAGAGACGGGTGTGAGCGGAAGGCGGAAGAGAAGACTCAATGCAGGAGCACCCGAGTGAAACATTAGAAGACCGCACTCGACCAAATCATTGACATTGACCTCTCTCGGGGTCCTTGTGACCATCCTCCGATGAGAGAGGTCGGTGGTGGTAACTGGTTGCAGAAGAAGCTTGCAAAACTTACTTACTCTTACTTACTCACTCTAGCTAGCTAGCTAGCTACCTAGCTAGTGTAGGAGGTGAACGAATTCTATGGTATTACCCTAATGCTAACGGTTGCGTATGCAACTTAATGTCTCTGGTCCTCCCCCTGTAGGGCAGGGTGGTGAGGAGAAGTGCCGCAAGGCGCTGGTACTGTAATAGAGGTGACCATTCCAGTAGGTGCAGGCCGGACTGTTAGCGTGCAAGGCCATTTAACTGATTTTCATCTCTTTACCGTACCGCCCGACATAGTTCAATGTAGTTCTGAGCAATGTCCGTGCCCTTTCTTGGGTTGCTGAGACACTGCATAGACTACATGACTTCTGGTCACGGTCCGCCACTAATGCGTGTGCTGAGACCCTTTCCGGAAGCCTGGATTTGTCAAGGTATTTCATTTCAGCACAATAACATTTGAGCTAGAAAGTGATTTGTCCTCACTTCGCTCTACCATGCATTTCATCCTTCACTGCATGGCCGTCAAGGCAAGCGTTTGACTAGTGACGTATTCTACTCTCAATTCGGATTACATTTCATTCATTTCGTTCATAAAGGTCACTCATTCATTGCATTTCCCTTTGCAAATCTTACATTTCATACTTATTGCATTACTTCCTTATTGCAATGGCTTGCCCACAGCGCTCAACATGCAATATGGTCCGTAATTGATCTGCCCTTCGTAGTTCTATGAGCACCTTCTGCTCAATAGACCCCGAGTTTTGGATCGGAGCGACGAACAATCGATGCGTATCCGCTCAACTTTTGTTGATTAACTGCAAGTTGTTAGGAATGAATCTCCTTTCCATACCTAGCGATCATTGACCTAGGACGTTTGGTCTAAAGAGCTAGTTTATCCTCAAAATTGCTACCGAACCACTGAAGCGGTACCCAGCACCTATGGCCCATGGCCCGGAGGCCTGTGAGCCGTCACACCCGTTATGGCCCATGGCCCGGAGGCCTGCGAGCTGTCACACCCGTGCGGAAGCCGTTGACACCGGCTATTCCTGTTCTTTAACCCGCGAAATCTGGAATCCGATTTCTAACCAATAAATCGATGTAGAATTACGGTAATTTTATTGTCTTGATTGATTTTCGGTCAGAAATCGGTGAAATACCCGATTTCTACCGCGATTTCCAATTGTCGTGAAATCGCTGCCTGATGTCGCCTGTTCGCGCGCCTTCGTCGCTTCTCCGTGGCGAGTTTCCTGATGAACTTTTCTCGAGTACCTGTGAGGTTCTAAGAGAACTTAAGTGCTGAATCTAGAGGGTATTTAATGTACTTTCATCTGGTGTGTTCACCAGAATTTTTCGCCGTTGCGTCTTCGAGAAAATGAACGCGCAAGGCTTTCCGTCGTTCGTGCGAGCTCATGGTTCTCAAGGACCATGAGTTCGGACGGAACCTTACATCTCCCCCCTATACCTTTCATCCATGCCCCTTTCACGTGGGCATATCCTTTTGTATAGGGAAGCGGGCAATGGCGGTGTTTTAGGCAGCCTATGGGTCTCGCAAACCCAAGTCGTTTGCGTGCGCAAACGCCAACTTTGTGGCCTTTTGAGCATGAACGTCAATAACCGAACACAATGCTCACAAGACCAAAAGCCCGAGGCTATTTTCGTTTTTCGAGCCAACTCAACGATGGCTCCACGCAATTCAATGCGTACCAAAACTCTCTTTTCGAAAGAGGGCAAGTTTTGGTCGAAAATTAGGCCAAAATGGCCAAACCCCCGAGGCTCGTACTCGAAGCCTATGGGGAGTTGAGCCTCGAACCAAGACAATATGTAAAGTAGAGACCAGGAAGGACATCGTGGATGGCTTGGTTGATTTTTACAACCTTGTCTTCCATTTTATATAATTTCGCCTTGTGAGCACGCGTGCCATACTGCCTCTTTGCACACGCGCTCATATGCAAGCACTAATGACACGAGTGGGCGGAGACAATCTAATTATAGTGTGCACATTTGAAAGCACCTACTATGGGCCTACTCCAAAAGTGTTTACTCATATTTTTGCTCCTCAAGGTCCCAAAGATATGTTCATGCCAATATCGCCGATATATGCACTTTTTCCCATAAATAGTGTGCTTCAAGGATTGAGGTATTGGAAATGCTTCCATTGTGCTTTGAACCTCAACCCTTGTTGCAAAAGGGAAGCAAAGCTTCGGTTTGCCTCCATGCAAAAGCCCGAGGCTCCTTTCTCTTGTGATACGGAGATACGATATTTGGAGGGACCACTTTTGGGTGAATTTTGGCCGTTTTGCCCGGAATGGCCACAAACCCCATCTCCCCCTAATTTCACCCTAGCTAGAGGCGATAATGAGGGTTGGCAAGTGGCATATATTGGGACCTAAGTCCCATGTGTCCATAGCATCCTTGGTTGAAAGAATCCTCGCCGTGGCCATGGAGATATGGAATCATGAGTGTGGGCCATTTTAAACATATTTCGCTGTTTTTGCCATTGTATGCCATATTGGAATTACCATATCTCCATGGGGCACCTGATCTAGCCAGGAAGGAAGGGCGAGTATTGTAGCATATGACCAAGGGTTGAACGCTATTGAGTTTCGTATTTGCTCCTCCGGCTCATCCGGAATTATTCAAATTTTGGTGCGATCCATGATCTCCCCCTTTGCACCGCATGCTGCTTTCTGCCCCATCCGCGTGTTCATCCCCTCGATGAACAGCAAGCAGCCAGTGTGACAGCAAGCCATAACCCAGGGCATGGGACCAGAGGGGATATCAAGGGTTATGAATCAAGGCTTGGCGCGTCAATATCGCCAAGGTTTCTCACCCTGGACGGTCGCCCGAGACGGCCGATTTTGCCATTTTGGCAATTATGACCCCACTTGACGGACCCGTGGTGCCCTGATCCTGGGACCTCAGAGGGAACCAGGTTGGGTGAGGGCTCCAGGGAGTTGGTATGCGGGGGGCATAGGGTCAGTTGCCTCGTCCCTACCTCTGGCGGGTCCGGACGAGGGGTCAATTTTGGAGATTTTTGAGCTAATATCAGTTTGGGCTGAAACAGCCCATTTTCAGCTACCAACTCCTAGGGGATGATGGCGGGGCCATATCTCTGACGCAGAGGGGAGTTGGGACCTGCCGTTAGGGGAGCAGAGGGAGCGACTGTCGGCTGGCCTCGGAACGCCCTGGTTTTCAGGAACTCGCCTGTGGCTGGGCGGGACACCCCCCCTATTGGCAGGGTTTCAGGGTCCGGACTGAGTAGGGCATGGGTTGTGTTTGAGCCCCCGCCCCGACCAGCCACTGGGAGGGTCCGACCTGGGATTGGGATACGAGTTGGGACTGAGTGTCTATTGTCCTGTGATGCCCTTACCCCAGTCCAGTCTTTACCCCATGTGTACATATCCCGATGTGTTGCTGTACATACTTTTGTTCCTTCGTTGCAAAGTGGAAAGGATCCTGAAACGCGTTGTCACATGACACGAGCGTATTGATGCCCCTGTGACCGCAGTGCTTTGCCTGCCTGCTTGCTTGTGCGTGTCACCGCAGTGTCCCGTGGCCAGGCCCCCCACGGGAACGCGTCAAAAGCGTTTTACCGCCGCGGGGTTACCCATCCCTCGCGTGTCACTCGGGGCCTCCAACCCCGAGCAGTGCGGCGCAGCAGCCGGCAGCTCGCAGCTCGCAGCGCAGCGCAGCGGCTCGCAGCGCCGCCCAGCGACAGCACCGAGTCCGTGAAGGAAGTGCAGGGACCGGAACTCCGTCATCAACGAGTTCCTTCGGCCGACCAGCAAGGACGCACTCCCAGCTACAGCAACCACCTCCACAACCACCAGCTGACCAGCACCGGCCGCACTCCTAGTCCAGTGCTACATCACTCACCTCAACAACCACCCCAGGACCACTCCATCGAGAGCACCGATGGTGAACTGGGACGAGGCGGGCAAGACGTGGCCGCAGCCCCACCCCCATGCGGCGCGCCTACTGCCTGATGTGCTGTGGGGGCAGCACTACCGCCACAGCAATCCCCAGTGCGAAGGCGGCATGCCCGGGAGCTTCGAGCTCCGTGAGGACATGGACGAGGACCGCCTGCGGGCAGTGGAGGATTGGCTGCGGGTGGAAGGGTATGCGTACCGCTTCCGCTGCAAGCGCTGGAGGGTCTGGACCCGCCCAGACAGGCCCGGCGAAGGGCTGTGCCCCGACGGGATTGAGGAGAACGAGAAGCCCAACGAGTACCCGTCGGGCGCCTCGATCAACGTCTCCATGTGGGACATGATCGAGAAGGAGTTCCCGGAGCTGGGGAAGGAGCGCAGGCTGCAGGGCAGCAGCAGCAGCGCGTCTCCTGGGAAGGAGAAGCGTTCCGCCGGGGACAGGAGGCGGGACAGGAAGTGGCGGGAGTACCAGGAATCCCTGGCCGCTGAGGCCGCCCAAGGCGCCAGGGGCGGAACCCCAGCCCACAGCCCCCAAAGGACCAATGGCGGTCACCACCCCGGCCACACCACCCTTGGCTACTTCCTGGAAGTCGCCAAGCAGGCCAAGGCCAAGGCCCGTCCGCTGCTCCTGAGGAAGTCAGGCCCCAGCAGCGACGTGGAGTCGGCCCACCGCGGGAGGTTGCCGGGCGACCAGGCCAGCTCCAGCAGCAGCGTCGCTCCCGACCAAAGGGACGTGGCGCGCGCCTGTGAGCGCGCCTGTGGGGTGCCCTGCAACCTTCGGGTTGCCCGGCAACGGGCCACGCAGCACAACGCTGCCATGGAGGGCGCCGTCGGCATCGCCCAGCAGGAGGCTGCAGAGTGGGCGCATGGCATGGCCTTCCACGCCTCGATCGTGGCGGCCATTGCGGCCGGACTCACGGCCGCAGCCGCCCATGAGGCAGCGACTGCCCACGTCAAGGGTGAGGTGGCGTCAGCCGCCGAGGAAGCGCGCCTGACGCAGGAGGCCATTGCCTGCAAGGAGGCCGAGGTGAAGGCGCTGGAAGAGGCGCTGGCCCAAGAGAGGGCAAAGAAGGAGGCGGAGGAAAGGGCCCACGCCGATGCAACGGCTAAAGCCCAGGCGGACGCCGCCAGGAAGGACGCCATCGAGGCCGCGCGACGGAAGGTCGCTGAGGAGAGGGCCAAGACGGAGGCGGAGCTGGGGGCGTTGGAAGCGGAGAGGGCTCGGCTACGGCAGGCCCAGGAAGCCGAGGCGGCTCGTGCGCGGGAGGAAGCCGAAGGGCGAGCTGCCGCAGCGACAGCCGCCGCGATGGAGGAGGCGGAGGCCAAGCTCCGCCGCGAGTCTCCCCCGGGAGGATCCCGAGTGGAGACCCTTCGAAACCTTTTCGAAGGGGACGCCTCCTCCAAGATGACGCTATACGAGGTCGACACAGGCAGCAGTGGAAGCAGTGGCCTCACCGCCTACCGACGGAGGAAGGGTAAGGGGAAGACCCCCGAGGGGCCACGGAGGCCAGCGGGCGGACACCCTCACGACTCCAACCCCTTCTTCACCGCCAGCGACAGGGATGAACGAGGCCGCCGACATCGCCGAGGAGTGGCTGGGGGAGGGGGCGGAGACGTCCCCAAGGAGCCGGAAGGTGAGGATGAGGATCCCCCTCCTCCCTACCGAAGCTCGGAGTCTTCCGAGACTGAGACGCCCAGGTGGGGCGACATGGACGAGGATGATGACATGGACTTCGACTACACGAGGAAGCCCCAATCCTTGGACCCACCGGGAACCCCTGGCGGAGGACCATCAGGACCCCCTGGAGGACGCCCACCAAGTGGACCCCCTTGAGGCGGACCACCGGGCGGGGGAGAACCCCCTGGACCGGGCGGACCCGGCGGAGGCCCTCCTGGAGGACCCCCTGGAGACCCCGACGACCCACCAGGGAACAGCGACCCGGATTCCACCGGGCGGTGGATTGTCTACCTCCGCAGAAGGGTCCAGTCCCTCGAGCGCGAGGTAGACACGGGCAAGGGCGAGATGACTCGCATCGACAGGGTCGCCGCGCGCGCACAGAGAGAGCTGGACATCGCCAAGATCGAGATGGTCAAGAGCGCCAACGTCGCGACCGCCACCCAGAGGCAGCCGGACATCGCCAGGAGCGAGACCAGGCAGCTGAACAAGGTCATCAGCGGCCTGCAGCAGAGGTTGGACGTGCTGGAAGGCCGTGGGAGCGGCGGCAGCGACCACCCACCCTTGGAGTCTGGCTCGTCGGACGACGGCTGGGGACCCGGACCAGGTCCAGGCAGACCGCACGCCCCCTGCGGAGCTCCCAGGAGTCGCCCCAGCGCCAGTGCCCCCTCTCTCAGTGCCCCCTCTCATCACAGCGCGGGCCGCCGCAACGAGCGCGTGCCGCCCGGCAGTGGCAGTGAGGATTGGCGGGATGAGTGGCTCAGCGCGGAGTACCACAACCGCCGTGCTCCACCGCGGACACCGGTACGCCCCCGACGCCCCGCACCAGCCTCGGAGCCAATCCCAATGGCTGGTGGACGTTATGGTGGACTCAGGGATGAGGTCCCCAGAGGAGACGTGGAATGCAATGTCGGCGGAGGTGAGGACCTGGACTTGGACCTGGAGGAGTTCGACGGGAGGCCGCTGAACGCAGCCGCCGGCGCCATGATGAGGAGGCGTACATGAAAGGAGTACGGCGTGAACATCTGGGTTCAGCGTACCTGGAGGAACCACGGCGTAGCCACGCGGATACCGGGGAGGAGATGGAAGTGGCGGCCGTGGGAGTCCGTGGGAGAGGCCGATGGGAACCTCCGTTGACCTCAAGGCCGGCGTTCATGGTCTCCAAGGCCGCGGATGCCGCCGTGTGGGAAGACTTGAAGGACATCAAGCCCCCCATGTACGATGGCAACCCCCTCAACCTGGACCGCTTCTCGGAGAAGCTGGACGATTGGGGGGTGACCGTCACTGAGGACATGGATCCCGCAGATGCGGAGAAATATGTCTTCAGACGGTTCAGGTACCGCATGCGGGAAGTGCTCCAAGAGCTATACTTCGTGGCGACCAAGGAGAGGAAAATCAAAACCCTCAAGGAAGCCAAGAAGTGGCTCAACGAGTAGGAGCGGGTGGACGCTCCGCAGGTGGCTGCCAAACGGTGGAAGTCCATCAAGCTTCAGCATGATGGACGGGAGATTCGCCTACGGGACTGGCGAGACTTCCGAGGGCAATACACCCTCTTCCGCCGCAACGTGGAGGACTGGAACGAGGGTGACGAGCAGCCTCGCCTGCTCTCCATGCTGCCGGAAGCATGGATCAAGAGGGTCACCAAGGAGGAAGCCAAGAGGGCCAAGTCCAACCACACGGTCAAGATTATGCTCCCCAAAGAGTATCATACGAACGTGGTGGCTTGGACGAGGAAGAACGTGGCCCGGGATGTCAAACGGCACTCCCTGCGGAACGCTCTCCTCATCACCGTCTCGGGTGATCGCGAGAAGACCGCGATGTTGCGCCTTGACGAGTGTGACGTAAGCCGCCAGACCATCCGTCTGCAGGCCATCCCGGCGCGGATGAGCTGCGACGAGATCCTGGAGTGGGTTGGAGAGGTGGTACTCAAGGAGTACCGGAACCTCTACCACACCCGCGGGTTGAGGCCCGGCGACCGCGACGTCAACTACGTTGGCGAGGGATCTGGCGGGGAAGCTGCCATGAACCCAGCGGGAGCCGACGGCGATGAGACTCTCGTCGATGATGACGACGACGATGAGCCCGCCGAGATGGCCGTTTGTGCCTTCGTGGCCAACAACCTGAACGCGGGGAGCAACCGGGGAAGCTGGAAGCCCCTGCAGCCGGGTTGGAAGAGGAAGGAGAAGAAGGACCCTCGTCGCATTGAAACCCTCCGCTGTCCTTTGGGGAGTTCATACGAGCTCACCCTCAGGGCTGTTTCGTGTGTTATGGGAGGAAGCAAGGCTTCAACCATGACCACCGCACATGCCCCATCCACCAGGCCGACACGGAGGCCTACAAGAAGGCGCACGGGTCGAAGAAGCGTGCGCCCGCGGGTATCCGGGAAGCCAAAGTGGAGGGCGACAAGGACGAGCTCTCCAAGTTGATGTCGATGGGGACTGAGTTAGCCAAGGAGATCCAGGAGATCAAGAGGAACTGGGTCCCCAGGTCGGACAACAAGAACAAGGAGAACAAAGAGATCGACCAGAACAAGGACAAGGACAAGAAGCCTAGGAATAGGGGAAAGAAGAAGGGTGTCAATGAGGTTGATGCGGAGGAGAATACCCCTACTTCCACAACCGACGTCCCCTAGCGGAGCCCCTGCAGCCAAGGGCCCCAGCTAGGGCGGTCGCGGGATGGTGTCTCGGGAAGCGCCACACCATCCCAGTCGGGACACCATAAGCACAAAGGGAATGCCGCGGGCGGAAGGCCCGGTCCGGCACCCGACAGTCGCGGTGGCGGGGTGAGGGCAAGTGAAGGCACGAACCCTTGCACCGGTCCATCCTTCGCGACCAAGAATGTGTTTGATGTACTTCAAGATCTATCCGAGAGTATCGGAGGATCACCCGGACCGCAGCTGGATGCTGCAGATGGGCAGCCTGAGCCCATTGTCCACAACCTGCACCAGTCGCTTGTCGAGCTTCTGGGACGGCCGGAGATCCTGAGCTTGCACGCCGTGCGCCGAGTGGGGCGTGAGCGGCAGTTGCACCTTAAGGTCCGTGCCTTATGCGGGGAAGTGGAGAAGGTCTTCGACGTGTTGGTCGACATCGGAGCTCAGGTCAGCTTGGTCAAGGCTGGCCTACTTCCACCAGAGTGTTTGACCGACAGTCGGAAACCTGTCAGGCTGAAGGTGGCGAATGGCCAGTACATGGTGGGAGGCAGGAAGGAAGCGGCCATCGGGCTGCAGTTCGTGAACCATCGTCAGCTGAGCCGCCCAGACCTCGGCAAGGAAATGCTCCTGCAAGGTCGCTTCTACGAGGCCGAGATGGACTGGGACATGATCGTTGGGTACGACTTCATGATGGAGACGGACTCCGGCGTTCTCCCAGCCCAGGCCTCGATGACCCTTTACCAGGACGACCAGCTCTTGTGGCTTTCGTCACCTGAGGACCATGTGGAATGCCAATGGATCCACCCCGAACGCAATCAGCTCAAAGTAGCCGCGCTGGGCACTGAGCCAACTGGGCCAGCAAACCAGGAGTACGGCGTAATGCCGGAAGTGGCGAGCCGAGTGGTTGCGGAACTGGGAGCTTCGGATCTGGCCCTGGATGCGTTCTCTTCAGGAACCTCCGCCCATCTTCGGCTTTGTGAGAAGTACTGGAGCGCCCAGGACTCCGCGTGGAAGAAGCACTGGGGTCCGCATCAGGGCTTGATGTGGATCCATTGCCCCCGATGGGACATTCCAAGGGCGATAGCGAAGATTCGCAAGGACCGCTCCAAGGCAGTGCTGGTTGTTCCTATGGGATGCACCGAGGAGGAAAGTACCCGACATTGGGTGGTCTCATTGACCAACATGACCTTAAACAAGGTCGTCCTACCGGCTGGAGTGAGTGTCTATCAGGACGCTAAGGGACAGCTTATGCCACCCCAGGGATGGCCAACGGAATTCCACTATGTGGATGGGGGCCTTGATCAGGCCGACACCACAGACTTCATGTGTGTCAACCGCATCGTAGCGGAGCCCTGGCGGCAATGCTTTGCGGTTTCCCCTGTTGACATCGGAGAATCGGAAGACCCCCTCACTGAAGAGGAGTTTGATCTGGTTCAGGGGTATATGGATCAGCCCTTTCATGACTGGGGAAGCCAGCGTGAGGGCAAAGGCCAGGACAAAGCCTGGTGGGAAGTGGACTCGATCGTCTCTGGTTCCTATGATGGGAATACCTTCGTGCAGAGGCTGCTGGACCACATGTCCAGCCAGGACGAGCCAATCGGCGGTAACCCACCCACCTACGGCGGTCCATTCCGAGGCAAGACCAGAGATGGCCCTTTGGGCCACCTGGGAAGACCACCTGAGCCGAAACAGAGCGGGGTCGCTACCCCTCAAGTAAGTTCAGTGGTCCAGGTGCCCGGAAAAGCCAAGGCGGAGTCCGATGATTGCCCCAAGATCCAGGCATTGAGGGCCAGGCTGGAGCAGAAGTATGGTGATACCTTCTTCAGCGGAAAGCCTGTGTTTCCCCCACCGGTGCGTGGACCGTATGGCAAGGCCAAGATACGACTGAAGCAGGACCCCCGTGTGTATCGGCACCGGGAGTTTACCCCGAGGGGCGAGAGGAAAGAGGCCATGGAGAAGATCCTCCGTGACTTCATCGAGAGAGGCTGGCTGGAGTCGTGCCACTCTGAATGGGCCTCTCCGTGCTTCGTCGTCCCCAAGAAGGTGGCCGGTGAGTGGCGGCTCGTGGTCGACTACCGCCGCCTAAACGCCCAAACGCAGCATGACAGCTATACGCTGCCCCTCATTGAGGACATGCTGCAAAAAAAAACACCGGCGGAGGATCTTCACGGTGATTGACCTGAAACATGGTTATCATCAGATGCCTCTCGCCGAAGAGTCCCGTGCCTGCACAGCCATGAGCACTCCACTTGGACCTCTCCAGTGGAAGGTGATGCCCATGGGCGTTACCAACGGCAATGCGGCTTTTCAGCGGATGCTGGAGAACCTCCTGGAGCCGGTGCGTGACTGTGCGGACCCCTTTGTGGACGACGTGATCATCGCGTCCGGGGACCCCAGTATGAGCTACGAGGATCTCCTGGAGGCACATCAGAGGAACGTCACTCGAGTGCTGGACCTTCTGATTCGGCACAAACTCACGGGCAGCAGTGACAAGGCCACCATTGCGGTAAGCGAGGTGGTCTTCGCTGGCCACGTAGTTGGGAACGGGCAGCGAAAGCCCATACCTGGCAAGGTGGCTGCGATTGAGCACTGGGAGAAGCCCGAAACGGTCTCTGAGCTGCGTGCGTACTTGGGGTTCTGCAATTACTACTCGGGGTATATCAAGATGTATGCCGAGTATGCAGCCCCCATGACGACCATGCTCAAGGGCAACCGAGAGGAGACCAAGAAGGGGTCCAAGAAGGCTCTGGTCTGGACTGAAGAGTCCGACCGTGCCTTTGAGGGGATGAAGCAGGCGCTGCTATCCGCAGTGGGTCTGCACCTCGTGGATCCCGACCGAGGGTTTGTCCTGCGCATCGACGCTTCCGACTACGCTGTTGGCGCTGTGTTGGAACAAGTGCTTGACGATGGTAGGCACGTGCCCGTTGCCTTCTGGAGCCGAGTCCTGGCGGAAGGCCAGAGACGGACGTGGACGCCCCGAGAAAAGGAGGCGTATGCCATCGTCATGGCTCTCAGGAAATGGGCTGAGTACATAGCCCTCCATCCCGTCACCGTCTGCACCGACCATCAGAGTCTGCAGTCGTGGCACAAGGAGCACGTGGATACCCCCTCAGGTCCCGCCTCCCGACGGGCAAGATGGCATGAGATCTTGGCCAAGTTCGACCCCACGGTTGTGTATGTCCTGGTAAGGACAACACCGTGGCGGACTGTCTCAGTAGGTGGGCCTATCCCGCCAGCAAGGGCATGACGGATATCTCTGCCCATGGCGATGAGGCTGAGACCGCTGAAGCCAAGAGGATCATTGAAATGGATCGCCTGATGGAGGAGGAGTGTGTTAAATGCTTCGTCGTCATGGCTGCGGATGCCCCCCTCGGAACGAGGATGGGCAGAGCGGTCAGAGTACTCGCCCCTGATGGAGCTGAGTCCGACAAGCACCTCTTCCCTGAATCTTGCCTCCAGGATGACTGGACCGACGACTACGCCAAGTCTGAGGCCTTTCAGGCCGAATAGAGGGCTGTGACCGACCCTGATGACGGGCAGAAGTGGCCAAAGGGGCTGACTGAGGAAGATGGCAAGCTCTACCGGAACGGTAAGCTGCTGGTCCCAGAGTCCCGAGTGCTCGAGCTGTGCGAGGCTTGGCACCACCACATGATGCACCCAGGCGTCAAGAAGCAAGCCCTGGACATGCAGCGCCGGTTTGAGATCGACCAGATCAATCTCTACACCGCCATCAAGAAGGTCAGGAAGGGTTGCTCGGTGTGTCAGGCCTGCAATCCCGATAACCGGAACGTCAAGGAGGAAGCCCAATGGACCCCGGTACCTGACCAGCCCATGGAGAGCGTGGCCATGGAAATCTTCTCCATGCCCGAAGTGCACATTGGCAAGGAGACCTTTGACTGTGTGGTTCTTTGTGTGGATTGCCACAGTGGCTACGTAGTAGCCGTTCCGGCACGCAAAAAGGGGTTGCTTGCCAAGGAAGTGGCAGTCATGATGATCCGTCATTGGCTGACCGTCTTTGACATCCCACGCACCATTTGCAGTGACCGAGGGCCCCAGTTTACTGGTGGCTTCTCAAGGCCATGTGTTCCCTCATGGGAATACGTCACGCCAAGAGCGTCGCCTATCTCAGCCATTCTAACGGCCGAGCTGAAGTGGCTGGACGGCAGCTGTTCGAGAAGCTGCGCAAGATTCACATCACCAATCCACGTCGGAACTGGTTTGAGGAGATGTGGCCTGCTCTGAAGGCCGATCGTGACACCCCCACTCCGGGTGGTTTGTCCCCTCACCAGATTCTGTTCGGGAGGGACCCCCTGGGTTGGGGACTTCCCTTGTCTGGTGATGGTATGGCGATGGATGCCAAGGAATTCTTCGCGCGGCAACAGGCAACGGCGCGGGACATCCGCCAGCAGCTCGAGAAGGAGCATGCTGAGCGTCAGAAGTCGGCCCCGAGCTCGACAGCGCAGAAGTTCAGGGTGGGAGACCCGATGTGGGTGATCAGACCCTGCCCTATGGGCATTCACCGCACCAAAACCTTGTTCACACCCGGAGAGGTGGTCCGCAGGATTGGTGAGGACACCTACCGAATCAAGGTGGGTCACGGACAGTTCCGGGAGCGCCACGAGAGTCAACTCCGTGTGCGGGAACCCGACCTCCGTGGCCAACATGTGTCCCTGAGCTACGCCGCACATGAGGCTGATTCGGACGACGATTATGCTGAGCAGGGAGACTATACAGTCGAGAAGATCCTGGCTCAGCGTCCGAACGCCTCGGCACCCGGGGACCTGGACTTCTAGGTTCGTTGGCGAGGCTATGGGCCGTCCCACGACACCTGGGAACCCGTCTCCTCGTTCGTGCCGCGGATCAATACCCCCTTCATGGACTACATCCGCAAGCAGAAGACCAAGATCCATGTCTCGGACTTGGCAGCACTCACCCGGGCGATTGCAGCCAGGGGCGCCTGATCGCCGCCCTGAGCTCTCCCCTGATGCATTTTGAGCGCTTGTTGGGTCGACGGATCGTCCCCTACTTGCTTGCTCTCTCCCATCTTTCGGTGACCTGCCATCAGAGTGGCCATATACCCCCCCCTGCTGAATCCAGACGAGGATGGCCCCTCTTTTCCATTTCTGTTCGTCACTCCCCGCCTGCTGAATCCTTGGGAAACCAGGCAGGGCGACTGACCTTCATATTTTCTGAGCTCTTAGGGCCTAGAAGCCCATACGACGTTGCGCAACGGATGCCGCTGTCATCGGCATTGCGTTTTTTTGGTGTGTGGTCTGGTCCCATGGCACTTGCGGGATCCAGACCAGTCTACGTGTGTCTGCAGACTATATATGGCCTGAACTCAGGCGTTTTCCTGTCCACCCTCCTGCATTGCCTTATCCTAACCGGGGCGTGGTTTGGCGCTCTATCCAGAGTGTGTTTACACGCCTATTACCCCGCTTATTGCTTGTCTTTCTGGCCCCCCAGGAGATGTGCATCTGTATGTCAAGTGTTGTGAGCCCATCACTGAGGAATGGACTGTTTTTCACACGAATCGGAATACAAAGGCGCCCTGAGTCGCCGTGTACATGCTTTTACATAGGGTCCAGCCTGGACCAGTACCTAAGTACAGATTCTTCTGTTTGAGTGCCCGTGATACCGTGTGCCCTAGTGGCTGTGATGTGCTGAGATCCTGATGGCGCCAGGCGGAAAGCCCAGTTGCCTGACTACACTCCCAGCGGTCCGCCACTGTCAGTCCCAGTGTGAGCCTACCGACTCGCAGACGCACTTGCAGTCGGGTGGTGACCTCCGGTGTCCTGACCTCGGTCAGTCTGGCTGGGAAACTGGTGGTTTGAGGAGTCGACGCCTCCGCCCATACTGCATGGGGACTCCCCCATGCATGGCCTTCGTGGTAATGGGGCGAGGGAAAAGACGGCCTTGATGCCCGATCCCTTAGGGAGGAGCTCGTTCGGCTGTACCACTCTGGACTCGCGTCGTGGATATGGACATGGTGCGCCCAAGGAAGGACCCGTGGGGACTCTCCCCGAACCTGCGGCCTTGGGAAGCCTGGGGTAGCCTGATGGATGTTTGTGGTCGCTTTCGACCTGTGGGACCACCTCGGTCGTCGTGTGACGCATATGTTGGCCGTGTATGCCACTGCCACTGTGGTGGTAACCGTCGCAGCCGGCACCCAGTGCGCCTGGTATGGGCTAACGGGTCCTTTGGATGCCGAACAATCGCTGCCAGGACCCGGGACTTGATACTTGATACTATACTTGCAGTTACTAACAGCTACAGCACCGTACCTGTCTTACTGTGGGATTTGGGCAGCCTAACCTGCAAATCAGCCTGAAGTGAGGATGTGACAGCCCCCCCCCCCTTCAGGGGATGGTCCTGGGTCCCTGCTGCCATGCTTGGGTGTTATCGAGCCCCCCCAAGGGTTTGCTCTAAGGAGGGGGGTGAAGCGGTACCCAGAACCTATGGCCCATGGCCCGGAGGCCTGTGAGCCCTCACACTCGTTATGGCACATGGCCCGGAGGCCTGCGAGCCGTCACACCCGTGCGGAAGCCGTTGACACCGGCTATCCCTGTTCTCTAACCCGTGAAATCTGGAATCCGATTTCTAACCAATAAATCGATGTAGAATTACCGTAATTTTATTGTCTTGATCGATTTTCGGTCAGAAATCGGTGAAATACCCGATTTCTACCGCGATTTCCAATTGTCGTGAAATCGCTGCCTGATGTCACCTGTTCGCGCGCCTTCGTCACTTTGTGATGAACTTTTCTCGAGTACCTGTCACGTCAAAGCAAAGCAAGGCCAAGACAAGCTGTGATAGCAAAATAGTAGACGAAACAGTGGATCAAGAAAGGGAAAATCAGTGCAAGGCAGAGATTTTCAAGATCAAAGAAACAAGTTCAGCGCAGTGTCCCGTGGGTCTCAAGGGTCGAAGGCCTCACGCTCCGCGAGGCCCCACGGTACTGCTTCAAAATAATTCTGAGAGAGCGTCTAGCCGCCTTAGACGCGTCCGATCATGTGTTGCAAGCAGCCGCGTGTGGAGTGGACAACACAACTGAAGATTCCCGAATCCTTCGAGGGGTACACCTCCTGTGCCAGCGTGTACACAGTATGGGTGCTCCCGACCATGGTCCACAGTTACAGCGCGTGGTAAAGAAAGGTGCACAAGTCCAGCATCAGTGCTGCACGGAGGCCATGACGCGTCGGAGGGGACAACGTCGATGCAGGCCTTCGTTCAACCTTCGAGGACTCAGCAAGAGTCGCCAAGTAGCGCTGGAGAAGCCCGTCTTCGCGGCCGGCAACCTGGCTAAGCTCTTAGGAGGGGCGTGCAGCGGAATCGGTAACGATCCCTGCGTTTGCATTTCTGTAGCAGAGCTTAGCGTCGCGAAGGCTTCTGGCGCATAGCGCGAAGTCACGCAAATGACGCAATTTTACGTCAAGAGAGTGACTGAAGGCAGCCAAAAGCTCCCGTTACGTGTTTTTATTTGGCATGTATTTTTTATATAGTAAAAATTCTGTAGCTCAATATATGCGATTTGAGTGGTGTATGTTAATTCTGTTTGTTACGGAATCTGTTTGTCGTTGACGTTCAGGTTTGTGTCATATGGGAGGACCGTCAAAGGTTCTCAGAATTTTTTGTAGGCCAGCACTGGCCTGAACGCCGCATCCCTCGCCCTGGGGAAGCATGCCAGGGCATCGTGGACGCAAGCAACGCCCTCGTTGAGGGCCAAAAGTGTGGAATACGCCGGTGGCACTTAGCATCGTGGCAAGAGCACCCTCGTTGAGGGCCTACGGCTACTGGCCTATGGCGCTTAGCACCGTGGAAGCTGAAAATTGGAAGGTCTCAGCCTATGATGGATTCACTGAAGAAACCCTCGATACAGGTTAGACCTCCTGTGGATTTGGTGCGCTGCGTTTGCTATTGGGTGCCAGCAAGGCTTGGACGATCCAAGGGTTTGTATCTTTGCATGAGCAGCAGGATATTTCATTATCAAAATGAATCTGTGGTTCAAAAAACTCGTAAACTGTTCAGCTTTTCTCACGTGAAAGCAAAGCAGGACCAAGAGTGCGGCGGCAAAGTATGCAGGAATACCAAGGGATCAGCATCTTGTTTTTCTCACGTCAAAGCAAAGCAAGGGATCAGCATCTTGACTTTCTCACGTCAAAGCAAAGCAAGGCCAAGACAAGGTGTGATAGCAAAATGGTAGACGAAACAGTGGATCAAGAAAGGGAAAATCAGTGCAAGGCAGAGCTTTTCAAGATCAAAGAAACAAGTTCAGCGCAGTGTCCCGTGGGTCTCAAGGATCGAAGGCCTCACGCTCCGAGAGGCCCCAAGGTACCGCTTCACCACTACGGGTACGTTCCGCTTCGTTAACTTTCGATAGATCGCGTGGTACAGCCTCCATTACTGGGTTTGAGAGTGCTCAATTGAGCGTCCGCAGTCTACAACATCACATTCTCTATCCCCCCGAACAGACCATCAGCATGACAGACGTAATTGGATTTCTCTTACACATTTCCTCCCTCATCACACTACACATACGACACATACACAAACACATACCATCAATTGTTTGATTATTCCATTTATTTCTTTGGATATCACACTCTGAGGAATTGCTATAGTACCACTTCCATCAAAGTCTTGCCTACAAGCCAATTTCTAAGTGATTTCCTTCGTGTAGATAGCCAGTGTCCGCTTACAGGAGCCGGCATTGGTCTCACCCCGCCACATCTTTGTTGTGTAACACAAGTGAACAGGTTTAAGCTTGGTCACTTAGCCTGTGACTTGGCTAATGCATTCCGCGATGTGTTAATAAATAGTCCTACGCCGATAGCCACCGAGACCAGCGGTGCACTACGGTAGGCTCATTGAAAAGGATTATCGAAAGGTATCAAAGGCCCACAGTAATGGGCTTCTACCCTCACGCGGGTGGATAAGTACTTTCCCTGCAGTGCGATAGACCCCTTCTCTTGCGGTAGAGATAGATGACGGAGTTCAGCTCCAAGAGGATAGCCTGAATCCTGCAATTCAGTTGAGCGGAATTCACTCTTCATGTAGGAGGACAGGCCCCCGCACGGATGGCTTTGTACAACCATCTGCTGGGCAAGGGGCTCGCTGTAATTGGTCTTCCGGTAAGGTACAGAACACACTCTAACTACGATAGCATTTTTCGGAGAATTACTACTTCTACTTGTCTAAGACAACCTGACAATGATACAATTCGTGTGTGAGGCAGTGGCGGCCCTCCAGTCGTGTAGGATACCCGCTGGCTCGCACTAGAGCTGAACCGCCTTCCATGAGAGATCCGACCTTTCAACTTTATTTTCAATTATTTCTTACCTACTTCTTTTCCAACCAACCCCAGGGGACCAACCCACCCCTACCATTGAACCCAATCCCTACATTCACATTCAATTCACTGATTTTGTCATCTTTAGCACCTTGCCACAACCCACACATCTTCTTTCTCTGAATTTACATGATGACCACACCTCTACATTTTCATCCTTTCGTGCAAATTATTTGCTTTTGGTGATCTAAGTCATTTAGGACATTTCTACACAAATCAGTATTCCCGCTGGCTTCATATGTCATTAGATTCCTGTGGGCTATGTCCTACTGAGGATCATGGTACATAATGCTGTATGTAACCCAATAGGATCGCGATGCATATTGCTTTATGCTGCCGTGAAGGAATATTGATTCTTTTGTACATAATTTCTAGGCATGTTAGGTAACTGACGTTTCAGCTTTGTTTTAGAGATAGCCGGAAAGTATGAGTAAAAGGTTGGTAATGACGGACTATATCTTTCAACGCTTTTTTGGTTGAAGTATTAGCATAAATCCCCATGCCCCCAGACGGATCGATCCCCATGGCCGGGATAAGAAAGAGCAGATCCGGGTCAGATGAGTTCATGTCCTCATCGTGACTGCCACCCCCCACCCTTTGAGATGCGCTTTGAGACTGCCCGCTAAACTAATCAACAGTTAGTCATTACTGATGCTGCCTCCCTTTCTCTGTCCATGTAATGCAGGCCAAGAAACTCATTGCATCAAATAGGTACCAGCTGACATGTCTGTTGCCCATACCACAGCTGCCTAGGGATGCCAATGACTAGAGAGTGCTTTGTATGCATGAAAGGTGACTAGCACAAAATGGAAGGAAGTGCCAAACAATGTCTCGACAAGATGCACAGGCGAGAAAATGCCCACACGCCGTTTTTTTATTTTTGATACTACTCAGAGCCAATGCCCCCCCCCCTCCTACATGCGAATGGCCCCCAAACCGGAAGGAGGAATGGCCATTTGATGAAACCTAGTATGCACGTAGCAAAACCTAGTGAAATGTAGTACAACCTAGTAAAATGTAGTAAGATCAAGTAAAAAAATTGTTTAAAAAATGTTTTTTGAAAAAAACAATCTACTAGGTAAAAAAAGCAAAATTTCAAAATCATTTTTAAAACCAAAATTTTCAAATTTCTGTTTACTAAGTTTTACCTCGGGTCTACTAAGTCCAACCCCCCCCCGGCTGCCGTTTGAAACAAGGTAGTCAACACTCCGATGGTAGATGGTACTTTTGTTTAAGGGCACACTTGTGTTAGTGGCGCCCCACCCAGGCCAAACCATCATGCACATGAATTGGTTGGTACTCCGCCAACATGACAAAATACAATTGGGGTTGGGCAGTAAAAACAAAATCTGTGGAAAGTACTTACAAAAGACACCCTTGAAAATCAAGTGGGCGTTGGTATCTACATGGCGCGGTTTGCCTCGCACTATGGGATTATTGGTGCACATCCCAAACAGAGCCCTGGTCAACTCCCCTTGCAGCTTGGCCCAAAATGCTTGGTCATTTCTCAGTTGACCATCGGCATTTTGAGGATATTGAGGAGGCACTGCATACCACTTGCGACAGATCCACACACCACAACGGGTGCCAACAGCAGAAGCAGCAACAAAAGTTTTCGGCACTCCATGAGAGGCTATCTATGCCTTCGATGTGTATGACGCCTTCGACAGCCCGCCAAAGGTACTCATCAGTACGGTCCTCGCGAGACTGGGCACCCCAGCCAAGCTACTGCGCCTAATCCAAACGGTGCTTGAGTTCGGGGCAACATACATCCGAGGCTCCCCTGATGAGACCTTCAGGACCACTCGTTGCGTGAAGCAAGGGTGCCCCCTCTCCTGCTTCTAGTTTGTTGTGATCTTTGAGATACCCCTGCGTTTCTTACAGATCCACGGCATACGGCGTTCTGCCTCTGTCGATGACATATCCTCCCCCATTGCACCCTCACACGGTTTGCGCCCGGCGTCCCTTGTCCAGAAAGGCCTCAGCCTGATCGGATGCCAGCTCAATGTAACCAAAAGCGAGTCCCTTGCCCTGACGCTACCCCCCCTGACCCCCCCCTCCCTACCCAAGGACAGCCCCCCGCCTTCCCCCTTGCAGGCCGGGCATGACTTCTGGTGTCCGGTGCCGAATCCATCAACCCCAGCGTGGGCCGTCCTCTCTGAGCACCAGCTCCAGCAGGTTTCTTTCCTGATGCATCTTGGCCACCCACTGCCTGCCGGTTTCAACCAACAGCAGGGCTTCCTTGTCATTGGTGGCGAGCTTCGAGCCCAGTTAGCCGACTTGAATGCACACCCCATACAGACGCTGGACAGAGTCACCCTCATCAACACAGTGGTCCTGCCGAGGCTCCTATACCGCCGTGAATCCTTCCCCCTCACTTTCCTCCAAATACATGAAATGTCCCAAGCCATGGAACGCTTCGTCTTCGGAGTTTCAGGACTCCCCTCCCTGGTTGCACACAAAACACTGTACACACACCGCTCCCGTGGTCTGGGGCTGCGATCTTTCAAAGTTCTATACCCCACCCGAGTGTTACACAGCCTCCACAAAAACCCCCTGCTCACCTCCATGCGCACAACAGGCCACACCCCCATGTCCCCACGCGCCTTCTTCCTCAATGCCCTGTTGCAGCTTGGCCCAATGCCCTCCTCCACAATGATTCCCCTCTCCGTCTCATGGACCGCGAAGTCCAAACTGTGAGGTGCCGTTGAGGTAGCGTCTGTTGGGGGACTTACTGCATATGTTGTATCCAACCCCGGTCCCCGCCCAGACTGTACCTACACCGATGGTAGCTGTATCGGCTCCCCCCCCTCCTCGGGCTCCTCTGCAGTGCTACCGGACGGGAGCATAGTCGTCTGTAGGGTCCCAGGTAACCCCAACTCCTACACAGCCGAGCTGGTGGGAATCCTGCTTGGATCCCACTTCTCCCCCCCCCCACGCCTGCTTACAGGTCGACTGTAAGGGAGCCATCGCTGCGGCCACTGGGTCCAAACGGCCTGTCAAACACGCCAGGTGGGTCATGAGCGCACGGCACTCCCTCCTATCCAAAAATCAGTCCGTGGACTGGATTGAAGGCCACACTGGCCATGTGCATGACCAGGAGAGATCCGACGAGTACGCCAAGTACGGGTCAACCCTGCTGCCCCCCCCCCCCCCCCCCCACCGGACTCCCCACAATTCCCCTGGGATGTGAGTGTCAGAGGTGAGCTCATGGAACCGCCGCATAAAGTCTGGATACACGACTTAGTGGCACACACAACAACTTCCACTACTCCTCCTGGTACCCATTGAGGTAGAAAAGACTGGCCTGGCACAAGTGGCTGTTTGGTATCCAATCACGCCGAGGCTACAGCCACTATGCCACATACTGGAAGGACGCGTCCCCCCCAAGTGCATGTAGTCACTGCCACGTGCGACACAACATGAGTGTGCACGGAGTCATCGCCCACTGCTCCCCGACACACCCCCTTGTCAGAGCGTGGGTCCACTCATGGCCTCAGCCCTCTGTCATTCTGTCTTGGCGTGCCACAGCAGACCGGCACGATCTGCGCATCGTGGGCAGGCTGGCTGTGCCCTGTTCCCTCTACCACGTACTCCGCGCAGCCCTTCGAAGCTCCAGAGCAGCTAGACAAGCTATTGGTTCCTACCAACGCAACATGCTCGACGCCATCAATTCAGTGTTAGCAGACGATATCCCCCCCCCCTCCTCCAAAGCCAACCCCTTCGACCCTGCGGACTGGCGACCCTCCACACGTCCTGTATGACCAATTCGCTGCACCCCACCCCCCCTGCTCATGCCCATTCCTCCTGCAGGCCTATGGCAAGGCAGTGTTCTGCACCCGTCGCCGTAGTGTAAGTGGGAAACCGCCATCAGGACCCTCTGCACTACACAGGCGCCAATGCTGAGTTCTGTGTGTTCCACGCTGCAACCACGGCCTTCATGCAGTGATGCCCCCGACTATGTCACCCCACCCTGACGCCTGAAGTGTCCGCTGAACCAGCTCTCTGCCTTAATATAAATGGGAGATCGCCATCACGGCCCTCTACACATCTCAGGAGATTGCACAGTGTACTGCTTCACTGCAGCCCATCATTGATACCCGTCTGCTCTCCCTTCTCTGTGTGTGTCCTTGCTCTCTGCTTTGTCTCTCACGTTTCTATTTTTTAACCGACCAAAGCCGGGTCGGCCCATCCATGGATCAACGACGCCCACTTACACCCTGGATGTGGACATTCAATGTCTCTGCCTCCCCCTGTTGCACAGGTATGCATGACAGGAGCCTAGCAATGGTAGCTGCCAGCCCCCTGGGCACCCCCAGATCTGGCCATCACCCCCAGGGATGGAAACGGGGCGACCCCACACGGGGATAGCACCTCTGTTTTCTTCTCTACACCTTGCACTACACTTCACCTACAACACCGCGCCTGTTCGCCTGCCAACCCACCGACTTGCTGACCGATGACCAAGGGATGTGGGTCACAAATCTGTATAATGGGCTGGCCTTCCTACCAGGCGGACCGTTGAACTGTGAACTGTGTATCGCCAAAAAAAAAAAAAAGAAGCAGCAACAATAGTAGGCACACCAAAACGGCAGTCAACAGCAGCAGCAGCAGCAGCAACAGCAGAAGCAACAGCAACAGTAGCAAGGTTGGCCGTCCAGAATTGGCGCAACCCAGAACAAATATCTGCTTGACACAAGATGGACGCATGCAAGGCACAATGAAGGACCTTACATTCGTGGCACACCATGTGAGGTGTGCCATCAGAAGAAAAGCATGTGTCAACGGGGTCCACAAATTTGGGTTCGGGGTACATCCGAGCCACCTCCCAATAGACCGCTGGGGTCCTTGGGGTGGAGGCCAACTTTGATCGACTGAAGTACAGAGTAGCCCCAGCCATTTCACGCAACAACCACAATGGATCTTGTGGCACGTGCAATATGCCCTTGACAACGCGCCAAGAGGAGGCACAATGCAACGTCAAGAGACATGCCAGATGGCAACCGACACCATCAAGCTGCTGGATGAAGTTCGAATGCAGGGGTGCAATGGCAAATGCAAGGGCACTAAAAGCATCCAAAAATTTTGACCACCTCTTCCGCTGTTGTGGTCCAACATCTTCTCGCTCACCAATCAAATCCACAAGAGCCAACTCCTCCTGGTTTGCCCCAACAATGTGTGGCCGGTCACACATTTGGTCAAAGTTAAGGCAGAGGTATTGGCGAGTTTGGGCAATCAACAACAAGCGGAGCACCCAATGCTGATTGCTCCTTTTATATACCTGCGTTAGAATCAGGGTGGGGCAAAAGACATATCTATGGATGACACTTGCAAAGTGCGCTCTGCCCAAGCTGTAACCATCTGTTTGCGGCGTTGTGCACTCGCGGATCAGGCATTCCACAAAGAGTTGCGGACAATTCACGCCACGCCCATTGTGACCCAGTCCGCACTGAGAGCCGTTTGGGCAGCCCACCAGTGATACACCACAATCTGAGCACAATCCGTGACATAGCTCTCGGTGGTGAGGTCCCTGAAATGGCGTGCCTCCAACTCAAATCGTTGCGGCGACGAACCCCGAACTGTGACATGTAGTGGCTGCCTCCAATCGTTGCCAGGAAGTGCCTCTACCTCTGACGTAGACGGGTGAAACGAGTCTTGGCTATCACTCAGTGCTTTGCACAAATCAGCCAAGATTTGTTTTGCACTAGGGCCAAGTTCTTGCACTGTGTGCGCACTGCGTGCATACTGCAGACACAGAGGCTGGGATACTCCCCTAAGAATACCTGTCACCTGTCTAGTACCACCGCGAAGCAGCAAAGCCCACATGAGAACAATGAAAATGCCTTCAAGGGCCTTGAAGGGCGCCAAACATCCACATGCAGAACTACGCATCTACACATGCATAGGTTCATCAACGTGCATTTGTACCTTGCCATTTGTGTTTTGGGGGCTGATCTTTGCGAGCATCCTCAAAGCTTTCAAACATGATTTCCTCCAATGCTTTCCATCTCTTGTCTTGCGTGGTGCACCTTGACAGTTCAAATATGCCACATCCTAAATGCTTAGGAAGCTAAAAAAAAACCCGGTACGGAACCAAAAACTTGTGAAAATTGGCCGAAACTAGGGTTCGAGTATTCATCGACATCAGAAAATTCGCACTGTGTGCGCACTGCGTGCATGACATTCCCTAGGGCACCCAGAAAGAGATGTTCGGTGATCATCAGATGGTGCAACAACAATTCCGGACGGAATTGAACTAGGTGGGATGGGGTTGAGTGGGGTACTCGATGCCTCGGCCACAGAGGTGTTGCTTCCATCAACATTCATAGAGGGGGTGGGGTGCAAGATGCTTTCCACGTGCAATTCCTCCATGGCTAGAGGCGGGCTGGTAAGAGATGCATTTCTGGATGGGTGTGGGGAGGGGGGGAACAAAGCGCAGAGCGAGGGGGGTGTATTTTTGGCATGGGATTGCGTGGGATGCAAGGGATCTTCCCAACCTCCACCTCCTCCTACCACTTTTGCAAAACCCATCGCGACTCATCTCTGTCTTTAAACTTGCGAGCAACGCACTCCTCACCTTCCAAACACCACACGCACCCCTCGCAATAGACGCACCATAAGAAAACTTTCCGATGGCACTGCCCACAAGTGCAGGGGGGGGCGGTACAGGTGCATGGAATGCCACCCCTGGCTTTCAAGGTCCAATTCCAGCTTTACAAGGGATGCAAGGGCCAGGGACTCACCGTCATAGCTACCATCCAATGAGGAATTCAATTCTGAATCAGAATTGGAGTCTTACAATTCCTGGCTCCTCTTGGCGGCTTTGTTTTTTTTGGGAGCACTAAGCAAAGGGCTAGCATACAAGGTATGAACAACGATAACCAAATGTTTCAGGCAGGCAATGGCGGTAAGGGTAATACACCTGGATGAAGACGTACATATTACAATGATCTATACAGAAAATCAATAACAATTCGCAGAGAAATGCAACATGTGGGGTTCAACCAGAAATTCAAGCTCTGCCCAAGCTGTCAAATGACATAACTTCTCTAGGTCCACCAAAGAGAGGATATACCACCTTACAAAATTGACGCATGGTATCAACATAATGACTTGGAAACCGTGGGGTACCTATTTGATGCAATGGGTCCTTTGGCCTGCGTTACATGGACAGAGAAAGCGAGGTAGCATCAGTATTGACTAGCTGTTGATTAGTTTAGCGGGCGGATATCAGAAGGGTGGGGGGTGGCAGTCGCAATGAGAAAAGTCACGAAACCTCAGCTGACCCAGATCTGCTCTTTTTTATCCTTGATTTGTCTGAGGGTATGAGGATTTATACTAATACTCCAACCAAAAAGACGTTGAAAGATATAGTTGTTCATTACCAACCTTTTACTCATACTCTCTTGCTATTACTAAAGCAAAGCTGGAACATCAGAAACCTATCATGCCTGAAAATCATGTACAAAAAGTAAGAAAAAGTCACTGCCATGTCTTTCTTGGAGGGCATGATCCAGGCCAAACCCCCCTTAAAACCTTTTTGTTGATGCTAAGACTTACTTAAGCATTTTTCTTTCTCTTTTCGAGCTCAAAGTACACTTTCTCAAAGTAACTAGGGTTATAACCCTAGCCCCCCATGACGTTCACCCCTACCACTCCACTGAGCGGAGATATCTTCCTTCATGGAGGTTATACCGAAATAAAGTACGCATTTCATGCCTAAGCCCTTGGAGGTTAAGCCTAGTGGTCCCCCACCCCAAGACCCCTATACTCAACTGTTTCTACCACTTATTGTGGTTCTACGTTTTGACTGTTTCTGAATTCAGTTGCTTGGCCAAGTCAAATTCTGTGTCTGGCCTAAATCCTTTGCCCCACATTCCTAACCAACTCCATTTCATCCAAAAGACTGCACATGAAGTGCCTGAGGCTAATTGCTAGGCAAGAGTCATGCCAGCTTTCATATTAAAATCATTTCTTTTATCCATTTGTGATTGAATCTTTGTACTTAAGCCTGCTTTGTCTATCTGCAGCCCTTCTGTGATGCACTGGATTTCAAAACTATTCATTGATTCGATCCACATCCTGTTCTTGCTCTACTTGCTGCTTTGGTTTGGTTTTCCAACATCAAAACCTGCAGGATTTCATCAAACCTATTAGGGCACTAATCAAGGACATCTTTCCAGTAGCAGAGGCAACCCTCGAGAAACTTTCCAAACGACTCTGAGAAGTACACAAGCCAAAACCAGAACCAAGATGTCCACACCATCGGTACAACTGTCTGCCAGGACCTGGCCAATTTGGAGTGTGCAAGTTCAACCTGGCAACAGTGGGCCCATGTCAATGAGTGATCCCAAACTCAGAGTTGCATCTGGCTCTCAAGAAGATCCAGTTCACAGAAGGGTGGGACAAGAAGCGCCCAGAGAAGCAATACCAATACCCTTAACCACTGAGGCCTTAGCGGCCCCCGGTGACAGCCTACAGCACCTGCGTCGAAGAGTTACTGTATCTGTATTGTGCTTGTACGTAGGGTGCACAATAAACCCTTTTATCCTTATCTTGCACTTCAAAATCAAATTGTTTTAAATGAATTTCTCCATTCAGATTGATTCCCTTGGCAAACACAAAGTAGGCCTCAGCAAGAAGACGAAGTCGTGAACGAACATTGAGGTGCACCAACTGGTTGGTCCAGTAATACGGGTTCACATGCCTAAATAACAAGAAAATTGATATAACAATGAGTTCTCATTAAAAAGGCAATGAAACCTATATTTAAGCAGCTTTCTGAGTAGTCTATCTTGTCAAAGGCCTTGTCAACATTACGTAAATCACTGTTGACAGCAAAAGACGTCGACAGTTGCAACAGGCCATCTGAAGCTTCGAAATAGCTTCAAAATAGCTTCTAATATATTAGAACCTTCTAAAATGTCATAAAACATGATTAAATCACATTACAAACATATGGAATGTGATTATTCATGTATGGCTACTAATGTATCCTAGATCTCTGCTCTCTGTGGTGTACCTAAGAGCAGTAGTAGACTCTAGCAGTAAGCTATAAGCTTGAGATATAAGCTAAATATGAGCAAATATCCTTGTGTTCTAGGATCTTGAAGCTCTAGGAGGTCTATTTTTTTTGAGAAGTCCGGGATGACATTATGTTTTGGATTTGTCTTGCTGCATGTCTGCGACATATTAGATTTCCAAAAGAAGGAGTTCAAATGAAAGGATATCAAATGAAAATCAATACCAATAAGTATCACAATGGGAGGGCAAGGTATTTCCATTACAATCAGGGACCTGAGACGTTTTGAAGGTACTAATGCTGTGCGTGCTACGCAAAAGGGACACATTCATTGAGAAAGGCGCCACATGGGGCACTACCGGCAGCACACGAACGCCGCCTTCGAGCGGACGGCGCCACGGAGAGTGTCGTGAGCCTGCCTGAAGGAATTTTGTGCGGTGATCACCTTGAAGACCTCACCATGAAACACACGGCCCAACTCCCCACCACCCTGGCGGGAGAAAAAGACTTTATCGTGGAAGGCCTAACGGACGATATCATCACCCTAGCGGCCAACACCCTGGCGGCCACCACGGACGTCTGGGACGATGCTGTGGGACACCCCAGGGCACGTAACGACAGGGTGCAGGATACGGAAGACACCCTGACACCGGACGTTGTGAACCATCTGGTGAACCTAACCAGCCCACCAGAGTAGCACAACCGAAAAACCAAAGGTCTGAAGGTAACGGATTGGACGACCTTTATTTACAAGCCCCCAGATGCCCCCACGGTGACACTAACGTGCCACCAACACACCTGGTTGGTAGCACAATGGAACGCCACGGGCACAACGGACAGAGTCCACACATTCAAACCAGAAACAAAGACAGCAACCCCACTGGCACTAGGGGACCGTTTTAACCATTGCACCCACCACACCAACCACCCCCGGGCGCACTGTTTGGCCCTCAAGACGGCTATGCAGCGGACGGTGGATGCCCCAGCCACAGACACCACGCTGCCCGCCACGTGGCTCACACTCACTCGCAACCTGGCAGCCTACATAAGAAAACACGGGACATCACGGGCGGAACGCTGGATGTCCTGGCCCACGGACACGGAACGAACCCTCAAACTTTGCACCACCAACCTACAAGAACACGCGAACCAGCTTCGAGGTATGCACTGACCCTGTCAGGGACAGGGACCGGCATACAGCATCTTTCAAAACCGCAACGCGCCGAAGCAGACCCCCAGGCCAGCGGCAGAACAACCCCGGCCCAAGCCGAGGCCTCGTCCAGGGGGAGCGGGCATCCCGGCCCGCCGGGCCAAACGGCCCAAGCCGGAGCCGAAGGTGGCCCCAGTGCCGCCGCCGCCCGATCCGCAGCCGAAGCCAAAGGCCCGGGCGTACCCACTTTTTACGGTGGTGGAACGTACTGCCATGCACCCCGAATGGCCAGACGGCACGGAAGTACAAGGGGTGTCCGGGGCCACGCTCAAAGGACAACCGAAGCAACTTGTATGGTTCCGGGGCAAGATACAGGGCAGACTGGCCACTCCCGGCCAACATGGCAACCTGCAGCTCAAGATCAAATGGCAGGCGCTCCCGAAGTGGGGCGAGAAAGCGGAAACCTCGAACCTCGAACTCTGGGACGACAGGCAGTTCCCGGAGTGCCCGGTACAGCTCCGCACACCCGCCAAGCACGTTCCGCCGGGCACCTTCTGGACAGGTGACGTGCCACAGGCATGGCTCGAGGAGCCGAACGTACCTGAGGGAGCAACAGGTGGCGACAGTGATCAACCTCAAACTGCACCTGGGACAATGACTACTACCAAGCCGCGCAAGGGGCCCCCAAGGGGCCACCAAAGCGCGCGCCCACGAAGTCACCAATGCGTTCGTCAGTCTCATGTCCCTCTACGAACCAGGCTCTCTGTACGACTCGGCCAAAGCTCCAGACCTGCAAGACGTGCCTGTCATGGCGGCCTGCAACTCAGACGCCATGGTGTGGCAGGAACAGGACCTCAAAACCCAGACCCCGCCCCAGCCTAATTCCCATCCTCACCAGGACAGGACACCAATACCGCAACACATGGGTCAAGGGAGTGCCCATATCCCACAAAGGTGAGGTCCAAGTACACGTCCACCACCACCTGGGCGTAGAGGGCGGCCTGGTTGCATGTGAACTGGTCGGCCCAAAGTGGCAGCTGAATGTCATCAACGTACATGTTCCCTTTGGAGACGCCACGGAGACATTCCTCGAACACCTCGTGGAGGCCTACCAGCAACTTGCCATAATGGGGCCGACTGTCATCATGGGAGACTTCAACGCGGTTCCATCAGCGGACGATTGCGGGGGGCGGCAAACGCCCGAGGACACAGCGGTGCAAATGGCCATGCAGCACAAGGGCCTGCAGGACCTCACATCCTCTCTACGAGGCCAGGCCCCACACCGACCACCGCAACCTGGCTCAGCAGATTCCCGCATCGACCTCTGCTACGAGGACTCGGCACACATCGAGGTAGCATGGACGCGATACCACGACCTGCCGTCCAAGGTAACCGGACATCGGCCCCTGAAGGTACAAATCAAGGTACTTCAAATACCCCCGGCCTCCACGGAAGACATGGACCACGAAGAACAACCACCGATTAGACCACCAGACGAACACGACACACACAGATGGATGGAGTATTACCGCACGGTGCAGCGCATCCTGAGCCAACAAGACGGGACGGACCTCAACCTTGCCATGCGACAAGCAGCCACGGCGTGCGGCCTCCACGGAAAGCACCGGTGCGCACAGGAGGACGCCACCCTGCATCAAGACCTACGATCCCTGGTTACAGCCATATGGCGCGACAGGCGGGCACTACATACAGCAGTGCACTGTCATGACCGACAAGACTAGCATGATGCCCAGGACATCGCCGCACCGCTGGACACCACACGCCGGCAACTCAGGGAGTGGCCTGTCCGCCGGGCAAAGGAGCTAGCACAAGAACAGCAACGCTACTTTCAAAAAACACCAAACCCTACAAGTCCTTACCACACGTGGACATAGTCCTGGCTGAAACCGGCCACCGAGGCATCAAGGCGGTACGCCTGCAAGAAGGCACAGTAACCAACGATCCCAAAGTGGTCCTTGAGGAAGTCCTCAACAGCTTCCAACGCCAACACAACACCGAGGACGAGGAGTTATCAGGAGATATCGCATTTGCTGACACTCTACAACCGAACACAGCGACGAGACATGTAGGGAACCCCGTTCAACATTCGAGAACTCGATGAAGTGCTGTACAAACTGCAACCAGAAATAATCCCGGGGGTGGTCGGACTCCCGGCGGAACTCTACTGCGGGCTCCCACTAAAGCTAAAGAGACACTTGGCCGCGCGCCTGTGGGATATCGCCATCCGGAAAACGGATGTACCACCCGACTGGGCTAACCTGGTACACTCGCTGTATAAGAAAAGCGACTGGGCGAACCCAGACAACTGCAGACCCATAGTATGCGCCACCACGGAAGCCAAACTCATATGGATGCTCATCCTCAAACGGGTGGCCCTGGCAGTATACCGCGCTATACCGCCCACAATGTGGGGAGCCATACCGGGTAGGTCGACGTTGGAGGCCATATTTTTGCAAGACGCCGTCGTAGACATGGACCCGATCAGCCTCATCATCTCGTCCCTGGATGTCAAGGTGGCCTTCCCCAACACCTCGCACCGCCTCTTGCGGGCTGTCTGGAAACACATGGGACTCCCCTTCCAGGGTTTCCTACAAGCGTACCTTCCGACCCGCATGTATGCAGTGAAAACTGATGTGGGCACCACCCCATGGGTCAACCCTGGCAGTGGAGTCCGGCAAGGGGGTGCGGAAGGCCCATTCCTCTTCCTACTCGTCACCCTCCCACTGGCATTTTACATCCAGCGCACATACCCGGACGTTGCACCATACCCCCTACGGACCACGCTCCTGGCATTTGAGGACGACATGGCAGTGGTGACCGCCACCGCCCGTCAACCCCTGTCAACTACCCCGGACACCACCAGGGCCACCACCGTACTCCACGCTGTCACCAACTATCTGGAGGGCAACCAGCTACTGTTGCACAACGTCAAATCTGCCACCATGGTGCACAGCGCACCACCACCGCCCCTCCCCCCCGGGGACCCGCCCATGAATCTAGTAAGCACGGCCACCTGCCTGGGGGTCCAACAAGCGGCCACCGCCAGCGGGGTCACCCTACAAACAAACCTGATACGGCAGCTGACGCGGACACTAGTCATAGCGCGCATTGTGGCACTCTCCAACCAGGCCCTGGCGTACTTCTTTCAAGCCGTGCTCAACGCAGCTATAGGGTTCCAGGCCGTGCACCTAACGCACCCCCAACAAATGCTACAGGCAGCCACTACCAGGGTACGCCGAGCGTGGACCATCCACGGCCACCGGCCCACGTCACTACCCGCGGCGGTACGCGGGGCGTCGCCACCATACTACAGGGACAACACCGATCACCTCGTCAACAACACGTACACAGCTCACAGCCCCAAGCCACCTGCACCGTCTCATGCACAATCATGAGCCGGAGGTGAGGGAAGTCTTCACGCTGACACTGCGAGACGCCCAGTACCATCGCAACACCTGCCCCCAGTACATACTTTACCAGCGGGGCCTCCCCACCAGGGTAGGGGCCTGCATATGGAACCACCTACAACTCCTGCTACCCCACCACCAACATGTCATCCAAACCAACCATCCGTGCAGGGAGACCGGCCCTGTGCAGGTCCTACACACTGGTGTGGGTGGAGGGCCAACGGGAAGCACCACCACTCTGGACCCGGTGGGCACCACCCTACACCTCGTACAAGTCAGCCCGAACCAAATGCGGGCCCTCCAGCAAGTGGGCACACACCACGTCCCCTTCCTACAGCACCCGGAGTGGCCCAACAAGTCGGTCCTGGAAAGTCACATGCGCAACGCAGCCACACAAACCGGCAACGCACAGCCGACCGATGAGGACGTACGTGAGGCATACAACCTGTTTTGGAGCACGCACAAGCGGCCACTACCACAGGCCCCACCACGCAGGAACCAGGCCCACCACCGGCCGCCGGAACAAGTGGAGTAGGTACCTGGCGCCACGGTGCCAGCAGTACTCCTCCTGGCACCCAACGGACTCAAAACCACTTTGCGACCTGGCAGAGCGCGCGGCAACTTGTGGATGCTAACACTGTCCACGGCACACACCTTCTGTCCGCCACCGCTGTCGCAGGACAAGCTGACGGGCACCCCTACCACTTGCTGGAGATGTGGGCCACAAGCACTAGCCACCCCATGGCCCTTCCTTCAGCTACTGGCGCGCTACCACCACATACCAACGGCCCACGCTACCCCGGAACAACACCGGTAGCTGCACACACACTTCGAACGGGCCTCGGCGAAGGACACGGCCACAGTGGCGTGGGGCCCCAGCGCCGCGGTTGAATGGATAATCCACCAGGGAACGTGGGACACCAAGCATCCAGCCATTACCTTCCCGGTGCTGGCCAAACACTGCAGCACCACACCGGAGGCCCCCGCCTACCCAGTTAAACACCGCTGCTCCCAAGTCCAGGACTGGCAGACAGTCGAATGGACCACATTGCACCCACGGAAACCGCACCTGCTCCAATATGTGTACGGCTACATCACACCAGGCCACGAAGGGAACAACAACTATGTACGCATGACCCCAGCGGCAACCGGGATCATCCGCCAGGGAGTAGGCGTGTACGCTACCCGAAGACTTCAACCGGCCACCACCACAACTCCGGCCACCACGGAACAGGGAGCACGCGCCCACGCCTACCAGCCAACGACGCCATGCCGCCTGCCATGCCCTGACGACCGCAACACCGTCATTTTTGCGGATGCCTCCGGCACCACGAGCCTCACCCCAGCGGCCGGGCAGGCAGCTTTGGAGTTGCGGACGGACGCGACAGGCTGACTGCACCAACACCACCTCACAGGGGCTACCATCTTCGGAGCCTCCTCTCACAGGCAACTGGAGACACTGGCGATCATCGTGGACGCCGTCAATGACACCCACCAACAACCGCGAGACCACGCGCACCATGTGTGGGTTGTAGTAGACGCGGCGGTGGACTTCCAGATCATCGGCAAACTGGCCCGGCAGCCCCTGCACAAGGCAACCGACTCAAGCGTAGGCACCCAGACCCTACACCTCTGGGTGGCTTTACGACGCCTCCCCAAAACACGTCGTCTTACACCTCGTCAAACAAGAGTCCCATCGGTACAGCCTAGGCAACAGACACATAGACTTACACGCCCACAACCAGCTTGCCGAGCATATGCCGGACGGCGAGGACCCGCCGCTACAAGACCACATGCACACGCACCTCCCACACCTACCGCCAATCCCACACCCCGGGGAACCACCAGCCTGGGTACCAGACGACCGAATCTACAACAACACGGGACAGGTATACCACTACCCGCAACCCATTCGCACCATGGCGCACATCCGAGGCAGCCACGCCGACAACACCCTCATGAACCACCTCCAACATAAGCTGCAGACCGCGTTATACTTCTCAGCTCTTGACCCATCCCTGCTGCCGGTACACCTACAAACACGACGTGCCCAACTCTTGCTTGAACAACTGCCCCTCCTAGACAGGGTGGCACGCTGGTATGGCCGACAGGGTATAGACATACCCCCGGAATACACCCGTGGGAAATTCCTAATTTCAGGTGACGGACTACAATAAAATCTTTTCCTGAATTTTTCCGATATCACTGATTTCTGCCCACATAATAGGTATCACTCGATCCGCAATTTCCTGGCGCACACGCTGATCACAATTTCAACAACAGCTGTCCAAAAAATCGATCATGGGCAAAGATCGCACCGTGCCAAAAGCCGCAGATGCGAGCAAGTCCGTCGCAAATCGCGTGGCGCAATTCGAGAAAAGCGACCAACAGCTGAGGGATCACAGACGCAACGCGGCTCTTCGGGAAAGCAGAACAGATGAAAAAGGAAAGGAGAATGATCAACAACCCCAAACTTCCAAATCAAATCAGAAAACAAACGCCGAGAAAAACACTCCAGACGCAATTCCAAGCCAAAATGCGAGTTCAAGCCCAAACGGCAAGTCCAAGCGCCACAAGACAAAATGGATTCAAAAAACCACCCCGCAACCAAACCGTGAAACGAAAGAGGCTGTCAACGACGACATCGTCATCAACACCCAACTTCACTACAATGAAAAGCCAACGGTGGATTTTGCCAAACTTTCGGAAAAGCGCAACAAGAGTTTCACTTTCATACCTATCGAAGACTTGGAAACCCACCAAACCACCAACATTCTTGTGAACGACCCCAATGGCAACTCTCCATCCCAACTCCACCAAGACCCTCAAGATGAAAAAGTTCCGGAAGTCTATCAATTCCAATCTCAAGACAACCGAGTATACTCCGACTACATTACCATGTTACCAACCGAGGACATCATCGCCCAATTCCACAAACAACCTCATGAAATACATTTTGGGGGCACCGACTACCAACACTGTTTCAACGAGAAGTACGAGTATTCCGCCCCGTACCCAACGGAAGATCATGCACGAGCCATCAAAAATGCAAAATTGGTCACTCCCCAAAATATCACTACCCTCAACATCATGGCGGACCTCTACGAGTCCCAAACAAGAACTTTCATCTTCACTCCCACTACAAATTACGACTTCAACAAGGACGCCTCGCACAACACATCCGCACACGTGTCCATGTTGCTCAATGCTCTAGCGTCGCTCGCGCGTGCTAAAATACATGTAAGGGGTACGCTAATTCTTTTGGTGTCAGACCCGAGAGTGTGTGAAGCCACGACCGGGATTTGGGATTACTCTCAAGCCTATGCCAAAGTAAGAAGGTTTATGGTTGACCAAAAAATCTCCCAAAACTTTGTTCCGTTGAATATGGTCCTCAAGAATGATCAAAAACGTTTTGAGACTTGCTCCGTCCCACACCCTGAGGGATATATTATGATTACTTTGGACAACCTTTCCGGATTCCAGTACACACAGCCCAAATTCTCTCCTATTTCGCCGGACCATGACCTAGCACAAGCCGAGGCTTTCATCTCTCCACAACATGAAGCCCGTCACACACCACCAATCACCGATTATGTCAGAATTGACATTTCGCGAGACCTCGAAGTCCTCACCGAGGAAGATGCTTTCCAATTTTTCAACAAATTAATCAAACCCAACCTCCAAGATGCCTCATCCATTACCTCCACCAATTGCGCACACTACCGCGGTGAGATAAAAAAAAGGGGCTCGCCCATCGGCAGCACCCACGCTCGTTTCAACATCGAAACCAACTCAGCCCTCTCCTCCCAAATTGCCAAAACCGTTCAATCTTATTACCCACTAGACAGGAATTCACTCATTATGGCTTTCCCCTACAACCTCTCCGCCCATGAAAATACTTTCATGATCTCCGCCTCAAAAAGCTCCGCGAAAAACGGAGTCAAGCTTGAACCCACGGAGCTTCTAAATCGAGTGGCCTCTCTTGAAAAAATGAATTCGATTCTGCAATTCGCAATTCTACGCACCAAATACTCGGTATTGGTGCATCTGGATGTCCACTCTATTCCAAGCAACACCGAAACACGAGTTTCAAAACTCAAATGGATGAACGAACAATGCAAGAAAGCCGGCCTCACTTTTTTCAATCACGATAACACATATGCAGTTTTGTCCGACGCTCCACTAAGCTATCGTGCTAAACCCTCCTACACACCAACCGACGCCAAATCGGTGGTCATTTGTGCTCCACGCTCCATAAGTTTTAGAGACATCAACAAAGCAACTTCATTTTTTGGTACCTTCACCTCCATCCAACCGCTGGAGTCCAACCCAAGTGCCAAATCACACCAATATTTTGGAGCGCTCTTCCGAAACTTGGGATCCAGTATCCTAGCACACCAGAAAAAATTTTAGGCATCACTTTTACATCCGGTTCGCCCAACCTCTTGAAAAAACAAAACATCATTGATTCAATTGCGAAAGACCATGACACTTCTGAATGGGAAGCCACACTCTTGGCCGCCAAAGAATTTGGCTCCGAGAAACAATTGCGCTCCATCAATGAGCGATTGATCGTGGCCAAGCCCCAATGACTCCCCACCCACCCACACTCTTTCTCTCATTCAGTTCTCTATGTCTTCACTAAGTCATTACTCAGAGATGCGGATCCCCTCCGTCCTCACTTTCAATACCAACGGTATGATCTGTTTATCATGCTGCTCGAAGCGATAACATCTAACCATCCGCGATGCATCACCTCGCAAGATATTGTGCCACGCATCGATAACAATGCGAACACACTGGAACGTACACTTTCCTCACAATGCATTCTGCATGCCGTGTGGATTTCGCTCACTCATCTACGGGGCGTCAAGATTTTGATTCATCCAAGCCGGGATCGGGTAATCGTTTGCACGCCTAGTGTCACTCTGCCCTATCAGTCGCCAGCAAGTGGCCTGTCTGATTTCTGTCATGACCGGATGAAGAGTTTATCTTTTTGCAAGTGCTTCCTTCTTGACCCAGTCGGGTTACGATTGCCAAAACGGCCTCACGTTAGACTCGAGGACTCGTCAAGATCAAGGAATGTCTCGGAAGTGGTCAGTGTTAGACACGTGGTCCCATCTCTCTCATCATCATGAAGCCGTCAATTGATACCCCCCTCCCACCGGGAGTCCCCCAACCACCAAGTTACGATACCAACATTCACAAAGCACCTAAACCTACCACACCAACAGACAACTTAATCCACTCTAAAACACGTTTAACACTCACTACTCACAACACTGCCAAAAACATTGACAACCCAGACGCCATTATACTACGACACCAACAACAAGGAACCGACATACTTTGTTTACAGGAAATACCTACCGCCCCCTCCTTACATTCACTCCTAAACCTACACACTTTCACAAACATATCTTCTGACAAATCCAACGGCACAGCGATTATCATTCACTCCTCCCTATCCCCTTTCGTCACGCAAATCAAACACGACAAGGTCAATGGATGCCTTACTGCCATCGACCTTACTATACCAGGCTACCACACACTCCGTATCATTAACGTGTACAAATCACATCACGCTCATCTCCGACACAGGTTAGAGAAAACAATCTCTGCCCTCCAACAAGACCAACCGTGCCACATCATGCTCGGCGACTTCAACACATATCTCCAACCTTCTCTAGACACGGCTAATATCAAGCACAATAAATACTGGCCTTGGCTCCACGACAAGGTACACCCCACCAATCCTACCACCACACCAACCCTCATTGACCTGTATCGTAAGGACCACCCAGAGACAAAACAGTGGACGCGCCCTGCAAACAAAAGGCTCCCGTCTCACACACGCATCCACTTGATTCTCTCCTCTCCTCTTTCCAACACCATTTTCAAACCTTTCAACACCTTCATTGATATTCACAACGACATCTCCGACCACCGACCCGTATCCACTTCCATAGCCATCCGTACCAATCCGATTAACATATACAACATCCCACACAATTCCATTCACTACCGCCCCCTAAGCAAAGAAGAAAAGTCACACTTTACGTCCCTCAGTAAACCTCTTAACGACTGGCTCTCCACACATCACGACACTCTCTTCCAACAATCCGTTGAACAACTTATTCCTCTGACCGACTTCCTGTTCACCCAACTAGTCACCACCTACAAAAAAGTCACTCATCAAGCACACGAACACAAACCAACCAGCGTGGAGAAACAATTCCTTGACACTGTAAATAATCTACCTTCTACTACCTCCAGTGCACACAAAACAAAAAAACTTCAAACACTACTCAATGACTGGACCTCAGAGAAACAAGCACAAGCGCACAAGAAACTCCACCACTCCCTCATTTCTCACAAGCGCATAAAAAAGACAATCAACAACATTCTCAACCCCAGAAACACCACCCCCATCTCTCTCTTTGACCAAACTGGTCAACTCACCACCGACCCTTACGAAATGTGCAAATCTATGGGACACGCTCTCTCTTCGCTGGGAGGCCCCCCAGATTTCGACACAGACCCAGCCTTCATCGACACACTCATGACTAACTCCCCAAAAATACCCAACGACGCTCCACTACCACACTTTACCAGACACCTATGATTTTATGAAGCAGGCTCATCCCAAAATTAATTTTGGCTGATTTTTGACGAAAAATGTGACATTTTGGCGGAGAGAGGCTGCCAAAACTGGTCCATGTGCATTCCTTTGCTCCTGTGACGCGTTTTTGTTGCATCGGGCACCCTTGAAATAGGGGGGGGGGTCTTGGAAGTCCCCGCCAGGGCGAAAAAACCTGTTTCGGGCCAAAAAATGGCAAATTTTGGCACATTTTTGACAAAAAATGGCAGATTTTGGCGAAGACAGGCTGCAGAAATTGGTCTGTATGACTTTTCTTGATGCTAAGAAGTGTTTTTGGCACCGTCCGCGTCATAATCTTCAATATAGGAGAGGAAATTGTACCAATATTTGCCTAACCCACATCCTCGTCATCAAGTGGTTCCATGGAACACAATAGAAAGATTCGCGGACTCTCGCAACAACATTGACCAAATATCATGACCGTAACCATGCAAAAAAAGGCTGAAATATGGCAGTTTTGGCGAAAAATGGGGGTATACTCGCATGTCACGAGAGGTAGATGGCTTGGTGGATGTTCGTATGTTTTGGAAATCGTCAAGTGGTTCCATGGAACACCTTTGATTGATCCGCAGCCTCTTAGAAAGAGATAGAATGTGTTTTATGATGAAAGAGTGGTGAAAAAAGGCCAAAATGTGGCATTTTGGGCCAAAAATGGGGGTAGATTCGCACGTTACGAGAGCTTGATGGCTTGGTGGATGTTGCTATGTTTTGGAAATCGTCAAGTGGTTCCATTAAACACCTTTGATTGATCCGCAACCTCTTAGAAAGAGATAGAATGTGTTTTATGATGAAAGAGTGGTGAAAAAAGGCCAAAATGTGGCATTTTGGGCCAAAAATGGGGGTAGATTGGCACGTTACGAGAGCTTGATGGCTTGGTGGATGTTGCTATGTTTTGGAAATCGTCAAGTGGTTCCACGGAACACCTTTGACTGATCCGCAGCCTCTCGGAACAAGATAGAATGTGTTTTCCGACGAAAAAATGGCAAAAAAAGGCCAAATTGTGGCTTTTTGGGAGGTAATTGACCGTTTACGAGACTTGGGAGCAGTTCCGAGCGGGGTATCGTGATTGAAAAGGTGCGGGTGGTTGGTATCTTCGATTGTACGCGCAAAAAGCGCTTCGTAATCGCGTATTTTCAGATTTCTGAGCCAAAAATTGCTCTCAGCGAGTGAAAATGCGCGCGCGGCGACAGTTTCTGTTGGTTTTTTGGCATCCGCTGCGACAATAATTTTGGGATCTGGCGACTTCATAAAATCATAGGTGGAGACTTCTTCAACCTTCTTTTGTCGAACGCTAAACCACACACCGCACCTGGTTTCGACGACACATCTCTCTACCTTTTCGCCGTCTGCCCCCCTGATATACAAACCTACATTTACAGCCTGTGTTCCCTCCTTATCGCCGACCACATACCTTTTCACTGGCTTAAAGCAAAAATTTCTCTACTTTACAAAAAAGGCGACCCCCATAATCCTACAAACTACAGACCAATAGCACTACTTAATACACTTTACAAAATCATAGCTTCTTACGGTGCACACACCCTCACTTACTACGCCACAACATACCACCTCACCAACAACACACAGGTAGGTAGGTAGGTATCTTCGGGAGCTCGGGATGCCAACAACACACAGTATGGCGGACTTCCTAACCACAGAACCACAGACCACATATACACTATGATTGCCAACCTATCACTGCACCCAGACATGTACCACTTATATCTTGATTTAAAAAAAGCATTTAACTCCGTTCCTCACCGAGCCTTATGGCAAATACTCTCCAACTACAACATACCTCACTCCATCATCAACCTCATCCAAAACCTCTACGCCTGCCCCCACGACTTCCCCGTCGTCAACGACTTCGCCCTCTTTGCAGCCCAATGCATAAGGGGACTTAGACAAGGATGCCCCATGTCCCCCATACTCTTTAACCTCTTTGTCGACCCCATCATTAACCACATACAATCTCTCCTACCTAAACACGAATTCAACGACCTTTTCTCCTTCATCGACGACATCGCCCTCCAAACAACCTCCCATGCCACTCTACACAAAATGCTTCACTTCCTCTTTGTCCAAGGGCCTCGATACGGCCTTTCTTTTAACACGACTAAATCCGAACTCCACGCCCTCAACAACGCCACCCACATCACCATTCGTATTAGTCCTACCCAACATTTCAGTACCTTTACCGATGACGGCGACCCCAGAGGTTTTTATAAATACCTGGGCACCTACTTTTTCAACAAACAACAAAACCCCAGCATGCTCCAACTTCTACTTAACACCATTCACGCCTTTTTCGCCAACACATCCACCCTCCCTCTCACACACAACAAAGTCATAAAACTATCCAACATACAACTGATACCTACCCTCACCTACCGTTTAATCTACAACTCACTCCCGCAACAGGACCTCGAAAAACTGGACACCACAATTTGGAGTCATATCTCCAAGTTAGGCAAACTATCCATTCGTACCCCCAATAAAACCAAATACTCCCCCCCACACACACTAGGTTTAAACATCACGAAAATTTCTATCGTAACCCACATCCAAGCCATCAACCATATACTGCGCTACACACACGACGACGGACCTTCCCACACCAACGAAAGAGTCAAGTACACCTTGCGCTACAAGGCCACTAACCCCAACACCATGCAACGCATGACTGCCCACTCTGCTAGCTTTTTAGGTTTCCACACGCACAGCATACCCACAGTCAACCCAATTCCCCCTTCTCAAATCCCTACACACACAACAATCGAAGTCGCCTTTCTCTACTACCAATCCAACAGCCACCCACCAACATATTCCATTACGAAAAATGCCACCCATACCACAAAAACGACCCCATGGTTCCGAGGCACGGTGGACCACCCCACGCCTCAGAAAACCACAGTTACTTTCCCTGACATGTCCACAATACTCACCCCCAACCAGCAGTTTCGCTCCCTTACTCTCCCCACATCCCAAGATATTTCCAAACCTACAAAGTCTCTCTCCATACCCGACACGTCCAACCTCCCTTTTCCTTTCACTAGCACCACAACCACTCAAAATTTCATTCAATTTACCCTAAAAAACAATCTTCCTCCCACAAACCCTCAACACCTGCACTACTGGGGGTGCCACGATCTTTTAGACGCACTCGACGCCTACCCTAACGCTGCGATTGCCTACACCGACGGGTCGGATGACCCCACAGCTAACACGCCATCGGGCGCCGCCATCACCTTCAACACTACACCGCCAACAACCATCTGCAACACATCACCGGTAAAAGGATCTTACCCAGCAGAAATATATGCCATTATACTGTTTACCTATCTCCAACACCTCGACACTCTCTCTCAACCAATCATTTTTGCCATTGACAACCTGTCGGTTTGCTCCACACTCCACCAAATACAACAATTCAAAACTAAACCCTTCGCTTCTAACGCTAATTGCTTCGCTCTTTGGTACAAGTATATTTGGGAATTTCTTCACAACACCCACCTTCACATAATTTTCACCTGGATCAAAGGACACGCTGACTTCGCTGGCAATGAGCACTCTGACAAAATTTCTAAATGGATATCACTCAACCTCCACCAACACCCAGAACACCACAACCCCGACACTTTTCACTTCATATACCACAATCATACACCACTGCCAGGACGCATTACACGCAAAACTGTCAAACACCTACTTCCAAGCCATAAACACAACAACATACACCTACCTTCTAGCACCAACTTCTACGCCCACACATCGTGGTTTTCCAGATTACCTTTTCAATGGACTAACGGACTGTACTGCTGCACCGGTTTTCTTCCCCATTACAAACTCAACACATATCAATGCCCCAAATGCCACACTCATCACCCCCTCGACCCCATAACAACGATGACCGAATGCGGCACAGCAAAACCTGTTCGTGACCTCTTTTTTGAGGTCTGGCAACAACCCTTCAAACAAACAGTCATCGACTGGTGGCTACATGCATCCAAAGGAGAAAGAAGAAACTACATCCGCACGCTCATTCCCAACTCACTCAGTAATTCACTAAGAGCAATCCCACCCAACACTCCCTACTTCCAACACCTACAAAACCTGAAAACAGCCTTTAAACACAGAAGAAAACGACTCAAAACAGCACTGCAAGAGACACAAACCTGGCTCAGACAAAACCCAATTAACGATCTGCACTTACTCCAACCAGATTCCAAAGACAACCCATGGAACAACCAACACTCCATCTACAGCACTTCGTCTCACAACCCCACCTTGTTGACCTACCTAAAAGGGACAAACACAACAGTCACCAAAAAGCACCCCCACAAACACAGACACATTCACAGCAAAAACGAAAAAAACCAAATCCCAACTACTTAATTTACAGTAACTACCAACTTAGGAACACGTTACCCTAAAAAAGCCATCGCGAAAAGAAACTATGCTCCGCAAGCGACTGGGGGGTTTCTGCCCCGCTTTGGTCTCCGGGTGACGAGTTTCTCCCCCCCTCTTTTTCTTTTTGCTTTTTGTCTTTCTTTCCGTCCTCCTCATCTTCACCACCTGCGATCTGCACCCCCCCCCCCCTGACACCAGTTGGCAGATCGATGAGATGGGACCACGTCAGCACTCTTTGGATGCTCTCTTCCAGCTCCGTCTCGCACACCTTCCAATCAATCATCCAATTTACAGCCTTTTTCCCCAGCCACTGCTGTCATGTGGTACCTCGGCATTCACTGGTGGTATGAACCAGAAGGTTTTGGATACTATCATTGCTGGTTCTGGATACCGGAACCTCGCGAGCCGTCCCCGGAAGTCCTGTGGTACCTGGATTAAAAGAACACAGCATTCCAGTGCTCCGAGCCCGCTCACATACGGCGGTTGCCCTTACGCTGCATGCCAACAGATTGATAAAGTACCCTGAGATCCTCGTTCCCGTCTCCTTGATCATTGAAGTTGGCCTGTGAGTCCCTTAGCCTGTGAGGTCAATTTGACATCGGCAACAGCTCAATTACTACGGTAAGAACACCTCAGCCATCACTCGGTTCTCAGAGCTTTCCGAACGCTTCTGTGGTCAGTGGTTTCCACTTAACTGGAGGTCTTTTTTGATACCCCTGATGTTCTAAGGCCGGGCTTATTTGTTTGTTTCTGACTTCTATATATATATATATAAATATATATAGAGTCCCTTTTATTTTCGATTCGTCTTGCGTCATAACACCAACCACAGGGCTAATGGCGAAGCCACAGCCCACAGTAACCAGGCCTTTGGTGCACTTTGGAGCAGGGTCACACCCCCTGAGTTACTGTACATATGGCTGCTGTCCTTCGATGAACTTTGGCTCGCCATGAACGCTCACTTGCCCGTGGTTAGGCCGCTTTTGTGTTATGCTCGGCGGGGGGCAACCCCCATGCACCAAAAAATACCCCCCGAATACACCGTATGCCCCTGCCATCTTCAACAACTGGAGACATGGGAACACTTCAAACAATGCCCGTTGGCCCAAGGAGGAGACCACCTGGCCACGTGGACACCGGAGGGCACCAGAGCACAACACGCCAGATGGGGCCCGACCGCGCCACCGACAAATGAGGTCCGGCGACTAATGCGGCAACCAGAGATCAAGGAAGCAATGCTCAGGGGAGCCGTGCCACTCCAGCTCTACAGGGTCATCGCTGACCACGCCCGAGAACCCAAAGCCACAGTACGTCACATGCAACTCACCGCCGTCAAGAGAGCGGACGCAGAGCTATAGCACCGCGTCCAGGTGTACGCACAGGAAGCACAACAAACCTCCCACGACCGCCGTATGTATTACAACCTCCTCATCCATTACCAACACGCGCAGCCCAGCGACAAACCACACACACGGGCACATGGCAACCACCGGGAAACTGCCACCGCACCACCAACCACACCGCACTGCACTGAAGCGCCGGCACTCCCGTACAGTGACCCGATCGTCCCACGAACCGTACCTCTCCTCAGGGTGCCTGACGGTGAAGCTCCACATCCGCAGTCAGGGATTCCGTGCGGCGTCTGCTGGGAGGTACTCGACGAGAACGGCGCCCCGCTCCTTGGGCATGACCTCGGCTGCGGCGGCGCCGAGCAGCTGCACTGTTTCTGCAGCCGGGGCATCACGCACTTTCATGCCTGCCCACTTTGCCGACAGCCGCATCCCCTCTGCACAGCTCCGCCGCCACGCAAAACACAATCCGACGACCTCACGCTCCACACACTGCGCACCCTGATTGCCCAGAATCTCTGGGCGCATGACGCGGGGGACAGCCCCCACGTTGGGTCATTGGACGTCCTCAGCGAGGAGGACCCGGCGGCACCACGACCCCGCCCCCCCTGACGCACACGAACATGGGCGCTGCCAGTCGAGGGGGCGGACCCCACGATTTACGTTCCGGACTACGAACATTATAACGACGCGCCACGGGGCAGTCTACCCCGCGTGGGCAATCTGCCAGACAGTTGGGGCCCCATCAGCACCATGAACCTCAACAACTACCGCATCACCGTTGTCACCCTCACCACCTGCCTCCCGTTCACCTTCGGCTGGCTGGTGGGGGACGCGGAGTGGGCCATGGGGGTCGTCTGCGGCGCCCATGGCGGCGAACTGGGGGATTTCTTCCACCGCAGCGGGGCCCTGATCGAGGGGGCGCCCGAGAGGCTGATGGCGGCCTATCTCACGTGGTGCGGCATACCCCTCCCCCGCAGCGTTGCGCCATTGGCACGGCGCGCCCAACAGCTGCACGTCCCACTGCCGCAGCTGGGCACGTACGGCAATGCAGCGGTGGCCAGGATGATGGCCAGGGGTGCCCTGCACCACAGCTCCTCCTCCTCTACCCGGAGAACCGCGACCATCACCACCCTCCTGCTCCTCTACCCGGAGAACCGCGACCATCACCACCCTCCTGCCCCGATCGCGCGCCACAGCAGCAACCAGGGCCACAAATGTGCCTGCCCTGGCACCATCGGGGGTCGACGCGCCACAAAGCCCCACGGCCTCCACGTCCTCCAGCTCGTCGGCCTCCTCCCCACACGCAGCCGTCAACTCACCACACCGACCGCAGGCCACCGATGCCACGCAAACTACGGGCGTTCCGGCAGCTTCGGGGGCCGGCACGCCACAGAGCCCCCGACAAGAACGTGCATTGAAACGGGTGGTACAACGACACCAGCCACAACACCACTCAGCCACCGCAATCCGGGAGCACCGGGCGTCACCTGCCGGGAGGGGAACCGTGCCCAGCCCCACGAATACGGCGGCAGTAGGCACCTGTCCCGAGCAACCCCTTGGCGGCGCACACCCGCAAATGGGCCCAGCCCCGGGCTCGACAGGCGACCCAGCTCCGCAACCCCAAACACCACCTGACACGTTTACACGCGGCCGCCAGCCGGCAGCCCGCCAGGCAGCGGCAGCACAGGCCCACCCGGAGCCCCGCCCATACCACGGCACACCAAGCCGGCCGATGGAGGGCCCCGGGCACGCGACACCCGAAGGCCCCCCCACACAGACGCGTACCGCTGCCCCGACCGACACCACCAGCGCCCGGCCCCTCGGCATCGTACGCCCCCACGCCCACAGCCCCACTGAGAGCCCAAGTCCCCAGGTTCCGGCGACACCCAGCGAATCAGCCCCCGGGGGGCCATCCGCCGGCCCCGGCACAAGCCGAGCCGGCATCCCGACGGCTCCACGACCCACCAGTCGGGTCGGCAGTACGGCCCTCAGAAACGCCCTCTCCCAGTCACCCGGCCCCCATCCCCCGGGCTCGGACACAGACCCGGACCCGACGCGCGCCACCGTCCCGGCTGACAGACCGCGGTCCGCCGATCCGGGAGGCCAGCCCAGGCCGACGCCCATGCAGGAAGGCCAGACCCGAGGGGCGGCGCAACAGGGGGGGCGGCGCAGCAACACCACCCGCTCCGCCCGCCCAGCCACAACGCGAGGAGCCCACGGTGGACGCCACGGAGGAAATGGGGGGACCCCCGCAGCGGACAGAAGCGCCATCGCCAGCGGCGGACCGACCCGCCCGGGGACCTATCTAGCCGGGGGGCGGACCAGCCAGAAAGCGAGCGTGCCAGCCCACCGGAAATAGCGGCAAGCGGAAGCCACGAGGCACCAAACGCTGGCCAACCTTGTACGGGACCTGACAAACCAGTGCCGGACGCCAAGCATGCCCCCAGCCTCCCCCCACCAACTGCCCACGGGGCGCAACCCGCGGGTCGCGCGGACACCGCCCTCTTCGCGACCCCGGCGCATCACATCGACACAAGCGCGCCGGGGAAGGCGCCACCACGGGGCCCACCTGGACCCCGCGTGAAGTCCAAAGCCCGGGAAACTAACCCCGACACGCCCCAGCGCGCAGCCGACAGGGAAACGTCGCCAGGCGGGCACAACCGCGACGAAGACTCTTTTGATGCCTTCATGGAGTCCTGCAGGAGTGACCCCCGAGCGGACGAAGCACCGCCTGATCTGCGTGTCCGCCCTGAGCCACGACGCGACCATACAGAGGGCACACCCCTCAGGTGTCACACCGGGCACACCTCCAGCGAGATTACACCGCCCTGGAGAAAACTGAGCATGCTACCACCGCGGACCCGCCACCGCGAGCGGGGCAGCACCCCAGGCCCTGGACGAGCGCAGCGCCCCAGGGAGCGGGACGCCTGTGGAGGCGGGCACCAACACCGCTAGCGAGCCTACCCGCCAGCCACCGGGGACCACCCCGTTCTGGGGGCGGGGGCATCTGGACTACGCACACTCGGAAGGCGAAGCCCGCCACCCCAGGGCCCACGCAGAAAAGGCGGCGGCCCAAGACCTGGGCCTATGGATTGACAGGCTCACCACAGGGGAGCAGCTCATCCTGGTGGTCAGCATCTGATGGCTACTTACTTCGCGGTCCCGCCACCTCGAGGAGGGAACTCGCACCATGGTAGACATTACCTTCGGCCATCGGACGGGGAACACGCTCCCCGCCACCATGGACGACCCCGGCCAGTGGCACTATGTGGCCACCCGGATCATGGCGCATATGGAGGCCTACAGCCCGGACAAAATGAACGGGCTACACTCGCAGTGGCACCTGCGCATCCGTACAGCCATGCAAAGGCACAACATCTGGGACATCCTTGGATCCCCGGGCTACCAGGGGCACGCCTCAGGCCACCGGCAACCACGGTCCCAGGAGGTCCCGGAGCCTCTCAGGCAGGCGGCACGCCGTAACTCCCCAGGAGGCCACCAGGGGCGGCCACCTGGGATGGGTTCCCCCTCTGGCACTTACAGAAGCCCCCTCTGACTGTTCGCCCCGCGGAGGGGCCAAGGCAGTCCTGACACCCCAGGGGTGCAGGGCGGCACGCCGGAGCGGCACCAGGAGACAAGGAACCCTGGCCACTCCCAGAGCCGCAGCTGCACGCCGCCTCCCACAGCACGGCGGGTCGTCTTCCTCGAGGATATGGACAGAGGCCATGGAGGTCCCAACGACCTCAACGCCCAACAGACATCATCTGCCACCGATCCCCGACGCCGGTCCAAGAGGCCCCGCACCGAACGGGCGCACATCCCCACCGTTCCCACGCAAGCCGAGCGAGAGCGACAGGCAGCGCTTCACACGGACCCCCACCAGGCAGGAGAACGGAACGTCCAGCTCGTCCGCCGCCTACCTCCCGGGGTCGGCGGCCGGCCCGCCGCCGGGGGGACAGCACGCCGCGGACACACGGCCAAGGGGACCCGCGGCAGACCAACGGCCTGCACAAGGGGTGGGGGGACAACCCCCCCAACGCCCCCCCGAGGAGCGGGGCGCGGTGACACCGGTCCCGGGCACGGGCACCGGCCACCCGACCACCTCGGCCCATACACCACGGGGTCCCCCACCCCAGCTGCAACACAACCGAACCGCCGGGGCGCGGAGGACGCACCGCGACAACGGGAGCACGAAGCGAGCGGCCCAGGAGCGGACGAAGAAACCCCAGAGACCTCCGTCCCTCAGACATCCGCTGACTCACTGCCCACCGCCGCTGCCTGTTCGATGCCCGAGCAACGGGAGCCTTCCAGGGGGAACGTGCCTTGCAGACACCCTGGCACCACCCAAGGGCACTCCTCCACGACTGGCGTCACACCGGACCAGGACCAGGAGACCATGCCCCCCCCACCCCCCAGACCACCGCAACAGAAGAACACGGACCCCTTTGAGGACGCGGAACTGAGGGCGCTCTACGGCATCCACGCCACCGCACCCTCGAGCGGGCTGGCGGCAGCCTCCCAGGAACACCTCCAGAACGTCAACCCACACAGGCTCTTGGCCGTCGTCCCCCTGCTGCACGCCGCGACAAGCGACATCTTTGTGCGGCAGCTCGAGGCGCTCGTCACCCCCGGGACACAGATCACTGATGACTGATGACCTTGTTGACAAGTGGATCTGGTGGTTCAACACCCACCAGCCGGACCAGAGAGGCATATGGGTCCCACACCTGGGCTGGGCACACACACTCATTGCGCCACCGACGGACCCCAGGCCCGCGCCCAGCACCGGGGGCCGGGAACGGGCCGCCCCGCCACCGAGAGCCAAAACACTCAACATCCCACCGTACAAAGACCTGGCGGATTCGGAAAGCAGGGCAGCCCGCGATAGGGGGCGCAACCTCAAGAGCATGGTGGAGCGGTACCCGGAGATGGCACACGCAGCGCCCCGACCACGCAAAGGTGACCCCAGCACCATCGCCATGATTGTGTTGGAAAGTGGCCACTACTACCAAGTGCGGATCACCCGGCACCCGCAGGAGCGCCACTGGAGCCTGGAAGCCGTCGACTCCATGCTCCCGGCAAACGCAGCCCTGCCGGACAGCCCCACCTCCCTGCCCAACGACTAGCCCCCAGACCCCCTAACGGCCATCGTGTCGGGGGCAGCCGGCACCTGGCACCCAGGCCATGCCCTCTACTGCCTCTGGCGGCGGGCGCAGCGCCGCTGGCTGCACACCAGGGACTGGACGGCGACGTGGTGGTTCCACCTGGACGGCCGGCAGCAGCTGGAGGCCATCCCCCAGCACGAGCAAACGGCGGAGACCCCCACAGCAACCAACCTGTGCCCCGTCTTCGCGATCCACCAGATCCGGGCGCTGGCGATGGGCGGGCAACTGCAGCCCGCCATCCGCACTGAGACAGAAGCCCAGGCGGCACACGCGGCCCTTGTGCACGAGATCCTCAGCCCCCTCCGCAGCGCCCTCTAACGGCGCGTGGGAAACCCCCCAGGGCCCTGAACCCCCGCGAGCCGAAATCGGGAACACACCCCCATGAACACGCGGGGCGACACCATCGGGACCGCCCCGCCCCGCCTGACGCGGCACACGCGTGCCCTGCCCACCGCGGCCGATCACCGGCAGTGCAACGACGACACACCGCCGCGCACACGCGGCAAAAATCCGAAACTGGCCACCCGCTGATGAGAAGACGACACGGCAACCCCGGGATCACCTCGTCCCACCGGGGGCCCCGACGATGGACGTCAAACCAGCGGCTGCGGGACCGGCCGTAAACCGCGACGACCCCAGGCAAGCCGACCTTGCTCGGGAGGACCCCCTCGTACAACCCGACAACGCGCGACCGCGCAACGCACTCTACCAACGCCTGTAGGTCGGGCACGCCAGCGAGAAGGGCGTCAAACTGCCCGGCTCATGCAGCAGACACCCAACGAATGCGGGCTAGCCTTGGCAGCCCTACGGCCCATGATATGGAGCACGAACACTGACCCAACGAACCCGCCGAACCCCAACGAATTCCTCAGACATCCCCCGGGCCGGGGCCACGCTACCCGGACCCCCGCAATCCATCAACGTCAGAGAAAAGGACGGGGCCCGACACGGACCTGTCCTGCCGCCTAACCTTTCTATCCCAAAAGCCGGGCACACGATGGACCGGGCCAACGGGGCAGCCAAACACGCGGGACGCACGGGCTCTCCGATGACCACAGGAATGTTATCAAGAAGTCGTCAAGAACGTTACCTTCCAGGGCGAGGGTCGAGGGATAGGTGCGCCACTGGAGCCGACGGGCACCTCCTCCGAGAAAGTTCAACGCCAAGGCACCAGGTCACAGGACACCCACAACGGTGCCGCTGGGGCCGATTCAGCACATGTAACCTGCGACAATGGTGCGAGGGACACGTTCCCCGCAGCCCAGAAAGCTAACAGCGTCAAGGAGCGAGAGTGGGGCCTCGACACTGACCAGCATTCCTTTTGTCCTCCTGACCCCTACCAGGAACACGCAAGGGGCAAAGAGCTCACGGCGCGGGACCCACAAGCCCGCCCGCTCCTGCCGGCAAACATGGGAGTGTTGCGCCGAGCCCAGCCCGCCGCGCCCCACGGGGCGCCCCGACACCAGAACACGAGCCAAACCACCCTCACCTCCCGAAACTGCACAGAGGCATCGGCACGCACACCACCGGACCCGCAAGACATGGCACGATACGGCACACGACAGGCCGGCAAACACAAGCACGAGCACGGCACCACTGAGCAAGAGCAGTGCCCTGGGGCTCCCATGGGGAGCACGGGGATGCGTCGAGGGGGACCGAAGGGGCCTTGCCACTGACGGGGGTGTACATATGATCGGCACAAGCGATGCTGAAAGGACAGCTGAAGGGCACTGCGAAATACCAGATGATGGGTTGTGCGTGTAACAATGCCTCCAGGGCGGGACAGGGCATGTCGTACCGAATTTCAAAACTTTTCCCAGCGGTCGGACCAATTGTCGCTACTTTTCTCCCCCTGAGGACACGCCCCAACATGAGGGGGCGACGCACCGTCAAAACATACCATACCGGCCCAACGCAACTGGATCAACCGGGACCGACCCTACACGGCCACCACGGCCCAACGCATCCGACGGCAGGACAAGCCGACCATTGGGCGGCGAAGATGACGGCTTACCAACACAAGTACTGGCAACAACACAACAACCACACGCACGGACGTCCCGAAACCGAGCAAGCCACGAAGAAACACACCCGACGGGAAACGAATGACATAGGGGACAGCTACAGCGACCAAACACGGCAGGCCGGGCCCATACGGACCACCACAGAACCCCGGACGGGCCGACCACTGGCGGCCACGACACCGGCGAACCAACACCACGCACCGGGCGCGCCCCGGTCGCAACACATCCACCACACCGGACAGGCCGGCCACAGCAAGCCTCAGAACAAACGGAGAGGACAACAAAGACAACATCCGGCTACACCGGCGCGGGCTGCAGCGCAATCAACCCCACGACGCACAGGCCGACCATAAGGCGGCTGACACAACCGAGTACCGACCAAACTGCTGCAGAAAAACGACCCGACAATGAACAGACCGCACGCAAGCCAGCCAACACCGAACCGGCCAGGCATGCAAGGGTCGAAACGGGAACAGCGTCCCATGGGTTGGTGACAACATGCTGCGCCACGCCCGCGGGCGACCATATGCACGAACGCACCATAACGCCGAGATTCCTCCATTCGACAACCGACCAACCAACCAAAACGACCTACTTCGGACCCCCGACCCGAAGGCCCAAACGACTCACCATAACAGGCTGCGCACACGCAGATCTTCGCACGAAGGCGACCACTGCGCACACATCGTCTACATGACAGCCTAGGACACGACAGCGCTGGCAGCAGCAGAAAAGACCCAACGATGAACAAGCTGACCATAAGGCGGCTGACACATCCAAGCACCAGCCAAACAGCTGCGGCAACAACGACGCGACCATAAACAGGCCACACGCGAGCCGGCCAACATGGAACCAGCCAGACATGCAAGGGTCAATACGGGAACGGCGTCCCACGGGTTGGCGACACCACGGTGAGCCAGGGCCGCCTGACTATACCAACAGACACGACAGCACACCACAACTCTACCATTACCCACCGACGAACCTACGGCAACGAATTACTTCAAACCCCCGCCCCCCCGGGAGAGTGCAAGCTCAGCCGGGTCAGGAGGCGTGAGTGTGCGCCACAGCATGCGAGTCCCGTAGCACGTGCTTCTTCAAGTCGCCTCACGCCTACTGACAACCAACCCAGGTTGGGGTGCCTGCAGGAAAAGGCCTATGGCCTGGCTCCGGGCCCCTGGGCCCCAGAATAAAGAGGTTGATGAGGATGTGCGATGGGACATTCCGCCACGTATCATCCGCCCAAAGGAGAGGAATGTGAGACTTCGGTCAAACATGGGTTACTGCTCGCAGCGACCGCGCCCTTCCCCCATATGGGGGAGCCGCTTTGTGGGGGCACGTGCAGTAGGGCCGTGGCTGGGTGAGCAAAAGCCCCTTGGTAAGACCCCCCTGCGGGGCAACCCCAGTCCCCAGATGACCTACCTACCTACCTCTGGGAGGTCTAGTAGAGATCCTCTAGAAAACTGCTGAGAGGCCCAAATGCCCTGACTTATTACCCCCCCCTCCTAAGCTTCATGCACATTCGCTATGAATGTTCATGACAAGCTGATAATCTAGCATAAGGAAGGGTATGGGCATAAGGAACGCTCGTATTGAATGTTCTAAGTGTCACTTGTAGTGTTTTAGTACCCCCTCCCTAGAGGTAAAGATATATCTCTACCTAAGGGGGTAACGTTCCTAAGTCTTGAGTATGGTAGGGCTCAAAATGAAAAATGAGAAACACTAAGCAAAAAGCTAGCATACAACGTATGAACAATGATAACCCAAATTTTCAGGCAAACAACGAGGGTAAGGGTAATACACCTGGATGTAGACGTAAAAATTACAATGAGCTATACGGAAAATCAATCACAATTGAGAATCAAATGCAACATGTGGGTTAAACTGGAAATTCAAGCTGTGCCCAAGCTGTCTATTGACATGACTTGTCTTTGCCATCCAAAGAGAGGTTGTGCCACCTTACTCAACGGACGCGTTACATGTGGCTACCTAACACAATGGATGCATTGGTAAGGGTTCAGAAGTCCCTGGGCCCAGGCAACATGCAATATGCCATGTTGTTCAAACAAAGAATACAAGCACTTCCGTCAATGATATACTTCCCTTTTAAAATAGTCTTGTATCTCCAACTCGCAACACTTTGCAGCCACAAAATAAGCCAAAACATGGGATTTTTCAACAAAGAACCCTATGGGGGACCAAGATTCTTCGTTCCCGAAAGGGGGGGCCATTGAAAGGGGGGACCATGATTCTTCCTTCTGGGTGGGGGGGCCATTGGCATGGGGGGGCCATTGGCAAGGGGGGTTGTGTGTGGGTCCGAGTGTGCCACTCAATGCACTGCTCTGTGCACATCCTGGTGCCGCTCCTGGTGCTGTGCAGTGCTGTTGCACATTTTGGTGTGGGGTGTATTGCATGTTGCTGTGTTCTTCTCTGTGAGCATCTCCATGTGTGTGCCAGTGCAGTAATCTGTGCCCTTCTCTTGGCACTCCCTTCTGTGTGTCCGTCTGCACATTGTTTCGCATTTTTCAGTGCACCTTCCATGCAGTGTTGTATATCTTTCTACTGATATCTGTCCACATACTTGTGTGCTATACAGTGCACACACCGTTGAACCTCTCTGCACCTCTCTGCACGTTTCTGTGTGCATGCTTCTTCGCGTATCTTTTTGCAATTGTGCGGCATTTGCTTTTGTCATGTCTTTGCACACTCTATTCTCTCTTGCCCACATTGCAATGGCACTGTGCTGTTCGTTTTTGTACACAGCTTCGCCTACGTCTTCTGGCGCATTTCGGTGCACACCACAACACCATCACAGTGCACAATTTTTCCTGCTCCTCTTCAGTTGGCAGTGCTGTGCTCTGCCTGTCTGCAGGGGCCGCTGCATCCCCGTGGACGCATGGTGCTTGTCTTCAATTGCCTACACACCATTGTGGGTGCAGCATTGTGGACAAGGTCGTGCGTTTTCAGGCCATTGCACTGTCGTGCCCTGCCAAGTCCGAATGAGTCATCCTCTGTCCACCCAAAACAAATACCTGCCCAACAATAGCCTAGCGGTGTGCAGCCAAACGTGCACTGGCGAAACCCAAGCCAAGGCGCCCCCCACACAGCATTTGCGGCAGCTACAACCAACCACACAGCAGGTGATGCCAGAAGCACACGGCGTAGTCACCCAGCACTCGCTAAAGAAGGTCCCTACCAGGACCGGCCCCTGCTGTACCCCTTCCACCATTGCCTGTCACTCCTATGGTCTTGCTTCTCACCAGGTTCCGCATGATCTTGCCCTATCCTGCACAATTTCCCTCAAAAAAGAGTAAAATATGGCTCCTTCACACAAATCCTGATCCCTTGCAATAACCAACTCCCAAGTACAATTGCTCAAATCCAAATAATCCACACTGAGGGCTTCCAAGGGTGTTTAATGTCCCGCGTTGACACCCAACAGCTCCTTTCAACATGCCGGTCGTCTCACGGTGCACACAGAGACACGGGCGCTGGGCATGTACATAGAATTGCACCAATTGAATAATGGAAAAACAAAGCCCTGAAATTGACATATGAACACAAATCAAGCAAAATTGAGGAAACATACACAATCGCAGCCAAAGACCCCTCATTCCCTGGACTCAGGACCTTCCCTTGACTCGCCAACATGATGCCCTGAACCAAGTCAAATAAGATGGCTAAATGCCATGTGTCAAAAGTCACTACACAAACCCCAAAAATGAGTAAAATGTGTAAAATGTGTGAGCAACATAGCATAGTTCACGGATCTCTAGGCACTTTACTGTTAGCCGACCAGTTGAGCACATAAAATACAAAAATGAGCATAAAATGAGGTCAAAAAAATGCAAATGTTGCTAAATTCAAGATAGTCAGAATAGTATATAACTTCGCTCACCCATGGTATCAACATATGGGTCAAAGCACAATTGATTGCGACAATTTGCAAACGATCCCCCCACTTGGATCTCCGGATGGACGCATAGGGACACCTTCAAACCTCCTCCCGACACGCACCATGAAAATGGGAAAATTGATAGTGGCGCTTGTGGGTCGCTCTGTAAGCCTTCCCACATTAACTATATGTGCGGTAGACTTAGTCCAGCGCTATGGAGCTCACCATTGGGACATGGGTGAAGCCCTTGCCACGTATGACTCCACATATCTTCCTACAAACGGAGATATATAACATGGGCGTGAGTATAGCGAAGCACATACCATGCATATAACACATACCCTCAAAAATGGCTCCCACCATGGTATGTCATGACACTTAATGGTCATAACTTCACGTTAAAAATACGTAGGAACCCAAAGAAAAGTTTCTTTGCAACACCAATACTGGTGCAGTACACTCTAAGCCCATAATGAAATATTCGGTATCATGGTCGAAGAGTTGTAAAGCACTTTCTACCCCCTCGACCATGATCCTTTGATACCACCGGCAGGTGTGCATGCCAAGGACGTTCGACGCTTTCTAAATTGAGTTGAGACCAAGGCTATTCCAATGCAAGTCTCAAAACTGGGACACCTCGCAGTGAACCGGAGATATGATGTTTCAAAGTGGCCTCACGAATCAATTTTGTTTCGCCTATATCTCCAAGAAAAATGAAGGAGACAACAAAAAGAAGGTTGATTCGTGATCGGGGAAGAATGTAGGACCACTCGAAATACTTCATATTCAGTGCGGCGACCTCGAAATCGAAAATCCGATTCTGAATGTCTGAAATAATTGGATTAATTTTGCCAGTGTATAACATGAAAATTGCGGAAGAAAGAACCCTTTTCTGATGAAATTTAACCCTTCATCGGGGTTTCTGCTAAAATATCTGGAAATAACAGTTAACCAATCGGTTACCGCAAAATCGCGAGCCAACTGACAGTCACCGATACATTGACAATCAGAACGGATAGCTCAAGAATTACGGAAACATTATGATAAAAAAACCTTGTTGATTCCTGACATTCTGATATATAAATCTCAGCCGACGGCGCCTCGGTATTGAATATGGCCGCTCATAGCTGGAATGGCCAAGTCCATCACACTATCACATCGGGTTAGGTCACGTGGATGGGAGAGTATGATATCAGCCAATGGCGGCTTGCCAGTCCATAGATACACACCCCAAGTGACCCAAGGATGGCCACGGGGGTCCGAACCGGCTTCAGCCCCCTTCCCAGAGCGTTGTATCTGCTTGGAGGTCATTGAAGAGAGGACGGGAGGACCCCAATGGGCTCTAACCCCCCCTCCCATGTCCCAAGGACACATGGAGGCTCCACATACGGCGTAGGCGTCCCCCATGCCCCAAGGAAGGGGTGAGGACACTCATAATCGGTCCCCTCCGCCATATCCGGTCTCCTCTTGATCTACAACATGGACCAAGGGGATCAAAGATAGAGAAACGTCGTCGGTTGACCTAAATACGGATACAACAATGAAATATATATGTGGAGACCGACTGAAGGGGGTATATGGCCAATCAAGGCCAAAAAAAAATCCGGATGAACGCCCTCACCCGTCTCCCAAACACAAAGACCATCATAAATGCCAAGGGGGATCCATTACGGTGCTGTAGCAGCCACCAAATGGACTAACACGTCCTTGACATCTAAGGAAATGTTTTTTTTCGTCAGATAATCCATCCAGATCGTAGTATACCTCGGCACGAAACTGCTCGGAGGCTCCAACGAATCTCTGGATGCGGCAAATCCCTTCCAACGGACTTTATAAAGCCGCCCCCCGGGCGTCCCCGGGTCTGGCTTGTCCGTCAGGATCTTTTCGGCGGTGAAGTCGTCGTCCTCCCCTTCGTCATCAGAGTCCAGATCTCCGGCTGTGAACTCGAAGGTGACGGGACGTCCGCTTGGGTCTGGTGCTCGGGGACGAAGCTGGGTATGGTCGCGGTCCAGAATCTTGTTATCCCCCACACGAAATGCATACACATCCTGCCCGACCTTCCGAACGATTACCCCCGGCACATACCAAGACGCCTGCCGATGCCTGGACAGGACATCCTTGTGGTGCCGCTCCACCCACACGGTGTCTCTGCGAGCATGTTTCTGGACTTTTCCCTGCTTGAAGTACTTGGCCCTCTTCTCATGCTCGTCCTGAAGCGCTTTGCACACCTTGGCCGCCGTGTCGTCCGCCTCAGCCATCATAGCACTCGCATCCCTGGCCACTTTGCCATGGTTCAACCACGGGAGAGTGCGTGACACTCGATCCTGTAGGAACAGGATACCATGGGGCGACAGTCCAGTGGGCTTCAGAAGGTCGTGGTACGCCTGGAGTACTCTCCACAGCGAATTATACCAATTCTGGCCCGGTTTGTCAATGTGCAGCTGGCGGAACTTTTCGAACATCTGCTGCCCGGCCACCTCAGACCGGCCATTCGACCGGCTGTGGTACGCCACGGTCTTGGCGTACCGAATCCTCATGTGCTTGCACATCGTCTTGAACCACGTCCCCACAAATTGACTGCCCCGATCGCTGCAGATGACAACTGGGACATCAAAAATCGTCAGCCAATGCCTGATCATGGCATTAGCGACGGTATTGGCCTGCAGCCCCACTCCATGCTTGTCCTTCTTGTCCTTCTTCTTGAACTTCTTGCCGGGGACCGCCACGATATACCCGCTGTGCCTACCCACCGCCAGGATGACACAGTCGTAGGTCTCTCTTTCCACGGTGACCTTAGGCATGGCAAATACATCCATGGCCACGGACCGCATAGGGGCCTCCGGTATAGCCGTATACACCGGGTTGCCCGCTGTGGAATGGTTGGGGCTCTTCTTGGCCTGACACACGGCGCAGTCGCTGCAGTACTTGTCCAGGACGGCGTAGTACCCCGGTGGGAACTTGAAGCGCCACTCCAGGTCCTGCTGCATCTTGTCCCGACCAGGAGGCATGAGCTGGGCTTTATTCCAGTGGGCAATCAGCTCCTCCATTCGGTTCTTAGGGACTAATAGCTTGTCCTGCAGGATTGATTTATCCCCATCCTCTGTCAAGCCTTCAGGCCATTCGTCGTCCGACGGGGCGCTCAGGGCATTCCAGTACCTGCTCCAGTGCTCGGATGCCGCATAGTCATCCGACCAGTCTTCTGTTAGCACCGACCTGACTAGCTCTACGGGGGCCACCATCCATTGCTCGAGGGTTTCCTCTCGAATAGCTTGGACTCGGGCGCCCCGGAACTGGGCCAGGTCTGTACGATTTGCCATCACCACAAAGCACTTGACCCCCTCTTGCTCCATGGCCTTCTCCATCTCGATGATGCGCTTGGCCTCCTCGGTCTCCTCGGCGTCCCCATGGCTGGATATGTCGATCTATGCCTTGCCCGCGGGGTAGGCCCATCGACTGAGGCAATCTGCCACAGTGTTGTCCTCCCCCGGGACATATACGACGCTGAGGTCGAACTTGGCGGGCGTCTCGTGCCACCGGGCCCTCCTTGCCGCCGGTCCCGAGGGGGTGTCAACGTGCTCCTTGTGCGAGCTCTGTAAGGACTGATGGTTCATGCAAACCACCACCGGTTGTAATCTGATGTGGACAGACCACTTCCTGAGCGCACAAACCATGGCGTACGTCTCCTTCTCCCTCGCGGTCCAGGTTCGACGTTGGCCCTCGGCCAGGATCCGGCTCCAAAACGCCACGGGTACGTGTGACCCGTCGTCCCGGACCTGCTCGAGGACTGCCCCTACAGCATATTCCGAGGCGTCCGTCTGTAGCAGGAATCCCTTGTCCGGGTCCACCAGGAATAGCCCCGGCTGCCCCAGGAGTCGCTCCTCCAGGCGGCTGAATGCATCTTCGGCCTCAGGGGTCCAGGCAAGCTTCTTCTTGCTCCCCTTCCGGCCATCGAACTTGCCCACCTGCAGCATCTTGTGCAGCGGCCCCGATAGTTCTGCATACATCCGGACGTAGCCCGAATAGTAATTGCAGAACCCCATGAAGGATCGGAGTTCGCTGATGGTCTGGGGCTTTTGCCAGTGGTGCAGGGACGCCAGCTTCCCAGGCATGGGACGGCGTTGCCTGTGACCAACCACGTGACCCGCAAACTCCACTTCCCTCACGAAGAGTGAGGCTTTGGTGGGCTTGCACACCATGTTGTGCCTGTCCAGCTCGCTGAGCACTCTGCGCAGATCCTTCTCATGCGCTTCGATGAACTCGTCCTCAGTCATGTCTTCCGTGCCGGACCCGATGATGACGTCATCCACAAAGGGGTCGGCACAGTCCCGGACAGGATCGGATAGGTCCTCCATCATGCGTTGGAAAGCGGCGTTGCCATTCTTGGCGCCCATAGGCACCACTTTCCACTGCATGGGCCCCAGCGGCGTCGACATCGCTGTGCAGGGCCTGGAGTTCGGGTGTAGCGGCATCTGGTGATAGCCGTGTTTCAGGTCTAACACCGTGAAGATCCGCTTTTTTTGTTGGTTTTGGAGGATGGTGTCAATCAGAGGAAGCGAGTACGAGTCGTGCTCGGTTTTCTCGTTCAAACCTCTGTAATCAACCACCAACCTCCACTCGCCCTTCTCTTTCCTGGGCATGATAAAGACTGGACTGGCCCACTCACTGTCGGAGGGTTTGATCCAGCCCCGCTCAATAAACTCAGCCAACAACTTCTTAATCGCCTCGGCCCGATCGCCCTGAAGTTGGTACTCCCGATGACGATAGATCTTGGGGTTCGGCTTCAGCTTGATCCTCGCTGTGCCAAACCTCCCACGATCTGGAGGGTTCTTGTTGGCGACGCCACTGAATAGCCACGCATAGGCATTTATCAGCCTCTCCTTCAGCTCGGCGACCTTCGGGTTCTCCCAAGCCTCTTCAGCCGCTTGCTTTGCTATCGATACCACCGACCGCACTGCGGTATAGGCCTCTTCTGGGTCCGAGTCCGACTTCTCCTTGTCCGATATGCCGTCTTCATCGTCGTGGGGCGCGCTTCCCACCGATAATCTTCGGAAATTTGCGGCATCAGCTGAGTTCTTGTCGCTACCGGCCCCCATTCTTGGAAAATCCCACGTCAGCGGGTCCGACCCAACCGGACCATCATATTGGTCCGCGATGTGATCCATGACCCTCGCCACGAACTCATCCTTCTCGTACTTGCTGGTGACCAACATTATGTCATCCCACCAATGCAGAGATGTGAACATGGTTCGCCCCTTCTTGGCTGCCACACGGTCGTGCATCCCCATCTGCATGTAATTGACGACGTGGTCGATCTCGGCGTGGGACAGGACGTCAATGCCATCCATTGGCTGATCCGTCCCTTCCTTGGGCTCAAACATGACCCGCATGGGCACCGCCTCAACCCTACGGATGCATGCTTCATCACCCGTGGGCTGGGTTTGCGCCCCATCCACCAGGAAAGCCTTGGTACCCCACGCTTGACCCGGGGAGGGCATTGATAAACCCTTGGCGTCGATGAACATCTCCTCCTCTGGCCCGAATGACATCTCGTTCAGGGTGATGGAATCCAGCGTCGACTTGAGACCTTCCAGCGGACATGGGGTGGATCCTATGCCGGTTATGATCAGGATTCCCTTCGCCCTATCCGCGACGATCTTCTCCACCGTACGTCTGGTATTCTCCAGGGAGCCATGCCAATACATGGGCCCCCACTCCTTCAAACTCCAATGCCTGTGCCAGGCTGAGTCTCCTCGATGCCAATGCCTCCTACAGTTCCTCAAAAGTGGGGCATCCTGGGAAGCGAAGACGTCCGTCTCGGGCGCTTCGGCTCCCTGCGTCTGAATCATCCTGGCATACACCTGCGGCGCCATTCCATACTCCGTGAGCTGAACTCCGCTGTCTCCTCTGAACTTGGCACCCACAGCTTGCACCGCTTGGACGATCCGATCCTCATCCTCAGCATTCGATTGGGATGATCCGCATGCATAGTCCGTGGACAGCCATGTAAGGCATTCATTATCCGCCCGGACCAGCGTTGCACGATGTGGAAGGGCTCTGATGGCGTTTCCCACCATGAAGTCATACCCCATGATCATATCCCAATCTGTAATGTCGGCCACATAGAAGTTCCCGGATAGAGTGCCTCCCCTCGCCAAATCAGGGCGGTTCAAGCGCTCATGCTCCCAGAATTCCATACTGATAGTGGCCTCATGGGTGCCACCACCCATAATCTCTCCATTGGCCACCTTTAGGCGTGCCGGTCTACGGCTGGGCTGCAGGGATTCCTCCTTGAACAACCCTCTCCGGACCAGGCTCACCTGGGCACCCGTATCCACCTAAACATCCACTACCAACTCCTCTTGTCCGCAGCGTACACGCACCTTCAAGTGCAACTGCTGCTCGTCACCCTGCGGTGTATGGACGACTCTCACGGCATGCAACTCTAGCACATCCGGGTGCATCAGGACTTCGAGGGTATTGTCACGGATGGTGTAGATCCTGGGCTGGTCCTGCCCCTCCACGGGGCTCTCTGTGGTTGCTCCTTCTTTCTTGCCACGTCCCTTGCCCACATACACTTCCCTTGGCAGGGCGCTCCGGGGGGTTGGGAGTGACGAAACTCAGTGGTTTTGGCTCTTCTGGAGCCTTCTTCGGCACCCGATGTGCCTTCGCCTTCGCTAGGATTCCACTGATTTTCGGAGGAGAGACCTCTGGGTTCCCACTCCCGTGGGGGCTCCTCTAGACGTGGCCTGCCGCAGCTCCCTGCTGCTCCGATCTGCTCAGACTTTGTCCACCACGTTGCTGGGCTTTGAGTTCTTCCAACGTCCTCAACATGTCCTCAACAACCTCCTCGATGGAACTCACGCGTCAGGCTGGGCCGGGTCCTCCACCATAGCCTTTTCCTCCGCCTTTCCCTTGGCCCTCTCTTTGGCCTTTTCCACCGTCTCCGCCCTTTGCCTTCCAATCGGCAATTTGTTGCTCCTTGGGCTTCTTGTCGGGATGGGCGGCAAAGTAGGTCTTCTTGTCTCCTCATATACCTTGCAATGCCGGTGGTCATGTGCATGGTTGTTTCCCTTGCCGTAGCAGACCCAGCAACCCTCGTGCTGTGATCTGTACTCGCGGAACGAGAGCGGCGGGTTCCCGATCCTCCGCGGTTCCTTGCGGTTCTTGGTACTTGTGTCCAGGCGGTTCCACCTGGACCTGTCCTGCCCATGCTCCTTGGTATTGTGTGCTACGAACGCGAAGAAGTGGACTTCTTCATGATCTTCTCGGGTGGTCGCGGTCCAGAGATTTTGGCCGCTTCCACTCCCTTCCTCCGCGGTGCCGACCGTGTCCTCCTTGACCTCTCGGTGTTGGCGATCTTCCCGATGACCTCGATGTCCATGGCTCTGTCGATCCTGCACATGGGCCTCGTTCTTGGCGTTGAGCTTCAGCTCCACCGTGATGTACTTCACGATCTCGTCCAGGCTCATGCGGGCGAAGATGACCTGCATCCTCAGCGGCTCTCCGCGCCTCCACTGCGCGTTGTTGAGGCGCATCAGCCTTTGCTCCATGGTGTCGCCAAATACCTCCACGTAGACGGCGTTCTTCAACCCCAACATTCGGCTGGGCTCCCCGACGTTTCGCCGGAAAAACTCCATTATGCCGGCGTGGGTGTCCTCCGATGCCATGATCCGTACGGCCACGCGCTTCTTTGCTCTCTTCTTCCCCTCATCCTCCACTCTCTTCTTCCAGTGGCCGGGGAGGACGTCCTTCAGCAGGTGTCGGATCTCGCTGGACTCGTTCCAGTCCTCGACCAGCTTGAGGCTTCTTCAGTACTTGCGGATGTACCGATTCCATTCCCGGACCCTCAACTCACCTCGCTCCAGCGGCAGCGGAATGGACCACAAATCCTCCAACTTCTGGTTGGGGGCGTCCACTCGCTCCTCGTCCTCCAGCCACTGGTGGCAGGCCTGCTCCGTCTGGATCAATCCCTCGCGGATCTGATCCCTGAGCTCCTCCTTCAGGTCCTGCGCTAGCCTGTGTGGGAATGTGCGACATACCCACTTATCCCTTGGCGCTCCCTTCATCTCGCCGACGACCTCCTCGGCGAAGTCCTCCCAATCCAGGATGTAGTCATCCAGGTTGGAGGGGTTGCCATCGTAGTAGGGGATTTTGATTCCCCTGAGGTCGTCAATCCTGATGGCGTCTCCGACGTCCGCAGCCACAACTCCACCGAGACGGATACCACCTGTGGCCGGGGGCTGTGAGCACACTCCTCGTACATCCCTCTCCTCCATGGAGTGCGGTCTAGTTGGGCCTGAACCCATGGGGTTTGGGATGCGGGAAGGACTTGCTCCACCGGCTGTCCATATCCCCGTAGTGGGGTCCTTCACCTACAGGTTTCCACCTGGATGGCCCCGACCGTGTCCGTCGGCCCTTCCCATGGTTCTCCCCTGCATGGTCTGGATCTCCTCTTCCGCATAAACTGCATGGGCAGTCATAGCGGTCAGTGGATCCTGGGCGGCATGGGACATCTGTACCATCAGGCTCCTCAGGTCCGTGGTTGCTTGCTCTTCCCGCATGGACCCAGGCGGTGCCGTATGCTGCCGGAGCATTATGAATTCGCTGAACATGGGAACAAACGGCAGCGCACCAGGGTCAACACGGAAAGGCGCGTAAGATGCCTCTGCAGGGCCGCCCATGGGTTTCTCCATGGCGCCCCTGAGGGTCTTAACCCGCTCCACCAGCTCTGCTGTTGCCGGCCTTGCCGAGAGCTCCGGACCCGAGGCGAGGGGTTGTAACTCATCTAGCCTTTTCAGGCGTCCCGACATGTCCTCCACCAGGTGGAGGAGGCTGTCCACCACTCGCTGCTGCTTCTGCAGGGCCATCTCCAGCTTCTCCCGGTACCAGTCCTGCTCCGCTCGCAGCTCCGCCATGTCTCTCTCCGCTTCTGACTGGTCATCCAGGATCCCCGCGATGTCCTCCTCTAGGCCGTCCTTCTGGTTGTCCAGGCGGTCAAGGTGCTGCACGATGGCGTCTGTCCCCATCTTTGGGTACCTGCCGATGAGGAAGGATACGTGCTCGCAGTGGCACTCAGCGTGCCTTCCACCTGATCCGGCGCATCCCACGGTTCCCAGCGCCTCGGACTCCTCCGCCATGGGTGTGTAGCCCATGTTATCCCGCTTTGGCTCCGTGTGCCGGGCCACAGGCGCCGTTCTGGCTCTGGTAGGCCTCTCCAACGCCTCGGCGTCATGCTCCAGGCTGGGTTCGGGGGCCGTGTGCGCCCTTGTGGGCGGTATGGCCATCTCCTCCGACTCGAAAGGGAAAGCGGTCCGATACCCATCGGAATGCCCCTTGGAATCTGCGGCTGACCACAGCCTGACCGGGCTGGGATCCGTCTCCATCGTTCTGGCTTTCGCCGCGGGTTTGGGGGACCCGCGCTTCCGGTAACGCCGGGCTCGGCCGTTGCTGCCAGTCTCCTCCAACTCCTCCGCAGCGGAGCGGAGATTGCAAGCTTTGCGGCATTGCCTTTCGCACATGGAGGCCAGGTCCTCCATGTCTAGTCCATGTCCTACAAGGGCTCTCCGTCCTGAGCATCTTCGCTCTTCTCGGGCTTCCAAGTCCGGCGTCGACTCCACAGACTCAACGATCTGCACCCGAGGTGTGCTTGGGCAGGGCTCATGAGGGCCCAAGTCCCCGGTGCGGCTGTAGGGGGCAGGTACTCCTCTGCTACCATAAAGAAGGTCCCTACCAGGACCAGCCCCTGCTGTTCCCCTTCCACCATTTCCTGTCACTCCTATGGTCTTGCTTCTCACCTGATTCTGCATGATCTTGCCCTATCCTGCACAATTTCCCACAAAAAATAGTAAAATATGGCTCCTTCACACAAATCCTGATCCCTTGCAATAACCAACTCCCAAGTACAATTGCTCAAATCCAAAGAATCCACACTGAGGGCTTCCAAGGGTGTTTGAGGTCCCGCGTTGACACTCAACAGCTCTATTCAAAACGCCGGTTGTCTCACGGTGCACACAGAGACACGGGCGTTGGGCATGTACATAGAATTGCACCAATAGAATAATGGAAAAAAAAGGCTTCTGAAATTGACATATGAACACAAATCAAGCAAAATTGGGGAAAGATGGAAACATACACAATCACAGCCAGAGACCCCTCATTCTCTGGACTCAGGACCTTCCCTTGACTCGCCAACATGATGCCCCGAACCAAGTCAAATAAGATGGCTAAATGCCATGTGTCAAAAGTCACTACACAAACCCGAAAAGTGTGTTCACACCCAAGCCTCTAAATCCTAGCCCAATAGGGGAGGTGGGGTGTCATGGCCTAGAGTGGCACTCGGGATCATGCCCTACCCTGACATAACTTTGGGTGGACTTGGAGTTGATTGGGCTATGAGAATTGCCCCATGAAGATGACCTCACAACATAGCAAAATTAGGCAAATGACACCATAATGCCCAAAATTCAATTATATACTCAAAAATGCATACCGCAAATGTTTAAATGCTCCATGCATGTGTCAAACCGGAGAGTAAAATACAAGGGTGATATAGACCAAGATCAATGACCAAGAATATCCCAACAATGGCTCGCAAGCCCCCCCGAATATATACATGCCATGCTTCACAAGTCAACTCAAGAATTTGAGACCTAATTTTGTGAGGCCCCGTGTGCCACGCCAAAGTGACCACGTGATCTGGCACATGGTGAGGTGCAACACCGAAGCATATGCCAACATTTAAGCAACATACCAGAGTTCACAGATCTCTGAGCACTTTACTGTTAGCCGACCAGTTGAGCACATAAAATACAAAAATGAGCATAAAATGAGGTCAAAAACATGCAAATGTTGCTAAATTCAAGATGGTCAGAATGGTATAAAACTTCGCTCACCCATGGTATCAACATATGGTTCAAAACACGATTGCTTGGGACGATTTGCAAACAATCCGCCCACTTGGATCTCCGCATAAATGCATAGGGACACCTTCAAACCTCCTCCCGACGCGCACCATGAAAATAGGAAAATTTATAGTGGCGCTTGTGGGTCGCTTCGTAAGCCTTCCCACATGCACTATATGTGCGGTAGACTTAGTCCAGCGCTATGGAGCTCACCATTAAGACATGGGTGAAGCCCTTGCCACGTATGACTTCACATATCTTCCTAGAAACGGAGATCTATAACATGGGCATGAGCATAGCGAAGCACATACCATGCATATAACACATACCCTCAAAAATGGCTTCCACCATGGTATGTCATGACCCTCCATGGTCATAACTTCACGTTAAAAATACGTAGGAACCCGAAAAAAGTTTCTATGCAACACCAACACTCGTGCAGTACACTCGAAACCCATAAAAAAATATTCGGTATCATGGTGCAAGAGTTGTAAAGCACTTTCTACCCTCTCGACAATGATCCTTTAATACCACCGGCACGTGTGCATGCCAAGAGCGTTCGACGCTTTCCAAATTAAGTTGAGACCAAGGCAGTTCCAATGCAAGTCTCAAAATTGAAATACCTCGCAGTGAGCCGGAGATATGATGTTTCAATGTGGCCTCACGAATCAATTTTGTTTTGCCTATATCTCCACGAACAATGAAGGAGACAACAAAAAGAAGGTTGATCCGTGATCGGGGAAAAATGTAGGACCACTCGAAATACTTCATATTCAGTGCGGCGACCTCGGAATCAAAAATCCGCTCTTGAATGTCTGAAATAATTGGATTAATTTTCCGAATGTATAACATGAAAATTGCGGAGACAACGAACCCTTTTCTGATGAAATTTAACCCTTCATCGGGGTTTCTGCTAAAAAATTTGGAAATAACAGTTAACCAATCAGTTACCGCAAGATGGCGAGCCAACTGACAGTCGCCGATACATTGACAATCAGAACGGATAGCTGAAAAATTACGGAAACATTATGATAAAAAAACCCTATTGATTCCTGATATTCTGATATATAAATCTCAGCCGGCGGAGCCTCAGTATTGAATATGGCCGCTCATAGCTGGAATGGCCAAGCCTATCACACTATCACATCAGGTTAGGTCAGGTGGATGGGAGAGTATGATATCAGCCAATGGCGGCTTGCCGGCCCATAGATACACACCCCAAGTGACCCAAAGATGGCCACGGGGGTCCGAACCGGCTTCATGGCAAACACTATAAACACACCCCCAGCAGGCAGCTCAACGAGAAACACACACATGGCATCGCAACGCGATATGGTACCCACCTTGTCACAGTGGACCTCCCGCAAATTTCCGCACCAAAATGCAGAAAATCGCAAATCTTGCTGGCCTATGTACGCAAAGCTTTGTCAGGACAAGATGTGCCCCGAAACCTGGTCGCTGGAACCCCCCCAAAGAGGTGATAGTGTCCCTCCCCCCTTCAAGCCTCCCCGAATGGTTTTTTCCCATTTTTGGAGTCATAATAATGCTAATTGGGGCCATAAAGCCACCCCAAAAGGGGTGATAAAACGCCCTTTTGAGGGGTTCTCAGCCCTTGCATTAGCCCCCCCCCCCTCCTCCCCAACCACCATTCACAAGGCACAAAGGCTAGGCAGGAGGCACAAGGCACAAGGTATCTCATCATCGTTCTCCATACAGTGAGGACATGCGCTTTCCTTGTCAGGTACTGGATGAGTGGAAGATGGCTAGTACTCTTGTGGCATGTATTGCGCTGTGGGTACGGGGTGAACAGTTTGCCCTGATATTCTCGGAATCATGTTTCAGGGCAGTCCTATTCCGCCATCTGTGGATGCACAAAATCGCAACCCATATGTGTAAGCATATGTGGATGCACAAGTCTCCGCCCCATGTGGCAAAGGTTGTGACCTGCCGACGGTGATTGGGTATGAGTTGAGGTATGAACAACCCCAACTTACCCTGATGCATGCAGTAATCTTTTGTTCGTTTGTATATGCATTGGATAGTAGCTCTGTGGCCTCTCCTGGCGCATTTCAATGAGTTGTAATTCATGGTGCAGGGTTACTGCATCTGTTGACGGTACCAGTTTTCTCTGGCAACATCATGACACATGACCAGGGGCGTCATATGGCCATCTTCAATGAACCCAGAAATGGGCAGGATTGGATTATCTACGGCGCATTGCACTCAGCATCCCATTCATATGGAGAGCTGCCGCAGATTTGGGAAGAAGAACCCCAAGTGCAAGATATGGCCTTGGGGATTGGGGAGTTTTACAAAGCTGGAAAACTCAGCAACCAGAGAAACCACCCACTAACCATGCCCGAAGCAGACACCCTGACCCTGACCCTGACCAACATCCATGTACATCTCACCATCGGCAACGCACCCCTCGGGTGCAGTCGCCAAGGAGCAGCACAGTACAAGGCACCAAAGACGCGAAAAGCCAGCGCAAAGCACATTGCACCGTTGCGCAGGGAGGAGGGGCCAGGCGAGGGACAAGCACCAGGGTACTGGACGTTTTTACGACTGTTCTTTTTCCTTTTTGTTTTCTTTTTACTTAGTTGTTTGTCTCAGAGCTTCAAGATCCTAGAACACTAGGATATATGCTAATATTTGACTCATATCTCAAGCCTACAGCTTACTGCTAGAGTCTATCGCTCTTAGGTACACTACGGAGAGCAGAGATGTAGGAGACATTAGCAGCCATATATGAATAATCACATTCCATATGTTTATAATGTGATTTAATCATGTTTTAAGACATTCTAGAAAAGTCCAATGTATTGAAAGCTATTTAGAAGTTCTTTGAAAGTTTTAGATGGCCTGTCGCGACTGTCGCCGTCTTTTGTTGCCGACAACAGATTTGGTAGTATTGACAAGGCCTATGACAGGATAGACTACTCAGAAAGCTGATAAAATATAGGTTTTATTGCCTTCTTACTGTGAATTTAATGTTACATTAATTTTCTTCTTATTTAGGCATGTGTACCCGTATTACTGGACCAGCCGGTTGGTCCAGGTCAATGTTTGTCAAGATTTTCATTTTCCTGCTGTTGCCTGAGCTTTGTCTTTGCCAAGCCAATCAATTGCAATGGAACACATTGAAAACAATTTGATTTTAAAGTGCAATACAAGGAAAAAGGGTTTGAATATGCACCCAAAGGACAAGCATATGACAGTCCAGTGATCTGAGTTCCAGCGAGACGACGACCACGAGGACCACGCACAGAAGTAGGGCCAGCGAACGCTGTTCTTTTCAAGTGAGTTCTTTGCTTGAATTCAATGAAAATTTGAAGAAACCTGGAAGACTTGAAGGTATATTTCCATATACCTCCAAACAGAAGCTTCAAATTACTTTAAAACCCGGGAGAGCGCAGCTGTAAGCGCGCTGCAGCGATGACGACGACAACGAGGACAATGAAAGGCGACGCTTTGGACTTACTGGAGCCTGCTACAAGTTCCAAAGTGTAATTGTATTGAGGATATTCAAGTATCAAGAAGGACTACTACCTGCTTTCTACTGCTTTCTAACCCCAAGTCACTTTCATTTTCCAAAATTGAGAATGGCTTTGGTAAAATTGCAACAAGTTACTACACAAACCACGCAAAATCATGTAGGATGATTTTGGTGTTTTATTCATTTCTCTCAGACCATGGTGAGTTGGAACCTGAATCAAAGTGTTTTACAAACACTGGAGTATTGAGGTGTCAGAATTTATTTATTTCGAATTTCTATGAGGTGGAATGGATTTTTCCCATGGCAATCAACTTAGTGCATGAAAGCATATTTTCAATTTTTGGGTTATGATGCTACAAATTGGGGCCTTTCTCAGAGCCTATGGTAAGTTGCAGAGTCATCAAAGCTGTTTTGGAAAGGTAGTGGTGTCTAGTATGCAGATATTCAATCATTTGATTTTATTGAAAATGAGATGACATTGAAAGAGTTGGATTACATCATGCTTTTTTCAGGGTTTTTCAGCATGTGTTACATGTGAGATTCATGCGTCTCCCCCCAACTTCTTTTTCTCTGAGCCTATGATGAGTTGGGTCAACATCAAATATGTTTTGAGAGCCTAATGACATGCCCTATGCAGTGCATACAAACATTCACTGACATCTCAACAACATAGTACAGAAAAATGGTGCAGAAGTTTAGCATTTTCAAGGAAAAACAGGTTTTTGCAGCAATGTTGTGCTAAACCATTCGCGAATCTTTGGTCTTCTAACCTTGAATCATTGTATGATATTGCAGTTTGTGATTGTTGGCAGCACTTTTGATTCATTCTACCTAGACTTAGTCTAGATAGAGAGGTCGATACCTTAGAGTTACTGTACACGCACAATGAATAGTGAAACATTTTGTTGTCTTTTCCGGCCACAAAACAAACTTGGCAATAACCATGAACAGACCGTTTGCGACCGCCACATTCACGTCTAAGCCTTTCCCTTTGACTCCCCAGGGTGACTGGCCAGCTTCGGCTGTGTCCATTGTCATGGGGACAAAGAAGGCGTGGGGACCAGGGATTAGGGAGGCGATTGACGGGTCTGAGCGGAAGGCGGAAGGAATACTCAATGCAGGAGCACCGAGATGAAATATTAAAAGACCGCACTCGACCAAACCATTAGCATTACCCTCTCTGGGTCTTTGTGACGATCCTTCATTAAGAGGGGTAAGTGGTGGTATATGGCCGCAGAAGAAGCTTGCAACACTTACTTACTCTTAATTACTTACTCTAGCTAGCTAGCTAGCAAACTAGCTAGTGTAGGAGATGCATTGAGATTTATGGTATTATAATCCTAATGCTACCGGTTGGGTATCTAACTCAACTGAATGTCTCTGGTCCCTCCCGTGTAGGGCAAGGTGGTGAGCAGAAGTGCTGCAAGGCGCTGGTACTGTAATAGAGTTCCATCCATTCCAGTAGGTGCAGACCGGAAGGCTAGCACGCAATGCCATTGAACTAATTTTCATCTCTTTACGTTGGACCTGAAGTGGGTGCTGGACAATGGTTATGGCCCACGGGTGCCGTAACCAACCCACTGCCAGCCTATGCAGACACATAGCCCACGGTTGCGCGGTGTCGCGTTGGGATGTGCTGAGCTTGTACGGCCTACAGTTGCCCTATGAGCGTCAGTTTCGGTAGGTCTTGGCAAGCTGTGTGTATTGCATCATCCATTCTTTCATTTGAGCACATTGCATTTGAGCAAGGAAGTGACTTGTCCTCTTTTCGCTGTACCATGCATCTCATCTTTCCCTGCACGGCCGCCAAGGCAAGCGTTTGACTAGTGACGTACTCTACTCTCCATTCTGATTACATTTCACTCGTTTCGTTTGATGAGGTCACTCATTCTTTGCAGTTCACTATGAATACCTTACATTTCATACCTATTACATTACTTCCTTATTGCAAGGGCTTGCCCATAATGCTCAACATGCAATGTGGTCCGTAATCGATCTGCCCTACGTAGTTCTATGAGCACCTTTGCTCAATAGACCCCGACTTTTGGATCGCGGCGACAAACAATCAATTCGTATCCCCTCAACTTTTGTTAAATATCTACAAGCTGTGAAGAATGAATCGCTTTTCCATACCTCGCAATCATTGATCTAGGCCATTTGGTCTAAACAGCTAGTTTATCCTCAAATCTGCTACAAACCTCCGCGGGTACGTTCCGCTTCATTATCTTTCGCTAGATCGCCTGGTACAGCCTCAATTACCAGGTTTGGGAGTGCTCAATTGAGTGTCCGCAGTCTACAACATTACATTCTCTGTCACATTCCCTATTCCCCCGACCAGACCATCAAATGCATGTCAGACGTAATTTGATTTTTTTCACACATTCCCTCCCTCATCACACTACACATACAACACACACACAAACACATACCATGAATCGTTTGATTATTCCACATTTCATTTTGATATCACACTCTGAGGAAGTCCTGTAGTACCACTTCCATCAGATTCTTGCCTACGAGCCAACTTTCAAGTCATTTCCTTCGTGTAGATAGTCAGTGTCCGCTGACAGGAGCTGGCATTGGTCTCACCCCGCCACGTCTTTGTTGTGTAACACAAGTGAACAGGTTTAAGCTTGGTGAACATAGCCTGTGACTTGGCTAATGCATTCCGCGGTGCGTTAGTATGGAGTCCCACGCCGGTAGACGCTGAGACCAAGCGGTGCACTACGGTAGGCTCATTGAAAAGGGCTTTCGAAAGGTGATGGATGCCTACAGTGTATAGAATTCTACCCTCGCGCGGGTAGATAGCTACTTTCCATGCAGCTGGATAGACCCCTTCTCTTGCGGTAGAGATAGATGACGGAGTTAAGCTCACGGAGGATACCCTGAATCCTGGAATTCAGTTGAGCGGAATGCATCCTTTGTGTAGGAAGACAGGCCACCGCACAGATTTGTACAACCATTTGTTGGGCAAGGGGCTCGCCAATAATTGGTTTTCCGGTAATGTACAGAAGGCACTTTGACTACAATAGTATTTTTCGGAGATTTACTTTTTCTACTTGTCTAAGACAAGCTACCATTCATCCATTTCGGTTATTTGAGGCTCTGGCGACCTTCCCATTTTGCATATGGGGCAGAGGCGACCCTCCAGTTGGGTAGGATGTCTGTTGGCTTGCATTAGACCTAAACGGCGCATCCAGGAAAGAGCCGACCTTTCGAACTTTTTTCACTACTTACCTACTTCGTTTCAAAACAACCCTAGGGGACCCGTGAATCCAACCCCTACATTCATATACAATTCATTGGTTTTTGTCATCTTCAGCACTTCGCCACAATCCATACATCTACCTTCTCTTAAATTACATCATCAACGCACTTCTACATTTCCACTTTTTTGTCCAAATTATTTGCATTGGTAATGTACGTCATTCAGGACATTTCTACACAAATTAGAATTTCAGCTAGCTTCATGTCTCATTACATTCCTGAAGGCTATTTCCTACTGAGGAACATAGTACTCAGTACATCTACCGTGCGGTGTGGGTGCCGAGCATATTGCCGTGACGGAATATTAATTCTTTTGAGAAAGATGTCCTTGATTAGTGCCCTAATAGTTTTGATGAAATCCTGCAGGTGTTGATGTTGGAAAACCAAACCAAAGCAGCAAGTAGAGCAAGAACAGGATGTGGATCGAATCACTGAATAGTTTTGAAATCCAGTGTATCACAGAAGGGCTGCAGATAGACAAAGCAGGCTTAAGTACAAAGATTCAATCACAAATGGATAAAAGAAATGATTTTTATATGAAACCTGGCATGACTCGTGGCTCTCAATTAGCCTCAGGCACTTCATGTGCACTCTTTTGGATGAAATGGAGTTGGTTAGGAATGTGGGGCAAGGGAGTTAGGCCAGACACAGAATATGACTTGGCCAAGCAACTGAATTCAGAAACAGTTAAAAAGTAGAACCACAATAAGTGGTAGAAACAGTTGAGTATAGGGGTCTTGGGGTGGCGGACCACTAGGCTTAACCTCCAAGGCTTTAGGCATCAAATGCCTACTTTTTTTCGGTATAACCTCCATGAAGGAAGATACCTCCACTCAGTTGAGTGGTAGGGGTGAACTTCATGGGGAACTAGGGTTATAACCCTAGTTACGTTGAGAAAATGTACTTTAAGTTCTAAAAGAGAAAGAAAAATCCTTAAGTAAGTATTAGCATCAACAAAAAGGTTTTTAGGGCGGCTTGGCCTAGATCAAGCCCGCCAAGAAAGACATGGCAGTGACTTTTTCTTACTCCCCCCTGGGGTACTAGTTGATCAATTTAGTAGGACCAAGGAAAAAGCCTCAAATGTTCCCAAAATTACCACAGAAAATGCATCACACCAACCAAAAACTTTCCCATCAGTTCATAGAAGCTCATCACACTGTAGGTACCCTCGAAAAACGGTATAATGTACCTTGGATGATGTTCCTTCGATGGGGCACTCCTCAAAAGTCGCCAGCGTGCGGCGAAAACGTTTGGCAAAATGTGGGTGTAGTGGGGTTTGAACCCAGGACTCCCTCCCTAGAGCACACATGCTTGCCAACTAGGGTACAGTCGAACGCTCTAATGCGGTGGGGTATCCCTGTATAAACAGCGTTTTAGTAAACATCCTGACCAAGAGCCAGGGCGGGGCAATAATCCCAATGGAGGACATAAATCTCCAGGAGCTGAAAAAATTAGGAAAAAGTACCAACAGGGAGTGAATCCTGTGGTTTAGCGAAAGGTGTAGCAGTTTAAGAAGTCAAATCGCTAAAAATTGACGAAATGACGTTAGAAATCGTCAATTTTACACTAAAACCTAACGTCGCAGACAAGCGCAACAGAAGCGACTCCAGAAAAAGAGTTGCGCAAGCGTAAGCGGCTCTAGAAAAAGAAGGTATGAGCCGTATTTTTTAAAGTTTTAAAAGAAATTTTTGCAGAGCGTTTCAGTAAACGTCCACGGCGGAGCCATACTCCCAATGGAGGACACAAATCTCCAGGAGCTGCTAAAAATAGAAATTCAAACCAACAGGGAGTGAATCCTGTGGTTTAGCGAAAGGTGTAGCGATTGAAGAAGTCAAATCGCTAAAAGTTGACGAAACGACGCGAGAAATCGTCATTTTTCAACTAAAACCTAAAGTCGCAGACAAGCGCAACAGAAGGGGACTCCAGAAAAAGGGTTGCGCAAGCGTAACGGGCTCTAGAAAAAGAAGGTATGAGCCGTAGTTTTGAAATTTCTAAAGGAAATTTTTCCACAGTTGCATCAAAAAGTTTATAAACTTTAGGAAAGAGTATTGTAAAGAAACCCAGACCACAGAGCAGGTGGACAACCCACCTCTCAGGTATGTTATTGTCATGTCACACGCATGCATTGCGTTCGTGTTGCTTATTTCGTAAAAACGTTAGGGTTGTCACCTCTGTGTTCGTTGAGGGTTCGGGTGTTCACCTCCTTTGCTCTGCACAGGTCAAACTGGAGATGAAAGGTATGCGAAGCGCATGGAGCACGCAGCGCGCACGTAGGGTTAGAGTATGCGCTGTGCTCACGATGCATGTGCCTAATTCAGGCATTCACACGTTGTGTCGCTTTCCCTGTGCCCCAATTTACCCTTCTCTTCTCTTCGCAGGTCAGAAAGGAAAGTGCTTGCCCGTGTTTCTGTTGCCGTAGCGTTGGAACAGGGTTGCTTAAAACGCTTAGGCCTGTTTTGCGCTGTGCAGTGCGCCATTCTTTCTCCTCTCTCTGCAGGGAACAAAGTAAGAAGAGCGTGCATAACACACAATGCAGTAATCGCCTAGGGTTGTTTATGATTCGCCATAGGGTTGTTCAAACGCTCAGGGTTTTTTTGCGCTCCTGTTACCTTCGGCATTCACATGATGCGTGGTGAGTAAGGTAGGTAAGCCCAGGAGGAGCTCACCTCCTCGTTGAGTCACGTTTTGATTTGCTGTGGTGGGTTAGATCAGGAGAAACCGAGTAAGATTGGTGAACCTGTGCATACCTGTGCATCCATATGGCGCATTAAAGGTAGGCCACGCGTGTTGCGCACGGTAAAAAATTGTTTAGGTTACCCAGGGGCTCCAGTCGACGCTCTTTAAGAGAGCAGGTGGAGTTCCTTAAGCTTGCTTGCTTGTAAGAGGGTAAGTGGACAGCGTATTATAGGGCAGCCTAAGAAGCGTATAATGCGTGGAGGCTGTCTTGGTTCCTCAGCGACTTACCTTGTTCATTGGCCGTTGCTTTAAAAGTGGGCAGGTGAGGGTGATTGGTGCAGTCCCTTGCCGCGCTAAAACATGCGGCGCAGATCACAAATAAAAAACTGTGCCTCAGCCAGGAGTGGCGAGGGCAGTCCGACCTGTTCAACATACACGCTGTGCACGCAAAAAGAGCACTCCTTCCCCCCAAGGCCTGACGGGGAAACACGTAGTGGCGTCCTTGTTAGGCCACAGTCGCTTAGTAGCGCTGTGTTCTCTTGTTATTTCACAGGAGGGTCAGTAGGACCCGAGACTTCATTGTCATGAACACCCAGTAGCGTGTGTAGGTGTTGTGGTCAGCAAGCCTGGCAGGTGATGAGTGCAAGTGCTGAGTGCTCACCCCGCCTTCGAAGGCTGGTGCTGGCGTTAGTGAGTGTAGTGTAGTGGTGTCTCCTGTCCCGCGTGCTTCCCCACGTGGGCAGGGGAGTGCGTTAGCTTTTGGCCTTTAGAAAAAGGAACTTTTGTATGCCCTTAGCACACTTGGCGAACCCTCCCCTCTAGTAGGTAGGGCTTTTGCCGTCTTCCCCCAAGGATAGGCGCCAGCACAGAAACTGGGCGCCATAGGAGTGGTAATAGTACCTGATTAGGACCTTCGGTCCGACGTCAGCGAGGCCCGGTCTCCGGGAGCCACGACGGGGAGAGAAGTGAGACACATACGGACGTACGTAGCACACTTAGGGGTACGGTAAACCCTGTAAGGAAGGGTAGAGCCCCATGGGTTTGAACCAGTCAGGGGTCTTAACTGTGGGCACGCTTTTCCCCAAGGAGGGTGGCCACCCCTTGCTGCATAGCACCTTGCTTGTCATTCCTCCCTGGAGTAGAAAGCCACCGCTCTTCGTTCGCTCCCCAAGGTCATTACATCAGGGCAGTTCCCATACAACACATGGTCAACAAGGCACACACTCGCTGGGTGGCTGCAAACCTGATAAGCGGCCATCTGGCTCACGCTGGTAACCATAGGCATGGGACTGCAGGGCACAGCCAGGGTAGGTGCAGTGCTCTGAATGCAGCCATCTGAGCAAAACCAATTTCCTTCGGCGAGGTTGTGGTTGTCACGGGGGGCTAACGGTCCTGTCCTGCGATGCAATGCAGGGCAACTGTGACAATTGCTCTTACACACATACGTAGGCATATCTGCACAAGAGTGCTCACCGCCCCTGGAAGGTTAGAAGACAGTTAATAGAATGACATAGTGAAATTCGTTTTTCTTTTTCCGCTGGGACAGAGGTTCAGCACGGGCTAGTAACTATCCCTCTTTGTTCTCAACGAGGTAGGAGCAAAGGATGGGGTTGGTACTCCCATCTGGTTGTATAAAGGCGGACATGGGTTCCAGGGTCGCCTCAGATAGCCCATAGCCATCCCACAGGGTAAGAAATTTCCAGCCCTGTTTATACTCGTGGCTAGCAATACCTGGAACCACGTACTAGCCATCGACTGTCATCTCATCGGCGGTCATCTCTTCGAGTTCGTCTTGCCCCCTCCTGGCTCGCAGCGTTCTCTAGGTCGATACGCTCGACCTCACTGTCGCTTAGGCGCCACTCATCCCAGGACAAATCATTAGGGGAGTGATAGTGCCTCAACTGCTTAGGCGCACAAAACAGTTCACCACCTAGACGTGGACTGCACTCGACATGGATCCTAGATCCATCTACCCTGATGATACGATAGGGCCAAAAATAAGGGTCCTGTAGACAGTGACGGGGCCAGGATGGTAGGCGTGAATGGTGCACCAAAACAAGGTCACCAACCTTGAAGCTGGCAGGTCGCTGATATGTCTCAGGTTAGTCCCAGCCTGGTTAGCCATAGACTGCTTGTGTTCCAGCCAATCCCCAACAGGGCTCTTCAAATCCTCAGGAAAGCAGGTCGTCCTCCATGAACAGCTTCTGGGGGGTGGAACCCGTAGAAGAGGTCCTCTGAGAGTTCATGGTCAGCACTGCCCAGGGCACTAGGCGCACCCAGTCTTTGGTACATTCGTGATTCGTCAGGTTTCTCGATTTCTGCTCCACCACACGGTTTTGTCTCTCACAAAGAGGTTTAGACGTGTGGGTATAGGGCACACCTTTGGTTACCTCAACGTTTAGGGCACTCAGCACTCCTCTGTCCCATCCAGTCTAACTACGGATGTGTAAATCCTCATCAGAGTGCACCTGCTTAGGTGCCCCATAGGGTTCGAACCATTGTTCGACCAACATTTCCACAGTCTGCTCACCTGTGATCTTCTTATTGCAAGGGAACACACGGGTGAAGCTGAACAAGCCAGAGTTGACCACTAGGCAACTATTATAACCGCCGAAGCGAGGTAGGCCGTGCATGAAATCCACGTAGAGAATAGTTAGTACAATAGGGTATGGGTAAGTTGGAAATCAGTCCCCTATCCGTACTGTCGCTCTGCTTGCTGGCATGCCAGCCGCAAGCATCCACAATGGTCTGCATACGGAACCTCAGTTCAGTCAGGGTTAGACCAGAGTAGCAACACTCACGCAAGAAGTCCACTGAGCGGTTAGCGCCAATTTGACCTGAGCTGAGATGGGACCACTGTATGCACCCATCAAGTCAGGCCTCAGGCACGACAATACGGTCCTCGTAGAAGAGGTACTGGTTTTCTTTATCCCACTGGTGCCCGTCAATGACACGGGGTTCGAGACCAGTGCTCAGGGTCTGGAGAACTTCTTTATACTCTGACTGATAGTCAGTTAGGCTGCAACCTTCGAGGATTCCAGCAGTCCGCATGGACAGGTCAAGCTGGACATCCATACGCTGGAAAGCCTCTTTGGCGAGTGCCTCAGAGCTCTCACCAATAAGCGCATCGAAGTTGTTGCGGAATATATAGTCAGACAGTTCACTTTTTATACCAGGGATATGATGGCTGTCAACCTGAACTGGCTCAGGTAAGTCCACCAGCTTTTTACTTTTGCTTTCTCCGGTGGTCGGCCCTTCTGAAAAGACTTCACTGGTTCCTGGTCACAGAGCCAGACAATAGAACTAGATCCCAATAGTTGGGACTGTGATGAGAGCACCAACATACCGGCCAGGAGTTCCTGGTCGTAGGTGCTGTAATTGGAACGCGCTTGGTTCCATTTCCAGTCCCAGTGTCCCACTGGCACATTCCGCCACTCACTGGTAGGATACTCGTGCTTCAAGGAGCGGTCACGGTTCAGTCTGCGATAATGGCAGTGGGTTAGTTCAGCCGGGTTACGCTCCTGCCACTGGTATATCGTTCCAGCCGCCCCTACATCACTGGCATCAGTGATCAGGACTATCTCGCACTTAGGGCGGGGTGCACCCAGGAAGTTGGAGGGGGCAATTTTCTTCTTCAACTCCTGGAAACACTCCTCCTCCCTGGCGGTCCACCTCCAGGCAGTAGTTTTTCTGATTAGGTCAGTGAGAGGGGCAGAGGAATAGGTAAAATTGTGGATGTGGCGCCTATGGAATTTACAGGCGCCCACAAAACTCTTGACGTCGTGTAGACCCTTCTTAGGGTCATCACGAATCTGCATGTCCTGTAGGGGCTGCATCTTAGACGCGGCTGGTTTCCACCAGCCATACCCCACGTCGAAACGTAAATACTCCATCTCCTCTTTCATGAACTCGCATTTTTGGATTTTGATTCGGAGATGGTTTTCCGGACAAAGAATGAAAAATTCACGGAGGAGAAGGACATGGTCCTCTTGGGTATTAGTACCCAAACTCACGTCATCGATGTGGGCCTCCATTTCTGCACCTCGAGAAATCAACTGCTGTACTAGAGGTCTGCGCCTCAGTATGTACAACATTTTGTTCATCAGTTCCTGGAAGAGTGCCGGGGCATTAGCCACCCCAAAAGGCATGACCTTCCACTCAAACACACGACCCTTAGGGGTTATAAAAGCCAGCAGTTCTTGAACTGAGGCTGTTAGGTCAACCTGCCAGAAACCACTGCGTTTGTCCATTTTGGTCTTGTACCGGCATTTGGGAATACGCTCCAGGGTATTTACCATGATGGGAATACTCCCTGAATGGTTTTGGGTTTTCTTGGTGACCTCACCATAGTCAACAACCAATCGTAGGGCAGTCCATCCTGGTTTAGCAACCAGGAAGCATGGACTGCAATGGTGGGGGTAGTCTGCCTTTTTATATTCCTCCACGAGGCCAGCATCAATACATTCTTGGATCTGGCGCTCGATTTCTTCAACCTGTTCCTGAGGAGCAGGTTAGGGACAACGCCGCACTCGCGTCTTCTCAAAATCAGGTTTCAGTTTCAGGTCCTTCTGGACCAGTTTTTTACAGGACAGGGGAGGCGACAGGGCACCGAACACCTCCTCACAGGTTAGGAGCAGTTTCTTCAGTCGGGGGTCAAGATTAAGACTCTCAATTCTCTGCAGGAAATCCTCCTCAGCTTGGAGGTCGCTCTTACCATGCTCTTTCTTTTTCTGCCGATCAGCAGTCTCGGCAGGTACTGAGCCATCATCTGACTCAGGCTTAGGCGGCTCAAGTTACATGGTCAAAATGCGCCCAAAACTGCCTCTCCACGGCACTGCGAAAAATAGTCCTTTTGGGGGGGACGTAAAACACAAGAACCAATAATCCCGTGAAAAGCAATTAAATGGTCCATTTTCCTTAATTTTCAACAAAACCGACTGCCCGGGAAAATGATTTATTTCCAGAAAAACGAAGTTCTTTTTGGGAAAATCACGGGTTTTTGTTTCCTATACAACTTATGCTTTACAAAAATAACACCCGTGAGGTTTCAATCTTTTGGAAAACCAGTTTTCGAAAACCATGTTGCACGCTGCACGACTCGAAGCATTTTTGGGCACCCCTTCTTTGCGCGAGGCCTCGCGCAAACACCAACACAACAGCGCAAAAAAATGCATCACAGAGAAAAATGTGCCGCACAAGGTGACAGCATAAGGGTCGTCGAAGAGGAATGCATAGCGCGAGCCCTCGCGCATAATATATCAGAACAAGCGAAGAAATTACTTTTTCTTCGGAACAGTTTGCATCTTAGAACCCAATGCCTTAGCAACCGACGTGTTACCCTTAGGCGGTGGCTTTGCGGGCGCGCTTCTTGGTTGGGACTGACGGGCTAGCTGCTTGAATGGAGCTCGGGCCCCGGTTTCCTCGGACCTCGGCTTCACTGCCACTTTCTTTGCTGCCTTGCCCTGGGAGACCTGCGCTTCCTCCTCCTCTCCTTCCTCGCTCTCCTCCTCTTCATCCCCATCGCTCTCGTCGGATTCTGCACCGGTAACCGACCTCGCTGCCTGAGGCTTGGAGGCAGTCTTCTTCTTCTTGGGGGCGGGCTCCCCACCAGTAGACTTCCGCTTTGCAGGGGCCAGTGCTTCTGCAGCTTGACCTTTCTCAACGGTCTCTTCCTCCTTCAGCGACAACGCATCAGAACCCACCTTGTCATCGCGAACCCAAAGGGGAATACCACGGTTTGCCCAGTTGGCTTGCTGGTCCCAATCACCAGACGCGTGCAGTTTCGACTCTTGTGTCAATACGTGGTTCAACTCAGTCTGCACTCTGTTGACCCAATCGGAGAGATTGTCGAAGGTAACACCAAGAAGGTACATGCGAGAATCCGGCTCGATGGCGGCGATCTTGCACACCAGATCCGGCTGATGATCAGTGAAAACAAACGCAGGCTTGAAGCTCTTATCCTGCTTCAGGTAAAAGAGGTGAGTGTCGAAATATCACATAACCGTCGTTATCGGAAGGTGACCGCCAAATTCAACAGGATCCATCTCCTCTACTTGAGTAGGTCCAAACGTCAGATAATTCGGAGTCTGCAATGAGGAAGAAGTTATTGCGCGTAGCCTCGCGCAAAGAGCGGACGTGATGAGGGAATTATACCTTTCTCGACCAGCTATCTGGTGACGCAATCAGCAACCAGCGAACGTCAAACGTTGTAGGATCCCCTGCAGGCTTCGGTTTGACTGGCCAACTGAAGATGGGAATAAGCAACATGTGGCCAATGCGCGGCGCATTGAAATCATCGTTGAGACGCCTCTCTGTTTCCGTTTCCAGCACGTTGAACATGTTGTCAACAACAGTTTTGGAGCCGCAGATAAGGGTTCCGGCACGCGCCATCTCTTCATACAGCCAGGCTGGGCACATCATCTCAGGAGCAAGATGTTCAAATATGTCGCCGTTGATGACAATCAGGTTCTTATCAATCTCAATAAACCGCCTCGGGGGATCGTGGGTCAACGCTGCAATTCGGATCGCCTTAACTGTGATACTTTGACTTGACAGTGATGGATCCTGCTGTTCCACTGTCTTGAAGTCACCAGTAACGCCAGTAGGTGGGGGGACCACACGGCTTCTGGTAGGCTCTTGACCCAGGAGTTTTTGGGCGTTGAGGATTTTCAGGGAGGCGGGTTTGCCTTTCTCTGCCACCTGCCACAGTGGTGCGCGAATCATGCATTTCCATGCCGGCCATGGACCGCGACTTTTGCCTTCAGGTTCCCGCCAATAGCCCCATGTACCAAGAGTCACCTTCAGGGCAGGCCTTCCAAGTGCAGCAACCTCTTTGCGGATCCGTATGTCTTTGGCTAAAGAACAGAAATGGAGAAAGTGCGGCGCACTGATGCAGAAATGGAACCCACGTCGCGTCGATGGTACACAGCTTTCTCAGGTCGAACGTACTGGCCGTTGTGTGGGTGGTCCAGATGCATTGAGACCCACTGCTGAAGGATGAACGGAATTGGGGATTTTACAGACGTTCACCCTGTGACCTTCTTTGCGGATAGTGATGAGCTGATACAGATCGTCAACATCTTCAATGGTTACTGCACCTCTGTTTTGGCCCTTCTTTGTCACAAGGCTGGAGAGCAGACTTTCACAAAATTCCTCGGCAAAAGCCTGTCCAGGCATGGCTGTGTGCCATGCAGTGTGGCACAATAGCGCAGTTGCAACAGTGCGTTCGTATTTTAAAAGTGTGTCCCCCATGTTCAAACGGTCTAACAGACACATAACAATCTGCAATCCCTCAGAAGCAAAAACACCCGTGTTGGCCGTCTCTGCAGCCCAATTGCACTGTCTAACGAGGTGTCCTAGGTACAGTAACATGGGACAGTATTGTGTTAACAGAACCTGCATGGCCTTACACACAGCGTAACGGAGGCAACTTCGCCGATTTGCAGGACGTGCCAGCTCAGAGGAACGACAGTTTCGGTTAAGGCGCCGTATGTGGGGGCCCATACCCAACAGCAGTGCACCAACAGTTATCTCCATCGTGATCAGCTTGGGAAAACAGGGGACTGTGTCACCGCTGCGCAACAAACCCTTACGGAAAAAAGTCACAATCGGCCAAAATGAGCGAAATGTTTGTGTAACGCAAAATTTGTACGCGTGCCAGAAACCATATGATATAGGGTGTGAACGCAAAAGAAGCCGGACGTTCCAACCTGTTGTTTTTCCACCGTACATCATCTTACAAATGCGGCAATGGATGTTCTCATCACATAAAACAGGGACGACTGGTCGGGTGTGCTGCGCCAAGTCCCTATTAAATTTCAGTAGATTAAGAAGCGATAGGTTGCCGCTTACCTTTTCTTTGCTTAGACAAAGGGGTCGCCAATGTGGTCTCTTGGCAGGCACAGGGCGAATAATGTCAAGCGGTGCCCTAATGTTTCGCACAACAGGTCGCGTGCTTGCAACTACTAGATCGTGCAGGATACGTGCAAACGTTCCCTCGGTGTTTCCAAGCATGCGTACAACAACAGGAAAACGCCGTTCAAGGTCTTCCAGGCTAGGATGACCATGCCAGTAGTGCGGTGCATCCTTCAGTAGCAACACAGCGGACGCTGTTGCGTTCAGGCTTTTGTCGTTCTTGTCAGGAAAGGTTGTTTGTTGTACCAGTTGTCCATCCACAACACAACCCACTGTTGGTGTATTTTGTCCCATGTAGTCTGTAAAGTGACTGCGGCCCTCTCCTTCAGCGAAGGTGCGCTGTTTCGCGCCAGACCTGACCTTGCTAAAATGCGACGCTGCGTCCTACTTCCCTCTACCGCAACAACTGACTTTGATTTTCCCTGGTATGGAACTGCGCGGTGGCGCATCAGCAATTAAAGGCGCCAGGCCTGCTCTATCAAAACACCAACCCATGTCTTGCCCTCTGCCGCAATCGGCTTTTCAACGCTGCAACGCGTCCGTTCATTTTTGCGCAGACGCAGAAAAAACACAAACAACAATCGCGCGCCCTCGTCCTCCTGTTTTAGCCCTTCCCAGAGTTCTTCGGCCGTGTGGTACGGCGGTTCCACTGAGCAGACATCGCGGAAAACTCCGGATGCTGCGGCCACTGTCTTCTCAAGGTCCACCTCTTTTCGCAGGGGCATTGTTGCTGTGAAGAATAAATGCGTACCTGTATCTATGTAAAAATCGCTGTTTGAAAAGCTTTCTTGGTTTCAAACATCAACCTGTCACACAGTTTTCGCGCGACCAATTATTCTGTGATCCGCTTGTTGCATGCACCATTTTCGGTTACCTGTAACTGTCTGGTGATCCCACATTTGACTAGTTAATCCTGATTGCGGTACCCAGTTGCGGCGCGCTTCTATCGCTGTTGGGCAGTGAAGTCAGCGGTGACCACAGTATGAAAACCGGAGATGCCGACGGGACCTGTATGGGCGCCCATGCAGCAGCGCCGCATCAAGGGAACGTACATGCTGTGTAGTTGGTGGATCTGTCCAAATTTGGTTTCTATGAGCGCTTGTGACCTCCATTGCGCGAGGCCTCGCACAATGAGCACCGAAACTTGCGCCTTCCATGCCTCCAGGCCTCGCGCTTGAAACTGCAGTTTGTTCCGGAACATTTATACTTTTGAAGATTCTTGGGTACCCCATTGTTGCAGTTCATTCGTTAAAAGAGCTATCTCTATCACGCAATCCTGATAATGGTACTAAGTTACGTGTATAAATACGACAGGGTTCCATTTTTCGACAACCTGCCTAATGCGTTGTGCTGTAGCACATTAATCTGACACAAATGAACGTCTTTGCGCGAGGCCTCGCGCAAAGAATGGTCACCAAACAATACTTTTCCCTGTCTCGCCCATGCGACAAATCATTCTGATAGAAATATTTAATCCGCCATACTTGTGCGCGACGCTTTTAAAATATCCAGCAAAACAACTATTCTTCGATGCCTTTGGAAACCTGTCATTTTCCTACCTTTTCCTTCGTTTTTGACCATGCAACTTGAGCCGCCTAAGTCAGAGGTGCAGTGCTGCCCATAGTGCAAAGAATACACTAGGGGTATCTCAGGGTCAGCCAGCGTGTAGGAATCATCGTCCTCCTCAGACCAGATGGAGGATTTCCAGGTCTGTCTGAGGTATTGCAGCCGTTCTTGGCGCTCAATAACCTCGGCATTCAGGTACAACAGCCGTCCGAGTTCCTGAGTGTCATGCTCAGACAGTGGCATGTTATTAGAAGCAGGCCGCGCTAGAGCATCAGGACTCTGAGCCAACGGTTCACTTGAGTGAGTATGCTGCATGTGCAGCACCGGTTTCCCAACAGGGGAAGTTGGTTCTGAGGATGACTCTAGGTCTACGTGCTCCAGCAACAGCTGGGCCAGGAAGGCACTGTGTTTGAGTTCAACACAGCTGGGATCAACAGAAGGGATAGTGCTGGCGATCTCAGACAGTTGGTCGTCAGCATCCTCCTTTACAGCAGCAGAATCCAAATAGCCATCGGGGGATTCACACCCTGTAAGTGTGGCAGATAGGTGCTTAGGAGATCGTTTTTTGAGATCAGAAAGGGTCAGGCCACGATTTTAGGACATCACCTCTTTCAGTAGCACCTGATCCAGATCACACAGGGGTACAGGGTTGAGGGATCCATCGACAATGGATATGAAACTGGCCCATTCAGGGGCCTGCATAGCTGTGTCTCAATCCTCAGGCAGGTAAATGGGAACGTCGGAGAGTTGCACTCCTCCCACAGTCATTCGGTCTAGCATACGGCGCCAATAAGCGTGTTCACCTGAACAACCCTAGTCAGGGGTGCACATGACGACCCTTCCTACCCCATAAGCGATTTTGGTTCGAACCTTGGCGAGCAGGGAGAAGGGAGGGTTAGCATACGCTAGGGCCATTGCTTCTCAGAAGAAACGGAAAGCGTTGTTAAAGTGTTTCGAGCAATACCACTGCATGATGTGCTGTTGTTGGCTCGCGAACGATTCCACCTGGATGTCATCCAGGGTTACCTGAAGGGCCGCCAGTCCATTTTCAAGAGAGTGACGGGCCAATTGATAGTTTTCAGTACGATAGTTAGTCTTGGCTGCGTAGCGCAGCCCAGACTCTTTTCGTCCTGATAGCTCCAAAGGTACAGAGAAGAGCCCACTGCCAAAGTCGCAGTGCAGCGAATAGGGGCGCCGGAGGGACAACATTTTTACCTGGGGGTTTCTTCGTAGAAAGCTGGTGCCAATGACGATATCAAAGGCGCCAGTGTCCAACACTCTGCAGTGTTGGGTCACAGTTTCGTCGCCAAGACAAATAGTCACATCGACACCCCCGAATGAATGGATGGTACGCCCACCCCCTACTCTTATGGCTACTGTCTCAGCTTTCTTGAAAGTCTTTAGCAGGCGCCGGGCCACTATAGAGAGTGTTGCTCCGGTGTCAAGCACTGCTCGAAAAACCTGATCCCCAATTTTCACGAGGATCCAGAAAACCAAGTCCTCCTCTTCGGAGCCGCCCCCCTACTCCTCAGCAGGGAATTTGACATCCACCCCTGCAGCCATGAGGGACTTGGCCATCCAGGCCAGTCGCTCAGTCCCGTCGGGGGAGGCGTTATCCCCGTGTGGGCGCTTCTTTGGGTCAACCTCGGCAGGAGAGGGAGAAGTAGCGGGCGCTGATGAGCACCTCTTGGGGTTGGGGGTTCCACCCCTGCCAACCCCCTTGCCTCCTCCTTTACCACCCTTATCCCCATTCCAGGGAGTTCTGGTGGGTGTTTGGGTCTTCTGGTGTTCAGCCTCCTGCCGTTCGTGTTTGTCACTCTCACGTTTCCTTATGTGACATTCAACCTCATATTGACCAAGTTTGCCACAGTAACCACAGGTGATGGTACACCTGAAATGCTCTTGATGGGTCACTGTTTTCCCATCTTTGGTGTGCTTCTGTCGTTTCATTTGCAGCTCACAACCACTGCGGAGGTCGCAGTCAGGAACATGACAAGGTCCCCCCTTGTCACTGACAGGTTTACAGTAGAACAGAGGGGGTGTACCTGCTTCAGGTTTAACCTCATTCATGGCACGCAGGTTGGCCCTACCTTTACCACCACCCTGGTTTGCGTTATAGGGATTTTTAGGCCCTTTCCCTTCGCCACGTTCGGGGGTAGGGGTACCACCTCAACCCAGGTGTTTCTTGAGGAATTTCTCCATGTGGGAGTCATTCTCCCTCTCGAGGGCCAGCTCGATCAGCAGGTCCACAAGGTCTTCGTACGTGTGGGTCCGACTCTTCCTCTCGGAGGTAGTACGGCAATCGTCCCACGCACGTGCAGGGATCTTACTCAAGAGCCTCAGGTTGGGCTCTGTGGCTCCATAGGAACCCAACTTCATTGGTGAAAACAGATACTCCAGGTCGCACACATATTCAGAGACTCGCGCAGCGGAAGGAAGTTCAGGGAGCATAGGTAGCTCGTCAATCTGCGTGCGTACACTGAGGTCAGTCTCATAGACCGGGAACGTTTTCTCCAGTCTCTGGAGAACCTCAGCCCATGTTGAACAAGTTTTCACAATCTGCTTCACCTGTTTTTGCAAAAATTTCTTTTTGAATGAGCGTTTCAACAGTGATCATTTAGTGGCCACATCCACATGGGATTGCCCAGTAAGCAAAAGATTTTTCGCGTCGAACTCCGGCAATTCCAGCTGGATGTTCGCCTGGCCAATAGGTCTGGCACTCTTCCCATCCCCTGGGGATAGGCCTGAAGGGGGGGGAGGTACGCCGGCGAGAGGTGCCAGAGCTCTTATCCCCCTTTTCTCAGTCTCTGTCACAGGCACGTCCTGTACTTCAGCGATAGGGACTGTCCTGGAACGAGGATGAAAAGGGCTGGGGCAAGTGACCTTGGGTAGCAACCTGGACACCCTTGATCGTTTGAGATCCTCAGCAAGCGTGCTCAATCCGGGTGAGGGTGTGGCTGTGGCTGGCTTGGGTGAGGGTTCAGTGATACTGGATTTAGCCTTGACAGCCTCAGACAGGGCTGTCACATCGGGGTCTTTGGACCCAGAAAGCAGTTTGGCCAGTAGTTGGGCCGTACCGTCCAGGGCCCCATAAGTTGCCTCTCGGCGATGGGGATCTTTTACATAAGCGGGGCACACTTCGGGGTTCCTGCTAGTGGTTGGCAGCTCCTGACGCCATACTGGCCCTCTCGGTCATCCGGGTAGAGACGCAGTGTCGCCCAGGTCCGTAGGTGGGCCGGAGTAAGGGTAGGAACCCATGTGCGTGTATGGTGGGGATCCCAAGGCTTCTAGTGGTTCCTCTCCATCTTCCCCTCTGACGGACTTGTAGTACTCCTCGTGGAGAGGATATTCGTCCATTCTCCTTCTAAATTTGCCTTGTTCTTCAGGACCTCCAGCTGCCGTCGCCGTAGATGAAGAAGCAGGGCAACCAGAAAGGGAGATAGATACTGTAATAAGTCAGGGCATTTGGGCCTCTCAAAAGCTTTCTAGAGGATCTCTACTAGACCTCCTAGAGCTTCAAGATCCTAGAACACTAGGATATTTGCTCATATTTAGCTTATATCTCAAGCCTATAGCTCACTGCTAGAGTCTACTGCTCTTAGGTACACTACAGAGAGCAGAGATCTAGGATACATTAGTAGCCAAACATGAATAATCACATTCCATATGTTTATAATGTGATATAATCATGTTTTCTCACATTTCAGAAGGTTCTAATGTATCAGAAGCTATTTTGAAGCTTTTTGGAAGCTTCAGATGGCCTGTCACGACTGTCGCTGTCTTTTGCTGTCAACAGTGATTTACGTCATGTTGACAAGGCGTTTGACAAGATACACTACTCAGAAAGTTGCTAAGATATAGAGTTTATTGCCTTTTTCATGAGAACTTATTGTTATATCAATTTTCTTGTTATTTAGGCATGTGAACCCGTATCACTGGACCAGCCAGTTGGTCCAGCTCAATGTTCCTTCACGACTTCTTGCTGTTGCCTACTTTGTGCTTGCCAAGAGAATCAATTGGAATGGAGAAATTCATTTGAAACCATTGGATTTTGAAGTGCAAGACAAGGATAAAAGGGTTTATTGTGCACCCTAAGTACAAGCACAATACAGTCCTGTAATTCAGAGCTCCAGCGGGTCGACGACAACGAGGATGACGAGCAGCAGCTGGGCCAGCGTACGCTGTTCAAGTAAAGTGAGTTCCTTGCTTGAATTTATCAAAAAGTTCAAGAAACGTTGAAGTCTTGAAGGTATACTTCCTCCTATGGTCAAAGAAGCTTCAAATAAATTCGAGAACTGGAAGAGCGGGGCTTGAAGAGACCTTTACGCAAATGGGACAACGCCAGAGGCTTCAGAAGAGTTCGAAAAGGCGTCCAGAGGATTTATTTCAATGAGTTTCGTGAAGAGTTTGAAGAATTCTAAGTTAACAAGAAGAGTCAAAAAGGTGGTGAACTTGGACAACTCAAGGCGACTTGCCAGACCTTCAGCAACAACGACCACGCCTTCTACGACAACGACGTGTTGCGAGAGCGCTGCCAGCGAGCTCCTGCAGGCTCTCTTGAGGCTCTTTGAGGCCTAGAGCCATTCATTGTGTTGCATTTGTTTGCTCCTCTTTGCATACTTTTGGAATTGATTTGTCCAGGCTTTTCTTCTCCTTGCTTACGGTCCTACAAGGGACCCTATGTCAAGGGAAGGGACTAACGCGACCGTCCGTGACTATAAATCCCCACCCCAGTCACTGTGTACCCTCATTGAAGTACAAGAGCCTTGAATTCTTTCACATTTCTTCTCATTCACTGGTGTATCAAAAGGCCAAAAATGTCGGAAATGGCCTAACTTATTTCATGCATACCTACGCGCCAGTGCGTTGAATTGCGCTAACGAAAGCGCCATTGTAAAGTACAGAGCGTCAGCTTTAAAATACGCTTTTTCTTCAGGCGTATATCTCTGAACCTATGATGAGTTGGGGCAACATCAAATATGTTTCGAATGCCTGAGGACATGCCCTACATCGTGCAGATATCTCTTCCTTGACATCTCAGCAGCATGGTACAGAAAACTGGTGTAAAGTGTGCGCATTTTCAGTAAAAAACAGGTTTTTGACATCAAATTTTGCCAAACCATTCGCGAATCTGTGGTCTTCTAACCTTGAATCATTGTATGATATTGCAGTTTGTGATTGTTTGCATCAGTTTTGATTCAGTCTAACTGGGCTTAGCCGAGGTAGAAAGGCAGATACCTCAGAATTACTTTAGACACACAACAATTAGTGAAACATTTTTGTTCTCTTTTTTCGGCCACAAAACAAACTTGGCCACAACCATTAACAGACCGCTTGCGACCGTGACATTCACCATCCTGTCCGCTCGGAGACTCCCCCGAACCTAGGGCCCTGATTACAGGGTACCCGACGGAGCGTAGGGCCCCCGAGTTGGACATTGTCCCGGTAGCCGCGCAGACGGAGTTTGGGCCGTGCGTTGAAATGGGGCACCGAGGACGAGGGTGGAAGAGACGGGTGTGAGCGGAAGGCGGAAGAGAAGACTCAATGCAGGAGCACCCAAGTGAAACATTAAAAGACCGCACTCGACCAAATCATTGACATTGACCTCTCTTGGGGTCCTTCTGACCATCCTCCGATGAGAGAGGTTGGTGGTGGTAACTGGTTGCAGAAGAAGCTTGCAAAACTTACTTACTCTTACTTACTCACTCTAGCTAGCTAGCTAGCTACCTAGCTAGTGTAGGAGGTGAACGAATTCTATGGTATTACCCTAATGCTAAAAGTTGCGTATGCAACTTAATGTCTCTGGTCCTCCCCCTGTAGGGCAGGGTGGTGAGGAGAAGTGCCGCAAGGCGCTGGTACTGTAATAGAGGTGACCATTCCAGTAGGTGCAGGCAGGACTGTTAGCGTGCAATGCCATTTAACTGATTTTCATCTCTTTACCGTACCGCCCGACATAGTTCAATGTAGTTCTGAGCACGGTCCGTGCCCTTTCTTGGGTTGCTGAGACTCTGCATAGACTACATGACTTCTGGTCACCGTCCGCCACTAATGCGTGTGCTGAGACCCTTTCCGGAAGCCTGGATTTGTCAAGGTATTTCATTTGAGCACAATTGCATTTGAGCTAAGAAGTGATTTGTCGTCACTTCGCTCTACCATGCATTTCATCCTTCACTGCATGGCCGTCAAGGCAAGCGTTTGACTAGTGACGTATTCTACTCTCCATTCGGATTACATTTCATTCATTTCTTTCATAAAGGTCACTCATTCATTGCATTTCACTTTGCAAACCTTACATTTCATACTTATTGCATTACTTCCTTATTGCAATGGCTTGCCCACAGCGCTCCACATGCGATATGGTCCGTAATTGATCTGCCCTTCGTAGTTCTATGAGCACCTTTTGCTCAATAGACCCCGAGTTTTGGATCGCAGCGACAAACAATCGATCCGTATCCACTCAAATTTTGTTCATTAACTGCAAGTTGTTAGAAATGAATATCCTTTCCATACCCAGCGATCATTGACCTAGGACGTTTGGTCTAAAGAGCTAGTTTATCCTCAAATTTGCTACCGAACCACTACGGGTACGTCCCGCTTCGTTAACTTTCGCTAGATCGCGTGGTACAGCCTCCATTACTGGGTTTGCTTTGGGAGTGCTCAATTGAGCGTCCGCAGTCTACAACATCACATTCTCCATCCCCCCGAACAGACCATCAGCATGACACACGTAATTGGATTTCTCTTACACATTTCCTCCCTCATCACACCACACATACGACACACACACAAACACATACCATGAACTGTTTGATTATTCCATTTTTTTCTTTGGATATCACACTCTGAGGAATTGCTATAGTACCACTTCCATCAAAGTTTTGCCTACGAGCCAATTTCTGAGTGATTTCCTTCGTGTAGATAGCCAGTGTCCGCTTACAGGAGCCGGCATTGGTCTCACCCCGCCACATCTTTGTTGTGTAACACAAGTGAACAGGTTTAAGCTTGGTCACTTAGCCTGTGACATGGCTAATGCATTCCGCGATGTGTTAGTAAATAGTCCTACGCCGATAGCCACCGAGACCAGCGGTGCGCTACGGTAGGTTCATTGAAAAGGATCATCGAAAGGTATCAAAGGCCCACAGTAATGGGCTTCTACCCTCGCGCGGGTAGATAAGTACTTTCCCTGCAGTGGGATAGACCCCTTCTCTTGCGGTAGCGATAGATGACGGAGTTCAGCTCGAAGAGGATAGCCTGAATCCTGCAATTCAGTTGAGCGGAATTCACTCTTCATGTAGGAGGACAGGCCCCCGCACGGATGGCTTTGTACAACCATCTGCTGGGCAAGGGGCTCGCCGTAATTGGTCTTCCGGTAAGGTACAGAACACACTTTACCTACGATAGCATTTTTCGGAGATTTACTACTTCTACTTGTCTAAGACAACCTGACAATGATACATTTCGTGTGTGAGGCAGTGGCGGCCCTCCAGTCGTGTAGGATATTCGTTGGCTCGCACTAGAGCTGAACCGCGTTCCATGAAAGATCCGACCTTTCAACTTTTTTTTCACTTATTACTTACCTACTTCTTTTCCAACCAACCCCAGGGGACCAACCCACCCCTACCATTGAACCCAATCCCTACATTCACATACAACTCACTGGTTTTGTCATCTTTAGCACCTTGCCACAACCCATACATCTTCTTTCTCTGAATTTACATGATGACCACACTTCTACATTTTCACCCTTTCGTGCAAATTATTTGCTTTTGGTGATCTAAGTCATTTGGGACATTTCTACACAAATCAGTATTCCCGCTTGCTTCATATGTCATCAGATTCCTGTGGGCTATGTCCTACTGAGGATCATGGTACATAATGCTGTATGTAACCCAATAGGATCGCGATGCATATTGCTTTATGCTGCCGTGATGGAATATTGATTCTTTTGTACATGATTTCTAGGCATGTTAGGTAACTGACGTTTCAGCTTTGTTTTAGAGATAGTCAGAAAGTATGAGTAAAAGGTTGGTAATGACGGACTATATCTTTCAACGCTTTTTTGGTTGAAGTATTAGCATAAATCCCCATGCCCCCAGACGGATCGATCCCCATGGCCGGAATAAGAGAGAGCAGATCCTTGTCAGATGAGTTGATGTCCTCATCGTGACTGGCACCCCCCACCCTTTGAGATGCGCTTTGAGACTGCCCGCTGAACTAATCAACAGTTAGTCATTACTGATGCTGCCTCGCTTTCTCTGTCCATGTAATGCAGGCCAAGAAGCTCATTGCATCAAAAAGGTACCAATGCATCCATTGCGTTAGGTAGCCACATGTAACGCGTCCGTTGAGTAAGGTGGCATATCCTCTCTTTGGATGACAAAGACAAGTCATGTCAATAGACAGCTTGGGCACAGCTTGAATTTCCGGTTTAACCCACATGTTGCATTTCATTCTCAATTGTGATTGATTTTCCGTATAGCTCACCGTAGTTTATACGTCTACATCCAGGTGTATTACCCTTACCCTGGTTGTTTGCCTGAAAATTTGGGTTATCATTGTTCATACGTTGTATGCTAGCTGTTTGCTTAGTGTTTCTCATGTTTCATTTTGAGCCCTACCATACTCAAGACTTAGGAACGTTACCCTCTTAGGTAGAGACATATCTTTACCTCTGGGGAGGGGGTACTAAAACACTACAATAGACACTCAGAACATTCAATATGAGCGTTCCCTATGCCCATACCCTTCCTTATGCTAGATTTTCAGCTTGTCATGAACATTCATAGCGAATGTGCGTGAAGCTTAGGAAGGGGGTGTAATAAGTCAGGGCATTTGGGCCTCTTAGAAGCTTTCTAGAGAATCTCTACTAGACCTCCTAGAGGTAGGTAGGTAGGTCATCTCGGGACTGTGGTTGCCCCGCAGGGGGGTCTTACCAAGGGGCTTTTGTACACCCAGCCACGGCCCTACTGCATGTGCCCCCACAAAGCGGCTCCCCCATATGGGGGAAGGGCGCGGTCGCTGCGAGCAGTACCCTACGGCGGGTTCTGCCCAGAGAGGTAACCCATGTTTGACCGAAGTCTCACATTCCCCTCCTTTGGGCGGATGATACGTGGCGGAATGTCCCATCGCACATCCTCATCAACCTCTTGATTCTGGGGCCCAGGGGCCCGGAGCCAGGCCATAGGCCCTTTCCTGCAGGCACCCCAACGTGGGTTGGTTTTCATTAGGCGTGAGGCGACTTGAAGAAGCACGTGCTACGGGACTCGCATGCCGTGGCGCACAGTCACGCCTCCTGACTCGGTCGAGCTTGCGCTCTCCCGGGGGGCCGGGCGTTTGAAGTAATTCGTTGCCGTAGGTTCGTCGGTGGGTAATGGTAGAGTTGTGGTGTGCTGTCTTGTCCGTTGGTATGGTCAGGTGGCCCTGGCTCACCGCGGTGTCGCCAACCCGTGGGACGCCGTTCCCGTATTGACCCTTGCATGTCCGGCTGGTTCGATGTTGGCCGGCTCGCGTGTCGTCTGTTTATGGTCGCGTCGTTGTTGCCGCAGCTGTTTGGCTGGTGCTTGGGTGTGTCAGCCGCCTTATGGTCGGCTTGTTCATCGTTTGGCTTTTTCTGCTGCTGCCGGCGCTGTCGCGTCCTAGGCTGTCGTGTAGACGATGTGTGCGCAGTGGTCGCCTTCGTGCGAAGGTCTGTGTGTGCGCAGCCTGTTATGGTGAGTCGTTTGGCCCTTGGGGTCGGGGGTCCGAAGTAGGTCGTTTTCGTTGGTTGGTCGGTTGTCGAATGGTGAAATCTGGGCGTTATGGTGTGTTCGTGCATATGGTCGCCGGCGGGCGTGGCGCAGCATGTTGTCGCCAACCCATAGGACGCTGTTCCCGTTTCGACCCTTGCATACCTGGCTGGTTCGGTGTTGGCTGGCTTGCGTGCGGTCTGTTCATTGTCGGGTCGTTTTTCTGCAGCAGTTTGGTCGGTACCTGGTTGTGTCAGCCGCCTTATGGTCAGCCTGTGCGTCGTGCAGTTGATTGCGCTGCAGCTCGCCCCTGTGTAGCCGGATGTTGTCTTTGTTGTCTTCTCCGTTTGTTCTGAGGTTTGAGGTGGCCGGCCTGTCCGGTGTTGTGGATGTGTTGCGACCGGGGCGCGCTCGGTGCGTGGTGTTGGTTCGCCAGTGTCGTGGCCGCCATTGGTCGGCCCGTCCGGGGTTCTGTGGTGGTCCGTATGGGCCCGGCCTGCCGTGTTTGGTCGCTGTAGCTGTCCCCTATGTCATTTGTTTCCCGTCGGGGGTGTTTATTTGTGGTTTGCCCAGTTTCGGGACGTCCGCGCGTGTGGTTGTTGTGTTGTTGCCAGTACTTTGGTTGGTACGCCGTCATCTTCGCCGCCCAATGGTCGGCTTGTCCTGCCGTAGGATGCGTTCGGCAGTGGTGGCCGTGTAGGGTTGGTTCCGGTTGATCCAGTTGCGTTGGGCCGGTATGGTACGTTTTGACGGTGCGTCGCCCCCTCATGTTGGGGCGTGTCCTCAGGGGGAGAAAAGTAGCGACAACTGGTACGACCGCTGAGAACAGTTTTGAAATTCGGTACGACATGCCCAGTCCCGCCCTGGAGGCATCGTTACACGCACAACCCATCATCTGGTATCTCGCAGTGCCCTTCGGCTGTCCTTTCAGCATCGCTTGTGCCGATCATATGTACACCCCCGTTGGTGGCAAGTCCCCTTCGGTCCCCCTCAGTGCATTCCCGTGCTCCCCATGGGAGCCCCAGGGCACTGCGCTTGCTCGATGGTGCAGTGCTCGTGCTTGTGTTTGCCGGCCTGTCGTGTGCCGTATCGTGCCGTGTCTTGCCGGTCTGGTGGTGTGCGCGCCGGTGCCTCTGTGCAGTTTCCGGAGGTTAGGGTGGTTTGCCTCGTGCTCTGGTGTCGGGGCGCCCCGTCCGGCGCGGCGGGCTTGGCTCGGCGCAACACTCCCATGTTCGCCGGCAGGAGCCGGTGGGCTTGTGGGTCCCGCGCCGTGAGCTCTTGGCCCCTTGCGTGTTCCTGGTAGGGGTCAGGAGGAAAAAAGGAATGCTGGTCAGTGTCGAGGCCGCCCTCTCGCTCCTCGACGCTCTTAGCTTTCTGGGCTGCGCGGAACGTGTCCCTCGCACCATTGTCACAGGTTACATGTCTGTATCCGCCCCAGCGGCACCGTTGTGGGTGTCCTGTGACCTGGTGCCTTGGCGTTTAACTTTCTCGGAGGAGGTGCGCGTCGGCTCCAGTGGCGCACCTGTCCCTCGACCCTTGCCCTGGAAAGTAACGTTCTTGACGACTTCTGGATAACATTCCCGTGGTCATCGGCGAGCCCGTGGGTGCCGCGTGTTTGGCTGCCCCATTGGCCCGGTCCATCGTGTGCCCGGCTTGTGGGATAGAGAGGTTAGGCGGAAGGACAGGTCCGTGTCGGGCCCCGTCCTTTTCTCTGACGTTGATGGATTGCGGGGGTCCGGGGAGCGTAGCCCCGGCCCGGGGGATGTGGGAGAAATTCGTTGGGGTTCGGCGGGTTCGTTGGGTCAGTGTTCGTGCTCGACATCATTGGCCGTAGGGCTGCCAAGGCTAGCCCGCATTCGTTGGGTGTCTGCTGCATGAGCCGGGCAGTTCATCGCCTTTCTCGCTGGCGTGCCCGACCGACAGGCGTTGGTGGAGTGTTTTGCGCGTTCGCGCGTTGTCGGGTTGTACGAGGGGGTCCTCCCGAGCAAGGTCGGCTTGCCTGGGGTCGTCGCGGTTTACGGCTGGTCCCGCAGCCGCTGGTTTGACGTTCATCGTCGGGGCCTCTGGTGGGACGAGGTGATCCAGGGGTTGCCCTGTCGTCTCCTCATCGGCGGGTGGCCAGTGTGGAGTTTTCGCTGCGTGTGCGTCGCGGTGTGTCATTGTTGCACTGCCGGTGATCGGCCGCGGTGGGCAGGGCACGCGTGTGCCGCGTCAGGCGGGGCGGGGCGGTCCCGATGGTGTCGCTCTGTGTGTTCATGGGGGTGTGTTCCCGATTTCGGCTCGCGGGGGTTCAGGGCCCTGGGGGGTTTCCCACGCGCCGTTAGAGGGCGCTGCGGAGGGCACTGAGGATCTCGTGCACAAGGGCCGCGTGTGCCGCCTGGGCTTCTGTCTCAGTGCGGATGGCGGGCTGCAGTTGCCCGCCCATCGCCAGCGCCCGGATCTGGTGGATCGCAAAGACGGGGCACAGGTTGGTCACTGTGGGGGTCTCCGCCGTTCGCTCGTGCTGGGGGATGGCCTCCAGCTGCTGCCGGCCGTCCAGGTGGAACCTCCACGTCGCCGTCCAGTCCCTGGTGTGCGGCCAGCGGCGCTGCGCCCGCCGCCAGAGGCAGTGGAGGGCATGGCCTGTAACCGCTGCATAGTGGTTGATCTTTCTTGTGATTGCGAAGCCTGTAGCCTTGATGCCCCAGGGGTCGTAACGCCCGACACTGCCCCTGATATCTCCGAACCCAACTGACCCTCTTCAGACCCATATCCAGCCTCTTGGAGCGACATATGCGAAGCACTTGTAAGTCCTTTGAACTCCATGGTGAGATATGAAGAGTACGAAAACCCGGTCTACAAAAATGGAGCAGACATAGAATCTCAATGCGCATTCATCGCACATAATGACACGACGTGAAATCATTCGAAATAATTTAAATAAATCCGATTGGGAAATCACGAAAGACAAATGCGACTCGACGCGCGCTCACAGGCGACATCTGGCGGCGAACGGAAAACATGCAATGAAGCGGAAAATTTACTGCACTAATGTACATCTGAGAATCATTGAAATTCTGATCACATCAGTGTATAATTGAGTGCTGTCACTGCTGCCGTTACACTCCCCCTCTGAAGACATACATCAGTATGTCAGGCTGGGTCAAGTGAAGTGAACGAAAACTGCCTAATCTAAGGCAAAATGTGTGAAATTGAGCTGAATTGAGCAAAATTGTGCTGAGATCTGTGCTTCGCGATGGCCATCGACTTGAATGAAACGTATAGGTACCTCAGGGCACACAGAAAAAGCTTCGTTCAAGCTCAAAACTTCGAAAATTGAAAGTCTGAGGGAAGAATGTACATGATGATTCATGATCCATGATTCATGATGAAATCAGGATCTGACATCTCACTGCCAGAAAACAGAAAACGAGCGTCACCATGTCGTCGAGCGTAAAAAAAATAGGGTATCCCTTCATGGAGTCCAAGATATGTGAAACTGGCTGGTGTCATTTGCAGTCATGAGACCAGATGCCAGATTATGGTACAAAATGTGCCTGAATTGAGACCAAAATCAGTGAATCGCGCATGGATTCAGGGTGGCGAAACTCACCGCAAGCCAAAATAGGTCCAATTCAATGTCGATAGACACTGTGTGTAGTGTTGAACGGAAATCCAGTTCTCATTCATAGCCAATCAAGGTCAAATCCTCAGGTTGATGACCATCCCCATGATGGAAATCCAATCATTTAAAGTAATGATAGCCAAGAAAACGCAGTGAGTAATTACCACACTGTCAGTATTGTTCCCAGGACTTCATGTTTAATGCCAGTATGAGCCAGAAGGGGTAATTGACTCGTTATAGTCCCAGAATGTATAAGCATCCAATGCTTGGTACTGGGAATTTGCCAAAATTGAGCTGATTCTGAGGGGGATTTCAACACAATCCACAGATGAACAGCGAGTCGACACAAGTAAGAACACCATCGTCGTCACTTGGTCTATATAAGCCCTTTGACAGTGGTCGCTCGGAAGGGAAACCAACTGTCTCAATGTAAGAGCTGATGGAAATGACATTCTGAGCAGATCCGTCAAACACATGAAATGGATCAGACTCAGTCATGTGCCAGAATCTCTGTAATGAGCACGAACTCGAACAAGTCCTTCCCAAGGCGAGTAGAGGGGCCCAGTCGACAGCAAAAGGCGATAGTGTCGCCGTGGTTGAGGATAATGGCCTTTTGGATCTTCGGATTGGAATCATCTGAGATGAAGCACATGATTTACATGATGACCATGATGGGAATGATGGATGGAATGACCAGGATGACCCCAGAATGTCCCATCATCTGTTTGTCGAACCACAGAGACGATGCGTCTGGACTGTCATGTCCCCATGCCAAGGGTATATGTCGACCGTAAACCTTTTCGAAAGTTTCGGCGACTCACATTCTGATCAGATATTGTCTGGGATGGATGATGCCACGATTGGAGCTTCTTCTTGTGCTTGTAAGTCTTCCTTGGTGACACAATCCTTGATCAGCGAGAGTTCTTTGTCAATCTCAGGGTGTTTCTTCAGGAACTTGATGAAAGTATCCGTATACCCATGGATAAAACTTGAAGCTGGCTCCCATTTGTCTTCTTCTGGACCGAATCCTTTCCATCTGCACAGAAAGTACCACTTGCCTCGAGCATTCTTCTTGTACTCAAGAATCTTCTCCAACTCGAAACTGCTTGTGACCATCTTCCTGTCGCTCAGGTACTTCGAGGTCCAATAGAGAGGCTTGAACCTTCCTTTGGGGCAGGGTACTTCGGCCTTCAAACGATCTCGATGTACTTCTTGATGCCTGCCTGGCTCAATCTCAATGTTGAATGTAGTCTCACTTAGTTGACTTTTGACTTGGAATGGGCCATCCCACAAAGGTAACAATTTGTTGTCGTCCTTCAGGGTCTCGTCTGACTTACGAAGCCAAACTTGCTGGCCTTTCTCGAAGGGTTTTCCTTGCGTTCTTGACTTATTTTTGAAATTCAACCAATCTGCTTGACTTTCCACTTTGGCTTTGATCCACTTGGACTCTAGATCTTTGATCTTCTCAAACCATTGCGAGGCGTCGTAGCACTGCCTTGGATGATGCATCACTGGTCCTGGACCCATCTTCTCGCGACCAAAAACCAGCTCATTCGGACTAAATCCGGTGTAATTCTTGGTGCGATGGTATCTTCTCAAGACACAGTAAATTGTCTCCAACCAATTGTAGTCTTTTTCAGTGGGCAGGAATCTTCTCAGAATGGAGATAAGAATCCTTCCAGCGCGTTCAGCAGGGAGAGCTCGATGGTCGTAGAATCGGGCACGAAGGTGATGAACTCCCAATAGGGCACACATGTTCTCCCACCAAGTCGCAATGAACTCTTTCCCACTGTCCGTCAGAATTTCACTGGGCACATCCCAGTTGCTCATCCACTGACTTGCAGTCCACTTGGCAGCCATTTCAGAGGTGAGATGCTTCGTGTTGCAAGGGAGGACTTGGATGTAGCCACTGTGGCGGTCTTGAATTAACAAAACCCCATCGATAGGCTTCCTCGTGTAGAGACATTCCTCTCGGATTTGTCCCAACTCGAAGACATCCGCCGTCACCTTGTCGAACAACATCTTAGGAATTGGTAATCCCTTCAGTAGTCCTTCTGCCTTTTGATTCTTGGGGATGGTCGCCTGACATTGCTTGCATCCTTTGGCAACTCGTTCACAGGCACCCTTGAGGTCCCTTGTGTACACTCTGTGGCGTAGCTCCTGTTCCAGCACACGAGAATGTGTGTGGGCTGTCTCATTCCGATGCCAACGTTTGACATATTGGTCAATCAGACAATCAGGAACACAAATCCGTCCTTGCCAAAATAACTTGTCGCCTTGGATTTTGAAATCAGACGTCTCTTCAGAGTCGTAAGGCTTGTCCCCTTTCAACTTGTGGTATACAGACCGGAAGAACCTGTCCTCCTTGTACATCTTCGTCCAATCCACATATAGGAAGGAAGTTTCCTTGTCCTTTTGTTGTGGAGGGAGCGTGGATTTCGCTTTGGATCTCGTTAGAGGAAACACATTCAGGAGTGGCAGCGACGACTCAGAGTCAGAGTTAACTCCTGCAGTCTGATCTGCCTTGGTAATCTCCTTGCATCTGACCAAATCCACCTTCATCCGATTTTTAATCGAACATTGGAGACAATGTTTCTTGATCAGTGCTTGTTCCTCCTTGTCGAACTCGATTACTTCAGCTTTATCCGTCGCTGTCCCATGAAAACTCACTTCAGAGTAAGCCTCTGAGGCTGGGTAGGCCCAGCGACTCAGGGCGTCCGCCACTGTGTTGTAGCGACCCGGAATGTAAGTCACATGGAGGTCAAATCTGCTGAGAGTTTCATGCCAACGGCCTCTTCTCCCAGCTAGTCCACCAGGGCTATCCACATGTTCTGTCCTCCAGCTCTCCAGTGACTTGTGGTCAGTCAGTACCTCAACGCGATGGCCCAAGATCCAACCTTCATAACGCCGTAAGGCACAAAAGATTTGCGTAGGCTTCTTGTTCCCTTGGACTCCAATTTCGCTGTCTTGTAGTAAGCTTGCGAGACCAGAAAGCCAGAGGGTGATGGTGACCTTCGTCGTCGACTTGTTCGATCGTAGCACCAATGGCGTAACGACTGGCGTCTGTACGAATATAAAAAGGTCTTCAATCCAACCACGGAGTCTTTAATGTAACCACATTCGCCAGTGCTTCCTTGAGACCAGTAAATGCCTCTTCACATTCTGGCGTCCACTTGAGCTTGACTTGAGATCCCTTCTTTCCTTCTATTTTGCCAACCTTCAGTAACTCTGTCAATGGACCAGAGAACTTGGCGTAGAGAGGAAGGAACTCGTGGTAGTAATTGCAGCAGCCTAAAAAGGCACGAAGCTACGTGATGGTTTTAGGCCTTTCCCAGAGCTGCAGGGCAGCCATTTTTCCTGGGGCTGGTCTTCTTGTCCCATCTTCCAAGACAGAGCCACAAAATTCCACCGATTGGAGGAACATCTTGCCCTTCTTGGGTCCACACACGAGCTTCTCTTGTCGAAGGACTTCGAGAACTTTTCGAACTTGTTCTTCGTGCAACTTCAGGCACTCATCAAAGTTGTTTCCCAACCGCATGGCAATCAGAAGGTCGTCAATGTAGATGCTGCAGAATTCTTGTAAATCCAGAGACTTGTGCTTCTGAAATAAAATAGTCTCCATCATCTTCTGCAACATCGACGGCGCATTCTTCAGACCCATCGGCAGTACGATCCACTGCACAGTGCCACAGGGCGTGCACATTGCCGTCAAATGCCTATCCTCCTTTCGAAGGGGCATCTGATGAAAGCCATGGCGCAAATCCAACACAGTAAAGAGCTTGCCTTTGGCTCTCGCTGCGATCTCTTTCTCGATTAAAGGTAGAGGATGCGCGTCTGGTACTGTGGCGGCGTTCAGGGCTCTGTAATCGACCACTAGACGCCAAGCATCTATGCTGGATTGGTCAGCAGGTGGGGGTTTTGGCACAGTAAATGGTGCTGAACACCACTCAGAACTCATGCAGCCCTCCAACCAACCGAACTCATAGAGATTGCGCTCAAAAATCTTTCGCAGGGCATCTGCTTTGGTGCCGTGGAGATAGAATGGACGTTGTTTGTGAACCTTGGAGCCTTCGATTATGTCAATCTTGGCTTCCCCATTTTCACATCGAATTGGGGGGTTTTTCCACAACTTCCCACTCAGCACGTCATCTTGATAATCTTCGAACACTGCGTCCCTTCTTGCAGATATCTCGTCTCCGTCGACCTGATTCCCACATTTAATCACCGACATTATGTCCACCAATTTGCGAATTGTTGGTCGTGGTCTCATATTCTTGGCCACTTCATTCCAAACTTCTTCGTCGCATTGCTGGCGGATGAAGCTCACCTGAGCTCGCTCCTCCGTGGGATCCCACCAATGAAAGGGGTCCACGAATGTCTTGAAGGGATGGTCGGACGAATTCAGCTTCATTCCTGTCAATTCAGGCGAGATTCTTGGAGAATTGTCATCATTCTTGCTTGAAATCTTGACTTTTTTGGCTTGATTCTTGTCTGATGGGGACGAATTGTAATGGATGGAGGCGTTCTCTTGAGGGACGCCGATTGTCCTTCCCTCCTTCCGCGACGATACGTCGGGATTCCGCTCTCGATCGTCTTCATCCACCTCAATTTCGTCGATTCTTGAGGAATTTGAGGTAACCTCTTCTGTTCCCATTTCACTGCCATCTTGCCAATAATCTCCCAGATTCCCGTCAACTAAGCACGCCAACGTGCTCCACGAACGCTGTGGCAAAGGCTTGCCATTGTCTTCACAATACAGCTTCACTCTCTTGTGAGGTAGCTCGACAATGTCGATTGAAATGTCCATAATGTCCTTGAACCACTCTTGTCTTGGCCAATTGGGGACAATTAAAATCGCCTTTGCGCCGGATTGCTTCAGCTTTTGCACTACACGAGGGAAAACGTCGAAGGGCGGATTGATCCAAAGAGGTTCAGACCAGTCCTCACTCCAGGCATCGTCGTAGAACTTCGGAAATCTTTTATTCTTTTTGTTTGCAAAAGCATCAACTTCAGGACGAAAATTGTGGTTCTTTTCGAAATAATCCACCAGAATGTCCCGCCATTTGTCGACTACACGATAGCAAACTGACTTCCACTTCTTGCTGTTCAACGAATCCACCTTTCCTTCGTCGAAATCTTCTTGATTCCTTGTCCATTCCTGCCCATCTTGCTGAGAATGCAGCTTATTTCTCTCCTTGAATTGGTGGATACTCTTGGTATATGGGTGCAGATAATACAGTTCGGACGGGTCGTTGGTCGACGGATCTTGGAGGAAGCACGTCCTGTGTCCCATGGGCGACACACGATGAGCGTGAAGCCATGGTTGACCCAAGAATAAATCGTACTTTATGCTGGCTTCATAGAATTTTCCAGCAAAGCACTCCTCAGTGACCGTCTCTTCCACACTCCAGACTGATTGTTTCACCAATCTGACCGCCAATTCTGCTTCTCTGTCGCCACCGTCAAGGCGATGTCCGCTGACTCCCTCCAGCTGCACAGGGGTGGAGGACATCTTCGTCTCATCCTCCTGCAGAAAGCCTGTCCTCACCAGGTTCACCTCTGAACCATTGTCGATCAGACATCTGGCAAGTTTAACCTTACCATCCGTCGATCTGACCTGGATCCAGCAGACAAACTGGCGCTGCTTGCCTCGCCGGACAGCGCTGAGGACCCAGGCAGGGTAAAGGAGGCCGGAGGAGGGCGCCAGCCGGTCCCAGCAGCGTCCATCCACCGCCCCAACTACCCTGATGGGTTTCGTCTCCTGCCACTCAACCCCAGTGTTGGGAATTCGGTCAAGTTGGCTTCCCTATTGCCATTCTTCTTCTTCGTTCGGCTGTACGTCTTGTACTTGTCCTTCGTCAACCCATTCTTCTCCTGCTTCGACAGCATTCACTCCTTTTCCACGTCCACGACCTCCAAATGATTTCCCCTTACCACCTTTCTTACCTCCTTGGCCTTTGTTGTTGGAGGTGTTGGAATTGGGGTTGGATTCGTTGGATCCGCCCTTGCCTCGACCTCCAGTATCCTTGTTGTTGCCGAAGGTCTTGTTCGCTGGCGTCTCCGCGTACAGGGGGTTGCCATTCACCTTGGAATCATCTTGATTCCCGGACTTTCCCTTGCCATTTCCACCTTTTTTGCCATTTTTCCCACCATTTTTTCCACCAGCATCGGTCCATCTTGAGTCGCTTGGATCTCTGCCTTGCTGCGAGTAATCTTTTGGTGTCCAGTCTCTGTGCTTTCCTTTGGACTGCCCTTTACCCTTTCCCCTTCCATGCTGGTCAGCATCTCGTGCTCCATCCTGCTGGGGATTTTTGGGAGAATTTCCCTTTCCATCCATTTTGGACTGAATTGTTTTGAGATCTGAGGGCGTTTATCTGTGATCTGCGGTCGTGTGAGTCGCCGCTCGACCTTCTTTTCCAAGGGCAATGCACACTGAGCATCCCTTCTCACCAACGGCGTTGACCTTGCCTCCGAAGCCATGTGCATCCTGGGACTTCTGGCGTTCTAAGTTTGCATACTTTTCAAGTTGGTCCCAGATCTGCTCGACTCCATACGAGAAGATTCACGGTCGCACCTTCCAAACTGTTCCCTTATACTTCACTTTTCCATCCACCATGCTGCAGATAAACTCCGACTGTTCAGAATCGTGGAAACCAACTCTCCATCTGCCCTCACGAATAGTGATATCCTTCAATCCAGTAGCACTGATAGAGTGTAGTAACTCACGAACAGCCATTTTTCCCATAGTTTCTGGTAATCCTCGGACTTCAACCCAGTTGCCCAGGACTTTCTGGTCCGCCTGAGAGTCCCTGATCTTCTGCTTGGTCTCAGGCGTGAGCTTGCTCAGGAGGATCTTCTTCATTTCGCCTTCAGAAAGTCCTTCTCCAGAGTTCTCCGCCTCTTGCACCAAAAACTCCCAATCTTGCCTTGCAATTTGAATCTCTTCCAGAAATAATTTCTTGATCGCCCTGAAGTTCTCCAGACGGTTTCTGTAATGATCTTCAGGAAGTCGAGAGCCTTTCTTCTTCAGACTGCGGTACAGCTCCTCATACGTCAGGGGATTCCCCTGATTTTGCCTCTCCACATACAGATTGTATGTGCTTTCTCGGAGCTTGCCCGTCAAGCAGTCCATCAGCCCAAGGATCCAGAGCTCCTTGTCCAGCTTCTCGGTCTGCAGCCACACCATGAACTGCCTCTCGAAGGACGCCCAGTAATTTGGGTGTCCTGAGAACTTGGGCTGCTTCATCACGGAGCCTTGGAGCCGCATGTGCAACGGGTTCAGCAGGTCGTTGAGGTTGAAATTTGTGGCTGTGCCAACCGGATTGACGAACACCGGGTTGACAGCAGCGCCTCCCATTGCCTGTGCCTGCGCAATTGCGGCCGCCAGCAACGCCTGATCCACAGTAGGCTGCACGAACGGCGTTGGTTGAGCTTGATGCATCCTCATCTCCTGCAATTTCTTCTGCTTTTCTTTGATTTTTGCCTCGTTTTCTTTCTGCTGCCGGTCCTTCTTCTTCAAGGCCATGGATCGCTCCTTCACAGTGGTCCTTGCTTCTCCATCAATATCTCCTACAGTACCCACGGACAGTACAGACTTCCCTGACGAAGATTCTCCTCCTTCGGTACCCAGATTGAACCCAATAGGACTTGTAAATCTAGTAGGGGGGATACCAGAAATTCCAGTTCCAATTCCAGTAAAAGCTGGATGGTGGCCAGTAAAAACTGGGGGTGCTGGAGAATGTGGAACGCCGTAAGGCGTGGATGTGGGTGCAGCTGAGGAGGTAGGTGCTGGGTGGCTTGCCATCGTAGGCGCTGGTCCAGTGAGCCCAGTAGTGCTCAAATTTTGTACCAGATTCGTAAGTTTTTCCAGCTTCTGCTCCATCTCCTTCCACTTGCTGTCATCATCCCTCTTTTTCTCCTTGGCGGCGTTCTTCAGCTCCTTCACCTTTGATTCCAGCGACGAAATCTGCTGTCGACAGGAGCAGTCCTTGGCGCACTCGCCACAGGAAGGGCATCTCGTCCCCTTTCCTTTGCTTCTCACCTCGTCGACCCAAGTGTCAACACTGGAGGTGGAGCTGGGTAGTTTGGACAGCTGCTCCCTGGAGAGGTGAGAATGCGTCGAATCAAACCTCATCTCGTCGACCTCGTCGTCCTTCGGACCCCAGGCGCCAGACGGACCAGCGTGCGGATGCACATTCTGGCGTCTCTCCTCGGCAATGATGGCCATCTGCACCATCACGGCTGCCTGGTGGTCGAACTGGTCCAGCAGTTCTTCCCAATCCTCTTGTTCCTGCAGTTGGGCGTTGAATCGCAGGCGGCCGGCGTCCCTGATGAACTGGCACGACGCCCGGAACCAGTCCCTCAGGCGGCCACGATAGCCGGCCTCCGCCAGCAGCCAGTTCTGCCTGTGCAGGAATTCCTCATTCCAGATCTGCTGGAAGTGGTTTTCCCAGTAATCACCACTAATTCCAGTATCAGACTGCTCTCCTTCGCTGCTGCTGTCTTCCAGATCAGGCAAAGCGTGAGAGGAGGAACCAGATTCACTCGAGGAGGGAGATTCTTGACCGGGTTTAAGGTTGGGTGGGGCGTTCATGCAACACTCAGCACAAGTGTGAACACCAAGCCAATGTTTATGGCCACAGTAAGGGCACCCTGACGGATGATCCTCGGTTAGCTGGGGAGATGCTACGAAGGTAACCTCAGGGGGAACAAGCAGTGACTCTCTACGAGTAATAGCCCCGTTAAAGTTCGAAGATCTCAGAGTATCCGTGGAGATTCCAGAAGCAGAGTCATGATTTCCTCTGCTACCATGTAACCGCTGCATAGTGGTTGATCTTTCTTGTGATTGCGAAGCCTGTAGCCTTGATGCCCCAGGGGTCGTAACGCCCGACACTGCCCCTGATATCTCCGAACCCAACTGACCCTCTTCAGACCCATATCCAGCCTCTTGGAGCGACATATGCGAAGCACTTGTAAGTCCTTTGAACTCCATGGTGAGATATGAAGAGTACGAAAACCCGGTCTACAAAAATGGAGCAGACATAGAATCTCAATGCGCATTCATCGCACATAATGACACGACGTGAAATCATTCAAAATAATTTAAATAAATCCGATTGGGAAATCACGAAAGACAAATGCGACTCGACGCGCGCTCACAGGCGACATCTGGCGGCGAACGGAAAACATGCAATGAAGCAGAAAATTTACTGCACTAATGTACATCTGAGAATCATTGAAATTCTGATCACATCACTGTATAATTGAGTGCTGTCACTGCTGCCGTTACATGGCCTGGGTGCCAGATGCCGGCTGCCCCCGACACGATGGCGATTAGGGGGTCCGGGGGCTGGTCGTTGGGCAGGCAGGTGGAGCTGTCCGGCAGGGCTGCGTTCGCCGGGAGCATGGAGTCGACGGCTTCCAGGCTCCAGTGGCGCTCCTGCGGCTGCGGGGTGATCCGCACTTGGTAGTAGTGGCCACTTTCCAACACGATCATGGCCATGGTGCTGGCGTCACCTTCGCGTGGTCGGGGCGCTGCGCGTGCCGTCTCCGGGTAAAACTCCACCATGCTCTTGAGGTTGCGCCCCCTATCGCGGGCTGCCCTGCTTTCCCATTCTGCCAGGTCTTCGTACGGTGGGATGTTGAGGGTTTCGGCTGTCGGTGGCAGGGCGGCCCGTTCCCGGCCCCAGGTGCTGGGCGCGGGCCTGGGGTCTGTCGGTGGCGCTATGAGCGTGTGTGCCCAGCCCAGGTGTGGGACCCATATGCCTCCCTGGTCCGGCTGGTGGGTGTTGAAGCACCAGATCCACGTGTCAACAAGGTCATCAGTGATCTGTGTCCCGGGGGTGACGAGCGCCTAGAGCTGCCGCCCAAAGATGTCGCTTGTTGCGGCGTGCGGCAGGGGAACGACGGCAAAGAGCCTGTTTGGGTTGACGTCCTGGAGGTGTTCCCGGAGGGCTGCCACCAGCCCGCTCGAGGGTGCGCCGGCGTGGATGCCGTAGAGCGCCCTCAATTCCGCGTCGTCAAAGGGGTCCGTGTTCTTGTGTTGTGGTGGTCTGGGGGGTGGGGGCGGCATGGTCTCCTGGTCCTGGTCCGGTGTGGCACCAGTCGTGGAGGGGTGCCCTTGGGTGGTGCCAGGGTGTCTGCCAGGCACGTTCCCCGTGGAAGGCTCCCGTTGCTCGGGCATCGAACAGGCCGCGGCGGTGGGCAGTGAGTCGGCGGTTGTCTGAATGATGGAGGTCTCTGTCGTTTCTTCGTCCGCCTCTGGGCCACTCGCTTCGTGCTCCCGTTGTCGCGGTGCGTCCTCCGCGCCCCGGCGGTTTGGTTGTGTTGCAGCTGGGGTTGGGGACCCCGTGGTGTACGGGCCGAGGTGGACGAGTGGCTGGTGCCCGTGCCCGGGAACGGTGTCACCGCGCCTCGCTCCCGGGGGGGGCGTCGGGAGGGTTGTCACCCCACCCCTTGTGCAGGCCGTTGGTCTGCCGCGGGTCCCCTTGGCCGTGTGTCCGCGGCGTGCTGTCCCCCTGGCAGCGGGCCGGCCGCCGACCCTGGGAGGTAGGCGGCGGACGAGCTGGACGTTCCGTCCTCTGCCTGGTGGGGGTCCGTCTGAAGCGCTGCCTGTCGCTCTCGCTCGGCTTGCGTGGGAATGGTGTGGATGTGCGCCTGTTCGGTGCGGGGCCTCTTCGACCGGCGTCGGGGATCGGTGGCAGATGACGTCCGTTGGGCGTTGAGGTCGTTGGGACCTCGAAAGCCTCTGTCCATATCCTCGTGGAAGACGAGCCGCCGTGCTGCGGGAGGCGGCGTGCGGCTGCGGCGCCGGGAGTGGCCAGGGTTCCTTGTCTCCTGGTGCCGCTCCGGCGTGCCGCCCTGCACCTCTGGGGTGTCAGGACTGCCTTGGTCCCTCCGCGCGGCGAACGGTCGGAGGGGGCTTCTGTACGTGCCAGAGGGGGAACCCATCCCGGCCGGTGGCCCCTGGTGGCCTCCTGGGGAGTTACGGCGTGCCGCCTGCCTGAGGGGCTCCGGGACCTCCTGGGACCGTGGTCGCCGGTGGCCTGAGGCATGCCCCTGGTAGCCCGGGGATCCAGGGATGTCCCAGATGTTGTGCCATTGCATGGCTGTACGGATGCGCAGGTGCGACTGCCAGTGTAGCCCGTTCATTTTGTCCGGGCTGTAGGCCCCCATATGCGCCATGAGCCGGGTGGCCACATAGTGCCACTGGCCGGGGTGGTCCATGGTGGCGGGGAGCGTGTGCCCCGTCCGATGGCCGAAGGTGATGTCTGCCATGGTGCAGGTTCCCTCCTCAAGGTGGCGGGACAATGAAGTATGCAGCCATCAGATGCTGACCACCAGGGCGAGCTGCTCCCCTGTGGTGAGCCTGTCGATCCATAGGCCCAGGTCTTGGGCCGCCGCCTGTTCCGCGTGGGCGCTGGGGTGGCGGGCGTCGCCTTCCGAGCGCGCGTAGTCCAGATGCCCCCGTCCCCAGGACGGGGTGGTCCCCGGTGGCTGGCCGGTAGGCTTGCCAGCGGTGTTGGTGCCCGCCTCCACACGCGTCCCGCTCTTTTGGGCGCTGCGCTCGTCCAGGGCCTGGGGTGCTGCCCCGCTCGCGGTCGCGGGTCCGCGGCGGTAGCATGCTCCTTTTTTCCTAGCGCGGTGTAATCTTGCTGGAGGTGTGCCCGGTGTGACACCTGAGGGGTGTGCCCTCTGTATGGTCGCGTTGTGGCTCCGGGCGGACGCGCGGGGCAGCCGGTGCCTGGTCTGCGTGGGGGTCACTCCTGCAGGACCCCCATGAAGGCATTGAAAGAGTCTTCGTCGCGGTTGTGCCCGCCTGGCGACGTTTCCCTGTCGGCTGCGCGCTGGGGCGTGTCCGGTGTAGTTTCCCGGGCTTCGGACTTCACGCGGCCTCCAGATGGGCCCCGTGGTGGCGCCTTCCCCGGCGCCCTTGCGTCGATGTCATGCGCGGGGGTCGCGAAGAGGGCGGCGTCCGCGCGACCCGCGGGTTGCGCCCCGTGGGCGGTTGGTGGGGGGAGGCCGGCGGCATGCTCGGCGTCTGGCACTGGTATATCAGGTCGCGTACAAGGTTGGCCAGCGTTTGGTGCCTTGTTGCTTCCGCTTGCCGTCATTTCTGGCGGGCTGGTACGCTCGTTTTCTGGCTGGTCCGCCCCCCCGCTAGGTATCTCTCTTTGGGGTGGTCCCCGGGCGGGTAGTTCCGCCGCTGGCGATGGCGCTTCTGTCCGCCTCAAGGGTCCCCCCATTTCCTCCTTGGCGTCCACCGTGGGCTCGTCACGTTGTGGCTGGGCGGGCGGTGCGGGCGGTGTGGCTGCGCCAGCCCCCCGTTGCGCCCCCTCTCGGGTGTGGCCTTCCTGCACGGGCGTCGCCCCGGGCTGGCCTCCCGGTTGGGCGGACCGCGGGCTGTCAGCCGGGACAGTGGCACGGGTCGGGTCCGGGTCTGGGTCTGAGCCCGGGTTGGGGGCCGGGTGACTGCGAGATGGCGTTTCTGTGGGCCGTACTGCCGGCCAGACTGGTGGGTCGTGGTGCCGTCGGGATGCCGGCTCGGCTTGTGCCGGGGCTGGCGGATGGCCCCCCAGGGCTGATGCGCTGGGTGTCGCCAGAGCCTGAGGACTGGGGCTCTCGCTGGGGCTGTGGGCGTGGGGGCGTACCATGCCGAGGGGCCGGGCGCTGGTGGTATCGGTCGGGGCAGCCGTACGCGTCTGTGTGGGGGGGCCTTAGGGTGGCGCGTGCCCGGGGCCCTCCATCGGCCGGATTGGTGTGCCGTGGTGTGGGCGGGGCTCCGGGCGGGCCTGTGTTGCCGCTGCCTGGCGGGCTGCCGGCTGGCGGCCGCATGTGGACGCGTCGGGTGGTGTTTGGGGTTGCGGAGCTGGGTCGCCTTTGGGGCCCAGGGGTGGGCCGATTTGCGGGTGTGCGGTGCCAAGGATTTGCTCGGCACAGGTGCCTACTGCCGCCATATTTCCGGGGCTGGGCACGGTTCCCCTCCCGGCAGGTGACGCCCGGTGCTCCTGGATCGCTGTGGCTGCGTGGTGTTGTGGCTGGTGTCGTTGTGCCGCCCGTTTGGATGCACGTTCTTGTCGGGGGCTCTGTGGCGTGCCGGCCCCCGATGGTGCCGGAACGCTCGTAGTTTGCGTGGCGTCGCCGGCCTGCGGTCGCTGTGGTGAGTTGACGGTTGCTTGGGGCGTGGAGGTAGACGGGCTGGAGGACGTGGAGGCCGTGGGGCTTTGTGGCGCGTCGACCCCCGATGGTGCCAGGGCACGCACATTTGTGGCCCTGGTTGCTGCTGTGGCGCGCGATCGGGGCGGGAGGGTGGTGATGGTCGCGGTCCTCTGGGTGGAGGAGGAGGAGCTGTGGTGCAGGGCACCTCCTGCCATTACCCTGGCCACCGCCGCATTGCCGTACGTGCCCGGCCGCGGCGGCGGGACGTGCGGCTGTTGGGCGCGCCGTGCCAACGGCGCAATGCTGCGGGGGAGGGGTATGCCCCTCCACGTGAGATAGGCCGCCATCAGCCTCTCGGGTGCCCCCTCGATCAGGGGCCCGCTGCGGTGGAAGAAATCCCCCAGTTTGCCGCCATGGGCGCCGCGGACGACCCCCATGGCCCACTCCGCGTCCCCCACCAGCCAGCCGAAGGTGAACGGGAGGCAGGTGGTGAGGGTGACGACGGTGATGTGGTAGTTGTTGAGGTTCATGGTGCTGACGGGGCCCCAACTGTCTGGCTGATTGCCCACGGGGGGTAGACTGCCCCGTGGCGCGTCGTTATAATGTTCGTAGTCGGGAACGTAAATCGTGGGGTCCGCCCCCTCGACTGGCAGCGCCCATGTTGGTGTGCGTCAGGGGGGGCGGGGTGGCTTTGTTGCCGAGTCCTCCTCGCTGAGGACGTCCAACCACCCAACGTTGGGGCTGTCCCCCGCGTCATGCGCCCAGACATTCTGGGCAATCAGGGTGCGCAGTGTTTGGAGCGTGAGGTCGTCTTGGTGTGTTTCGCGTGGCGGCAGAGCTGTGCAGAGGGGATGCGGCTGTCGGCAAAGTGGGCAGGCATGAAAGTGCGTGATGCACCGGCTGCAGAAACAGTGCAGCTGCTCGGCGCCGCCGCAGCGGAAGTCATGCCCAAGGAGCGGGGCGCCGTTCTCGTCGAGTACCCCCCAGCAGACGCCGCACCGAATCCCTGGCCGCGGATGTGGAGCTTCACCGTCAGGCACCCTGAGGAGAGGTACGGTTCGTGGGACGATCGGGGCACTGTGCGGGAGTGCCGGCGCTTCAGTGCAGTGCGGTGTGGTGGGTGGTGCGGTGGCAGTTTCCCGGTGGTTGCCATGTGCCCGTGTGGGTGGTTTGTCGCTGGGCTGCGCGTGTTGGTAATGGATGAGGAGGTTGTAATACATACGGCGGTCGTGGGAGGTTTGTTGTGCTTCCTGTGCGTACACCTGGACGCGGTGCTGTAGCTGTGCGTCCGCTCTCTTGACGGCGGTGAGTTGCATGTGACGTACTGTGGCTTTGAGGTCTGGGGCGTGGTCGGCGATGACCCTGTAGAGCTGGAGTGGCACGGCTCCCCTGAGCATCGCTTCCTTGATCTCCGGTTGCCGCATTAGGCGCCGGACCTCATTTGTCGGTGGCGCGGTCGGGCCCCGTTCGGCGTGTTGCGCTATGGTGTCCTCCGGTGTCCACGTGGCCAGGTGATTGCCTCCTTGGGCAAACGGGCATTGTTTGAAGTGTACCCATGTCTCCGGCTGTTGGAGATGGCAGAGGCATACGGTGTATTCCGGGGGTATGTCTATACCCTGTCGGCCATACCAGCGTGCCACCCTGTCTAGGAGGGGCAGTTGTTCAAGCAAGAGTTGGGCACGGCGTGTTTGTAGGTGTACCGGCAGCAGGGACGGGTCAAGAGCTGAGAAGTATAACGCGGTCTGCAGCTTATATTGGAGGTGGTTCATGAGGGTGTTGTCGGCCTGGCTGCCTCGGATGTGCGCCATGGTGCAGATGGGTGGCGGGTAGTGGTATGCCTGTCCCGTGTCGTTGTAGATTCGTCGTCTGATACCTAGGCTGGTGGTTCCCCGGGGTGTGGGATCGGCGGTAGGTGTTGGAGGTGCGTGTGCATGTGGTCTTGTAGCGGCGGGTCCTCGCTGTCCGGCATATGCCCGGCAAGCTGGTTGTGGGCGTGTAAGTCTATGTGTCCGTTGCCTAGGCTGTACCGATGGGACTCTTGTTTGACGAGTTGTAAGACGACGTGTTCTCGGAGGCGTCGTAAAGCCGCCCAGAGGTGTAGGGTCTGGGTGCCTAGGCTGGAGTCGGTTGCCTTGTGCAGGGGCTGCCAGGCCAGTTTGCGGATGATCTGGAAGTCCAACGCCGCGTCTACTACAACCCACACATGGTGCGCGTGGTCTCGCGGTTGTTGGTGGGTGTCATTGACGGCGTCCACGATGATCGACGGTGTCTTCAGTTCCCCGTGAGAGGAGGCCTGGAAGATGGTGGCCCCTCTGAGGTTGTGTTGGTGCAGTCAGCCTGTCGCGTCCGTCCGCAACTCGAAAGCTGCCTGCCCGGCCGCCGGGGTGAGGCTCGTGGTGCCGAAGGCATCTGCAAAAATGATGGCATGGCATGGCGTCGTTGGCTGGTAGGCGTGAAGGCGTGCTCCCTGTTCCGTGGTGGCCCAAGCTGTGGTGGTGGCCCGTTGAAGTCTTCGGGTAGCGTACACGCCTACTCCCTGGCGGATGATCTCGGTTGCCGCTGGGGTCATGCCTACATAGTCCTTGTTCCCTTCGTGGCCTGGTGTGATGTAGCCGTACACATATTGGAGCAGGTACGGTGTCTGTGGGTGGAATGTGGTCCATTCAACTGTCTGCCAATCCTGGACTTGGGAGCAGCGGTGTTTAACCGGGTAGGCCGGGGCCTCCGGTGTGGTGCTGCGGTGTTTGGCCAGCACCAGGAAGGTAATTGCTGGGTGCTTGGTGTCCCACTTCCCTGGTAGAATCTCCATTCCGCCGCGGCGCTGGGGCCCCACGCCACTGTGGTCGTGTCCTTCGCTGAGGCCTGTTCGAAGTGTGTGTGCAGCTACCGGTGATGTTCCGGGGTAGCGTGGGCCGTTGGTATGTTGTGGTAGGACGCCAGTAGCTGGTGGAGGGGCCATGGGGTGGCTAGTGCTTGTGGCCCACATCTCCAGCAAGTAATGGGGGTGCCCGTCAGCTTGTCCTGCGACAGCGGTGGCGGACAGAAGGTGCGTGCCCTGGACGGTGGTAGCATCCACAAGTTGCCGCGCGCTCTGCCAGGTCGCAAAGTGGTTTTGAGTCCGTTGGGTGCCAGGAGGAGTACTGCTGGCACCGTGGCGCCAGGTACATACTCGACTTGTTCCGGCGGACGGTGTTGGGCCTGGTTCCTGCGTGGTGGTCGCCTGTGGTAGTCGCCGCTTGTGTACTTCCTCATCGGTCGGCTGTGGGTGTCCGGTTTGTGTGGCTTCGTTGCGCATGTGACTTTCCAGGACCAACTTGTTGGGCCACTCCGGGTGCTGTAGGAAGGGGACGTGGTGTGTGCCGACTTGCTGGAGGGCCCGCAACTGGTTCGGGCTGACTTGTACGAGGTGTAGGGTGGTGCCCACCAGGTCCAGAGTGGTGGTGCTTCCCGTTGGCCCTCCACCCACACCGGTGTGTAGGACCGGCACATGGCCGGTCTCCCTGCACGGATGGTTCGTTTGGATGACATGTTGGTGGTGGGGTAGCAGAATTGGTAGGTGGTTCCATATGCGGGCCCCTACCTTGGTGGGGAGGCCCTGCTTGTGAAGTATATACTGGGGGCAGGTGTTGCGATGGTACTGGGCCTCTCGCAGTGTCAGCGTGAATACTTTCCTCACCTCCGGCTCATGATTGTGCATGAGACGGTGCAGGTGGCTCGCGGTGTGAGCTGTGTACGTGATGTTGACGAGGTGATCGGTGTTGTCCCTGTAGTATGGTGGCGACGCCCCGCGTACCGCCGCGGGTAGTGACGTGGGCCGGTGGCCGGGTATGGTCCATGCTTGCCATACCGTGGTAGTGGCCGCCTGTAGCATTTGTTGGGGGTGTGTTAGGTGCAAGGCCTGGAACCCTATAGCTGCGTTGAGCACGGCTTGTAAGAAGTACGCCAGGGCCTGGGTGGAGAGTGCCACCATGCGCGCTAGGACTAGTGTCCGCGTCAGCTGCCGTATCAGGTTTGGTGGTAGGGTGACCCCGCTGGCGGTGGCCGCTTGTTGGACCCCCAGGCAGGTGGCCGTGCTTACTGGATTCATGGGCGGGTCCCCGGGGGGCAGGGGCGGTGGTGGTGCGCTGTGCACCATGGTGGCAGATTTGACGTTGTGCACCAGTAGCTGGTTGCCCTCCAGATAGTTGGTGACAGCGTGCAGTACGTTCGTGGCCCTGGTGGTGTCCGGGGTAGTTGACAGGGGTTGACGGGCGGTGGTGGTCCCCACTGCCATGTCGTCCGCAAATGCCAGGAGCGTGGTCTGTAGGGGGTATGGTGCCACGTCCGGGTATGTGCGCCGGATGTAAAATGCCAGTGGGAGGGTGACGAGTAGGAAGAGAAATGGGCCTTCCGCACCCCCTTGCGGGACTCCACTGGCGGGATGGACCCAAAGGGTGGTGCCCACATCAGTTTTCACTGCATACATGCGGGTGGGAAGGTACACTTGTAGGAAACCCTGGAAGGGGAGTCCCATGTGTTTCCAGACAGCCCATAAGAGGCGGTGCAAGGTGTTGGGGAAGGCCACGTTGACATCCAGAAACGAGATGATGAGGCTGATCGGGTCCATGTCTACCACGTCGTCTTGCAAAAATATGGCCTCCAACAGCGACCTACCTGGTATGGCTCCCCACATTGTGGGCAGTATAGCTCCATATACTGCCGGGGCCACCCGTTTGAGGATGAGCATCCATATGAGTTTGGCTTCCGTGGTGGCGCATTCTTTTGGTCTGCAGTTGTCTGGGTTCGCCAAGTCGCTTTTCTTATACAGCGGGTGTACCGTGTTCGCCCAGTCGGGTGGTACATCCGTTTTTCAGATGGCGATATCCCACAGGCGCGCGGCCAAGTGTCTCTTTAGGTTTAGTGGGAGCCCGCGGTAGAGTTCCTCCGGGAGTCCGACCACCCCCGGGATCATTTCCGGTTGCAGTTTGTACAGCACCTCATCGAGTTCTCGAATGTTGAACGGGGTTCCCTGCATGTCTCGTCGCTGTGTTCGGTTGTAGAGTGTCAGCAAATGCGAGATCACTTCCTCCGTGTACGCTGATAACTCCTCGTCCTCGGTGTTGTGTTGGCGTTGGAAGCTGTTGAGGACTTCCTCAAGGCCCACTTTGGGATCGTTGGTTACTGTGCTGTCTTGCAGGCGTACCGCCTTGATGCCTCTGTGGCCGGTTTCTCCCAGGACTTAGTCCACGTGTGGTAAGGACTTGTAGGGTTTGGGGTTTTTTGAAAGTAGCGTTGCTGTTCTTGTGCTAGCTCCTTTGCCCGGCGGACGTGCCACTCCCTGAGTTGCCGGCGTGTGGTGTCCAGCGGTGCGGCAATGTCCTGGGCGTCATGCTGGGCTTGTGGGTCATGAGAGTGCACTGCTGTATGTAGTGCCCGCTTGTCGCGCCATATGGCTGTAACCAGGGATCGTAGGTCTTGATGCAGGGTGGCATCGTCCTGTGCGCACCGGTGCTTTCCGTGGAGGCCGCACGCCGTAGCCGCTTGTCGCATGGCAAGGTTGAGCTCCGTCTCCTTATGTTGGCCCAGGATGCGCTGCACCGTGCGGTTATACGCCATCCATCCGTGTGTGTCGTGCTCGTCTGGTGGTCTAATGGGTGGTTGTTCTTCGTGGTCCATGTCCTCCGTGGAGGCCGGGGGTGCTTGAAGTACCTTGATTCCTACCTCCAGGGGCCGATGTCCGGTTACCTTGGACGGCAGGTCGTGGTATCGCACCCGTGCTACCTCGATGTGTGCCGAGTCCGCGTAGCAGAGGTCGATGCGGGAATCTGCAGCGGTGGTCGGTGTGAGGGCTGGCCTCGTAGAGAGGCTGTGAGGTCCTGCAGGCCCCTGTGCTGCATGGCCATTTGCACCGCTGTGTCCTCGGGCGCTTGCCGCCCCCCGCGATTGTCCGCTGATGGAGCCGCGTTGAAGTCTCCTATGATGACAGTCGGCCCCATCATGGCAAGTTGCTGGTAGGCCTCCAGGAGGTGATCGAGGAATGTCTCCGTTGCGTCTTCAAAGGGAACATGTACTTTGATGACATTCAGCTGCCACTTTGGGCCGACCAGTTCATATGCTACCAGGCCGCCTTCTACGCCCAGGTGGTGGTGATGTTGTGGTTTGTTTCTTGGGAACTCGACTGCACTCCTGTGCCTCTTTGTTTCTCAAAATCCGAACTCCAAAATCCCAATCGACAAACCTCGCAGGATCTTTAGACGGGGCACCAATAATAACACAATCTCGAAGACATAAACCCTGTTCAAAGATCGAAGTATCTTACAGTGCTCATTCACAGTTGGCATTCGATGCTTCTTTCTTCTTCACAGACTGTCAGCGCGATTGCGACTGCGACTTGCGATTTGCGCGCTGTTGCGCTGCGCTGTTGCGCTGCTGCTGTTCGAAGCCATAACACTACCCCCCCGTTGAGACCTCGAAGAGGTCTCACTCACCTGGGCGGGCGTCACAATGTCGAATGAGAGCAGGCCCAGACAGAAAAAAAAATTTTGGGCCTCGACATGTGCTGGCTACAGAAGCATAACAGTGGACCAATCCTGGTCAAAACAGTGGACCAATTCTGGTCGAGATCACACACCAAGGTGCAGTCATGGGACACCCGTCGTCAGCGCCTCATTCACACGCCGTGTTCGACTTTGCCACGGCTGCGGCTTTCGGCGGAAGCTGCAGAAGACAACCTCGCCAGGCACACTGCACGGGCGCTGTACCCGCAGCAAGGCTGTGGGCACGTCGAACCATAACATACCATAACATCGAAGCTGGATGCTCAGCAGACCAACAGGCCTGTACATCTGTCAGCTCGACAGGACATTTGGAGGCATTCGATACCTTTAATGGCATCCAGACTGTCGAACAAGCCATTACTTGGCATCCAGACTGTCGAATCAGCCATTACTTGGCATCCAGACTGTCGAATCAGCCATTACTTGGCATCGAGACATGTCGAATCAGCAGTCCGTGCCCCACGTGAACGTGTACGAACGATCCACGGGAAGTCGACATAGTTCATGCACTTCCTTCAGTGTCTCGACGCCAGCCATGAACTTGAAGGTGTCATGACCCGTATAGTGTCGACGAATATCACTGTCGAGGGCACACTTCTGAATCAGGATACCAGATCGATGGTTCAGCAATCGAAGGTTGGGATCACCAGGTCGGTCATCGACGGGGCACTTGTACTGGAATACGAAGACATGCTCACGGGCAAGCGCTCGAAATTGTCCAGGTCCCAGTATTTGTGCCCTGGTCGAATAGAAGTCCCAGAGGCTCGACGGTTTCCAAACGTCCTCACTCCACAGATCGGCCCGATTGGTGACCTCGAAGGAGTATCCGTCATGTCGACCAGTAGACCACCGATAGGTTTCCTTCGAACCAGTACCAGCAGCCATGCTGTGGTAGAACTGACCAGTTCGCGTATCGACTCGCCAGCACGGCGTGTCGGCAATCGAAAGTCGTCGTACGACAATGACGGCGCTGATGTCGTCCTTCTCAGGGCCGAGGGCATATCGGTCGACGATCTCAAGCGTGTCGGTTCGAGAACCTTCTTCTTGGAGTCGACCGAGGTGTTGATGGACATAGTGGCCGTCAGCGAGGGAACTCTGCAGAGCGAATCGAACCGCTTCTGCAGTCACAAGGCCCGAAGCCGTGTCGACAATGACCGCTTCGAGGACTTGGTCTCGGCAGCTGACCTTGCGTCGATGTGCAGCCTTAAAGTCTTCGTGGATCGGCGTGAGGTACTTGAAGAACGGAATGTCGAAGTGTTCCTGATAGGCATTCGACTCCATCGACAAGAACCGGTGATCGGGGGGGTCCGGGTGGAACGGGTCGCTCGCAGGCGAGTCGGTTTTCTCGATCTCCTCCCGTTCGTCAGCATAGACGTCCCTTCGAAACTTGACCGTCCGACGCCAACGTTGTCCATCTTGGTATCTGGCCTCGTAGGGGGACATGAGGTATGTCGAGGTACCCAGGCGTCGAACCAAATCGGGGGCATCCACGAAAGGGAAAAGATTGACATACTCTTCATTCGATGAGTGAAGGGCAGCAACTCGTCGGATTGCCCTATCGAAGTCGTGGTACCCGAGTCGTCCGGGTCCAGTCTGGTAGATCGTCGCCAACTGGACAAGGTCGATGGGGGCGCCTGGTGCGACGGCGTTGTACGCGTAGGGTTCCATCTGTTCTCCGAGTCGAAAGTATTCCTGGAGCTGGACCGCAAGGTCCTGTGTTCGATGTGGAGCGCACCCATATCGTTTATACCCAAGTCGAGAGGTGCCTCGAAGGCCGCGCAGTTGGTGTCGGCGAAGAAGCAAATCGACTTTGTACGCAAGGAAGGGGGCTCGATCTTCGAAGAGCCAGTCGTTCGCCTGGCAAACCTTTTGAAGATCACGGATAACTCCCATAATCGAAACGGCAACGGGAGCTTCTCGTCTCATCCTTTCGTGGGTCCAAAAGCGTCGATACTTGAAGATCAGGTCGATCCCATCCGCAACGTTTATCAGGTCGTCGATACCCGAGATCTCTCGATGCATGCGGTTGAGTCGAGCAATTTGACTCGGCAGGGTATGTTCGGTGAGGTCTTGTCGGAATCCATAATCGAGCTCTTCATCATAATGTCGCCATTTCATGAGGGCCGTTCGAAAGTTTTGACAAGCCACTTCGATTTTCGTATACCATTGGTATCCTGGCTTACCACCAAGGTTTCCATGCTCATCGAAAGACGTGTCAGGGGCACTTCGAGCCAATTCGTACGGGAATGGTGCGGTTCGACCCCAACTGTCGATGCAGATGGTCTTGCCCAACTCGACAATGGCGGCATTTGCGTTCGACACCACTTCATAGTGTTTCTCGCTCAGGAACGTGTGCGGCTTTCGAAGACCAGCCATGGTACTCGACGCAATAGTGAGTACCGATGGTTCGAGCTTAGTGTACTCCGTCTTCATCAGATCATCTTCATGTGTCCCAAATCGATAGGGTGGCTTCAATCCGAACGTTCCCAAGTGTCGAAGTTCATCGATGGTCTCGATTTCATGATTGTACTGCGGCATGTTGTAGGGCTGCCATTTCGACTCCGGCACCGGCACAGAATCGTAGCTGGGTGGTGCTGTCGACCGCGCGGGTTGGTAAGGATATTCTGCTTCGTCGTCGGACTCGAGTGGCCAGGGTTCAGCGTCGTAGTTGTAGTCATCGTCGTGGTAATAGGAGTCGGCGTCGTGGTAGTAGGAGTCGGATTGGTTCGTTCGAGTAGAAGCTTGTGTTTTCGGGGCATTCGAATGCCAGGATTGGTCGACCCAGTCGTCTTCGACTTTCGGCTCCCCGGTACTCGGATCCTCTCTGGATGACCTCGATGTCCAGGTGTTCGGCCTCGATGTCCAAGAACTGTCGACCCATCCGGGCACTGAACAGAAGAAGGAAGATCAGTCGTCGTACCCCGTGTGGCAAGCAAGATCTTCATCATCAGAATCGAACCAGTCAGGGCTTGAGCACCGCTCTCGAAAGTATTCTGCATCGACCGGGGGAGGGGGCCCGTACAGCTTACAGAGTTCCGGCGGCATGTCGGGTGGAGACCCTCCCTTCGTCGGTTCCAGAACAGGCAAGCTGGCCAGGGCTATCTCGAGCACTTCCAAGCCTTCGGCGCCTCCTGTTATGATGGTTCGTCTACTGGGCGCTATTCCCGCAAATTTCCCGCGAGGGAACACACCTCCCTTGCCTCCTTTCGACGGGCCTCCTTTTCCTTTCGAGCTCCCAGCATATGCCGACTGGCTGTAGTGCGGCGGTTCGATTGGATCGAGAGGTCGATTCGGACGAGTTGGCGCTGATGCTACCGACAAGCAGCGGCCAGTTGAAGTCGTCCTCGCTGGGTGTTCAATCGCGTCAACATCGATGACGTTCGACGATGTCGCTCGAGAAGGCGGAGGTCGAGAGGAAGCTCGGGGCGTCCGGGATGTAGTAGCATAGGCGGAGGCTCCGGTGTTCGACCCGGAACCTCGCATGAGTTTTTCGAAAAACCACGCTGCAGAGAAGAGTCAGGGTGTTACTCAGTTACTCAGGGTGGAGTCGAAGGAACTCAAGGTACACAGGATCCTCCTCTAGAGCCTTGCTCGACTCCCAAGACCATGTGTCGTCATCCCATTCACAACGGTACAGGAATGTGCGGCGCTTTTTAGATCCCACTCGACGTCTAGCCACAATTTTGACAAGTCGAGGAGATTCTCCAGTTTTGACAGGGGGCATCAGAAACTCCCACACCGGCTGTCCCTCTCGACGGACGTAGGGTTTTATGCTGTCTCGATTAAAAACTCGCAACCCATCGAAGGGGGCAGGGATGTCCAGTTTGACATTCTCGCCCTTGTTCAGTACCTCGAGTATTTTGTAAGGGCCGCACCAGACAACATCGAGTTTCCCTTTATGTCGATATTCAGGCACCAACACCCACCATCGTTCACCGACTTCAGGCACTCGAACGTGTCGGTCCATTTGCAGGACCACATGCATCTGGCGTCGACGTTCCTTGGCAAGCATTGCACGCACAGAATCGAAGGTACGTTCCGCTCGTTGCATGTAATCATTCACGGTCGATGGTTCATGTGCATGAGAAGTCATTCGGGGAAAATCCAATGGAAAATGGGGTGTTCGTCCTTCATCTATCTCGAACGGGGATAGTCGAAGACTATTGGATGTCAGGTTGTTGAACTGGATTTCGGCGAACAGGAGGTCGACATCCCACTCGTTGTTGCCGAAGATGCCGTGTGTACGCAGGCGCTGGAGGATGGACTGATTGCTGCGCTCCGCCAGGCCATTGCCTCGAGGGCGGTTGGCCACTGTTTGATGCATCTCAATCTTGAAGCGCTGGGCCAACTCCTTCCACGCCTGAGACTCGAACAGCTTGTCTCGGTCAGAAACAATTTGTCGAGGGCATCCTTTCAATCGAATAACCTCACGTAGGAACACATAGATGAGGTCGTCGGCTGTCATATCCCTGCGACAAGGGATGAACATTCCACGCTTGGAGAATCGGTCGACTACAGTCATGATGGCATCATGGCCCCTTGTGGTCGGCGGCAATCCCGAAACCCAATCGACGGACACACTGTGCCATTTGGTGTCGGGCACCGGCAAGGTCTTGGGACTCTGGCGGTGTCGACTCGTCTTGATTTCGCCGCTTGACAGACATCGCAACTTAGTATGTATCGCTCGACATAGTGTCGTAGGTGTGAACATACATAGTCGCGCTTAATCAGGGCCATGGTTAGAAGGACTCCTGAGTGGCCATAGAACTCCGACTCGTGATACATAGCCACAATCGACGTAACCAGCGTTCGGGGGACGAGCACACGTTTGCCCATCATCGACAAATGGAAGAATTTGCGATCAACGAAGGACAACTTGGCATCTCGAAGCTGGTGTCGTGCCGCACGGCTTCGAATTGCGACTTCGTAGATGTGTTTCGTCCGGGGGTCCTCCCGATAGGCTGTCGCCCACACAGCTGTCGAAGTCAAGTCTTTGCACTGATAATGTCGATGTACTCGGCGGTGTGTACCCTTAAGACTCGAAGGGTACGGCGTGTTCGACCCAACTTTCGGCAAGGGAACCGATTGCAACGTGCCGTCACGGTGACGTCGACAGCGAATCAGTTCCGCCATGGTCGGTGCGTATCGAAGTTCATTGCCAAAAGGGACTCGAAGGGGGCGATCCATGCTTACATCGGGGAGGTCGTCCGTGTCAGTAGACGTGTCTGGCTCATTGCCAGCCTCATCGAGATGCATGTTTGGTTGGTGTGAATTCTCAGCCATGATCTCGTCCGATGGTGCTGGATCCAGTCTCAGGTCCTCCGGCTCCGCAGTTGTCGCGCTCGACGGTCGCGGCTCCAGGTCCTCCGGCTCGACGGCGGGTTCGGTGTCGAATTGGAGGGCTGGTTCCGCAAGCTCATCTGCGTCAAGTTCCTTCCCCACGGAGCGTCCGCTTCGTAGTGAAACGTACAGGTGGTCGTACGGCTGGGGCCACACCTCGTCATGAGAGAATGTGTCTTCGAGTACATGTAGGAACTCATCGACAGGTTCTCCTTCCGGTGAAGCCCAGTCTTCGACCAGGGAAATTGCGAAAGCCCGTGTACGTGTAGCATTTTCGATCTCCATCAACTGCCGCGAAGTCAAACGAGAGCAGGCATCTGCCGCAGGGTTCTCGAGGCCCGGCACGTACCACAACGTCAGGTTGTATTACTCGAGGAATTGGGACCATCGTGCTTGCCGTGGTGTCAGCGGTCGAGGACAGGTCTTGAGATATCGAAGACTTTCGTGGTCAGTGTGCACGTGCACCTGCTGCGGTCCTCGAAGTAGGTGAAACCATTGTTTCAAGGCTAATACGATGGCCAACAACTCCTGTTCTCGAATCGGGTATCGAGTTTCGGCAGGCTGCATTTTCCGGGACATGAAGGCAATAGGTCGAAGATGTCCCTTGTACTTCCCATGCGCACATCGTTGCGCCAGCGTAGCACCCACGCAGTCTTTCGAAGCGTCTGTGTACAGGTGATACGGCTGTCGGGGGTTGATAGCACTGAGATGTGTCGCGCTGATCATCGCCTGCTTCAGCTTGTCGAAGGAAGCTTGGTGGACGGCTGTCCATTCCCACTCGAAGTCTGCCTTAAACATTGCAGTCAGAGGGGCTGCGACAGCTTGGAACCCTTCGACAAACTGCTGGTAAAATCCACACAATCCAATGAACTGTCGAACTTCATGAACGGTAGTTGGTGGAGGCCAACCTCGAATGACCTTGATCTTTTCCGGGTCCATGTGTACTCCATCTTGGTCGATGATGTATCCGCAGAAGGGCACTGGACTCTGAAAGAATGTGGATTTATCGATGCAGGGGAAGAGCTGGTGCTCATGGAGTAGGTCATGTACCAGGTCAAGGTGTCGTTGGTGTTCGTCCGCATCCTTCGAGAAGACGAGGATGTCGTCAATGTACACCCATACAAAGATCCCCAAGTGGTCTCGAAGGACATCACTCACGACGCGTTGGAACGTCGATGGTGCATTGCAGAGGCCAAAGGGCATAACAACCCACTCGAAGGCGCCAAATTGTGTGTTGAAGGCGGTTTTCTCGATATCTGCGTCTTGAGCTCGGATCTGGTGGAACCCACTAACTAGGTCAATCTTTGAGACCACGGTGGAACCCCCCAGTGTACTCAAGATGGATTGGATCGATGGCAAGGGATATCGATGTCGCACAGTTCGTGTATTCAACGCTCGGTAGTCGACGCACATACGCCATTTACCATTCGCTTTCTTCACCAGTAGGCAACCCGCTCCGTATGGACTCGAGGATGGTCTGAAGCGACCAGATCGATGCAACTTGTCCAATTGTCGTCGAAGTTCATCTAGTTGGCTCGGATCCATTTTGTAAGGGTGTACCCACGGTGGATTTTCTTCCGAATCGAGGCGTATTCGATGGTCTCTTCCAGGTCGATGCGGAGGTAGGTCTCCATGTTCCGCTTTCTCCCGGTCGTAGAGGTCCGCCCACTTGTGTAATCCACTCGGTAGTTTGCGTCGAACAGGGTCAAGCCCGTCATCATTGTCATCACTGGCTTGCATCTTATACATTTCATCGACCGGCACTGCTGGTCGAGGCATGCAACACAGGAATACTTGATCTCCCGTGAGATCAGATCGACGGATCTCTCTTTTGAGTTTCGGCAACGAAATGTACTCAATCTCCATATCGCTGCACTCCTCATCGGTGATACCATCTTCCGTTTCGGACTGATCGTACGTGTCAGTACTGCGCTGAACGTGTGTCGACGAGTGTAGGTCAGGGTGTTCGTTGGCATGTGGGGTAGGATTCCCAACCGGACTCGCTTTCGAGGAACTGGATGAAAGTATCGAAAGAAGGTCCAGCTTTGAAGCTGCTTGAAACTGTAGCTGGGTGGAATGTCGTGATTCGCCAAAAGACAACCGGTACGAAATCGAACCATGTTGGATGTCGGCGTATCGCTCCTTCCAGTTGACAGTTGGATTGTAGCTTCGAAGCCATGGTAGTCCAAGCACTACATCCGGCAAAATCTCCAAGACCTTGAAGTGATGACGAAATACAAGCTCTCCAACTCGAACATAAGCTCGCGTGTAGTACCGTACTTCGACCTGGACACCTCCTGCTGTCAAGACATGTCCAGGGTTTCTCAGTTTATAGAGGGGAAGTCGCGCCCTCTTTGCTGTTTGCATCGACATAAAGTCACTAGTCGCTCCACAGTCGACCAACAGTTCCACGCTGGAGTCAAAGGAGTCTTCACGACATGCGCAAATGCGCCCTCGAACCGTGAACAGAGAAGCATGCTCAGGTTCGGTTCCTTCGACAGTGACACCTCCAAGCGTCGAATTCTTTTCGGGTTTATTGGTGCTGGTGGTGGTGTTCAGCTCTTCTCGAGGATGTCCGCCACCAGGTCTTCCGAATTGTTTTCTAGGCCGTTGTAGGCCCTTCTCTGCTCTTGGAGCGGGATCGAAACCGTCCCTTGCTGTCTCGACTTTGATCTCGTTTCGGTGTGTTCGACCGTGATTCCCGGCGTTCTCGTCCTCGGGATGGCGGTCGACCTTTTGGACAGTCGCGGGCCAAGTGTCCTTGTTCGCCACAGTTGTAGCAATGTCTGCTTTCTCGACCATCTTGGCGTCCGCCATGTTGACGTCCGAACCGTTCACCAATGTAGGCATGTAACTCTTCTCGAAGCTTGGCAATTGCATCGAGATTCATCGGCTCTGCCACGGTCGAAGCCGTGGGCGCCGCAGCTGGGGTCGGCATCGGTGTGACGTGTGGCGTTGGCATAGGGTTCGATGGAAACGTGGAAGTCGAAGTAGGTGGAACCATCAGAGGCAGGGGTCTCGACACTGCAGGACCCAGGGTGTGATCTGATGTCGTTCTCGATTCGTTCTGTACTTCTTCCAGTTGATACCCAGCCGCAATGTAGGCTTCCGCGATGGTCTCTACCAAGGTATCGAATCCAAATGGATTATTAGAACGCCATCTCGAACGGACTTCAACGATGTACTGCCGGCGCACAGCGTCATTCGACAACCCTTCAACAAATCGAGAGCTGACGAGGTAACCCATCTGGAGTTCATTCGTGTTGACCTTCGACTTGATAACGCATGTACGAAATTCTCGAACGTAATCTGCATGTCGGGGAAACTCGCTCTCTTTCAAGCTCAACATTCTCGACAAATACACTGGCTCATGGGATATGCAGTCGAAACGCTGGCCTAACACACGCATGAGCTCGAACCAGTCGTCCTGTACAACTTTCGTCAGGCTATGATAGTACTCAGCGGCATCACCATCGAGGAGGAATGACATCGTTGCTGCCTGATCGACGGGTGCGGTGATGTCCGACAAAGTGAAGGCTCGTAATAGATCTTCTTTCCATGTTCGAAATTCTCCACATCCAGGTTTACCCGTGAACCTCTTGACCAGTTTGTTCAGGCGCTCGACGCGGCGTCCCAAAATCTCCTGCGAAGGAGCACGTTGAACTACGAACTGGGGTAGTGGTTCGAAGGTAGGCCGCTGTGGGAGTGGTTGTTGTGGAGGGTGAGGTTGGTTCGAATTCGAAGAAGACGGTGGTTGCGGAAACTGGATGTTGTTCGGAGGTGGTGGACTCGAAGTTCGTACAAATTCGTTAAGAAGAGCGTAACATTGCGACAATTCTTGTTCTACGCGTCGAAGCTCATTTGCAGCAGCTTGAGTTGCATTTCCCGTCGAGGACTGCAAGGTATCGATGCGCTGGCCAGTTGCTGCTGTAGCACTTGCTGCTGTTGCCTGCAATACATCGACGCGTTGTTCAGTTGCTGCGGTAGCACTTGCTGCTGTTGCCTGCAATACATCGATGCGTTGTTCAAATTCGATAACTTTGGCTGGAGTATCCGCAAGCTTCTGCGAACAGCTGTGAAGATCACGAGAGAGACATGGAAACCACTCGCTTTCTCGACTAGCGATGCGCTCTGTGATGAACATCTCTAACGAGGTCGAAAATTCGTGATGCAAGGGTGAATCACTTCGAAATGCACCAAGAAAAAATCACTTCGAAACAAACTGTCTCTGATGAAATGCAGCATAGCTGCGTCGTCGAAGGGCCGCTCCATTGTAGATCGAAGTCCAAATCAAGTTGACGGCGTTGCGGCGTCGAAGACTGATCTCGAAGATTGATCCTCTTCGCCACCTAGCTGGCTACCACTTGTTGTGGTTTGTTTCTTGGGAGCTCTCCTGTGCCTCTTTGTTTCTCAAAATCCGAACTCCAAAATCCCAATCGACAAACCTCGCAGGATCTTTAGACGGGGCACCAATAATAACAAAATCTCGAAGACATAAACCCTGTTCAAAGATCGAAGTATCTTACAGCGCTCATTCACAGTTGGGATTCGATGCTTCTTTATTATTCACAGACTGTCAGCGCGATTGCGACTGCGACTTGCGATTTGCGCGCTGTTGCGCTGCGCTGTTGCGCTGCTGCTGTTCGAAGCCATAACAGTGAACGTGTGCTTGGACCTCACTATTGTGGGATATGGGCACTCCCTTGACCCATGTGGTCCGGTATTGGTGTCCTGTCCTGGTGAGGATGGGGGTTAGGCTGGGGCGGTCTGCCTGGGTCTTGAGGTCCTGTTCCTACCACACCATGGCGTCTGAGTCGCACCTCGCCATGACAGGCACGTCTTGCAGGTCTGGAGCCTTGGCCGCGTCGTACAGGGAGCCTGGTTCGTAGAGGGACATGAGAGTGACCAGCGCATTGGTGAGTTCGTGGGCGCGCGCTTTGGTGGCCCCTGGGGGGCCCCTTGCGTGGCGTGGTAGTAGTCATTGTCCCAGGTGCAGTTTGAGGTTGATCGCTGTCGCCACCCGTTGCTCCCTCGGGTACGTTCGGCTCCTCCAGCCCTGTCTGTGGCACGTCACCTGTCAAGACGGTGCCCGGCGATACGTGGTTGGCGGGTGTGCGGAGCTGTACCGGGCACTCCGGGAACTGCCTGTTGTCCCAGAGTTTGAGGTTCGAGGTTTCTACTTTCTCGCCCCACTCTGGGAGCGCCTGCCATTTGATCTTGAGCTGCAGGTTGCCATGTTGGCTGGGAGTGGCCAGTCTGCCCTGTATCTTGCCCCGGAACCATACAAATTGCTTCGGTTGTCCTTTGAGCGTGGCCCCGAACACCCCTTGTACTTCCGCGCCGTCTGGCCATTCGAGGTGCATGGCCGTACGTTCCACCACCGTGAAGAATGGGCACGCCCGGGCCTTTGGCTTCGGCTGTGGATTTGGGCGGCGGCAGCACTGGGGCCGCTTTCGGCTCTGGCCTGGGCTGTTTGGCCTGACGGGCCAAGATGCCCGCTCCCCCTGGACAAGGCCTCGGCTTGGGCCAGGGTTGTTCTGCCGCCGGCTTGGGGGCCCGCTTCGGCGCGTTGCGGTTTTGAAAGATGTTGTATGCCGGTCCTTGTCCCTCCCGGAGTCGGTGCATACCTAGAAGTTGGTTCGCGTGTTCTTGTAGGTTAATGGTCCGAAGTTTGAGGGTTCGTTCCGTGTCCGTGGGCCAGGACATCCAGCGTTCCGCCCGTGATGTCCCGTGTTTTCTTATGTAGGCTGCCAGGTTGCGAGTGAGTGTGAGCCACGTGGCGGCCAGCGTGGTGTCTGTGGCTGGGGCATCCACCGTCTAGTGCATTGCTGTCTTGAGGGCCAAACAGTGCGCCGGGGGCCAGTTTGTGTGTTGGGTGGAGTGGTTAAAACGGTCCCCCAGTGCCAGTGGGGTTGCTGTCTTTGTTTCGGGTTTGAATGTGTGGACTCTGTCCGTTGTGCCCGTGGCGTTCCATTGTGCTACCCACCAGGTGTGTTGGTGGCACGTTAGTGTTACCGTGGGGGCATCTGGGGGCTTGTAAATAAAGGTCGTCCAATCAGTGACCTTCGGACCTTCGGTTTTTCGGTTGTGCTACTCTGGTGGGCATGTTAGGTTCACCAGATGGTTCACAAGGTCCGGTGTCAGGGTGTCTTCCGTATCCTGCACCCTGTCGTTACGTGCCGTGGGGTGTCCCACGGCATCGTCCCGGACGTCCGTGGTGGCCGCCAGGTTGTTGGCCGCTAGGGTGATGATATCGTCCGTTAGGCCTTCCACGATAAAGTGTTTTTCTCTCGCCAGGGTGGTCGGGAGTTGGGCCGTGTGTTTCATGGTGAGGTCTTCAAGGTGATCACCGCACGAAATTCCTTCAGGCAGGCTCTCCACACTCTCCGTGGCGCCGTCTGCTCGAAGGCGGTTTTGTGTGCTGCCGGCAGCGCCCCATGTGGCGCCTTTCTCAATGAATGTGTCCCTTTTGCGTAGCACGCACAGCATCAGTACCTTCAAAACGTTTCAGGTCCGGGATTGTAATGGAAATACCTTGCTGTCCCATTCTGATACTTATTGATATTGATTTTCATTTGATATCCTTTCATTTGAACTCCTTCTTTTGGAAATCTAATACGTCGCAGACATGCAGCAAGACAAATCCAAAACATAATATCATCCCGGACTTCTCGAAACAAATTTGACCTCGTAGAGCTTCAAGATCCTAGAACACAAGGATATTTGCTCATATTTAGCTTATATCTCAAGCCTATAGCTTACTGCTAGAGTCTACTACTGCTCTTAGGTACACCACAGAGAGCAGAGATCCAGGATACATTAGTAGCCATCCATGAATAATCACATTCCATATGTTTATAATGTGATTTAATCATGTTTTATGACATTTTAGAAGGTTCTAATATATTAGAAGCTATTTTGAAGCTATTTCGAAGCTTCAGATGGCCTGTTGCGACTGTCGACGTCTTTTGCTGTCGACAGTGATTTACGTAATGTTGACAAGGCCTTTGAGAAGATAGACTACTCAGAAAGTTGCTAAATATAGGTTTTATTGCCTTTTCAATGAGAACTTGTTGTTATATCAATTTTGTTGTTATTTAGGCATGTGAACCCGTATTAGTGGAGCAGCCAGTTGGTGCAGCTCAATGTTCCTTCACGACTTCGTCTTCTTGCTGAGGCCTACTTTGTGCTTGCCAAGGGAATCATCTGGAATGGAGAAATTCATCTAAAACAATTTGACTTTGAAGTGCAAGACAAGGATAAAAGGGTTTATTGTGCACCCTAAGTACAAGCACAATACAGATACAGTAACTCTTCGACGCAGGTGCTGTAGGCTGTCACCACGGGCCGCTAAGGCCTCAGTGGTTAAGGGTATTGGTATTGCTTCTCTGGGCGCTTCTTGTTCCGCCCTTCTGTGAACCGGATCTTCTTGAGACCCAGATGCAACTCTGAGTTTGGGCTCACTCATTGACATGGGCCCACTGTTGCCAAGTTGAACTTGCACACTCTAAATTGGCCAGGTCCTGGCAGACAGTTGTACCGATGGTGTGGACATATTGTTACTGGTTTTGGCTTGTGTACTTCTCAGAGTCGTTTGGAAAGATTCCCAAGGGTTGCCTCTGCTACCGGAAAGATGTCCTTGATTAGTGCCTTAATAGTTTTGATGAAATCCTGCAGGTTTTGATGTTGGAAAACCAAACCAAAGCAGCAAGTAGAGCAAGAACAGGATGTGGATCGAATCAATGAATAGTTTTGAAATCCAGTGCATCACAGAAGGGCTGCAGATAGACAAAGCAGGCTTAAGTACAAAGATTCAATCACAAATGGATGAAACAAATGATTTTTATATGAAAGCTGGCATGACTCTTGCCTCCCAATTAGCCTCAGGCACTTCATGTGCAGTCTGTTGGATGAAATGGAGTTGGTTAGGAATATCGGGCAAAAGAATTTAGGCCAGACACAGAATATGACTTGGCCAAGCAACTGAATTCAGAAAAAGTTAAAACGTAGAACCACAATAAGTGGTAGAAACAGTTGAGTATAGGGGTCTTGGGGTGAGGGACCACTAGGCTTAACCTCCAAGGCCTTAGGCATGAAATGCGTACTTTTTTTCGGTATAACCTGCATGAAGGAAGATACCTCCGCTCAGTGGAGTGGTAGGGGTGAACTTCATGGGGGGCTAGGGTTATAACTCTTTGAGAAAGTGTACTTCAAGCTCGAAAAGAGAAGGAAAAATGCTTAAGTAAGTCTTAGCATCAACAAAACGGTTTTAAGGGGGGTTTGGCCTGGATCATGCCCTCCAAGAAAGACATGGCAGGGACTTTTTCTTACTTTTTGTACATGCTGTTTAGGCATGATAGGTTTCTGATGTTCCAGCTTTGTTTTAGTAATAGAAAGATAGTATGAGTAAAAGGTTGTTAATGAACAACTATATCTTTCAACGTCTTTTTGGTTGGAGTATTAGTATCAATCCTCATACAACCAGACAAATCAAGGATAAGAAAGAGCAGATCTGGGTCAGGTGAGGTTTCGTGACTTTTCTCATTGCGACCGCCGTCCCCGACCCTTCTGATATCCGCCCGCTAAACTAATCAACAGCTAGTCAATACTGATGCTACCTTGCTTTCTCTGTCCATGTAATGCAGGCCAAAGAACTCATTGCATCAAATAGGTACCCCACGGTTTCCAAGTCATTATGTTGGTACCACGCGTCAATTTTTAAGGTGGTATATCCTCTCTTTGGTGGACCTAGAGAAGTTATGTCAATAGACAGCTTGAGCAGGGCTTGAATTTCTGGTTGAACCCCACATGTTGCATTTCATTCTGAATTGTTATTGATTTTCAGTATAGATCATCGTAATATGTACGTCTACATCCAGGTGTATTACCCTTACCGCCATTGCCTGCCTGAAAGCTTTGGTTATCGTTGTTCATACCTTGTATGCTAGCCCTTTGCTTAGTGCCTATCATGATTCATTTTGAGCCCTACCATACGTACTTAAAACTTAGGTACTTTACCCTCTTAGGTAGAGACGCATCTTTACCTCTAGGCAGGGGGTTATAAGACACTACATTAGACACTTAGAACATTCAATATGAGCGTTTCTTATGCCCATAACCCTCCTTATGTTAGATTATCAGCTTGTAATGAACATTATTAGTGAATTTGCATGAGGCTTAGGAAGGGGCTGTAATAAGTTGGGGCATTTGGGCCTCTCAGAAGCTTTCTGGAGTATCTGTACTAGACCTCTCAGAGCTTCAAGATCCTAGAACACCAGGATATTTGCTAATATTTGGCTTACTGCTAGAGTCTACTGCTCTTAGGTACATTACAGACAGCAGAGATGTAGGATACATTAGCAGCTATGCATGAATAATCATATTGGATATGTTCATAATGTGATTTAATCATGTTTTAACACATTCTAGAAGAGTGTAATGTATTAGAAGCTATTTAGAAGCTATTTGGATGCTTCATATGGTCTGTCGCGACTGTCGCCGTCTTTTGCCGCCGACAGTGATTTACGTAATATGGACAAGGCCTATGACAGGATAGACTACTCAGAAAGGTGATAATATATGGGTTTTGTTCCCTTTTTAATGTGAATGTAGTGTCAGATTGATTTCTCTGTTATTTAGGCATGTGAACCCATATTACTGGACCAGCCAGTTGGTCCAGCTCAATGTTTGTCAAGATCTTTGTCTTCCTGCCGATGCCTGAGCGTTTTCTTTGCCAAGCTAATCAATTGCAATGGAATACATTGAAACAATGCTGATTTTAAAGTGCAATACAAGGAAAAAGGGTTTTAATATGCAAGCAAAGGACAAGCATATGACAGTTGTTTAGTAGCTTTTGTGGTTTTTTTAGTACATTTTGGGGCAGGGTCTAGTGCATTTTTGGAGGTTTTTCAGTGGGCAGGGTTTAGTGCATTTTTGGAGGTCTTTCAGTACATTTACAGGGGTTGTTTACTACGTTTTGGCAGGGTTTTCAGTACCTCTCGGGGGACTTTCTAGTACAAGGGATGTGTGTGTGTGTGTGGGTTTGTAGCCCAACACAAGGGGTGTGGGTGTGTTGGCTTGTAACCAAGCGGACACATAGCTGCCACACAGATCAAGGTGAAGGGTATAAAGCCACCTCAAATGACTGATTTTTTCCCCCTATTGGCCAGGGGCGGGTCGGGGCGGGAAGGGATGCCCCATCGCAATGTGAGCCACTAATCTCACACCTGGAAGACAAATTGTCTATAAGTTGTGCTGTACGTAGAACAGCAGTTGGGATGGGGGGGGGGCTGCTGCATTTCCACTTCCAGCATGAACGTCGGAGAGCCCATGCAGGGTCATAGGAGTACCTGTGAATGTACATTCAGTGAGTTGCAGCACATTTTCTTTGTATGTGTAATCCATTATTTGTCTGTCTGCCCGGAGGGGCATTCTGCTTCGCTACACACCACAAGATTTTCATCCAACGCGAAATGAGTGCAGCCCCCCGTTAAATGTGGGGGACCAAAATTTTCCATTATCTACCGTCCACTCTCTACCTCCCCTCCCCCCTCTGTCGACTCTTCTCTGCTTTTTTCAATGAAACAAGGGCGCGGAGCAGTCTGTACATAGTGTTTTTTCTGCCAACAAACAATTTTGTGCAGATGTCAATGATATACAACCGGCGAAGAACCATTTGCACCCCAACGAGGCACCAACTTTGCAGATAGTGTTGTTTAACAACAGAAGAAGAAATGCCATAAAGAGGATGGGGTCTGAGAGGACGCTTAGGAGCGGGAGCGTCAAGGGGAGCAAGGCCGAGGTGTCTATTTTCATACTTCAAAGATAAGGCACCCCTACGAGCCTCTGCATTGCTCCCCAGCCGGCCGCCGCTCGTGCTTCACCTTTCTTAAGGCTTTGGCTAGGGCAAAGCTCAAAAAAGGACACACAAGATAGAATCACTCCACTGAGTCCCTCCCCCCATTTTTTCAGCAATTGAGGTGGTGGTTGTCTGTGCACCTGTGCTTTGAGTCAAGGAGCAAGGATGGGGGAATGCGTGATTGTTAGGGTGCCAGCCAGGAATTTTCGGGACAAATTTGCTAGTTTCATTGAGTAGTGGACACATTTATTGTGAGTTTTTGCCCGATTTTGCTGAATCATAGAAGTAGACTAAGATAAGAGATGGGCCAAAGACAGCTCCCACTAGTGAGGCGCATTCTGCATTTTGTGGGGGGGCACCAGACGTAGTGCAGCCACATACGACATTGGTTTCGGGACGAATGTGCTAGTTTTATTAAGCTATGGACACATTCGTTGTAAGCTTGTGCCCGATTGCACTGACACAGCAAAATCGACTGAGGTCACACATGCTTCAAAGATAATTTTGTGCCATTCCTTTGTATGCCACACTCCTGTTGGGTAGAAAATGTAGTGCAGCCACATATGAAAAGGTTTCTGACAATTGGACAGCTACGACCCCTATACCCCAAATCTGCACACTATTGGTGTGCATTGTGCTGCACTTTTCAGCCGAGACCAACATTCATGTTAGTAATGCCTGCCGTTTTTGTGTGGATAGCTTGAGCAATGATCATGTTTCACCGAGATGTCTATGGGAGGGTCTGATTTGATGCTCAAGTGAAATGGGTCAGATTCAGAATATGCTTGCAGAATCCAGGAATCGCTATTATGTGTCAAATCTGCCACCAAAGTTCTGGTTGGTCAGTGTGGAATGCGAAAGACAAATTGAACAAACTAGGTGGTTGGTTTGCTGGATCTCAATTTCCCTATATTATTTTTTTAATCCACACTTCCCGCAGACAGTGGCTTTTTTGCATATGCAAATATGCCACAAATACCAAAATCATCGCATGCACATTGGCGGGATAGGGGGCAGAGGAGGCATTTGCTGCAGGGAACCGACACAAGGCTGAGCACTTTAAAAGAGAAGCAACCGATCTGAATGACATGAGACGGCTTCATTACATGCTTGCGGAATCAGTGATCACTCTTCCCTGTCCAATCTGCTGTTCAACTTTGGTGGGGCTATTGTGTGAAGCTAGAGAAGAATGGTACCAGCTACTCTTAGTGGTCTGGTGCATTTCAAAATTACTACTTGCTTACGTTCCGATTTTAGTCCAAACGTTCTAGGTCAGTTTGCAGTTTTCCTTTGTAAATAGGGGAGGAGGATGCTGTTGTGGGCTGACCTAGGGCACAAAGAAAAGAAGCAACTCAATAAAATTGTACACGCCGAGGGGGTGGTAGGGTTGCAGTATTGTAGCAATGCAGGAGCGCACCGTACCGTAAAGGAGGGAACAACTAGCTGCAACGGACAGCTTTCACCCCCGAGACCATTGGATAGGGGTGTCTGGGCTGGAGACACTGTTAGGGCGCACTCAACATTCTGGCGGACGTACTCCTTCTATGAGGTGAAAGAAGGGGTTTTTCTGGCACAAAAAGGGAACTTTTTAGTACAAAGTGGCGTTTCTTTTGTACAAAGCATGGGGGAGTTCAGTACAACAAGGAGATTGGGTTGGTACGAAAGGGGTGGTATTTTGGTACCAAAATAGGGCAATGTTGCAAGGCAGAACGGGGAGGTTTCCAGTTCAAAACGGGTTATTTTTTTGTACACAAGGGGTTCTTTTGTACAATGCATGGGGGGGACAAGAATTTCATACGCTTTAAATTTAGGCACGTTGCCATTTTTTCGCGTTTCAGCACCCAAATTTCAGACCAGGTAGCCCTCAAACTGCCAGGTTTGTCACGAAACCTTCATACTAGGCCGTTTTTTTGAGGGGACATCAGAATGCTCTTAGCTCAATTTCGATGAAACAAATTCCCAAATACTTTGAGAATTATTAAAGCTTTCCAAAATGTTTCTCCTTTTTTGAAACATTCTCTCTACTTCTCACGACGAATGGCATTGTTTCCTCCTCATATGGACGCGGTCTGCCATCCATAGGCCCACGGGCCTTCATAGGTTGGACCGTGTCTGGCATGCGTAGCCTGAGGCTGACGTGCAAGGATCAGCGCGGTTGGGGACACCGTCTACTGCCCAACGGCCTTGCAGCGTACTATGCCGGGACGGTATCTGGCCTGTTACGCTCATCCCATCGCTGGCTCATCTATGTCTAGGAGGGGATGCCGGAGAGGCCATTTTTCTCAATTATTTCGTTTCATTTGTGTCTGCAGTCAAAGAACAATGGTACCTTTGCCTCTGAACCCCTGCCCCCTTGCACACAGAATAACTGCATTACTCCTTTCTTTTTTGAAGCAGAGAGTCGTAATCGGTATGAGAGAAAAGACAAACGTCCTGCCCGGGGTAATAGGTTAGGATACTAGGTGATTGTCGCACACAGCAGCAGACAGGATTCAGTGACCATTGCACATAGCAGCAGGCAGGATTCAGATTTAGATGTCGGAATTCAATCAAACATCAGAAATTCTGATTTGACAGGACAGATTCCAGTGTACTGCTGGAATGAACGATCGTCAGATGCCTGTGTGCGCGCGTGCCTGTCTGGTCGCGCTGTAATGCAGGCCGGCCAATCGAAAACTCCTTCTGGCGGTGCTAATAGTGTTGGTTCTATCCTGTCACTGAAGGGAATACGACTCGGAAGCCAGGGCAACTCCAGTGGAGGATAGATGGCCCGGAGTTAAGGATCTGGCTAAACCCTGGTGTGGTGCCTCCGCCCACACCGGCTGTCGACCTTCGGTGCATCACTGCACTTGGGAGGAGACCGGTGTACGTTAATGGGCGCATCTGCTTCGGCAGTGCCACGCCTACGTGCATGGGGCACCACAAGTCCCTTGAAGCTGGAGGATCCCTAGTGGGAGTGAAGTTGAATTAGAAGTGACTGAGGTAGGCGCACCAAAGGAAGGTAAGTAAGTCGGTTGTTGCTCTGCAACATGACTCCCTTTGGAGTGTCGCACAATGACGCATTCATATGTGCCACATGTGTGTTGATAATGACGAGTGGATGTGAATGTTTGTTTTGGAATGTCATGACATGACTGTGACTGCATTTAGGTTAAAGGTTTGCATTCATGAACCACTCCAATTAATCCCGATTTGAACCGCGAGACGGTAATTAGGAGTGAGGAGGTCAAGTGTCATGACACGTGAGTTGAGACAAGCTTGATGCATGGTATGTGAATTATGTCAAGGTGTCCATGCATGTATGCATGCATGTATGTGTATGTGTGCCCATGCATAATCCAATACAAATGGATGACGAATTTGTTTTCTTTTACATTCAATTGGTCAAAGGGTGAGAAGGACATCAAGAATTCCCATGCTCAGGTGAGGATCTATCTTCCTCTATCTCCCTCAATCTCCAGGAGAAGGGATGTTTCATTCTCTCCCGCTCTCTAGGCAAAAAGGCCTCTCCTTCACTCTCCCCTACTGGGAGTTATGGTTGGGGCAATTGAGGTTGGAGGTATTTTAGGAGTTCCATGCTCGGGTGCCTAGGGCATGATATGAAAATATCATTGATCTCTGCCCAACATCAACTGATGTGGGTGACATGTATGCAAAAGTGCAATTGACATGTCCAATTGATCCAATCCAATGTCTCTCCCTCTCTCTCTCCCTCTCTTCTCCCCACTCAACCGTTCCCAATGTCTCAAGTTGATTATAGCTATTGTGTTTGATTCCTCATTCAGGACTCCTTTCGTGCCATCCTTGTATTTCGTTCAATCTACAAGCTCATATATCAACGTGGACTTGGATTCCGAGGCACGGGTATTATTAAGGAGAAAGATGGACCTGGACTGGGATCAACCGAGTACGTGTGCCACGATACTTGTCTTGCTTGTTGCTGTTTTGCTGTCGGTAGGGACCTGTGATTTTCATTTACACAAAAGTTTTCAAAATCTAAAAAAGTCCAGAAAGAGCCAGTACCTAAAATGGAACCAGCAAGGGATTCGGAAACAGAGATTAATAAGCAACCACCTGAGCACCCAGGCTCAACAAAAAGCTTAGTACATAGTAGCAGCAAAGAGGTAAACGCTCCTACGCCTCCCCAGATACCCAACCCCAGTCCACGGGATCTCATTGGCTATCAACAATGAACCAGGTCTAGGCCACCCCAGTCGGAGTCTGGGTCAGAGGCTTTGAGCAAACAATCAGAGAATCTGATACAACGTAGACCACCCCATCAACATGGGTCGGCGGTCTTGGATACAGCCATTGAAGAGTTAAACTCCATGCCTAAAATGGGCCTTGCTCGAACAAAAAAACTCCTCCCCTCCTTGCCGACAGCCTTGCCTTGCGTTGACTAGCAAGATGACGCCTCGGAGTCCGAAGCCGCCATGGAGGACGATGATGGGCTCGTCCACGACGGCGACGAGGGGGACCATGAGATCTCCATGGACGAGGATGGGGGAGCAGCAAGCGCTCATGTGGAGCCTCATGTGCGCAAGCGGCAAAGCGGACAACCATCATCAACAAAACACAAGCACCTGACCCATGGTGCTTTGCCCGTGGGCCACGCCGACTCCGACACGATCACCGATCTAAGCATCATGTAGCTCATTTGCGCCGTCCACCGCCAGCGCATCGCAGCGCGCTTGGCGAAGCACTAGCAGCGCAGCCAAGCCCCGGAAACATCGAGCTCAACACGGCACGAGAAGCGAGCTTCGATGTCGAGACCTTCCACAACATCGGCGGTGAAGGAGGTCATCCAACGGGCACAGCGGGCGGAAAATGAGAACGTCATCGATCGTCGCCGCGTTGAGGCGATGCAACGCAAGATGGACATCCTCAAGATTACGGTGGAGGAGCTTCGCAAAGAGAGGTATCCTCCAACCAACACAGAGGGTTTGAGTGACACCAGCCGCCAATGGGTGGACATTCTCAATCGTGTGGAAAGCATCGAGCGGGAAAATCAACAACTCAAAGGTGAATCACAACAAGACCGGGATGAGAACCGCAAGATACGGAATGAACTTCGGAACGCCTTCACAAAAATCCAAAGTGCATCGAAGGAACAAGGCCGTGGCCTATAAGGGGTGGAATATTCACTTAACCAAGCTGAGCTAGCACACCGCACGCATGCCGAGCGCTTGGTGACTGTGGAGAGTCAAGTGCGGGATGAGGCCAAAGGGCGCCGTAGTGAATTGCAACGACACCAAGAGGCAAATCAGCAAACCAAGGAATGGGTTAAATTGGTTGAGACCACCAACGGTTCCTACGGAGAACACGAGGGTACCAGACGGAGCCGTGAGTGACGAGGTTAATGAAGCCTTGATGGATGCCAAAAGGTACGGCCGGTGACCGAGCGCGCAAAGCAGCAAATGAGGCCATGGATGCGATGCAGGAAGTCAAGATTCTTGTGCAGGACGTGCAATCAAAGTCACAGGACATGGCGTCATGGAGTGCCGCAATGAAGGACACAGCCAATGTGGTGAAGGGTCAAAAGGAGGCCATCCACAACACCATCACCGAGGTGGAGACAAAGATCAAGATGGCCATGGGCAGTATGGAGGCCAAAGCGGAGCAAACACGCACAAATGTGGACTTTGCGAAGACCGAAAATGTTCAACTTGACCAAGAACGACAAGCGGAGATGGACCAAGCCATTAAGCTCATCAAGCAGCACGCAGCGGCGCTGGATGCGATGGTTGGGAAAATGCACGTGGACATGGAAACCACAACCCATGCACAATGTCCAAGCCGACGCGACCAACAAGTTGGAGGCCATCCACAACTCAAAAGATGACATGGCTGCGAAGGTTGAGGAAATGAAGCAACTACAAATTGACATCATCAAGTACGTCGAGAAGAAACGCCGAGAGAGTGGAATGGGATCAGAAAGGAGTCCGAGCCCGGGGACCGACACTCACAATCCCTTGCACAAGAGATGTGCCACTCTGGAACAGCTTGATCGAGTCAAACGAGCGTTCTCAACGGAGTATAACGAGGTCAAGAAAGAGACGACCACCATGGAGGAAGAACTGGAGAAGGTGGGGAACAAAATTCAGCGAATCGGACGCCTCGAGGAGAAGCCCAAGTTGGACGATGGGTCTGACAAGCTCCACGATCTCCGCCGAGAAATTGAGGAGAAGATCCATGCCGTTCAGAAAGATTTGAGCAAAGTTGACCAAAGAATCGAGGAGAACGCTGACACCAACACCGAGGAGTTGGATGAGCTAGCGGCGAATGTCCGAGACAATTTGGGTCGGGACAGGAACGAAGTCGCGATGACTCTTCGAGCACGAGAACATCGTCACGTACATCCCGGTCCGCTACTGGCGAGCAACGATGCTTTGGCTGCGTCCAATACGGCCATTCCCAAAAGGATCGCCCGAGCAAGCCCAAGGAGACAAACAAGTCACCGGACAAAGACCGAAAAAGATCGAGAACACCCCAAAAGGGGAAGTCGGAGAGGAAGGAGGACAAGCCACGCCGCAGGGCGCGCCAAGTCCAGTTGGAGGACGATGCCCCGGACCAGCGGGAGGGGGCGAAGAACACCGACTCCACCAACCTCTAGGGATGCAGGCAACCCCAGCGGCACCGACTGCCAAGTGGGAAGGAGCCGCGACGCCGTGGAGTCAAGGCCTGCCAGCCGGATTCCGAAGAAGGCCGTTTGGCACATCCACATCAACCGAGTCATCAATCCGAGGTTGGCGGAACGTCGCCGGGTAGATATTCGGTTAGATGAGATCGGGGAGGAGATGGAGAGACCTCGCATCTGAAGGGGCAGGTCAAAGCTGGAGGATGATCGAACGGAAATGGTCGTCCCACCGAAGATAGAGTTTGTCTTTAACGCTACACCCCCCCTCAACATTGAGGCGTTGGCGGACACCGGCTCGGAAATAGAGGCCCTTGCTGGAAGAGGATTACTTTCCCCCTGATTTGTTACAGGACGCCCAGAAGCCGTTCCCCCTCATCGGGGCCAGTGAAAGCCGCATTCATGGTGGCTCTCAAGGCGTCACTGTCCACATCACGGTACCGGTGTGCCGTGAACATGGCACACTAGTGTGATACAAGTGTTTGCGTGTTTTTGTGTATGTGGCAGGTATCGGGGAAAAAAAAATATTGGGATTCCCTTTCTTCCTTCGCTACAATCTTTGTGTGGTGCCGGGATTGCCAACCTTCATGCAAGTGCCCCGGTTTGTGAAGAGTAAAAAAGGACTACCACGGAAAATTCGTTGCACCCGTGAAGCCCCACCTCCCCACACCAGCACACACACGTCCAAACACACAATCTCATAATAGAGTTCAATTACTCCAAAACACCGGGGCAAATGTCAAAATGTCACGACACACAAGCAATTTCAGCACATCACAAGAGAAGCACACGAAAAAAAGACCAAAATCTCAACAAACAAGGAATAGTGTTGCCAGCTCACGTGCACCAACTCCCCTTGTTGTCACGTTTTTCATTGCTTCAGTCCTTGGTCTGACCCTTTCTATCGTGAGAATCCACATTTGTGTGCTCATTGTGCAACTAGGGGGACCAGTTCAACAAAGGAACTTGTTTGTGCAAAATCTTCATCAGCGCTCCCTCCTATTGGTGGAATTCATTCAAAAAAGGTTTGTACATCTCCCTTCTCACCAGCCATTCACAAATGTGGACCAATGATCCACCGCACCGTCTATGAGAAGTTCATTGATATGGCTCCTCAAGAGAGCAAGAATCAGCGTAGGAAGGGGGTGCGGAAACTTACGGTGGCCTTACAAGGTGAAGGTTCCATGGTTCACACACCTCCCTCCTCTCCCCGACCACCTTCACCAATGGGTCATCAAGGATCCATACATCGCCAATGGCCAGAAATTCAGAACGTTCCTCTCGTCGTTGGTGAAAATCAGAATAAGGTCAATTCTGAGAATTCTTCCCTTCCCTCTTGCCATGCAGATGTTGTTTCCTTCCCCTCTTACCATTCTCATGTTGTCTCCCTCCCCTCATGAAATGAACATGTGTTGAAGGTAGAAAGGTTAACTGAACAAGCCATTATACCAACGTCAGCACATGAGCATGATGCAGGTTATGATTTGTATGCTTCAGCTCCGGTTTCTATCCCTCCTTGGAGTAAAGCCCTCATTCCAACAGACTTAGCTATCCAGGGACCCCCGGGCACATATGCCAGGATAGCGGATAGGTCAGGATTAGCATTGAACCATAGCCTACATGTGTTAGGAGGTGTGGTAGACCGATCATATCGTGGAAACGTCAAGGTAATCCTATACAATGGGTCATCAATGCCTTAGGAGGTACAAAAGGGTGATAAGATTACTCAATTCATCCTAGAAAGGTTCAGTAAGCGACCCCTTGTGTTGGTGAATAAACTACCCTCCTCTGATCGAGGAATTTCGGGTTTCCGTAGTTGAGGTAACTCGGTACAGGATACTGCCAAGGCTGGCTCTAACCACATTACTATCCTGAACCACGGGGAAAGTCAGCACACACACCCCTCCACACTAATGTCAGACATACACCGCTTTTTGAATGAAAATGAAAGTTTGCAACCCAAGATGGCAGACTATCTGGGGTATGCTTCTGGACTCCGTTACGGAGATGTGCTACCATTGCTTTTGCAAGCTTGCACTGCTTTGGTATTCAAAATGGCAGCTTCGGAGAGGTTTTTCTCCGATTCACAGTCCTTAGGCCTTGGGGCCTACCCTACAAATCGCCCAGTGGAGGCGCCGACCACCCCAATATTGGGACAGGAGTCGGTCCACTCACATTGCGATCAACCGCAGCTGTCTGGGAACCAGGATTCTGCGAAGGACAGACATTCTACCACCGTGGATCCGCCTAGCTCGAAACAGGATCCACTGGAGGACCAGTGGGCACCTGACCAGTTTCAGGGCAACTGGGGATATGCCAGATTGCCATACCCCACCCCGACGGCTCTCAACTTTATTTCCTGCTCTGTTGCAAACTTGCAGGAGGTGGATCTCTGGGCAGATACTCCGCAGTTTCAGGAGGCCAGGGTAAGATCAAACCAGCCTGAGCAGGATCCAACACACCCTAAACGCGTTGTTCACAGGGTGCAGTGCGGAGCTCCGGAGGACCGGAACCGCCGTATAAAAGCCACAGCACTACGGAAGCAACACCAGAGTACCCAGACTAACCGTTTGGCGGTTTGCCAATTAAAAGTAGACAGGGTGGCAGAGTGGACTGCAGCCATCAATCCGGTCAACCAAGATTTTAAGATAACCACAAATGTTTTCGGTTTTGGTAATCTTGCAGGATTCCATCGCCATTTTGGGGGGAGTTCCAAGACCTTTTACTCGGATGGGGGAGTGAAACCAGTTTGGCGTCACCCCACAATCAAGGACTGGGATCGCTGCATTACCAAAGTCTTTGCAGACGGGGCCAAAGGTATAGCGGTTGTGCCTGTAAGTAACAAAGACCCATGGTTTTGGGCTATTGGTGAATGTGTCATAGACTGGGTAGACATACCCATAGGGTCCCCCCTTTTGGTCAACAAAAAAGGCACAATCGTCACCACCAACCTGCCTTACCGCATATGTCTTTTTGACGCTTACGGACAAGAGCCGTCAGACACACACACACACACAGACAGTAACCCCCATGCGTCCACACTGTTAGTGGATGCAAGCCACAGCCCCACAGAGCGAGACATTCCCATGCCGAGATTTGAGGAGTTACTGTCGGATTCAAGTTCAGATACAGATTCTGGACAGGAATCCGGACGGGGACTCAACCGGCGTTATCGGCGCCTTCTTAGGATGGTCCGTAAACGCCAGAGTGAGTAGCTGCCTACGTCCGAGGTTGAAGGTACACCGGCTCCTGGAGAGTCATCAGGATCCGACTCAGAGCAGCACTCTTGTCGTCAGGGCAAGTCCAGTAAGAAACAGGGATTTCAGGAAATGATGTGTGGGTCCACATACGTGCACACGGACACAGCATCTAGGAAATATTGTCCCTGTTTGCAGGACTGCTGCACACAGGACAGTGCGGTCAATACACAGGAGGTACAGCAAGCGTTTTCTTGTATTTTTTCCCCTGTTGGACCCAAATCCAAGTATTGCACATGGGGTAAGAGAACAAAAGCATTCCTGTTGTGCAGGTGACGATTGTTGATACAGGTGTATGGCTGTCAGCAAAATCCAGCGCTGCCAGGTACCGAGAGATTCGGAGGAGGCAGCATATCCATGGGTACGAACCACTGAGGTGGTCAAGGACCACACTACTCAACTACAGGTCCAGCAACTGCATAAAGCAGTGCTGCAATTACAAATCCAGGCAGGTCTCACCCACTCCCCGAGAGACCAGTCTGGTAGACTTCGGTTCAGTAGAAATGTCTGGTCTGTGATCCAGACCGACGAACAATGGCCAGGAACCAAGGTTTATAGGGATAAGTTACTGGACCGGTTTGGTAAGTCAGTTTTCCAGACTAAGCACTCAGCATCCATAACGGCTAAGGCACAGGCGATCCGTGGGGATCATGCCAAAGTCAAATCGGAGCTAATTCCCAATGCAGAACCCAAGGCACAGAAACCAATTCATGCTGTTGGGCTCAGGGAAACAATGATGGCTGAGAAGCTTAAGGATTTTCAGGAAAAAGGTTTTCTCAGGGAATGTACAGGCAGCCTGCAGTGGATTGCTCGGGCATTTCTAGTACCCAAGCCGAGGAACAACAAGTGGCAGTTAGTCATAGACCACCGTTGGCTTAATTCCCAGCTTAAAAGGAGCAATTTCCCTCTCCCTGTGATTGAGGACCAGCTGGCTAACCAGCATGGTTTCCTTTTCACCCTTTTGGATTTGGAGGACGGATTCCACCAAATGCATCTGGAAGAAGACAGTAAGCACCTTACTGCCTTCTGCACGCCATTTGGAGTGTTTGAATGGAACGTCCTGCCAATGGGAGTGGAAGTAGGTGCAGCTTGGTGGAGTCCATCAAGGAATGGGATCACAGTACCATCACCACCCCGAAAGGGATGAAAGGTTTTTTGGGGCTTGTTGGATGGTATCAAATTTACATAAAGGATTTTGCCAAACACGCTCGCCCCCACATGGAATCCCTCCAGGGCAAGTACAAGTATGAGGCGAAACCCACAGATGGTACTGTCAAACTGGATGCCACAGGGTTGCTCAACAAAAGAGAGCGCCTCAAACCGCCTGTCAAAGAGATGAAAATTGAGTGGAACAAGGAAATGATCGTTGGATTTGAAAACCTCAAACAGAGTTTAATTGATATGGTCAATGATGAGAGTAAAGATTTGTGTTCACCACAACCTGATGGCAAATGGCTCATACGGTGTGATGCCAGCGACTTTGCGGTAGGAGGTGCACTTGAGCAACTTCAATCGGATGGTACGTATCGACCAGTAGCTTTTTATAGCAGGAAACTTCAAGGGGAACGAAGGGGAACCACCAAGGATGGTTTCACTCGAACCAAACACACTGGTCAATACGGCTGGACACCCCGCGAGAAAGAAACATACGCCATTGTATCCTGTTTACTCAAAATTCAGAGTTGGATACGTGGCCAAGAGATCACGGTGCAAACGGACCATAGTGCCATTGTGAAATGGTACAAGGAGGATTTATGCACCATTTCGGGCCCGTTAGGGAGGCGGGGTCGGTGGCATGAGTTCCTCAGTAGATTCAATCTCATGATTGAATATACTCCTGGTCCAGAACATCACGTGGGAGATGCACTCTCACGATGGGCTTATCGGGAGGGACGGCTCAAGACACCAATTTTCATGGGAGTGATCAAGATCTGGTGGGGTGGAAAGAAAAAGAAAAAGAGAGCGGGATTACATCCGTAATGAGCTCAAAAAAACCTACCCGGAGGCTTTTACAGCAATAAATGCCGTTAATAAGTGGGATGGAACAGAGGTGGAGGCAAATTTCCACCAGATAAGACTGGCACAGATATTTTCAGCAGTCACGCCCTCACGGAGACTTGTGGACTCCATGGGGGAGCTGTTTTTAAACACACTGACCTCAACAGGTCGAAGGCAAAACTCAGACCCCATCACAACCTCAGTGATAAGATCGGTAGATAAAGTTCATCTCACAGAACTGTATGATGCATTCGATAGGATGAGATGGCATACGCCAGGGGCATTCCAGTATGCATGCAGTGTGAACGATATCAAGGAAGTCAAAGTCCCTCCAGACTGCGCAGTTCTGACGACAGACTGGACGGAATACTACCAGGCAAATGGTTTTTTTGGCCCCTATTGGGACCGCCTGGTCAAGGAATCCGTGCTTGATATCGAGGGGATTGAGTATGTGTTGCATCAGGGTAAAGTTAGAGCTCAGAACACAATTTGTGTGCCTCTGAGTCTTATGGCTAAGGTTTGCAAGGCCACTCATGCTTTTGCATACCTTGGTGTAGACAAAACAGTGGAAATGGTGGATAGACGGTACAAGTTCACTGTTCCCAAGAGACACTGGAGCGACGTTGTATCAGCTGTGGTGGAGGGATGTCCAGTATGCCCAGCCACTAAACATAGGCGAGGCACACAACCGGAATCCAACCAACCATACCCCATTCCAGAGTACCCTTTCCGTAGTGTGTGTATAGATTTCTGTGACCTCACGTCAGACCCGTGTACACACAGGAATACAGAGTATGACTATGTGCTAATTGTGGTCTGCAGGTTAACGGGGTACGTCATTGCAGTTCCATGCCAAAAAACTCTGACTTCCGAAGAATTGGCTGAAATTTTTCTAGAAAGGGTAGTCCAGGTTGCAGGATCACCCCAAACCATTTTCACCAACCATCATCACTTGATCAATGTTACGTTTTTCGGCACGCTTTGTAGTCAGGCAGGCATAGATGTAAATAAACAGCCCGATCTACCGTCCTAGGTCAAACGGTAGGGCTAAACGAGCACTTCAGACAGGTATTACTGCTCTGCGCAAATTTTTAATGCAGACCAAGAAAAAGAATTGCGTTCAATTGTTGCCTTTGGCGGTTTGGACGAGTAATGACATACCAGGAGTTGTGTCGGGGTACTCCCCACGTTACCTGATGTTTGGGTGGAATCCCATAGGGTTTGCGGACTGCCCCCCTGTCATCCCCGAACATGGGTCAGTGGATGCTGTTGAAGTTTTCAAACAATTGATCGCAGATCAAAGGTTTGTGCAAGAAAAACTCCAGGCTCAACATGATAAGCTGGCCAAGCAATTTTTGGAAAAGCATCCTACACATGTTTACGAACCGGGTGACAAGGATGGTGTAAGGGACATACCAAAGACACAAACTCCAAGTTGCACCGAGTTTGGACGGGCCCAGGTGAAATACTAGCCCGTATTGGAAAGACCAATACACGGTTGCAACCGACATGGGTGAAATCAAACTCGACACCACGAGGTTGAAATTGTACATACCCCCACATACTGCACCAGGGGAAGGAGAGCATGCAGCCCCCTTGCACTACTACACCGACCAGGAATTCTGGGTCGAGACAGACAAGTATGTGGTGGAAAAGGTTTTGGATCACAAGCCGAAGCGAGCCACCTCGCGGAAAAGAAAGAAGTGGCTTGTGAAATACAAAGGCTATCCGGACCCTGAATGGCAACCTGCCAGTTCTTTCATGCATGACATCAATGAGGACTGGTTGGCATACAATGCCAAACATCGCATTGATGTGCACATTAAAGACGTCCGCATGATATACACACCCAAGTCAAATCCAATAGAGGATTTGCTGGAGGTTGAGGTCATTGGTAGTGTTACTAGGTCTGGAAGGGACCAAATTCTGCCCCAGGAGGACAGAGAGTGGACAACCTTGTGCAAAATCGCACAAGAGTCCCACAAGAGTCCGACCTTGGACTACTCTGGTAAAGGTAAGGCGGCGGTCATGAGATTGACGCACAGTAGCCATCCCCGAAGACGCATGGCTGCAATATGAAAGAGAGACCGACGAAGAATGCGCCTAAACCCTCAGACAAAAGTCTGTGGGTGGTCTTGACTTGGATAGGACGCGGCTAGGCCGACAAAAAAATTCTGTGTGTGGCCTTGACGCGACTTGCCATTACTTAGTGCCTCTAGACCCTCGGAAGAATTCGTTTGTGGTCTTGCGAGTGAAAGGTTCTACTCCTAGACCCTCAACGTATTTTGTCTGAGGTCCTGGGGTGTACCTGACCTTGCGGTAATGGCTTTGGCTTCGAGGATTGAAGAATTTTTAGGACTAGACCCTCTCAAAACGTAAGTGGTCTTGTCCCATGCACAACTCCCCCCCTGAGACCCCTCTTGCGGGATTGTGGGTCCTGAGGCCTCTCAGCCATTCCCTACCCCCCCCGTTGTTGTGTGACTAGGTCTTTGTAGCCATGCATGTCCAGTCCAAAATGATTGGCTCCCACCAGGATGCCATGGCATTACTGGCATGCACGGATCCACGGGCCCCGGCTGAAATTCACCGAGTCGGAGCCCAGCCCATGGTGATGTTATATTCGCTGTGGGAAGATGCTCAACTGTGGTTGGGACAGTATTCCCCGTATTGGCAGTTCCTGGTACCTAAAGGGTGGATGCTGTTCTTTACGCCAACCCTTTGGCACGCAGTTTGGCCGCTCTTGGACCACAAGTCCACCCACGGCAGCATTACCTATCGTGGCTACATGCCAACGCGGGTCTGGCTTGGTGGATATTATCCATTGAATACTTGCTTGCGTCGCGCGTGTCGCGGGACAGCGTGGAAGGAAGAAATTGGATCGAAGAATACGACGCACCGAAAAAAAAAATAAACGCAGAAATCGTTTTTACTGACCTCAAATCCCCCCCATGAATTCTTGCGCCGCTGTTTGGCGAGGTCAGCAGAGAAATCCATACAACCAGACCACAACGAGAACAGAGGGGAGAAACAGACAAGACAGTGCAACCCGTGCGTGCCCCAAAACACCTAGCAAAGTGCGTGTCGTAGGACTAGTCCAATGGAGCATGGACACGAAGAGCAACGACGAAGAAGACAAAAGGTATGTTCGGACGCGGCGAGGTATGGAGCCGCCGAAATAAGGCCGCGCCCCAAACAACTACCAAACCAAAGCAGCACGGGGACAACGCAGAGAACGACAAAGTGAAGACCTCGTGACTCAACTACGGGTACGGCACGGATAAGCATGGTAAACAAACACAAGTAAAAGCGCTTACTCTTGGGCGCCGCCAAAACCAAAGAGTGGAGTCACCAAATGAAAAGACGAACTCAAGACTAGACTAGAGTAGGGTACGGCAAGGACTAACAAAGTAAACACCAAACAAGCACAAGTAAAAAAGCTTGCTCTTGGGCGTCGCCAGAACCAATGAGTGGAGTCACCGAATATAAAGCATAGCACACTAACAACCGAAGGAGCCTCTCCTCTCCCCTTGTCTATTTATGCCACATGGTGCCTACCTTGAACACGGAGCCAACCGACATGACCAACACCACTGAGCGGAGCAAACACCGGACATGACGAAGAACCGACGAAAGAACACGCCGCTAAACAACACGCGGCAACGACACAACACCAAAGAATCACGAGAACACAGCGGAAAACGACTAAAGGAAGAGTACAAGGCCACGCTACGACACCGGCAAGGAGGCACAAGGCAAACAAACACCAAACAACCACACATGAAAGCGCATGCACGGGATTGGCGCCAACAATCAAAGAGTGAAAACGCCAAGTGTACAGTGTAACACATTAACTACCGGTGCAACCTCTCGAACCCATATCCATGGCCAACATAGCAAATGGTATGGCACGCCCCGCGGAGCCAACCGAAGTGAACGGCATCACGGAATGGAGCACACGCCGGACATGGCGGAGAACCAATGGCACAACACGCCGTGAGCCAACGCACGGCAACAAGACATGACGCTGGGTATCAAAAACACACATACACGGCTCACACCAGTGTACCACGCCACACAACAACGCAACAACACCATGTACCGAGACGAAACACATACCCAAACACCACACAACACAGATCACAACAACACAACGCGGCACAACAAAACACCACAACGAACACGCCACCACAATAACGCGGAAGAACCACGACAAACCACGCCACACGACATCACCCAGCGGAGCTACAAGGCACCACAATGGAGCTACGTAGCGCAACCAACAAGACAAAACCACAACACCACGGAACGCCGAGACACAACAGACGACAACAAACCCGGCAACACGGATTACAACACTGCAACCAACGGCAAAACAACGGTGCGCAACACAACGTGTTGTACAACGCCACCAACCGACAAACAACAACACACAACATCGAACAACGGTACCTGACTCCACACACCAACGTCCACCCGAACGCACCAAAACACAACCTGACAACACAGCACACCATAACGCAACGCACGCCAAGACACATAACGCAACAAGACGAAACCCAACACCAAAACAACCCCAACGCAACACGCGAAAACGGACACCACGAAACACACAACCCAATACGCGCACGCAACGACACACGACACAACGGAGCAACGCAAAGGTGGGCACAACACGGGGAACCCACCTGGAACCTACACAAAACACGACGCACCACCACGCACCACAACCACACACTACTACACACAACGTCAACACCACCACCAACAACAACCGGACACAACCATCTACCAACACCACGACATGACCGGGCACAGCGCAACACACTGTGACGCGCCACACAATACCAGGGCAAGACGCGGTACCGTACCACAAGACGGCACTCGACGAACACCGGCGTTACCCAACAACGGCACACAACACGCGGCACCACAACCCAACAGCAGCCACACGACACCACACAACACAGCGCAATGCTACACGATACGACCAACAACAAAAACAACATAAACCACGACATGGCACAGCCAGCGCCCGGCACCGCAGGACACCACCTAACGTGACACAACGAAACAGCACAGCACACAGGACGACACAACACAACACCACGACCACACTCCGCCGCACAACCCAGCGCCGGCCAACACGGCGCGACAAGGCAACACGAATACGCAACGCAACGCCACAAACCACAATAAAAAAGGCCGCGACCCGACAGGACCTGACCCCACATCCTATGTGCCGCAGCACTCCCACATGGCTGCTGCTGACCGACGATAAAGAGCGCCATTTGTACCGTGCAATACAGCAGGCAAACAAGATGCCGGAGACGCCGACACCAAGGGCAAGAGGTATGCCACCTACCAATCCCGTAAGGTGCACACACGCATGCGACAACACGCGGCGGAAAAATGGGAGGTGCACGTACAGGCGAAGCCTCCACACCCAGATACGTGACACGCAAGAAGACCACACACGCAATGCAAACACAGGACACGATGGAGCAGGAGCATCAGGACGACGACGCCCCGGGGAAACCCGCAACGCCGAGCACGCCATCAACAACCACCCAAGGGGGGACACAACGCCCGACCGGCCCCAATGATCTCGGAGACCCCGGAAGCCGGAAGCACGCACCAGGCACGCCAGACCCACATCCCACCCACGCGGTACACGGCAACCGCCAGGGTCCAACGATCCACGACCACACGAACTATGAACCCGACACCGCCGACGCACCCGAGCCCCGGGGGAGGGAGACAACACGGGGGGGAGCGACACGACGCCAACTGGAACCGGAACCAGACCAAACCCTATCACAACGTACCGACTACCGGGACGAATCCCCGGGACCAGAGCCACAAACGGAGACGATGGCCGCGGAGATAACAGAACCCAGCCCACCGGAGGACCACAGGCACGGAGCACCGCTATCCGTGTCCAGTGGCACCTCCGGCACCGCGATGGACATCCACTCCCAACCACCCACCCCTCCTGAGTCCCATGACCCACCCCTGGAGTCACTGCCCAGTGGCCTCGACATCTCCACGAACCACGACCCCATGAACCTGGACAACGACCCACTGCAGGACAGCATCCAACGCGTGCTGCAAGTGGCAACCGACGCGCGCCAACAACCCACATGGAGCCTATACCGGGCCCTCAACGAAGCAGATCAACGGATAACAAGCACAGGAAGCAACCGAGACCCAGGTGCATACATCCAGGAGCTGCGGAGGGACATACACAACGCCCAGCAACAATCACCGGAAGGAGTGGTGGTACAGGGACGAGAGACCAAAACTGGAGCGTGGACGAACCTCACGCGGGCCCCACACGCGAAGGAAGCCCTGGAATTCATCCAGGAATCCGACGCCCCGCCGCCAGCAACCCTCGAAGAAACAGCGGAGGCTCTCGTCCTCACCCTACACAGTTGGACACGGGGCCACACCATCGTCCTGCATGACAAGACAGGGCCCCCCTACGCACGCACCGCGACATGCCGACCAAGCATTGCGGCCACGGGAGAAGCCCACCTGGAATGGAAGCCCGAGCGAGAAGATGACGAGTACACCCTAGTGCACGCCACCCGGCACGGACAGAGGGAAGAGAAGGAGCCTACGCCCGAGCCCGCCGCGACCCCCCCACCGAGACCAACCCCCCGACACTGGACCCTATACCGACAGCTGGCCCATGCCCGCACCCTAGCGGAGCGAAGTATCCGGCCGTACACGGAGGCTGCCTACGTGGAACGCATGCTACAAGACTGGACCAAGTACGAAACGGAGGTCCCGGAGGGACACACGGGTCCGCCGGGCGCCACGTCCCGCACAACGTGGCACGACATAGTGCCGGACGGAGACATCGGAGCGCTGGCTACGACCGTTCGAGACACGTTCGGAGACGGCTCCAGACCCGACCACCCGTTTGGAGACAACCGAAACCCCACCATCACGAACGCCATCCTGGCCTACCACAGCTGGTCCACTCAACAAAGCATCCACCTCCACACCCCGCACGATGACCAACGCGAGTGGCACCCTATTGGACCACCAGCGCTGGAGTTCTACCTGCACGAAGATGCGGCCACCGGAGCATGCAACATCACCAGCCTACGACCCACAATGCCACAACCGATACCGGAACCACACATACCCCCCAGTCCTACGAAACCCCAAACACCAAAGCGACACGAACACAGCCCCCCCCAACAAGGACACAGCCCGGCAGCCCACGAAAAGGCCGAACCCCCCAACGCCACCACAACCGTCCAACAACTCGACAAGCCTCTAAACTTGCGTCACGTCCCAGACAACTACCAACTACCCCGAGGGGGGAACCACACAAGGAGCACGGCAACGACATGGCGACTACCGCAGGCACCATCGATTGGAAGAAAGTCCTCCCACAGATAGCAACAATGGCATCCATGCGCCTCCTTACGCCACACCAAGTACACCTAACGCAGGCCACGCACCTCTTTCTAACCACACAAGGCACTGCGACCATGGAAGGCGCGGCCCTGGACGGCGACGACCAGACGCCCCAGGCGAGACCCACACAAGCGATCTGGATAAACGCGACAACGGGTACCGACATTACTGTCGACCCCGACCCGGAGCGGATGGCTGTCCACTACACCCTGGACTGCACCAAGGACGACCCCACGCTGACGGAATGGCAGACAAGGTGGGCTGCAGAAGCCAACCGCCTCCACGAGGTCGCCCTTGACGACACCCTCACGCCGCAGACGATGGAACCCGCGGGACGTACCGCCCAGGCACACCGGGACCCCACCAAGCACACCCCCTGGCACTACCCCACTACCATACACCCAGAGGCGGTAACCCAGATCAAAGAGACGCTCTCTCTAACCCTCCCGGACACCCACAACGCCCACCAGCCGGGGAAGTTCACGGTATACTGGAACTTCCCAACAGACACCGGCATGGTGCCCCAGGTCGCTGAGCCCCCACTGCCCCCTACTGTCACGGCACTCGCCAAGGCGGCTCAAGCCATGGCGCACAGGGAAGGTGCCCCACAGGACTGGACACAAAACGTCCTTGTCGAACAACGCACCCACCACAACGCCAACAAAGCACAGCAGGCTGGACGCCAAGTACACCGACCATTGCACGACAAAGACGGTAACCTCCAACCCCACAGCCCATGGATGGTACACTTCATACTGGAAGACCATGGGGACAAACGGAAGGGCACGGAAGTACAAATCACTCACGCCCTGTCACACACACACCTCAACTACACCGTTCCCACCTCAAATGCACTGGTCACCTACGGCGAGGCACGGAAGTCCACGTACAGGTTGTAGGCCGACACCGAGGGCACGGCATACACAGTGTACACTTGGGCAAGGTATGGGGGCCTACCGGCCCCCATCTGGCACCCGGACCCATCCTGGCACCAGCCTCTCCACGGGAGACGAGTACCACGCCAGAGTGCCAAGCAAGCGGGGAACACCGCCACCGGAACTCACAACATCCCACCCCCCCTAAACATCATAAACTCCGCCCTCGCAAACGCCAGAATGCCTCTCATAGACACGGGGTGCCCTACCCCAGATGACACCACCCACCGCCGAACGTGGGGTGCCATCAGAAGGACCCTACACCACGACATCGACCGCGACCAAGCCACCTGGATCGATCAGGGCTCTGTCACCATCAGGGTGGGGGGGTGGTTGAACACCCTAAGCCCCAACAAGCTACGCAGGGTGGCGGGGCCCTACATACTATATCCAGTACCACACGGCATGGACGGCCCCTGCCCGGAGCTGCGACCCGGGGACCCCCCCTGCGGCCACCCCTGCCCCCACGCACTGTTCCAACCATTACCCCAACAGCCCGCCGCACTCCCAGGTATATACCTAAACACGATAACAGGCGCCAAAGGAGTATACCTCACGACGGGCGACACCACGGGCCAAGCCGTCCCTCTCGATCAGGTACACCACATGGCCCTGGGGCCACGACTGCCCAACGCCGACAAACCGCGGAACCCGTTAGCGGGACGCGGCGCACGCGAACCCAGACCAGTAGACCCAAACGCCCCGGGCCCCGACAGGGCGCTACTACACCTCACCATGAAACACACCGCCCAACTCCCGACCACCCTGGCGGGAGAAAAGTACTTCATCGTGGAGGGACTGACGGACGATGTCATCACCCTGGCAGCCAACACCCTGGCGGCCACAACGGACGCGTGGGACGTTGCCGTGGGCCACCCCACGGCGCGCAAGGACAGGATACAGGGCACAGAAGACACCCTGACGCCGGACCTTATGAACCACCTGCTGACCCTGACCACTCCACCAGAACAACACGACCGGAAAACCAAGGGTCCGAAGGTCACTGACTGGGCGGTCTTTAATGACAAGCCCCCGGATACCCCCACGGTGACACTAACGTGCCACCAACACACATGGTGGGTGGCGCGGTGGAACGCCACGGGCACAACAGACAGGGTCCACACTTTCACACCGGCAGCAAAGCCGGCGACCCCACTGGCACTGGGGGACCCTTTTAGCCACCCCACCCACCACACCAACCACCCCAGGGCGCACTGACCAGCCCTCAAAACGGCGATGCACTGGACAGTGGACGCCCCAGCCACGGACACCACGCTACCCGAGACATGGCTTACACTCACACACAACCTGGCGGCCTATGTGCGGAAGTACGGGACAGCACAGGCGCAGCGCTGGATGTCCTGGCCCACGGACACGGAACGAACTCTCAAACTCCGCACCACCAGCCTACAAGAACACACCAACCAACTTCGGAGTATGCACAGGCCGCAGGAGGGACAGGGACCGGCGTACAGCATATTCCGACGCGACGCACCGAAGCCACCCCCCAAACTGGCGCCAGAGCAGCCCCAACCGAGGCCCCGCCCGGGGGGAGCGGACGCCTCGGCCCGCAGGGCCAAACGGCCCAAACCGGAGCCGGAAGTGGCCCCAGCACCGCCGCCACCCGATCCGCAACCGAAGCCGAAGGGCCCAGCATGCCCGCTTTTCACATGGGCGGAACGTGCCGCCATGCACCCCGAGTGGCCAGACGGCGCAGAAGTACAAGGAGTATACGGAGCCACGCTTAAAGGGCAACCGAAACAATTCGTATGGTTCCGGGGCAAGATACAGGGCAGACTGGCCACACCGGGCCAACACGGCAACCTACAGTTGAAAATCAAGTGGCACGCACTCCCAGAATGGGGCAAAAAAGTGGAGACCTCAAACCTCGAACTCTGGGACGACAGACAACTCCCAGAGTGCCCGGTGCAGCTCCGCACACCCGCCAACCAGGTACCACCGGGCACCGTCTGGACGGGTGACGTGCCACAGACATGGCTGGAGGAACCGGATATACCGGAGGAAGAGAGGATGGCCGCAGCGATCAACCACAAACTGCGACTGGGACAATGACTACTACCACGCCGCGCCAGGGACCCCCCAGGGGCCACCAACACGCACGCCCCCGAGGTCACAACTGCGCTCGTCACTCTCATGTCCCTCAACGAACCGGGCGCCCTGTACGACGCGACCAAAGCTCTGGACCTACAGGACGTACCCATCATGGCGAAATGCGACCCGGACGCCATGGTGTGGCAGGAGCAGGCCCTCAAAGCCCGGACAACCCACCCCAGCTTAACCCCCATCCTCACCAGGACGGGACACCAATACCGCACCACATGGGTCAAGGGGGTTCCCATGTCCCACAAAAGTGAAGTCCAAGTACATATCCACCATCACCTGGGGGTGGAAGGCCGCCTAGCGGCATACGAACCGGTAGCCTCAACGTGGCAACTGAATGTCATCAACGTGCACGTCCCCTTTGGAGACGCCACGGAGACGTTCCTTGAACATCTCATGGAGGCCTACCGGCAACTTGCCATAATGGGCCCGACTGTCATCATAGGAGACTTCAATGCAGCCCCATCAGCGGACGATCGCGGAGGACGACCGACGCCCGAGGACGCAGCGGTACAAGTGGCCATGCAGCATCTAGGCCTACAGGACCTCACAGCCTCTCTACGAGGCCAGCCCTCACACAGACCACCACAACCTGGCGCGACAGATTCCCGCATCGACCTCTGCTACGCGGACTCGGCACACGTCGAGGTGACGCGGGCGCAATACCACGACCTGCCATCCAAGATCGCCTGACACCGACCCCTGGAGGTACAAATCAAGGTGCTTCAGGTACCCCCGGCCTCCAGGGATGGCATGGACCACGAAGAACAACCGCCCATCCAACCGCCAGGAGAGAACGACACCCACGGATGGGTAGCATACTACCGCACGGTACAACGCATCCTGGGCCAGCAAGACAAAACGGACCTCAACCTCGCCCTGCGACAGGCGGCCACGGCATGCGGCCTCAGCGGGCAGCGCAGAACACAGAACGACGCCACCCCGCATCAAGACCTACGATCCCTGGTCCCACCTGGAACCTAGAAAAACACGACACACCACCACGCACCACAACCACACACTACTACACACAACGTCAACACCACCACCAACAACAACCGGACACAACCATCTACCAACACCACGACATGACCGGGCACAGCGCAACACACTGTGACGCGCCACACAATACCACGGCAACACGCGGTACCGTACCACAAAACGGCACTCCACGAACACCGGCGTTACCCAACAACGGCACACAACACGCGGCACCACAACCCAGCAGCAGCCACACGACACCACACAACACAGCGCAATGCTACAGGATACGACCAACAACAAAAACAACATAAACCACGACATGGCACAGCCAGCGCCCGGCACCGCAGGACACCACCTAACGTGACACAACGAAACAGCACAGCAAACACTACGACACGACACAACACCACGACCACACTACGCCGCACAACCCAGCGCCGGCCAACACGGCGCAACAAGGCAACACGAATACGCAACGCGGCGCCACAAACCACAATAAAAGAGGCCGCGACCCGACGTGACCTGACCCCACATCCTATGTGCCGCAGCACTCCCACATGGCTGCTGCTGACCGACGATAAAGAGCGCCATTTGTACCGTGCAATACAGCAGGCAAACAAGATCCCGGAGACGCCGACACCAAGGGCAAGAGGTATGCCACCTACCAATCCTGTAAGGTGCACACACGCATGCGACAACACGCGGCGGAAAAATGGGAGGTGCACGTACAGGCGAAGCCTCCACACCCAGATACGTGACACGCAAGAAGACCACACACGCAATGCAAACACAGGACACGATGGAGCAGGAGCACCAGGACGACGACGCCCCGGGGAAACCCGCAACGCCGAGCACGCCATCAACAACCGACCTAGGGGGGACACAACGCCCGACCGGCTCCGATGATCTCGGGGACCCTGGAAGCCGGAAGCACGCACCAGGCACGCCAGACCCACATCCCACCCACGCGGTACACGGCGACCGCCAGGGTCCAACGATCCACGACCACACGAACTATGAACCCGGCACCGCCGACGCACACGAGCCCCGGAGAGGGGAGACAACACGGGGGGGAGCGACACGACGCCAACTGGAACCGGAACCAGACCAAACCCTATCACAACGTACCGACTACAGTGCCGCAAGCCGGACCGCAAGTACCGTAACACGCCAGCGTACCCCCTGCCAGGACCGCACAGAGTATAGCCAAAACACATACTACAGCCACATAACACGGGGGGACGCCTGCGACCCGACATAAGAACCGGCTCCGTCACAACACACGGACTACAGCGACCGAACCACGGATCAATCCACAAACGCCGCGCCGTGCAGGCGTACACCGAGCCCCAACCACACAGAATACAGCGCCCATGACACAGACCAGTGCGGCACACCTCACCACGAGGCGCCGCACTGCGACAACAGGGACGAATCCCCGGGACCAGAGCCACAAACGGAGACGATAGCCGCGGAGATAACAGAACCCAGCCCACCGGAGGACCACAGGCACGGAGCACCGCTATCCGTGTCCAGTGGCACCTCCGGCACCGCGATGGACATCCACTCCCAACCACCCACCCCTCCTGAGGCCCATGACCCACCCCTGGAGTCACTGCCCAGTGGCCTCGACATCTCCACGAACCACGACCCCATGAACCTGGACAACGACCCACTGCAGGACAGCATCCAACGCGTGCTGCAGGTGGTAACCGACGCGCGCCAACAACCCACATGGAGCCTATACCGGGCACTCAACGAAGCAGAACAACGGATAACAAGCACAGGAAGCAACCGAGACCCAGGTGCATACATCCAGGAGCTGCGGAGGGACATACACAACGCCCAGCAACAATCACCGGAAGGAGTGGTGGTACAGGGACGAGAGACCAAAACTGGAGCGTGGACGAACCTCACGCAGGCCCCACACGCGAAGGAAGCCCTGGATTTCATCCAGGAATCCGACGCCCTGCCGCCAGCAACCCTCGAAGAAACAGCGGAGGCTCTCGTCCTCACTCTACACAGTTGGACACGGGGCCACACCATCGTCCTGCATGACAAGACAGGGCCCCCTTACGCACGCACCGCGACATGCCGACCAAGCATTGCGGCCACGGGAGAAGCCCACCTGGAATGGAAGCCCGAGCGAGAAGATGACGAGTACACCCTAGTGCACGCCACCCGGCACGGACAGAGGGAAGAGAAGGAGCCTACGCCCGAGCCCGCCGCGACCCCCCCACCGAGACCAACCCCCCGACACTGGACCCTATACCGACAGCTGGCCCATGCCCGCACCCTAGCGGAGCACAGTATCCAGCCGTACACGGAGGCTGCCTACGTGGAACGCATGCTACCAGACTGGACCAAGTACGAAACGGAGGTCCTGGAGGGACACACGGGTCCGCCAGGCGCCACGTCCCGCACAACGTGGGACGACATAGTGCCGGACAGAGACATCGGAGCGCTGGCTACGACCGTTCGAGAAACGTTCGGAGACGTCTCCAGACCCGACCACCCGTTTGGAGACAACCAAAACCCCACCATCACGAACGCCATCCTGGCCTACCACAGCTGGTCCAATCAACAAAGCATGCACCTCTACACCCCGCACGATGACCAACGCGAGTGGCACCCCATTGGGCCACCAGCGCTGGAGTTCTACCTGCACGAAGATGCAGCCACCGGAGCACACAACATCACCAGCCTACGACCCACAATGCCACAACCGATACCGGAACCACACATACCCCCCAGTCCTACGAAACCCCAAACACCAACGCGACAAGAACACAGCCCCCCCCAACAAGGACACAGCCCGGCAGCCAACGAAAAGGCCGAACCCCCCAACGCCACCACAACCGTCCAACAACTCAACAAGCCTCTAACCTTGCGTCACGTCCCAGACAACTACCAACTACCCCGAGGGGGGAACCACACAAGGAGCACGGCAACGACATGGCGACTACCGCAGGCACCATCGATTGGAAGAAAGTCCTCCCACAGATAGCAACAATGGCATCCATGCGCCTCCTTACGCCACACCAAGTACACCTAACGCAGGCCACGCACCTCTTTCTAACCACACAAGGCACGGCGACCATGGAAGGCGCGGCCCTGGACGGCGACGACCAGACGCCCCAGGCGAGACCCACACAAGCGATCTGGATAAACGCGACAACGGGTACCGACATTACCGTCGACCCCGACCCGGAGTGGATGGCTGTCCACTACACCCTGGACTGCACCAAGGACGACCCCACGCTGACGGAATGGCAGACAAGGTGGGCTGCAGAAGCCAACCGCCTCCACGAGGTCGCCCTTGACGACACCCTCACGCCGCAGACGATGGAACCCGCGGGACGTACCGCCCAGGCACACCGGGACCCCGCCAAGCACACCCTCTGGCACTACCCCACTACCATACACCCAGAGGCGGTAACCCAGATCAAAGAGACGCTCTCTCTAACCCTCCCGGACACCCACAACGCCCACCAGCCGGGGAAGTTCACGGTATACTGGAACTTCCCAACAGACACCGGCATGGTGCCCCAGGTCGCTGAGCCCCCACTGCCCCCTACCGTCACGGCAATCGCCAAGGCGGCTCAAGCCATGGCGCACAGGGAAGGTGCCCCACAGGACTGGACACAAAACGTCCTTGTCGAACAACGCACCCACCACAACGCCAACAAAGCACAGCAGGCTGGACGCCAAGTACACCCACCATTGCACGACAAAGACGGTAACCTCCAACCCCACAGCCCATGGATGGTACACTTCATACTGGAAGACCATGGGGACAAACGGAAGGGCACGGAAGTACAAATCACCCATGCCCTGTCACACACACACCTCAACTACAGCGTCCCCACCTGAAATGCACTGGTCGCCTACGGCGAGGCACGGAAGTCCACGTACAGATTGCAGGCCGACACCGAGGGCACGGCATACACAGTGTACACTTGGGCAAGGTACGGGGACCTACCTGCCCCCATCTGGCACCCGGACCCATCCTGGCACCAGCCTCTCCACGGGAGACGAGTACCACGCCAGAGTGTTAAGCAAGCGGGGAACACCGCCACCGGAACTCACAACATCCCACCCCCCCTAAACATCATAAACTCCGCCCTCGAAAACGCCAGACTGCCTCTCATAGACACGGGGTGCCCTACCCCAGATGACACCACCCACCGCCGAACGTGGGGTGCCATCAGAAGGACCCTACACCACGATATCGACCGCGACCAAGCCACCTGGATCGATCAGGGCTCTGTCACCATCAGGGTGGGGGGGTGGTTGAACACCCTAAGCCCCAACAAGCTACGCAGGGTGGCGGGGCCCTACATACTATATCCAGTACCACACGGCATGGACGGTTCCTGCCCGGGGCTGCGACCCGGGGACCCCCCCTGCGGCCACCCCTGCCCCCACGCACTGTTCCAACCATTACCCCAACAGCCCGCCCCGCTCCCAGGTATATACCTAAACACGATAACAGGCGCCAAAGGAGTATACCTCACGACGGGCGACACCACGGGCCAAGCCGTCCCTCTCGATCAGGTACACCACATGGCCCTGGGGCCACGACTGCCCAACGCCGACAAACCGCGGAACCCGTTAGCGGGACGCGGCGCACGCGAACCCAGACCAGTGGACCCAAACGCCCCGGGCCCCGACAGGGCGCTACTACACCTCACCATGAAACACACCGCCCAACTCCCGACCACCCTGGCGGGAGAAAAGTACTTCATCGTGGAGGGACTGACGGACGATGTCATCACCCTGGCAGCCAACACCCTGGCGGCCACAACAGACGCGTGGGACGTTGCCGTGGGCCACCCCACGGCGCGTAAGGACAGGATACAGGGCACAGAAGACACCCTGACTCCGGACCTTATGAACCACCTGATGACCCTGACCAGTCCACCAGAACAACACGACCGGAAAACCAAGGGTCCGAAGGTCACTGACTGGGCGGTCTTTAATGACAAGCCCCCGGATACCCCCACGGTGACACTAACGTGCCACCAACACACATGGTGGGTGGCGCGGTGGAACGCCACGGGCACAACAGACAGGGTCCACACATTCACACCGGCAGCAAAGCCGGCGACCCCACTGGCACTGGGGGACCCTTTTAGCCACCCCACCCACCACACCAACCACCCCAGGGCGCACTGGCTAGCCCTCAAAACGGCGATGCACTGGACAGTGGATGCCCCAGCCACGGACACCACGCTACCCGACACATGGCTTACACTCACGCACAACCTGGCGGCCTATGTGCGGAAGTACGGGACAGCACAGGCGCAGCGCTGGATGTCCTGGCCCACGGACACGGAACGAACTCTCAAACTCCGCACCACCAGCCTACAAGAACACACGAACCGACTTCGGGGTATGCACAGGCCGCAGGAGGGACAGGGACCGGCGTACAGCATATTCCGACGCGACGCACCGAAGCCACCCCCCAAACCGGCGCCAGAGCAGCCCCAACCCAAACCGAGGCCCCGCCCGGGGGGAGCGGACGCCTCGGCCCGCAGGGCCAAACGGCCCAAACCGGAGCCCAAAGGGGCCCCAGCACCGCCGCCACCCGATCCGCAACCGAAGCCGAAGGGCCCAGCATGCCCGCTTTTCACACGGGCGGAACGTGCCGCCATGCACCCCGAGTGGCCAGACGGCGCAGAAGTACAAGGAGTATATGGAGCCACGCTTAAAGGGCAACCGAAACAATTCGTATGGTTCCGGGGCAAGATACAGGGCAGACTGGCCACACCGGGCCAACACGGCAACCTACAGTTGAAAATCAAGTTGCACGCACTCCCAGAATGGGGCGAAAAAGTGGAGACCTCAAACCTCGAACTCTGGGACGACAGACAATTCCCAGAGTGCCCGGTGCAGCTCCGCACACCCGCCAACCAGGTACCACCGGGCACCGTCTGGACGGGTGACGTGCCACAGACATGGCTGGAGGAACCAGATATACCGGAGGAAGAGAGGATGGCCGCAGGGATCAACCACAAACTGCGACTGGGACAATGACTACTACCACGCCGCGCCAGGGACCCCCCAGGGGCCACCAACACGCACGCCCCCGAGGTCACAACTGCGCTCGTCACTTTCATGTCCCTCAACGAACCGGGCGCCCTGTACGACGCGACCAAAGCTCCGGACCTACAAGACGTACCCATCATGGCGAAATGCGACCCAGACGCCATGGTGTGGCAGGAGCAGGCCCTCAAAGCGCAGACAACCCACCCCAGCTTAACCCCCATCCTCACCAGGACGAGACACCAATACCGCACCACATGGGTCAAGGGGGTTCCCATGTCCCACAAAAGTGAAGTCCAAGTACACATCCACCAACACCTGGGGGTGGAATGCCGCCTAGCGGCATACGAACTGGTAGCCCCAACGTGGCAACTGAATGTCATCAACGTGCACGTCCCCTTTGGAGACGCCACGGAGACGTTCCTCGAACATCTCATGGAGGCCTACCGGCAACTTGCCATGATGGGCCCGACTGTCATCATAGGAGACTTCAATGCGGCCCCGTCAGCAGACGATCGCGGAGGACGACCGACGCCCGAGGACGCAGCGGTACAAGTGGCCATGCAGCATCTAGGCCTACAGGACCTCACAGCCTCTCTACGAGGCCAGCCCTCACACAGACCACCACAACCTGGCGCGACAGATTCCCGCATCGACCTCTGCTACGCGGACTCGGCACACGTCGAGGTGACGCGGGCGCAATACCACAACCTGCCATCCAAGATCACCTGACACCGACCCCTGGAGGTACAAATCAAGGTGCTTCAGGTACCCCCGGCCTCCAGGGATGGCATGGACCACGAAGAACAACCGCCCATCCAACCGCCAGGAGAGAACGACACCCACGGATGGGTAGCATACTACCGCACGGTACAACGCATCCTGGGCCAGCAAGACAAAACAGACCTCAACCTCGCCATGCGACAGGCGGCCACGGCATGCGGCCTCAGCGGGCAGCGCAGAACACAGGACGACGCCTTGCCGCATCAAGACCTACGATCCCTGGTCACAACCATATGGCACGACAAGCGAGCACTGCACACGGCAATACACTCACATGACCAGCAAGCCCAACATGACGCCCAGGAAATCGCAGCACGACTGGAAACAGCACGCCAGCAACTCAGAGAATGGCACGTCCGCCGGGCGAAGGAGCTGGCGCAAGAACAACAGCGCTACTTCCAAAGCCCCCACCCTGCATATCACTGAAACACGTGGACAAGGTCCTGGGGGAGACGGGCCACCGAGGCATCAAGGCGGTACGCCTACAGGACGGCACAGTGACCAACGATCCCAAGGTGGTCCTGGAAGAAGTCCTCAACAGCTTCCTGCGCCAGCACAACACTCAGGATGGCGAACTGTCGGCATGCACAGAGGAACTGATATCCCACCTGCCGAAACTCTACAACCGGACACAGCGACGAGACATGCACCGAACCCCGTTCACGATTCGGGAGCTCGATGAGGTGTTGTACAAACCACCACCGGGGGAAAATCCGGGAGTGGACGGACTCCCGGCGGAGCTCTACCGTAGACTACCACTGAACCTCAAGAGACACTTAGCCGCGCGCCTGTGGGATATCGCCATCGGGAAAACGGACGTGCCACCCGACTGGGCGAACCTAGTACACCCGCTCTATAAGAAAGGCGACTGGGCGAACCCCGACAATTGGAGACCCATCGTATGCGCCACCGGGGAGGCCAAACTCATATGGATGCTGATCCTCAAACGGGTGGCCCCAGCAGTGTACCGGACTGTACCGCCAACCATGTGGGGGGCCATACCGGGTAGATCACCGTTGGAGGCCATATTTATGCAAGACGCCAAGGTGGACATGGACCCGATCAGCCTCATCATCACATCCCTGGACGTCAAGGGGGCCTTCCCCAACACCCCGCACCGCCTCCTACGGGCCGTCTCGGAACACATGGGACTCCCCTTCCAGGGCTTCCTCCAGGCATACCTCGCCACCCGCATGTACACCGTGAAGAACGACGTGGGCACCACCCCATGGGTCCACCCCACCAGTGGGGTCCCACAAGGGGATGCGGAAAGCCCATTCCTCTTCCTACTCGTCACCCTCCCGCTGTCGTTTTACATCCGACGCACGTACCCGGACGTCGCACCATATCCCCTACGGACCACGCTCCTAGCGTTTGCAGACAACATGGCGGTGGTGACCGCCACCGCGCGCCAACCCCTGCCGACCACCCCGGACCCTGCCAGAGCCACCAGGGTCCTCCACGTCGTCACCACCTATCTGGAGGGCAATCAGCTGCTGGTACACAACGTCAAATCTGCCACCATGGTACACAATGCACCGCCGCCACCCCTCCGCCCTGGGGACCTGCCCATGGACCCAGTAAACACGGCCACCTACCTGGGAGTCCAGCAAGCGGCCAGCGCAGGCGGGGTCACCCTACCGCCAAACCTGTTACCGCAGCTGACAAGGACACTGGTTATAGCACGCATCACAGCACTCTCCACCCAGGCCCTGGCATACTTCCTACAAGCCGTGCTCAACGCAGCTATAGGATTCCAAGCCTTGCACCTATCGCACCCCCAGCACATGCTACAAACGGCCACCACCACAGTACAACGAGCGTGGACCATCCACGGCCACCGGCCCACGTCACTGCCTGCAACGGTGGGTGCGGCATCGCCACCGTACTACGGAGACAACACCGACCACCTCGTCCACAACGCGTACACAGCTCACATTGCGGCCCACCTACATCGTCTCATGCATAATCACGAGCCGGAGGTACGGGAAGTCTTCACGCTGACGCTGCGGGAGGCCCAGTACCACCGCAACACCTGCCCCCAATACATGCTTCACCAGCGGGGTCTCCCCACCAAGGTGGGGACCCGCATATGGAACCACCTACAACTCCTACTGCCCCACCACAACCACGTCATCCAAACGAACCATCGGTGCAGGGAAACTGGCCCTTTGGCGGTCCTTCACACCGATTTTGGGGGGGGACCAACGGGTAGCACCACCACTCTGGACCTGGTGGGCACCACCCTCCACCTCGTACGGGTCACCCCGAACCAGATGAAAGCCCTCCAACGAGTGGGCACACACCACGTCCCATTCCTACAACACCCGGAGTGGCCCAACAAATCACTCCTGGAGAGCCACATGCGCAGTGCGGCCACCCAAACCGAGCACCCCCAGCCAACAGATGGGGAAGTACGTGAGGCGTACAACCTGTTTTGGAACACGCACAAACGACCACTGCCACCGAGCCCACCGCAAGGGAACCAAGCCCACCACCGGCCACCGGAGCAAGTGGAATATGTCCCCGGCACCACGGTACCAGCGGTACTCCTCCTAGCACCCAACGGGCTAAAGACCACGTTGCGGCCGGGCAAAGCGGGGGGCAACCTGTGGATGCTACCGCCACCCACAGCGCGCCCCTTCTGTCCGCCGCCACTATCGCAAGACAAGCTGACGGGCACCCCCACCACTTGCTGGCGGTGTGGGCCCCACGCGCTGGCCACCCCATGGCCCCTCCTCCAGTTACTGGCGCGCTACCACCCCATGCCAACGGCCCACGCTACCCCGGAACAGCACCGGTGGCTGCGCACGCACTTCGAACAGGCCGCAGAGGGTGACACGGCCACAGTGACGTGGGACCCCAGCACCAAGGCGGAATGGAGATTCCACAGGGGCACGTGGAACACCCAGCACCCAGCCATCACCTTCCCGGTGAAAGCCAAGCACCGCAGCGCCACGCCGGGGGCCCCAGCCTACCCGGTCAAACACCGATGCTCCCAAGTACAGGACTGGCAGACGGTCGAGTGGACCACATTCCACCCGCAGACAGCATACTTACTCCAGTACGTGTACGGCTACCTGACACAGGGCCATGAAAGGAACAATGACTACGTGCGCATGAACCCGGCGGCAACCGAGATCATCCGCCAGGGGGTGGGGGTGTATGCTACCCGGAGACTCCGACCGAACACCGACACGCCGTGGGCCACCACGGAACGGGGGGCACACATCCATGCCTACCAACCAACGATGCCGTGCCGCCTGCCGCACCCGGACAACCACACCACGATCATCTTTGCGGATGCCTCCGGCACTACAAGCCTCACCCCGGCGGCCGGGGGGGCGGCTTTAGAGTTGGAGGTGGACACAACAAACCGACTACACCAGCGCCACCTCACGGGGGCTACCATCTTCGAGGCCTCCTCTCACAGGGAACTGAAGACACTGGCGATCGTCGTGGACACCGTCAATGACGCCCACCAAACGCCGCGTGACCAGACGCACCATGTGTCGGTAGTAGTGGACGCAGCTGTGGACTTCCAAATCGTCCGCAGGCTGGCGCGGCAACCCCTACACAAGGCGACTGACTCTAGCCTGGGCACCCAGGCCCTACACCTCTGGACAGCCCTGAGGCGCCTGCCCAAACACGTCCTCCTACATCTCGTCACACAAGAATCTCATCGGTATAGCCTGGGCAACGGACACATAGACCTGCACGCCCACAACCAGCTTGCCGAGCACATGCCGGACGGCGAGGACCCACCGCAACGAGACCACATGCACACACACCTCCAGCACATGCCACCCATCCCACGCCCCGGGGAACCACCAGCCTGGGTGCCAGACGATCGCATCTATAACGACGAGGGGAGGGCATACCACTACCCACAACCCATCCGCACCATGGCGCACATTCCGGGCAGTCAAGCCGACAACGCCCTTTTGAGCCGTCTCCAACACGAAATGTGCACCGCATTGTACCCCTCGGCTCTGGACCCGTCCCTAATGCCGGTGCACCTGCAGACACGACGTGCCCAGCTCTTGCTCGAGCAGCTACCCCTTCTAGACAGGGTGGCACGCTGGTATGCCCGGCGAGGTATAGACATACCCCCGGAATACACCATATGCCCCTGCCATCTCCAGCAGCCAGAAACGTGGGAACACTTCAAACGCTGCCCATTAGCCCAAGGAAACAACCACCTGGCCACGTGGGCAACGGAGAACACCATCACACAACACGCCGGATGGGGCCCGGCCACGCCAACGGCGAATGAGGTTTGACGCCTGATGCGGCAGCCGGAAATCAAGGAGGCAGTGCTCAGAGGAGCGGTACCACTCCAGCTTTACAGGGTCGTCGCCGACCACGCCCCGGAACCCAGGGCCACAATACGTCACATGCAGCTGACCGCCGTCAAGAGGGCAGACGCACAGCTGCAGCACCGCGTTCAAGTATACACACAGGAAGCACAACATACATCCCACGACCGCCGCACGTACTGTAATCTCCTCATCCACTACCAACACGCGCAACCTAGCGACTAGCCGCACGCACAGGCCCGCGGCAACAGCCAGGCACCTACCGTAGCACTGCCCGGAGCGCGCGCGCCCCCCTCCCCTGTAGTGGCCCGATTGTCCTGCGAACGACACCTCTCCTCAGGATGCCCGAAGGTGAAGCACTACATCCGCAGCCGGGGAACGCATGCGGGGTCTGCATGGAGGTGAACGACGACGACGGCAACCCCCTTCACGGGCATGACCTCGGCTGCGGCGGCACGGAGCAGCTGCACTGGTTCTGCAGCCCGTGCATCGCGAACTTGTGGTCGTGCCCAATCAGCCGGCGACCGCACCGACTCTGCACGGCTCTGCCGCCGCGCGAAACGCAAGACGAAGACCTCACACTCCAGACGCTGCGGACTCTGATCCGGCAAAACATCTGGAACGACGGCGCTGGGGAGGGCAGCCCCGACGTCGAGTGGCTGGACGTCCTCACCGACGAGGACCCAGCGACACCCCCCCCCCGCCCCCCCTGGCGCGCACCAACCTGGGGCCTGCAAGACCCGGACGCGGACCCCACGGTTTACGTCCCCAACCACGAGGACTACAACGACGCGCCACGGGGCAGCCTGCCCCCCATGGGCAACCTGCCCAGCAGTTGGGGCCACGTCAGCCCCAAGAACCAAAACAACTACCGCAACATGGTCGTCACCCTCACCACCCGCCTCCCGATCGCCTTCGGCTGGCTGGTGGGGGACGCGGAATGGGCGATGGGCATCGCCCGCGGCGTTCATGGCTCCGGATGGGGGGACTTCTTCCACCGCGGCGGGGCCATGACCCCGGGGGCGACCGAGAGGCTGATGGCGGCCTACCTCACGTGGAGGGGCATACCCCCTCCACGCAGCCTCGAATCGCTGATACAGCGCACCCTGCAGCCGCACGTCCCGCCACCACAACCGGGCACATACGGCAATGCAGCGGTGGCCAGAATGATGGCCCGAGGTACCCGGCTCGACAGCTCATCCTACTCCCCCCGGAGAACCACCGCAACCATCACCACCCCCCCGCCCCGATCCCGCGCCACGACAGCGACTAGGGCCACGAACGTACGGGCCCGAACGTCAGCCGCGACGTGCTCCACATCCCCCGACCCATCCACCTCCGCCCCCCCCGCACCCGCCGCTGAACCACACCAACAACACGCTGCCGACGCCACGCGGACTACAGGCAGTCCGGCACCATCTGGGGCCGGCAAACCACAGAGCCCCCGACAAGAGCGTGCGTCCGAACGGGCGGCGCAACGACAACCAACAAAACACCACGCGGCCACAGGGAGCCGGGGACACCTAGCATCACCTGCCAGGAGCGGAGCCCTACCCGGCCCAACGAATACGGGGGCAGTGGGTACCCAGCCCGGGCAGCCCCCCGGCACCGCACACCCGCACAGGGTACCGGCCCTGAGCCCCACAGGGAGCCCGCAACCCCTAACACCACCCGTCGCGCCTGCGCACGGCCCACGGCCGGCAGCCAGCCAAGCGGCAACAACACAGGCCCACCCGGAACCCCGCCCGCACCATGGCGCACCTGACAGGCCGGCAGCGGACCCAACGTTCACGCCGACCGACAACCTACCCACACGGACACACACCGCTACTCCGACCGACGCCATCACCGCCCGGCCCTTGGACGCCGGGCACCCCCACACCCACGGCCACATCGGGGGCCTAACCCCCCGGGCTTCGGCAACGTCCGGCACGGAGGACCTACCGGCCACAACGCACGGCGGGTCGGTGCCCCAGCAGCACCAAGCCCCACCAACCAGACCACCGGCACGACCGGCAGAACCGTCATCTCCCGGCCACCCGGCCCCCGGCCCTGACCTCGGCCCAGATCCGCCACGCACTGCCGCCCCGGCGGACACCCCGCAGCCCGCGGACCCGGGGGGCCTACCCGAGCCGCCAGCCGTGGCGGGAGGCCACGCCCGGGGGGCACCGCCACCGACAGACGATGGCGCCGACCCGCCTACACCGCCGACCCAACCGCAGCGCGATGCGCCCGCGGTGGGCACGGAAGGACTGCAGAGACCCCCGCAACGAACGCCGACACCAGCACCAATGGGGGAACCTGGCGGGGGAACAGACCAAACATCAGTGCGGAGTGCCGACCTGACGAACGACACGGCACACGGAGGACACGAGGCATTGGCAGATGGCCAGCCTGACGCGGAACCCGAGGGGCCAACTCCGGACACCGGGTGTGCGGACGGCCCCCACCACCCTCGACCGCAGATCACGCGGGCGCCGCCCCCCGGGCGCACCTGGTGGGCCACGCGGACACGAGCACACCAGGGAAGGCGCTGCCGCAAGACGCACCGGAAACCAGCGCGGGGTCAGAGGCCCGGGAAACCACACCCGACACGCCCCAGTGCGCGGACGAAGGAGGAACGTCACCGAGCAGGAAAAACGGCGACGACGACTCCTTCGATGCCTTCATGGACTCCTGCAGGGATGACCCCCGGGGGGTCCCAGCACCGGAGATGCCACGCGTCCACCCGGAGCCGCAGCGCGACCAGAGGGACGATACGCTCCTCACGGTGCCACGACAAGCGCACCTCCAGCGCGACTACACCGCCCTGGGGCGGATTGCCGCTGCGGGCGAGAGGCAGACGACCGCGAGCGGCGCAGCGGACCGGACTAAGGACGAGCGCAACGCCCCCGGTGAGGGCACGCGAGTGAAAGCGGCCACCAACACCGCGAGTGAGCCTGTCGCCCCACCGCCGGGGGCCGCCCCGCCCTCAGGGCGGGGACACCTGGACTATGCACGCTTGGAGGGTGACGCCGGCCACCCCAGCGGACAAGCAGAGCAAGAAGCGACCCAAGACCTAAGCTTCTGGATCCCCAGGCTTGTCACAGGGGAGCAGCTCGAACTGGCGGTCCGCATACGATGGGTACTCCCTTCCCGCTCCCGCCACCTCGCGGAGGGAACACGCACCATGGCAGACGTCACGTTTGGTCATCGGACAGGGCACACGCCCCCCGCCACCATGGACCGCCCCGACCAATGGCGCTATGTGGCCACCAGGCTCATGGCCCAAATGGGAGCCTACAGCCCAGATGAAATGAACGGACTGCACTGGCGGTGGCACCAGCGCGCCGCCCTGCGCATCCGGGCGGCCATGCAGGACCATAATATCTGGAACATCGCTGGATCACCGGCCCACCAGGGACAGACCTGAGGCCACCGGCGGCCGCGGTCCCAAGACGTCCCGGAGCCCCCCAGACAGGCGGCGCGCCGAAACTCACCGGAGCACCCACGGGGTCCACCAGCCGGTAGGGGTTCCCCCTCTGGCAAATACAGCAGCCCCCTGCGGCCGTTCGCCCAACGGAGGAGCCCGGGCAGTCCCCACGCCTCGAGGGTGCAAGGCGAAACGCCGGAGCAGCGCCAAGAAACGAGGCGCCCTGACAGATCCGGTCGCCGCAGCCGCACGCTGCCCCCCGCAGCGCGACGAGTCGTCTTCAATGAAGATATGGACAGGGACCACGGGGGCCCCCGCGACCCCCTAGCTCGGCGAACATCATCGACCCCCGACCCCAGACGCCGGTCCAAGAGGCCCCGCACCGAGCGGACGCACATCCCCACCATTCTCACGCCGGCCGAGCGCGAGCGACAAGCAACGCTTCAAGCGGACCCTCGCCAGATGGCGGGCGAAACGTCCAGCGCATCTGCCGCCTCCCTCCCGGGGTCAGCGGCCGATCCGCTACCGAGAGGACCACTCGCCACGGACACGCGACCAAGGGAGCCCGCGCCCGACCCCAGCCCTACGCAATGAGCGGGGGGGCAGCCCTCCCCGCAGTCCAGAAGCCGCCAGGCCACGGAGGGCACATCGCGGCAGCCGGGACACGACGCGAGCGGACCAAGGGCGGACACAGAGACGACGGGGACCTCCAGCCCCCAGGAGCCCGCTGGCCCGCTGCCCACCGCCACGCCCTGCTCGATGCCCCTGCAACGGGAACCCCCCACGGAATACCTGCCTGGGGGACAACCGGGCGCCACCTCAGGGCACCCCTCCCCAGCTGACGCGGAACTGGCCCAAGACCAGGTGGCCATGCCCCCCCGGCCCCCCCGACCGCCACAGCAACGGGGCACGGGTCCCTTCGACGACGTGGAACTGAAGGCGCTCTACGACATCCACGCTTCCACGCCCTCGAGCGACACCCGTCGCGTCAACCCGAACAGGCTTTTCGCCGTAGTCCCCCTGCCACATGCCCCGACAACCCAAATCTTTGTGCGACAGCTCCAGGCGCTCGTCACCCCCGGGACACAGGTCTCTGACGACCTCATTGAAGCGTGGATCTGGTGGTTCAACACCCACCAACCGGCCCAAGGGGCCGTGTGGGTCCCACACCTGGGCTGGGTACACACGCTCATAGCGCCACCGACGGACCCCAGGCCCGCACCTGCCACCGGAGGCCGGGAGCGGGCCGCCCCACTACCGAGACCCGACAAACCTCCGTATCCCATCGCACGAGGGCCTGGAGGCATGGGAAAGCGGGACCGACCGTAGCAGGGGGCACAACCTCACGAACCTGACGGCGCACTACCCGGAGACGAAGCGCGCAGCACCCCCGCCGCGCGAACGTGACCCCGGTACCATCGCCATGATCGTGTTGGAGAATGGCCACTACTACCAGGTGCGGATCATCCCGCACCCGCAGGACAACCATTGGAGCTTGATGGCCGTCGACTCCATGCTCCGCGCGACCAGGGGCCTGCCGGACATCCCTACGCCCCTGCTCCCAAACCAACCCCCGGACCCCCTGACGGCCATTGTGTCGGGGGCGGCAGGGACCCGGCACCCAGGCCACGCCCTCTACTGCCTCTGGCGGTGGGCGCGGCGCCGCCGGCTGCACACCAGGGCGTGGTCAGCGGCGTGGAGATTCCACCTCGACGGCAGGCAGCAGATGGAGGCCATCCAGGAACCGACGGCGGAAACCCCCACTGAGCCCAACCTATGCCCCGTCTTCGCGATCCACCAGATCCGGGTACTGGCGTTGGGTGGGCAGCTGCAGCCCGCCATCCGCACTGAGACGGAGGCCCGGGCGGCGCACGCGGCCCTGGTGCACGAAATCTTCAGTGCCCTCCGCAGCGCCCTTGTACGACGTGCGGGTAACCCCCCAGGGCCCTGACCCGCGACCAACCGAAGGACCTGCAACGACGACAGCGACTAGGGCCAGGAACGTACGGGCCCGAACGTCAGCCGCGACGTCCTCCACATCCCCCGACCCATCCACCTCCGCCCCCCCCGCATCCCCCGCTGAACCACACCAACAACACGCCGCCGACGCCACGCGGACTACAGGCGGTCCAGCACCATCTAGGGCCGGCACACCACAGAGCCCCCGACAAGAGCGTGCGTCCAAACGGGCGGCGCAACGACAACCAAACCAACACCACGCGGCCACAGGGAGCCGGGGACACCTAGCATCACCTGCCAGGAGCGGAGCCCTACCCGGCCCCACGAATACGGGGGCAGTGGGTACCCAGCCCGGGCAGCCCCCCGGCACCGCACACTCGCACAGGGTACCGGCCCCGAGCCCCACAGGGAGCCCGCAACCCCTAATACCACCTGTCGCGCCTGCGCACGGCCCACGGCCGGCAGCCAGCCAAGCGGCAACAACACAGGCCCACCCGCAACCCCGCCCGCACCATGGCGCACCTGACCGGCCGGCAGCGGACCCAACGTACACGCCGACTGACAAGTCTCACACCAGCCACGCGCAGGGAAGAAACGGCGCGGCGGACCCGGGGCCGCCTCCTCCCACCAGAGGACCGGACGATGACCGACACGCCTGCGGCAGCGGGGTCAGCCACGAACCACAACGACCCCGACCAGGCAGACCTCGCCCAACACGACCCCTCGTACAACCAAACAACGCGCGACCGCGCAACATGCTACGGCACCACCCGTCGACCGGGCACACCAGCAGGGACGGCGTCCACCTGCCCAGCACGCACAACGGACACCCAAGGAGTGGAGGCTAGCCTTGGCAGCCCACGGTGTCGGACACAAATACGACCCCAGCGACCTCTTCCCACATCCCCCAGACGAGGGCCACACTTCCCGGACCTCAGCGACCCGCCTGCAACCAGGAAACGGGGCAGCGCCGCACCCAGGACCGCCATCCCACCTGACCCTCCTCTCCCACGTAAAGGGTCAGCGACGCGCCGGGCAAAGGGGCCAGCCAACCACGCGGAGCTCGCAGCCGAACCGATGACCACGGGAGTGTTGTCGAACAGCGCACGCCACCGGATCCGGGCGCTGGCGCTGGGCGATTGACGGCAACCCGCCATCCACAGCGAGGCGGAGACCCGGGAGGCACGCCCAGCCCCTGTGCACGCAAACTTCAGTAACCTCCACGGCGCCCCGGTGCGACGCATGGGACGCCCCCCCTGGACCCTGAGCCGCGCCTGGCAACAGGTCCTACCGCGACGACCCAGTGGCACACAGCCGCGCAACACCCCCTGGCAACACCTGACGGTCCGACAAACCGACGAGACGGACGTCAACATGCCCGACACATGCAACAGATGCCCGGAGAGTATAGGCCAGCTTTCGCAACCCGTGGTGTCAAGGACGCACGGAAACCCCACGACTTCCTCCTACAACCCCCCGGGCGAGGGCCACGCTTCTCGGGCCCCGCGACCCACCTGCAGCAGGGAACGAGGCGGCGCCACGCCCGGACCTGTCTTCCCGCCTCACCCTCCTCTCCCGCGAGCCGGATCCACAAGGGGCCGGGCAAAGGCCCCGGCCAAATACGCGGAACCCGCGGCCGGGCGAATAACCACAAGAACGTTAACGAACCACCGGCCAGAGTATTACCGTCCAGGGCGAGCATCCGGAGATAAGTGCACTGCAGGGACCAGCGCGCACCTCCGCCGGGGAGTTGAGCGCCTGGGACGCGTGAGGTTACGACACGTATAACCTGTGCGAATGGTACGAGGGGCGCACCCCCCGCGGACAGTTAACAGCGTCCATGAGAGGGAGGGGGGCTGCAACACTACCCGGTACTCCTGTCCTCCACAACCCTACCCGGGACATGCGGGGGGCCACAAGCTCACCGCACGGGGCCGCGCCGACCCCCCTGCCAACAGGCACGGGTGTGTTACGCCGAGCCCAACCCGCCACCCCGGACGGAACGTCCCGGCACCACAGCACAAGCCGAACCACCCTAACCATCCTAGCCACCGGACCCGGCGCCGTGACACAGACACGCCACCCGAATGACCCGAAACGCACGACACGAGAAGGAGCACGGCAGACAGACAGGCACGAGCACGAGCACAGCACCACCAAGCTGGAGCAACGCCCTGGGGCTCCCATGGGGAGCACAGGGACACACCGAGGGGGACCGGCGGGGCCTTGCCACTGACGGGAGTGTACATATGAGTGGCACAAGCGAAACAGGAAGTACGGCTACGGGGCACCACGAAATACCGGATAATGGATTGTGCATGCAACACTGCCAGGGCGGAGCAGGGAACAGGGCACCGACAGGGAGAAAACATTTTTTACAGCGGTCCAACCACTTGTCATGGCTTTTCTCCCCTGCGGCGGGCGGGCGGCGCACAGTACAAAAGTAACGTGCCGGCCCCACACACCTGGCACCGACCAACATCGCAACAAGCGGCACACCTGCGCACAACAAATCCGACTGCGCGAACACCCGCTGCGACAGCAAGGATCGAACGCCGAACAAACCAACCAAGAGGCGACTCACACGACCGCACACCGCCAGAACCACTACAGCAGACGCAACGTGACCGTGAACAGACCGCGCGCGCACCGACCAGCGCCAAGCTGGCCGGGCATGCATGGGCCGGTGCGAGAGCGACGACCAACGGGCTAGCGACACCGTAGCAAGCCGCGCCCCCCGACCACCATGGCCACAAGCACAGAGGAACACTGCAACTCTACCGCTGCAGACGCGGCCCACGAACATTCCCAAACTGCACTACACAACACTTGTACAAACCAAGACGCCACTAACCGACGCAGACACAAACGTGCTGGCCAAACAGGCAGGGTTCGACGATAAGACCACCGGCAGCAGCGCAACAGAACCCACAAGAACCCGGCCGACCATGAGACGGCCACGACAACGGCGCACCAACCACACCACAGCTGCAGCCGCCACTTGACCGTAAACAGACCACACGCAAGCCGGCCAACGCCGAACCAGCCAGGCATGCACGGGTCGAAACTGAAACGGCGCCCAGCGGGTTGGCAACACCGTGGTGCGCCACGCCCGCCGACGACCATGCCCTCGAACACAGCAGAACACCACAACGCTGCCAATACAAACGCGACCAACCAACGGTAACAAACTACACAACACTACACTTGGACAGACCACGACGCCACTAACCAGCACCGAGACCGACATGCCAGCTGCATAAACAACATGCGGCGGAACGACCACCGGCAGCAGCGCAATGGAACCCACGCAAAACAAGCCGACCATGAGGCGGTCAAGACGACCGCGAACCAACAACACCGCAGCTGCACCCGCCTCCTGACCGTAAACAGACCACACACAAGCCGGCCAACACCAAACGAGCCAGGCGTGCACGGGTCGAAACGGGAACGGCGTTTAAAGGGTTGGTGACACAGTGGTGCGCCGTGCCCGCCGACGACCATGCCCACGAACACAGCAGAACACCACAACGCTGCAAATACAAACGCGACCAACCAACGATAACAAACTACACAACACTACACTTGGACGAACCACGACGTCACTGACCAACACCGACACGGACATGCCAGCTGCATAGACAACGTGCGGCGGAACGACCACCGGCAGCAGCGCAATGGAACCCACGCAAACCAAGCCGACCATGAGGCGGCCAAGACGGCTGCGAACCAATAACACCGCAGCTGCAGCCGCCACTTGACCGTAAACAGACCACACGCAAGCCGGCCAACACCAAACCAGCCAGGCGTGCACGGGTCGAAACGGGAACGGCGTCCAAAGGGTTGGTGACACAGTGGTGCGCCGCGCCCGCCGACGACCATGCCCACGAACACAACTTGGCTCTACCATCACGCAACCGAACAACCTACATTACCAAACTACACCGCAACCGTACCATACGACCGACCAATCGGCCACAACGACCTACTTCGAACCCCCGGCCCCCCGGGAGAGCGCAAGCTCGACCGAGTCAGGAGGTGTGAGTGTGCGCCACGGCATGCGAGTCCCGTAGCACGTGCTTCTTCAAGTCACCTCACACCTACTGAAAACCAACCAAGGTGGGGGTGCCTGCAGGACAGGGCCTATGGCCTGGCTCCGGGCCCCTGGGCCCCAGAATCCGGAGGTTGATGACGATGTGCGGTGGGACCCTCCCCCACGTATCATCCGCCCGAAGGAGAGGAATGTGAGACTTCGGTCGAACATGGGTTACCTCTCTGGGCAGAACCCGCTGTAGGGTACTGCTCGCGGCGACCGCGCCCTTCCCCCATGTGGGGGAGCCGCTTTGTGGAGGCACGTGAAGTAGGGCCGTGGGTGGGTGAGCAAAAGCCCCTTGGTAAGTCCCCCCTACGGGGCAACCCCAGTCCCGAGTCGACCTACCTACCTACCTATCCAGTGAATACGCCAGATGCGTTTCGTTTGGATCTCACTGGTGGTATTCAAGGAGTGAGTCTTGATGATGGCTCCTTGGTATATGTTCCTCCCCGGCTACATCATCAAGCTCCCCACCTGGAATATGAGTTCCGCTTGGCCACCAACGTGTTAAGAGAGTCAAGGGATTGCCCTGGGCCAAGACGCGCGTGGCAAATGGGCCACATATTCTCATTTCACAAGCGGGAAGTAGTAGGCTATACGCCATTCCCAAGTCAAATGCAGGAGAGTGTGAACGCCACGACACGGTCGTCAATTTTCCGGTCATGCCCGTTCTTTGTGGTCCAATGTATCTACAACTGGTACCCGGGTGATGACACGAAGTGGTGGTCTTTGGCGCCTAACCATAGCTTGAAGAGGACCACAACCCAAAAGCGGAAAAGGCGTAAGAAGCGCAACCGTGACGGTACGTAGGGTATATGGGATATGTAGGGTATCTAGGCAAGAACACCTCCTCTCGGGTAGGGTATTTAGAAAAGTGGGTTTCTAAGTTCACATTTCTACTCCCCCTCCTTCAGGATTTTGGGTCCTGCAGACATCCTTGCGCCTTCCCTCCCTCTTCCCTTCTCCCATTGCCATTGTGTTGTTGTTTCTTTGTCGTTATGTATCTTCTTAGGTGAATACAAGCAAAATCATGACATCTCAGCTCTCCCTCCAGCCAACGCTGTGTAGTTGAGGTATGCAACGCACGCTGCTGCCTAGACCACCTCGCCAAGCGAGTCGGAGGTCCTAGCGGTGGGGTACGGGCGCCGTCTAGGCCCGTCCTACGGGATCGGGGGCCCTGACAATGCGCCGCGCGATCCGAGGACAACACGCATACTCAACAATCACATAAAATCCCTTCCCTTCCACTTTTCCCTCACTAATCACGGGTTGCATGGCATGAGGTATGCACCGGCATCGCCCAGGCCTAGACCACCTCGTCCACTCGAGTCGGAGGTCTTAGCCATGGGCTGCAGCACTAGACTAGGCCCCTCCGCAAGGATTGAGGGCCCTGACAGAGTGCATCAGATATCCAAGGATACCAGCATACTCAACGCCAATTCAAATCAACCACCGCCTTCCCTTCCCTTCCCTTTCTTAAGAGAGCATTGAATGGTAAACCATGTGTCTTCCCTCCCCTGCTTGACATGGGTGTACATAAATTCAGATTGTGGTGCGTGCACCGACAACGTTTACTACGCCGAGAACGCGGGCGCGCACAGTAAACAATCCGTTCAGGGTGATGAGTGGTTCAGCATTCTTAAATCCGAGCCGCTGCACTTTAGTCCTTTGCAATTTCAGCCATGGATGCCATAGAAGTCTGATCCCCCCCGCCCCTCACAACCCATCATTCAGGCTGCGAATTCTTACAGCCCGATGGGGTCACCTTGTGAGGGTCACAGGGGCCCACAGGTGGTTACAGTGAGCAGAAGATTTTCTGCACACCTCGATGGGTTGCCAAAAGACCCCTAGAACTTTACGAAAGCATTTTCCGACCCGTTTTCAATTTTTGGCGCCATTCCTGGTCAACATCAGGAAGGCAGCCAGCTGTCAGACATCAGGAAATCAGCCAGCTGTCACCCAGAATTCTGACAGCCCCCTCTCCCCCTCCCTCCGGGGTGAAAGTATGGTTTTTCACCACCGGGACCCGGGCGGGTGATATAGGGTACACTATCCCCTACTTTAGGGATGCCGGGTGCAACCGTGGCACTCTCTTTCAACCAATTAACACCTGAGCAGCACTGTGAGGTAGGGATTAGGTGCAGATGGACAGTTTTTCACTTCATCAGAGCGAACACCAAATTTTGATGCCAAAAGTGGTGTTTCTGCATTTTACGTCCGAAATGTGCGATTGAAGTGTGTAGCCCCCCTGTTTTGGGGTTGCCGAATGCAAAGGCACTGCCCGTTGAGAGCCATCTTGCAGCCGTACAACACTGTTGACTGCACCAGGCATCCAGATTGTGAAATTTGTGACATATTGTCATGTTTACACAATTTGTGGAGCCAAAAATGGCCTTTTTGGGCTAATTGTCCAGAACGGACCTGAAGCACCCCCGCCTACCCTAATTTGAGGGTGCTGAACGCAATGGTGAGATACGTTTCACCTGAATTCACACTGGGAGTGCAGAATTTTGCAGTTCTGTTTTCTGCAGCCCCTCCCCCCCCCTAAAAGGTCCTGAAAATTGGGTTTTTAGCATGACGGACCCCGCCGGGCTCGAAAAGGTACTACGCCCCCTATTTTCAGGGTGCCTCATGCATTGGCAACATTTCTTTCTTATCAATTGACGCCTACAAGCTGCTATAGGCCGCAGAACATGTACAGATTGACAAATTTCAGATTTCCAGAAGGCGAACCACATTTGGTGCCAAAAATGGGATTTTTTCAATTGGGTCTCATTCTTGGCAATTCAGATGGGTACCCCCCATAATTTGAGGGTGCTGAACTCACTGGCGACACCTGTTTCTGACGAAAAGACGCTGGGGCAGCACAAACTTGCATTTCTGTGCCCACAAATCACTTGGGCATCGAATTAAGGTTCGGTTATGCCGTTTTATTTGCCCATTAAGCAAGGGAAGAGGGCCAATGGTGTCCGGGACCCCCCCCCGTAATTCGAGGGTGCCCGACGTGATGGTGATGCTACATTCAGGTGGCTTGATGGTTACATCAGCTCATTGATCACCGCAGGGCAGAAATTTTCAGGGATCAGGAAAATTTTTCCCGAGATGAAACAAAAAAATTTCAAATTGTTTTTCCAAAATTTCTGCACAACCCCCCCCTATTCCGGTTTGCCGGACACACTGATGAGGTCCGTTGGTCACCATCTCACTCGTGAGGCCCTCATTTTGAAATTTTGCTAGTTCTGCACCAATCTCAAGTTTCTTGGCAATCTCATGATTCTTTGCCACATGTTTGTACCAGCGGGACATGGTCTACACCTCAGAGCCATGTGGGAATGTTGTGTCAAACTGTGCACCACCTCCTCTTCATTCTAAGTGCCACACTCACAGGTATCCAACCATAGGAGTTACCAGCCCGTAAGTGGATACTTAGAAGCTTATAAGGGGGTGTAATAGGGTTAGGATACTAGGTGATTGTCGCACAAAGCAGCAGAAAGAATTCAGTGACCGTTGCACATAGCAGCAGGCAGAATTCAGATTTAGATGTTCGTGTTTAATTAAAAATCAGAAATTCTGATTTGACAGGACAGATTCCAATGTACTGCTGGGATGGACGAGCACCAGATGCCTGTGTGTGCGCGCGTGCCTGTCTGGTCGCGCTGTAATGCAGGCCGGCCGATCGAAAACTCCTTATGGGGGTGCTAATAGTGTTAATTCTATCCTGTCACTGAAGAGGATACGAATCGGAAGCTAGGGCAACTGAAGTGGATGATGGAAGGCCTGGAGTTAAGGATCTGGCTAAACCCTGGTGTCGTGCCTCCGCCCACACCGGCTGTTGACCTTGGGTGCATCACTGCACTCGGGACGAGACTGGTGTACGTTAATGGGGGCATCTGGGGTGCTTGGGGGACCACGAGTCCCTTGAAGCTGGAGGAGCCCTAGTGGAAGTGAAGTTAGTGAAATTAAGCCACAGAACATACCTTGTACTTTAATTTGAATCATTTTGAGCCTGTGTTCAGCGCCTCAGATTGAGTGCTGAACCTCCGCTTGATTGCTGGCGTCCTTGTTGAGCCACTCCGCCACTTGAATCGCAGCCATGAACTTCATGAATGCCTGTCTTCAGCGCCTTATAAAATGCGCCATCTCATATCCGCTCAACTCCGGGTTCGCGAGTTGGTCCTGCAGTGCAAAGGCAACATGTGCAGAACAGATTCAGATCATCATCCATCATTCAATCATTCATCATGCATCATGTGTCATGTGTCATGTGTCATGCATCATGCATCATGAGATGCTGGCGGCCTAGCATGTGTTTTTCACATTCCAACGCAAAACCTCACTTTCACTCAAAAGTAACTCACCCACAACCCCACTCTAATGGGTTGCTAAGAAGGTTATACTATTCCTTTTCCATAAGGCTTTCAATTTGGATGATCACATTTTTTGGATGCATGATTGTCATGCATGTCATGCATGATCGACCCCATGTGTGAGTGATACCACACATACTACCTTCGAAGGATTCTATGACCCCTAAGGGTCCTTTATTTCCACTGCAACCCTTTCTCAAGGTAGTCCCCACTTCGACATGTATTTTAATCCCTATTTGGTGGGTCCCAAGCATGCTTCATGTATTATGGGATCCTAGGAATATACCTAGGCCTAAGCCAAGCCCCAAACACGAGAGGAGAGAAGAGAGATAGATAGAGGAGAGGCGCCTGGCGGCGACACAGGGGAGCACGTGATGCTTCCTAGGTGAGTCCTAACATGGTGTATTTTTACTTCTCAAGGGATAGTTGTAGAGTGAGAGTGGAAGGGAGATACGGACTGAACATGAGTGCAAATATGATTGTGTTTCATAGTCCCTTTTTGCCACGGACAAAGCTGGAAGACTACAATTCTATGAGCCCATTACTTTGCTGTTGTTGAGGAGGCTGCACAATCTGACTGGTAGCAGAGAAAGCCTGCTCTGCCTAAATCCAGTACCCTTTGGATTTAATTTCGATTTAGGTAGGTAGGTAGGTATCTTCGGGAGCTCGGGATGCCTCCTTTGACAGTGTAGGAAGAAGGTCTTACCAAGGGGACGTCCTGTCCCTCCCACTGCCCTAGGTCAGGTGCCTCTTAAGCCGCTCCCGCAGGTGCTTGGGAAGGCAGTGTCGCGGCCACCCGGTCCAGGTGTCCCAGGTGGGAGGGTGTCCCCAAATGTGTCCATGGGTAGGGCCACATGCCCCCTTCTTTGGGCGGCAGCTCTGGGGGCTGCCCAGCTGTGTGGAGTATCTCTCACCACAAGAGGTATTGCTCCCGCTTGTCTACGGTACGACCGCCTCACCCTTGTGGCTTGAGTTGCGGGGCCGCTCTGCTGGGCGGGCGAGCCCCTCCTGGACTGTGTACCGGCTCGCCTGTCACCGGTTGCTTCCATGGCTCCGGGTGACGTTTGCCATGGTCCCCGATGCAGCCTGGCCGGGCTCGGACCAGTGGCCTTGGAGTACCGCTCCTGCCACTGGCCCGGTTGGTCGGCTGGGTTTCCCCAGCGTGTCCGACCCATGGGGTGTTGGTTCTTTCCTGTCCCTCGGCAGCCCTATGTGTGTGCGGTGTCCTCGGCCACTTGGCTCCTGTTCACCGGTGTGCCCGCTCGGTGCGTTGCGTTGCGTCTGCGGTGTCCAGGGCCACTTGGCTCCTGTTCACCAGTGCGCCCGTTCGGTGCGTTGCTGGGCTTGTGCGGTGTCCTGGACCACTTGGCTCCTGTTCACCGGTGTGCTCGCGTGGTTTGTCGTGTTGCGTGTGCGGTGTCCTGGGCCACTTGACTCCTGTTCACCGGTGCGCCCGCTCGGTGTGTTGTGTTGTGTGCGGGGTGTCCTGGGTCACTTGGCTCCTGTGTACCGGTGTGTCCGCTTGGTGTGCTGCTTTGTGTGTGCGGTGTCCCGGGCCACTTGGCTCCTGTTCACTGGTGTGCCCGCTCGGTGCGTTGCGTTGCGTCTGCGGTGTCCAGGGCCACTTGGCTCCTGTTCACCGGTGCGCCCGTTCGGTGCGTTGTATTGCTTGTGCGGTGTCCTGGGCCACTTGGCTCCTGTTCACCGGTGTGTTCGCATGGTTTGTCGTGTTGCGTGTGCGGTGTCCTGGGCCACTTGACTCCTGTTCACCGGTGCGCCCGCTCGGTGTGTTGTGTTGTGTGCGGGGTGTCCTGGGTCACTTGGCTCCTGTGTACCGGTGTGTCCGCTTGGTGTGCTGCTTTGTGTGTGCGGTGTCCTGGGCCACTTGGCTCCTGTTCACCGGTGTGCCCGCTCGGTGCGTTGCGTTGCGTCTGCGGTGTCCAGGGCCACTTGGCTCCTGTTCACCAGTGCGCCCGTTCGGTGCGTTGCTTTGCTTGTGCGGTGTCCTGGGCCACTTGGCTCCTGTTCACCGGTGTGCTCACATGGTTTGTCGTGTTGCGTGTGCGGTGTCCATGGCCACTTGACTCCTGTTCACCGGTGCGCCCGCTCGGTGTGTTGTGTTGTGTGTGGGGTGTCCTTGGTCACTTGGCTCCTGTTCACCGGTGTGTCCGATTGGTGTGCTGCTCTGTGTCTGCGGTGTCCTGGGCCATTTGGCTCCTGTTCCCCGGTGTGCCTGGCCGTGGTGTCCCATCCCTTTGTTGTCCGTGGTGCTTGTGCGTGCGCGGAGTCCTGGCCCAGCTGGCGCCTGTTCACCGGCGTGCGCGCTGTGTGCGGCGTGCGTGTGCCGTTGGTGGTTGTGTCTCTCTTCCTCCCCCCCTAATTTTTTTTTCCTGCCTTCTGGTCTCTTTTTTTTTTTCGGAAAAAATAGACAAAACAATTTGATTTTTTTTATAAATTTTTTACGAAGAAGGAGGCGCGCGTACACTGCAGGCACAAGCATGGGCAACTGGTGCAGTGGTGCAATAGTGTCGTGTTCTCTGGCGTGTGTCGTCGGTGCTTTGGCGGCCGCGCCCCAGGGGTGCGGCTTGCGCGTCCTGATGTACACGGATATGGGTCAGGGTGGGTTTGGTTAGGTGCCTCTTTGCTTTAGGTGCTGGCTGGTTAGGTGGTCGTGTGGGCTGTGGGTGTGGGCTGTGGCTACGTTGCTCCCTCGGCGGGCCTGGTTAGGAGTCAAGGGTTAGCGGTTTTGGGGTGTGGCTCGGGTTGGATTCGTGTTGGGGCTTTGGCTGGGTTAGGCGGTTGTGACGGTTGCGGGCTTGGGTTCGCTGTCATCGGGCGTAGCGGTGCCCGTTGGCGTGTGCGTTGGCGTCCTTCGGCTTCCGGTTTGTTTGGTGTCTTCCGGGCGGGGCCTGGTGTGGCGCCCCGCGGTGGTGGCTGGTTGGGCTGGTTGGGCAACGGGGTTAGGTGGCGGCGCCGCTGGCTGGGGGGTCAGGCGCGTCGTGTTGTGTGGCGCGCTGGGCTCCTGGGGTGCTGTGGGTGCCGCCAGCGTCGGTGCGCCGGCGCTTGTGGGGTGGCGAGGGGGTGTGTGTGTGCGGGGTTGGGCTTTGGGTGATGTCCCACAGGCGGATGCCGTCTCGCTGTGTCTCCTGGAGGGTCTCTTGCAGGCGCTTGAGGACATACGGGTGGTCCTGGGGCGCGGGGAGGTTGCGGGGGTGGACTCCCAGGGGGTGGAGCGCATCGGCCAGCATGGCTTCCCATGCGGCCTGCGGCATCCACCCCCCCGCCGGCTGGAGGTTGCTGTTCTCCACCGACCCCTTGCGGGGCCGGTGGACCAGGCCCTCGAGGGAGGGCTCTGTCCGGACCCACCTTCGCAGCTCCCAGAGCTGCGTGTGGGTCCAGCGCTGCCACCACTGTCCCTGGGCGGGGCCGCGGTCTTGGGCGGAGGAGTGGGCGTCGGTGGGTGTGATGGGGTCGTAGGGACTGGTGGTGGTGGCGGGCCTGGGGGATTCCTCGTAGTCCTGTTCCGTGGGGGTGCGCGGGGAGTGGGGGCGCGGGCGGATGCGGACTCGCGGGTATGCGCGCACGGTCTCCGCCTCGGGGTTACGTTGGGACTCGCGGCCGCGGCGGTAGCGGGGCATGTGCTGTATGTGGGCTGACATCGAGTGTTGGTAGGGGGGCCGGGACGCTGCTGGTGGACCGTGGCGTCGATCTGGTCCGGTCGGGGGTGGTCCGTGGGCCTGGGGTGCGGGTTTTGAGAGGTGGCGGGACGAGGTGCATCGTGCTTCGGCCGCGGCGCGCTCCGCCATGAAGGTGGTGGCGGCGGCGTCGGCAACGGCGGGGGGGCGCCGTGCTGGGTGCTGCTGCCTCCGGGCCTGGGACGGCTGGGGCGGAATGTCATAGAGGACGTCCTCGGGGGGTCGGGGTCGCGCTGCCGTCGTGGCGCCGGGCTTGGGCTTGGGTTTGGGCTTGGCTGCGGGTTGCGGTCGTGGCGCGCTGACGGGTTCGGGTGGCTGTTTGGCGGCGGTCTTGGGTTTCGGCTGGGTTGCGGGTGCGGGCCTCGTCGGGGGATGGGCCTTCGCTGCGGCGGGGTTGCTCGCGGTGGGGACGGGTTTGCAGGCCCGTTTGGGAGGTTTCCCCCGTTGCTTGGGGGGTGGAGTGCTGGATGAGGACGTGGTGGTGGTGGTGGATGAGGTGGTTGTGGTGGTGGAGGTTGTGGAGTCGGAGGCAGAGGAGAGGGCTGTGGGAGACGGCGGAGGGCCCTGGGCTTCGGGGGCGGGCGTAGGATGCTGGGTCCTGCAAGTAGCGAGAACGAGGGTGCGGGTTCCAGCACCGGGCGTGTGCGCGCGCTTTCCCCGGTGACCTGTGCGGGCTGGTGCTGGTGTGGTGGCGTTGTCTCGGCTGTGCGGGCACGTGGGTTACCCGGGGGGTGTCCATACTTGCTCCAGGACGTGCGGTTGCGTTTGCTGGAGGTAGTCGAGGGTGCGGAAGAAGCATCGCTGGATGCCGGGCATGTCCTCCTCTGTGAGGTGGGGGTAGTTCTGGTTGGGGGTGTCTGGGCCCGGCCACAGCAGCGCCATGAGGCGGGCTGCCACCATGTATGGGCAGAGCCGTAGGGTGGTGGGGCGTGGGGGGGTGGGTCCCCTGCGCTTCAGGGGGGCTTCCCTCTGCTGGGGGCGCAGCGTGACCCGCCACAGCCACCGGTCCGTGGGGATCCCCCAGGTCCGTTGGGTCCACTTGGCAAGGCAATACATCGCCCTACCAAGGCTCAGGCTGCCGCTGCGGATGGAGAGCAGCGTGTTTAGGGATTTGCGTTCCCACGTGCCCCAGATGTGGGGGTCGTCCGGCTCGTCCCCCCCGGCATACGTGTCGAGGCCTGGGTCGTGCGGGGGGGGGGGGCGTAGTCGGCAGGGAGGAGGGAGTCGGTGCCGTGCACCACCCAGTGGTCAGTTGGTGCGTGGTAGTCGGTGGTGGAGAGGGTGTAGTGCAGATTGTACATGAGAGTCACGTACGTGTAGGGGGCTGGCTGCCGGTCGTCGGGCTTGGGGATGTCCCCCGGGACGTGGTGCCGGAAGTTGCTCAGGGAGGCGATCCGGGCTACCCATGTTTCCCGCTCCCACTCTTTGGTGTTGCTGGGGTTGGCGCTGGGTGGGGGGTGGGCCATGTTGGGCTCGCGGTAGCGGGTGCGGCCCTGGGTGTTCTCCCGCTCCGGCACGGGGTGTCCGACTAGGTGTCGTCCCTAGTCGATGGGGGGCACCCAGACTCGGTTCCCCGTGGGGGGCGGACTCTCGCCGTCTGGGGTGGCGCGTGGGGGGCGGTCGTGTCGGGCGACGTGGTGGAAGGCGTCGAAGAGGAAGTCTCGGACGCCTTCCCCCAGGGTGGCCGCCTGGACCAGGGTGATCGTCCGGATGCGCTGGGTGGTGCCGGAGGTGTGGAGGCGCAGCACCTCCTCGTCCCCGAGTCCCCGGAGGGGCTGCCGTACCGCTGCGGGGTTGTGTAGGGCGTAGGGTTCGGCCGGTGCGGCGGCTGGTGGTGCGGGGTGTGATGGGGGGGGGTGGTGTGGGTTGGGGGGGTGGTCGTCGTTGTCGCGTGTGGGGTCCGGTGATGGGGTTTCTTGTGGCGGTCGCGGGAGGGGGGACTCGCGGTGGCGTGTGTCGGCGGGGGCATCAACATCAATTGGCTGGTGCTGGCTACCGTGTGTTGCGTCCGTGGCCTGGTCTCGGGGGGGGGCTTGGGGGGGTGGTGTGGGTTTGGCACTGTTGGTGGTGGGGGGGGCGGGGGTGGGTGTTGTGCTGGTTGGGGGTCCGGGCGCTCTTGTGGGTCGTGTGGGTGTTCCGTGTGTGCGCCGTGCGGTCCTTGCGGTTCCTGGCTGGTTGTGGTGCCGTGGTGTGGGTGGGACGCGGCCGCATGGGCGTCCGGGTGGGGCTGTGGTCCGTATGTTATGGGTGGCTGTTGGTGGATGGGGGGGCTGCTGGTGGTGGTGGGGCGCTCTTACTAGGTTCTGGTGTTGCTGGTGTGCGTGCGCGGCTCCTCGCGGGTCCATGGGGGTGTACCGCGGCTCGTGTGTCGTGGGCCCGTGTAGTGGGGGCGACGGGTGGTGCTGGACCGCGTGGTGGTGGTGTTGAGGGTGTGCTGGTTGTGTGTGGCACCCCGGCGTTGGTGGGTGTGGTGGTAGGGGCTGGTGGTGGTGGAATATGTGATGGTGTGGTGCGGTGATGTGTGCGATGTGGGGTGGGTGGTTAGTGGCGCCTGGTTGTGCTGGGGCGTGGTGGGGATGTAGCTGGTGGGGGTCGCTGTAGTATTGGGGCATCAGGGGGTAGGGTTTGGGAGGGACGGGGGCGTGGTGGTGGTGTTGGTGGTGCCATGTCCCCTGGCTCTGCGTGTATGGTGGTCCTGGCATGGTGTGGACGTGTGCGGGCGGTGGTGGCTGACTGGGCTGCAGGGTTTGGGTGCTGCGGTACGGTGGTGGTGGTGGGCGCTGGTGGGGGCGGTGCTGTTAGTGTGCCCCGGGGGTCTGGGCGTGGGGTGGTGCGGTGTGGCTGGACCCGGGCCCTGGTCGGGGTGTCGCGCCGCGCTGGCGGGCGCGCTGGCGGGCCCCCTGACCTGTCTTGGTCTTCTTGGCCTGGTGGGTGTCGGGGGCGGGTGAACCCCCCTGTCCCCGTGGGGGCGACGGGGAGCGGGTGTGCCAGCGGTGCGCCTCTCGGAGGCGCGCCTCGAGGCTTCTGACGTAGGCGCGCTGGTCCGTGTTGCCCATTCGCGTGGCGCTGGCCTCGTCGGAGGCGGCCAGGTCGGCGTCCCGAAAGGACGCCCAGCCCTCCGGGGGCCTCAGCTGCGTGGGGTGGGGGTGGTGTGCGGGGTAGAGGAGTGCGCTGAGGGGGTAGGGTGTTCCGGCCGAGGGCGGTGTTGAACCGGCGGCAAGTGATTCGGAGGTAGGCTGCTATCTCCTCTGGTGCCGTGTCCGCCCAAGCTTCTGGCGTCAGGGCTGCTGCTTGGGGGGCCGGGAGCTGTGGGTCTCGGAGGTGTAGGTCACGGTGGTGGAGGAATAGGGCGAGGAGGACGTGGCGGGCCGCCACGTTCAAGCGGCCCCCGCTGTGGCGCAAGGGTGGGTTATGGGGGGACAGGGGTGCGCTGCCCGTGGCCACCGCTATGGTCCATGCGTGGTCCGCCGCGTCCGCCACGTAGTACCCTCCCAGGTGGTCCCGGAGGTTGTTGGTGAGTGGCCCGAAGAAGCTCGGGTGGCTGGCGGGGGGGGGTGCGGCTGGGGCCGCGGGCCGCTCGCGGTGGTGGGGGTTCAGGTCCCCGCAGTGGGGGCAGTGGGTGAGGCGGTGTGCGGCTCCCAGGCAGACCCAGTGGTCCGCGTTGCAGGGTAGGGCCGTCTGTGGTAGCCGCTGGCGTACGCAGAGGGAGCATGCGGTGGCTGGCGGCTGGTGGTACCTGTGGATGGACGGTGGCGTGGGGAGATGGGGATTGGCGGCGCGCGCATGCTGGTGGGCGTGCGTGTGGTGCATGTGGTGCCCGTGTGTGCCGTGCCAGTGTTGTGCTGGGTGGGTGGTGTGTAGGCGTGGTGGGGGTCCCGTGTTGGTGTGTCATGGGGTAGGTTCTCATGGTTGGTAGAACAGGACTTTGAGAAGGTGGGCTTGGTCTGTTTGGGGTAGGGTTGCTGCATGCTGCAGGTACCTGTGGGTGCGGTATGTGAGCTGCTCCGCTGTCTTGGTAATGGCCGTCCGTTGCATGTGCGCCGCCGGGGCTTGGGGTTCCTCCGCGTGGGTGCGTAGCAAGGTGTAGACGGCTGTGGGGGCGAGTCCCCTGCGGACCGCCTCGAGTACCTCCGTCTGCTTGAGGACGGTGGCGAGTTGCTGGGTTGCCCGGGACCGCGTCGGCCATCCGGCGTGCTGTGCGATGGTGTGGGTTGGGTTCCAGTCTGTGAGGGTGTCCAGTCCTCGGTACAGGGGGAACCCCTTGAAGTGGTCCCAGGTTTCTTCTTCCGCGTGGCCACAGATGCATTTGGTGTATCTTGCGGGGACGTGGATCGAGCGGCGTGCGTACCATCGGTGGTATCGGGTGAGGAGGGGAAGCTGTTCGAGGGCGAGTTGGAGTCGGGGTTTTTGTAGGTGTGCTGGGAGGCTGTCCGGGCGTAGGGCGGAGTAGTAGAGGGGGGGTGTGGACGAACTCTTCGAGGCGTCAGAGGAGTTCGGTGTTCGCCGGGTGGCCCAGTGTGGTGGCCAGCTGCTGGATGGGTGTGGGGTAGTGGTACTGCTGGTCTCGATCTGTGTACGGCGCGTCCTCGGGCATCCATTTGGGGGGTTGTGTGTCCGAGGGTATCAGGGGTAGGTGTTGCAGATGGCTGTGGTATGGGGTATCCAGTCATACATGTTCGAGCCCTGGGGTGTGGCTGGTGCTCTGGTGTTTGGCATGCGTGTCTGCGCGTCCGTTGCCGTATGTGTAGCGGTGTGATTCCTGTTTGACGATGTGTAGGGCGTCCCGGGGGTGCATGCCCCTGAAGGCCATCCATGGTCCCAACGCCTGTGTGGTGAGGCCGCATTCGAGCGCCCTGTGGAGGGGCATGTCCGCGAAGCGCCTGGTGAGGTGGATGTCAACAGTGGCGTCCACGACTACCCAGATGTTGCGGGGCTGGATCGTTGCGGGTGGTGGTGTGGCGGTGACGGCGTCCGCCAGGGTGCGCAGTTCGCCGTGGGAGGACGCCCCAAAGATGGTGGCCCCGGTGTGGTGTTCCATGTGAAGGCCGTCCGCGCGCCGGGTGATGTGTACGGGGGCGCAACCGACCGTGGGGGTGCGTTGCTGGGTGCCGGATGCGTCAGTGAAGTAGATGATGTCTGTGTCGCTTGGTATGGGTAGGCCGGCAATTGCCGTGGGGTGATAGACGTAGACGAGGTTCCCTTGGGCGGTTCTGGTGGTGATTTGCGTGGGTTGCAGTAGCGGCGCTGCATAGACGCCTATCCCCTGGGTGATGATGGCCTGGGCTCGCGGGGTGAGGCGGAGGACGCCTCTGTCCGGGCGCCCCTGGGTGATATACGCGTACATCAGGTGGAAGAGGTATCCCGTATTGGGGTGGAACTTCTGGCACGTGATGGTCTGTCGCCGTTCTTTGTCGTCTTTGCCCCCCCTAATTTGAGGGTGCTGAACTCACTGGCGACACCTGTTTTTGACGACAAGACGCTGGGGCAGCACAAACTTGCATTTCTGTGCCCAGAAATCACTTGGGCATCGAATTAAGGTTCGGTTATGCCGTTTTATTTTCCCATTAGGCAAGGAAATAGGGCCAATGGTGTCCAGGACCCCCCCCCGTAATTCGAGGGTGCCTGACGTGATGGTGATGCTACATTCAGGTGGGTTGATGGTTACATCAGCCCATCGATCACCGCAGGGCAGAAATTTTCAGGGATCAGGAAAATTTTTCCCGAGATGAAACAAAAAAATTTCAAATTGTTTTTCCAAAATTTCTGCACAACCCCCCCCTATTCCGGTTTGCCGGACACACTGATGAGGTCCGTTGGTCACCATCTCACTCGTGAGGCCCTCATTTTGCAATTTTGCGAGTTCTGCACCAGTCTCAAGTTTCTTGGCAATCTCATGATTCTTTGCCACATGTTTGTACCAGCGGGACATGGTCTACACCTCAGAGCCATGTGGGAATGTTGTGTCAAACTGTGCACCACCTCCTCTTCATTCTAAGTGCCACACTCACAGGTATCCAACCATAGGAGTTACCAGCCCGTAAGTGGATACTTAGAAGCTTATAAGGGGGTGTAATAGGGTTAGGATACTAGGTGATTGTCGCACAAAGCAGCAGAAAGAATTCAGTGACCGTTGCACATAGCAGCAGGCAGAATTCAGATTTAGATGTTCGTGTTTAATTAAAAATCAGAAATTCTGATTTGACAGGACAGATTCGAATGTACTGCTGGGATGGACGATCGCCAGATGCCTGTGTGTGCGCGCGTGCCTGTCTGGTCGCGCTGTAATGCAGGCCGGCCGATCGAAAACTCCTTCTGGCGGTGCTAATAGTGTTAATTCTATCCTGTCACTGAAGAGGATACGAATCCGAAGCTAGGGCAACTCCAGTGGATGATAGAAGGCCGGGAGTTAAGGATCTGGCTAAACCCTGGTGTCGTGCCTCCGCCCACACCGGCTGTTGACCTTGGGTGCATCACTGCACTCGGGACGAGACTGGTGTATGTTAATGGGGGCATCTGCTTCGGCAGTGCCACGCCTACGTGCTTGGGGGACCACGGGTCCCTTGAAGCTGGAGGAGCCCTAGTGGAAGTGAAGTTAGTGAAATTAAGCCACAGAACATACCTTGTACTTTAATTTGAATTATTTTGGGCCTGTCTTCAGCGACTCAGATTGAGTGCTGAACCTCCGCTTGATTGCTGGCGTCCTTGTTGAGCCACTCCGCCACTTGAATCGCAGCCATGAACTTCATGAATGCCTGTCTTCAGCGCCTTATAAAATGCGCCATCTCATATCCGCTCAACTCCGGGTTCGCGAGTTGGTCCTGCAGTGCAAAGGCAACATGTGCAGAGCAGATTCAGATCATCATCCATCATTCAATGATTCATCATGCATCATGTGTCATGTGTCATGTGTCATGCATCATGCATCATGAGATGCTGGCGGCCTAGCATGTGTTTTTCACATTCCAACGCAAAACCTCACTTTCACTCAAAAGTAACTCACCCACAACCCCACTCTAATGGGTTGCTAAGAAGGTTATACTATTCATTTTTCACAACGCTTTCAATTTGGATGATCACATTTTTGGGATGCATGATTGTCATGCATGTCATGCATGATCGACCCCATGTGTGAGTGATACCACACATACTACCTTCGAAGGATTCTATGACCCCTAAGGGTCCTTTATTTCCACTGCAATCCTTTCTCAAGGTAGTCCCCACTTCGACATGTATTTTAATCCCTATTTGGTGGGTCCCAAGCATGCTTCATGTATTATGGGATCCTAGGAATATACCTAGGCCTAAGCCAAGCCCCAAACACGAGTGGAGAGAAGAGAGATAGATAGAGGAGAGGCGCCTGGCACAGCACAACACAGCACACGGCACACAGCACCGAGCGGCAGCCACGAAACCGCGAGACAAAAAAAGGGGGGGGGGGGGCAGCAACCACCGGGGAGCAACCACCAGCCAGGCGGAAAGCACGAAAGAGGGACAAGCGCACGGAGAGCCGAGAGGCGGAAGGCCAACAAAGCAAACAACGCAAAGCGCCGAGGCCCAGGGCACCCGGGGCCGGAAACCAGAGAAAGCCGGAGACAACGGGGGCGCACAGGGGAAGAAGGGGAAGAAAAAAAAAAAAAAAAAAAACCAAGGCTGGATGATAGAAGGCCTGGAGTTAAGGATCTGGCTAAACCCTGGTGTCGTGCCTCCGCCCACACCGGCTGTTGACCTTGGGTGCATCACTGCACTCGGGACGAGACTGGTGTATGTTAATGGGGGCATCTGCTTCGGCAGTGCCACGCCTACGTGCTTGGGGGACCACGGGTCCCTTGAAGCTGGAGGAGCCCTAGTGGAAGTGAAGTTAGTGAAATTAAGCCACAGAACATACCTTGTACTTTAATTTGAATTATTTTGGGCCTGTCTTCAGCGACTCAGATTGAGTGCTGAACCTCCGCTTGATTGCTGGCGTCCTTGTTGAGCCACTCCGCCACTTGAATCGCAGCCATGAACTTCATGAATGCCTGTCTTCAGCGCCTTATAAAATGCGCCATCTCATATCCGCTCAACTCCGGGTTCGCGAGTTGGTCCTGCAGTGCAAAGGCAACATGTGCAGAGCAGATTCAGATCATCATCCAACATTCAATGATTCATCATGCATCATGTGTCATGTGTCATGTGTCATGCATCATGCATCATGAGATGCTGGCGGCCTAGCATGTGTTTTTCACATTCCAACGCAAAACCTCACTTTCACTCAAAAGTAACTCACCCACAACCCCACTCTAATGGGTTGCTAAGAAGGTTATACTATTCATTTTTCACAACGCTTTCAATTTGGATGATCATATTTTTGGGATGCATGATTGTCATGCATGTCATGCATGATCGACCCCATGTGTGAGTGATACCACACATACTACCTTCGAAGGATTCTATGACCCCTAAGGGTCCTTTATTTCCACTGCAATCCTTTCTCAAGGTAGTCCCCACTTCGACATGTATTTTAATCCCTATTTGGTGGGTCCCAAGCATGCTTCATGTATTATGGGATCCTAGGAATATACCTAGGCCTAAGCCAAGCCCCAAACACGAGAGGAGAGAAGAGAGATAGATAGAGGAGAGGCGCCTGGCACAGCACAACACAGCACACGGCACACAGCACCGAGCGGCAGCCACGAAACCGCGAGACAAAAAAGGGGGGGGGGGGGGGCAGCAACCACCGGGGAGCAACCACCAGCCAGGCGGAAAGCACGAAAGAGGGACAAGCGCACGGAGAGCCGAGAGGCGGAAGGGCAACAAAGCAAACAACGCAAAGCGCCGAGGCCCAGGGCACCCGGGGCCGGAAACCAGAGAAAGCCGGAGACAACGGGGGCGCACAGGGGAAGAAGGGGAAGAAAAAAAAAAAAACAAACACCAAGGCACCAAGCAGGAGCAACGAAAACGGTGAGACACAGAAAGGGAAGGGGGGGGGGGGGAACCACCAAAGAGCAGCCAACGGCCAACCGGGAGACACAAACGAGGCGCACGAAGAGCCAGGAGCGGGAGGCCGAGAAAAACAACCAAAGCACAGCGCCAAGGCAACGAGGAACGGCAAGGACAGCGAGAGAGAGGGGGGCACCCCCAGCCCGGAGGGGGCCAAACAAAGCAGAAAGACAAGGCAGCCAAAGGAAAAGGTGAGGCGCACCACAACGCGCCCGGGAGGCCGGCCCGCCCAACCCGGCCACGAAGAGCGAGCACACGCACGCCAGCCGCCGTCTGGATGGACGAGTGCGCGCCCGGAGGGTACCCAGCCCCTATCGGCTACGAACAGCCGCCGTCCGGATGGACGTGTGTGCGCCCAGAGGGTACCCAGCCCCTGCTGGCTACGATAGCCGCCGTCCGGATGGACGAGTGAGCGCCCCGCAGCGACGCCCTGCACAGCAACACAACACACCGAGCAGGCACACCGGTGAGCAGGAGCCGGGAGGCCCAGGACGCCGCACACGCAACACAACACACCGAGCAGCACACCGGTGAACAGGAGCCGGGAGGCCCAGGACGCCGCACACGCCACACAACACACCGAGCGGGCACACCGGTGAACAGGAGTCGGGAGGCCCAGGACGCCGCACACGCAACACAACACACCGAGCGGGCGCACCGGTGAACAGGAGCCGGGAGGCCCAGGACGCCGCACACGCCACACAACACACCGAGCAGCACACCGGTGAACAGGAGCCGGGAGGCCCAGGACGCCGCACACGCCACACAACACACCGAGCGGGCACACCGGTGAACAGGAGCCGGGAGGTCCAGGACGCCGCACACGCAACACAACACACCGAGCAGCACACCGGTGAACAGGCCCTGGGAGGCCCGGGACGCCGCACACGCCACACAACACATCGAGCGGGCACACCGGTGAACAGGAGCCGGGAGGCCCAGGACGCCGCACACGCAACACAACACACCGAGCAGCACACCGGTGAACAGGAGCCGGGAGGCCCAGGACGCCGCACACGCCACACAACACACCGAGCGGGCACACCGGTGAACAGGAGCCGGGAGGCCCAGGACGCCGCACACGCCACACAACACACCGAGCGGGCGCACCGGTGAACAGGAGCCGGGAGGCCCAGGACACCGCACACGCAACACAACACACCGAGCGGGCACACCAGTGAACAGGAGCCGGGGGGCCCAGGACACCGCACACGCAACACAACACACCGAGCAGCACACCGGTGAACAGGAGCCGGGAGGCCCAGGACGCCGCACACGCAACACAACACACCGAGCAGCACACCGGTGAACAGGAGCCGGGAGGCCCAGGACGCCGCACACGCCACACAACACACCGAGCGGGCACACCGGTGAACAGGAGCCGGGAGGCCCAGGACGCCGCACACGCCACACAACACACCGAGCAGCACACCGGTGAACAGGAGCCGGGAGGCCCAGGACGCCGCACACGCCACACAACACACCGAGCGGGCACACCGGTGAACAGGAGCCAGGAGGCCCAGGACGCCGCACAAGCGACACAACACACCGAGCAGCACACCGGTGAACAAGAGCCGGGAGGCCCAGGACGCCGCACACGCCACACAACACACCGAGCGGGCACACCGGTGAACAGGAGCCGGGAGGCCCAGGACGCCGCACACGCAACACAACACACCGAGCAGCACACCGGTGAACAGGAGCCGGGAGGCCCAGGACGCCGCACACGCCACACAACACACCGAGCGGGCACACCGGTGAACAGGAGCCGGGAGGCCCAGGACGCCGCACACGCAACACAACACACCGAGCGGGCGCACCGGTGAACAGGAGCCGGGAGGCCCAGGACACCGCACACGCAACACAACACACCGAGCGGGCGCACCGGTGAACAGGAGCCGGGGGGCCCAGGACACCGCACACGCAACACAACACACCGAGCAGCACACCGGTGAACAGGAGCCGGGAGGCCCAGGACGCCACACACGCAACACAACACACCGAGCGGGCACACCGGTGAACAGGAGCCGGGAGGCCCAGGACACGGCACACAGGTAGGGCGGCCGAGGGACAGGAAAGAACCAACACCCCATGGGTCGGACACACTGGGGCGACCCAGCCGACCCACCGGGCCAGTGGCAGGAGCGGTACTCCAAGGCTGCTGGTCCGAGCCCGGCTAGGCTGCATCGGGGACCATGGCAAACGTCACCCGGAGCCATGGAAGCAACCGGTGACAGGCGAGCCGGTACACAGTCCAGGAGGGGGTCGCCTGCCAAGCGGAGCGGCCCCGCAACTCAAGCCACAAGGGTGAGGCGGTCGTACCGTAGACAAGCGGGAGCAATACCCCTTGTGGTGAGAGATACTCCACACGGCTGGGCAGCCCCCAGAGCTGCCGCCCGAAGGAGGGGGCATGTCGCCCTACTCATGGACACATGTGGGGACACCCTCCCACCTGGGACACATGGACCGGGTGGCCGCGACAATGCCTTCCCAAGCACATGCGGGAGCGGCTCAAGAGGCACCTAACATAGGGCAGTGGGAGGGACAGGACGTCCCCTTGGTAAGACCTTCTTCCTGCACCGTCAAAGGGGGCATCCCGAGCTCCCGAAGATACCTACCTACCTACCTACCTAGAGGAGAGGCGCCTGGCGGCGACACAGGGGAGCACGTGATGCTTCCTAGGTGAGTCCCAACATGGTGTATTTTTACTTCTCAAGGGATAGTTGTAGAGTGAGAGTGGAAGGGAGATACGGACTGAACATGAGTGCAAATATGATTGTGTTTCATAGTCCCTTTTTGTCACGGACTGAGCTGGAAGACTACAATTCTATGAGCCCATTACTTTGCTGTTGTTGAGGAGGGTGCACAATCTGACTGGTAGCAGAGAAAGCCTGCTCTGCCTAAATCCAGTACCCTTTGGATTTAATTTCGATTTAATTCCAGCCTGGAAATTTAGTAAGAAACGGAGAAGAATTCCTGAACTCAGAAAATCGAGTCTGAAAAATTGAGATGGACCCTGTGAGAACTTCAAGCAGCCTAGAAGCTACGGGCGCTTCTGAAAACGACGTGCAAGTCTTGATGCCTGTCTCCAATGAGGAACTAGTCGCGCCTACCATGGCCGGGTTTGGAACCCCAGAAGTACCTCTTGACAGATCTCGATTTGAAGCCTATCGTTTTCCTGCGCCTACATGTCCTGAGTATGCAGAAGCTGTAGCCCCACGTCCAGAGCCTTCAGCGAGTAACATGACGACAGCTGAACTAGCAAAAGCTATGGAAGTCCTGTCGTTGCTCAACCAGAGTGGTCAGTTGCAACAGATGGTTCAAGAAATGGAACACCATGAAGGTACATTTACCAATGCCCCACAGAATCCTTAGTCAGGGACCGCATCGTCTTCGACTAATCCTTTTCAATCCCTGCCATGGCGTTCTAATGTGACTTACGCCACTGCGCCTCAACCCCCTATCCATGGAGAACCTGTTGTGCATGGAGTGCCTACCAAAGTTCCTGAGCCTAGGTTTTTCTCTGAGCCTCACGCTCCCAAAAGGTCTCATGTTTTCGAAGCCTCCCCTTCTTCGGAAGAGAGCACTATCCGTTTGTCGACCTTGCAACAACTCATGGGTCTTCTTGAAAACTTAGAAAATAGGACTAGTGCTAACTTGACCACTAACCCTTGTGTACCTTACCACCCCTCTCCTCTAACCCGAGTGTACACCGGGCTTGCCGGTGTGCCTCCCGGAGTCAAGTCGCCCTTTGTACCCCGTACCAAGGCACGCAAACCCGTTGCGTGCTTCACCACTACCTACGAAGTTTACACCCTCGACCAAGCCCTCGCCCTAGGACTCGGTCCACTAGCGCCGATGGCGCTACTGCCCGACCCCACACAACCGTTCCCAAATACCGGTAGAGGAACGAAAGCTTTTTTCAAACCCCAAACCGAAATCAAACTACCCAAGTTTTCGGGTAAGGACCTCGACGTTTACGCCGAAGATTCTTTGAAGTTCTTGAGGTCGACGGGGCAAGAAGACCTCAACGAAAGAGCCAAAGCGGACCTTGTTATCAACAGTTGTGATAACAAGGACGTGAAAGAAGTGGTTTTGGGGGCGCTCAAGAAAAGTGACTCTTGGGTAAGGTTCCTTATCACACTCGAAAAGCTCTACCCCACCTACGGTACCGACCTAGAGCTTATTCAAGAGATAGAGCGTATCCCTGGGTTGAAGGAATGCCCGACAACCGCAGACATAGCCCAATACGTCCAAAAGTCTAGTACGCTTACGGACCAATTAGGTACGTCCTACTATGCCGACTCAAAAGCCCTCCTACACCTCGTACCCCGTGTTCCTCCAAAAAGCATGGACAAAATACGGGCTACCCCCGAGAGGTTGTCTAGGATACACACCTTTAACTCTCTCGTTCACCTTCCCTATGAGTTGGCACTTCAGAGAAGGTCGGATGCTACGCTCAAGAACTGCACTCTATGGCGCAACTCAAGTGGCTAGACGGCAACGCCAACGCCAACGCCAACGCCAACAAGGATCAAGAGGAAGCCTTTGCCCACTCGTTGTGTGAGCAGTGCTTTGTGCCCTTTCAACAAGCAGGAGGACAAGGACAAGGGAACGGCAACCGTGGTGGTGGTGGTCGTGGCCCCGGAGGTGGTGGTCGTGGCAAAGGTCAAGGCCAAGGACAATGGTATTGGCGAAGGCAAGTCGAAGAGGACAACTGTCAAACGCCCCAGTTTTTCGCCACCGTGTTTTGTCCCAATTGCGGGACAAAGCACAACGGGAGGGACAAGGCGTGTCAAGAGAGCCTTGACGCTCGAGAAGAAGACCAAAAGAACACCAAGAAAGGTCAAGGCAAAGGAGGAAAGGACCAAGGAAAAGGAGGCTCGAAAGGAGAAGATGAAGGAAGTGGAGGAAAAGCAAACGCAGGAGAGGCGAACGAAGGAAAAGGAGGCAAAGGAGAAGGTGACGACAAGAAGCCTCCGGAAAAGAAACGCTTGGAAGAGTTGTCGGAACGAGAGCCGGAGAAGAAGTGTAAGAGAGTTCTCAAGCTTGAAAGGCAAGCGAAGAACCTCAAGGACCTTCTTCCAGGAGACACTCTGACGTGTTCCCGCGGGGGGCCTGGCCACGGGACGCTGCGGTGACACGCACAAGCAAGCAGGCAGGCAAAGCACTGCGCTCACAGGGGCATCAATACGCTCGTGTCATGTGACAAAGCGTTTCAGGATCCTTGCCACTCTGAAACAAGGGAACAAAAGTATGTACAGCAACACATCAGGATGTGTACACATGGGGTTAAGACTGGACTGGGGTAAGGGCATCACAGGACAATAGACACTCAGTCCCAACTCATATCCCAATCCCAAGTCCGACCCTTTCAGTGGCTGGTGGGGGCGGGGGCTCAAACACAACCCATGCCCTGCTCAGTCCGGACCCTGAAACCCTGCCGATAGGGGAGGTGTCCCGCCCAGCCACAGGCGAGTTCCTGGAAGCCAAGAAGTTGTAAGGCCAACTGACAGTATCTTCCCATGCTCCTTTAACGACAGGTCGTAACTCCCCTCTGGGTCAGAGGTATGGCCCCGCCATTATCCCCTAGGAGTTGGTAGCTGAAAATGGGCTGTTTCAGCCCAAACTGACGTTAGCTCAATAATCTCCAAAATTGACCCCTCGTCGGGACCCTCCAGAGGTAGGGACAAAACAACTGAGCCTATGCCCTTCGAGTACGAATTTTCTGGAGCCCTCACCCAGCCTGGTTCCCTCTGAGGTCCCGGCTTCAGGGCACCACGGGTTCGTCAAGGGGGGTCATGATGCCAAAATCGGCAAAATCGGCCGTCTCGGGCGACCGTCCAGGGTAGGAAACCTTGGCGATATTGACGTGCCAAGCCTTGATTCACATTCCTTGATATCCCCTCTGGTCCCATGCCCTGGGTTATGGCTTGCTGTCACACTGGCTGCTTGCTGTTCATCAAGGGGATGAACACCCGGATGGGGCAGAAAGCAGCATGCGGTGCAAAGGGGGGGATCATTGATCGCACCAAAAGGTGAATAACTCCGGATGAGCCGGAGGAGCAAATACAAACCTCAATGACATTCAACCCTTAGTTATGTGCTACAATATTCACACTTCCCTCCTGGCTAGATCCCTTGCCCCATGGAGATATGGTAATTCCAATATGGCATACAATGGCAAAAACAACGAAATATGGCCAAAATGGCCCACACTCATGATTCCATATCTCCATGGCCACGGCGAAGATCCTTCCAACCAAAAATGCTATAAGCACAAGGGACTTAGGTCCCAATATATGCCACTTGCCAACCCTGATGATCGCATCCAGCTATTTTTTCCATTGGAGGGAAAGTGACACACAAATGGGGCAGAATGGCAACAAACCCCAAATTGGGTGACTCATAACTCTCCCATCGAGAGGAGAGGCCACATGGGGAAACACCCCATTGGATGCGGGTCTATGTGCCCTCTCCGAATTGCCCTTACCCTTGATCAAGTGGCGCACGCAACCTCGGGGGCGAAATCAGGGGGAGATGGGGTTTGTGGCCATTCCGGGCAAAACGGCCAAAATTCACCCAAAAGTGGTCCCTCCAAATATCGTATCTCCGTATCACAAGAGAAAGGAGCCTCGGGCTTTTGCATGGATGCGAACCGAAGCTTTGCTTCTCTTTTGCAACAAGGGTTGAGGTTCAAAGCATAATGGAAACATTTTTAACACCTCAATCCTTGAAGCACACTATTTATGGGAAAAAGTGCATATATCGGCGATATTGGCATGTACATATCTTTGGGACCTTGAGGAGCAAAAATATGAGTAAACACTTTTGGAGTGGGCCCATAGTAGGTACCCTCAAATATGCACACTATGGTTAGATTGTCCCCGCCCACTCGTGTCATTAGTGCTTGCATATGAGCGCGTGTGCAAAGAGGCAATATGGCACGAGTGCTCACAAGGTGAAATTATATAAAATAGAAGACAAGGTTGTAAAAATCAACCAAGCCATCCACGATGTCCTTAGTGGTCTCTACTTTACATATTGCCTTGATTCGAGGCTCAACTCCCCATGGGCTTCGAGTACAAACCTTGGGGGTTTGGCCATTTTGGCCTAATTTTCGCCCAAAACTTGCCCTCTTTCGAAGATAGAGTTTTGGTACGCATTGAATTGCGTGGAGCCGCCGTTGAGTTGGCTCGAAAAACGGAAATGGCCTAGGGTTTTTGGTCTTGTGAGCATTGTGTTCGATTCTTAACGTTCATGCTCACAAGGCCACAAAGTTAGCGTTTGCGCACGCAAACGACTTGGGTTTGCGAAACCCATAGGCTGCCAAAAACACCGCCATTGCCCGCTTCCCTATACAAAGTAATATGCCCACGTGAAAGGGGCATGGATGAAAGGCATAGGGGGGGAATGTAGGGTTCCGTCCAAACTCATGGTGCTTGAGAAGCATGAGTTCGAGTGATCGACGGAAAGGCTTGCGCGCTGATTTTCTCGAAGACGCAACGGCGAAAAATTCTGGTGAACACACCAGATGAAAGTACATCAAATGCCCTCTAGATTCAGCCCTTAAGTTCTCTCAGAACCTCACAGGTACTCAGGAAAAGTTCATCACAAAACTCGCCACGGAGAAGCGACGAAGGCGCGCGAACAGGCGACATCAGGCGGCGATTTCACGACAATTAGAAATCGCGGTAGAAATCGGGTATTTCACCGATTTCAGACTGAAAATTGCCTAAGACAATAACATTATGGTAATTCTACATCGATTTATTGGTTAGAAGTCGGATTCCAGATTTCGCGGTGAGAACATAGATATCCCGCTGACAGCCGGTGTCAACAGCTTCCGCACGGGTGTGACGGCTCATAGGCCTCCAGGCCATGGGCCATAGGTTCTGGGTACCGCTTCACCCCCCTCCTTAGAGCAAACCCTGGGGGGGGCTCGATAACACCCAAGCATGGCAGCGGGTACCCAGGACCATCCCCTGAAGGGGGGGCGTGTCACATCCTCACTTCAGGCTGATTTGCAGGTTAGGCTACCCAAATCCCACAGTAAGACAGGTACGGTGCTGTAGCTGTTAGTAACTGCAAGTATAGTATCAAGTATCAAGTCTCGGGTCCTGGCGGCGATTGTTCGGCATCCAAAGGACCCGTTAACCCATACCAGGCGCACCGGGTGCCGGCAGCGACGGTCACTACCACAGTGGCAGTGGCATACACGGCCAACATAGGCGTCACACGACGACCGAGGTGGTCCCACAGGTCGAAAGCGACCACAAAGATCCATCAGGCTACCCCAGACTTCCCAAGGCCACAGGCTGGGGGAGAGTCCCCACGGGTCCTTCCTCGGGCGCACCATGTCAATATCCACGACGCGAGTCCAGAGTGGTACAGCGGAACGAGCTCCTCCTTAAGGGATCGGGCATCAAGGCCGTCTTTTCCCTCGCCCTATTACCATGAAGGCCATGCATGGGGGAGTCCCCATGCAGTATGGGCGGAGGCGTCGACTCCTCAAACCTGTTTCCCAGGCAAACTGACCAAGGTCAGGACACCGGAGGTCGCCACCCGACTGCAAGTGCGTCTGCGAGTCGGTAGGCTCACACTGGGACTGACAGTGGCGGACCGCTGGGAGTGTAGTCAGGCAACTGGGCTTCCCGCCTGGCGCCATCAGGATCTCAGCACATCACAGCCACTAGGGCACACGGTATCACGGGCACTCAAACAGAAGAATCTGTACTTAGGTACTGGTCCAGGCTGGACCTTGTGTAAGAGCTTGCAAACGGCGACTCAAGGCGCCTTTGTATTCCGATTCGCATCCCGTCGGGGGGAAAAACAGTCCATACTCGGTGATGGGCTGACAACAGCTAACATACAGATGCACATATCCTGGGGAACAGAAAAACAAGCAATAAGCGGGGTAATAGGCGTGTAAACACACTCTGGATAGAGCGCCAAACCACGCCCCGGTTAGGATAAGGCATATGCAGGAGGGTGGACAGGAAAACGCCTGAGTTCAGGCCATATATAGTCTGCAGACACACGCAGACTGGTCTGGATCCCGCGAGTGCCATGGGACCAGACCACACACCAAAAAAATCGCAATGCCGGTGACAGCGGCATCCGTTGCGCAACGTCGTATGGGCTTCAAGGCCCTAAGAGCTCAGAAAATATGAAGGTCAGTCGCCCTGCCTGGTTTCCCAAGGATTCAGCAGGCCGGGAGTGACGAAAAGAAGTGGAAGAGAGGGGCCATCCTCCTCTGGATTCAGCAGGGGGGGGTATATGGCGACTCTGATGGCAGGTCACCGAAAGATGGAAGAGAGCAAGCAAGTAAGGGACGATGCGTCGACCAAACAAGCGCTCAAGCTGCATCAGGGGAGAGCTCAGGGCGATGATCAGGCGCCCCTGGCTGCAATCGCCCGGGTGAGTGCTGCCAAGTCCGAGACATGGATCTTGGTCTTGTGCTTGCGGATGTACTCCATGAAGGGAGTGTTAATCCGCGGCACGAACAAGGAGACGGGTTCCCAGGTGTCGTGGGACGGCCCATAGTCTCGCCAACGAACTTTGAACTCCAGGCCTCCGAGTGCTGAGGCGTTCGGACGCTGGGCCAGGATTTTCTCGACAGTATAGTCGTCCTGCTCAGCGTAGTCATCGTCCGAATCAGCCTCATGTGCGGCATAGCTCAGGGACACATGTTTGCCACGGAGGTCGGGTTCCCGCACACGGAGTTGACTCTCGTGGCGCTCTCGGAACTGTCTGTGCCCCACTTGATGCGGTAGGTGTCCTCACCAATCTTGAGGACCACCTCTCCGGGTGTGAACCAGGTTTTGGTGCGGTGGGTGCCCATAGGGCGGGGTCTGATCACCCACACCGGGTCTCCCACCCTGAACTTCTGCGCTGTCGAGCTCGGGGCGGACTTCTGACGCTCAGCATGCTCCTTCTCGAGCTGCTGGCGGATGTCCCGCGCCGTTTGCTCTTGCCGTGCGAAGAATTCTTTGGCGTCCATGGCCATACCATCACCAGACAAGGGAAGTCCCCGACCAAGGGGGTCCCTGCCGAAAAGAATCTGGTGAGGGGACAAACCACCCGGAGTGGGGGTGTCATGATGGGCCTTCAGAGCGGGCCACATCTCCTCAAACCAGTTTCGACGTGGATTGGTGATGTGAATCTTACGCAGCTTCTCGAACAGCTGCCGTCCAGCCACTTCAGCCCGGCCGTTAGACCGTCTGAAATAGGCGACGCTCTTGGCATGACGTATTCCCATAAGGGAACACATAGCCTTGAACCAGCCACCAGTAAACTGGGGCCCTCGGTCACTGCAAATGGTGCGGGGGATGTCAAAGACGGTCAGCCAATGACGAATCATCATGACTGCCACTTCCTTGGCAAGCAACCCCTTTTTGCGTGCCGGAACGGCTACTACGTAGCCACTGTGGCGATCCACACAAAGAACCACACAGTCAAAGGTCTTCTTGCCAATGTGAACTTCGGGCATGGAGAAGACGTCCATGGCCACGCTCTCCATGGGCTGGTCAGGTACCGGAGTCCATTGGGCTTCCCCCTTGACGTTCCGGTTATCGGGATTGCAGGCCTGACAGCCCGAGCAACCCTTCCTGACCTTCTTGATGGCGGCGTAGAGATTGATCTGGTCGATCTCAAACCGGCGCTGCATGTCCAGGGCTTGCTTCTTGACCCCTGGGTGCATCATGTGGTGGTGCCAAGCTTCACATAGCTCGAGCACCCGGGACTCTGGTACTAGCAGCTTACCATTCCGGTATAGCTTGCCATCTTCCTCGGTCAGCCCTTTTGGCCACTTCTGCCCGTCATCAGGGTCGGTCAGAGCCCTATATTCGGCCGCAAAGGCCTCGGACTTAGCGTAGTCGTCGGTCCAGTCGTCCTGGAGGCAAGACTCAGGGAAGAGGTGCTTGTCGGACTCAGCCCCATCAGGGGCGAGTACTCTGACCACTCTGCCCATCCTCGTTCCGGGGGGGGCATCCGCAGCCATGACGACGAAGCATTTAACACCCTCCTCCTCCATCAGGCGCTCCATTTCAATGATCCTCTTGGCTTCAGCGGTCTCAGCCTCATCGCCATGGGCAGAGACATCCGTCATCGGTGCAGACGGTGACAGGATGGAGGGCTATGTACCCAGCCCATTTCCTGAGAGCCATGACGATGGCATACGCCTCCTTTTCTCGGGGCGTCCACGTCCGTCTCTGGCCTTCCACCAGGACTCGGCTCCAGAAGGCCACGGGCACGTGCCTCCCATCGTCAAGCACTTGTTCCAACACAGCGCCAACGGCGTAGTCGGAAGCGTCGGTGCGCAGGACGAACCCTCGGTCAGGATCCACGAGGTGCAGACCCACTGCGGATAGCAGCGCCTGCTTCATCCCCTCAAAGGCACGGTGGGACTCAGCAGTCCAGACCAGAGCCTTCTTGGACCCCTTGTTGGTCTCCTCTCGGTTGCCCTTGAGCATGGTCGTCATGGGGGCTGCATACTCGGCATACATCTTGATATACCCCGAGTAGTAGTTGCAGAACCCCAGATACGCCCGCAGCTCAGAGACCGTTTTTGGCTTTTCCCAGTGCTCAATCGCAGCCACCTTGCTAGGTATGGGCTTTCGCTGCCCGTTCCCAACTACGTGGCCAGCAAAAACCACCTCGCTTACCGCAATGGTGGCCTTGTCACTGCTGCCCGTGAGTTTGTGCCGAACCAGAAGGTCCAGCACTCGAGTGACGCCCCTCGCATGTGCCTCCAGGAGCTCCTCGTAGCTCATACTTGGGTCCCCGGACGCGATGATCACGTCGTCCACGAAGGGGTCCGCACAGTCACGCACCAGCTCAAGCAGGTTCTCCAGCATCCGCTGAAAAGCCGCATTGCCGTTGGTAACGCCCATGGGCATCACCTTCCACTGGAGAGGTCCAAGTGGGGTGCTCATGGCTGTGCCGGCACCGGACTCCTCGGCGAGAGGCATCTGATGATAACCATGTTTCAGGTCAATCACCGTGAAGATCCTCCGCCGGTGTTGTTTTTGCAACATGTCCTCAATGAGGGGCAGCGTATAGCTGTCATGCTGCGTTAGGGCGTTTAGGCCGCGGTAGTCGACCACGAGCCGCCACTCCCCGGCCACCTTCTTGGGGACGACGAAGCACGGAGAGGCCCATTCAGAGTGCCACGGCTCGAGCCAGCCTCTTCCGATGAAGTCACGGAGGATCTTCTCCATGGCCTCCTTCCTCTCGCCCCTCAGGGCAAACTCCTGGTGCCGATACACACGGGGGTCCTGCTTCAGTCGTGTCTTGGCCTCGCCATACGGTCCACGCACCGGTGGGCGAAACACAGGTTTTCCGCTGAAGAAGGTATCGCCATACTTCTGCTTCAGCCTGGCCCTCAATGCCTGGATCTTGGGGCAATCATCGGACTCCTCCTTGGCTTTTCCGGGCACCTGGACCACTGAGCTTACTTGAGGGGTAGCGACCCCGCTCGGTTTCGGCTCAGGCGGTCTTCCCAGGTGGCCCAAAGGGCCATCTCTGGTCTTGCCTCGGAACAGGTCGCCGTAGGTTGGTGGGCTGCCTCCGATTGGCTCGTCCTGGCTGGACATGTGGTCCAGCACCCTCTGTACGAAAGTGTTCCCATCATAGGAACCAGAGACGATCCAGTCCACTTCCCATGAGGCTGTGTCCTGGCCTTTGCCCTCACGCTGGCTTCCCCAGTCGTGAAAGGGCTGATCCATATACCCCTGAACCAGATCCAACTCCTCTTCCGTGAGGGGGTCTTCCGATTCTCCGATGTCAACGGGGGAAACCGTAAAGCATTGCCTCCAAGGCTCCGCTATGATGCGGTTGACACACACGAAGTCTGTGGTGTCGGCCTGATCAGGGCCCCCATCCACATAGTGGAATTCCGTTGGCCATCTCTGGGGTGGCATGGGCTGTCCCTTAGCGTCCTGATAGACACTCTCTGCAGCCGGTAGGAGGACCTTGTTTAAGGTCATGTTGGTCAATGAGACCACCCAATGTCGGGTACTTTCCTCTTCGGTGCATCCCATAGGAACAACCAGCACTGCCTTGGAGCGGTCCTTGCGAATCTTCGCTATCGCCCTTGGAATGTCCCATCGGGGGCAATGGATCCACATCAAACCCTGATGCGGACCCCAGTGCTTCTTCCACGCGGAGTCCTGGGCGCTCCAGTACTTCTCACAAACCTGAAGATGGGCGGAGGTTCCTGAAGAGAACGCATCCAGGGCCAGATCCGAAGCTCCCAGGTCCGCAACCACTCGGCTCGCCACTTCCGGCATTACGCCGTACTCCTGGTTTGCTGGCCCAGTTGGCTCAGTGCCCAGCGCGGCTACTTCGAGCTGATTATGTTCCGGGTGGATCCATTGGCATTCCACATGGTGCTCAGGTGACGAAAGCCACGAGAGCTGGTCGTCCTGGTAAAGGGTCATGGAGGCCTGGGCCGGGATAACGCCGGAGTCCGTCTCCATCATGAAGTCGTACCCAACGATCATGTCCCAGTCCATCTCGGCTTCGTAGAAGCGACCTTGCAGGAGGATTTCCTTGCCGAGGTCTGGGCGGCTCAGCTCACGATGGTTCACGAACTGCAGCCCGATGGCCGCTTCTTTCGTGCCTCCCACCATGTACTGGCCGTTCGCCACCTTCAGCCTGACAGGTTTCCGATTGTCGGTCAAACACTCTGGCGGAAGTAGGCCAGCCTTGACCAAGCTGACCTGAGCTCCCGTGTCGACCAACACGTCGAAGACCTTCTCCACTTCCCCGCATAAGGCACGGACCTTAAGATGCTACTGCCGCTCACGCCCCACTTGGCGCACGGCGTGCAAGCTCAGGATCTCCGGCCGTTCCAGAAGCTCAACAAGCGACTGGTGCAGGTCGTGGACAATGGGCTCAGGCTGCCCATCTGCAGCATCCAGCTGCGGTCCGGGTGATCCTCCGATACTCTCGGATAGATCTTGAAGTACATCAAACACATTCATGGTCGCGAATGGTGGACGGGTGCAAGGGTTCGTGCCTTCACTTGCCCTCACCCCGCCACCGCGACTGGGTGCCGGACCGGGCCTTCTGCCCGCGGCAGTCCCTTTGTGCTTACCGTCTCCCGATTGGGATGGTGTGGCGCTTCCCACGACACCATCCTGCGACCGCCCTAGCTGGGGCCCTTGGCTGCAGGGGCTCCGCTAGGGGGCGTCGGTGTTAGAAGTAGGGGTATTCTCCTCCGCATCAACCTCGTTGACACCCTTCTTCTTTCCCCTATTCCTAGGCTTCTTGTCCTTGTCCTTGTTCTGGTCGTTCTCTTTGTTCTCCTTGTTCTTCTTGTCCGACCTGGGGACCCAGTTCCTCTTGATCTCCTGGATCTCCTTGGCCAACTCGGTCCCCACCGACATCAGCTTGGAGAGCTCGTCCTTGTCCACCTCCACTTTGGCTTCCCGGATACCCGCGGGCGCACGCTTCTTCGACCCGTGCGCCTTCTTGTAGGCCTCCGTGTCGGCCTGGTGGATGGGGCATGTTCAGTGGTCATGGTTGAAGCCTTTCTTCCTCCCATAACACACGAAACAGCCCTGAGGGTGAGCTCGTACGAACTCCCCAAAGGACAGCGGAGGGTCGCCAATGCGGCGAGGATCCCTCTTCTCCTTCTTCTTCCAACCCTGCTGCAGGGGCTTCCAGCTTCCCCGGCTGGTCCCCGCGTTCAGGTTGTTGGCCACGAAGGCACAAACGGCCATCTCGGCTGGCTCATCGTCGTCGTCATCGTCGACGAGAGCTTCATCGCCATCGGCTCCCGCTGGGTCCATGGCAGCTTCCCCGCCAGGCCCCTCGCCAACGTAGTTGACGTCGCGGTCGCCGGGCCTCAACCCGGGGGTGTGTTGGAGGTTCCGGTACTCCTTGAGTACCTCCTCTCCAACCCACTCCAGGATCCCGTCGCAGCTCATCCGCGCCGGGATAGCCTGCAGACTGATGGTCTGGCCGCTCACGTCACACTCGTCAAGGCGCCACATCGCGGTCTTCTCGCGATTGCCCGAGACGATGATGAGGAGAGCGTTCCCCAGGGAGTGCCGTTTGACATCCCGGGCCACGTTCTTCCTCGTCCAAGCCACCACGTTCGTATGATACATTTTGGGGAGCATCATCTTGACCGTGTGGTTGGACTTTGCCCTCTTGGCTTCCTCCTTGGTGACCCTCTTGATCCATGCTTCCGGCAGCATGGAGAGCAGGCGAGCCTGCTCGTCACCCTCGTTCCGGTCCTCCACGTTGCGGCAGAAGAAGGTGTATTGCCCCCGGAAGTCTCGCCAGTCCCGTAGGCGGATCTCCCGTCCATTATGCTGAAGCTTGATGGACGTTCACCGCTTGGCAGCCACCTGCGGAGCGTCCACCCGCTCCTGCTCGTTGAGCCACTTCTTGGCTTCCTTGAGGGTCTTCATTTTCCCCTCCTTGGTCGCAACGAAGTATAGCTCTTGGAGCACTTCCGGCAGGCGGTACCTGAACCGTCTGAAGACATATTTCTCCGCATCTGCGGGATCCATGTCCTCAGTGACGGTCACCCCCCAATCGTCCAGCTTCTCCAAGAAGCGGTCGAGGTTGAGGGGGTTGCCATCCTACATGGGGGGCTTGATGTCCTTCAGGTCTTCCCACACGGCGGCATCCGCGGCCTTAGAGACCATGAACGCCGGCCGCGAGGTCGACCGAGGTTCCCATCGGCCTCTCCCACGGACTCCCACGGCCGCCACTTCCATCTCCTCCCCGGTATCCGCGTGGCTACGCCGTGGTTCCTCCATGTACCCTGAACCTAGATGTTCACGCCGTACTCCTTCCATGTATGCCTCCTCATCACGGCGCCGGCGGCTGCGTTCAGCAACCTCCCGTCGTACAACACGCGGCGGGGAAATGTCGAACTCCTCCAGGTCCAGGTCCAGGTCCTCACCTCCGCCGACATCCCACTCCACGTCTCCTCTGGGGACCTCATCCCTGAGTCCACCATAACGTTTACCAGCCATTGGGATTGGCTTCGGGGCTGGTGCGGGGCGTCGGGGGCGTACCGGTGTCCGCGGTGGAGCACGGGGGTTGTGGTACTGCGAGCTGGGCCACTCATCCCGCCAATCCTCACTGCCACTGCCGGGCGGCACGCGCTCGTTGCGGCGGCCCGCGCTGTGGTGAGAGGGGGCGCTGAGAGAGGGGGCACTGGCGCTGGGGCAACTCCTGGGGGCTCCGCCGGGGGCGTGGGGTCTGCCTGGACCTGGTCCGGGTCCCCAGCCGTCGTCCGAGGAGCCAGACTCCAGGGGTGGGTGGTCGCTGCTGACGCTCCCACGGCCTTCCAGCACGTCCAACCTCTGCTGCAGGCCGCTGACGACCTTGTTCAGCTGCCTGGTCTCGCTCCTGGCGATGTCCAGCTGCCTCTGGGTTGCGGTGGCGACGTTGGCGCTCTTGACCATCTCGATCTTGGCGATGTCCAGCTCTCTCTGTGCGCGCGCGGCGACCCTGGCGATGCGAGTCATCTCGCCCTTGCCCGTGTCTACCTCGAGTAAGAAAAAGTCACTGCCATGTCTTTCTTGGAGGGCTTGATCCAGGCCAAGCCCCCCTCAAAACCCTTTTGTTGATGCCAAGACGAACTTAAGTGTTTTTATCTCTCTTTTGTTGCCTAAAGTACACTTTCTCAAAGTAACTAGGGTTGTGACCCTAGCCCCCCGTGAGGTTCACCCCTACCACTCAACTGAGCGGAGGTACCTTCCTTCATGGAGGATATACCGAAATAAAACAGGCATTTCATGCTTTAGGCCTTGGAGGTTAAGCCTAGTGGTCCCCCACCCCAAGACCCCTACACTCAATTGTTTCGACCACTTATTGTGGTCCTACGTTGTAACTGTTTCTGATTTCAGTTGCTTGGCCAAGTCATTTTCTGTGTGGTCCTGACATCTATACCCCACATTCCTTAAAGAAGGTCCCTACCAGGACCGGCCCCTGCTGTGCCCCTTCCGCCTATCACCCCTGCCGATTTGCTCCTGATCAACGATTGCATTTATCAAAATCCAGGGTTCCAAATCCAAAAATATAGAAAATAAAATACAATCCTCCTTCAACCCTGAACAGCAACCAGATCCCACAAATCCAGCAAAAATCCAATCCACACTGCGGGCTTCCGTTCAGCACACCGGTCGTCCCACGGTGGCGGGCATGTACAAGAATTTCACCAAAGAGGAAAGCCCTGAAATTGGCATATGAACACAAATAAAGCAAAGTTGGGGAAGAAGGTAGACATACACATTCACAGCCATAAACCCCTCATTCCCTGGACTGAAGACCTTCCCTTGACTCACCAACATATTGCCCTGAACCAGGTCAAATGAGATGGCTGAATGTCATGTGTCACAAGTCAATACAAAAACCCCAAAAATGTGTTCACTCCCAAGCCTCAAAATCCTAGCCCAATAGGGGAGGTGGCATGTCATGATCTAGAGTGACACTCAGGACCATGCCCTACCCTGACATACCCTTGGTTGGACTTGGAGTCGATTGGGCTTGGAGAACTGCCCCATGCTGATGACCTCACAACATGGCAAAATCAGGCAAATCACACCACTATGCCCAAAAGTCAATTATATACTCAAAAATGCATATGGCAAATATCCAAATGCTCCATGCATATGTCAAACCGGAAGGTAATATACAAGGGTGATATAGACCAAAGATTAATGCCCAAGAATATTCCATCATTGGCTCCGAAGCCCTTCCGGTTATGTACATGACATGCTTCACAAGTCAACTCATGAATTAGAGACCTAATTTTGTGAGGCCTCGTGTGCCAATCCAAAGTGACCATGTGATCTGGCATATGGTGAGGTACAACACCGAAGCATATGCCAACATATAAGCAACATACCATAGTTCAGAGATCTTTAGGCACTATACTGTTAGCCGACCAGTTGAGCACATAAAACACAAAAATGAGCAAAATTTGAGGTCAAAAACATGAAAATTATGACCGAATACAAAGTTGTCATGATAGTATATCTCTATGCTCACCCATGATATCCGCGCATGGTTCACTATACAAATGATTGGAACCATTTGCCAACAATTCCCCCATTTGGATCCCCGATCGGGCGCATGGAGATACCTTCGCCACTCGTATTCACATGCCCAATGAGAATGGGAGTGCACTCATGGATCTCTTTGCCAAACATACCATGAGCAATACATACGCGGTAGACTTAGTCTAGCGCTTTGAAGTCCACAATTGTGACATGGGCAAAGCCCTTGTCACGTGTGGCTCCCCATCTCTTCCGCCACACGAAGACATATAACATGGGCGTGAGCATATCGAAGCACATACCATGCATATAACACATACCCTCAAAAGTGGCTCCCACCATGGTATGCCATGCCCCTCCATGGACATAACTTCACGTTAAAAATACGTGGGAACCCAAGAAAAGTATCTATGCAACCCCAACACTCATGCGGTACACTCGAAAGTCGCAAGAAAATATTCGGTTGCACGGTCCAAGAGTTATATATCACTTTCTACCCTCTTGACCATTATCCCTTGCTACACCGGGCATGTGTACACACCAAAGGCGCTTGATGCTTTTACAAATGAAGTTGAGACTGAGGCGCTGGCAACCAAACCTTTCCTATTCTCTTTCCTCACACTCGCGCGTAGATATGGCCCTTCAAAGTGGTCCCACGATTCACTTTTGTTTCCCTTATATCTCCAAGTCAAATGGGTGGCAAGTATAAGGGAAACCTGATTCGGGCATAGGGAAAAGAGTATGACCACTCGAAGAAGACCAAATCAAGTGCGGCGATGTTGAAGTCGAAAATCCGATTTCGACATCGCCAGAAATTCAGATTAAAATTTCGAGTGCATATTTAGAAAATTGCGGAAGCAACGAACCCTTTACTGATGAAATCTGACCCTTCATCGGGGTTTCCGCTGAAATATCTGGAAATAACAGTTAACCAATCGGTTAACGCAAAATGGCGAGCCAACTGACAGTCGCCGATACATTGACCATCAGAACGAAAGACTGAAAAGTTACGGAAACATTATGATAATAAAACCCTGTTGATTCCTGATATTCTGATATATAAATCTCCGCTGGCGGCGCCTCTGTACTGAATATGGCCGCTCGTAGCCGGAATGGCCAAACCTATCACACTATCACATCAGGTTAGGTCAGGTGGATGGGAGAGTATGATATCAGCCAATGGCGGCTTGCCGGCACATAGATACACACCCCAAGTGACCCCAAGATGGCCACGGGGGTCCAAACCGGCTTCACCCCGCTTCTCATAGCGCTGTTACCGCTCGGAAGTCATTGAAGAGAGGACGGGAGGACCCCTATGGGCTCCAACCCCCCCCTCCATGTCCCAAGGACACATGGAGGCCCCACACACGTCGTAGGCGTCCCCCATGCCCCAAGGGAGGGGTGAGGACACTGAAAATCGGTGCCCTACGCCATATCCGGTCTCCTCTTGATCTACAACATGGACCAAGGGGATCAAAGATAGAGAAACGTCGTCGGTCGACCTAAATAAGTATACCACAATGAAATATATATGTGGAGATCCAGTGAAGGGGGTATATGGCCAATCAAGGCCGAAAAAAATCCCCGGATGAACGCCCTCACCCGTCTCCTCAATCACAGAAACAAACAAAACGCCAAGGAGGATCCATTACGGTGCTACTGCAGCAACCAAATGGACCAACACGTCCTTGACATCCAAAGAAATATTCTTTTTCTTCAGATAGTCCATCCAGACCGTGGTGTACCTCATCACAAAACTGCTCGGAGGCTCCCGAGAATCCCTGGATGCGGCGAATCCCTTCCAACGGACTTTATAAAGCCTACCCCCAGGCGTCCCCGGGTCCGGCTTGTCCGCCAGGATCTTCTCAGCGGTGAAGTCGTCGTCCTCACCCTCGTCGTCCGAGTCCACATCGCCGGCCGTGAACTCGAAGGTGACGGGACGTCCGCTGGGGTCTGGTGCTCGGGGACGAAGCTGGGTATGGTCGCGGTCCAGAATCTTGTTATCCCCCACACGAACCGCATACACAGCCTGCCCGACCTTCCGAACGATTACCCCCGGCACATACCAAGATGCCTGCCGATGCCTGGACAGGACATCCTTGTGGTGCCGCTCCACCCACACGGTGTCTTGGAGAGCATACTTCTCGACTTTCCCCTGCTTGAAGTACTTGGCCCTCTTGTCCTGCTCGTCCTGAAGTGCTTTGCATACCTTGGCCGCCGTGTCGTCCGCCTCAGCCATCATGGCGTTCGCATCTCAGGCCACTTTGCCATGGTTCAACCACGGGAGAGTGCGTGACACTCGATCCCGTAGGAACAGGATGCGATGGGGCGACAGTCCAGTGGGCCCCGGAAGGTCGTGATACGCTTGGAGTACCCTCCACAGCGAATTGTACCAATTCCCGCCCGGTTCGTCGATGTGCAGCTGGCGGAACTTCTCGAACAACTGCTGCCCCCCCACCTCAGCCCGGCCATTCGACAGGCTGTGGTATGCCACGGTCTTGGCGTGCCGAGTTCCCATGTGCTTGCACATCGTCTTGAACCACGTCCCCACGAATTGACTGCCCCGATCGCTGCAGATGACAGCCGGGACATCAAAAATCGTCAGCCAATGCCTGATCATGGCATTAGCGACGGTCTTGGCCTGCAGCCCCACTCCATGCTTGTCCTTCTTGTCCTTCTTCTTGGACTTCTTGCAGGGACCGCCATGATATATCCACATTGCCTGTCCACCGCCAGGATGACACAGTCGTAGGTCTCTCCTTCCACGGTGACCTCAGGCATGGCGAATACATCCATGGTCACGGACCGCATAGGGGCCTCCGGTATAGCCGTATACACCGGGTTGCCCGCTGTGGAGTGGTTAGGGCTCTTCGTGGCCCAACACACGGCACAGTCGCTGCAGTACCTATCCAGGATGGCGTAGTACCCCGGAGGGAACTTGAAACGCCACTTCAGGTCCTGCTGCATCTTGTCTCGGCCAGGATGCATGAGCTGGGCGTTGTGCCAATGGTCAATGAGCTCCTCCACTCGGTTCTCGGGCACCAGCAGCTTGTCCTTGAGGAACAACTTGTCCCCATTCTCGGTCAAGCCCTCGGGCCATTCGTCGTCCGACGGGGCGCTCAGGGCATTCCAGTACTTGCTCCAGTGCTCGGATGCCGCGTAGTCATACGACCAGTCCTCTGTGAGCACCGACCTGACTAGCTCTACAGGGGCCACCATCCATTGCTCGAGGGTTTCCTCTCGAATAGCTTGGACGCGGGCACCCCGGAACTTGGCCAGGTCCGTACGATTTGCCATCACCACAAAGCACTTGACCCCCTCTTGCTGCATGGCCTTCTCCATCTCGATGATGCGCTTGGCCTCCTCGGTTTCCTCGGCGTCCCCATGGCTGGATATGTCCATCCAAGCCTTGCCCGCGGGGTAGGCCCAGCGACTGAGGCAATCTGCCACAGTGTTGTCCTTCCCCGGGACGTACACGACGCTGAGGTCGAACTTGGCGAACGTCTCGTGCCATCGGGCCCTCCTAGGCGCTGGTCCTGAGGGGGTGTCGACATGCTCCTTGTGCCAGCTCTGTAGAGACTGGTGGTCCGTGCAAACCACCACTGGCTGCAGTCCGATGTGGCCAGACCACTTCCTGAGCGCACATACAATGGCGTATGTCTCCTTCTCCCTCGCGGTCCATGTTCGGCGTTGGCCCTCCGCCAGGATCCTGCTCCAAAACGCCACGGGAACATGAGTCCCGTCGTCGCGGACTTGCTCGAGGACTGCCCCCACGGCATAGTCCGCGGCGTCTGTCCGTAGCACGAATCCCTTGTCCGGGTCCACCAGGAACAGCCCCAACTGCCCCAGGAGTCGCTCCTTCAGGCGGTTGAACGCATCCTCAGCCTCAGGGGTCCCGACAAGCTTCTTCTTGCTCCCCTTCCGGCCATCGAACTTGCCCACCTGCAACATCATGTGCAGCGGCCCCGACAGTTCTGCATACATCCGGACATAGCCCGAATAGTAATTGCAGAACCCCATGAAGGATCGGAGCTTGCTGATGGTCTGGGGCTTCTCCCAGTGGTGCAGGGACGCCAGTTTCCCAGGCATGGGACGGCGTTGCCCGTGACCAACCACGTGACCCGTGAACTCCACTTCCTTCACGAAGAGTGAGGCTTTGGTGGGCTTGCACACCATGTTGTGCTTGTCCAGCTCGCTGAGCACTCGGCGCAGATCCTTCTCATGCGCTTCGATGAGCTCGTCCTCAGTCATGTTCTCCGTGCCGGATCTGATGATGATGTCATCCACGAAGGGGTCGGCACAGTCCCGGACAGGACCGAGTAGGTCCTCCATCATGCGCTGGAAAGCGGCGTTGCCATTTTTGGCGCCCATGGGCACCACTTTCCACTGCATCGGCCCCAACGGCGTCGACATCGCTGTGCAGGGCCTGGAGTCTGGGTGTAGCGGCATCTGGTGATAACCGTGTTTCAGGTCCAACACCGTGAAAATCCGCTTTTTCTGTTGTTTTTGGAGGATGGAGTCGATCAGGGGAAGCGAGTACGAGTCGTGCTCGGTCTGCTCGTTCAAACCTCTGTCATCAACCACCAACCTCCACTCGCCCTTCTCCTTCTTGGGCACGATGAAGGCTGGGCTGGCCCACTCACTGTCGGAGGGTTCGATCCATCCCCGCTCAATGAACTCGGCCAACAGCTTCTTCATGGCCTCGGCCCGATCGCCCTGAAGTTGGTACTCCCGATGACGATAGATCTTGGGGTTCGGCTTCAGCTTGATCCTCGCTGTGCCAAACCTCCCACAGTCTGGAGGGTTCTTGTTGGCGACGCCACTGAATAGCCGCGGATAGGCATTGATCCGCCTCTCCTTCAGCTCGGCGACCTTCGGGTTCTCCTGAGCCTCTTCAGCCGCTTGCTTCGGTATCGGTACAACCGACCGCACTGCGGTATAGGCCTCTTCTGGGTCCGAGTCTGACTTCTCCTCGTCCGATATGCCGTCTTCATCGTCGTTGGTCGCGATTCCCACCGATAATCTTCGAAAATTTGCGGCCTCGGGCTGGTGCTCGTCGCTACCGGTTCCCACTCTTGGAAAACCCCACGTTGGTGGGTCCGACCCAACCTGACCATCGTATTGGCCCGCGATGTGATCCATGACCCTCGCCACGAACTCATCCTTCTCGTACTTGCCGGTGACCAACATCTTGTCATCCCACCAATGCGGAGATGTGACCATGGCACGCCTCTTCTTGACTGCCACACGGTCGTGCATCCCCATCCGCATGTAGTTGACGACGTCGTCGATCTGGGCGCGGGACAGGACGTCAATGCCATCAATTGGCTGATCCGTCCCCTCCTTGGGCTCAAACATGACCTTCATGGGCACCGCCTCTACCCTACGGATGAATGCTTCATCACTCGTGGGCTGGGCTTGCGCCCCATCCACCAGGAAAGCCTTGGTACCCCACGCTTGACCCGGGGAGGGCATTAATACACCCTTGGCGTCGATAAACAACTCCTCTTCTGGCCCGAATGACATCTCGCTCAGGGTGATGGAGTCCAGCGTCGACTTGAGACCCTCCAGCGGACATGGGGTGGATCCTACGCCGGTTATGACCTGGATCCCCTTCGCCCTATCCGCGGTGATCTTCCCCACCGTACGTCTGGTATTGTCCAGGGAGCCATGCCAGTACATGGGTCCCCACTCCTTCAAACCCCAATGCCTGTGCCAGGCTGAGTCTCCTCGATGCCAATGCCTCCTACACTTCCGCAAAAGTGGGGCATCCCGGGAAGCGAAGACGTCCGTCTCGGGCGCTTCGGCTCCCAGCGTCTGGATCATCCTGTCATACACCTGCGGCGCCATTCCATACACCGTGAGCTGAACTCCGCGGTCTCCTCTGGACTTGGCACCCACAGCTTGCACTGCTCGGACGATCCGATCCTCTTCCTCAGCACTCCATTTGGATGATCCGCATGCATAGTCCGTGGACAGCCATGTGAGGCATTCATCATCCTCCCGGACCAGCGTTGCACAATGGGGAAGGGCTCCAATGGAGTTTGCCACCATGAAGTCATACCCCATGATCATATCCCAATCGGTAATGTCGGCCACATAGAAGTTCCCGGATAGAGTGCTTCTCTTCGCCAAATCAGGGCGTTTCAAGCGCTCATGCTCCCAGAATTCCATACTGATAGTGGCCTCAGGGGTGCCACCACCCATAATCTCTCCGTTGGCGACCTTCAGGCGGACCGGTCTCCGGCTGGGCTGCAGGAGTTCCTCCTTGAACAACCCTCTCCGGACCAGGCTCACCTGGGCACCCGTATCCACTAACACATCCACCACCTTCTCCTCTTGTCCGCACCGTACTCGCACTTTCAAGTGCAACTGCCGCTCGTCGCCATGAGGTGTATGGAAGACTCTCACGGCATGCAACTCTAGCACGTCTGGGTGCATCAGGACTTCAAGGGTATGGTCACGGATGGTGTAGATCTTGGGTTGGTCCTGCCCGTCCACGGGGCTCTCCGTGGTCGCTCCTTCCTTCTTGCCATGTCCCGTACCCACATGTACTTCCCTTGGCAGGGCGCTCCAGGGGTTGGGAGTGGCGAAACTCAGTGGTTTTGGCTCTTCCGGAGCCTTCTTCGGCACCCGATGTGCCTTTGCTTTCTCTCGGATTCCACTGATTTTCGGAGGAGAGACCTCCGAGGTCCCACTCCCGTGGGGGCTCCTCTAGACTTGGCTTCCCGCAGCCCCTTCCGGCTGCGATCCGCCAGGACCTTTTCCACCGCGTTGCTGGGCTCTGAGTTCCTCCAACGTCCTCAACATGTCCTCAGCAACCTCCTCGATCGACCTCACTCCTCGGTCTTGGCCAGGTCCACCACCATAGCCTCTTCCTCCGCCTTTTTCCTTGGCCTTTGCCTTGGCCTTTTCCCCCATTCCCGCCCTTCGCCTTCCAATCGGAAATCCGCTGCTCCTTGGGCTTCCTCTCGGGGTGGGCGGCGAAGTAGGCCTTCTTGTCCGCCTCATACAACTTGCACTGACGGTGGTCGTGTGCATGGTTGTTTCCCTTGCCGTAACAGACCCAGCACCCGTCGTGCTGAGACCTGTACTCCCGGAACGAGAGCGGTCGGTTCCCGATCCTCCTTGGCTCTTTGCCCCTGGGTCCCACTTGGCTCCATCTGGACCGATCCTGCCCATGGTTCTTCACGTTGTGCGCCACAAACGCGAAGAAATGGGCCTCCTCGTGATCCTCCCGGGACCAGTGGTCTTGGCCACTTCCACTACCATCCTCCGCAGAGTTGGCCGTGTCCTCCTGGACCTCCCGATGATGGCGGTCTTCTCGGTGGCCTCGTTGTCCATGACCATGTCGATCCTGCACGTGGGCCTCGTTCTTCGCATTGAGCTTCAACTCCACCGTGATGTACTTCACGATCTCGTCCAGGCTCATGCGGGCGAAGATGACCTGCATCCTCAGCGGCTCCCCGCGCCTCCACTCCACGTTGTTGAGGCGCAGCAACCTTTGCCCCATGGAGTCTCCAAATACCTCCACGTACACGGCGTTCTTCAGTCCCAACATCCGGTTGGGCTCGCCCAGGTTCTGCCTGAAGAACTGCATGATACCGGCATGGGTATCCTCCGCCGCCATGATCCCCACCGCCACCTGCTTTCTGGCGCGCTTCTTCTCTTCCTCCTCCACTCTCCTCTTCCAGTGGCCGGGGAGGACGTCCCTCAGGAGGTGGTGGATCTCGCTGGCCTCGTTCCAGTCCTCCACCAGCTTGAGGCATCTGCGGTACTTCCGCAGATACCGGTTCCACTCCCGGACCCGCAACTCACCGCGGTCCAGCGGCAGCGGGATGGACCACAAGTCCTCCAGCTTCTGGTTTGGAGCGTCCACCCGCTCCTCATCCTCCAACCACTTGAGGCAGGCCTGCTCTGTACGGATCAGTCCTTCCCGGATCTGATCCCGCAGCTCCTCCTTCAGGTCCTGCGCCAGCCGGTGTGGGAATGTCCGGCATACCCACTTGTCCCGCGGCGCTCCCCGCATCTCGCCGACGACCTCCTCGGCGAAGTTCTCCCAATCAAGGATGAAGTCGTCCAGGTTGGAGGGGTTGCCATCATAGTAGGGGATTTTGATTCCCCTGAGGTCGTCAATCCTGATGGCGTCTCCGACGTCCCCAGCCACCACTCCACCGAGACGGATACCACCTGTGGCCGGGGGGTGTGAGTACACTCCCCGTACATCCCTCTCCTCCATGGAGTGCGGTCCAGTTGGGCCTGAACCCATGGGGTTTGGAATGCGGGAAGGACTTGCTCCATCGGCCGTCCATATCCCCGTATTGGGGTCCTTCGCCCACAGGTTTCCGCTTGGATGGCCTCGCCCATGTCCGTCGGCGCTTCCCATGGTTCGCCCCTGCATGGTCTGGCTCTGGATCTCCTCTTCCGCATAAACTACCATATTCGTCGTGAGCGATAGATCCTGGGCGGCATGGGACATCTGTACCGTCAGGCTCCTCGGGTCCGTGGTTACGTGCCTCTCCCGCATGGACCCAGCCGGTGCCGTGTGTTCCCCGAGCATTGTGGATTCGCTGAACATGGGAACAAACGGCAGCGCACCCGGGTCAACACGCGGAGGCGCGTAGGGTGCCTCTGCGGGGCCGCCCGTGGGTTTATCCATGGCGCTCCGGAGGGTCTTAACCCGCTCCACCAGCTCTGCCGCAGCCGGCTTTGCCGGGAGCTCCGGACCCGAGGCGAGGGGCTTTAGCTCCTCTAGCCTTTTCAGGCGTCCCGACATGTCCTCCACCACGTGGAGGAGGCTGTCCACCACTCCCTGCTGCTTCTCCAGGGCCAGCTCCAGATTCTCCCGGTACCGGTCCCGTTCCGCTCGCAGCTCCTCCATGTCTTTCTCCGCGGCCGACTGGTCATCCAGGATCCCCGCGACGTCTTCCTCTAGACCGTCCTTCGCGTTGTCCAGGCGGTCTAGGCGATGCACGATGGCGTCCATCCCCATCTTTGGGTACTTGCCCATGAGGAAGGACACGTGCTCGCAGTGGCACTCAGCCTGCTTTCCGCCTGATCCGGCGCATCCCGCGGTTCCCGGCACCTCAGACTCGTTGCCCATGGGCGTATCACCTATGGCGTCCGTCTCTGGTCCCGTGTGCCGGGGCACAGGTGCCGTCCGGGCCCTGGCTGGCCTCTCCAAGCCCTCGGCGTCGTGCTGCAAGGCGGGCTCGGGGGCCGTGTGCGCCCTGGCGATCGGCGCGGGCGTCTCCTCCGACTCCGAAGGTGGCTCATAGGCTGTCTGATAGCCCTCAGAGTGCCCCTCGGACTCCCACAGCCTGACCGGACCAGGGTCCGTATCCATAGCCCCGGCGTCCCTTGCCGCGGACTTGGGTGACCCGCGTTTCCAGTAGCGCCGGGCCCGTCCTCCACTGCTGCCTGAATGGCAGGCCTCATCAGAGTCCTCCGCGGCGGAGCGGAGGTTGCATGCCTTTCGGCAGCGACGCTCACACATGGAGACCAGGTCCTCCATGTCACGTCCTCCTCTTCCCGAATGTCGTACTTCTCTTCGGGCTTCTACTTCCGGAGTTCGCCATGCTCTTGAACGTCTCGGTTCTTCTATGGCTCCAATCTCCGGCGTGGTCTCCACCGAGTCCACAATACGCACCCGGGGCATACTTGGGCAGGGCTCATAGGGGCCCAAGTCCCCGGGTCGGCGGTAAGTAGGGGCAGCAGGTACACCTCTGCTACCATAAAGAAGGTCCCTACCAGGACCGGCCCCTGCTGTGCCCCTTCCGCCTGTAACCCCTGCCGATTTGCTCCTGATCAACGATTGCATTTATCAAAATCCAGGGTTCCAAATCCAAAAATATAGAAAAAAAAATACAACCCTCCTTCAACCCTGAACAGCAACCAGATCCCACAAATCCAGCAATAATCCAATCCACACTGCGGGCTTCCGTTCAGCACACCGGTCGTCCCACGGTGGCGGGCATGTACAAGAATTGCACCAAAGAGGAAAGCCCTGAAATTGGCATATGAACACAAATGAAGCAAAGTTGGGGAAAAAGGTAAACATACACATTCACAGCCATAAACCCCTCATTCCCTGGACTCAAGACCTTCCGTTGACTCACCAACATATTGCCCTGAACCAGGTCAAATGAGATGGCTGAATGTCATGTGTCACAAGTCAATACACAAACCCCAAAAATGTGTTCACTCCCAAGCCTCAAAATCCTAGCCCAATAGGGGAGGTGGCATGTCATGACCTAGAGTGACACTCAGGACCATGCCCTACCCTGACATACCCTTGGTTGGACTCGGAGTCGATTGGGCTTGGAGAACTGCCCCATGCTGATGACCTCACAACATGGGAAAATCAGGCAAATCACACCACTATGCCCAATAGTCAATTATATACTCAAAAATGCATATGGCAAATATCCAAATGATCCATGCATATGTCAAACCGGAAGGTAATATACAAGGGTGATATAGACCAAAAGTCTATGCCCAAGAATATTCCATCATTGGCTCCGAAGCCCTTCCTGTTATGTACATGACATGCTTCACAAGTCAACTCATGAATTTGAGACCTAATTTTGTGAGGCCTCGTGTGCCAAGCCAAAGTGACCATGTGATCCGGCATAGGGTGAGGTACAACACCCAAGCATATGCCAACATATAAGCAACATACCATAGTTCACGAATCTCTAGGCACTTTACTGTTAGCCGACCAGTTGAGCATATAAAACACAAAAATGAGCAAAAATTGAGGTCAAAAACATGAAAATATGACCAAATACAAAGTTGTCATGATAGTATATCTCTATGCTCACCCATGATATCCGCGCATGGTTCAATATACAAATGATTGGAACCATTTGCGAACAATTCCCCCATTTGGATCCCCAATCGGGCGCATGGAGATACCTTCGCCACTCGTATTCACATGCCCCATGAGAATGGGAGTGCACTCATGGATCTCTTTGCCAAACATACCATGAGCAATACATACGCGGTAGACTTAGTCTAGCGCTTTGAAGTCCACAATTGGGACATGGGCAAGGCCCTTGTCACGTGTGGCTCCCCATCTCCCCGGCCACACGAAGATATATAACAGGGGCGTGAGCATATCGAAGCACATACCATGCATATAACACATACCCTCAAAAGTGGCTTTCACCATGGTATGCCATGCCCCTCCATGGACATAACTTCACGTCAAAAATACGTGGGAACCCAAGAAAAGTATCCATGCAACCCCAACACTCATGCGGTACACTCGAAAGTCGCAAGAAAATATTCGGTTGCACGGTCCAAGAGTTATATATCACTTTCTACCCTCGAGACCATTATCCCTTGCTACACCGGGCGTTTGATGCTTTCGATTTTAAGTTGAGACTGAGGCGCTGGCAACCCAACCTTCCTTATTCTCCTTCCTCACACTCGCGCGTAGATATGGCCCTTCAAAGTGGTCCCACGATTCACTTTTGTTTCCCTTATATCTCCAAGTCAAATGGGTGGCAAGTATAAGGGAAACCTGATTAGGGCATAGGGAAAAGAGTATGACCACTCGAAGAAGACCAAATCAAGTGCGGCGATGTTGAAGTCGAAAATCCGATTTCGACAACGCGAAAAATTCAGATTAAAATTTCGAGTGCATATTTCGAAAATTGCGGAAGCAACGAACCCTTTACTGATGAAATCTGACCCTTCATCAGGGTTTCTGCCAAAATTTCTGGAAATAACAGTTAACCAATCGGTTAACGCAAAATCGCGAGCCAACTGACAGTCGCCGATACATTGACCATCAGAACGAAAGACTGAAAAATTACGGAAACATTATGATAATAAAACCCTGTTGATTCCTGATATTCTGATATATAAATCTCCGCTGGCGGCGCCTCGGTACTGAATATGGCCGCTCGTAGCCGGAATGGCCAAACCTATCACACTATCACATCGGGTTAGGTCAGGTGGATCGGAGAGTATGATATCAGCCAATGGGGGCTTGCCGGCACATAGGTACACACCCCAAGTGACCCCAAGATGGCCACGGGGGTCCGAACCGGCTTCATCCTAACCAGCACCATTACACCCAAAAGAGTGCACATGAAGTGCCTAAGGCAACCTCTGAGGCAAGAGTCAGACCAATTTTCATATAAAATCTTTTGTATTATCCATTTATCATTGAACCTTTGTGTATAAACCTGCTTTGTCTATCTGCAGCCCTTCTGTGTTACACTGGATTACGAAACCAATCATTGATTCGATCCACATCCTGTTCTTGCTCTACTTGCTGCTCTGGTTTGGGTTTTCAACTACAAAACCTGCAGGAATACATCAAAATATCTAGGGCATAATTCAAGGACATCTTTCCGGTAGCAGAGACAGACCCTTGTGACCTTTTGAACCGACCCTGAGAAGGAGTGCAGCACAAAAGCTCAACAACAAGTTCATCATGTCCACGCCAAGCGTCAGGACCTGGCCCATCAGAACTGTCCAAGTGCAAATGGGCAGCATGGCCCACCCAATGAGTGAACCACCTTACCGAGCTCCACATCATCTCAGTGGCGCATCTGGGTCCCAAGGAGATCCAGAACGCAGAAGGGCGGAAGAAAATAAAGGCCCTACCACCGAGGCCTTAGCAGCACACGGTGGAGACAGCTTCAGTCACCTCCACAGACGTGTAGCTGCCTCAGTATCCAGATCCAATTATCCGGCTTCATCCTCTACAGCGATTGAAGGACCTGAGGAGTATGAGGAACTGAGGAAGAAGATGGATGAGTACATCCTACATGAGGAGTACTACAAATCCATCCGTGGGGAAGATGGAGAGGAGCCATTGGCTGTACATGGATCCAGACCACGTACAGACCTGGGGTCCTACGCACACTCTGGTCCTCCGTCCACTGCATTCCTGCCAAGACGACTAAGACCTGAGTATCCAAGACCATGTTGTCCAACCCCAAGGGTTCCCGAAGTGGGCCCGACTTGAGTCGAAGAACAACATCATCCAAGGCCAACCTACGGTGCCCTGGATCATACGGCCGAGCTGTTGGCCAAACTCCTGTCTGGATCAGAAGATCCAGATGTGACGGCCCTATCGGAGGCCATTAAGGCTAAACTGGGTATTGCAGAACCCTTACCCAAGCAAGAGTTGCCCTCTCTCTCTCTCCAGGACTGAGTACCCTGGCCGAAGATCTCAAGAGATCAAGGGTCTCAAGGCTGTTGCCTAAGGTCACCTGCCCCAGCCCCTTTCACCCCCGTGCCGGGACAGTGCCTATGGCTGATCTACAGGACGTGCCTGTCACAGAGATTGAGAGAAGAGGCCTGTCAGCCCTGGCACCTCTTGCCGGCGTGTCGCCTTCAGGCCTAACTCCGGGGGGTGGGAAGACGGGCAGACCAATTGCCCAGGCAAACATCCAGCTGGAACTGCCGGAGTTCGACCCCAAAAATCTGCCCGAATGGGCAGAAGAATTTGCAGAGTTCCTTTTGTTGACTGGCCAATCCCATGTGGATGTGGCCACCAAATGTTCACTGCTAAAACGCTCATGCAAAAAGAAGTTTTTGCAAAAACAGGTGAAACAGATTGTAGAAAACCTGTTCTACCTGAGCAGAGGTACTCCTGAGGTTGGAGCAAACATTCCCAGTCTATGAGACTGACCTCAGCGTACGCACACAGATCAAGGAGCTACCTATGCTCCCTGAGCTTCCATCCGCTGCGCGAATTTCTGAGTATGTGTGCGACTTGGAGTACTTTTTTTTTGAGGATGAACGTGGGCTCCTACGGAGCCACTGAGCCCCACCTGTGGCTCATGAGTAAGATCCCCCTGCGTACGTGGGATGATTGCCGCTCCACCTCTGAGAGGAAGAGCAGGACCCACTCGTACGATGAACTGGTGGATCTCTTGATTGAGCTAGCTCTTGAGAGTGAGAATGACTCCCACATGGAGAAATTCCTCAAGAAGCATTTCGGACGAGGTGGTACCCCTACCCCCGAACGTGGCGAAGGGAAGGGGAATAAAAATCCCACTAACACCAACCAGGGAGGTGGTAAAGGGAGGGGCAACCTACGTGCCATGAACGAGGTTCAACCTGATGCAGGCACACCCCCCCTGTTCTACTGCAGACATGTCAATGACAAGGGGGGACCTTGTCATGCCTCTGACTGCGATCTCCGCAGTGGCTGTATGCTGCAGATGAAACGTCAGCAGCATACCAAAGATGGGAAAACTGTGACCCATCAAGACCATTTCAGGTGTACCATCACCTGTGGTTACTGTGGCAAACGTCGTCACTACGAGGACGAATGCCACATCAAGAAACGCGAGAGTGACAAACTCAAGCGTCAGGAGGCGGAACGCCAGAAGACCCAGACGCCCGCCAGAAATCCCCCGAATGGGGAGAAAGGTGGTAAAGGAGGTGGCAAGGGGGGTGGCAAAACTGGACCCCCTAACCCCCAGAGTCGCTCATCAGCGCCTGTTGCTACACCCACTCCTGCTGCTACACCCGCTCCTGCCGCAGGTGACCCTAAGAAACGCCCCCAAGGGGATAACGCTACCCCTGAGGGGAATAATTCCAAGAAGAGGCGCTTGGCCTGGATGGCCAAGTCCCTCATGGCTGCAGGGGTGGATGTGAAGTTCCCTGATGAGGAATAGGGGGGCGGCTCCGAAGAGGAGGACTTGGTTTTCTGGATCCTCGTGAAAATCGGGGATCAGGTTCTTCGAGCGGTGCTTGATACCGGTGCAACGCTTTCCATAGTGGCCCGGCGCCTGCTTAAGACTTTCAGGAAAGCAAAGACCGTGGCCATAAGAGTAGGGGATGGGCGTACCATCCATTCCTTGGGGGGGGGTCGATGTGACTATATGTCTGGGCGACGAAACGGTGACCCAACACTGCAGAGTGTTGGACACTGACGCCTTTGACATCGTCATTGGCACCGACTTTCTACGAAGAAACCCCCAGGTAAAAATGCTGTCCCTACAGCGTCCCTATTCTTTGCACTGTGACTTTGGCAGTGGGCTATTCTCCGTTCCTTTGGAGCTGTCAGGACAAAAAGAGTCTTGGCTGCGCTACGCAGCCAAGACGAACTATCGTACTGAAAAGTACCAACTGGCCCGTCACGTTCTTGAAAATGGACTGGCGGCCCTTCAGGTAAACCTGGATGAGATCCAGGTGGAATTGTTTGCGAGCCAACAACAGCACATCATGCAGTTGTACTGCTCGAAACAACTGAACAATGCTTTCCGTTTCTTCTGGAAAGCAATGGGCCTAGCGTATGCTAACCCTCCCTTCTCCCTGCTCGCGAAGGTTCTAACCAAAATCACTTATGAGGGAGGAAGGGTTGTTATGTGCACCCCTGACTGGGGTTGCTCTGGTGAACATGCTTACTGGCGCCGTATGCTAGATCGAATGACCGTGGGAAGAGTGCCTGAGGACTCAGACACAGCTATGCAGGCCCCTGAGTGGGCCAGTTTCCTGTCCATCGGCGATGGATCTCTCAATCCTGTACCCCTGTGTGACCTAGACCAGGTGCTACTAAAAGAGGTCATGGCCGAAAATCGTGGCCTGACCCTTTATGATTTCAAAAATCGATCTCCTGAGCACCTATCTGCCACACTTACAGGGTGTGAGTCTCCTGATGACTATCTGGAACCTGCAGCTGTAAAAGAGGATGCTGATGACAAACTGTCTGAGATCGCCAGCACTATTCCCTCTTTTGATCCCAGCTGTGTTGACCTAAAACATAGTGCTTTCCTAGCCCAGCTGTTGCTAGAGGAGGTAGATCTAGAGTCAACCTCTGAACCCGCTTCCCCTGTTGGGAAGCCAGTGCTACACATGCAGCCTGTGCACACAAGTGAACCCGTGGCCCGGAGTGCTGATGCTCTGGCGCGGCCTGCTGCTAATAACATGCCATAGTCTGAGGTAGGTGGGTAGGTGCACTCGGTCGTGGAGAGGCGCCCCATGGTTCCCCCTGGCGTCGCCCCTGTGACGAACAGGAAGAGGCTTCGCGCGTGAAGAGGGGAGGCGGCTTACTTCCCGCTAGACCTGACTGTTGGCCCCCAACAAAGAGGCCCCGGGCTACGCCGGGAGGGCTGATCGCCGCCACCCTAGTGACCCCTTTTGCACACCTTTGAGCGTAGCGGTTGAACAGCGGTTGAACCCAGTTGAACAGCATGTTGCTGTTCAACCCCCCAGTTGAACTCGGTTGAACGCGGTTGAACAGTTCAACTGGCCTATCGCGCCAATCGGTGGCGCGTGCTCACGCGATCACGCGTTCAACAGTGGTTAATTAATATACATGACGCATTGAATTGAAGAATATTTAATTTCACCTTTGTGCAATATGGTAGTGTCACCAAAAATAACGTAACAATAAGAACAAATTAGAGCACCAAGAGATTCCCCATTGTGGTTTCTTACTTGTATGCAAGGATCCCTCTCATTTTACAATCAAAAATGCCAACGTCAAACTTGAAGCAATGTATTGCAGATCACTACACTGGATTACAATCGGATGAATTGATGAGTGATTTGGTCAACTTGTTCACCGCATCCAAGGGTGGTCGTACACTATGGGAACGCCTCAAGACTAGAATGGGTAGTGGGCGGCGTAGTCGACGCAATGACCGGAAGGTCATGGAAAGGGTGTTTACACCCAAGGATGCCGTCCGGTTGATCCTTGACTTGGAAATGCCGAAAAATAGGTGCTCTACATGTCCTACATGCATACCATGGTGCGTTGCATGTATGCAAGGAGCGTTCAACCGTATGCGAGATGCGTTCAAGTGTGCGGTTGAACACATATGAAACAAATGCGACTCATGTTTGTGCAACATAGAGTGCCTACCTAGGTTTCATCGAACTATCATGTATATGTCTTCTTCCACATGCAATTTTGGCCCCATTTACATGCTACCATCAAGTGTTTTTTCATGAAAACAACAAATTGAACATTTGTTAAAGTCATGTTCAACTGCCCGGTTGAACAAGTTGAACGATTTCAACCAACGCTCACGTTGTGCACCAACGTTCACGTTGTGCGCGTCACTTTGTTCGAATTAACATGCCTCAAATTTAGGTACAAGAATCTAATATCTTGGGCCAACCGGCGAACAAAAGCTGCCCAAGAAAAGTTGGATGTTCATTGGGTGCACCCATTTCCATCTTTCAAGCGTATGCACCGTGAATGGCAACGATTGGGTAAGGCGCAAAAATTGGAAACCACTATTCACGTGGTCGACGAGGCAGAGAGCTCAACATCACCCTTCCGAGAAGAGCCAAAAGTCCACGTCCCCATTCGTGGACTCTTGAAGCCTCCACCAAAGGCAATTCCACAAGCAAAGGGAGGAAGTGCAAGCCCAAAGGTTTTGCTCCTCCAAGCGCAAACTGCGCTCAAACAAAGGGTGCAAGACAAAACCGACAAGAAGAAGAAGAAGGACGGGCGGGGAGTGCATTCCAAAAAGCGGCAACGGGTGGCAACGTCAGCGGACTCGTCGTCCGACTCAAAAGGGTCAAGTGCAAGCCAATTGTCGGACAATGATGAGGGGTGGACACCTCCCAAGAAAAAGGAGGCTCCCAAGGCAAACAAGAAGAAGAAGATCGAAGCAAAACCAAAGAAGGACAAAAAGGACAAGGACAAGAAGGAGAAGGCATCTCTGCGGCCCAAAGACGCCAACAACGCAAATGTGGGAGCAAAGGAAGGACAACGGTCAACACCGAACGTGACGGAGGCAAGTGGCGCGACGGAGGCAAGTGCCGCGACAGAGGCAAGTGGCGCGATGGAGGCAAGTGGCGCAATGGAGACAAGTGCAAGCACAAGTACCACGGTGCAAGCAAGCGCACCAGCGGAAGAGGTGATGTCCCCATGTTCCTGCGTATGCATATGCCTCTACATTTGGTTGCAATGCGCCTTCACAACGTCGAAGCATGCCGGTGCTATAGTGTGTGGCGGTACGTCGTGAAATACGGTTGAACACGGTTGAACACTTCAACCGGTCGGTTGAACACGGTTGAACGCGGTTGAACTCGGTTGAACTCTCTGCAACGCTTTTGCATAGGAGATGGTGAAAGTGCAACGATTGGAGGAAAAACGGCGCCTCGACGAGAAGCGCCAAGAGGCACGTGAGAAGTTCGGGTTGCCAGCGGGATCCGCAGTACGGTGGGTGCTGACCGAGGGTCCAGACAAGCGCCACCGCATCGCAGTGGGCGCCGTGGCAAAGCCAACGAAGGACGACCCCAAGCCACGGAAGGGGGAGGAGATGGTGAAACTCCCCCCCCAATGGCCCGGAGAGCAGAGTGAGGCCAACGTCACGTGGCCAGTCATTGTGCGCCTCCGCCACACAGCGTTCACGAGCGAGGATGAGGCAAAGGCCATGTTGGCGAAGTGGGAGGAGAACATGGAGAAAGCGACCAAGGAAACCGAGAGCGGAGATGCAAGACATGGAGGCCACGACAAGGAAACCGAGAGCGGAGATGCAAAACATGGAGGCCAAGACGCGGCAACCGAGAGCGGAGATACAAAAGATGGAGGTCAAGATGGGGCAAGCACGGAAGCAATCGCAAGCACGGAAGCAATCGCGGGAAGTACCACCAATGCGTCGGACAATGGCACCAAGGAGGACTCCGAGGATCCCATGAAGGAGAGCACTTCAAATGACGTGGACGATTCCAACAAGGAGGGCATGTCCGTGGAGGATTCGAACAAGGAGGGCACGTCCGTGGACGATGCCAACAAGGAGGGCATGTCCTATGCCCTCAACAACCCCAAGGTGGAGCACGATGCCAAGGAGAATGAACGACCTCATGTTGGAGATGATGCAAAGGAGGAAGGTGGACCTCAAGACGGCATGCACGAAGGTGGGAGCGAAAGGGCAATGGCGAGCACAAGGGAGAAGGAGTGTGCCGATGATGGGAAGGAGGAGGTCGGACCGGAGACGCAAGCGCTATGGGCCGTGGACTCAAAGTGACTAGCCGACAAGGTCCATGAAGCCTTACAAGGCTTGAAGGGATGGCTCCACAAGAAGAAACATGGAGGAGAGTACCGCCGGATCCTATGGGGAGCAACAAGGAAGTTTCCGACGTTTACACACGTGGGCATGTCTAAGAGGACACATGATGATGCACATGTTGTGCGCCTTGTAAATAATTTCCTCACGGTTTGTTTACCGTCCCTCAGTTACACCGCAATTTCCATCGTGTGGGGCAACGGATGTGCACCCATGGATGTACACAAACATCCAAGGGATGACTCCGCGTTGAGTGGGGTGGTGGCGGTGGGTGATTTCCGTGGTGGTGGTTTCTTTACTACGGCGTGGATGGGTGGTGGGGGGGAGGGGGGGGCGCAGCGTCAAGCATGGATGCAATGTGGGCGTCAAATTGTGCAAGGGGTTGTTGTGGATGCACGAAAGGGGGTGATTTTCAATGCGTGGCGTACGCATGGGCCGGAGCGATGGGAGGGTGAAAGGTATGCCATTGTGGCGTATACATCTATCGCGTGGCACCGCCTTCCCGCTCCGATGCGCACTGAACTCCTGGACCTGGGGTTCCCATGGTGACAGGCACTGGGATTGTTCATCCAATTTGACGTGAATTGTTGGTGCCATTGTTGTGTGATTGCGATTACGTGCGGCATTTCTCCTAACGCGCTCCAGTGTGTGTTCAACCGTGTTCAACCGTGTTCAACCGTGTTCAACCGCGCGGTTGAACACGCAGTTGAACATGGCCGAACGCGTATGGGCGGCAATATGAAAGTAGCAGAAAATCCATGGTTTTGTGGTTATAATTGATTTGGATAAGGCAGGTGCACACTGCAAAAACCTCTGAACACCATCCACGATAGAATGGAAGCCAAAGGACCACAATGAAGGTCAAAGCTTAGGGGAATGTGTCAAGTGGGGTGTTCAACCGCATGGTTGAACACCAAGGCGGCGTTGACGCTACTCTTGGACATGATAGAAAGGGAGTGGCAATGTGAGGGGTATGGCATGGAATAGTGCATTGGGCATTAGTATGTTGTTAAAAGCATGGTACATCGTCATGGATGGTTTGGAATGGCATGGTGATACGTCAAAAGTTTAATTTTTGGTAAAATTGCACTACGCGCGGTGGGGGTGTTCAACCGCTGTTCAGGGGTGGTTCAAGGGCCCAGGTGAAGTCAGTTGAACACCGGTTGAACATAGGACATGGCACCATGGTGTGCAAAAGGGGTCACTAGGGCAGCGTGACATGCTTGTCTCGCCGGGAGGATGTGCCCCCGTGCTTGCGCACGTCCCCTCCTTTGAACGGAACCCTAGGGGTTCACCGGACTTCGTGGCGTATCCCGTTCCCAAGGCGTGCATGCACGTTCTTGGTACTAGGGTTCCGAGGCGCTTGGGTGTCGCACGCTCCGCCTCGAGTCCCAAAGCAGGGCAGGCCTTAGGATGCAGCCTTACCCCCGGTCTCTGGATCTCGTTTGGCCGGGTCACCTGCATGGCACGGGCTGCCTCAGTGCCCTGGCTGTGGGCACTGGGTTTCCTACTGTTGTGTGGCGTTTGTGTTTGGGTCCGGTTGGCGGTTGGGTGCGGGTTTTGTTAACCCCGCCAGTCCTGGCTGGGGTCTTGGGTGGGTGTGTTTGGGCACGGTTTGTGGTGTTGTCCCTCTAGTGTCGGCTGTTTGTGGTGTTCGTGGTTGGGCTTCGGTTTCGGCCTGCTTTTGGGACGTGTGTGGTTTCGTGGGCGCCCCGCTTGCCCCCCGCGGTTTCCGGTTCCGGCGTGCGGTGTGGGCGTGTGTGCTGGGCCCGGGTCTCGCCTGTGCCCAGCCCTTCTTGGCTGGGTTGTCGGGGTGTGTTTTTTGCGCTTTGGTTTTTTCTTTTCTTTTTTTTTTTTCCGGGCTTTGTGGTCCCTGTCCCTCCATCCCCTTTCTTTCGGGCTGGGCTGGTGGCTCTCTTTTTTTTTTTTTCCGTGTCCCTTTCCCCCGTGGTCCGCTGTTACTGGCTTGGTGTTGCCGGTTTTGGGTGGGTGGTCCCCCTGTGCCTCTGCGGGGGTCCTGTCTTCGGTGCCTTCTGGGGGGGGGCTTGGCCGCCTGTGGTGGTGTTGGCGGGCGGTTTGGCGGCTGTGGGCTGTTTTCGTGCCTCCCCCCCCCCCCTCTTTTTTTTTTTTTCGGGGGGGGGGGGGCTTGCCTGTTCCTCCCTCTGCCTTCCCTGGGCTGGCGCACGCACTGGCCTGCATTCAGTGTTGTCCTCCTGGCTGCTGTCTTCAGTTGCGTTCTGTGTGGCCGCGTTCCGGCCCCATGGGTCGGGTGGGCTTTGTACACGGTGGGCTCGGCGCCCCTTCTTGCCGGGTTAGGTCCTGGCTCTGCCGGCTGGGCTGCTGCGCCAGGCGGCTGCTTGTGGTTTTGGGTTAGGGGGCTGGGGTTGTTCGTGTCCTTTCCCCTCTGCGGTGCCGGCTGTAATCTTCTCGGTGGTCCGCCAGCGTTGTCGCCTGGCGCGCTGGGGCCCCGTGTGTGGCCTGCGGTGCTGGTGTGTGGCTTGGTGGCGCGGCGCCTTCCAGGGTGTGCGGTGGCTGGCTTCGGTTAGTCCCTCAGGTTAGGGTCAGTTGTGTCCTGCTGTGCCGCTCTGTGCCGCGTCGCGTCGCGTCGTGCTGTGGTGCGTTGCAATGTGGCGCGCTGTGATGCGGTGTGCCGTGGTCTCGCGTGGTGCCGCGGTGGGTCAGTGGAGGTCAGCCTGGCCTGTGTCGTGGTGCGGAGTGCGCGCCGGAGTGTGGCCGGCTGGTGGTTGGGGGGCGCGGTTAGGTGTGGGTGGTTCGCTGGGTCCGTGCTGTGGTGGCTTGGGCGTGCCGCTCGGGCTGGTGGGTCGGGTAGGTCTTCGGGAAATTCTGCTGAATGATCACGGTGTCCTTGGGGCGTGCACGCTGACTCTCACCAATGGACTCAATTTTCACCGGGCCTCGCAGACAGGCAGGCGTACTCGGGGTGTAGGAAAGGCGTTCCTTCTCCAAGGCAGACAAACAGAAATCAGGAGTCGGACGGTGGAGGTGGCTTCCGAACGCCGTTTGAGTGGCGAAAGGCTTGCACTGCAGCCCGGCTGCGCTGGCAGGGACATGAGGGTCCGGGTCGGTGCCGCCGGCAGGCATGAGCTCATACTGCAGGGTCAGGGGGATGTCCATATCTCCGGTGCTGAACTGCAGGGGTCCGGGGCACCGGTAGTAATCTTGGCACTTCCAGTCTTCACGGCGCTCGGAGAAGGCCTTGAAGGGGGCACCGTCCAGCAGCACCAAGGCCTTCGCGATCACAGCCTTTGACTTCCCCTTGCGGCGCTCGAAATTCATCATGGACGGGATCGGCGTGCCGCCGCAGTGCCATTGCTCCACTGGACGCAACAGGTTGGTGACGGACGCCCTCACGGACGTGAGACCAGCTGAGATCAAGCCCCCGGCCGTCAATCCAAGTGCATAGCAATACTCTGCGTCGAACCGCGACGGTAACGCAGCCCGGCCCTTAAAGCCAAAGGCGTGGTCGCGTGACGGTCCGTGGGGTTGCCCTCCCTGGGGGCCTGTGCCTTGGTCCCGTGTCCTCTGGGGGTTTCGGTCCCTAGTCGTGGGTGCCGCGGCCGTGCCTTCGTCCTCTTCCGGTGCCTGTGAGGTGGCCTTTGTGGTGCCGGGGTCGTCGCCTGGCGGTGAGGGCGTGGTGGTGCGCCGTGCGGCGGCGTTCCCTGCGGCTTTCCTCTGTGGGTGTGGCCCGTTCTCCCCGTGTAGGTGTGCCCTCCGTTCTCCGTGTGGTTTCCGGTGGCCGGTGGGCGTGCGCTGGTGTGATCCGCATGGCGTCCGATGTTTGCTTCGGTGGTGTGTGTTGGGGTGTTTGGTGGGGCTGGGGCGGCGCTGGTCCCCCCGTCGTGGTTTGCCCTTCCTGGGTGTGGGTCGTGGTGCTTGCCGTGGTGCCCTTTTCCTCCGTGTCTTGGTCCCCGTTCCCGCCCCTTCCTGGTTTCTGGGTGGTTTCCTGCCCCCATGTGGTGTCGCTTCCGGCGTCCTGTCCCTGCGTGTGCCTGCCCTCACTTGGGGCCCTTCCGTGCCCTCTTGCCTGAGTGCTCCTTGGTGCCCCTTGCCCTTCCCTTGCCCTTGTCCTGCCCCTTCCTGGTGTGGTGGTGGCGGGAGGGGCGGGGTGGGGAGGGGGCGCCGGCGGCCCAGGCCTGGGGGTGGGTGGCCTGGAGCCACTGGCGGAGGGCTTGGGGGGTGTAGGGGGGGCGGAGGCCCTGGACCGCATCGCGGAGGAGGGCCTCCCATGCCGCTTGCGGCATGATGGCCTCCGGGGCGGCCTCGTTGGGGTTTGCGGGGGTGCGGGTGCGCACCTCCTCGAAGGTATGCACCATGTGCACCCCTTCGTGCTTTCCCGCTCCTCCGGCCCACTTCACCCAGCGGCGGAGCTCCTGCAGAGCGGGGGGAGACCACCAGGCGAGGTAGGCGGGGGCCCGGGGGGGGGAGGGGTCCGTGCCCGTGGTTGTGGTGCGGCGGGGGGAGGACGTGGACCCGCGGTGGTGGCGGGGGTGGCGGTGCCTGGGGGAGCGGGAGCGGCGGCGGCGGGGGCTGGGGGTGGAGGACGGGTACGGGCGGAGGGGGGAGCGGGAGGGGGAGGTGGACATGGGGCGGCGGTGGCGCGCTCGGTGGCGTCCGGGGGAGCGGGAGTGGTGGTGGGGGGGGCTGGGGATGGTGGATGGGTACGGGTGGCGGGGGGAACGGGGAGCCCGACGGGGCGTGTGGGGGGATGGGGAGGTGGACGTGGGGCGGCAGTGGCGTGCCTGGCTGCGTCGGGGGGAGCGGGAGTGGTGGTGGCGGGGGCTGGGGGTGGGGGTCTTGTTTGGCCGGTGGGGGGAGGGGGAGGGGGACATGGGGCGGCAGTTGCGCTCGTGGTGGTGCCCGGGGGAGCGGGAGCGACGGGAGCGGGGTCCCGGGGGGTCGTGGTGGTACCTGGGGGAGCGGGAGCGGCGCGAGTGGGTGGTTGAGGCGCGGTGGGAGTGTGGGCGCCGTGGGCGAGTGTGCCGTGCGGGGGGGGAGCGGGAGCGCCGCCGTTTGCGGGACCGGGCCTCATCGCTCGAGTCGGGCCAGTCCGGAAGCGTCGGCGGCCCCTGGGGGGTCTCGCGCGGTGCCGCCTGGTACTGGGGGGGGGGGGGGGTCCCCTGTCGTCCATGGGGCCCCTTCGGCCATCGGATGGTGGCCGGGGGGGTACGGATACGGTTCCTGGTACGGGGGTGGTGGCTGGTACGGGGGGGGCGGCTCCTGGCGGTAGGTGGGGTTGCCATTGTCTGAGCATGACACTCAAGAACTCCGGCGGCTGTTGTACCTGAAGGCCGAAGGTATTGAGCGGCAAGAGCGGCTGCAATACCTCAGACAGACCTGGAAAAACTCCATCTGGTCTGAGGAGGACGATGAGTCCTATACTCTGCCTGATCCTGAGATACCTCTAGTGTATTCTCTACACTATGGGCAGCAATGTCCCCCTGAGTGGGACGATGGTACTGTGCCTGCCGAAACTGCTGATTGGCAGAAAAAGAAAGAACATGGAAAAAGCAACCTCCATGCTGAGGAGGATTTCCTTCAGAAACTCGAGATTCTTAACCTTGACCCCCGCCGGAAGAAACTGCTGATAACCTATGAGGAGGTGTTCGGCGCCTTGCCGCCTCCCCTTTCTTGTAAAAAACTGGCCCAGATGGACCTGAAATTGAAACCAGAATTTGAAAAGACGCGGGTGAGGCGTCGTCCCTATCCCGCTCCACAGGAAGAGGCTGGAGACATCGAGCGCCAGATCGGAGACTGCATTGATGCTGGCCTCGTTGAAGAGTATAAACACGGGGACTATCCCCATCACTGCAGTCCCTGTTTCCTTGTTGCTAAACCAGGGTCGACTGCCCTACGTCTTGTGGTAGACTATGGTGAGGTCAACAAGAAAACCCAGAAGCACTCAGAGAGTATTCCTAACATGGAAAGCACCCTGGAGCGTATTGCCAAATGCAGGTATAAGACCAAAATGGACAAACGCTCTGGTTTCTGGCAGGTGGACCTAACCGCCGCAGCTCAGGAGCTGTTGGCCCTTCCAACCCCTAAGGGTCGTGTCTTCAAGTGGAAGGTTATGCCTTTCGGGGTGGCTAATGCCCCAGCGCTCCTCCAGGAGCTTATGAACAAAATTTTGTACATACTGAGGCGCAGGCCTCTAGTACAAGAGTTGATTTCTCGGGGTGCAGAAATCGAGGCACACATGGACGACGTGAGTTTGGGTACTAATACCAAAGAGGACCACGTCCTTCTCCTCCGTGAATTTTTCATTGTCTGTCAAGAAAACCATCTCCGAATCAAACTCGAAAAATGTGATTTTATGAAAGAGGAGATGGAGTATTTGGGTTTCGACGTGGGGTATGGCTGGTGGAAACCAGCCGCGTCTAAGATGCAGCCCCTACAGGACATGCAGATTCGCGATGACCCTAAGAAGGGTCTACACGATGTGAGGAGTTTTGTGGGCGCCTGTAATTTCTATCGGCGTCACATCCACAATTTTACTTACTCCTCTGCACCCCTCACTGACCTGATCAAGAAAACTACTCCCTGGAGGTGGACCTCCAGAGAGGAAGAGTGTTTCCAGGAGTTGAAGAAGAAGATTGCCTCCTCCAACTGCCTGGGAGTGCCCCGCCCTGAGGGCGAGATAGTCCTGATCACTGATGCCAGTGATGTAGGGGGGGGTGGTACGATCTACCAATGGCAGGAGCTTAACCCCGCTGAACTAACCCACTGCCATTATCGTACTACTGGACTGAACCATGATGGTTCGTTGAAACATGACTATCCTACCAGTGAGTGGCGACTGGTACCACTACGACACTGGAACTGGAAATGGAATCAAGGGCGTTCCAACTACAGCACCTATGACCTCCTGGCCGGTATGTTGGTGCTATCGTCACAATCCCGACTCCTGGGATCTAACCCTATTGTCTGGCTGTGTGACCAGGAGCCTGTGAAGTCTTTTCAGAAGGGCCCACAACCAGAAAAAGCAAAGCTAAAACGGTGGTGGACTTACCTGAGCCAGTTCAGGCTGACAGTGCATCATATCCCCGGGATTAAGAATGAACTGTCTGACTATATATCGCGCAACAACTTCGATGCGCTTATTGGTGAGAGCTCTGAGGCGCTCGCCAAAGAGGCTTTCCAGCGTATGGATATCCAGCTTGACCTGTCCATGCGCACTGGAGGGTTGGAGTCTAACCGACTATCAGTCCGAGTATGAAGAAATTCTCCAAACCCTCAGCACTGGTCTCGAACCCCGTGTCATTGACGGGCACCAGTGGTATAAAAACAATCAGTACCTCTTCTACGAGGACCGAATTGTTGTGCCTGAGTCACGACTGGATGGGTGCCTACAGTGGTCCCATCTCAGTTCTGGGCACACTGGCGCTAATCGCTCAGTGGACTTCTTCCGTGAGTGTTTCTACTCTAGTCTAACCCTGACTGAACTGAGGTCGCGTATGCAGACCATAGTGGATGCTTGTGGCTGTCATGCCAGCAAGCAGAGCGACAGTAGGGATAGGGGCCTGATCTCCAGCTTACCCATACCCTATTGTGCTAACTCTCTTCTCTACGTGGATTTCATCCACGGCCTACCACGCTTTGGCGGCTATGATAGTTGCCTCGTGGTCACCTGTGGTCTATCTCGCTTCACCCGAGTGTTCCCTTGTAATAAGAAAATCACAGGTGAGCAGACTGTGAAAATGTTGGTCGAACAATGGTTCGAACCCTATGGAGCACCTAAGCAGGTGCACTCTGATGAAGATGTACGCATCCGCAGTGACACTGGGTGGTACAAACGAGTGCTAAATGTCCTCAACGTGGAGGTAACCACAGGTGTGCCCTATACCCACACGTCTAACCCTCTCTGTGAGAGACAGAACCGTGTGGTGGAGCAAAACTTAAGAATCCTGATGAAGCAGGAGCGCACCAAGGACTGGGTACGCCTAGTGCCCTGGGCAGTGCTGTCCATGAACTCACAGCGGAGCTCTTCTACGGGTTTCACCCCCCACGAATTGTTCCATGGAGGACGACCTGCTTGGTTCTTCAAAACCCCCTTTCCTGAGGACTTCAAGAGCCCTGTGGGAGATTGGCTGGAACACAAGCAGTCTCTGGCTAACCAGGCTGGTACTAACCTGAGGCACATTCGTGACCGTGAACAGAGCCGACGGAACCGCCTACGGCGACCTGCCAGCTTCAAGGTTGGTGACCTTGTTTTGGTACACCATTCACGCCTACCCTCCTGGCCACGTAACTGCCTGCAGGACCCTTACTTTGGACCCTATCGTATCCTCAGGATAGATGGATCCAGGATCCATGTCAGGTGCAGTCCACGTCTAGGTGGTGAACTGCTGTGTGCACCTAAGCAGTTGAGGCACTATCACTCCCCTGACGACTTGTCTTGGGATGAGTGGCGCCTCAGCAACAGTGAGATTGAACGTATAGACCTAGAGAACACTGCCAGTCCAGAGGAGGCAGACGAACTCGAAGAGATGACTGCCGATGAGATGGCAGTCGATGGTTATTACGTGGTTGCAGGAATATTGCTCGCAACGAGTATAAACAGGGCTGGAAATTCCTTACCCTGTGGGATGGCTATGGGTTGTCTGAGGCGACCTGGGAACCTATGTCAGCCTTCATACAACCAGATGGGAGTATCAACCCCATCTTCCGCACTTACCTCGTTGAGAACAAAGAGGGGCAGCTCCTAACCCGTGCTGAGACTATGTCCCAGCGTAAGAAGCGAAACTAATTTCCCTGTGTCAGTCTGTGCCCTGCAGACCCATGCCTATGGTTTCCAGCGTGAGCCAGGTGGCCGCTTATCATGATTGCAGCCACCCAGCGACTGTGTGCCTTGTTGACCATGTGTTGCATGGGTACTGCCCTAATGTAATGACCTTGGAGAGCCAACGAAGAACGGTGGCTTACTACACCAGGGGGGAATGACAAGCAAGGTGTTATGAGGCAAGGTGTGTCCTCCCTCCTTGGGGACAAGCGAGCCCACAGTTAGGACCCCTGACTGGTCCACACCCATGGGGTTCTACCCTTCCTTACAGGGTTTACCATACCCCTAAGTGTGCTACGTATGTCTGTATGTGACTCACTTCTCTCCCCAGCGTGGCTCCCGGAGACCGGGCTTCGCTGACGTCGGACCAAAGGTCCTAATCAGGTACTATTACCACTCCTATGGCGCCCAATTTCTGTGCTGGCGCCTATCCTTGGGGTAAGATGGCAAAAGCCCTACCTACTAGAGGGGAGGGGTGGCCAAGTGTGCTAAGGGCATACAAAACGCCCATCTTTGCTACAGGCCAAAAGCTAACGCACTCCCCTGCCCACGAGGAAAAGCACGCGGGACAGGAGACACCACTACACTACACTCACTAACGCCAGCACCGGCCTTCGAAGGCAGGGTGAGCACTCATCACTTGCACTCCACTCCTGCCAGGCCTGCTGACCCTAACCCCTACACACGCTACTTGGGGCTGCTGTCGAGGAAGTCTCGGGCCCTAATGGCCCTCCTGTGAAGAAGACAAGAGAACACAGCGCTCCTAAGCAGCTGTGGCGTAACAGGGGACGCCACAACGCGTTTCGCCTGCTAGGGCTTGGAGGGAAGGGGTGCTCTCGTTGCGTGCACAGCGCAGATGTCGTTGAAGTCGAACTGCCCTCGCCAGTACTGGCTGAGGCACAGTGATTTGATTTGTGATCAGCGCCCCTGTTTTGCTGGGGCAGAAAAATGGATAGCCGCCGAAGGCAGCTGCTGCGTGCACCAATCACCCAGAACCTCTCCCACCTGTACAACAGAGGCAAATGAAGGGGTGTTTGCGGCAGAGGAACCAAGCCACACTCCAGGCATTATACCCTTCCCAGTGTGACCTATAATACACTGTCCGCAAACACGCTGACGGATCAGCTCCCCTGTCAAGCAAGCAAGCTTTAAGAGACTCCTCAGGTTCTCTTAAAGAACGTACCGAGGAGCCTCTGGGTAACCTAACAAGGTTTACCGTGCGCAATTCGCGTGGCCTACCCTTTAATGCATCATGTGCACGCAGGGAAGGCAGGCTGAACCACTGACTCAACCAGGAGGTGAGCTCCTCCTGGGCTAACCTACCTTACTCACCATGCATCGTGTGAATGCCGAATTCAAACAAACACAAAACAAGCCTAAGCGTTTTAAGCAACCTTACTTTAACGCCACGGCCACACACGAACAAACGCTTTCTTTACTTACCTGTGAAGAAGAAAACAAGGGTGAATTTGGGGTCAGGGAAAGCGTCACAGCGTGTGAATGCCTGGATTAGGCACATGCATCGCGAGCACAGCGCATATTCTAACCCTACGTGCGCGCTGCGCGCTCCATTCGCATCGCATACCTTTCATTCCTGTTTTGACCTGTGCAGAGCACGAGTGAGGAACACCCGACCCCCCCACGAACACAGCGTTGACAACCCCAACGTTATGACGAAACAACCAACACGAACGCAATGCGTGAGTGTGAGATGACACTGACATACCTGAGAGGTGGGTTGTTGATATGCTCTGGGGTGTGGGCTGAATTTGAATACTTGTCTCTGAAGTTTATACAAATTTTGATGCAACTGTGCAAAAATTTCCTTTAGAACTTTAAAAACTACGGCTCATACCTTCTTTTTCAAAAGCCGTTTACGCTTGCGCAACCCTTTTCTTGGAGTCCGCTTCCTTTGCGACTGTCTGCGACTTTGAGTTATGTGTACAAATGACGATTTCCCGCGTGGTTTCGTCGATTTTTAACGATTTCACTTGCTAAATCGCAACCCCTTCCGCTAAACCGCAGGAATCACTCCCTGTCGGTTACATTTCCTATTTTTTCCAGCTCCTGGAGGTTTGTGTCCTCCATTGGGAGTATTGCTTTGCCCTGGCCCTTGGTCAGGACGTATACTAAAACGCTGTTTATACAGCGATAGCCGTCCGCATTAGAGCGTTCGACTGTACCCTAGTGGGCAAGCATATGTGCTCTAGGGATGGAGTCCTGGGTTCAAACCCCACTACCCCCAAACATTTTCCAAAAGTTTTCGTCGCACGCCGGCGACTTTTGAGGAATGCCCCATCGAAGGGACATCATACACGGTACATTACACTGTTTCCTCAAGGGTACCTACAGTGTGATAGGCTTCTATGAACTGATGAGGATGTTTTTGGTAAGTTGGATGCATTTTCTGAGGTAATTTTGGGAATATTTGAGCCTTTTTCCTTGGTCCTACTAGCTTAGCTAACTAGTACTCCAGGGGGGAGTAGGAAAAAGTGACTGCCATGTCTTTCTTGGAGGGCTTGATCCAGGCCAAGCCCCCCTTAAAACCCTCTTGTTGATGCCAAGACGAACTTAAGTGTTTTTATCTCTCTTTTGTTGCCTAAAGTACACTTTCTCAAAGTAACTAGGGTTGTGACCCTAGCCCCCCATGAAGTTCACCCCTACCACTCAACTGAGCGGAGGTACCTTCCTTCATGGAGGATATACCGAAATAAAACAGGCATTTCATGCTTTAGGCCTTGGAGGTTAAGCCTAGTGGTCTCCCACCCCAAGACCCCTATACTCAATTGTTTCTACCACTTATTGTGGTCCTACTTTGTAACTGTTTCTGAATTCAGTTGCTTGGCCAAGTCATTTTTTGTGTGGTCCTGACATCTATGCCCCACATTCCTAACCAGCACCATTACACCCAAAAGAGTGCACATGAAGTGCCTAAGGCAACCTCTGAGGCAAGAGTCAGACCAATTTTCATATAAAATCCTATGTATTATCCATTTGTGATTGAACCTTTGTGTATAAACCTGCTTTGTCTATCTGCAGCCCTTCTGTGTTACACTGGATTACAAAACCAATCATTGATTCGATCCACATCCTGTTCTTGCTCGACTTGCTGCTTTGGTTTGGGTTTTCAACTACAAAACCTGCAGGAATACATCAAAATATCTAGGGCATAATTCAAGGACATCTTTCTCCTCGCGCTCGAGGGACTGGACCCTCCTGCGGAGGTAGACAATCCACCGCCGGGTGGCATCCGGGTCACCGTCCCCTGGTGGGTCGTCGGGGTCCCCAGGGGGTCCTCCAGGAGGGCCTCCGCCGGGTCCGCCCGGTCCAGGGGGTCCTCCCCCGCCCGGTGGTCCGCCTCCAGGGGGTCCACTTGGTGGGCGTCCCCCAGGGGGTCCTGATGGTCCTCCGCCAGGGGGTCCCGGTGGGTCCGAGGATGGGGGCTTCTTCGTGTAGTCCAAGTCCATGTCATCATCCTCGTCCATGTCGCCCCACCTGAGCGTCTCGGTCTTGGAAGACTCCGAGCTTCGGTAGGGAGGAGGTGGATCCTCATCCTCACCTTGTTACTCCATGGGGACGTCTCCGCCTCCTCCGCCAGCCACTCCTCGGCGATGTCGGCGGCCTCGTTCATCCCCGTTGCTGGCGGTGAAGAAGGGGTCGCTGTCATGGGGGTGTCCGCCGGCTGGCCTCCGTGACCTCTCGGGAATCTTCCCCTTACCCTTCCTCCGTCTGTAGGCAGCGGGGCCACTGCTCCCACTGCTGCCCGTGTCCACCTCCTCCGGATCCAGCGCCATCTTGGAGGAGGCGTCCCCTTCGAAAAGCTTTCGAAGGGTCTCCACTCGGGATCCTCTCGGGGGAGTCTCGCAACGGAGCTTGGCCTCTGCCTCCTCCATTGCGGCGGCAGTGGCTGCGGCAGCTCGCCTTTCGGCCTCCTCCCGGGCACGAGCCGCCTCGACTTCCCGGGTCTGCTGCAGCCGAGCCTTCTCCGCTTCCAAGGCTGCCAGCTCAGCCTCCGTCTTGGCCCTCTCCTCAGCGACCTTCCGTCGCGCGGCCTCGATGGCTCCCTTCTTGGCGGCGTCCGCCTGAGCCTTAGCCGTCGCTTCGGCGTGGGCCCTTTCCTCCGCCTCCTTCTTTGCCCTCTCTTGGGCCAGCGCCTCTTCCAGCGCCTTCACCTCGGCCTCCTTGCAGGCAATGGCCTCCTGCGTCAGGCGGGCTTCCTCGGCGGTTGCCGCCACCTCACCCTTGACCTGGGCAGTCGCTGCCTCATGGGCGGCTGCGACCGTGAGTCCGGTCGCAATGGCCGCCACGGTCGAGGCGTGGATGGCCATGCCATGCGCCCACTCCGCAGCCTCCTGCTGGGCGATGCCGACGGCGCCCTCCATGGCAGCGTTCTGCTGCGTGGCCCGTTGCCGGGCAACCCGAAGGTTGCAGGGCACCCCACAGGCGCGCTCACAGGCGCGCGCCACGTCCCTTTGGTCGGGAGCGAGGCTGCTGCTGGAGCTGGCCTGGTCGGCCGGCATCCTCCCGCGGTGGGCTGACTCCACGTCGCTGCTGGGGCCTGACTTCCTCAGGTGCAGCTGACGGGGCTTGGCCTTGGCATGCTTGGCGACTTGGAGAAAGTCGCTGAGGGTGGTGTGGCCGGGGTGGTGACCACCACTGGCCCGTTGGGGACTGCAGGCTGGGGTTCTGCCCTTGGCGCCTTGGGCGGCTTCGGCGGCCAGGGACCCCTGGTACTCCCGCCACTTCCTGTCCCGCCTCCTGTCCCCGGCGGACCGCTTCTCCTTCCCCGGAGACGCGCTGCTGCTGCTGCCCTGCAGCGTGCGTTCGTTCCCCGGTTCCGGGAAGTTCTTCTCGATCATGTCCCACATGGAGACGTTGATCGTGGCGCCCGACGGGTACTCGTTGGGCTTCTCGTCCTCCTCAATCCCGTCCGGGCGCAGCCCTTCGCCGGGCCTGTCCGGCCGGGTCCAGACCCTCCAGCGCCTCTGGCGGAAGCGGAAGGCAAACCCTTCCACCCGTAGCCAGTCTTCGACTGCCTGCAGGCGGTCGGGGCCCATGTCCTCGCGGAGCTCGAAGCTCCCGGGCATGCCGCCTTCGCACTGGGGGTGGCTGTGGCGGTAGTGCTGGTTCACACCAACTCACGCAGTAGGCGCACCGCATGGGGGTGGGGCTGCAGCCACGTCTTACCCGCTTCTTGCCAGTTTACCATGGCAGCCGGGGGCGCACTTGGTCTTGAGGTCCTTGATGGGCTCTCGTTCCGCTCAACGGACTGGTCCTGGTGGTGGTTGTTGAAGCGGTTGACGTAGCACTGGACTGGGAGTGCGGCCGGTGCTGGTCGGCCGGTGGTTGTGGAGGTGGTTGCTGTAGCTGGGCGTGCGGCCTTGCTGATCGGCGGAAGGAACTCGTTGATGTCGGAGTTCCGGTCGCTGCACTTCCTTCACGGACTCGGCGCTGCTGCCGGGCGGCACTGCGAGCCGCTGCGCTGCGCTGCGAGCTGCAAGCTGCGAGCTGCTGCGCTGCGCTGCTCGGGGTTGGTGGCCCCGAGTGGCACGCGAGGGATGGGTAACCCCGCAGCGGTGAAACGCTTTTGACGCGTTCCCGTGGGGGGCCTGGTCACGGGACGCTGCGGTGACACGCACAAGCAAGCAGGCAGGCAAAGCACTGCGCTCACAGGGGCATCAATACGCTCGTGTCATGTGACAAAGCGTTTCAGGATCCTTGCCACTCTGAAACAAGGGAACAAAAGTATGTACAGCAACACATCAGGATATGTACACATGGGGTTAAGACTGGACTGGGGTAAGGGCATCACAGAACAATAGACACTCAGTCCCAACTCATATCCCAATCCCGGGTGCGACCCTCTCAGTGGCTGGTGGGGGCGGGGGCTCAAACACAACCCATGCTCTGCTCAGTCCGGACCCTGAAACCATCCAATAGGGGAGGTGTCCCGCCCAGCCACGGACGAGTTCCTGGAAACCAAAGGGCCCCCTGGGCCATGCGACGATGGCTCCCTATGCTCCCCTAACAGAAGGTCCGAACTCCCCTCTGAGTCAGAGATATGGCTTCGCCATTATCCCCTAGGAGTTGGTAGCTGAAAATGGGCTGTTTCAGCCCAAACTGACATTAGCTCAAAAATCTCCAAAAATGACCCCTCGTCCGGACCCGCCAGAGGTAGGGACGAAGCAACTGACCCTATGCCCTTCGAGTACCAATTCCCTGGAGCCCTCACCCAACCTGGTTCCCTCTGAGCTCTCGGCTTCAGGGCACCACGGGTTCGTCAAGGGGGGTCATGATGCCAAAATCGGCAAAATCGGCCGTCTCAGGCGACCGTCCAGGGTAGGAAACCTTGGCGATATTGACGCGCCAAGCCTTGATTCACAACTCTTGATATCCCCCTTGGTCCCATGCCCTGCGTTATGGCTTGCTGTCACACTGGCTGCTTGCTGTTCATCGAGGGGATGAACACGCGGATGGGGCAGAAAGCAGCATGCGGTGCAAAGGTGGGGATCATGGATCGCACCAAAAGTTGAATAACTCCGGATGAGCCGGAGGAGCAAATAAGAAACTCATTGGCGTTCAACCCTTGGTCATGTGCTACAATATTCGCACTTCGCTTCTGGCTAGATCTCTTGCCCCATGGAGATATGGTAAATCCAATATGGCATACAATGGCAAAAACAGCGAAATATGGTCAAAATGGCCCACACTCATGATTCCATATCTCCATGGCCACGGCGAAGATCCTTCCAACCAAACATGCTAGAAGCACATGGGACTTAGGTCCCAATATATGCCACTTGCCAACCCTCATGATCGCCTCTAGCTATTTTTCCCATTGGAGGGAAAGTGACACACAAATGGGGCAGAATGGCAACATACCCCAAATTGGGTGACTCACAACTCTCCCATCGAGAGGAGAGGCCACATGGGGAAACACCCCATTCGATGCGGGTTTATGTGCCCTCTCCGAATTGCCCTTACCCTTGGTCAAGTGGCGGACGCAACCTCGGGGGCGAAATCAGGGGGAGGTGGGGTTTGTGGCCATTCCGGGCAAAACGGCCAAAATTCACCCAAAAGTGGTCCCTCCAAATATCGTATCTCCGTATCACAGGAGAAAGGAGCCTCGGGCTTTTGCATGGATGCAAACCAAAGCTTTGCTTCCCTTTTGCAACAAGGGTTGAGGTTCAAAGTATAATGGAAAAATTTTTAACACCTCAATCCTTGAAGCACACTATTTATGGGGAAAATTGCATATATCGGCGATATTGGCATGTACATATCTTTGGGACCTTGAGGAGCAAAAATATGAGTAAACACTTTTGGAGTGGGCCCATAGTAGGTGCCTTCAAAAAGGCACACTATGGTTACATTGTCCCCGCCCACTCGTGTCATTAGTGCTTGCATATGAGCGCGTGTGCAAAGAGGCAATATGGCACGCGTGCTCACAAGGTGAAATTGTATAAAATAGAAGACAAGGTTGTAAAAATCAACCAAGCCATCCACGATGTCCTCCGTGGTCCCTACTTTACATATTGCCTTGGTTCGAGGCTCAACTCCCCATAGGCTTCGAGTACAAACCTCAGGGGTTTGGCCATTTTGGCCTAATTTTCGACCAAAACTTGCCCTCTTTCGAAGATAGAGTTTTGGTACGCATTGAATTGCGTGGAGCCATCGTTGAGTTGGCTCGAAAAACGAAAATGACCTAGGGCTTTTGGTCTTGTGGGCATTGTGTTCGGTTTTTAACGTTCATGCTCACAAAACCACAAAGTTAGTGTTTGCGCACGCAAACGACTTGGGTTTGCGAAACCCATAGGCTGCCTAAAACACCGCCATTGCCCGCTTCCCTATACAAAGTAATATGCCCACGTGAAAGGGGCATGGATGAAAGGCATAGGGGGGAAATGTAGGGTTCCGTCCGAACTCATGGTGCTTGAGAACCATGAGTTCGAGCGGCCGACGGAAAAGCTTGCGCGCTGATTTTCTCGAAGACGCAACGGCGAAAAATTCTGGTGAACACACCAGGTGAAAGTACATTAAATGCCCTCTAGATTCAGCCCTTAAGTTCTCTTAGAACCTCACAGGTACTCAAGAAAAGTTCATCACAAAACTCGCCACGGAGAAGCGACGAAGGCGCGCGAACAGGCGACATCAGGCGGCGATTTCACGACAATTAGAAATCGCGGTAGAAATCGGGTATTTCACCGATTTCCGACTGAAAATTGCCTAAGACAATAACATTATGGTAATTCTACATCGATTTATTGGTTAGAAATCGGATTCCAGATTTCGCGGGTCAGAGAACATAGATATCCCGCTGACAGCCGGTGTCAACGGCTTCCGCACAGGTGTGACGGCTCACAGGCCTCCGGGCCATGGGCCATAGGTTCTGGGCACCGCTTCAACTCGAGGAGGAAGCCTAGGTGGACACTGAGACGCACCGAGGTATTGCTACCTATTGAGGGTTGCTATCAATGGTGTATGGGTGGACGCATACCTTGATACCGGCGCTACAATCTCTCTAGTCTTCTCTAGGTTCGTACACTTCGAGGACCTAGTTCCGATAAATATTTGTGCAGTAAAAACAGGAGAAGGGGGAGTCACTCTCAACGAAGGCGAGATAGAAGGAGAAGTAGACCCGGGGGACCGAAAAGTCCTTCAAAAGTTTCAAGCGTTCGACACCGACGCCTTTGAAGCCGTATTGGGGACGGACTTCTTTGCGCAAAACGAGTGGATAAAATATTTATTGCTTCAAGAGCCCACTCACTTGTTGGTTGTGAACGAAGAGCAAGAATGGGAAGCAATACCCCTGAAGGAGACAAAGTGTCCAAGACCTACGCTCAAGACTCTCAAGAGTTTTCAGTTGGCACTCGATAGCGGGGTGAAGCAATAGAGTATCCTCGCTACCTTGAGCCTACACCGAACGGAGAACTACACTCTCGACTCCGCCGCCAAGCGTGACGCGTTTCGAGAACTTGGCCTTAACCCAAACACGTGTAACGGCGACTTTGTCGAACTGTTTGCGTCCAAAGAGAACGCCGACACGGAGTACTTTTGTACTCCCAAGACCAACAACACGTGGTGGTAGGATTGAGGAACGTTGGGAGCTTGGAAGATGCTCTACGCGAACCCCTGTTTCTCAAAAATACTCCACACGTTGGTGAAAGTCTATTTGCACCAAGCTACGGTCGCTTTGGTTATTCCCGAAGGGAAGAAGTGGGAAGAAAAAGAAACCCTATGGGGGCCCTTACTCAAAACGTTGACGGTGACAAAGTTGCTCTTACCTGACGCTCCTCTTTACCGACTTAACCCAAAAGAAGAGGTTTTGCCAAAGCCCCGTTGGCGAACCGCTATGTACCTAGTCTCCGGGAAGAACGTGTCCTCTAACCCCATGAAAAACGTGTCTGAGGAGATAAAGAAGTTCGTGCTAAAGCACCACCGTGGGTACGGAAAGAAAGAGATGATGAAAAAGTTTCCGGACGTGGACAAGAGCAAGGGAGAGTACAAGTTCGAGACGCCTAAGTTTCAAGTCGAAGAAGTGGTTCATGAAAGTCCAAAAGAGGCAAGAGAAACTCAAGAAGAGAGCAAAGAAACCTCCGACGAAAGCGGAAGTATATCCGAAACTCCTTCCGAGTCGACTTTACCCTTTTGGAACGACTTCTACACCACTATGGACTACGACGACTTGGTCGCCAACCTGTTCTTGGACGAAGTAGAACCTCTAGAGGCTCCTTCGACCCCTTCCGAAACTCCTAACCCCGAAGAACTTCTTTCACACGTTTCCGTCCCACTTGAATCGATGACGAGCGAAGGAGACGAACGTGAACTCTGTCTCCTACACGCACGCCCGAGTAAAAATTCCTTCCCTTCTTCAAAAGAAGATTTGGAGGAAACTCGTCTCCTTCTACTAAATCAAATTGACAGACTCCAAAAACTGGAGCCCAAAGAGAAATGGCAAAGCATGGTCTACCTAGACGAGTACGACGGAGAAGATGGGACGTATTTCGATGTCGGCGAAGAATTGGTCATGCTTCACGAACTACAGGAAACAGAAATCGAAGGAGAAGAAGAAAAGAAAGAAGAAAGAAACGATCAATTACGCCGGAAAGACATCAAGAGGCTGAGAAAGAAAGCCAAAGAAAAGAAGAAAATTGATCACCAAGAGAATCATATAATATTGGACCCCAAACAGGTCCTAGGCCTCAAGAAATTGACGGAGCAAGATGAAAAATCTAAGAAACAAGAATGAGGTGCGTCCAATCTACACGCATCTGAAGACCTCAAGATTTCGCTCGACAAAACGAATGTCGACGAGAGGATCAGGAAAATCATCCTGCAGTTCTCTGACATTTTTGGTCCGTTACCTCCACCCGGATCGGTGAAGAAACTCGTGACCATGGACCCGGAACTAAGAGAACAATTTCTCAAAGATCGAGTTCGATGTCGACCGTACCCAGCATCAAAAGATGACATGGCTGAGATTACTCGCCAAATCAAAGAATGCGTGGAGGCCGGTTTGGTTTACGAGTACAAAAAGACGGACTATCGTAAGCATTGCAGTCCATGCTTCCTGGTAGCTAAAGCAGGGAGCACTGCAAAAAGATTGGTGGTCGACTACAAAAAGGTCAACAGGAAAATCAAACTGCACAGCGGTTCGCTGCCCCTGATGGGGAATACCGTGGAAACCGCTGCTGGATGCAGATACAAAACTAAAATAGACAAGCCGTCCGGCTTCTGGCAAATTGACCTAACGGAGCGTGCCCAAGATACAACGGCATTCATTGCTCCGGATGGACGGGTCTACAAATGGCGGGTAATGCCATTTGGTATTGCTAACGCCCCGGCGTTGTTCCAGGAGCTGATGAATCACGTCATCGCCCTGTGTAAACGACCACCGGCCGTCCAAGAGCTCCTACAGGGTGGTGCTGTCCTGGAGGCTCACATCCACGATGTCATCCTGGGGACGAACACCATCGATGACCATCTCCTACTACTCCGAGAATTCTACACCGTCTGTCAAGAAAATCACCTCCGCATCAAGCTGGAAAAATGCGAATTTCTCAAGACGGAAACAGACTACCTCGAATTCCACATTGGAGATGGATGGTGGAAACCGCAGGATCAAAGGATGAAATTCCTGATGGACTTCGACCTAACAGATTCTATACCTAAAGCTGAGAGAGTTCAGAAAATCCGATAATTCATCGGATCCTGTAATTTTTACAGGCGACACCTCCGAAATTTCACGGAAGCCAGCGCACCACTAACGGATCTCATCAGGAAGGAGACTCCGTGGCGCTGGGGACCTATTGAAAGGCAAGCAATCGAAGATGTCAAGAAGAAAATCCGAGAGTGCCTAGTACTTGGAGTACCCCAACGCTACGGCGAGATGATTCTAATCACGGATGCCAGTAACGTTGGAGGAGGAGAGACATTATTACAGTGGCAAAAGCTAACTACGGATCAATGTAAGGACATTGATTATCGCCTAAGAATCCAAGGGGTCACAAGAGAAGGATTCATTAATTCTGACTATGACACCCAAGAATGGCGCCTAGTTCCCCTTGGCCACTGGAATGGGAAGTGGAATGCCGCCCGCTCACATTATCACACCTACGTGCAGGAGCTGTTAGCTGGAGTTCTAGTGTTGGCTAGTCAACACAGGATCCTGGGTACCAATCCCATCACGTGCCTATGTGATCAGCATTCCGTGAAGTAACTTATGGAAAGACCACCGCCAGATGGAAAACGTCTACAACGATGGCGGGTCTACCTAAGCCAACTACGACTCGCTACATTCCACATCCGGGGAATTAAAAGCGAACTCTGTGATTATCTATCACGGATTTTTTTTGATTCCCTGGTGGGGGCAGACACCGAGATGTTGACCCAAGAAGGTTTCGCCAAGATGGATCAACATCTCGATCTCTTTACGAGGAAAGAAAAACTCATGTCCTGGAGTATGAAAGACCTGACGGCCAATTACTCGGACATCTGGTACCAGTTGACGATTGGGAGCTCAAGGATCCTGGATGGAGCACAATGGTCCCGCACGTCAACTCACCTATACGGGGAAGACCTCATTTGTGTCTCAAAAACTACGAAGAAACTATGTTGGAATGGGCACACAAAACAGATGGTCACCCTGGGGTGGAGAGAACTTCTTGGTTCAAGCAGTATTTCTTCGCTAAGAGTAGCCATGCATCTTTCAAGAAGATCTTATCTAAGATCATCGCTGAATGTCCCTGCACTAAGGCTAAAGTTAACACCGCAGCGGATCGTGGTGAGGTGAGGAATCTCCCGATTCCGAACCAAATGAACTCCATCCTCCACGTGGATTTTATGGAGTTACCTAAATTTGCTGGCCATGACTTTGCCCTCCTGCTGACGGATGGACTCAGTCGCTACAGCCGATTGTTCTTCTTACTAAAAAGGTTGATGGGGAAGGAGTACTGAAGGAGATTTTCGAACGTTGGGTACAGATCTACGGATTACCCAAAATTATCCACAACGATCAGGACATCCGGTTTACCAGCCCTACCTGTTGGTACCGAAGCGTCATGAGAGCCATGGGTACGGAAGTCCAATTGGGAACTCCTTACCTAAGGACAAAGAATCCTCTGTGCGAACTCCAAATTGGCTGTTTCAAAACAGTCATGAGGTTTCTGATGCTGAGCGAGAAGAGCCGGAACTGGCTAAAACTAGTCCCGCATGCCATCTACCTGATGAATAATCAGGTAACTAGCAGGACTGGTTTCACCCCTACGGAACTGTTCCTAGGGAGGCCAGGTTTCAACTTCGAATCCCCCTACGCTAGCGAAGGACCTCCTAAACTTGACGAATGGCTCACCCAACAGAAAAAGATCGCCGTTCTATGCCGACCACTCCTGGAAAAGAAAAGAAGTAAGGAGAATTGTACCAAGAACCGCAAAAGAAAAGAATCTATCTATCGAATTGGTGATTGGGTTCTGGTACATCACTCGAGATTCAAGGCCTGGCCGCGTAACACGCTGGTTTGAGGTACTAGGTTTGATTTTGCGGGTACTAGACGCCTTTCGGCCCCGGGGGGCCACCTGGTCGGGCCAGGTGATATCCTCCCCACCGGGTCCCAGTGGGGGGCCCTCCAAGACGCACCTCCTGCCTGGTGGCGGAGTCCCCCGCGTTCACAGGGCTCAGAGCCGCGTCCCTCCCCGGCTTCCCCGTTTCGCCACTCCCCGGTCAGTGCATCCATTCGCAGCCGTGGCTGCGGGCGCTTACCCACCGCGTCGCCCCCTAATGCGTGGTCGCCCGGGGCGCCGGCGCCGCCGGGCCTGTGCTACTGGCTTGTCGCCAGTGGGACCCCCTTGGGCTGGCGCGGAGGCTGCCTAGCCTAGGGGTTGGGGAGTGGCGCAGTGCGCCACTACTGCCTTGGCGGGTGCAGTGCCCCATCGGTGTGTGCGCGGCGCTCGCGGCCGGTTCGGTGGGCTCGGGCCGGTACCTGGTGTTGTGTCTATCCCGTTTCCCCCTTCCCGCCCCGCCTGTCCCGCGCTGCGTGTGGCGGGCCCTCCCGTCCGGGTGTCCCTTACCCTCACTCGCTGGTACGCCATTCCACGCGGTCTGTGTCTTCCGCGAGCTCGGTCCGGCTGCCCTTCTGGTAGTCCCCGCGTGCCCTTTGCGTGTGTGTGTGCTCGCGCTCCCGCGGCGTCCGCTCCCCCCCCCCCCCTGGGTGGTGTGGCGTGCGCACCTCGCGCGGTCCCGGCACTGGGCGCTGGTAGGGCCGTTCCACGTGGTCCGTGCCCCTCCGCGTGTCCTGCCCCGGCCCCTTGCTCTGTCTGGCGTGCTTGGGGGGGGGCGGTCCAGTCCCGGTTCTCCCCTACCTGGCTTGGGGTTGTGCGCCCCCCGTGGGGCGGGTCCGTGGCGTTCGTGTGCCGGGGGGCGGGTTGGGGGGGGGGGGGGCGGCCCATGCGCCGTGACCCCCGTTTGTGCGGCCGGGGGGGCCAGTAGGGCGGGGGTTTGCTCTGCCTCGTTTCGTCCCTCTGCCTTCTCTGGGCAGGCAACAAAGCGGATGTCACTGGCGTCGTTCTGGTCATGGGGGGCGTGGTCCCCATACCACTCCGGTTCGTGCTCGCCCGCCTTCTCGGGGCGCGATCTGTGCGGCGTCGTGGCACGTTGGCGCGGGCTCGGGGTTCCTGTGGGAGCCGGCGTCTGGGGCGGGGGGGCGGGCCGTTCTCCGGCTCCTCTCTCGAGCGGCGGGAGGGGGGACCATCCCCCCTGCCTTGGGGGGTGGGGGCCGGCACCCCCGCGGCTTGCAAGCCGGTGGGGGGGGTGGGGGGGGGGGGTCGCGCCGCGGCCTCCCTGCTCCCCCTCTCGGGGGCGGCCCGCGGTTCCCTACCCTAGCCCCCCTCTGGCGCGGTCCCCCCCGGCGTGCGCGTTCGGTCGGGGTCGCGGGGCCGCCCCGGGGGGGGGGGGATGAGGGGCGGCCCGTGGACCGCTCCCCCGGGGGCCCCTCCAGACCTGAACCCCCCCTCTGCCCCCCCCCCAAGTGGGCAATGGTCATGGGGGGGGTCATGGGGGGCGCGGCCTCCATACTGTTCTGGTGCGCCGCCGTGCCCCGCCCCCAGGCTTGGTCCGCGCGCCGCTCCGGCGCGCTGATGTTGGCTCGCCCGTCAGCCGCGACACCCGCGGCAGCAGGCGGCTGGGGGCGCTGGGGCGCGCGGTGTGCAGGTCCAGCCGCATCCTCCCCCCCCAGGTCGCGGTCCCTTCGGGGGGGGGGGGGCGTCCCCTCGGCTCCGGGAGGGCGGAGGGTTGCTCCTGTGGCCCTCAAGCTGGGGGGGGGGAGCGGGGGGGGGGGGGTTTGGGGGGCCGCTCCGCCGCCCCCCGTCCCCCCGTCCGGTCAGGCGTTGGCCTGCCATCCATTGTCTCCGGCGTGCCCCCCCGGGGAATACTCGTGCCGTGGAGGTTGCCGGGCGACCGCGGGCGTCGGGCGCGGCCCGGTCGCCGGCCAATGGGTCAGTGCGGCGGGGGGGGGGGGGAGGGAGGGGGAACTTCCCCGCCCTGGTTCGCGACCCCGCCTTCCCCAGGCCGGCCTCTGAAGGGGCTGCTCCGTTTGCGCCGTCCTGGGCGCCGCCGTTCCGCCGTCGGTTGACAGCGGGCAGAGCGGGAGCGTGCGGGCGGTTCACCGGGGGCGCTTGCCGCGGCCGCAATGCCCCCTCACCCCGGGTGCAGCGGCCTCTTCGGGGTGGGTGCGGGGCCGCCGTCTCTTCGGTCTGCTCCCGTCCGCTCCTGAGGCTGAGGGGAAGGGGGGAGGGGAACTGGGGGGGGCCTCTGGTCCCCTGGCGCCGCCCCCTGATGGCCGAGGGGGGGCGGCCTTGCGGTCCCGGCCCCGGGGGCCAGCCGTCAGCTGGGGGGTCGCACTCTTCCCCCGCCCGCCTCTACCCAGAGCCGCACCCTCGTGCAGGCCCTCGCTGGGGCCCCTTGTCCCTCCCGCCGTCGCCGCGCGGCGCTCGCCGGCCGGGGGCGGACGTGAGGGTTAGCGGTCAGCGGTTAGCGGGCTGCGGGGCAGTAGGTTCCCCCCCGCGCTCGTTGTCTCCGCCCTCCCTCCCGCGGGAGGTGGCGCACGCCCCCCCGTCACGCCGTATCGTGGGGGGGGCGTGGGTCGGGGGGCCCAGCTCCCCCCCCCACTCTCTCGCGTCCGCCGTCTGGGCGGTCCCCTGCGCCGCCGCTTGTGTGGGGGCTGGGGCTGTGGCGGTGGCGGGTTGCGCCGGCGGTAGCGCCAGTGGGCGAGGGCGCTGCGCAAGGCCCGGGGGAGCCAGTTGTTGGCGTCCGCGTCCGTGATGCGGAGCACCGCCCTGCCTTCCAGGAAGGCCCGCCACGTCCGCCCCCTGTCGGGCCACGCTGCCCAGATCACTGACCTGAGGACCCTCCCGTGGTCGTCTGGGGCTGCCCACCCCCCGGGGGCACGTCTCGGTTTCCTCCGTCCTTCCGGAGGAGCACGGCATCGAAAGGCCGGTTCCTCAGCCCCCTGGTGGTCCCCTGGTTGGCCAAGCTCAAACACCCGTACACCTCCCCCACCAGGGGGAGGGCCTCATCCCCCAGAGGGTCCGGGACCGTGCCCAAGTCCCGCTGCCAGGGCCGGGCCCCCTCTGCCCCTCGCGCCGGCTCCCCCTGCTGCTCCTGTGCCTGCGGCGCCGGTGCCGCGCCCCGCCCCCCAGCCGCCGAGGCCATCCGCGCCGGCTCCGCTCTCGGTGCGGGGGGGGCTGCTGGTGCTGGGGTCGTGGGGGTTGGGGGGGGATGAGCTCTCCAGCGTTGGGGTCGGTGTTGTAGAGGTGGTGGTGGTGGTGGTGGTGGTGGTTGGTGTGTTGAGCCGGCATCTGTTGGATGCCGGGGGGGATGCACCTCACCGGCTGCACGTCCGGCTGCGGGGGCGCCCCGCACCCCGCCCCCCTCCCTTCGACCCGCCCTCCCCCCTGGGCTCCCATGCCCCGTCCCGCCTGTCCCTGGGGGCCCGTGGAGCCCTTGCCCTTGCCCTTGGGCCCCCTTCCGGCCCCCACACCTCTGTCCCCCTGCCCGTGCCGTGGGTCCCGCCCCCCGTCCCTCGCTCCGCTCCCTGCACCTGGGCGCCCTGCCCGCGCCCCTGCCCGCCCTTCCCCAGCCCTGGCCCCTTCCCGGCTCCCTGCCCTGTGTCGCCCCGTCCGTGCTTGCGCCCGTGCTCCTTGCCGCGCGTGCCCTGGCCCGCTCCCTGCGCGTGCCCCTGGGCACTTCCCCTGTCGCCTCCTGTCCCCCGCTCCGCGCTCCCGTGGCTGGCACGCAACTCTGCCTGCGCGCCGTCCCCCCCTTCCTGGATCACGCGCCGGGCGTCCCGCTGCCTTTGTAGCTGCGGCAGCGTGACGCCCGGCGGCGAGCGCTCGGGCGCCGGGAGGCGGACGTGCCGCGTCCGCCCCCGGGGGAACGGCCTGGGGGGGAACGGCTTGGGGGGGCTGGTGGGGGTGTGGGTGGGGTTGGCGTGGGCGCGGTACTTCGCGCCCTCCCTGGGCACTGCTGCTGCTGCGGCGGCCGCCGGCGAGGCGCCCGTGGCCCGTGCTGGGTCCGCCCCCCGCTTTCGTGGCGTGCTGGGGGCCGCGGCATGGCCGGCCCAGGCGGTGGCGCGGCTCGCCGGGGCCGCGGTTGCAACCCCTCGCGCACCCTCCCCGCTCCCCCCTGCGGCTGCGGCAGCCCTCGGCGATGCGCTCGGTTCCTGCGCCGGGGCTACCCCCTGTGTCGGCGGCGTGCCGGGGGCCGCGGTTGGGGCCGCGGCGTGGCTCGCTGGGGCTGCGGTCTCCTCTCCCCGCGCGTCTGGGGCCCCCTCTAGGGGCGGGGCGGCAGGGGTTGCTGTTGGGGTGGCAGGGGCGGTAACCTCGGCCGGCTCAGGCTCCTGGGTTGACGGCCCGGTGTCAGCGGAGGCCGCCCGGGGCTGTCCAGCCTGCGGCCCCACCGGCACCGCCGCCTCCGCCAGCCACCGCTCCTCGCGCTCTGCGGGGGTCTCCCCCGCCCCTTCCGGGGAGACGGGGGAGCGGCAGCGGCACCAGCAGTGGTGGCGGTCGTCCCGCTGGTGGGAGCCATCGGAGCCTGACATGACCGTTATCCTGGTAGGCATGCGTGGTGGCAGGTGCGCCCTTCCCACTACCTCCCGGTGCATCAGTGTCGTGCCGTGGGCAGTGCTGTGCAGTGCTCTGCGGGGGGGAGGGGGGGAGGGGGTAGGGGACCGGCTGTGGCGTCAGCCCCGTGCGGGCGGGGGCCGGCGGCCATCCATCGGCATTCGGAGGGGAGGCGGGGGAGCCACGCGGCCCACGCGTCGCGCCACAGCTCCCAGTCTGGGGCGGGGCTCAGGGCCCTGGGCCCCCGGGGGTCGTCGGGTGGTGCCGGGGGGAGCTGCACTAGGTGGACCCCCGTAACGGCGGTGACCTCCTGTGTTCGCAGGAAGGTGTGTACCCTGTCCCGCGCCGCGGGCGCCGGGAGGGGGGGGCGGGGTACGGGTGCTGCCCCATAGAGGTTGGTGGGGGTGATCCCCAGGACCCGTTCCGGGTCGCCGCGGGTCGCGACGACGAGGAGGAGCAGGGGGGTGCCAGGGCGCTCTTGCCAGAGGACGTGCCCCCTGTGGTGGGCACTCCTGGTTCTAGAGAGGGGGGGGGACAGGTCGGGGTTGGCCCAGCCGCGGGGCGCGTGCGTCGCCGGCGGGAGGGCGGGGCACCAGGTGGGGTCCCTGGGGAACGCCTCGCACATGATGGCGTACCGGGGGATGGGCCTGGTGCCGTCGTACACCGTGATTTCGCCCACCTCCAGGTCCTCGTCCTGTGGGTGTGAAAGGTGGAGCGCCGCATCCAGCTCGGACACTCCCCCCGGGTACGTGGCCCGCGTTTGGTTCAGGTACGGGGCCGTGTCCCCGGGGTAGCGCGTCCTGAGGGCGTGCAGCAGGGCTGGGGTGCTGCTGCGGAGGGACATGGCAGACCCTGCTCCCGTCAGCCGCAGGTTGTCCCCCATGGACAGGGGCCGGCCTGACCGGTTGGACTCGCGCCACTCCATCCAGTGCCCGTAGAGGGCCGCCTCCGGGCCGATGAGCCCTGGCTGGATGGCGTTGATGATCCGGTGCATCGCCGGGAGTAGCGTGGGGGCCCCTGCTCTGTTCAGGGCGCGGACGGCCGGAAGGGCAGTCTCGATGAGGAAAGCCCTCGCACTGCCCGTCGGGTCACGTTGTGTGGCAGCGTGCGCCTCATGCGCCTCTGCCACCGCGTCCGCTACCAGGCCCCGGACGGTCGCCTCCTGCGCTTGGCGGCGGGCCCTGGCGTGTCCCGACCCTTCCCCCTGTCGGCGTGGCATGGTACTGCAAGCTCTGCAAAGGGTGGCGGCGGGCGGGGGTCAGGCCCCGAACACGTGCGACGGGTGCGCAACGGATGTTGGGTCCCGCAGGTGCATGTGGATCCACAGAAGGGCAGCGCCCGCGGGGCCCGCGCGTTCGTGTGAGGGGGCGTGTGCCCCCTCGATGCGCCGGTGCAAGGCCTCCTCTTCTGTGCGCCTGCGCGAGCCCGCGGGAGGTTCGGTCCAGGGGCACGCGGCCACCTGCGCGCACCGCGCGCACCTGTTGGCGCCTGTCGTCGCTGCGGAGGACAATGTGTTGCATTCCCCACAGAGCCGGCAGGTGTGTGGGAGTTGGGAGGGCGGCGAACAAGGGTCGAGATGGCGGAGCCAGAGGTCGTCCCACCTCTGTCGGAGGGGGTCCCGGATCTCCAGCAGGCGGGCGCGGACGCGGCGCCAGTAGTCCCTGCCGACCGTCTTCCGCTGGACCTCCCGCTACGTGTCGTCAGGGAGGATCCCGTGGTTGTGGAACGCGGCGATGAGGTCGTCCCATGCCGGGCGGGGATGCCCCTGGGGGGGGGTAGCCATGTACACTTGGCGCCCGGTGAGGTGGGGCGCCAGCGTATCCCATTGGCACCCCTTTGCGGCGTCCTGGTGGAGGAGGGCCAGTAGGATGCCGTCCACGACTGCCTCCCACCCCACTCGCAGCCCTTCGCAGCCGTCCAGCTCCTGGCGCAGCGCGGCTGTAAGGTCGGTGGGGAGCATGAGGAGCAAGGGCCCCTGGGTGTTGCCCAGCCGAGACAGGGCGTCGTCGTATACCGGCCCCCCAGTTTTGAAGTGCGCCACGGCAAGCGGGGCGGCTCCGTCCTCTGGGGGGTGCCATCGGACGGTGGCCGTGTTGTGTCCCCATTTGCGTATCTCCGTAGCCTGGAGCACGTTGGCGGCGTGAAGGACGATGCGGGGGGGGACGGGCGTCCTGACGAGTGAGGACACGTCCCCAGTCCATCCTGTTTGCGGCCCCGGGGCCGCTTGCAGCCATTCCCCCGTCGCCGCGTCCCACGGGTGGCCAGGTCCCGCCCGCGGATCACGGTTGGCCTCGGCCGGGTGTCAAGCCCCCATCCCTCGAGCGGGATGGCGGCGTATCGTTGCGCAGGGGTCTCCGGGGCGCGCGTGGCGGCGCACCACCGGCCCCACTCGCGCGCCCACTCCTCACTGACTATGCGTGCCTCCCACGCGGTCATGGAGCCGCGCCCGATGATCCACGGTGGGAAGAGGGCGTCTTGTAGGTGCTTCGAGAAACCCCCCGGAAGGTTCCGGTACGGGTGGGGGCCCTCTTGTGGCGGGCACTCCAGAGTGCCATTCATGACACGGAGGGAGGCTATGAAGTCCTCCTCAGGGCGTGGGGGAGGGGGGGGGGTGGTCGCCCTCTGCCGCGGTGAGCCATCGGTGCACCCGGGCCGCCGCGCTTAGGGGCTCGCGGAGGAGTTGCTCCAGCCGGTGGTTGCAAAGCTCCCATGCGAAGTTCCCTAGCCCGAGCATGTGTTGGAAGAAAATTGTCCACAGAGGTCCCTCCCAGCGGGTGGTAGCGGGCTATGGCGCGGAGCTGCGCCTCTGCATCCTTGGGCACCAGCCCGAGGCAGAAGACTTCCGTCCATGTGGCGTCTGCGGAGCGCCACGAGGCCACCCACAGGGCTTTGTCCCGGGGTGGGAGGTGGCGGGCCGCCTCGTGGACCACCTGGCAGTAGTGGGGCCAGAAGAGCCGTGAGTGGGCGCACCCTACGTGCATGTGCACTGGGGTCTCGTCCGGGCCGCCGCATAGGAGGCATGGTTGTGGGAGGACGGCGACGCCGGAGAGCCGCTCCTTACGGATGCGGAGCCTGCGCTGCACCGGCGTGTGGCCGTCACTGGCCCGCAGCGCCCGGCGGTTGGTGGCCGCGCGGTGACGTCCCGGGCGTGGACATAGGCTGTGGCGTGGGCCGCGCCCAGAGGTGTGTGCCCGCGGTGCGTCGGCGCATGGTCTGTCTGCGCCCGCTGCGCAACCTCGCCGAGCGTCCGCATCGTGGGGGGCCGTAGATCGAGGTGGCCGTCATGACCGGCGACAATGAGTTGGGCGTGGCCAGGGTCCGGGGACGTGGTCTGCAGGACGGTGTCCCGGGACGCCGCCCAGTCCGCCTTGTGCAGTAGGGCGTCACTGTGGTGCGAGGTGGCTCAGACGTACAAGAACGGGTGCCCAGCGTGTCGCCCTCGCGCGCACAGGCCGTCTCGGAGCCACCGTGGGGGCATCTGGTTGACCACCTTCGCCGCGCCCGCGGGGACCCCCGTAGTCCGCTCGCGATCCGCGTGTCGCAAGAGGTGGAGGATGACTTCGGCGTCCACCGTGTGGACCCATGGTCGGTGGTCGCCGTATTGTAGGGGGAGGGAGGCGGCCACACCCTCCCCGTCGGGCACCATGCCCGAGATGGCCACCGCCCACGTTTGGGTGAGGTCGGCGGCGAGAGCGACGCTTGTGGCGTGTATGCAGGGTCCGCCCCCCGACGCGTGGGAAGAGGTGTGGCCCCAGGCCTCCGGGATCCAGTAGTACCCGGTGGGGCTGAGCCACCCTGCGTTGAGGTCGGCGGAGTGCCACCGGACGTCTGGGTGGCTTGGGGTCAGTTGGTCCACGCTCAGCGCCCTGGTGTCGCCGGGGCTAATCGCCGCGTGGTCGTGCAGCCGGATTTCCGCTCCGGCGATGTTGCTTGCCCAGGACCGGAGTGCCGTCACATGTTCCTTGAGCCACGCCAGGCCTCCGCGCTGTTGCACCACCAGGTGTCCTGTGTCCTCCGGCTGGTCCTCCAGCGTGTGCACTGCCATGTGTGGGTCGTGCCGCACCCCCGTAGCTACCAGCAGGGCGGTGCCACGGGGGAGTCCACGGGGCCTGGGCTGGCCTGCCCCCACCTGCACTATTACCCACTCGGTCTGGAGCTGCGCTTGCCCCGCCGCTCGGGTGCATTGGTCGTCCGTGGTCACCAACCACACCGGCGTCGGCGCGTGGGGCCGGTGGCGCAGGGGCTCGAGCCACGCCGCATCCGCCTTAGGCTCTCGGTGCTCGCTTTCCGCGAGTACGTCGTGGAGGATGTACATGAGGGGCGTCCGCGGGTGGTACGCCGCCCCCGGCGTGGGGGGGAATAGGCCGCCCCGGCCGCGGTAGCCCCCGACGTGGAGGTGCAGGCCGTCCGGGGTCACCCGTGGGCAGGTGTGGGCGTCCTGCTTAGCCCTCGTGGGGTGGACATGTCTCAGGCGGGGGTCCCGTGTGCCGGTGGTGTGGAAGAGGTGGACCAAGGCGTCGCGCCACCCGGGGTGATTGGTGGGCTCCTGCTCGCGGCGGCAATAGTGAAGGTGTTCATCGGCGCATTGGTTGAGGCATTCCCGCACCGCCGTCGGCCACGGGTTGTCGTTGTCAGGGAAGGGGTGGCGTGGCCCGTGGTGCCCATGCCACGGCGTCGTCTGCAGCACCGTCAGGCGGCATGTGTCGCGGTGTCGCAGCGTAACGGTGCGCGGCGTGACGATGTTGCACGGTGGGGACTGTAGTTGGACGTGGGCCGCCCTGGGGCACCCGATGGGGTTGTAGAGCCCCACTCCCAGGGCGGCCAGGGCCCGGGGTATGCGGTGGACCCAGTCACCTCCCGTTAGAGTTGCGAACTCCGGGACGGGGTAGTGCACCTTGGGACATATTCCGTGCGCGCCGGCTATTTCCCAGAACATCTTGGTGACCTCGGCGCGCACGGAGGTTGAGCGGTGGTGGACCAGTGTACCCACCAGGGCCACCGCTGCCTGCTGGCACCGCGTTGGTACCCGTGTGAGCCCCAGGGTCCGGTCATCCTGCAGGCTGTCCCGCAAGGCGTCGAAGGCGTACCGCGCCCTGTCCTTCGCGACCTGGACCGTGATGTGGTCCAGGTGGCGCGCGGTGTCGGAGTTGTTGGCGATGAAAGGGGACGGAGTGTGTCACCCCCCCGAGGATCGCCAGGATGACGTTCTGCACCACTTTCGGTGGCGCGAGGGTGTTGAGGCACCAGTGGTGCACCGCCGCCAGGCGCAGCCGGTGCTTGCGCTGCAGGAAGAATTTCCGTCCGGCTGCAGCTGGAGCCCCAGGTAGGGGACGGAGTCCGCCGCTGGTACCCAGTGCCATGGGTTTTCCAGGTGGGGACAGAGGCGCAGCTGCAGGCCCGGGACCCCCTTCGTGGTGGCCATGGCTCACTTGCGGGGGTTGAGCTCCATGCCCATCATCCCCAGGTATGCGGCCACCGCCTCCACGCCCTCGACGAAATGCTGCAGCGTGTGGGCCACTACCAGCAGGTCGTCGATGTAGGCCTGGATGAGGCCTTGCTCTGCCCCTCCCGGCGGGCGCAGGCGGTGCCCCTGCGCCCTGAGCAGGGGCTCCAGGAGGAGTGCGTACAGCACGGGGCTCTCGGGGTTGCCCTGCCGGACGCCGCGCAGCATGTGGACGGGCTGCATTAGCCCATGTGCGGTGACGATGCGCAGCCTGGCGCACGTGTGGAGGAAGAGCAGGAGGTCGATGACCTCCGGCGGCACGGAGAGGTGGCGCAGGATGAGGTGGAGGGCGCCGTGCGGGGCGGTGTCGAAGGCCTTGCGGGCGTCGAAGGAGAAAACGTGGTTGGGCCTTCCCCGCTGGAGCTGCCGCTGCGCCATGAACAGTGGGGGGCCTGTGTTGGAGCCAGGGAGGGCCCCTTGCTGCCAGTCGCTGACCACTCCGTGCCGTGTGAGCAGTTCCGTGATGCGCTGGGTGAGGGGGCCCGTGAGCAGCTTCATGTCCCGCTGGCCCAGGGCTATGGGCCTGTAGTCGTCCAGTCTGGCGGAGCCCGGTGCCTTGGGGCTGAGCCAGATGTGCGCGTCCCTCCAGTGCATCAGTGGCGGGGCGCCGCGGAGGATGGCCCGGTAGGAGTGGACCAGGAGCCACTGGACGGGTGCCGGGAGGGCCTTGATGAAACGGGCCTCCACGTGGTTGGGACCTGGGGCCTTGCCATCGGCCTTGTCCAGGGCAGACTGCAGGTCCTGCATGGAGTACTGCTGGACCTGTGTCCAGAGCCAGTCGGGGACCCGGGGGACATGGCGGCCGAGGACTGCCTGGAAGCCTGGGAGGTCCAAGGGGCGTTTGTCATACAGTTCCCGCCAGATGGCGCGAACTGTGAACTTCACCTCGTGGGCCTCCGTGAGGAGCGTTTGGGTGTTGGGGACCCGCACGTTCCAGAGGCCTGACGGGCCTGGGGCCTCTACCTCTATGGCTCCCCGCACGGCTTTCCACGGCTGGGCGATGTCGGGGGCGTGGCGGCGCCCGAAGTCCTTGATGGCGCGCTTGCCGTCTGCCGCCAGGAGTGCGCGGAGTTGGCGAATGTCCTCTTCGAGGGCGGCTGCTTGCCTCTCCAGCTCCTCCTGTAGTTGGCCCTGTGTGGTTGGGCGGAACCCGGGTGACGCACCCCGCAGCTCCTCCGCGAGCTGGAGCGCCGCCTCGGACCGGATGCCATGCCGTGCCGCGTCCGCTTGGTACGCCGCCGGCGCGCACGCTGCCAGGGTGTCATAGCGGAGGACCGCCGCCTGGAGCCGCTTTCCGCTCTCCGGGGGGTCCCCCTCGGCCGGGTCCGGAGAAGGTCCCAAGAACGCGAAAGATACGGCAGAAACGACACGCCGTACAAGTCCCTACGGTACTTCAGCCGCATCCTGGAGGACACGGGGCGCCGTACCATCCACGCGGTACGCACCCCCGAAGGAGGCCTCACCAATGACCCCGACGCCGTCCTCCAGGCAGTCCTGGACAGCTTCCAGGCACAACACGGGGACGCCCTCCCCGAGCTCGACCCCCACACCAGAAACACCATCCGCGAGCATGTGCCCAGGGTCTTCAACCGGGAACAGCGGCGCGCCATCGAACACGACCCCTTCAGCATCTCAGAACTGCAACGCGCCCTAGACCGCCTGAAGAAGGGGGTCGTGCCCGGCGTCGACGGTTTGCCGGCCGAAGCGTACCAACGTCTCACCCTGCCCATCAAACGCCGCCTGGCAGCCCGCCTGTGGGACATCGTCACGGGCGCCACGCCCATCCCCCCTGAGTGGGCCAACATGGTCCACCCCCTCTACAAAAAGGGGGACTGGGCGCAGCCGGGGAACTGGCGGCCCATAGTCTGCGCCACCACCGAGGTCAAGCTGGTGTGGACGCTCATCCTAGGCCGCATCGCGCCAGCGGTCTTCGCCCACGTGCCCGCCAGCATGTGGGGAGCCATGGCCGGCAGGTCCCCCCACGAGGCCATCTTCCTCCAGGACACCGCACTGGACATGAACCCCTACGAGATGATCATCGCCTCCCTCGATGTCCAAGGCGCATTCCCCCACGCCCCACACCGGCTCCTCACGGAGGTATGGGATGCCATGGGCCTCCCATTCCTATCCTTCAGGACCGGGTACATCCAGACCCGACTCTACGCCGTCATCACGGCCGCAGGCCTCACCCCCTGGACAGGCACAGACAGCGGGGTCCCCCAGGGAGGCGCCGAAGGCCCCTTCCTCTACCTCCTCGTCACCCTGCCACTGGCATTCGAGCTAGCACGGGTATACCCGGGGTACGCCCCATACCCGCTACGGTTCCCCCTCATCAACTTCGCAGATGACAACCTCCTAACTACGGCCACCCGCCACCGCGACCCTGAGAACGCAGGGCTACCAACGACCACCGAACAAGTGTCCGCCATTCTCCAACTCACCACAACCTACCTGGACGCCCACCAGCTCCTAGTGCATCCCCGCAAATCGGTCGGGCTGGCCAACGCCAAGACCCCCACCCCCCACATCCGGAAAGGCGAACCCCTACACCTGGAAGACACCACAGTCCACCTGGGAGTCACACAGGCCACGCGGCACCACCACATCACACTTCCAAGCAAGCTAGAAGAGCGCCTCGCCCGGCTACCCCAAATTGCCAGGGGGGACCTCCTGTCTACGCAGGGCCTGGCGTACTTCATGGAAGCAGTGCTCAACGCGGCCACCGGGTACCAAGCCCTGCACCTCCCGCGCCCCCAAGACGCACTACGCCACGCTCGACAGCAAGTGACGAAGGCATGGGCGCAACACGGAGGCTGGCCCACGTCTTTCCCCAAGAAGGCCATGATGGCCCACTGGCGCTACTACGGAGACAATACGGGCGCCCTGGTCGACATGGCCTATGCCAAACACGCAGCACACCTCCTACACCGGGTAACACACAACCACGAACCAGAAGTTCGCGAGGCGGCAGCCATACGCATAAAAGAAGCGCAAATGGCCCGCAACATGTGCCCCCGGTGGATACTGGCGCAACACGGCGTCTCCACCCCCGTGGGCACTGGCATCTGGGCCCAGCTACAACTCTTCCTACCGCACCACACACACGCCATCCTGACAAACCACCACTGCGATCAACAGGGGCCACTCGTGGCCACACACACCGACATCCACCGACGCCCGGCAGGCGAGGTGGACACCCTGCGCCTCATAGGGGCCACCATCACCATAGTGTATATCACCCCAACACAGATGAAGATCATGGCCCCATGCGACGCCCACCACGCCCCGTTCCTTTCCGACTCACAATGGCCAGCACGCCACATCTTCCAAGCGTACCTCCGCGCATGTGCTACAAAGGCAGGGCGCGACATGCCGGGGCCCAAGGACATCGACACGGCGTACACAGCCTTCCAGCGCCGGCAGCCCCGGCCCCGCCCGAGCGAGCACGAGACCCCCAACGACGGCGGCACGACGCAGGGGGAGCCCACCCAGTCAGCCGAAGGCTGGACACCACCCACCATCCTGCTACTAGCACCAAACGGCCACAAACATGCTACCCGCACTGTCCAGCGACACCATGCCCCCTGGTCCATCCCGAAACACAATGCACCGGAGACCGATGTACCACCAGTCAGACACAGTGACCAGGGCATACGACGCACGTGCTGGCACTGCGGCCCGGCAGCCCTCGACACTCCGTGGCCCCTGCTGCACCTCATCTCCACCCACTACCGCACCCCCACCGCCGCCGCCACCGCTGACCAGCAGGCATGGCTCTCCCCCTGGTTTCACAAGGTACCCCCAGACCACCCGGCGCACGTAGCCTGGACCCGAACACCCACGGCGACATGGACGTTCACCAACGAGCGGGCAGACCCAGACAGCGTAGCCATGGAGTACGACCGCTGCGACCCACACCGCGCAGGACCTCAGGAGGCACCCATGCGCCCCCTACAGCACAAATGCCCCACCCTCCGCGGCGACAAAGACGACAAGGAGCGGCGACAGACCATCACGTGCCAGAAGCTCCACCCCAATACGGGATACCTCTTCCACCTGATGTACGCGTATATAGCCCAGGGACGCCCAGACAGGGGCCTCCTCCGCCTCACCCCACGAGCCCAGGCCATCATCACCCAGGGAATAGGCGTCTATGCAGCGCCACTACTGCAACCCACGCAAATCACCGCCAGAACCGCCCAGGGGAACCCCATCTACGTCTATCACCCCACAGCAATCGCCCGCCTACCCATACCCAGCGACACCGACATCATCTACTTCACTGACGCATCCGGCACCCAGCAACGCACCCCCACATTCGGTTGCGCCTCTGTGCGCATCACCCGGCACGCGGACGGCCTCCACGTGGGACACCACACCGGGGCCGCCATCTTCGGGGCGTCCTCCCACGGCGAACTGCGCACCATGGCAGACGCCGTCACCGCCACACCGCCACCCACGACGATCCGGCCCCGCAACATCTGGGTAGTCGTGGACGCCACAGTCGACATCCACCTCACCAGGCGCCTTGCGGACCTGCCCCTCCACAAAGCACTCGAGTCCGGCCTCACCACACAAGCGTTGAGACTATGGATGGCCTTCAAGGGCATGCACCCCCAGGACGCCCTACACATCGTCAAACAGGAGTCACACCGCTACGCATACGGCAATGGACGCGCAGACACGCAGGCCAAACACCAGAACACCAACCACACCCCAGAACTCGAACGCGTGCGACTGGACACCCCACACCACAGCCACCTGCAGCACCTGCCCCCGATACCCCCGGCCACACAGCCCCCCCAACGGATGCCCGAGGATACGCCGTACACGGATCGAGACAAGCAGTACCACTACCCCACACCCATCCAGCAACTGGCCACCACACTGGGCCACCCAGCGAACGCCGAACTCCTCCGACGCCTCGAAGACTCCGTCCACACCCCCCTCTACTACTCCGCCCTGCGCCCGGATAGCCTCCCAGCACACCTACAAAAGCCCCGACTCCAACTCGCCCTCGAACAACTTCCCCTCCTCCCCCGATACCACCGATGGTATACGTGCCGCTCGATCCACGTCCCCGCAGGACACACCAAATGCATCTGCAGCCACGCGGAAGAAGAAACATGGGACCACTTCAAGGCGTGCCCCCTGTACAGAGGACTGGACACCGTCACAGACTGGAACCCAACCCACACCATCGCACAGCACGCCGGATGGCTGGCGCAGTCCCCGGCGACCCAGCAACTCACCACCGTCCTCAAGCAGACGGAGGTGCTCGAGGCAGTCCGCAGGGGACTCGTCCCCACTGCCGTCTACACCTTGCTACGCACCCACACGGAGGACCCCCAGGCCACGGCGGCGCACATGCAGCGGACGGCCGTTGCCAAGACGGCGGAGCAGCTCACATACCGCACCCACAAATACCTGCAGCATGCGGCAACCCTGCCCCCAACAGACGAAGCCCACCTCCTCAAACTCCTGTTTTACCAACCATGAGAACCTACCCCGTGACATACCAACACGGAACCCCCACCACGTCTACACACCGTCCACCGAGCACAGCACTGGCACAGCACACACGGACACCACAGGCACCGCACACACTCCCACCAGCATGCGCCCGCCACCAGCCCCCATCCCCCCACGCCGCCGTCCGTCCACAGGTACCACCAACCACCAGCCACCGCATGTCCCCTCTGCGTTCGCCAGCGGCTACCACAGACAGCCCTGCCCTGCAACCCAGACCACTGGGTCTGCCTGGGAGCCGCGCACCGCCTCACCCACTGCCCCCACTGCGGGGACCTCAACCCCCGCCACCGCGAGCGGCCCGCGGCCCCAGCCGCACCCCCCCCCCCGCCAGCCACCCCAGCTTCTTCGGGTTCCTCACCGACACCCTCCGGGACCAACTGGGAGGGTACTACGTGGCGGACGCGGCGGACCACGCATGGAACATAGCCGTGGCCACGGGCAGCACACCCCTGCCCCCCCACAGCCCACCCCTACGCCACAGCGGAGGCGGCTTGAACGTGGTGGCCCGCCACATCCTCCTCGCCCTATACCTCCACCACCGAGACCTACACCTCCCAGACCCACAACTCCCGGCCCCCCAAGCAGCAGCCCTGACGCCGGAAGCGTGGGCCGACACGGCACCAGAGGAGATAGCAGCCTACCTCCGAATCACTTGCCGCCGGTTCAAACACGCCCTCGGCCGACGGAAGGGAACACCTTACCCACTCAGCGCACTCCTCTACCCGGCACACCACCCCCAACCGGCACAACAGAAGCCCCCGGAGGGCTGGGCGTCTTTTCGGGACGCCCACCTGGCCGCCCCCGACGAGGCCACCGCCATGCGGATGGGCCTCACGGACCAGGAAACCTACGTCAGAGGCCTCAAGACGAGCCTCCAAGAGGCACACCGCTGGCACGCCCGCTCCCCGTCGCCCCCACGGGGACAGGGGGGTTCACCCGCCCCCGACACCCACCAGGCCAAGAAGACCAAGACAGGTCAGGGGGCCCCCCAAAGCGCCTGCCAGCAGGGCGCGACGCCCTAACCAAGGCCCGGGTCCAGCTACACCGCACCACCCCACGCCCAGACCCCCGGGGCACACCAACAACACCGCCATCGCCAGCGCCCACCACCACCACCGTACCGCAGCACCCAAAACCTGCAGCCCAGTCGGCCACCACCGCCCACACACGTCCACACCAGGCCAGGACCACCATACGCGCAGAGCCAGGGGACATGGCACCACCAACACCACCACCACGCCCCCGTCCCTCCCAACCCCTACCCCCTAATGCCCCCATGCTACAGCGACCCCCACCAGCTACATCCCCACCACGCCCCAGCACAACCAGGCCCCGCGAACCACCCACCCCACATAGCGCACATCAGCGCACAACACCATCACGTATTCCACCACCACCAGCCCCTACCACCACACCCACCAACGCCGGGGTACCACACACAACCGGCACACCCTCCACACCACCACCACGCGGTCCAGCACCACCCGCCGCCCCCGCTACACGGGCCCACGACATACGAGCCACGGTACACCCCCATGGACCCGCGAGGAGACGCGCACGCACACCAGCAACACCAGGGCCTAGTAGGAGCGCCCCACCACCACCAACAGCCCCCCCACCCACACCCCATACCAGCGAGCACCATCGGCCAGCAGCCACGCATCACATACGGACCACAGCCCCACCCGGGGGCTCATGCGGCCGCCTCCCACCCGCACCCCGGCACCACAACCAGTCAAGAACCGCAAGGGCCACACGGCGCACACACGCAACACCCACACGACCCACAGGGACGCCTGGACCCCCAGCCAGCACAACACCCACCCCCGCCCCCCCCACCCCACCACCACCAGCAGCCCCCCCACCCACACCCCATACCAGCGAGCACCATCCACCAGCAGCCACCCATTACATACGGACCACAGCCCCACCCGGACGCTCATGCGGCCGCCTCTCACCCACACCCTGGCACCACAACCAGTCAAGAACCGCAAGGGCCGCACGGGGCACACACGCAACACCCACACGACCCACAGGGACGCCCGGACCCCCAGCCAGCACAACACCCACCCCCGCCCCCCCCACCACCAACAGCGCCACCCCCACACCACCCCCCCCCGCCCCCCCCCCCGAGACCAGGCCACGGACACAACACGCGGCAGCCAGCACCAGCCAATTGACGTCGATACCCCCGCCGACACACGCCACCGCGAAACCCCCCTCCCGCGACCGCCACAAGAGACCCCATCACCGGACCCCACGCGCGACAACGACGACCACCCCCCCCAACCCATACCAACCCCCCATCACATCCCGCACCACCAGTCGCCGCACCGGCCGAATCCTACGCCCTACACAACCCCGCAGCGGTACGGCAGCACCTCCGGGGACTCGGGGAACAGGACGTCGTGCTGTACCTCCGCACCTCCGGCACCAGCACCCCCATCCGGGCGGCCACCCTGGTCCAGGCGGCCGACCTGGGGGAAGGCGTCAGAGACTTCCTCTTCGACGCCTTCCTCCACGTCGCCCGACACGAGCGCCCCCCACGCGCCACCCCAGACGGCGAGAGCCCGCCCCCCACGGGGAGCCCGATCTGGGTGCCCTCCATCGACTGGGGGCAACACCTGGTCGGACACCCCGTGCCAGGGCGGGTGGACACCAAGGGCCGCACCCGCTACCACGAGCCCGACATGGCCCACCCCCCACCCGACGCCACCCCCGACAGCACCAAAGAGTCGGAGCGGGAAACATGGGTAGCCCGGATGGCCTCCCTGAGCAACTTCCGGCACCACGTCCCGGGGAACATCCCCACCCCCGACGAGCAGCAGCCAGCCCCCTCCACGTACATGACCCTCATGTACAATCTGCACTACACCCTCTTCACCACCACCTACCACGCACCCACAGACCACTGGGTGGTACACGGCACCGACTCCCTCCTCCCCGCCGACTACACCCCCCCCACACACAACTCAGGCCCCGACACCTACGCCAGGGGGGACGACCCGGACGACCCCCACATCTGGGGCACGTGGGAACCCAAATCCCTGGACAGGCTGCTCTCCATCCGCAGCGGCTACCAGGGCCTTGGTAGGGCGATGTATTGCCTCGCCAAGTGGACCCAACGGACCTGGGGGATCCCCACGGACCGATGGGTGTGGGTGGTCACGCTGCGCCCCCAGCAGAGGGAAGCCCCCCCAAACCGCAGGGGACCCACCCCCTGAAGCCCCACCTCCCTACAACTATGCCCGTACATGGTGGCAGCCCGCCTCATGACGCTGCTGTGGCCGGGCCCCCACACCCCCACCCAAAACTACCCCCACCTCACAGAGGAGGACATGCCCGGCATCCAGCGATGCTTCTTCCAGACCCTCGACTACCTCCAGCAAACACACCCGCACGTCCTGGAGCAGATATGGCCACCCCCCGGGTAACCCACGTGCCCGCGCAGCCGAGACAACGCCGCCACGCCAGCACCAGCACGCACGGGTCACCAGGGAAAACGCGCGCACACGCCCGGTGCCCGAACCTGCACCCTCGTTCTCGCTACTTACAGGACCCAGCATCATACGCCCGCCCCCGAGGCCCAGGACCCTCCGCCGTCTCCCACAGCCCTCTCCTCCGCCTCCGACTCCACAACCTCCACCACCACGACCATCTCATCCACCTCCACCACCACGTCCTCATCCAGCACTCCGACCCCCAGGCCGCGGGGGACACCTCCCAAACGGGCCTCCAAACCCGCCCCCACCGCGACCAGCCCCGCCGCCGCCAAGGCCCACGCCCCGACGAAGCCCACACCCACGACCCAGCGGAAGCCCAAGACCGCCGCCAAACGGCCACCAAAACCCGGCAGCACGCCACGACCGCAACCCGCAGCCAAGCCCAAACCCAAGCCCAAACCCGGCGCCACGACAACAGCGCGAGCCCGGCCCCCCGAAGGCAGCAGCGCCCAGCGGCGCCCCCCCACCATCACCGACGCCACCGCCACCACCTTCATGGCGGAGCGCGCTGCGGCCGAAGCGCGACGCACCTCGCCCCTCCACCTGTCAAAGCCCGCACCCCAGGCCCACGGACCGCTCCCGACCAAGCCAGAACGACGCCAGGGTCCACCAGCAGCGTCCCCGCCCCCCTACCGGCCCTCGATGACAGCCCACATGCAACGCATGCCCCACTACCGCCGCCGCCGCGAATCCCCGCCCAACCCCGAGGCGGAGACCGTACGCGCACACCCGCGGGTCCACATCCGCGTGCAACCCCACTCCCCACGCACCCCCACGGAACAGGACTACGAGGAATCCCCCAGGCCCGCCACCGCCGCCGGTCCCCACGACCCCGTCACACCCACCCACGCCCACTCCTCCGCTCAAGACCGCAGGCCCGCCCAGGAACAGTGGTGGCAACGCTGGACCCACACGCAGCTCTGGGAGCTGCGGAAGTGGGCCCGGGGAGAGCCCTCCCTCGAGGGCCTGGTCCATCGGCCCCGCAAGGGGTCGGTGGAGAACTGCCGCCTCCGGCCGGCGGGGGAGTGGATGCCGCAGGCCGCATGGGAAGCCATGCTGGCCGATGCGCTCCACCCCCTGGGAGTCCACCCCCGCAACCTGCCCGCGCCCCAGGACCACCCGTATGTCCTCAGGCGCCTGCGGGAGACCCTCCAGGAAACGCAGCGAGACGGCATCCGCCTGTGGGACATCACCCAAAGCCCAGCCCCGCACGCACACACCCCCTCACCACCCCACAAGCGTCGGCGCACCGACACTGGCGACACCCACAGCACCACAGGAGCCCTGCGCGCCACACAACACGACGCGCCTGACCCCCCGGCCAGCGGCGCCGCCATCTAACCCCGTTACCCAGCAAACCACCACCACGGGGCGCCACGCCAGGCCCCGCCCAGAAGTCACCAAACGAACCGGACGCCGAAGGGAGCCAACGCACACAACAACGAGCACCACTACGCCCAAAGAGGCTGAACCCAGGCCCGCTACCGTGGGCTCCTCTCCACCCTCAGCACGACACACACGTCGCTGGCGTCACTCCTCCGCCGTGCCCCCTCCCACGCCACCCCCCCCCCCCCCCCTCCCGCCGCACGTCCCCACGCCGCCCAGCACCCAGCCCCACACACTGCGCCACAGCATCGCCCTAGTCTGGCTCCTCCACCATCGCGCCACTTGGCACCTCACAGTTGACCGCCGTCCTGTGGTCCCGCTCCCCCCGGCACCGCTCCCGGGGCCGCACCCGGCCCACGTCGTGTTCGCCCCCACGTCGCGGGCCGCGGACATCCTCCCGCTCCTCGCCGCCACCCCTCCCGGGCATTGCATACTGCTTGCCGCCAACCCCTCGGTCCTCAGTGAGGTCCTCATCGGGCACGCCGACGCCCTGCACGTGCGCCCGCTGCTGCCCAACCTGCACGCTGCGTACGCCCCCGGCACGCCCGTCGACCCCTCCGTGTGGGACTCCCAGTGAGGCCACCGGCCACCGGCCGGCCCGCACGCACCACCCCGCACTCGCCTCGGGCGCACGACCCCGTGGACGCCGCTACCCACACGCCCAGCCCCGCGCAACCGCCTAACTGAGCCAGAACCCAAGCACAAATCAAACCCGAGCCACACCCCGAAACCGCTAACCCTTGACTCCTAACCAAGCCCGCCGAGGGAACAACGTAACCACAGCCCACACCCACAGCCCACACAGCCGCCTAACCAGCCAGCTCCAGAAGCAAAGAGACACCTCACCAAACCCACCCTGACCCAAGCCCGTGTACATCAGGACGCGCGAGCCGCACCCCTGGGGCGCGACCGCCGCCACAGCACCGACGACACACGCCAGAGGACACAACGCTATTGCACCGCCGCACCAGCTGCCCGTGCCTGTGCCTGCAGTGTACGCGCGCCCCTGTTTTACTCTTTTTTGTTTTTTCTTTTTTTTTTTCCAAAAAAAAAAAAAAAATTAGGGGGGGAGGAAGAGGGACACAACCACCCATGGCACACGCGCACCGCACACAGCACGCACACCGGTGAACAGGAGCCCAGTGGCCCAGGACACCGCACATGCAACACAACACACCGAGCGAGCACACCGGTGAACAGGAGCCAGCTGGCCCAGGACACCGCAGACGCACCACAGCAAACCGCGCGGGCACACCGGTGAACAGGAGCCCAGCGGCCCAGGACACTGCACACACGTAGGGCGGCCGATGGACAGGAAAGAACCAACACCCCATGGGTCGGACGCACTGGGGCGACCCAGCCGACCCACCGGGCCAGTGGCAGGAGCGGTACTCCAAGGCTACTGGTCCGAGCCCGGCCAGGCTGCATCGGGGACCATGGCAAACGTCACCCGGAGCCATGGAAGCAACCGATGACAGGCGAGCCGGTACACAGTCCAGGAGAGAGTCACCTGCCAAGCAGAGTGGCCCCGCAACTCAAGCCACAAGGGTGAGGCGGTCGTACCGTAGACAAGCGGGAGCAATACCCCTTGTGGTGAGAGATAGTCCACACGGCTGGGCAGCCCCCCAGAGCTGCCGCCCAAAGGAGGGGGCATGTGGCCCTACCCATGGACACATGTGGGGACACCCCCCCACCTGGGACACATGGACCGGGTGGCCGCAACAATGCCTTCCCAAGCACATGCGGGAGCGGCTCAAGAGGCACCTGACATAGGGCAGTGAGAGGGACAGGACGTCCCCTTGGTAAGACCTTCTTCCTGCAATGTCAAAGGAGGCATCCCGAGCTCCCGAAGATACCTACCTACCTACCTCCACATGGTTGGGACCTGGGGCCTTGCCATCGGCCTTGTCCAGGGCAGACTGCAGGTCCTGCATGGAGTACTGCTGGACCTGTGTCCAGAGCCAGTCGGGGACCCGGGGGACATGGCGGCCGAGGACTGCCTGGAAGCCTGGGAGGTCCAACGGGCGTTTGTCATACAGTTCCCACCAGATGGCGCGAACTGTGAACTTCACGTCGTGGGCCTCCGTGAGGAGCGTTTGGGTGTTGGGGACCCGCACGTTCCAGAGGCCTGACGGGCCTGGGGCCTCTACCTCTATGGCTCCCCGCACGGCTTTCCACGGCTGGGCGATGTCGGGGGCGTGGCGGCGCCCGAAGTCCTTGATGGCGCGCTTGCCCTCTGCCGCCAGGAGTGCGCGGAGTTGGCGAATGTCCTCTTCGAGGGCGGCTGCTTGCCTCTCCAGCTCCTCCTGTAGTTGGCCCTGTGTGGTTGGGCGGAACCCGGGTGACGCACCCCGCAGCTCCTCCGCGAGCCGGAGCGCCGCCTCGGACCGGATGCCATGCCGTGCCGCGTCCGCTTGGTACGCCGCCGGCGCGCACGCTGCCAGGGTGTCATAGTGGAGGACCGCCGCCTGGAGCCGCTTTCCGCTCTCCGGGGGGTCCCCCTCGGCCGGGTCTGTCCCCGCCGGGGACGGCTGCCGGCGTCCCACCACACGCGCTAGGGCGTCATGCGCCGCGTGGAGGTGTTCGAACACCTTGTCCACCGCGGCCGCGGGCATATACCCGTAGGCGTGCTGCTCTGCGGGACCCAGCAAGGGTGCCAGGGAGGGTTCATCCTTCGCGGCGGTGACCGCTGCCCACAGGCAGTGTTGGACGGGCGCGGCCACGGCGTTGTACGGGAGGAGGCGGCCCTCCGTGTGGCTGTAGGGGGTGGGCATCGCCGCGCGCCCCGCTGCGTTGAGGAGGCCCGGCAAGGCCAGGCGGACCGGGAGGTGGTCCGAGCCGACCACCTGGGGGTGTGCCATGCCGCGAGCCCAGACGCTTTCCCGCAGGGACCACGGCAGGAGGGGTTCGTTGACCAGGAGGGTGTCCACCCTGTGCCGGGACGGGTGGAGCGTGGGGGTCATGTCCTCCTTGCCGCCTGCCGTGGCCCTCCGGAAACCGCAGGCCTCCCAGCCCGCGCGGAAGTGCTCCGTGGCCGGGTTGGAGGTGGCATCCATGTAGACGTTGGTGTCACCCGCGATGACCACCGGGGGTCTCCCACCGAGGCTGCGTGCTGTGGCATACATTTGTATGTCGGCCGAGAACGCCGCCCGTCCCGCCCACGGGGAGCAGCCTGCTTGCGGCCCGTGGACGTTGATGAGGGTGAGGCCTCCCCCGTCCGTGCGCATCTCCAGGGCCGCGGCCTTCCGGGGGACGATTTCCGTGAAACTGAGCACCTCGTGCTCCGCCACGTACTTGCTGCTTACCGCGGTGAGGAGGCCCCCCCCTCTCGAGGTGGAAGTGGCTCCCGTCTCCGCCAGCAGGCTGCTCAAGAAGGGGGTGTACCCCTTGTCCCGGAGCGCCACGGCCACGTGCATCTCCTGCGCCCGGGTGGCGATCCCTGTTTCCTGGAGCATGAAGGCAAAGCCCCCCTCCTGGGGTAGCATGCCGGTGATGAGGTGCTCCTTGTCGGTACAGGCCGCCGGCCCCCGGCGCCGCCGGAGCGTGTCCCGGAGGGACCGGTCTGGCGGTACGAGGCCGTTGCGCAGGTTCCACAAGAAGAGCCATAGGGCGTCGTCCTCTGTGTCCTCCTAGAGTCAGCCGTCCCGCATCGGCATCGCCGCTGGGTCCGCTGGTGCAGCCAGGGCTCCCGGGTGTGCCGGGACCATGGGGTGCGGAGAGCCGGTTCGCAGCGGGGCCCACAGGGGGGCCAGGGGGGCCAGCCCCCCGGGGATGGACCCTTGTTGGGCCGCACCGCCAGTCCCCGGAACCGCTCCGGGTGCCTCCTCATCGCCGTCTGCGTGGTCGGCTGCCTGCGGCGGGGGGCGCCAGGTGTACAGGGAGTGCCATGGGGACCCCTGTGCCCTTCCTTGCAGGATGTTGGAGACCGCCTGCTTGTCGTCTGACGGGGCTGCAGCGTGCACTGCGTGCCACGCCAGGTGTTCCAGCATTGCCCCGCTTGTGTAGTACTTGTCTGCACACAGAGGGAATTTCGTTGGTTCTGTGGCCCCTAGTGCCGGGGGGAGCGGCACCGACTTCCGGATGGCGCCCTCCGTCGCTGGTTCGAAGGGCAGGTTGGCCAGTGGAACCGTGTGTGGCGCCAACGCGCGGCCCGGGGCCGCCGCATCGAGGGCTTGCGTCGCGGGCGCGGGCCCGAGACTCCGGACGGCATCGCGCTGCTCGTCTGCCTGCAGCCACGCTTGCCAGTGTGTGGAGCCGATTTGGCGGTCGGGTTTGCCCCTCCATCGCAGGTCGTGGAAGGCTTGTAGCCAGTGGCAAACTGTGGTCGGGACCGCCAGCTGGAGCTCTAGGTTGGCGGGGTGCGCCGCTGCCGGCCACACCCCCGGCTTTGCCGCCCGGGCGTTGTCCTTCAGCCGGGCCTGGAGCAGGAGGGCGTGGTGTTCGCCCTCCCGTAGCGCCTTGACGACCATGCGGGTACAGTCCGCCACGCGGACCACGGCTTCGGGCCCCGGCAGGCGCTTGGGGTCGCAGACGACGATGTGCGCGTCCGCCGGGCTGAACATGCAGACCACCCACTGTGGGTTCTGCTGTCCCCGTTGGGCCACCGCCAGGGTAGCAGCCGGGCGGGCGTGCGTGATTGGCCCCGCGTGGAGGTCCGGGACGTCCGTGGCCCTGATGGCGTCTCCCTGCCACGTGGCCCGTAGATGCTCCTCCTGGTCGGGGCTCCACACCAGTGCGGGGGCGTTGACCCATCTCGGTTCCTGCCTCTTGTTGGGGGCGCTGACGGTGTGTAGCAGGACTGCTAGTTGGGTACAGATCTACGGATTACCCAAAATTATCCACAGCGATCAGGACATCCGGTTTACCAGCCCTACCTGTTGGTACCGAAGCGTCATGAGAGCCATGGGTACGGAAGTCCAATTTGGAACTCCTTACCTAAGGACAAAGAATCCTCTGTGCGAACGCCAAATTGGCTGTTTCAAAACAGTCATGAGGATTCTGATGCTGAGCGAGAAGAGCCGCAACTGGCTAAAACTAGTCCCGCATGCCATCTACCTGATGAATAATCAGGTAAGTAGCAGGACTGGTTTCACCCCTACGGAACTGTTCCTAGGGAGGCCAGGTTTCAACTTCAAATTCCCCTATGCTAGCGAAGGAAATCCTAAACTTGACGAATGGCTCACCCAACAGAAAACAATCGCCGTTCTATGCCGATCACTCCTGGAAAAGAAAAGAAGTAAGGAGAATCGTATCAAGAACCGCAAAAGAAAAGAAGCTATCTATCAAATTGGTGATTGGGTTCTGGTACATCACTCAAGATTCAAGGCCTGGCCGGGTAACACGCTGGACAGCCCCTACTTCGGACCATTTCTGTTCACGGATGTGGGTGAAGGATCCGTGTGGATCAAAACTCATCCTAAGTACGGAGGTCTGGCTGAAGTGGGCTACCCACAGGTTAAGCACTACGACGTGCTAGACGACCTCTATGAGTGGGAAGAAGATCTACACGAAAGTCTGGAAGCTGCAGTCGAAGATCTGGCCGCGGATCCTATTGATGAAGATGAAGGGCTACCTCCTATGGAGGAAGACAGTTCAGTACGGATGCCCGAAAGGGACATCTCTCCCTCTAGACCTACTGTACCTACACCTACGGCCATAGAGGCTACACCTAAAAGAATAAGCGCTAGTGAACCTGTGACAATTACCGAATCAGAGATGAAAAAGCAAGACTATTACTTTGTTGAGAGAATCCTCCGCCACACCTACAAACGTGGATGGAGATTCTATACAAAGTGGTCTGGCTATTCTATCTCTGACTGTACCTCGGAGCCGGTGACGGCTTTCATACTCGATGACGGTAACTTCAACGAGGTTTTTGGTGAGTACTGCAAATCTCAGAATTTGCATGGCATTCTGCAGTCAGCCCAAAAAAAGGCCCGCAAGCGTGCTGGGAGGTGAGACTACTCCCTCCTGTTTTATAGCACCTGTGAAAACGGTGCATCTCTGGTCCTGAGACCCTGTTTCAGGGTTCTTGTGAGTAGACACTCACTGGCCTGGGAGCCGTCGTGGATTTCCAAGGGAACTCCGAGGCCGGCGGACAGGTTTCACCAATCTAGGGAGGGAGAGAGATGAGAAGTGTGTAACTTGCGCGCGTGTGAGTGACAACAGCCCAACTGAAGTGCGTTTCCCAGGAGAGAATGTGAACCACTATGACTAAGCAAGCTGATTCCTACGGGTGGTGAACACCTGGTTCCATTTTGGAACAGTCAAGCATGCACCACCGGAGGGGTAGGGTTTGTGTTCCCCGGGGATGGGACCTCCCCTAGGAACTGGGTGGGCTGCTGGACGAGCAGAGTTTACACGGGCTGCCCAACCACAGCCAGGGCTACCCCCTTGGTTGCAAACCTCCCCGCCAATGCAGCCACCGTCAAAATGCTAACGCCTCATCCTACACCGCAAGACACACTGATCCTACAACTTCCCACGCACACGCCCACGCCAAGGTAAGGCAAGTTGTAGCTAACTCTCAAGCATCCCTGAACGACAGTGCAACGCTTTGGGTGCATCTCGCCTCCGGTCCGATGACACCCGTGCAAGTGTGGACACGGAACCGAAGCTCAACGTGATCCGTGCAAAGTCAGTGTTGGGAACGCAAAAGAGTGTTGTGAGTGTGTGCCTGCAGTGCTGTGCGTGGATGTGCGGTGCAGGGCGAGCATGTGTGTGAATCTACCTTAGAAGCTCTACCTTGGGGCTACCTAAAAAGAGAAGAGAGGGTCACACACGGGGAGATCAGGGGAAAACCGCCAGGGACCAAGATGGCGTGGGAACAAGGGCCAGCATACGCTGACCACCATGAACGCCCTTGCCAATCCCAGTCCCTTTCTATCCCCATGCTCCCACTCCCTGATCCTAACGCTCTGCAAAAGAGTAGCCTTTTGCCGGAGCGCCCCTGTGCTAAACGCCTCCAACCCTCATTGCACGCTCCACTCCACACTCCTCCCACACTAGTGCAACTCAAACCGAACAGCTTGCAAGTCGGGAATCTCACCCCAGAGTTTCATTGGACTTTTTGAGTTGCAACGGTCCTACACTCTCTAACACAACGCTGCATAAGTGTACCACTGTGCCACATATGAGTGTTTTAAGTGTTTGCACATGAGGTATGAGTATGATCCTGTCCAATCCAACGAAAGTCAACTGAGAGGAAGAGCGGACGCATAGAGCGGCGCCTCTGCTATGCAGGGACGCATATAGCGGCGTCTCCGCTGTGCATCTTTGAGAGAGAGCAAGGAAGGTTGTCCCTACCTCCCAAACCTTGAATGTTTCCCTCTTGTCTATGTTACCCTCTATCCTACTTGGATCAGCGATGGTTTTGAAGTCATTACGTGCGCACAGCTCGCGTAGCAAAACCCGTTTCCCTCCTGAACCTTGTCCGAATCCTGCCTGAATCCAACCCATACCAAACCTTGCGAAGCACCAAGAGCGTGCAAATCACGGGCAAAGCAAGGCAAAAACACGCTACGTGTGTTGTGCAAGTTCTAACCAACACGTATGTTCTTTGTTTGTTTGTTGTTCCTGAATGATGGTGAAACTCGCTTATATAGCGCACAGTGGTGATTTGATGCGCGCAAAACGTGCCTAAAGCCTCCGGCTGCACTATGCACCCTCCCTGCGCAAAACGTTTTTGCCAGTCCGCATGCCTACTTTTGAAAATAGCGTTTTTTGCTGCTGATTGTTTTCAGAATTCTTTGTTTTACAAAACTGCGCTTTTTGCAGCTTCAGAAGCGCTTTCTACAAAAATTTCAAAAGTTTTTGGACTTTGGAAGCTTCATCCCCAGTCCCGCACAGCGGACGCACGCAGTTGCGGGATTCGCCGGAACTCCCTGCGCTTCACTTTGCGCTTTTCAGGAATCCAAATACTTTTTCAATTTTTGGTTCCTGGCAAGTTAGAACCTCAGAGAAGGTTCTTTGTAAAGTTTGTTTCAAGCGTTATCCGACGCCGATTTCACTTTGCATTTTCAAAAATTGACTTGTGCATTCACTATGTAAGCCTTCCCTAAGGATTCCTTTGTTCTTTCCATGGTTTATATAACACATTGAGCACAGTCTTTCTGGAATTTCTGGAATTTGCATTTTAGCTCAAAACTAACCATCTATGGTGCTGTGGTAAGAGTGGTATAGTAAGAAAGGTAACTCATAAGTATGCTTTCTGAAGTCACCACACTCATTCTTTACTGTGGTACTTTGGTACAGTGATCATACTTGGTTTTGAAGGTAGTCCACAATTGGACTTTATAGTAAATGCTGAGAGATTTCACAAGGTTGAACTGATTATGGGCAATATATCATTTTTCAGCCTAATTTTCCATGTGGCAGCTCCTGAATTCCTGGGCTCCAGTCAGGGGGGGGAGTGAAATTAAGCCACAGAACATACCTTGTACTTCATTTTGAATTGGTTTGAGCCTGTCTTCAGCGCCTCAGACTGAGTGCTGAACCTCCGCTTGATTGCTGGCGTCCTTGTTGAGCCACACCGCCACTTGAATCGCAGCCATCAACTTCATGAATGCCTGTCTTCAGCGCCTTATAAAATGCGCCATCTCATATCCGCTCAACTCCGGGTGCGCCAGTTGGTCCTGCAGTGCAAAGGCAACATGTACAGAGCAGATTCAGATCATCATCCACCATTCAATCATTCATCATGCATCATGTGTCATGTGAAGCCGGTTCCGACCCCCGGGGCCATCTTTGGGTCACTTGGGGTGTGTATCTATGGGCCGGCCAGCCGCCATGGGCTGATATCATACTCTCCCATCCACCAGACCTAACCTGATGTGATAGTGTGATAGGTTTGGCCATTCCAGCTATGCGCGGCCATATTCAATACCGAGGCGCCGCCGGCTGAGATTTATATATCAGAATATCAGGAATAGTATTTCCGCAATTTTTCAGCTATCCGTTCTGATTGTCAATGTATCGGCGACTGTCAGTTGGCTTGCGATTTTGCGGTAACCGATTGGTTAACTGTTATTTCCAGATATTTTGGCGGAAATGCCGCTGAAGGGTCAGATTTCATCAGTAAAGGGTTCGTTGCTTCTGCAATTTTCATGTTATACACTCGCAAAATTAATCCGATTTTTTCAAACATTCAGAATCGGATTTTTGATTTCGAGGTCGCCGCACTCGATATGATGAATTTTGGGTGGTCCTACATTTTTCCCCGATCACGAATCAACCTTCCTTTTGTTGTCTCCTTCATTTTTCTTGGGGATATAGTCGAAACAAAATTGATTCATTAGGCGACTTTGAAGAATCATATCTCTGGCTCATTGCGAGGAGTTACAATTTTGAGATATGGGCTAGAATCGCCTCAGTCTCAACTTAATTTGGAAAGCATCAGACGCCTTTGATGTGTACACATGCCTGGTGTAGCAAGGGATAATGGTCAAGAGGGTAGAAAGTGATATATATCTCTTCGGCCATGCAACGGAAAATTTTAATGCGACTTTTGAGTGTACCGCATGAGTGTTGGGGTTGCATAGAAACTTTCCCTGGGTTCCCACGTATTTTTAACGTGAAGTTATGTCCATGGAGGGGCATGGCATACCATGGTGGGAGCCCCTTTTAAGCGTATGTGTTATATGGATGGTATGTGCTTCGCTATGCTCACGCCCATGTTATATATCTCCGTTTGTAGGAGGATATGTGGAGTCATATGTGGCAAGGGCTTCGCCCATGTCCCAATGATGAGCTCCATAGCGCTAGACTAAGTCTACCGCACATATACTGCATGTGGGAGGGCTTACGAAGCGAACCACAAGCGCCACTATCCATTTTCCCATTTTCATGGTGCGTGTTGGGAGGAGGTTCGAAGGTGTCATTATGCGTCCATGCGGAGATCCAAGTGGGGGGATTGTTTGCAAATGGTTCCAAGCAATTGTGTTTTGAACCGTATGTTGATACCATGGGTGAGCGAAGTTATATACTATTGTGATTACTTTGAATTCGGCTTTTTTTGCATGTTTTTGACCTCATTTTATGGTCATTTTTGTATTTTATGTGCTCAACTGGTCGGCTGACAGTAAAGTGCCTAGAGATTCTTCAACTATGGTATGTTGCTTATATGTTGGCATATGCCTGAACGTTGCACCTCACCATATGCCGGATCACGTGGTCACTTTGGCGTTGCACACGAGGCCTCAGAAAAGTAGGTCTCAAATTCGTGAGTTGACTTGTGAAGCATGGCATGTGTATATCCGGTGTTGGGATATTCCTGGGCATGGATCTTTGGTCTATATCACCCTTGTATATTACTCTCCGGTTTGACACATGCATGGAGCATTTGAACATTTGTCATATGCATTTTTGAGTATATAATTGAATTTTGGGCACTATGGTGTGATTTGCCTGATTTTGCTATGTTGTGAGGTCATCTTCATAAGGCAATTCTCCAAGCCCAATCGACTCCAAGTCCAACCAAGGTTATGTCATGGTAGGGCATGGTCCTGAGTGCCACTCTAGGCCATGACACGCCACCTCCCCTATTGGGCTAGGGTTTAGAGGCTTTGGAGTGAACAAATTTTTGGGGTTTGTGTAGTGACTTTTGACACATGGCATTGAGCCATCTTATTTGACTGGGTTCAGGGCATCATGTTGGCGAGTCAAGGGAAGGTCCTCAGTCCAGGGAATGAGGGATGTATGGCTCTGATTGTGTATGTTTCCATCTTTCCCCAACTTTGCTTGATTTGTGTTCATATGCCAATTTCAGGGCTTCTTTTTCCATTATTCTATTGGTGCAATTCTATGTACATGCCCAAAGCCCGTGTCTCCGTGTGCACCGTGAGACGACCGGCGTGTTGAAAGGAGTTGTTGAGTGTCAACGCGGGACCTCAAACACCCTTGGAAGCCCTCAGTGTGGATATGGATTGGAGCTATTGTACTTGGGAGTTGGTTATTGCAAGGGATCAGGATTTGTGTGAAGGAGCCATATTTTACTATTTTTTGTGGGAAATTGTGCAGGATAGGGCAAGATCATGCAGAACCTGGTGAGAAGCAAGACCATAGGAGTGACATGAAATGGTGGAAGGGGTACAGCAGGGGCCGGTGCTGGTAGAGACCTTCTTTATGGTAGCAGAGGAGTACCTTCCCCCTACCGCCGCACCGGGGACTTGGGCCCTCATGAGCCCTGCCCAAGGACGCCCCGGGTGCAGATCGTTGAGTCCGTGGAGTCGACGCCGGATTTGGAAGGCCGAGAAGAGCGAGGATGCTCAGAACGGAGAGCCCCTGCAGGACATGGGCTAGACATGGAGGACCTGGCCTCTATGTGTGAAAGGCAATGGCGCAAGGCTTGCAATCTCCGCTCCGCTGCACAGGAGTTGGAGGAGACTGGCAGCAATGGCAGAGCCCGGCGTTACCGGAAGCGCGGGTCCCCAAAACCCGCGGCGGAAGCCAGGGCAATGGAGACGGATCCCAGCCCGGTCAGGCTGTGGTCAGCTGATTCCGAGGGGCATTCCCATGGCTATCGGACCGCTTTCCCTTCGGAGTCTGAGGAGATGGCCATACCGCCCACAAGGGCGCACACAGCCCCCGAACCCAGCCTGGAGCATGACGCCGAGGGGTTGGAGAGGCCTGCCAGAGCCAGAACGGCGTCTGTGGCCCGGCACACGGAGCCAACGCGGGATAGCATGGCTGACACACCCATGGCGGACGAGTCCGAGGCGCCGGGAACCGTGGGATGCGCCGGATCAGGTGGAAAGCACGTTGAGTGCCACTGCGAGCACGTATCCTTCCTCATCGGCAAGTACCCAAAGATGGGGATGGACGCCATCGTGCAGCACCTCGACCGCCTGGACAACGCGAAGGACGGCCTAGAGGAGGACGTCGCAGGGATCCTGGATGACCAGTCGGCAGCGCAGCTGCGAGCGGAGCAGGACCGGTACCGGGAGAAGCTGGAGATGGCCCTGCAGAAGCAGCAGCGAGTGGTGGGCAGCCTCCTCCACCTGGTGGAGGACATGTCGGGACGCCTGAAAAGGCTAGAGGAGTTACAACCCCTCGCCTCGGGTCCGGAGCTCCCGGCAAGGCCGGCAGCGGCAGAGCTGGTGGAGCAGGTTAAGACCCTGAGGAGCGCCATGAATAACCCCATGGGCGGCCCTGCAGAGGCACCTTACGCGCCTCCGCGTGTTGACCCAGGTGCGCTGCCTTTTGTTCCCATGTTCAGCGAATCCATAATGCTCGGGGAGCATACGGCGCCGGCTGGGTCCATGCGGGAAGAGCACGCAACCACGGACCCGAGGAGCCTGACGGTACAGATGTCCCATGCCGCCCAGGATCCACCGACCACTACGACTGCCCATGCAGATTATGCGGAAGAGGAGATCCAACACCAGACGATGCAGGGGGGGACCATGGGAAGGGCCGACGGACATGGTCGAGGCCATCCGGGCGGAAACCTGTGGGTGAAGGACCCCACTACGGGGATATGGACAGCCGGTGGAGCAAGTCCTTCCCGCATCCCAAACCCCACGGGTTCAGGCCCAACTGGGCCGCACTCCATGGAGGAGAGGGATGTACGGGGAGTGTACTCACACCCCCCGGTCACAGGTGGTATCCGTCTCGGTGGAGTGTTGGCTGCGGACGTCGGAGACGCCATCAGAAGTGACGACCTCAGGGGAATCAAAATCCCCTACTACGATGGCAACCCCTCCAACCTGGATGACTTCATCCTGGATTGGAAGGACTTCGCCGAGGAGGTCGTAGGCGAGATGAAGGGAGCGCCAAGGGACAAGTGTGTATGTCGGACATTTCCACACAGGCTGGCGCAGGACCTGAAGGAGGAGCTCAGGGATCAGATCCGCGAGGGATCGATCCAGACAGAGCAGGCCTGCCTCCAGTGGCTGGAGGACGAGGAGCGAGTGGACGCCCCCAACCAGAAGTTGGAGGATTTGTGGTCCATTCCGCTGCCGCTGGAGCGCGGGGAATTGAGAGTCCGGGAATGGAATCGGTACATCCGCAAGTACCGAAGAAGCCTCAAGCTGGTGGAGGACTGGAATGAGGCCAGCGAGATCCGACACCTGCTGAAGGAAGTCCTCCCCGGCCACTGGAAGAGGCGAGTGGAGGACGAGGAGAAGAAGAGAGCAAAGAAGCGCGTGGCCGTACGGATCATGGCATCGGAGGACACCCACGCCGGAATAATGGAGTTTTTTCGGCGAAACCTCGGCGAGCCCAGCCGAATGTTGGGGTTGAAGAACGCCGTCTACTTGGAGGTATTTGGCGACACCATGGGGCAAAGGCTGATGCGCCTCAACAACGTGGAGTGGAGGCGCGGAGAGCCGCTGAGGATGCAGGTCATATTTGCCCGCATGAGCCTGGACGAGATCGTGAAGTACATCACGGTGGAGCTGAAGCTCAACGCCAAGAACGAGGCCCACGTGCAGGATCGACAAGGCCAAGGACATCGAGGTCATCGAGAAGACCGCCACCACCGAGAGGTCAATGGGGACACGGTCGGCACCGCGGAGGAAAAGAGTGGAAGCGGCCAAGATCTCTGGACCGCGACCAACCCAGAGGATCATGAAGAAGCCCACTTCTTCGCGTTCGTACCGCACAATATGAAGGAGAATGGGCAGGACAGGTCCGGGTGGAACCGCCTGGACCCAAGGACCAAGAACCGCAGAGAACCGCGGAGGATCAGGAACCCGCCGCTCCCGCTCCGCGAGTACAGATCACAGCACGACGGTTGCTGGGTCTGCTACGGCAGGGGGAACAACCATGCACATGACCATGGGCATTGCAAGGTTCATGAGGAGGACAAGAAGACCTACTTCGCCGCCCATCCCTACAAGAAGCCCAAGGAGCAACGAATTGCCGATTGGAAGGCAAAGGGCGGAGACGGTGGAAAAGGCCAAGGAAAGGGCCAAGGGAAAGGCAGAGGAAAAGGCTATGGTGGAGGGCCCGGCCCAGACCGACGCGTGAGGTCGATCGAGGAGGTTGCTGAGGACATGTTGAGGACGTTGGAGGAACTCAAAGCCCAGCAACGTGGTGGACAAAGTCTGAGCGGATCGCAGCAGGAGGGAGCTGCGGCAGGCCACGTCTAGAGGAGCCCCCACGGGAGCGGGACCTCGGAGGTCTCCCCTCCGAAAATCAGTGGAATCCTAGAGAAAGCGAAGGCACATCAGGTGCCAAAGAAGGCTCCAGAAGAGCCAAAACCACTGATGTTTGCCACTCCCAACCCCTCGAGCACCCTGCCAAGGAAGTGTATGTGGGCAAGGGACGTGGCAAGAAAGAAGGAGCGACCACGGAGAGCCCCGTGGACGGGCAGGACCAGCCCAGGATCTACACCATCCGTGACCATACCCTCGAAGTCCTGATGCACCCGGATGTGCTAGAGTTGCATGCCGTGAGAGTCGTCCATACACCGCAGGGTGACAAACGGCAGTTGCACTTGAAGGTGCGTTTACGGTGCGGACAAGAGGAGTTGGTGGTGGATGTTCTGGTGGATACGGGTGCCCAGGTAAGCCTGGTCCGGAGAGGGTTGTTCGAGGAGGAATCCCTGCAGCCCAGCCGTAGACCGGTACGCCTGATAGGCCAATGGAGAGATTATGGGTGGTGGCACCCATGAGGCCACTGTCAGTATGGAATTCTGGGAGCATGAGCGCTTGAACCGCCCTGATTTGGCGAAGAGAAGCACTCTATCCGGGAACTTCTATGTGGCCAACATTACAGATTGGGATATGATCATGGGGTATGACTTCATGGTGGGAAACGCCATTGGAGCCCTTCCCCATCGTGCAACGCTGGTCCGGGAGGATAATGAATGCCTTACATGGCTGTCCACGGACTATGCATGCGGATCATCCCAGTGGAATGCTGAGGAAGAGGATCGAATCGTCCAAGCGGTGCAAGCTGTGGGTGCCAAGTCCAGAGGAGACCGCGGAGTTCAGCTCACGGAGTATGGAATGGCGCCGCAGGTGTATGCCAGGATGATCCAGACGCTGGGAGCCGAAGCGCCCGAGACGGAAATCTTCGCTTCCCGGGATGCCCCACTTTTGAAGAAGTGTAGGAGGCATTGGCATCGAGGAGACTCAGCCTGGCACAGGCATTGGGGTTTGAAGGAGTGGGGGCCCATGTATTGGCATGGCTTTCTGGAAAATACCAGACGTACGGTGGAGAAGATCGTCGCGGATAGGGCGAAGGGTATCCTGGTCATAACCGGCATAGGGTCCACCCCATGTCCGCTGGAAGGTCTCAAGTCGACGCTGGATTCCATCACCCTGAACGAGATGTCATTCGGGCCAGAGGAGGGGTTGTTCATCGACGCCAAGGGCTTATCAATGCCCCCCCAGGGTCAAGCGTGGGGTACCAAGGCTTTCCTGGTTGATGGGCGCAAGCCCAGCCCACGGGTGATGAAGCATTCATCCGTAGGGTTGAGGCGATGCCCATACGGGTCATGTTTGAGCCCAAGGAAGGGACGGATCAGCCAATGGATGGCATTGACGTCCTGTCCCACGCCGAGATCGACCACGTCGTCAACTACATGCGGATGGGGATGCACGACCGTGTGGCAGCCAAGAAGGGGCGGGCCATGGTCACATCTCCGCATTGGTGGGATGACAAGATGTTGGTCACTGGCAAGTACGAGAAGGATGAGTTCGTGGCGAGGGTCATGGATCACTTCGCGGACCAATATGATGGTCCGGTTGGGTCAGACCCGCCGACGTGGGATTTTCCAAGAATGGGGGCCGGTAGCAACAAGAACCCGGCCGACGCCGCAAATTTCCGAAGATTATCGGTGGAAAGCATGCCCCACGACGATGAAGACGGCATATCAGACGAAGAGAAGTCGGACTCGGACCCGGAAGAGGCCTATACCGCAGTGCGGTCGGTTGTATCGATACCGAAGCAGGCGGCTGAAGAGGCCCAGGAGAACCGGAAGGTTGCCGAGCTGAAGGAGAGGCTGATAAATGCGTATCCGCGGCTATTCAGTGGCGTCGCCAACAAGAACCCTCCAGATCGTGGGAGATTTGGCACAGCGAGGATCAAGTTGAAGCCGAACCCCAAGATCTATCGTCATCCGGAGTAACAACTTCAGGGCGATCGGGCCGAGGCCATGAAGAAGTTGTTGGCCGAGTTTATTGAGCGGGGCTGGTTCGAACCCTCCGACAGTGAGTGGGCCAGCCAAGCCTTTATCGTGCCCAAGAAAGAGAAGGGCGAGCGGAGGTTGGTGGTGGATTACAGAGGTTTAAACGAGCAAACCGAGCACGAGTCGTACTCGCTTCCTCTGATCGACACCATCCTCCAAAAACAACAGAAAAAGCAGATCTTCACGGTGTTAGACCTGAAATACGGCTTTCACCAGATGCCGCTACACCCGGACTCCAGGCCCTGCACAGCGATGTCGACGCCGCTGGGGCCCATGCAGTGGAAAGTGGTGCCTATGGGCGCCAAGAATGGCAACGCCGCTTTCCAGCGCATGATGGAGGACCTACTCGGTCCTGTCCGGGACTGTGCCGACCCCTTTGTGGATGACATCATCATCGGGTCCGGCACGGAAAACATGACTGAGGACGAGCTCATCGAAGCACATGAGAAGGATCTGCGCCGAGTGCTCAGCCAGCTGGACAAGCACAACATGGTGTGCAAGCCCACCAAAGCCTCACTCTTCGTGAAGGAAGTGGAGTTCGCGGGTCACGTGGTTGGTCAGGGGCAACGCCGTCCCATGCCTGGGAAGCTGGCGTCCCTGCACCACTGGGAGAAGCCCCAGACCATCAGCGAACTCCGATCCTTCATGGGGTTCTGCAATTACTATTCGGGCTATGTCCGGATGTATGCAGAACTATTGGGGCCGCTGCACAAGATGCTTCAGGTGGGGAAGTTCGATGGCCGGGAGGGGAGCAAGAGGAAGCTTGCCTGGACCCCTGACGCCGAAGATGCTTTCAGCCGCCTGAAAGAGCGACTCCTGGGGCAGCTGGGGCTATTCCTGGTGGACCCGGACAAGGGATTCGTGCTACGGACGGACGCCTCGGACTATGCTGTAGGGGCAGTCCTCGAGCAGGTTCAGGACGACGGGTCGCACGTACCCGTGGCGTTTTGGAGCCAGATCCTGGCCGAGGGCCAACGTCGAACCTGGACCGCGAGGGAGAAGGAGACGTACGCCATTGTTTGTGCGCTCAGGAAGTGGTCTCGCCATATCGGATTACAACCGGTGGTCGTTTGCACGGACCATCAGTCCCTACAGAGCTGGCACAAGGAGCACGTTGACACCCCCTCGGGACCGGCGGCAAGGAGGGCCCGATGGCATGAGACGTTCGCCAAGTTCGACCTCAGCGTCGTATACGTCCCGGGGAAGGACAACACTGTGGCGGATTGCCTCAGTCGATGGGCCTACCCCGCGGGCAAGGCATGGATGGACATATCCAGCCATGGGGACACCGAGGAGACCGAGGAGGCCAAGTGCATCATCGAGATGGAGAAGGCCATGGAGCAAGAGGGGGTCAAGTGCTTTGTGGTGATGGCAAACTGTACAGACCTGGCCAAGCTCCGGGGCGTCCGAGTCCAAGCTTTTCGAGAGGAAACCCTCGAGCAATGGATGGTGGCCCCTGTAGAGCTAGTCAGGTCGTCGCTTACAGAAGACTGGTCGGATGACTATGCGGCATCCGAGCACTGGAGCAGGTACTGGAATGCCGTGAGCGCCCCGTCGGACGACGAATGGCCTGAGGGCGTGACCAAGGAACGGGACAAATTATTCCTCAAGGACAAGCTATTGGTCCCTGAGAACCGAATGGAGGAGCTCATTGACCACTGGCATAACGCCCAGCTCATGCATCCTGGTCGGGACAAGATGCAGCAGAACCTGGAGTGGCGCTTCAAGTTCCCACCGGGGTACTACGCCATCCTGGACAAGTACTGCAGCGACTGCGCCGTGTGTCGGGCCACAAAGAGCCTAAACCACTCCACGGCGGGCAACCCTGTGTACACGGCTATACCTGAGGCCCCTATGCGGTCCGTGGCGATGGATGTATTTGCCATGCCTGAGGTCACCGTGGAAGGAGAGACCTACGACTGTGTCATCCTGGCGGTGGATAGGCACAGCGGGTATATCGTGGCGGTCCCTGGCAAGAAGTCCACGAAGAAGGACAAGAAGGACAAGCATGGAGTGGGTTTGCAGGCCAAGACCGTCGCTAATGCCATGATCAGGCATTGGCTGACGATTTTTGATGTCCCAGCTGTCATCTGCAGCGATCGGGGCAGTCAATTCGTGGGGACGTGGTTCAAGACGATGTGCAAGGACAAGGGGACTCGGTTCGCCAAGACCGTGGCGTACCACAGCCGGTCGAATGGCCGGGCTGAGGTTGCCGGCGGGCAGATGTTCAAGAAGTTCCGCCAGCTGCACATTGACGAACCGGGCCGGAATTGGTATAATGCGCTGTGGAGAGTACTCCAGGCGTACCACGACCTTCCGGGTCCCACTGGACTGTCGCCCCATCATATCCTGTTCCTACGGGATCGAGTGTCACGCACTCTCCCGTGGTTGAACCATGGCAAGGTAGCCCAGGATGCGAGTGCTATGATGGCTGAGGCGGACGACACGGCGGCCAAGGTGTGCAAAGCACTTCAGGACGAGCATGAGAAGAGGGCCAAGTACTTCAAGCAGGGAAAAGTCCAGAAATATGCTCTCGGACACACCGTATGGTTGGAGCGGCACCACAAGGATGTCCTGTCCAGGCATCGGCAGGCTTCATGGTATGTGCCGGGGGTAATCGTTCGGAAGGTCGGGCAGGATGTGTATGCGGTTCTTGTGGGGGATAACAAGATCCTGGACCGCGACCATACCCAGCTTCGTCCCCGAGAACCAGACCCCAGCGGACGTCCCGTCACCTTCGAGTTCACAGAGGCAATGTGGACTCGAATGACGAAGGTGAGGACGACGACTTCACCGCCGAGAGGATCCTGACGGACAAGCCGGACCCGGGGACGCCTGGGGGGAGGCTTCAGAAGGTCCGTTGGAAGGGATTCGCCGCATCCAGGGATTCGCGGGAGCCTCCGAGCAGTTTTGTGCCGAGATATACCACAGTCTGAATGGAGTATCTAAGGAGGAAGAACATCTCTTTGGATGTCAAGGACGTGTTGGTCCATTTGCTGGCTGCAGTAGCACCGTAATGGATCCCCCTTGGCGTTTTTGTTTGTTTTTGTGCTGGGGAGACGGGTGAGGGCGTTCATCCGGGGATTTTGGGGCCTTGATTGGCCATATACCCCCTTCACTCGATCTCCACATATATATTTCATTGTGGTATACTTATTTAGGTCGACCGACGACGTTTCTCTATCTTTGATCCCCTTGGTCCATATTGTAGATCAAGAGGAGACTGGATATGGCGGAGGGCACCGATTATGAGTGTCTTCACCCCTCCCTTGGGGCATGGGGGACGCCTAAGCCGTATGTGGGGCCTCCATGTGTCCTTGGGACATGGGGGGGGGGGTTGGAGCCCATTGGGGTCCTCCTGTCCTCTCTTCAATGACTTCCGAGCGGATACAACGCTCTGAGAAGGGGGGTGAAGCCGGTTGGGACCCCCGTGGCCATCTTTGGGTCACTTGGGGTGTGTATCTATGGGCCAGCCAGCCGGCATGGGCTGATATCATACTCTCCCATCCACCTGACCTAACCTGATGTGATAGTGTGATAGGTTTGGCCATTCCAGCTATGAGCGGCCATATTCAATACCGAGGCGCCGCCGGCTGAGATTTATATATCAGAATATCAGGAATCAACAGGGTTTTCTTATCATAATATTTCCGTAATTTTTCAGCTATCCGTTCTGATTGTCAATGTATCGGCGACTGTCAGTTGGCTCGCCATTTTGCGGTAACCGATTGGTTAACTGTTTTTTCCAGATATCTTGGCGGAAACCCCTGATGAAGGGTCAGATTTCATCAGTAAAGGGTTCGTTGCTTCTGCAATTTTCATGTTGTACACTCGCAAAATTAATCCGATTTTTTCAGACATTCAGAATCGGATTTCCGATTTTGAGGTCGCCGCACTTGATATGATGAATTTCGAGTGGTCCTACATTTTTCCCCGATCACAAATCAACCTTCCTTTTGTTGTCTCCTTCATTTTTCTTGGAGATATAGTCGAAACAAAATTGATTTGTGAGGCCACTTTGAAGAATCATATCTCCGGCTCATTGCGAGGAGTTACATTTTTGAGATATGGGCTAGATTCGCCTTGGTCTCAACTTAATTTAGGAAGCGTCAAACGCCTTTGATGTGTACACATGCCCGGTGTAGCAAGGGATAATGGTCAAGAGGGTAGAAAGTGATATATAACTCTTGGACCATGCAACCGAAAATTTTAATGCGACTTTTGCGTGTACCGCATGAGTGTTGGGGTTGCATGGAAACTTTCTTTGGGTTCCCACGTATTTTTAACGTGAAGTTATGTCCATGGAGGGGCATGGCATACCATGGTGGGAGCCACTTTTAAGGGTATGTGTTATATGGATGGTATGTGCTTCGCTATGCCCACGTCCATGTTATATATCTCCGTTTGTAGGAGGATATGTGGAGTCATATGTGGCAAGGGCTTTGCCCATGTCCCAATGGTGAGCTCCATAGCGCTAGACGCAGTCTACCGCACATATAGTGCATGTGGGAGGGCTTACGGAGCGAACAGCAAGCGCCACTATCCATTTTCCCATTCTCATGGTGCGTGTCCGGAGGAGGTTCGAAGGTGTTCCTATGCGTCCATGTGGGGATCCAAGTGGGGGGTTTTTGGCAAATGGTCCCAAGCAATTGTGTTTTGAACCGTATGTTGATACCATGGGTGAGCGAAGTTATATACTTTTGTGATTACTTTGAATTTGGTTTTATTTGCATGTTTTTGACCTCATTTTATGCTCATTTTTGTATTGTATGTGCTCAACTGGTCGGCTAACAGTAAGGTGCCTAGAGATCTGTGAACTATGGTATGTTGCCTATATGTTGGCATATGCTTCGATGTTGCACCTCACCATATGCCGGATCACACGGTCACTTCGGCGTGGCACACAAGGCCTCACAAAATTAGGTCTCAAATTGGTGAGTTGACTTGTGAAGCATGGCATCTGTATATCCGGAGGGGTTTGGGAGCCAATGTTGGGATATTCCTGGGCATGGACCTTTGGTCTGTATCACCCTTGTATCTTACTCTCCGGTTTGACACATGCATGGAGCATTTGAACATTTGCCGTATGCATTTTTGAGTATATAATTGAATTTTGGGCACTATGGTGTGATTTGCCTGATTTCAGTATGTTGTGAGGTCATCTTCATGGGGCAATTCTCCACGCCCAATTGACTCCAAGTCCAACCAAGGTTATGTCAGGGTAGGGCATGGTCCTGAGTGCCACTCTAGGCCATGACACGCCACCTCCCCTATTGGGCTAGGGTTTAGAGGCTTGGGAGTGAACACATTTTCGGGGTTTGTGTAGTGACTTTTGACACATGGCATTGAGCCATCTTATTCCGTCATGTCATGTGTCATGCATCATGCATCATGACATGCTGGCGGCCTAGCATGTGTTTTTCACATTCCAACCCAAAACCTCACTTTCACTCAAAAGTAACTCAACCACAACCCCACTCTAATGGGTTGCTAAGAAGGTTATACTATTAATTTTTTATAACTCTTTGAATTTGGATGATCACATTTTTGGGATGCATGATTGTCATGCATGTCATGCATGATCGACCCCATGTGTGAGTGATACCACACATACTACCTTCGAAGGAGTCTATGACCCCTAAGCGACCTTTATCTCCACTACAACCCTTTCTCATGGTAGTCCCCACTTCCACATGTATTTTAATCCCTATTTGGTGGGTCCCAAGCATGTTTTATGTACTATGGGATCCTAAGAATATACCTAGGCCTAAGCCAAGCCCCAAACACGAGAGGAGAGAAGGGAGATAGATAGAGGAGAGGCGCCTGGTGGCGACACAAGGGAGCACGTGGTGCTTCCTAGGTGAGTCCTAACATGGTGTATTTTTACTTCTCAAGGGATAGTTGTAGAGTGAGAGTGGAAGACAGATGAGGATTGAACATCAGTGCAAATATGATTGTCTTTCATAGTCCCTTTTTGCTATGGACTCAGCTGGAACACTACAATTCTATGAGCCCATTACTTTGCTGTTGTTGAGGAGGGTGCACAATCTGACTAAGTTGAATTAGAAGTGACTGAGGTAGGCGCACCAAAGGAAGGTAAGTAAGTCGGTTGTTGCTCTGCAACATGACTCCCTTTGGAGTGCCGCACAATGATGCATTCATGTGTGCCACATGTGTGTTGATGTTGTCTTGCTTGTTGCTGTTGTGCTGTCGGTAGGGACTTGTGATTTTCATTTTGACAAACGTTTTCAAAATCTAAAATAGTCCAGAAAGGAACACGAGCTAAAATGGAACCAGCAAGGGATTCAGAAACAGAGATTAATAAGCAACCACCTGAGCACCCAGCCTCAACAAAAAGCTTATTACACCCGGGCCCGGACCAAGCAATGCAGCCTAAGTCCTTCCCCTGTCCGCACCCTTCACATTGGCATTCCATGAGAACACTACACTGAGTGCACTGAGTGTTCCGACGCCATGCCACTTGGCAGGACCTGCACTTCCGCTGGGCTGAGTGCTGTGTTGCCACAGTCAGTTGATTGCTGAAGTGCCACAGTCTCATAAAAAAAGCTCAAAAGGTGAAGACCACGTGGCCAAAGAAATAAAGAAAAGGCGATGTTAATTACAAAAGCAGCTGTTTCATAACTCGGAGCTAAGGTCTGCAACCTGGTAGTATTGAGAAAAACCAGGTGTTGGAGGTGGTTTTGTAAATTTTCATCAATAGGTAGAGGTGGTAAATTTTTTAACAACCGGTAGGTACCGGTATTCAATGGATCTAATATTGGATCAATGCACCTGTTTTTTGGTGCATAATGCGTTGTCAACCATTATTTCGACTACACCGATATGCAAATGTACCTATTAATATCTCAGTAAGATTTTTCTTGATGATCTCATCATACTGTGTCATGTGTAGTCATCGTGATGTCAGTTGCCACATCATCATAATCGCTCCAATTTCCAAAAGGTTCAGACAGATTGTGAAACTTTTGACCATGCACCAATTTTCAAATATGTGACAATGCTTTGTTGTGCCTTTGCTTTTCAATTCTACTTGTATGCCCATGTCTTTATTCTTAGCATTTTCAATAGGGAAGTGTGGTCCACAGCCAAAGAGTGCCCAACCACAGGCACCTACACGTCTACCCCCTCATGGCAAAAAGATGGCAAATTTAGGACACCCAAGCACATTGTAGATACTGCTGGTGGCAAAGACATGTACAATGTCCATCATTGCAGAGCGCTGGCATCATGGGCTAATGCAATATTTCGTCCATTGGCAAGGGTACAGCGAGGATGACAACACCTGGGAACCTCTAGCAATTTTAGCTTTTAGCTCTTAGGGATGCCCTGGAGTATGTGGGTTGTTCGAACGCAGGGAAAAAGAAATGTGATGCTGAGGCTCAACAAGAGCAACAAAAGCTGAAACGAAAAGCGCAAGCGGGGTCCTCCTCATCCAATGCAGATACCTCACAAAACCCTCAGCTTGGTCCCCGGGTGGGAGAAACCTCCCTTGTGTGGAAAGGTCTTCGTGAAGCAACCCCCGAAAGAAGGGAGCAAAGATTTTGCTATCTGTCAAGGAAAGAAATTGGACGGCACATTTTCTGGGCAAGCCATATGCAGCAGTGGTGGCACAAGCAACCTATGGTCCACTTGAATGCATCCCATAAAGATTGTGTAGTGCAACAAAAAGCAAATGAGGAGCCAACCCAACACACATTGGAAGCAACACGGAACGGAGTTCGTCAAGTGCAACACACAAGAAACAAATGGACGAAGCACAAGAGGCACAAGGCTGGTAGACGTCTAGCATGGTAGATTATTCAAACGAAGCGGCCTCTAGCTCTTGTGAATGACCAGTCTTTCAAAGAATTCTGCTCGGAGATCTCCTCGGAGAAGTTAGAGTTTTGCTTCCTGCAAACGATCAACAAGCATATCCTGGAAATGTCTGCCAATGGTTTGCTTGAGGTTAGAAGATGTGTTGCTCTGTTGGTGAAAGCAAAGGTCAAACCATCAGTGGCACACATGGGCATGAGGAAGGACATGACGGTGGCGCCTACTTTGACAACAAGCTACACCACAACGACTGGAAGTTGAACAGGCATTCAGTGTGTGTCTCTCACCCTTCTGCAGAAACTGTCCGGCGCTTGAAAGGAATCAAGTATATGACCATTTCCCTTGTTTTGCCAACCATTTACAAGCTGTTGGGCAATCTTGAGAAAGACTACCTGCGGCAGCATCCGGAGGACACCACACCACCAGTTGCAGGCTTTGGACACACTTTGAAGGAGGCACGAAAGAAGTACGTTGCAAAGCTCACATGTCGCTCGGTAACGGATCTGTCAACAGACACCAAGCGGCTCCTTGTGATTGCAACTGTCTTGGATCCACCGTACCAGCATTGCACTTTCCGTAGTGAAGTAGAGCGGCGGTGGCCAGAAGTGGCACTGTGCAAATGAGTGGCAACACTAGAAAGGAGCACAAAACGGGAGCACAAACGTTTTGAACCAAGGCAACCAACCAAAGAGGCCACGTGACTTCCTTGATGACTCCGATGATGACGTAGAGCAGGCAGCACTAACGACGGACCAGTTGGACCTCTACGTAAGTTTTGCTCAAGAGCGTAGGAACATTTGTGTTTTAGCTTGGTGGTGTAACTTTCGGCTATCTGCTCCTAGACTAGCTAAAATGGCACGTCGACTTTTGGCAGCGCATGCAAGTTCAGCAGGTGCAAGACGATTGTTCTGTGCCGGAGGTCTTACTTACGCTGACCTTTCTGGTACAATGACTGACGACACACTTGCTCAAAGGCTTTTGGCTATGCCTAACTATTCTCCAGCATTGTACATGGAATGAGTTTAGAAAAGGAACTACCTTTACGCTGAGATATCCACTGTCTTTTCGCTGAGATGACCACTTGTGGTACACTGAAATGACCACTGTGGACACCTTATGTTGCCCACTCTTTAAAGAACAAGCTGAGAGAAGAGAACTGCTGTACCACTTGAGGTCCGGGAGTGGCTTGACTTTCTGTCTAGCATCTGCCTCTCCAAAAAGTGTCTTTCTGTCCAATCTTTTGAGAACGGTTAGCGAAAATCGCAATCTCACAAAAAACTGACAAGAAGGCAACACAGCAGCTATAAACATGAACCCACACCACTGCTGATTGCTTTTTCAGGGCGAGAGACAGGGTTGCAAGGTGTAATGGGAGTGTGCCCATAAGGCCAAAAGCTGTTGTATATGACAGCAGAGCACTGCTTTGCAGCGCTGAGGCTATATTCGGCCACCTTTTGGCGCCAGAAGGACAGATCGCGCGCACGCATGGATTGCGTGTGAGTTCATGATACAGACAATGAACAGAGCCGATAAATACCGTTTTATATTGCGTCTGTTATTGTTTTTATTATTGTCTGTGATGCTGCAGTGCCTTCTCATTTATTACAGGCACTTTCAGCATATTTAATGAACTCGTCAGCAACTCGATCAATATTCAACTAAGCAGTTCGTCTTCGTGTGCCGCCATGGTTCTGTGAGGTTTGCTGTGAGTACAGTGCGACTCTTTCATTTCACGTTGAAGAGCAAGGTTTTGCAGCTTGGTCAAGAGAGCAGGGTTTTGCGGTGAGATCAACTAAGAAGTTTTGTGTGTTCGACACTTTGCAGCATATTTCAAGAATCAAAATAAAACCAGCTTTGGTCAAACTTTTATAATAAGAAAGAAGACAAGAAGCAAGGTTTTATTACAGTTCATTAAATTGCCTGATGGACGAAGACGAGTCTGCGCTCGAGTTTGGGACGAATTCAGGGTATGTTGAGACCATACGGCAGTTGGCGAAAGAGGGCAATCAAGAGGAGTTGAGCCGTGGGCTGCAGGCCCCGGTGCATGATGACTAGAGTTGGCTGCACGGAGGACGTACGCCGCACGAGGCACGTGAAAAGATTGCAGAGCAGAAGTTCAGCGAGCGGATGGTGCTGCTGGAGCGTTTGGTCATCTTGCTGCAGCCCTTTTTGCGACAGTGTGCGACGGCAGCTTTCTGGAAGGTCCAGGATTCGTTGCGCAGCGTGCAGCGCGACGTATCAGCGCTGCAGAGCAACTCCAATGCGGTGCACGATGCTGTGGAGCAGTTGCGGCGCGAAGTGGAAGCGCTGCGCACCCCTGCGGTCCAGTCTCATGGAAATGAAGAACCTCAGTCTCCTGTTTGCGTTGCTGTGGCGCCAAGCGCCCCTGGGAGCAGCTCTTCGCCAAATTCATCGTTGGGGAGCGCTGATGCTACGCCGCAGTCCAGTCCCAAGGGCAAACGAGGACGACGTGCTGGGCAAGCAGTGCGCCGACGTCAGGCAGCACAGTCCTTGCTGGAGATATTGGACGGCATCGCGGCGCCAGCCAAGGGCACTCGACACTCAAAGGGTTAAGGCGCTGTAAGCGCCATGTTGCTACCTGAGGCGCTGCATGCGCCAAGCCACGTGGGCCTGTTAGGCGACGAGCACTTTGTTCAGTGCCAGGGTCAGTGGCGAGAGCAGGGCGTCCACGACAGGGCTGCTGCTCTCACAGTGAGCAGTGGCGTTGCCTCAAGGCGCCAGAGGCCTGTACGCGTCCGTGGCACTGGAGCTGTCACTTCTGTGGGCAGTCCTGGTGTCCCAAGGCGCAAGATGCCTTATTTTTTTCTGCTCGGTGGCGGCCATGTGCCTTTGGCACACATGTCAGGAGATCTGATGTAGATTTACTGGCATCTCAAAACGACTTGGTGAACCAAGGCCGCAGCACGCTTCATTTTGTTTTCTACGTGCTTGTATATGGCCATGGATAGTCGTCTTTGCCTTTATTTTAATTGTAATGCCTTAGGCTGTCTGTTTCGCGCCATTGGCCTTGTACAATTATTATAAATTCCCTCCTGGGCGCTACACTGTACGCGCCACGATATATGTGCAGTTTTTAGTGGGTATACACTGCTGTGTGAGTCCCACATAAAACAGGTTTCTGTGTATGCATAAAGCATTTGCAGTGCACGGCACACTGTGCACCATACAGCAGAGCACCATACATCAAGCACTCCACACCACTCCATCCGCACAGCACTATAGCATATGCTTATACCAACCACGGTTTGACATTCATCTGTACGGGTGTTAGCCTGGTGCCTGAGGCAGCATTGTTTTTGCGCCTTTATGTATGGTCACCCACCCATGTGTATGGGTTATCAGCTTGTCTGCACACTCCTCTAAGGGTCGTGTGCAGAAGCTTAGGAGGGGAGTGTAATGGGAGTGTGCCCATAAGGCCAAAAGCTGTTGTATATGACAGCAGAGCACTGCTTTGCAGCGCTGGGGCTTTATTCGGCCACCTTTTGGCGCCAGAAGGACAGATCGCGCGCACGCATGGATTGCGTGTGAGTTCATGATACAAACAATGAACAGAGCCGATAAATATTGTTTTATATTGCGTCTGTTATTGTTTTTATTATTGTCTGTGATGCTGCAGTGCCTTCTCATTTCTTACAGGCACTTTCAGCATATTTAATGAACTCGTCAGCAACTCGATCAATATTCAACTAAGCAGTTCGTCTTCGTGTGCCACCATGGTTCTGTGAGGTTTTCTGTGAGTACACTGCGACTCTTTCATTTTACGGTGAAGAGCAAGGTTTTGCAGCTTGGTCAAGAGAGCAGGGTTTTGCGGTGAGATCAACTAAGAAGTTTTGTGTGTTCGGCACTTGGCAGCATATTTCAAGAATCAAAATAAAACCAGCTTTGGTCAAACTTTTATAACAAGAAAGAAGACAAGAAGCAAGGTTTTATTACAAAGGTAGGAACTGCAAGAATTTGCTATTTAGCTGCTAGTTTAAAAAAAGTAGTCATTGATTCGCACAGAAGATTTCAGATCATCCCAAAGGCTAGAACGTCACGAAATCGGGTTTGTTCTACAATAACCGGTAATGGGAGGTTATGACAGTTTTGAAAGAGGTGATCGTCGGTATACTGGTATTACCGGTCACCTGCACAAACGGCTGCCGACCTTATTCGAAGTAGATGACGTCGTCATACGCAGACAACTCTGCAAATGGATCACTGGTGTCGGAGTCATCCCAATCTTGCAACACGGCTTTGCGTTGGGCTGCCCTCACCTCACGATCAGCTGCTTATCTTGCACGCCTCTCGCGTTTTGGGGGCACAGTGGCCAGATCTTTCCTCTGCGCTACTGCAGGTGCTGTAGGTGCTGAAACGGCTTCAAGTGCAACAAGGGTCTTCAGATTTTATTCATGATTAGTTGCTTCATCAGCTGGTTCAATGACATGCTAATTGAAGGGAATGGCATCAACCGTCTGTTCAAGGGGTGCCAGCAGAATCACAGGGGCGGTTCAGCCATGGCATCCACTGAGACGGCAATGGGGACCTCTCAGAGTACCATTTTCTAGGACGACACTATCTGCTGCGCTATTCTTGTTTCTTTGCACCATGCGCTAACCCACTGGTGTTAACACTGGACGAGCAGGCTTTTCATCGTTCTCTCAGACATGTCGAGTGGTGTTCTGCTGTGAATATCTTTGTTGTGGATTCTAATGCCTCGTTTGACCATCCTGTCGCACAGCGACAACCTCCCAAATCTTTTCATTGAAGGATTCATCGGCTGGCGGATCCGAGATGTGTGAGCGCCTCTTTCTTCCCAACTAAATGTAATGTCAAGCGTGGTCCTTGCATTGTTGCATATGCCCTTTGATGGGATTGAGGGCTTCTTGGCTCCGGGAGGCAACGCAGTCCGTAATGATGATCGCTGTCGAGTCTTCTGGTACATCATGCTGTTCACGGATGCGGCCTACCTTGTTAGCCAACTTCTTCGAAAGACGGTAAAAGGTTGCTCAGGTCTGGACCTTTTTTCCGCTGTTGTCTTGGTACCTTGCATCATGCAGTAGGCAACCTAGTGGAATGTCACCGTGTAACCGTGCTGTTTTTCCTCTGGTAATGATCTGCATGCAGGTAACCTCACCACTTCGGCTGACACATGGTGTTGCTGTCAACTGCCTCTTGTCACTGCTCCTCGGTAGGCAAATTTGCTTGGACTGGTCCGCCACGTGCATCCTCTTTTCCTTGGGGCAGTACTGCAGGGGAGTCTAATCCAAAGCCTATACAGACAGGGAGGGATACCAGAAATTAGGTTGGTGCCGCTGAATCCATGGTCGCCCGGTCTTTTCACGATCTTTGTGAACAGCCGTTGCCATCGGTTGTCATTGATCAGCTCCAGCGCACTTGATGGCAGTCGTTCTGTGGTGACGGCTCTACACGACACAGTGCACACACCAGAGGAAGCGAGCGCCACATGCAGGCAGGGAGCGGCGGATGCGGGCAGCGAGCGCAGGACACAACGACCAAGAGCGTGTCAGGCAACGTGGAGCGACAACAGACGATCTAGCGCGTCAGTCAGGAAGGTGGTGCGACATGGAGAACAGGCGCGCAGCGCAACACTATAGCAAGCGGCGTTTCAAAGTTCACGTCAGGTTCATGATGCCATGTCGCGCACAGATGCTCAGCAACCAAGTCGGGGAGAGACAAGGGATCTCGCTCGCCGGACAGAACTCTTGAAGAACAGTTTCGGCCAATCGCTGCACATGAAGACCACCAACAGTGGCTGTTAACCGTGAATGTTCGTGTCGCGTCGCGTTTCACTGTTGGCATCTTGCACTGCACCAAACTGCGTCGCACGGCGCCAGACATACCCACAGGGTTCAGCTGTCCACTCCAAGGCCTTACTCTATCAAAGTGTTCATGTACTTCACCACAGCGGCCTCCTCAATTGCCGTTAGTGTTTGTGGCCGGCCCAGTCTACGCAGAGGCTGATGCTTTTCTGCTTCCTCTAGTTTGCGTCCCCAGCTCCACGCTGTTTGCTTCGGCGGTGTGTCTTTGCCATGCTTCAAGCGCAAATGGTTGTACCCAGCCGTTTTCACAACCTTAACGGCTGCTGTTTTCTCCTCAGAGGACCAGTTCCGCCAGTTCCGCTCGCCTTGGTGTCTCAGCTTCCTTGGGACATGTGGTGCCACCTGCTCTCTAGGACGCTTTGCTGCTTTTTGCGGCCGGTTCTCTAGTCTGTAGCACCCAGGGTCTGCAGACTTCCGACGCTTGCCATTCAACAAAAATGGGAGCATCTGCATAAAACAATGGAAACTTTTATCACACTAACAAAATTTCATAGAAAACAACAAGAATAACGCCATTAAAAGCCACACACGCTACGGAACGCAATTTGAAGGCAATTAACCCAACGTCGATTAACATCCGCTTTATTTCCGGCCGCCGGTAATGTCGGCATAGGGGCATAGGGGTACTGGTTTTGCACCTAAAATTTCGGCTAAGAAAAGGGTCTAAAACTTTGGTGTCTCGGATTAAAGTTGCCTGAAATTGTTGCCTCCCTTACAGACTACAACTTGCCATCCTCCTCGGTCACTGCCTTGGGCCATGGTTGGGCATTGTCTGGGCCGTTCACTACGCAGTACTCGTCATCATTTGCGCCTCAAACCTTTGTTCTTGTGATATTTTTTCAAATAGATCTAAATTAAAATATCCGGCGAAGCATTGCACAAGCTGCCCTTGGGCGCTTTTGCTTTTCCCTTGCCGTTCTATTGGCGGGTGCATTGCATAACTTGTAATTAAATCCAAAAAGATTTTCTTGCAAAACAATCTTCTTTTGAATGTATTTCTACTTCAGGACATCATAGCAACGCCCATAGCGGATATTTTTCATACCTTGGTATCGGAAGGCAGCACGAGCCATCATGGTACGACGGAGTAATGCAAGCATAGCGCACTAAGGTTCATCCCAATTACGCTGAATATGGGGGTTTTGTGGTGAGGTCTCGGGGTTTTGTGGTAAAACCATTTCATTATGGCCCCAGATTTCAAACCCAGAAAACCTTTTGCGGCCCCTGGAGTTGGGGATACAGGTTGGGTGGGTTTTTTTTGTATGATTGGGGCGTTTTAGGGTAAGAAATGGGGGGGGGTTTCGGTAAATGTTTCTATCCCCAAGGGGGGGGGGGGTAAAAATCGGGGGGGGGCTCGAAATGAGGTTTCTGTGGTAAGTCAAGGGGGTGTTTTCAAACAAAATGGGGGATTTTTTTGGTACATCGCGGTTTGCTTTTTGGTACGTACCACGTTTCGCATGTATGCATGGTGTGCAGGTATTCAATCCACTTGATCTGCAGCCATGAATACTTTGAACATCTTCTCCAAGAACGTAAATTTTCCTCGTGAGGTTCTAGCACATGTTGTAAACTTGCTGCAAAAAAAAAAAGTACCAACCTGCCTTGGTAGTTGCCATGCATTGGAACGGGTTTTGGGCTACAATTGTACATAACTGCTCTGGCAGAACTATGGTGGATTAAATGTATGTAGCCAGGGGCCACAAATGCCCATGCAAATTGATTGGGACTGCAATGAATTCCGACTTAAGGCTAGCATCACAATGCAGAGATTTTGGCACTTGGCAGATTGCCATTACTGTCAGTGTCCTGCTGATTTGTGCCTGGCAATTCCATCCATCTCACTTCCCAGGTATGCACAGCAAATTACAAAGCAGAGAAATCCACCACAAGGTGTGAGAACACAGTGGCAGGGACTGCCTGCTGGCATGAAAAATGGCGCCTCAACAGACGCGATCACATATTTACACGGAATAAATGAATACTGTCCAGTGAATGGAGAGTAAACTTTGCAAGCAAGATGTCTGGTTGTCTTGTTGTCCTGCAACCACTAATCTCATTGTCAATGGTACAGAACATTCCAAAAGTTCGTGTACCCTTTACTATCGGCTTGTTTGTTCCATCACTTTTTGTCCACAAGCGCCATATTGCCTCCCTGTTATTTTGAAGTGAATGGATGTCGGGGCGATTACCCATGTTAATTGGCTCCTTAGCCAATGGGGACTAGGCTGTATGTGTTCCACTTTCTGGCCCGTTGGCACAGCAAATGTTGCAGATTACAGCCAGACGTGCTGGCACATGCAGTGCACAGTTCATCTAAACATTAGTTTCCCCCTTGCACTTCCCATCCAACTCTCATTCCCGTTCCCCAACAGAATGATACACCAGCACGCTAAGGGACACCGAGCACAGGGCAGGGACTACACCTTACAGCATGGGCAGGGTGGTGATACACGGTACTTGGGGCACCGATGGAGCGGGCCAGACTGATATGATAACTGTGTGCGAGCGCTCAAAGTAGTCGTGCTACGCCACCGCCAAACCATCGGTAGCCAACTGCCACCAGCTACTGACCGCCGCTTGTTGACCGTCCTCGAGCGGTAAACGCAGAGCTGGATTGCGGATAAATTGCTTTTTGGAAAATGGACGCAAAATGGCAGAATTGTTTTGCAGTTTTTGCAAACCTCTGCACCACTTTAACTGGTGAAGAAAAATTCGACTAAACTGCACATCTTCCCCTGCCCTCTGCTTGGGACTGGGACGTTCGCAGTAGCTGCAACCAATGGCGACCAGAGGGCTTAGATTTCAAATCGTCTCAATTCTTTCTGGATGGATTACACCAATGGTGGCCTTGACAGCCCCTGTCCCCCACTGCCGCACCGCAAGGTCTGTAGTCTGCCGAAAGCATGTTTGCATGAAGCTCCCACAGCCAACACCTGCCTCTATGAGGAACAGTCTTGGTCACACCCTGTTTCGGCTAATGCAAGCAAGAATAGCACACTGTCAGTGCTGTACTCTGCGGATGCACTTCACAAAATTTCTCAAACCGCAATTTTTATTGAATGCACACTGGAGGGATGACCATAGGTTTAGGGAATACCATGCGAGCTTCTGGGGCTGTGCATGGTTGCAGGATATCTCCAGGACTCCACATTGATCACCAGACTTTACCATCTGGCCACAAAACAACTGCAAACGAGGGTTTGTGAGTCGCAATGATACCCAAGCATGCATAAAACGTCAGGAAAACAGTATGATCTCTGAGCGTTACAATTTTTTAATGGCCCACTGCAAGCTCAGGTGCTGATATTCCCATAATTGCTTTCAGAGTGGAAGATGACTACACAAACCAGTTGAACCTGAAGGTGCGAAAGACCCAAAGCACAGCTGGAACGATTTCTGTTTTGGACGTAAATCCAGATGCTCATACTCACTGTCCATTCCATTGGGAATGTCATGAACTTTCGACACCTTAGATAGGACTATGCAACATCACCAATCCGCGTGTGGTTGACCACAGGCACCGAATATCCCAGAACAAGCCAGTTGCTGAGGATTCACGGGGATGCCTTCAGCCTGCTCAGACCTAGACATTGCTGAGCCAAAAGGTGAAATGAGGCAAACTCACTCCCATGAATGGGTGGGCATTGGATACACTGCAAGCAGCAGGTGTGCAAAGGATTAGTTGGTTTGTCCAAAGAGCACAGAGAGCTAAGGGAGCCAAAGGGATTCAACGAAGAAAGAAGGGGCGAACACGGTGTACAAAAGATTTAGTTGTTGAGTCTAAAGAGCAGAGGGAGCAGGAGAGCAAGGGGGGGATGGGGGTTGAGGGAGAACCAAAAAATATTTGATACGCTGCACCAAAAAACGTGGTGTATAGTAGATTAGCTGCTGTATCATTAGAGTGATCGGAGGAGCAACGGAACCCCCAAAAGTGGACGCTGCACCTAGCGAGCGCCGTTCACAATGTCTTGAAGGTGCCTCACAGGACCCGCTGGCATGCAATCAGGGGTGAACTTGTCCAAATCTGTATTGGAATCTGTTTGCAACAATTGCATCCGCAAACCCAAGGAAATGGCTACATAAACCCTGTTGTTTCGGGGGTGTAAGTGCTGTCCCGGGTGAATGAAGGTGCCGGAGGGCTCAGGGCCGGCTAGGCCCGGGGTGCAGCCTTGCGGGGATGCGACCTGGATGTTGGTTCCGGTGACCGAGGTGACCCCATGGGAGGAGAGGGCAGCGAGAACACTAGACAAGTCCATGCTCATATGACCCAGAGAAAAATCCCAGTCTACCCAGAAAATTAATGCGGATGAACATAAATACATCTGAGTGTCTGAATCTATCTTAAAAGATTTATATAAATCCGATTTGGAAAAAAAGTATGGCCGATTTGGGTCGCGCACCAGCGGCAAATGGCGATTCCGGGTAAATCATCGGAACGCGACGGATTTACGATGAATGGACAGCGGCGCTGACTCCGGCACGTCAAAACTATATAGTTCAGTCCCTGAGAGTGGTCTAGGGGTCGGCGGTAGCGCCGATATATGTAAAATGGCCAAAATGTAGCCAATCGGGGGCAGATCTGTGAAAATCTCAGCAGATGGGGGTTGGCCGCACTTACCCTCCAAAACCACACTGGGGTGTGTCCCTATGTCAACGAAGAACGTAGTGCAGGTAAGTCCCAGAAAAAAATAGAACTGTAGTCTCAATTGGACAAAGTCTGCTCAATTTGATTTGATTTGGGCTGAATTGGCACCAAATTGGGATGGATGAACCTGGAATGAAGCAGAATGAGGAGTGACGAGCAGTCCAACGGACAGGAAAACATATGGTTAAGGGCTAGGAAGCACGTAAACGTATCCGTAAGCGATACCAAACCATGCTTTGGTTGAGAATGAGGTAGATTATTGGAAGATTCAAATGGGGGGATCATCAAAATGAAGTGACATCTCTGGCGCTCTGAGCAAAACCGCTCTCGCGGGCACGCTACGGCGTTCTCCACGTACTCTACATCGTGTTAGTCCCGCTTTTCTCGTTCTGAAAAGTACAGCATGTGCTACAGATTTGACGCATCTGGCGGATTTTCACAAGAATCAACAAGGTTGAGTCTCAATTTGGACTGAGATGGAAGGAATAAAGCAGCTGCAGAGAGGGGAAACAAGGACAAATGTAGTCTACTGGTTCTAAGTGAACAGAAAGATATCAGCGTCAACAAGGTCAGGCTAAGCCGTAAACCGATCTTGGAGGAATGAGAGGAGATGACAAGTAAATTGACCTAAATTGTCCTAGAATGAACAAATCTCCGCGGATTAAGGTGAAATGAGGCGGAATGTCTGGAACCGAAACGACTACTGCCTTCGCTTAGACTTAGGTCAATATATGATGTCGTTCGTTCAGCTCAATTGTGCTTTCCGGCACGTTTGTTCGCGAGCATCCAACAGATTCCAAGAAAATGTTGGTCTGATGATGATGCATCATGATGGGACATGATGGCCCTGAATCCTTGGCATGTAACGCGCCGAAGGATAGCAAGAGGCGCTTCACTGACAGTATATAAATGAAAGACACCGAATAGTCCTGTATGTACAGTGGCGGCGGTGTCAATCGACTTGGACAAGGCCAATCTTTCGATTGAGTCCCACAAGACACTTGGATTCACCATTTTTGACCTGAATCTGAGGGATTAAGCTCACATTGGCGTGTGCCAAAAATACAGCGAAGCTTACGGACCTCAGAGGTTGCTGTTAGAAGTCCTTAGAGCCTCCGTCTGAAGGTTGTCTGAACAATTGACGCCAGGGTTTCGTGCAACAATGGCAGAATGAACGACAAACCTGAGGAATTCAAGGTAAATTCGAGGATCCTCTGCCTGAATCTGGACTTTGGCTTCAGCATCAAGACAGATGAAGGTAAGATCTGAGTTCCTGGCGTCACAACTGGTGCAGCCAAAACTACAGGGGGTACTTGTAGGGGTGAAAGTCGCTGCGCAGCGTTTTCGTATGTACAATTGCTTCCATCTGCACAAGTAGCCAAATTTCCAAAGATGCACAGACCAACAGAGACAAGATTACCCCAGATCTGCCTGAATTAAGCCCGAGTTTGGTTTTTTCTGGACACGGCAGCACACTCCGTGGGCTCCGGCTCTGAATGAGACGAAACGCAACCGAACAGAGACCAAAGAAAAAATGATTGACGTCAAATTATCAAACATTCTCAATTCTCCACATCAAGTCGTAATCAGCAAGAATGAACAGCGGATTAAGCAGAATGCAATTTTTTCAAGCCGTCAGAACAGTCATATTGTAAGAAGTGGTCGACGGGGCGAGGTTGGAGCTTTGGAAGGAGTTGGACATGCAAGGGTTTCGAACCTACACCCTTGAGCCCTAGCGACGAGTGCCATGACGCCTTGGACTACACGACTGTTAGCCAAATTAGGGCGCCGGCGACTCAAGCCTTGACATGCCTTCCTCAATGCGGCCAAGCACGAATGCATGTGACCACCAACCTGTCTGGTCGGGCACGCGTACGGCTTGGGCGCTGTAAATCAGCGGCAGAACTCGAAGCTCGGTCCTCATTTGGCTCCTGGGCTGGCCTGACGGCAGGAGGGGGGATTGGCGGATCAACCCCGGAATGTGACGAATGAGGGCCATAAAAGGCTGGATCTCGATTCACCACCGGCCTTTTTCCGTCGTCCTGAACCAGTCTGTCTGGTTTGGACAGACAATCCGTCAAGAGTACACCAATTTCGGGGTGCTTCTTGAGGAAGTCAATTAACCCCTTCGTGTATCCATGAACGAAAGAATGGGCTGGTTCCCAGTTGTTGTGACTGGAATCAAAGCCCCTCCAGTCACACAAAAACTTGCATTCGCCTTTTTCGTCACGTTGTGCCTGGAGAATCTTCTTAAGTTCGTACTTCCCCCCTTCCATGACCCGATCCGATGAAAATTTCGAGGTCCAAAAAAGAGGTTTAACTCTCCCCTTCGGGGAAGGAATTTCTCTCTTGAGGCGATCGCCGGAAACTTCGATTTCCCTGTTGACATCCACACGGATCTTCCACCTGTTCTCTCCTAGACGGGCTGTAACAGCAAATGGCCCCTCCCACAAGGGAAGAAGCTTATCATCTCCGTCCAAAGTGGTATCGGATTTTCGAAGCCAAACTCGATCGTCCACTTCAAAATTGTGTGGGTTTTTTCGGCCCTGATTTTGGTCCCAGAGCCAGTCAGCCTGATGCTTATCAATTAATTTAGAGACAGTTTTTTCTGCCCTTTGAATTTCGTCCATAAACAGCGAAGCATCTTTGCAGGGGCGAGGATTATTCAACGGCATGTTCCACCAACACTTCTTTCGTCCAAAGACAATTTCATTTGGAGAAAGGCCATGGTACAAAGGTGTATTGTGGTAACGGCGAAGCAAGGCAAAAAGAATCTCAAGCCAATGGAAATCCTTCTCATTGGCGAGTCCCTTGCGGAGCATATTCATAAGAGAGCGGCCGGCTCTTTCGCCCGGCAGCGCTCGATGGGAGTGGATTTCACACCTGAGGTGATGGATTCCAAGGCAGGTACATAATTATCACCACCATTCAGAGGTGTACTCCTTACCTGAGTGCGTAATCACCTCGGATGGGACGTCCCAAATTCCCATCCATGTCCGCACGCACCATTTGGCGGCAGCTTTGCCAGTCATCGACTCGATGTTACAAGGCAACACCTGAATGTAGCCGGAATGACGGCACTGAGTAAGGAGCACTCCATTGACTTTTTTGTTAGTCCAATGACACTCTTCGTGATCGAGTTCACCGAGATAGAAGAAATCAAAGGTGACTCTGTTAAAGAGGCGCTCCGGAATAGAATGTGGCTTCAGATGGCCGTGCTTCTTTGCGCTGGGGGGCGTTGAGACAGCACATTGGGCACATCCGGCAGCTACTCTCATGCAATGAGTGTGGAGCCTCGAGCCAAATAACCTATGCTTAATCATCGACCATAATCTACGCCCATGTGCGTGGGGGGACTCCCATTTGTGCCACCAGTTTAACACTAGGGGGGCAAGGGCGTCTGGTACGCACAATTTACCCTCCATCCACAACTTTCCCCCATCCAACGAATATTCGGAAAAGATTCCATTTTAATGAGCATTGTTGGATGTTAAGTTCTCAAAGACCTCTTTGAACATGGAATTACTCATATAATCGTTGGTCCAGTCACGGATGATGAGAGAATCTTTTGGCAGGGGTGGATATTTGGCCGGATCTCGACGTTGAATGCCCTGAATCAACCGAAATCCACTTACAAGTCGGGTGTACTTAGTCCGTTTCACACTCCCGGAGGAGGGATCGGTGACTTTCTCCACGACTTTCAGTGATTTGGTGATAATCTCAAGGGCATGCGCCGGATCTGAGAAGGCCGTGATATCGTGACACGGTAATGCATGCCGTTTAACAGAGCATTGTATGCATTCACGTCGAATGTGCTTTTTTTCTTCTTGATCCCACTCGATTACGACGTGGCCGTCCTGCTCCGTACCATGGATGTTGGTACTTTGCAGCCCCTCTGAAGCGGGGTAAGCCCATCGGCTCAGAGCATCCGCTGCCGTGTTGTGTTTTCCACGAAAATAGGACACATGGAGGTCAAACAGACTACGAAATTCGTGCCATCTTGCCCATCGACCAGCTGGGCCCGAAACCGAATCAATGTGTTCGGTGGGCCAATATTCAAGAGATTGATGATCCGTCAGGACCTTGACTCGATTGGTGCCAACCCACGATTGATACTTTTTCAGGGCGCAGGTTTCTTGCTCACGCGGCGACCATTGCATCTTGCGTGGGGCTAGCTTCCGAGACCAAAATGCAAGAGGGTAATGATCGACGGTGGCTTCATCAACCTGTTCAAGGACGGCTCCGATCTCGTACCTGGATGCGTCGGTTCTTATGTAGAAGGGTTGGTCGAATTTCGGCACATGCAATGTGGCGACTTCGCAGAGGGCCGCCTTCAAATGATGGAAGGCTTCTTCGCATTCATCTGTCCACTTGACACGCACCTTTGAACCTGCCTTGCCGGCATCTCTCCCTACTTTCAATAATTCAGTGAGGCCGGGCGGCGAATTTGGCATAATTCGGCACAAATGTGTGGTAAAAATTGCAACAACCAAGGAATCCTCTCAATTCCGTAATAGTCTCAGGGCGCTTCCACTTCTGAATAGCGACGAGCTTCCCTGGAATGGGTCGGCGTGTACCATTCTCGAGAAGAGAACCACAAAATTCGACGGATTTAAAAAATAATTTTCCCTTCTTCGGCCCACAAATCAACTGATTGGCATCAAGAATGTCCATTACCTGGTTCAGCTGCTTTTCATGTAGGGCCACCACCTCCTCTTCGGTCAATCCCTCCCCTTCTGTCGCGATGATTATATCATCTATGTACACTCTGACGAAGGCACGAAGCTCAGGATGAGCTGTAAAAAGCACGCCCTCCATCATTCTCTGAAAGAATGAGGGCGGATTCTTCAGTCCCATGGGCATGACCGTCCACTGGCCCGGGCCACATGGGGTGCACATACAAGTGAGAGGCCGGGTGTCCTTCCTCCAGGGATTTGGTGAAAGCCGTGGCGGAGATCCGGCACAAAAAATAAACGACCTCTAGCCCTCTTGGCGATTTCCTCCTCAATGAAGGGAAGGGGGTGTGAATCTGCCTTGGTTTCAGCGTTAAGGTTGCGAAAATCAACAACCATTCACCAACCATCTATGGTGTTTGGGTCTGCAGGTGGCGGTTTCGGAACTGTGAAGGGTGCACAACACCACTCGCTGGTCATACAACCCTCAAGCCAACCAAATTCCCTGAGATTTCTCTGGATTATTTTTCTCAGGATCTCATGTTTCTGTCCGTGGTTCTCATCGGGGCGCTGTTTCTTCGCCTTGTACCCCTCACGAAGCTGGATGAAAGTTTCACCGAACTGCCCACGGACAGGGGGTTTTTTGACTAACTTGCCGGAAAGGGTTGTGTCCTTCCGTTCCTCGAAGAGCTTTTCTCTTTTCTTGGAACACAACTCAGTGTCCACCTGATCGCCAGGAATTGTTGTCGAAAACACTTTGGCGATCTCTTCCGCCTTAGAAGGAAGAACCTTCTTACGGATTTCTCGAAAAAGGTCCGTATCGGCTGTCTCTTGAAAGTAGGTGGGTCGGGTGCCAACATTCCTGAGATCATCTTCGTGATCCAGCTCCTCGAAGGGATCATTGAAAGCTTCCACACGAGGTTTTTCATGAAAACACTCTGAATTTGCGGCGCGACTTAGAATTTTTCTTCGCCCGTGCATAGAACATTCTTTTCGATGTCGATGGTATTGGGGGAGAGGGAGACAAGGCGGATCCATTTGACGACGGATCACCTTCGGCATCTGACGGAGAAAAATCGGAAAAAATACATTCATCATCAGTACCACGCTCAACCTCAGATTCAGACCCAACACAAGAATCAGTCCCTAAATCAGCAGAATCAGAGTGAGGAAGCCCTCCATCCACCAGGTTTGCGAGCGACCTCCAAGGGTGCTGTCACAGGGGACCTGTGTCGTCCCCTGGCGTACGGCTTAATCTTCTTCGGAAGTTCGATGCAATCTACACAAATGTCCTGTAATTCCTGAAACCACGGCTTGTCGTCCCACAAGGGCACAACTAAAATCGCCTGGGTTTTATCTTGTTTGATTTTGTGGATGACTTGCTGGATTAAGTGAAACCGAGGATTAATCCATAACTTCGGGTCTCATTTTTGGGTCCAAGCGTCGCGAAAGTATTTATCAAACCGCTTGTTCTCACGGTTAGCAAAGGCATCGTACTGTGGGGTAAAGGAATGGTGCTCATAAAAATATTCACAAATAGCATCGCGACATTTGTCGACAACTCTGTAGGATGAAGAGTGCCAGTGCGAAGGGCATCGTGGCTGGGAGTCCCTACGAAGACATTGTGACTCTCGAGAGTACTCAACACTCCCATTCACCTCAGCAATGGTGACATATTCTCCAAACTTTGGAGTAACCTCTTGCTTCAAAAATTATTTTGCACTTTAAAACCCTTCGTGCAAAAAACGAAATTCAGGGCGCTCCAAGGGATCTGACTCCAGCAAAAAACAACGCCTATGACCTACGGGCGCCACCCTATTCTTACGAAGCCAAGGATGGCCCAAGTAAAGGTCACACTTTATTTTGGCACGATAGAAGTAGTCATCCTTAAGGACAACTTCCCCGATTTTGCCGGCATCCCAAAGGTCCTGAGCGACCAAATGGGTTGATATATAACAACCGCGTTGTCCGCCTGAGAGAGACTGTCCAGAAACCCCCTCTAGGGTAACGGGACGAGGTGAATCAAACACGCAGTCGCCGGGTAAAAAAGAATTGGATTGGAGATTTACCTCCGACCCATTCTCACACAAGCAAGTGGCCAGGTGAAAATTGCCTTTGCGATCAGAAACCCACAGCTTTGTGACGAGCTGTCGGGCTCTGTGCTTAGACTGTACAACCACCTCGTCCACTGCAACAGGAGGATCCGTCGCCAGATCCAGGGGAAGGGAGACAAGAGACCCAACATCAAGTAAGGGTCGGGAAGGAATCGGGGGATCACGCCTAAAATCGCCTAGGGAGGGGCGATTTTCGTGGATCCCCTAGGCGTTGTGACCTCCAGCGACCACATCAACCTGGTGGATGCAGCCGGATTCATCAATCCACTCCTCATGGCGCGGATCATCTGCTGGATTCAAGGCATTTTTAACATAATCTCTGTCTGCATCGGACACCTGATCTGCTCCGGACAACTGATCCACGCGATGATTGCCCCTTCAACGGCCACGGCCGCCGGATGAGGGACCTCCACCGCCGCCACGTCCCTTGCCCTTGCTTGAGGAAGAGGTCCCACAGGGGTTTGCTTTACCCTTGCCGTGGGATCCCTAGGCATTTCCCTTGTTTCCGCCAGATTGGGAGATTTGGCCTGGATTTCGATTTCCGCCACCGGGGGTGCCATTGGTATTTTCCTGACCACCGGGGTGCCCACCGGAGCCGGATGAAGTCCGATTTCGTGTGCCTTGGGAACCGCTTGGGCCCCCAGGAATTTTGGTTCCGCCGGATCGGGTCTGATTCCCTTTTCTAGCCTTCCCTCCGTGCACCGGTCGGGCATTTTTGTTGGGATTCGGAGGGAAATTATTGACAATTTCCCCAATAATCTTGTGATCGTGGGCTGACCACCGGTGATTCTCCGTAGAATGTGACTTTGCTCGGTTCGTGGAACCCAGCAAGAGGCAGATGCCACACTCCTGCTGGACACCTTTTGTGTCATTCACTTTTTTGTTGCTCCTATTGGCTTCACCTTGGGTGTTTTGCCAGGAATTCTTACCACCCCCAAGGCACTCATGGTAATTTTGGTTGGCGGCGTCAGCGAGCCGCTCGAGCCGCTCCTCTTCCCAGAGTTCCTTCGGGGTGTACGAAAACACCAAGTTTCTTGCCCTAAGGCGCTGCCCATGGAAGCTTACTCCCCTGTTGAGGACTTGGACAAACAAGTCCCGATCCTCATGTTCGTGAAACTGGTTTTTCCACGTGTCCTCAGTTAGTTTCAGCTTCGAAAACAACGTGGGGGAACACTTTTGAAGTGCTTCCCATACCGAAAATTTATTGGTGGAGGCATTGAAGCCTTCCACCTCCGCCCACCAGGTCTTGACCATTTCTTCGGACTGTTTGTTCCGAAGGGTGGCGGCAGTTTCAGAGGGGATTTTATCGAAAATTAAATTTTTCAACTCAGCATTGGAGAACTTTTCACCCGAATGATCAGCCTCCTCGACCAGATTCTAGAAGCGTTGCTTCTTATCCTGAACCTCATGGAGCATTAATCGCGAAAATAAGGGAAAATTCTTAAGCATCCGGTGGTAATGATCCTCTAGCAGTCGGGATCCACGTACCTCCAGCTGTTCCCACACCTCATCAAAGGTAAGGGGGGAACTTGTCTCTTTGCGATCACTCCACGTCCGAAGCCAGGTGTCGGCCGGCGGTCCCTCAAGGCAGTCCAAGAGGGCGGTCAAGAATTGATCCTCGTGAAGTTTTTGGGTTTTAACCCACAGCTTGAACTCTCGTTGGAACTGGGGCCAACGTCTGGGGTTCCCATTATACTTCAGCTGCTTGGCAACCGGACGAAGTGTCAGAGAGGTAGGGTTGAGAAGAGATCCGAGCCCAACACCGGCTGTAATGGCGGACCAGCTGTGGGTATAAAGTCTGAAGTCTGAAGTCTGATTTGGCATGTCGTGTCGCAGACCCACATTAGAGCACATCCAAGTAAAAGTCCGATAAAAGTGCAGCCGCCCCCCCCCCCCCAAGACACACAGGAACTTGAGTTCCGGAAAATGGTGATAACAGTGCAGACCCCCCCCCCCCCAGAGACACACAGCAACTTCACATCAGGAAAATGGTGATAAAAGTGCAGTGCCCCCGCCCCCCACATACACAAAGGAACTTCACCTCGGGAAAATGGTGGGTTGGGGAAAATAGCGGGGGTTGAAATGGAAAATGTGAAGAAGGGAACTCTAGGAAAAGTATGATACAAGGGTTCCCCCCCCCCCATGAACACACACAACCGTTCAATTCAAGAAAATGATGGGTTGGGGAAGATATGGGGTTTGAAAATGTGGAAAAGGCAATTCTGCGGAAAATGTGGCCAAAGTGCCCCCCCCCCCCCCCCCCCGAAAGAAAAAACACCCAACCCTCTTGGAAAATGGGGGGTTGGGGAAAATGTGGGAAAGGGAAAACCAAGGGAAATGGGAAAACGTTGGAGCACAACATCGGACCGAAAACGAACAATACAATTCATGCTGATGGTTGCTAATGTATGAATGGACCTGCAGAGAAAGAGAACATGGGTACCATGGGGATGAGCACAGCAAGCATGCAAAAGCACAATACCAATGCAACCCCAACTGTGTCATTCATCAATGAGTCCATCCATGTCATCCACCGGCACCTGGGTACATGGTTGTGAGCTGCTAGGTGGTGCAGCAGAACGGGTAACACGATCCATTGGGGGGACCCAATCAGAGTCCATTTGGGCTAGCAAAGGCAAGGCCTGTTGCATAGCAATGTCTAGGGCTTGTCGCTGGTTCATGTTAGTATGGCACCTTCACACCCATGGCACCCAAGCAATCACAAATGCGAGCGCGTGTCCAGTCACGCAATGTGCGTGCCTTTGCGGCACATACCAGCTTGGCCTGTGCACGGGCCAAGGCATGCTTTGGGTCGGACTTCCGTGGTGCCACTGCTTCCTCTTCACTGTTATTTTCAGCAGCCTCGGCTGCATCATCCACAACCTGCACCACTGCCTCACCACATAGTCTGGGATCTTTGACAAAGCATGTGTGACAAACCAGACATGTGTTGCACCAGATGCGCACAGACTGCCTGCACACTACACAGTCCATGCCCCTTCGGAAAGTGAAGAAGTCATGGTTGCCACCATGCTGAGCAGGACTACCATCTGTTTCAACCACAGTGTCCTCTGACGGGGCTTGCCGGTCAACCCGTTTGCGTGTTGCGCCTTGGCAAGCCAGTGGCAACTCCAACCCCCAAAAACATGGCAAAATGTCACCATCGTCTGCCACTGCACCCTCCCCCTCTAGGCACTGTAGCATGGCCGCTTCCAGTGATGTACGTGGATCAATGCGCTGCGAAACCCTATGCCGGGGACGCACATCGAAGCGTGCATTGGCTGCCAAATTGCTGGCTACCTCGACACCCTACCCCTTCCCCCACTGCCGCAAAGGTGGCTGAGTACAATGCAAAGCTATGCGAATGCTAAGGACATGTGTGTCCTCCATATCATGCATACTGCTGGTGAACCTCCCACGCAACGAAAGGGCACGCTTACAGCAGCCTCAGCAGGGCAATATGTGCGCAGCAATGACAAAACACGCCAAACATGCACCATTGGATGCTCCTGCTCCGGCGTCAAGGGCTGCCACATCCGGGACATGGGGGTCTTGGCAAAGGTTTGAACGACATGCTCCTTGAAGGATTCCCACTCTTCCAATGCACGAGCAGCATTAACATGCGCAGCTGCCAGTTCAGCGTGGTGTGTGCCCATGAACTGCTTCAGCGGATCCACTCCAAATTTGGCTCGATCAGCCGCTGGTAGAGCAATCCAACGGCCATGGTCAAGCAACACAGCACACTCAAGAACACCCCGGGGGTCAATGGTCCCCTATCCCTCCCTGATGCCAACAAGCAATGTGTCTGTGATTGCACGTGCCTCTGTGGCTGGAAAAGGGGGGCTGGTTGTGCACCTGTGGCCATCAGTATCAAACCGGACCAATTCAACGCCATGCCATGCACCCGTCACAATTTGCTCTTTGAATTGAGTCCACCCTGGCCCCTCCTCCCTCGCCACCTTTTCCACCCGTGCCTGCAACATTTCGGTTCCTTTGGTCAAGTGGGCACCTGTTGGTGCATGCAACTGTGCAACATTGTTGAAGCTGCGTGTGCCGTGTAGTATGTCTCCATATACCACTGCCCATCACAGCAAACGTGCATCATGGCAATCCTCCCACACATCCTCCTCCTTGGTGGTGAGGTGCGTTTTGGAATCCAAATGCCTCGACACCTATGGCACAATGGCCAAGAACACCTTGTTGCGACCGGCATTTCCCTCTGACCACCGGATACGGTGATTGGCAGGGATCAAACACCACCCGCTAATTGTATCGGGTCTGATGTGCTTTAGGACTCACCTCTCGAGGTCCTTCCACTGGCGCGCACCGTTGTACAATGCACGTTGGCGACCCACGGCTGCCAGGTAGTCACCATGCACTTGGCCGGTAGCCTCCAAGGCAAGGCCTAGCTTGTGCTGGAACGCATGGCATGGCTCACCCAGGGGGGTTAGCAAGGACAACCACTTCACAAGCATGGCAAACATATGGTGGTCCATTGCCGACACGTCAACAGCTCGTCGTGCAGTGGCACCACGCACACCAAGGTTAGAGTCATCATCCACAGCAAAAGCAACAAGCTTCTGAGCCCACCAAGCACGGTCAGGCATCCAAGACAGCAGCACTGCCTCCACCTGTGCCGTCAGCTCCTGTGCCTCCCCTGAAGCCACATCCACCACACCAAGGAACACCTCACACATTCCCCCTGGCCTAGTGCCTACGAAGAGCAGCAGGTTGGCATACTCATTGATGCGATGCCGGTGCCGGTCAGATCCATCCAACAACAAGGCAATGAACAATGCCCTTTGCAGGGTCTCTGACACACCATCTTGCATGGCACCATGCATTGCGACCATGGCCTTCTCAACTATTCATCGTTGAGAGGCATTTCAAAGCTCAACGCACAATGCAGAAGAATGCATTCAGTGATGGCAAGGATGGAAGTGCACATGCGGAGGCCAATGTATACCTCCACCAAGCGTGACGAAATGTCTGCCACCGCGTCGGTCATATATCATCGAGGTCCATGCCCTCAACCCTAATGAACATAGTGCTCTTCTCTGCCACATTGACCGCACACGCAGATGCACTGGGGCACGGTGCCCGAAAACGTTCCGCACAATGCACCCGGGAACTCTCCTCAGCGGCCAAGTGGTGGCGGCCAAGATTATCAACTTTCCTGCGGCTGCTGGTCGTGCCACGTGACACACCAAGGTGACCCTCCAAGACATCTTTACGCCATCCCTTTGGTCCAGCGATCATCATACGCATGCTCATGTCAAACGTTCCATTCACCAAGGGTGTAGCGGCCTTCGGTGGCCGCTTCACCCCAGGACAATCCGTTTGAGCAGCCCATGCACAACATATGCACATTACACCCCCTTCAACAGTGAACTGCAACTGCCAATGCTCAACCACAAAGGCTTGCAGTGTCTTTGGCCCTGTTGTTTGTTGCTTGGGGGCTGCCCCCATTATCACAGAAAAAGCATTGCTCCCCGCTGCTGCCAATGCAGCAGATCGGGCTCTATCCTATTATATGGACTCGGCAACAGACCGGTGTGACATGCCCTGACCTGCATGCCTCTCATCCTACTCCTTCTCATGATGTGCCCGGAGATGAACCTGGTGGGCTTGTACACGGACCTGCAAATGCTGTTTCACCCGTACCCTTTGTTTTTGTACAAGCTTTGCCACAGCTTCAAGAAACTCGGTGGAGGGCTGCGCATCCCCCACATGTGTGGTATATGCCGGGTCACCCGCTGGCAGCGCCATGGCTGCCAACTGGGTGTTACTTGGCATGCTCCGGACATGCCTGTCGACAGTTGTTGCTGTAGACTGAGAGGGGGCATCACGTGCACCACGATTGCAGGCACCCCTTTGTGAACCGCCTTGTGACAAACCCACCATCTCTGTGGGAGTACGCTCATACAATAGGAATGTCACCTTTCGCGAAATGGCTGGGGCCGTCCCCTGGTCACCGACGCAGCATCACACAACCACCACTCATTGCGAACTAAAATGTGAACAACAAAGTACCCTTCCTCCCTAGTTGCTCCAATGTGTAGCGATGTGTAGCCGCCGAATGCGATGTGTAGCAATGTGTAACGTCGTCCTCCACATCCCTCACCTATTGGTTCAGGTTGGAGGAGATGACCAGGCTACTCAAAAAAGCCTGTTCATCCCCGCCATCCATGCAAAACCATGAGGCCCATAGCTTCACCTTCGAAGAATACTTTTCCCCCCTCCATACATTGACCCATACATGCGCACCGGTAGAGGATGCCTTCCACAAGGAAGTCGGATCAACTGAAATGACAACAATGGCAACGCCACTAGGGGGGGGTTTCCGAATAACTCGGGCCATAGATATCGCATTATGCACAATTGACTGCAAAGGCACATGGGCAGCCGCCCTGTTGCGGCCTGTGGTAGACTTTACAATGGTTGCTTGGGGAAAATAGGGCATGACCCGTTGCCGAACGGTCCTTAGGTCCCGTTGGGTACAACGGCGGGGCATTCGCAAAAGGGCCCGCTGGGAAAGATGCATGCTGCAAGCCATGCGTAGCATGCTCAGGGCCTCATGCTCTTGAGCTGTGAATGCAAGATGGCCACCAAGTGGGCCAGAGAGGGCTGTGCACGCCCCACCACTTAAACAAACTTCTCCTTTGGTGTTGGTGCCACACGCAATGTAGGGATCCCCCAATAGAAATCGAAGTAGCCTCTGAACAGCCTTCAACCGCCGCCGCTGGGCCTTGGGACATTGCGAATCGGTGTACCGCCGCAGGTTAGCTGAATTCACAGCCCTCAGGGCCGCATCAACAGCAATATCAATTAAGAATAAGAGGTCTTGGTCGGGAAATGTGGGAGGGTTTTGAAGCAAGGGCCCAAAAAACACACGCGAAAAACCACGCGATAACCCCGCGAAAACTAGGTTATCGCGCGATAACCCCCGCGATAACCCACGCGATAACCCAGTTAGAGCGCGATAACCCAGCGCGATAACTAGTTAGATCGCCCAGTTAGAGCGCGATAACTACCGCGATAACTAGTGAGAGCACAGGTTAGTGCGCACTAACTGGGGGGGTTAGAGCAAATTGGGAACCCTAAAACCCAGGTCCACAAGCTGCTGCCTCCATGTAGGCGTGTAGTGCAGCAACCCCCCTGCACTGTAAAAAATCACGCTCCATCGCTCGCACTCCCATGGCAATGGAGCCTGTAGTGCCCTGGTATTGAACCACACCGGGGCTTGGGGCGTGGCCTTGCAAACCCAACCCCCCACCGCCCTACCCTTGCACACACGGGTGTGCCGCTTTTTGTGGCTCAGGGAGGGATTCGGCAGGCCACCACTCTCCACCCAGAAATCTCCCCCCGTGAAAGACCTCACACACACAATTAGCGCCATGGGCGCCCCATCACGCAAATGGGCGTGAAGGCCCATGGTGTCCGTCCCTTGGCGGCAAACAACTTGGATGCTACACCATGTGAACCATGGTGGAGCATTCCAAGTGCAATACTCATTCAGCCCCACAACCAAGGGGGTGCGGGGAGGCCTCAGGGTAGCAGCAGCCATGTGGGTCGCCCTAAAATTAGAGGGGTTGAGGTTTCCGCTTCCCACTAGGCCGAAGTGGCACATGTCCACTTGGGCCCCATATCCCTCCTCCCCACGAAAAATGCCCTTAGGCAACCCCTTGAGCAAATCCACTAGTCATTGACACCCACTCCTGCTCCCGCTACCTAACTCTGCACCCCTGGGGGATCCACCCCCTGTTGGGCGGAGTAAGTGGCACTGAGGGTGGAGGTGAGGATGCGCACCTGCGCCTCAGCCACCCCCAGGCACTGCTGGAGGTCACGCCCCTGCTCCGCAGCGCCTCCACCTCCACCCTCAGCTGGTCGGCCTCCACCTCGTCCTTTTGCCTCCCCTCCTCGGCCGTCTTCAGCTCAGGGCCCTCCTCACCATCTCCAGCTCCGCCCCCCTCTTGTTGGCCAAGGTGAGGGCCTGGTCCAGGGCACGCTGAGTGTTGCCCTGGGCCTTTTCGGCCCTTGCCAAGGCCGACTTGTGGTCGGCCGCCCGACCCTTGGCCAGTGCGGCCTCGACCCCCGTGGCGGCCGCTTGCTCGACCAAAGTTTGGCCAGCGTCCGTCACGTGGGTGGCCACACTGGCTCCCAAGGCCTCAACATCAAGGGCATCGGGGTGGGGGGCTGGGCCGCCACCTTGGCCACCTTCGACGGCTTGGGGGAGGGGGTGGGGGCCTTACCCTTAGGGGTGGAGGGGGCATCCGGCTCAACGACCACCACCTCAGCCCCCCGCTTGGTGTGCTTCGTGGCCCTTCCCCCCTTGGGCGCATACGACTGGACCCGTGTGGCGTTTGCATCACACACAGATTGGGGGGCCTCATACCCACCAACGTGGTGGATGTCCCCCCCAATATGCAACTTCTGCCACACTTCCCTCCCAGTGTACTCCCCCTATGCTTCATCAATGAAGCACACCCTCAACAAAAAAAAATTTTTCCGTTGGGGGGGGTCACTCATCCCAAACAAACACAAAAAAGCGGCAACCGTTTCCCCCTCAGCGGCATTCGGCCATTCAGCGGCATTCAGCGGCATTCGGTTATCGCGTGGGGTATCGCGCTCTAACTAGGTTGTTGCGCGAGTTATCGCGGTAGTTGTTGCGTGTTTTTTTTTGTTTCTTTTGTTCTTCCTAGGCCACAATGCTGCAGCTGCCGCGTCTCTTCTTCAAGGAGGTAGCCCAGGTAGCAGTAGCAGGAGGAGGAGGAGCAGTAGAAGCAGCAGGGGCACGGGCCGCCAAGCGGGTGCCGGCCCGTGCGGAGCTGGAGGGGGAGAAGAGGCTGCCGGAGGGGGCAGCCTGGCGGTGGGGGGAACCGGCGGACGAGGTCTGCCGGATGGGGGGGACCCGATGGTACCGGCAGGTCACCATCACGGAGAAGCAGGGGGGGGGGGGGTGGAGAGGAAGACCAACCTCACCCTCCCCTCCTATGTGTGGGGGGGGGGAAAGGCCAAACGGCCCGGAGGGACCAATGGTACCCGTTGACATCCACAAACTCATGATCCACAGTCAAGCTATGAAGCTGTTGATTGTGGACATGGAGCGGCGCCCACTTGTTGAACACCAGTGACAATAGTACAATGGCCTCTTGGAGATCCCCCCCACAGCCACATGGGGGGGCATTTGAAGGGCGGCCCAACGAACGGCCCCTCATGCCCTCCCTCATTCGAACCCGCACGTTGTGGCCCTGGTTAGTAGCATGCAACACTTGGGCTGCCATTGCCAACCCACCTCCAGCTTGGAGGACTTTCTTGTCACATACTGGGCACCGTTGCCACCATTGCTCATGAGACAAGCAGTCAGACAGAGAACGAACACCAGCACCAACCAGCTTCGGTACCATGTGCTTCCAACACTCAGCCATCTCGGACTGCTACATCCACTCAACCTTGGGAGCCTTCCTAACACATTGACACCTACCACTACACTGGCACACAGTAACAGCTGGCTGCCCCTCCTCCGCCAAAAGACGTGCAATGGCATGTGGATGGTACACAGCACCTGTCGTACCTGCCACAATAGGCATTGCAATGCTGTACCAGGTCAACACCAATACCGACATGGGGGGTTCGCAATGCCACATGGCCGTTGCCGTGCTCCACCTTGCGGACCGCCACTAACCTGCAGGTAGGCGGAAGGCATGCTGGCGCAAAAACTCGCGGTGCGATGGAGGCAAACTGTGCCATTCTCCACGGCCGTAAAGCACCATCAATCGCCTGTCCCCTTCCCATGGGCAAGTAGCATGCCATCCCGCAGTGCGGACCACTACAAGTTGCCTATTGACACGGTACCTATGCCCCGCACGGTTAATGCCATCTGTGCAACGCCTTGTCCCTGGTCTGCCACGCGGTCCACTGCCGACGCCTCCCTCTTCCACCAAGATCTGACCACTCACGTGCTGCCCCGTGGAGAACACTGCTGACCATGGGGTACTATCAAAACGATGTTGATGGGGAGGTGTGATTTCATTGCATGATAGCTGTATTGTAGTCTACGTGAACCACTCTGGCACCAACCCCCTTGCAATGTGGTTCAACAACATCAGAAGGGGGCCATGCTCTTGTGTCCCCTGCATAAGCCGTGACCGGCGACAATCCCCTTTCGCTGTATGCGCTTTGCTCCCACCGACACCCAACTGCAACCTTCGCAAGGCGAACTGCCCGAACGTCTCTCTTGTGTACACCAGTGTCCCCGTTATGCCATGCAAGACACACAAAGGTGCTACCTGCAACCAGCGGTCATAGCTGGCGCCTCGGTAATGTCCTCCCCGCCGGCGCCAATCACGTTCAGCCTCACCAATGACGATCACGCATGCTTGTTCACAGGCTTCCTCCATCTCCTCGATTGTATGGTACACCGTGGCTTCTGCCATACCCGGACTCCAAACTGCAGCAGACGTCACAGCAGTGTCGGGGCGAAACCTTGAATACATTATTTTTGGTGTGTTTGTACGCAACAACACACCCTTCCCATCGATGTGGGTGGCCAGATGTCGAAAATGGTCTGGCATTCCCCCACAGGGCCTCTCGTCCCATTTATCCACTTCCAGGGCCCTACAAACACTTAGAGCACTCTTTTTCACCTCTATGCCACACCGTTCCCTGTACATTATTGTTGCTTGAACTCGCGGGTGCACACCAGTTAAGGGGGTTTGACTGCGGAGCGCATGGAGGCTCAGGGCAGCTACATAAAAGAAACATGCACCAGCGATATACTCATCGGGCGCCAACCGTAACCTTAATTCTATCCTTCTTACGCTCCTGTTTAGGATTGTCAATGTCAATTGCTGTGTCCTGTTCCACCCCTAACCGCACACGCTTTGCAGCAGGCATGGGGTTGGGATCCCTAGGCATTGCTTTCTTGCCTAAGGGGGGGCTGTTGCTCGGCTGTGAGCCATCTGTGCTGGACTGACTAGGTGCCGTGACAGTGCATGCAGTCCCCAAACTGCTATGCATATTAGGGGATGACATTTCACTATCTTGCCCACTTAATAAAACCTGTGGTGGGCGCTGTGCTAGGGGCACAAGTGATCCCTGATCAGCGTGTGACTCAACACCACAACCGGAGTGTGGGCTTAGGCATTCTTGTGCAACACCCGGACCTGTGTTTTCCAATACGACTCGGCCCAAGATCTCATCATCAGCATGCACACCATCTGCAACACCGGGTGCACCCTGGGGTCCACATTGCAGCGCACACGCTGGGACGTCGGACTCACTTGGATCATCTCTGCGGGGATCCTGGTCAGCAGTCATAGGAGTTGAGGGGGTGGGGTATAGGGGGGGCGGGGCATTGCTGTGCATCACCACACCACGGATGCCAGCTGTGCCTATGGCCTCCTTTGTGTCCCCTTCTTGCAATTGATGATCCTGGTGCACAGCACCTGCATCACTGGGTGTACCTTTGTCACAAGGGACACCACCAAATGTATCTTGGGATCCGAGTCGCAGCGCACAGTCTGGGACGTTGGACTGGCTTGGATCACCTCTGGGGGGATCGTGGTTAGGTGTCATGGGATCTAGGGGGGGGGGGGTTGCACCCCAGCTTCAGCCAGTGCTTCCAATAGAAGCTCCATGGCCTCCTCCCCAGCATCATCATTTTTTCATGCAATGTTCACCACACGGACACCAGCATGGAGGTATCCCAAGTGGTTGCGGGGTAGCTCAGGGCTGGAAGGGGTGCACCTCAGTATCAATTTGCTGCTTTTTTGCATGGGAATCCGCATGGACTCTGCAAAGTGGCGTCCCACCGTATAGGCAGCCACCAGGCTGTCCTCTGACAGAGGCTCCCGCCGTTGCTCCCCCAAGCCTTGCATCGCAATGCGGACACACCGGGCAATGCCATGGCAGGTTTGCATCAATGCTTGCTCGAACTGATGCTGTCTAGTCAGCCGCACCGTCACCGAGCAAGATTGGGGGTGACGCTAGGTTGAAGTCCGGGACTGCAAATAGAACTGGAACTTTCTGGCAACAGCGGGCTCCGTCGACTACCCCCGGATCCTAGGGTCCCCTGTCCTTTCGAACCCTTCCCGCCGGCCGGCCACAGTGAGTTCTGGCGGGTCGCAAGTGCCACCAAATCACTTGTGAACGGCCGTGCAACACTTGCTGCCTTTGGCCAAAAGTACTGCAATCGGCCCAAGGGTTGTCTCCGTAGTTTCTCCACATACATCGTCTCCACAGCGGGTGTGGGATACTTGGTCTCCCCTCTCCAAAATGGCCATGAGTCCACGAGTGGCAAGGCACACACAATGTTATTCCAAGCCTCCATCCAAGTGGATTTGCAAACGCTCAGGGGGTGTCCAGAAATGGCCCCTCTTCGACTACCCACTTTCCAACTTTCCTGCTCATAAGGTTTTATCCGTTCCCACAAGTTAGAGGCTACCACACGGTATTCCACAACAACACCTCCGTCCTTTCGTGTGCATTTTGGACCGCCCTCTTGGCTGTACATCAAGCGGCACAGTGCTGCAAGTCCATGGGTATGGATGACATCCACGGCACATGTCGCCATGTGCCGTGCCAAATGCCTGTAATAGATGGCCTCTTGTTTTGGTGGGGCATGCCACCCTGCCTGGCCCAGGGCTAGACGGAAGCCCATTTTCATCTGAGCGGCCTCCATGCTGTCCCTCGGGGGCCATTTAGGATGCTGGGCCATTTGCAGGAGGCTGCCTCACAACTGTTAAGAGTTGTGGCCTCTTGCGTGGCCCACAAGGTGCACGTCGGTGGGCACTTGTTCGTGACCACAACTCACGAGGGCAATCCGGTCCTGCATCCCGATACTGGAAGTGGTAGTCTGCTTCCTCCTTGAGTTGTTGCGCAGGCCCATTTGATTCCAAGGCGTGGTTTGGGAGATGAACAAAGACCCGGGTCAAGGCGCGGCGGCTAGGGACCAAGGGCAAACTTTTGCGCCTCAAGGGCCGGCAGTAGGTGGGTTGGGGGATGTATGACACCCTGGTCGAGGTGCGGCGGTCATCAACCAAGGGGAAACTCCTGCGGCTCGGCGGCCTGCAGTGGGTGGGGTGGGGGATGGACGACAACCGAGGTCGAGGCGCGGCGGCCAGGGACCAAAGGCAAACTTCTGCGGCTCGGCGGCCTGCAGTTGGTGGGTTGGGGGATGGACCACGACCGTGGTCGAGGCGCTGCGGCTAGGGACCAAAGGCAAAGTTCTGCGGCTCAAGGGCCAGCAGTAGGTGGGTTGGGGGATGACGGATGGCCCCGGTCGAGGCGCTGCGGCCAGAGACCAAGGGCCAACTCATGCAGCTCAGAGGCTAGCAGAGGAGAGGTAGAGGTATTTGGGTCGTAGACGCTAAGGTCAAGACCACGGATAACTTCTTCACCTAACTGGTGAAGTTGGTGACAGAAAGGTGGTACCAAATTCTGTGGGTAGACGGGGCATGGGGCACGACACACGGGGCATGAAATAATTCACAGAGGTATCAAAAAATTCACGGAGGGGGGTAAACAATTCACGGATGTGTGAAATAATTCACGGGGGGGTGAAATAATTCACGGAGGTATCAAATAATTCACGGAGGGGGTTAAATAATTCAGAGAGGTATCAAAAAATTCACGGAGGGGGTTAAACAATTCACGGAGGTATCAAATACTTCACGGAGGGGGTTAAAGAATTCACGGAGGTATCAAATCATTCACGCAGGGGGTTAAATAATTCACGGAGGTATGAAATAATTCGCGGAGGGGGTTACATAACTCATGGAGGTATGAAATAAGTCACGGAGGGGGTTAAATAATTCACGAAGGTATCAAATAATTCACGGAGGGGCGTAAACATTTCACGGAGGTATCAAAAATTTCACGGAGGGGGTTAAATAATTCACGGAGGGGTGAAATAATTCACGGAGGGGGTTAAGTAATTCACGGAGGTATCAAATAATTCACGGAGGGGGTTAAGTAATTCACGGAGGTATCAAATAATTCACGGAGGGGGTTAAATAATTCTCCGAGGTATCAAATACTTCACGGAGGGGGTTAAATAATTCACGGAGGGGTGAAATAATTCGCGGAGGGGGTTAAACAATTCACGGAGGAATGAAATAAATCACGCAGGGGGTTAAACAATTCACGGAGGTATCAAATAATTCACGGAGGGTATGAAATAATTCACGGAGGGATCAAATAATTCCCGGAGGGGGTGAAACAATTCACGGAGGTATGAAATAATTCACAGAGGTATCAAATAGTTCCAGGGGGGGGGGAATTTCACGGAGGTATGAAATAGTTCGCGGAGGGGGGTAAACAATTCACAGAGGTGTGAAACCATTCATGGAGGTGTGAAATAATTCGCCGAGGTATGAAATGATTCGCGGAGGGGGTTAAACAATTCACGGAGGTGTGAAGTAATTCACGGAGGTATCAAATAATTCGCGGAGGGAGCTAAACAATTCATGGAGGTATCAAATAATTCGCGGAGGGGGCTAAAAAATTCACGGAGGTACGAAATAATTCGCGGAGGAGGGTAAACCATTCACGGAAGTATGAAGTAATTCGCGGAGGGGGTTAGATAATCCATGGAGGTATGAAAGAATTCACGGAGGGGGGTAAACCATTCAAGAAGGTATGAAATAATTCACGGGGGGGTTAAATAATTCACGGAGGTTCAAACGTTCCTTGGAGGTGCAAACTATTCCACGGTGACGCTCAACTGTTCCTTGGTCCACGAAAATGTTCCACATAGTCTGTCAAACATTCTAGGGGTGCAAGTCATTGCGCCAAGGCAAAGACATCACACCAATTGGATGACCTCAGGGGGATCCCGGTTACACGTCATGGGATTTCGGGGGGGGATTATCGCTGAAGCCCCTGATTTGTTTCATGACACCCTGAATTGGTCCGCGGAAGCAAACATTGCACAAAGACCGCAAGCAGACAATAGAGACCCTCAAATGTCGGCCGGTGACCCATGATGTTCCATGCGGACACAGTACCATCCATACGGAACCTCCAATGTTCCACACACACACCCAAATGTTCGACAGTGCCCCTAAGCAATCCATGGAGGCTGTCCAATGTTCCTCAGAGCCCGTCACCACAAGGGTCATGTAATGGTTTTCCCCCTCCGAATCGAACGCTAGTTGATGCAGGCTTCTCTTTCGCTGCAACCATGCCAAGGACATAACGCTTCACAAGATCTGGCAATGGCTTCCAACCACAGTGCAGGGTATGTCCATGGTGAACGGCATGTGGGGCACACACATCGCCCCCCCCCCCCCCCACACACACACTCTCACCCCATGGAGCAAAGATGCCACATACACCCCCAAGGGTGTGCAGAAGTCATCCTTCAGGAAGTCTACATTGTCCAAGAGACTATAGGCATCTTTCCACACAGGCAGGGACACCGTGCGGTGGACAGCTGACCGGGGGGGGGGGGGGGGCTGGGAGAGGTTTCGGCCTTTTGGGGGGGTTTGGTGATCGGAAACTGTACAGGCCTCTTCGCGTGGTCCGGCAATTCATCTGTGTGGCACACTCTCTCCGACCCGTCGACCTCATGCCACGCTGCCTAGTTTGTGACGTCATCCTAGATGAGGATGTAGGGCAACGCCCACTCTGTGAAATCGGGGAGGGTCACCCTGAGATGGATTGGTTCTACTTCCCCCGTTTCGAGGCGCAGCCGCATCTCCAATGTCCCAACCCTCTTGTTGGCCATGATTCGCTCCCAATCCAACAATTGGTCACTTTGGGGGGGGGGGGATCCCCAAGGGTCGAGGGCTTTTGCATGCTTCTTCCACGGCTTCCAAAGCCACTGCCCACCCACCCCAAACCCCCCACCTTGAACTTGTACATTACACTTGCCTCTGGTTTGGCAAGGGTAGGGTGTTGGTAGAGAACCCCTCAAAGCCGCACGCTCTAGACTTGCTCTTGGTATGCTCCTTGCCGGAGTTGGTCAGCCATCACCCTCAACCCACTCAACCAACCAGCAGTGAGGAGGGACTGCTCCCAACCGAAAAAAGGTCCAAAGAGATGCAGCTCAGTTTGGGCCTTGCTGGTTAGTGTGTTTGCCTGCACCACGTCCTTCATGATCCCCGGCTCCAAGGACACCATGGAGGCAAGGACAACCGGGGCCTGCAGACCCTGGCACCGGTCTAGGGTGGCGATTACCTGCACACACTCATATGCCTGGTCCCCATGCAGTCTGCGCCCTACTTCCCACACACAGTGCTGCAGCCATAGCATCTGTGCATAGTGCGTGGTGACGATTGCCACTGAGTGGGGGGGGTACGCTTGTGCATTGTGTGCATGCTGCAGAAAGTGCAGCACCAGCCACGCCTCGTCCTTGCTCACGTTCCCCTGGGCGAGTATCTCGTCGTCCATGACGAGGGAGTCCCATGCTCTCATAATCTCCCTCCGGAGCCTTTCCACCCGCTCCTCCGACATCCCATACCGTGTCAGCTCATGTTTCCACTCCGGATTATCTGTGCTGACTATGCGGATGTGTTGCCCTCCCAACACCAGGGGGGGTAATGCTGGGGAGGAAGGGGGGTACCAGCCCAATGACCCCCCGTGAAGAGTCCACGCACCACCGTTGCCAATGGCAGGTCCATGCGGAACTGTTGGGTTAGGAGACACGCAGTACACCTTGTACGGTACAGGACGAATTGCAACACACTACTTGTGGCGAAGCGCTGTGAGTCACCATACCGCATCCCTGGTCCCTCGTCGATGTGCACATCGAGGTTAGCAAAATGCTCTGACTGTGGCCAAGCAATTTGTTTAACCGTCACCTTGCTGTGGTGCGTTGCCAGAAGAGTGATGGCACTGTATGGGCGCAGTTGCCCAGCATCCCCACAAAACATGGACTGTGCCCCAAAAGCGGGCAAGTCTAGACCCACTGGGATGTTATGGGTGGAGGCTCATCATACGTGCAGAGGCTCAATGAGCCTTATCAAATATGTGAGGGCTGATGGAGGCTCACTAGCCATGCTGTGTGTCTCATGAGCTGCCACTAACCTTTGCACAGCTGACGAGCCCCCACAATCCCAAACATTCACCCCAAAATGTTTGTTGAGCTTGTTGAGCGCGAGAATGGTGGGGGCTCATAAGACATGCAGGCGCACATGTTGAGGTTGACGTTGGGGCCGGTGGAGGCTCAACAGACATGTTGGGGTTGGTGGCAGCTCATGAGACACTGGAGACTCAAAAGATAAGGCGGTGGAGGCTCAGCATGCGTTGGAGGCTCAACAGGCATGCAGGGGTCGGTGAAGCTCATCAGACGTGTAGGAGGAGATGGAGATGTGAAGTATGCCTCGAGTGCTCATCCACGAAGCTAAATGCGAACCGAGTTTGTGGGTCACTGGGCCCCCTCCCAAGCAGCAACCTTCGCCTTGTGGCGACCATACCTACTGTTGCAAAGAGAACACAGCCTGTTGAGGGCACATGTAAATTTGCCATTGCACCCCGGATGATTGGCCAACGTGTCTTGGACTGCTGCCTGGTTGTACGCTTGCAAATCTGGGGGGTCTGGCCCCTTGCAGCACGGAGCCGCATCCAGGGCGCGGGATGATCCTTCAGAACTTCGACTGAGAAGGTAGGATCCTGTTCAGCCGGCTGGATCACCCGCCGCATCAAGTTTTAACTTGTGCATTTGTCGGGGCAGTGACTAAGATGCATGCCCGAGGGGGGTGGGCGTTGGGTGCCCCCCCCCCCTTTTTTTGCCAGTGTGCATCGAATCTGGCGCCTTCGGATTCGGGATGCATGGGTCAAAGCGCCCCTGCTGCCACATCACTGCCTTGATGCAGGCCACCAGGGTCTCCGACTTCCCTGTGCCGGCCCCACCAATCATGGAGGAGACAATAGCACCCTCATCCAGACTTTGCCGGAAAGCCAAGGCTTGGGAGGGGTTGAGGTTAAGATGCGCCACAAGGTGGCGTAGGATCTGCTGGTCGTCGGCAGGGAGGCTGGCAGCCAGATGTGGTTCTTGCCGGGTGGGATTGAGCAAGGCGTTCCATGCCTTCCCCGTCCATATCTCCTCACACAACGACCGGAACGCTGCCTCATCGGGCAGGACGTAGTACCACCACTTGTGGTCGTACACAATAGGCGGTTTGTGCCCACAACCTATGGTCACCACGTCACCGGAGGTGCCATTACCATGCACTTTGCCAATCCAGTCCGGGTATGGTGCGATGTTGCCGTTGATGCCTGACCGCTTCATGTCCCATCCATGGATGAGATCCCCATCGGTCAGATCATAGTTGCCCCAAACTTCGATCCGAGCAACCCATTCTGTTATGAGCACCATGTTGCCATTCTTGTCCTCCTTTTGCCGCTGTTCCATTTCAACCCACAGCCACCTAGGGGCACCTTGCTCCCATGCCCACTTCCGGGCAGCGGCACACTCATGGACAGTGTGCACAAGGGATGCCTTCTGGACATATGCATCGCGATCGGCCCAATGGGTGGTGAATCCCTGTGTTGGGTTCGTGTCGATGTCATAGTCCACGTGGGCAAAGGTTTCAGCAAAGGTCCGGGCCTTGTCTTTGGTTTGCGGAGGACCTTGGGATGTGCCTTGTGGAGGGGCTTGGCCTGTGCCTTGTGGAGGGGCTTGGCCTTTGCCTTGTGGAGGGGCTTGGCCTCTGCCTTGCTGACGGCCTCGGCCTTTGCTTGGCTGAGGGCCATGGCCTTTGCCTTGCTGAGGGCCTTGGCCTTTGCCTTGCTGAGGGCCTTGGCCTTTGCCTTGCTGAGGGCCATGGCCTTTGCCTTGCTGAGGGCCTTGGCCTTTGCCTTGCTGAGGGCCTTGGCCTTTGCCTTTGCCTTTGGTGTTGGGCATGTTGTCCAGGTCGGGGCGCTATGGCCGGGGACGGAGGGCAAACTCCTGCGGCTCAGCGGCCTGCATTAGGTGGGTTGGGGATGGAAAGACGACCCTGGTCGGGGCGCTATGGCCAGGGACCAAGGGCAAACTACTGCGGCTCGGCGGCCCGCAGTGGGTGGGTACGGAGAGGAACGACGACCGTGGTCGGGGCACTGTGGCCGGGGACCGAGGGCAAACTCCTGCGGCTCGGCGGCCCGCAGTGGGTGGGTATGGAGAGGAACGACGACCCTGGTCGGGGCGCTGTGGCCGGGGACCGAGGGCAAACTCCTGCAGCTCGGCCGCCCGCAGCAGGCGAGTTGGGGGATGAACGACGACCCTAGTCGGGGCGTTGTGGCCGGGGACCTAGGGCGAACTCTTGCGGCTTGGCGGCCCGCAGTAGGTGGGTTGGGGGATAGACGACGACCTCGGCCGGGGCGCTGTGCCCGGGGACCGAGGGCGAACTCCTGCGGCTCGACGGCCCGCAGTGGGAGAGAGATGAACGCGTGGGTGTTGGGGCAGGCCCAACTCAAATGTCTGGGTGAGAGACGCGACGGTCTAGACCCAAGACGCACTTCCTCGCCTCAAGGGGGAGGTTGAAAATAAAAGAGTGCCCTATGTGTAAGAGACACTCGGTGCACACTTGCCGAAGAGCTGGAAATTGGAACGTCTCGCCGAAGTCTGGGGTCGCTGCGGGGGGCTTGCGCAGGGAGCAATAACCCAAATTGCGGCCTCTCCGGTGGGCAGGCGGACTGAGACGCTCGCCGCTAGAGCCATGAACCGTACTGCGGGGTGGGGCATGGCCATTTTGGGGCGGGAGCCAGTAGGAGGAGTGAGGAACGGCGGTGCCTGCTATACTAGGTCAGTGTCACCTGTTCACTTGCTGGAGGGGGCAGTGGCCGACGAGGCACAGGTTGTGGGGCCGGCTTGGGGATACGGGGGGGGTTTTGGGGTAGCACACAGGATTTCAAGCACCACCGCTACATGCTCCTCGTCCCTGCTGAGGAAATGCGAACGGCTAATTCGCACGCCCTCCTGCCACACCCGCAGGGGGTTTTTCTTGGGCTGCTGAACCGCAAACCGGTACATTGCTCGGCGGTTCGGCACCCCGTCTACGAAATACTAAAGCCCACCCCCGTGATTCTCCCGGATGAGCTACAGTGTTTTGGCACTGTAGGGCCCATGAACAGTGGGTTTGGGGGGGGTGGGGGGTCCTTGGGTACGTACTGGGGGGGTTGTGGGGGGGACGGCGGTGGCACGGCAGTGCACATCAGGGCCTCCTCCACGGCTTCCAGGGCTACCTCGTATGGAGTTGAGGTAACGTGGGGTCTGCGCGGAGGACTTACCGGTGCTGGAGAGGTTGTTGGTGCACGGCGGGATGAAGGGGGAGAGGGGGGCGGTGTTAGCAATGGAGGCTGGGACGAGGCCAATTCGCTGAGACACTTCTCAGCGTCAGAGTCCCACGGTGGCGATGGGGGTTGGTCTCCAAACCCCAGGAGCTCCGGTAGATCCCCCAACCGCATTCCGCGAACGAAGGGCTGGAGGGGACGGAAGAGGCCAGGCTAAGGGGGCTAGTCGACATGGCAAATTGCGACCCGCAGTGGGTGGGGGATGAACGCGCGGGTGTTGGGGCGGGCCCAACTCAGATGTCCGGGTCAGAGACGCAACGGTCTACACCCAAGACGCACTTCCTCGCCTCAAGGGGAAGTTTGAAAACAAAAGAGTGCCCTATGTGTAGGAGAGGCTCAGTGCACACTTGTCTCCTATGCAATGCACTCATTTCCGTTTGTGTCAAGAGAGACATGCACAACAAAGAACAGATAAGCACCGAAGGGACATAGGTACAAGGAGAATGTGACACATAGCATGCTATTGTCAAAGGGGGGGCGGCAGGCTCTTGGATGTGGTCGCATAATTGGGAGGGGGGGGGGGCGTTTTCCAATTTGTTTCCCATTGCGTGTCGACGGATGTGGACGGCAACATGAAAGCAAAACACAGAAGGCACGATACACCGTCCAATTGTGAAGCAAATGTGACACATAGCAGAGCCCCTTCTCAGGTGTATTGTTTTTGGATATGAAGGTCGGATATACCCTGTGGGGGAGCCCTTAGGAACACCCGGTGGGTGCACGTGGAAGTTTGGGGCTGTCACTCTAAGGCATAAAAAGGCCGCAGTGGAGAGTGGACTTGTCTGCTTGCTGATGGCATGGCATGCCGGTGGACCAGTAAACCAAGCCTTCGCAGCGCGCACAAAGGCTGAACGTCTGCATGCTATGTTGTGCATCCATGTGTTGAAGAATCCACAAGGGGCGGTTCCCACTGCACAAAACAATGCATTTCTCAACCGCTCTGCCGACACGAAACAGGGCCTAAGAAAAAAGTCCCTGCATGGGTTTGTGGCACGGCCCAAACCCACCATCGGCAGACCAGCCCCTCAGGGTACTGAAATGAATGAGATCGTCACTGAAGGGGTTGCACACACGACAAAATGCAAACAATGGCAAATGGGAGGGTACATACGCGGTACACATCACCTGCAGTCACAGCGTCAGAGCTGAGACTGTACGCAGGTCCTGCCACCTCAACGGACAGCATCATGACCGTTGCAATTGGTATCAATTAAATTCGGATCCACAAAAAAATGGTCATGGTAAGCCAAAGAACATCAAACAACGCAAACACACATACATTCTTTGAACACACCTTGTGACACATTGCATTGAAAGAGCCAAGGCAGGGTTTTCCATACGATTATGCATGGGGAGGGGTGGGTGGTGTTTTCCCTACACTATGGATTTCTCTGGATGATTTTCCATACTTCCTGGAGAAATAGCACAAAGCACAACACGGCAAGACAGACCACGAAGAGGAGAAGGGGTTTTCTATGGTCGGCACCAGATCCTGGGAACAAACAACAAAGCGTGAGGAGAGCGAAGTGCATGTAAGAGGGTCAAGTTAAAAAAAGCAAATCAAATTTAAATTCACTGCACAGCCCCTTCTCGGATGTATGTTGTTTTCACATGACATTGACAAACAAGGGTTTTCGAAAAGCTTGCTGGCCACTGGAGGACATGGTGTGGATTCGCGCGGACATGGTAGACTTACTGCTGGTGGCAGCAGTGCAGCGGAGCAATCCCTTTCCTCAGCCGCGAAGTTTTTGCCATTTTCAAAGGCTCGGTCCGCACAAAACAGGTCCTAAGAAAAAGGTCCCTGCAGGGGTCCACACCGAAGACCCGTGCGTGACGGAGCATTGTGTCGTGCTGCACAATCCACAGCCCCACAACCCACATCCCGTGAAACTTGGTGTGGGCTACGGAGAGGCCTGGGCAGCACATGTGAACTGTCATGCAACGTCATTGAAGGGGCTCGCAGTCAGCAAATTGTAATTGTTGTTGCAGAAGCAAACATGTCAAAACCCCTTCTCAGTTGTTGTCAGCGTATTCATCACTGAAGGGGTATATGGTCATAGGCGCCAGGGCCTAGACCACAAACAAACAAAACACCTCCAAGGTGTTCTGCATAATCAATTTGAAACAGCAGCAGAAACATTTAGAGTGCGGCTACTGGGAGGGGAGGGGGGTTCCATTTCCCAACTTTCCCCGTTCTTGCCAGTATGCCCTCAATTTCCCGGTCTTAGGCTACAGGTACTGAGAGAGGGGGGGGCGGGGTTCCATTTCCCAACTTTCTCCGTTCGTGCCAGTATGCCCTCAATTTCCCGGTCTGAGACTACAGGTACTGAGAGAGGGGGGGTGGGGGGGTTCCATGTTTTCCATGTCATAAGTTTCCCCGTTTCCCATTTTCCACAACAAAGTATGATATAGGGGGAGGGCATGGAAACGTGTCGGGCAAAAGTCTGCTCTCAAGGGGGGGGGGGGACCCAACATCGGGGGGAGGGGGGGGGGGTGGAGGGTTGAGGGTGATGGTCCATAACAGTCTGAAGTCTGAAGTCTGATAGCCCATTTGGTGACTATACCCATAGCTGTGGCGGACACCTTTGCGGCGTCATTAGCCACACCACCTCCGGCGAGGGTCTGGGCGAGCAAAATCTGGGCTAAGGCGTTGGAATCAGCAGCTGCAGGGGTAGTGCGGGAGGCAGTTTGCTTCGCATTATGTGCCTTTTCCCTGGCCTTCTCCGTCCTACTCTCGAAGCGAGAGATTTTAACCCTTTCTTTAAGTTTACTTCTGCTGATCCTTGCATCAGTGGTCTTAGAGTCCACCGAAGGAGCAATGCAAAAAATTTATGTGGCTTCCTCCGATGGCTCCGTTTCTTTTCCTATGGATGAGGCGCCCTCGGACCGCATGTGGGTCTTAAAAATATTTCTTATACCCAACGCATGTACAAATAATTGCATTTGATCCTTCAGCTCCTGAAGCTCAGAATCTCGCTGGGTACAACAGGGGCAGTCCGCAGGGCAGTACATTCCGTGCCCTGCGGGTGCTGGATAGACTGCAGGGAGACATACGTCTGTAGATTTCAACCAAGAGTCCACCTTTGGTGCTCCTTCGGTCTTGATCTCTAAACTTGCCTGTTTTGCAGCCTCTAAAATACCTTCCTCGATCGCTGCCGCCAATTGGGCCGCAGCATCTCGACCGGGAAGGGTGGAAAGTGGGGCGGAGGGCCCGGGAACAGCCTCCCGGGTCTTCTCCTTGGGGAAGGGCGTCGCATTCCATACCTGATGGAACGCATTCCTGAGCTGATTTTCTTCCCACGACCGGAAAATCCGGTCGCAGATTTCACCTCGAATAAAATAAAAAAACTCGAGTAAAAAATCAAACTCTTGCTCTTCGGGGCGTCCAAGATGCTCTTGCATCAACCAACACCCCGTTTCAAAATTATGGGCTACTCCCTAGGGTAATCTGGGTTCCCAAGGGGCCCATTGTTCAGGGCGTGTTGGGTTAGGCACCTCACCTGGTCCACCGACCTCGAAGTCCATCAAATCCACCTCGAATCTCTCCAACGGCGTGATGGATGGTGGGATGGTGGTGCCGCCAAGCTCGTGAAGAGCTCCGCCGTCGACAGGGATTGGTTGATTCCAGCCATCCGGCGGGTAATTTCGACTGGGATCTTCAAAATGGTGGCCCCCTTGGCAGCCAGTTCTGGCTCTCTTGGGACATTGGGGACTCCTGCAGGGGAATCCTCGTAGCGCTTCAGTTGCACAGCACAGAGGGAGCGAAATGGTCACTTCCGGCGTTCCTACGGCGTCTCTTTGGGTGCCCTGAGGGCCTAACGGAGGAGTGGGTCCCGCGGGAACAACATTCACGTAGCCTCTGCTAACATGTAAGTGCTGTCCCGGGTGAATGAAGGTGCCGGAGGGCTCAGGGCCGGCTAGGCCCGGGGTGCAGCCTTGCGGGGATGCGACCTAGATGTTGATTCCGGTGACCGAGGGGACCCCATGGGAGGAGAGGGCAGCGAGAACACTAGACAAGTCCATGCTCATATGACCCAGAGAAAAATCCCAGTCTACCCAGAAAATTAATGCGGATGAACATAAATACATCTGAGTGTCAGAATCTATCTTAAAAGATTTATATAAATCCGATTTGGAAAAAAAGTATGGCCGATTTGGGTCGCGCACGCGCACCAGCGGCAAATGGCGATTCCGGGTAAATCGTCGGAACGCGACGGATTTACGACGAATGGACAGCGGCGCTGACTCCGGCACGTCAGAATTATATAGTTCAGTCCCTGGGAGTGGTCTGGGGGTCGGCGGTAGCGCCAATGTATGTAAAATGGCCAAAATGTAGCCAATCTGGGGCAGATCTGTGAAAATCTGTGAAAATCTCAGCAGATGGGGGTTAGCCGCACTTACAGGGGGCCCCCTAAAAAAGGGGGTGAAAATCAAAATGGCTTCATAACACCTACTGTCTTGGGGGCTTGAATGTGGGCAAACTGGCTATATAACCCCTGCCGTCTCGGGAACCCCCCCAAAAAAAGGGGATGGAAATCAAAGTGGCAACATAACCCTTGCCGTCTTGGGGGCCCGAATATGGGCATAGTAGCTACATCACCCTTGCCGTCTTGGGGACCCCCCCGAAAGGGGGGTGGAAATCAAACGGAGTGGTTTTGTTTGTTTTTGGTGCACTCACGCTAACAATCAAAAAGAAGAATACAAATGTTTTCATATTTTTCATACTTTTTTTATACTCACACCACACGTCACGCGTGTGCACTGTCCATGTATGCTTAAGCGATGTGACCTTCATCCCCGGAAACTTACCGTGCAATCAAGCTAGCGCAAAGTTCCATGGAGCTAGCGCAATGTAGATCAATGCTTGCTCATGCTATTGCTGTTGTTGTTGCTTGTGCTGCTGCAACTGATGCGCTAGGCTCACTAGTTGATCGAGACTCGGACAATGCCCAAATGCAAATCTTTGCTTTGATACCTTTTACCCAAGCATTGTCTCCGACCATAAGGGCCAATCAGACACCTGCGTGCTCCCCTGTGCCCGAGCCCTCTCCTGATATGCCTGCCACAGGCGTTCCATCGCCCGCTCATGGGCCTGTTGAGCCTTTTGATGGGCCAAGTACTCCTCACGCTGGGCTGCCCGTTGCCAGTCTGGTGGTCTGAACATTGAGGAAGTACGAGTGCACTCAGAAGCACTAGTATCCACCCACTCACCTATGAAGAATGTGTGGCCATCACGCCCGAAGCCATTCACACACCACACAGCATACACGTGATGAAATGTGCAGACTGTGTCCTTTGTCGCAGCAACACTTGACACAATCACGCATCTAGATGCGGGGAGCACAAGCATCTCCTGGCTGCTTTTTTTTTTGGATTAGACAAGTTTGTCCTGAACTTTTTTTCTGCTCCATGATAAGACCCGTTCGTAGTTCAAGATCAAGCATAAGCCTTCAAATCCGGGTAGGGGACGGGAGCTCTGAAAAGGGGGGGGCATACAGTGTGGCGGCGAAGGTGCTGAAAAAGCTTTTGCAGGTTCTTTGAGAAGAGCAGGTTTGTGCTGCATGTGTAGAAGCCACAAAAGAAAAACCTCCAAACGATCCGCACATCCCGCGGATCATTGCGAGTTCTGCATCTTCTCTCCCCTCAACGCCTCCCTGAACTCGCTCCCAAGCCACCCTGCGCCGATGTGCGGCATTTGTTGTGCACACAATGACATAATACTGCACATACTACCTCACGCCCATGCGCAGCCACATCTCCACGCATACGCACACAGGCATCAGCGACACCACAAAGCAACATACGGAGCCAATCTGTGTCGGCAATGGCTGAAGCCGCTGCAGTGCCCACACAATTCAGTGTTTGAGGTGCCTGGTCGTCCTGCCCCACTGTCAGGCTGCCCAAAGAATCGCAGACTGGAGGCCTAAGAGGAGCAGGACGGTGTTCCCCAGCCCACGGTGCACCTCACCCTTGAAGTGCTAGGTTACCTACAGCCGCACCAATGCACACCAATGCGCATCGGGCTGCAGAAACCGGTGAACGTGAAACAAAAACATGTTAGGTGCCCCAAGGTGTCTTTCTGTGACAGTCAGGGTAGGACAGTGCAATAATTCTGGCAGCTGAGCCGTTCCCAACAGCGTTTGCGACGTTGGCATTTTCAACAACCTGTGACCACGGCATTTGACGGTTTACCAGGGGGAAATTGGCATTTCATGACCCAGAACAAAGGGCTGGGCCAAATGCAGGACAACGTTCATTTGTGGCCAATGGTCATATGGCAAAACATTGCATGTTAGACTTTGGAAAATTCTGCAACTCAAACAGGAGAAGGGGTCCGAGGGGAAGGGAGCAGGGAGGGGGCTTCCCTCCTCTGGTAAACGGCCGTTCTAAAGATGTGGGGCGGGCCCCAGCGCTACATCAGCAACCCGTACCCTATTCCCATGATTCTGAGTGTTATTAGATCCACAATCAGGATTTATGCACAACCGCTTCCTCACACATGGACCAAGATTGCCCCCCTCCATCCACTGGTGCCCATGCAACATCAGCTTGCCTCGGAATCATGCAAGCAATAAGTGCATACTGCGAGACGGGCAACAAGACCTGCAGTTCATTGCCTCACCAAGGCTGCCTGGTTTGGACTGACGTCCACAGCAACACCGAAACATAACCGCAAAGCCGCAAACTGCCAAGGCTGATGCAAACACGGCGATGCTGCCGAGTATCCACCAGCGCTGATGCTGTTCCAGCTGTTCCAACCACAACAAGCTCCAGAATTGACTGAACACACCCGACTGACCTTAAGAAATGTGAAGAAAACACATGTGCAGCAGCCAGGCATGTGCAAATGTCTCATGTTTCCATGTGCACCCACATCACAAACTTTTCCTCTCGAAACAAACAGAAATTATCAAATTGGGCGAAAATTGGAGGCCAATTTTGAGGAAAATGTAGGTCACGTACACAAAAACCACACAAAGGTTGCGTAAATCAAGGACCCCCCTCAAGGACCCTTTCAAACCCCGCCCCCGCAATTTGCTTCCATTGAAGGAACTGTTGTACAGGATCTAGGATCTAGACGGGTTTGAAATTGCAAGCAAAAATGGTTCGAAGATGGGTGAAAATGGCTTAAAACCATTTGTTTGAGCATCCTAATGATCCCTAATCCCTAATGACCAAGGGTCACTTTTGAAAAATGTGTTTTTGACGCCCTTTGACCCTTTTTCTATCACAAAATGGCCCTTTGCGAGGCTTTTTGGGAATTGCATGGGCTAATATTGCGCAGAAAACAGCTCAAAACAGCCTAAAACCACTGGTAATGCACCCATCTGGGAACAACTGAGGAAAATATCAGTTTCGACCACTGTTTGACCCACATGTGACCTCTGCTAACCACAGGCCAACAAGTGCGTGGTGCACAACACACATCTGTACAACCTGGGGGGCGTTCAAAACAATACCTGAATTGCGGAGGTGAAGTGCATCGTCATGGACCCAGCCTAGGGCAATACAAGTATGGGGTCAGAAAAAGTGCGTAGCGCCTCTTTGCCAAGCATGTCCCTAGACCCTAGTTGCATGAAATATGCTGTCATGCACGTGCATGTGTGGCCGCCCTTTTCCTTGGACACCCTGCCTGGGGCTTCGCAGGCACTTTCAGGCACCTGGGCACGGTCCGCCCACACATTTTGTTGCAAGCGGTTCTTCCAAGCATTGCGGCGGGTGCTGCCACGCACATTCGGTCACACGTTGTAGCATGCGCATTCACATGCATATTGTCATCGTGCAATGTGCCAAGCACTTTGGCACATATGTTTACAAGAAACTTGGAGTGCCCAACGGCTAGAAAAATTGTGAAGTGCCTCATGCAGTTTTGCAAGCCCGAAAAGTACAACAGTGCATGTCGCTATGAAATAACGTGTGTAGTGACCCATGCCAAAAAAAGAAAGGGGCTGGGTCAAACGGACACCACAGGGCAAAGTGCGTGCGAGAGTAACTGCAGGAGTGTTTGTGAGGATGCACGCGGGCAGAAGCGTCCGGGTTCCCACAAAAGTACCCACAAAGCCCTGAGCAGGGTGTCATAGCAAAAGCAGCCACAAAGGTGCCCGCAAAATTGCCCATGAAGCTGTAGGATAGGATGCTGGACTGCCCGTTAGACTTTTTATGAGGCCACTCCTTGATGCTTTGGCCGTTGTTGACTCCAAAAAGGGGTCGCAGGGCCCACTAGTCGGGTGCAAACACTACTAGATCATGCCCAAAGGTGTTCGTTTATCATCTAGCTTGGTTCCAATGCAAATGGCCCCCTCCGCAGACATCCTCCAAAGCCAAACCAGGGGGAAAATGGCATTTTTGGGGGAATTTTCAACAAATCTCGAAACTTGGGTCCGTGCGCTTGCGGCACCCGTTCTATGCTGCCATTGTTGAGTGTCTTGCTTAAACATTGGGGTTTCATCCATTAAAAGTTCAGCCAAATCCCAACAACCACCACAGAGATGTGATCTTTTCCTGCTTGTGGGCCTTCAAGTGCTTTGGCGCAAGTGGATTCCTCATGCCAATACCTTTGGTAACCAATAGTGGCCGGGAGCCCCCTTGAGGGGGGCTTGAGGGGGGTACGTCATGTTCTGGGACCAGCAAAACGAGGACCCGTGTACAGTTTTGTGGGAAAAAAGAAAAGAAAAAAAGAAAGACAACAACTAGAACAACTCAACAAGCCCCATTGCTATTGTAGCAAGTGAAGCATATAGCCCGCACAGACAGTTTGGGTACCTCCAGCAAAGGTAAGGCAATGGAGTCATGACATGAATGGTGACTTGAGTGTAAAAGCAAGCCAACTCCACCATATTCACACCCCTAAAGAGGTGGTCGCCTGAGGACAATGTGGAGCTATCAACATAAACTTGAAAAACTCCACCATAGTTGCACCCTTGAAGACGTGGCCGCCTAATAGTATGGGCATGGTACTACAAAGCTCTGGGTGGTTTTATACCCTCAACCAAATTTGCACCCTAGAAGAGGTGGTTGTCTTGAACACAACGTGGATCTATCACCTAGACATGGACACACTCCACCATATTTGCACCTTGAAGATTGGTTGCTTAAAGACCATGTGGAGGAAATGTTGGGATTGAAAATAACGTGACAAAAGATGCAACACTAGAGTTAGATGAGCTCGTACTTGGTGTCCCTTTGATGCAAATTCCACACTAGAGTTCTGCACACAAGCATCATTTAATGAGGTCCTCAACGAACGCTTGGTCACGTTCCAACTCACCCATGGCACCTCACAATGACCACGTGGCACCTTGTGCCACACTCCGCAAATTTTTGCCTATTGAAAAGGCGTAACCCTTACAGTCCGGGGAGAGACGAAATGCTTGCGCAACGCCTATTGTCTTGAAGAGAAATGAAATGGCTACAAACCCATGATGTTTTGGGGTGAAATAAAACGGCTACATAACCCCTACTATCTCAGGGGGAAATGCAATGGCTACACAACCTCCGCCGTCTCGGGGCGAAATGAAATGGCTACACAACCCTTGACATCTCGGGGCTAATCGGGGCTAAATCAAATGGCTAACCCTGCCATCTTGCCCCGCCATCTCGGGCAGAAAATAACTGGCTACATAACACTTGCTGTCTCGGGGACAAATCAAATGGCTATGCCACCCTTGCCGGAAATTTGGCGTTTCAAGTTGACCGCCAACTTTACCACGCAAAATCTAGGGGTCACGTCAAAGTTTGGCTTCCGCGCCTTCGGCACAAGACGATTTAGGCTTCTTTTCTAGGAGTGTCCGCCAAATTTACCAACCTAAATCCAGAGGCTTCTGCCAAATTTCCCACAGCCAAATTAACCACCGTCAAATTGACTTGGCACCAAATCCCCCCCCCTCCATGTACTGTGATGTGCTAGAGACCCATATTTTGTGGTATTGGGGGCACCACCGTAGTTTGGTACCGGGCATTTCGGAGGTTCTACCCAAATGGGACCCGAGGCTTCATTTTTGGCCTTTTCCCACCATTTTCACCCATTTTCAACAGTGTTTCGCTTCGTCTCTTTTTGTTGGTGGATGTTGCATAATGATGATGCGGAACCACCCAACAACGCAAAAGCACTTGTGGCTTTCTGTGGTAGGTGAGAAGCTTGGAAGGGCCGACATCGAAGGATCAGAGAGCAATGCCGCGAGTCTGAGTATACCATGTGGGCACCATGGACGGGGTCATTTGTCCACATTGCCCATCTCGTCACCCACAAGAAGCAACCTGTGAAAGACCAGTGCTACTGCACATGCACCTCTGTCTTTGCATGTTGGGTCCAATATAGGGTCGCAACCATATTTTGGGGTGCACAAGTTCATGGATGTACAACAATTTTCGTAGACATTTTGGATTTCCTTAAAGTTCTGTGATTTTATCCTGGAAAGTTCACACCGTGCTGGCGCCATATGCGCGTTGTGTGAGCTGTGCGTTGTGTGTGGTGTGTAGACCACCCCCTCGTGTATAGCGTAACACCACTATTTTTAATTGTGCATGCATGCCTTTTTCTTTTTGTGAGCCGTATAAAAGGGAAAAGAAAATGATGGAAGCTTTGTATTGTACACCAAAAAAAAATTATTTCTGTTACGCTTCTCTTGGTACCCGCTTGGATGTACATTACAACCCCTCAAGACGGCAAAGATTACATGGCCGTTTCATTTGTCAATCAGACGGCAGGGGTTGCACAACCATTTCATTTTCTTCTTAGACGCCACACCAAATTTACTGTCCACCAAATGCCTCCCCCCGAAGAAACGCTAGGCTATTGCACGGGTGCACAAGAGGCAGTCAGCACAAAGTGCAGAAAGAAATTTGGCTCGTCAATGGCCTACAAGACCATAGGTACCTTTTCGTCACAAGAATGAGACGGGAAGATGCCTGCGGGTAGTCCACTGTGCGGGCAAAGTGCGGTGGAGTTGCAGCGGTACGTCCCGAATCACCACCATGCCACTGCCACCGGATCCAACTGTAAATTAATTGTTGAGTTCCCTGATGGTAGGAAATACAAGTGTCCCCTCCCCCGGGGGGTTTAGGCCCCAAGCGGATTGCTATAGATGGGTCCAATAGCGGGGTAAGAGAGCTGAGAACAGGAAAATAATGGCACCAATCGGCATAGAAATCGCTGCAGGTTCCTCCGTGTGGCATGTGCCAAGAGGCGTAAGCTGGTCCTGACCAGACTACATGCTGCTGCGCTCAGCGTTTCATTTGTCAATCAGACGGCAGGGGTTGCACAACCATTTCATTTCTTTCTTGGACGCCACACCAAATTTACTGTCCACCAAATGCCTCCCCCCGAAGAAACGCTAGGCTATTGCACGGGTGCACAAGAGGTAGTCAGCACAAAGTGCAGAAAGAAATTTGGCTCGTCAATGGCCTACAAGACCATAGGTACCTTTTCGTCACAAGAATGAGACGGGAAGATGCCTGCGGGTAGTCCACTGTGCGGGCAAAGTGCGGTGGAGTTGCAGCGGTACGTCCCGAATCACCACCATGCCACTGCCACCGGATCCAACTGTAAATTAATTGTTGAGTTCCCTGATGGTAGGAAATACAAGTGTCCCCTCCCCCGGGGGGTTTAGGCCCCAAGCGGATTGCTATAGATGGGTCCAATAGCGGGGTAAGAGAGCTGAGAACAGGAAAATAATGGCACCAATCGGCATAGAAATCGCTGCAGGTTCCTCCGTGTGGCATGTGCCAAGAGGCGTAAGCTGGTCCTGACCAGACTACGTGCTGCTGCGCTCAGCGGTGCAGCCCAAAAAATATAGTGTCTTGTGTGGTGGGCAAAATATACGTTGCGTGGTAGCACCATTGAAGGGTCTAAATCCCAAGGCGTCCTGCTGATAATGCGGGGCACCGCGTAGTGCAGCACGCGCAAAACAGTGGAACGGGAGATACCTGAGAGGCATGCCACTTGTGCCCATGCCGTGATATTGAGGAGACAAGACATCCAAGTGTGTAAGAATGGAAGCACGTTGAGGACCGCTCCTACAATGATGCTGGATATTCGTTTGTGTGCATAGTTGTGTGGTGTCTGTAGTGTCATTGTATACTTGAGATGCCAGCTGGATGTGAGGCCTGATGGTTGTGTATGTACAAGTGGTAGACATCCTTCGTGGAGATGGACCGTGAAACCCATGGTTGTGAGGGAGGGTGTCATACGGGATCCCTTGCACGTTCGTACCTGTTTTGTCATGCATTCAGACAGAACTGGCAAGTTCTAGACATTAGAGAGCAGACTGCGCCAGTGAGATGGTGTTCCCTCGCGGTGTGAGCCACCGCGTGGTGAACACGTGAGCTGGCCGAGACATCGCATCTGTTGCTCCCGTTTTTTAGCCCCCTAGATTGAGTGGAGGTCTGTGCTTTGGGCACCAAATGGCCCACCCATGGGCATGGCTCCCGTGCACGTCCAAATCTTCGCGGATGCCTATGTGTACGTGTAACAACGAGAAATAAACTAGGTTCTCTAATTCTGTGTGTAGAAGGTATGTGAAACAGTTGGAAGTGCCTTTCCCTACCCGATCCAGTTTCTTTGTTATCACGGTGTATGCTCCAGACCATTTCTGTGGCTTTCCAACGGCGGCGTTGTGCCAGCCAAGCAACGGATTCCGTCAGGTCTTGCATTATTGCGGTTGGAGAAATGGTGTTGAATTGGCCCAAGCAATCACACTCCTAACACCTCGCAATCCCAATCTGGTAAATCGGGGATCTAGGATTGTAACCCTGTGATGTTAAGGATGAGGAATGATGCTTTTATCTCTTCTAGCAAAATACGGAGCACGTGTGTGAATGCACGTGCCGTGGTGCGCAAATGAAACCGCTGCACGTGCGGTTCAACGATTGCGGCAACAGGTCTCCATACAATGCAACCCTTCAAGAGGGATTTGGCTTTCCCCTGCGAAAAAAAAAGGGGAGGAATCAGGAGGGGTTTATAAGCCATTGATTCTTAAGAATGATGTGGCGCAATGATTGTTGGATGTGCGCTGCAGCATCTAGAGATCGCGAGTGCAGCAACGGCACGGGCAAGAGGGGACCGGGGCGGCGGAAGAGAGAGACAAGGTACAAGGATTGTCGTGCTCAGTGCAACGCGCACCAGGGATGGCGGAGGGGCAAGAGAGGGGAGGAGAATGGCGGAGAGCGGAAGAGTGAGGGGCAATGGTAGGGGGTGAGGAATTGCTGTGCTCAGTGGCATGCTTATTGCGTGCCATACCCGTTTGCCGTCTGACCGTATGCTCCAGGTTAGCCAGTTGCCACGGACATGGAGATGAAAGAGAGCGACGTCGCGGAGGGGACGAGCACCAATGGCGCCAGGCCTTGGGCCCCCCGCGCTAGCGTTAATGCAGCAAGATTGGATGGTGGATGGTACATGCACGAAGAAGGGAAGGGCACCAACGGCGCCACCCGGTGGGCCCCTTGCGGCAACGACTATGCAGCCTAATTAGATGGTCAGGGGATGCCCAAAATCCCCCGCCCACCTCCCCGCGTCACTGCCATAGGACCTCAGGGCCACCATCGCGCTCGGGGGTGGCAGTGGCCCGGGGGGGCGAGAGCGCACGTCCGCTTTGTAGCCGCCACTTCCGACTGGTTGATACTCAGGCACCGTTCCTAGGCTGCTCGGAAGTGGAGACACAGGCACAAGGGAAAGGATGGGATGCCCCCCCCCCCCCCCGGGGTGTTAGGTGCCAACACCAGGGCCCTTCCCTCGACAAGGGAGGCAGATGGCACACGAAGCATTTGTGGTGTATAGTAAGTCCTCCGCGCTGCCCGCACTTCCTCATCAGCCGTCCCCACCCGGGTACATACCTCCTCTAGCAAGTATGGGCACAGGAGGGAGTAGTGACAGGCCACTGACGACGCCGACGAGATGAGGCGACTGCCGCCTTGGGTCAATACGAGATCAATGTCCAAATGCTGTCCACTGCCCACCTGCCCCATTGCTTTGTTTGTGCTTGTTGATTGTCGTGCGAACAGGAGGGTGTAACGAGAGGCACTTGCTGCACCCCCCCCCCTCCTACGACCCCTTATCCCCGAAACAAGTACATGGGGGGGGGGGGGGGCAGCCCAATCTGACGCCACGTAGGCAGAACACGCAAACAGGAACCACCAAGTCAGACGAGTGCACGCGGACGAAAGTCAACCAGGGGGACAGGCGGCAAGAGGCTGACGGGGGGGGGGGGGCGCAGGGCGACTCAGGACGACCGGGTTACAAGTTGTCGTGCTTATTGCATCGCTACCTGCGTGTTCCAAACCCAAACCATACCCTACCCTACACCATACCTGCCAGGCTCAATGCGCGCTACCACGCAGGCCGGAGAGTGGAATGTGAAACCTAGCCCCAACCCCACGCCCCCCACAGCCAAAACTGACACAGCCCCACCTGCACTAACAGACACGAACCACCTGTGATAGGCGGACACACGCCGAAGAAAGGAACCCAACTAGGGGAACGGGCGGAGGGTGGCTGACATGGGGGGGGGGGCGACCCAAGGCCGTGGGGTTACGCATGGTCGTGCTTATTGTGTCGCTCCTTGCGTGTCCTCAACCCCTGCCGTACCCAGCCCTAAACCATACCTGCTATGTTCAGTGCGTACTACAAAACAAGCAAGAGGGTGGAAGGCGAGACATAGCCCCCACCCCACGAACCCCACGGTCAAAACTGACACAAGCCCAGCGGCACTACCACACACGAACCACCTGTGGCGGGCGAACGCACGCTGGGGAAAGTCATCCAACCAGGGCAACGGGCGGCAGGACACTGACATGGGGGGCGGGGGGGGGTTGGGCAGGACCACACAAGGGGTTTCTTCCTGTCACCCTTATTGCAACGCTACTTGCGTGTCCTAAACTCATAACATACCCAACCTTTATCCATACTATGCTCAGTGAGCGGTACAACGCAGGCAGAGGAAAACAAGACCCTGCCCCTACCCCACGGCTGCCAAAACGGCCACAAAACAAGTCTTGCGGAAAGGTAGCGCCAGGTGTCAACGCATCAACACGGGATACACCCGAAGCAGGGTGCGACGGGAATGCGGGGGGCATGATAGGGCGGGGACCGACCCCAAGAGGGGGCGCGCTGGGCGAGGGAGGCGAGCCCCACGAGCGTAAGGGCACTGAGGGCCACGCAAGAACCCCCAACACACCCACGGGGAGCCTGGCACGGAACTTGACCTGAGGGGTTAGGAGGCCCCCCCAATGACCATATGGGCCCCGCCTGAGTAGACGTAAGAGGGCAAGATACACCTGGGACCGTAGGCCGGCGGCCCATGGTGGCACCGGCCCGGGGGGGGGGGGGGATATTGGGCCTGACACGGAGCACTCTCCACGGCACGTACTGTGGTTCGTGCCCAGTGAGGGGCTGCGGGTAGGGCACATCGTCCATCGGGGCTGGCAAGAGACGCATCGGCCCCGCAAGGGCTCCTCTGGTGGCCCTCAGTGTACCGGACCCCCGGTGCAGGGGACGGCCGGCGTACCTGGTTACAACGCGTGTTTCCGTTTGTGCGAGGCGGGTACAAATGGACGGCCCTTATAACAGAGTTACACCCTGGCGGGGAGGACAAGCAACGGCCCCGCCATGTGAAAACACCGAGGGAAGGGGACAAGCGTTGGCGCCGCCCCAGGCGACGACCATGAAGGGGCGGAGGGCACAGGGGAACCGGCAGAGACAGCAAGGGGGAGACGGGGGGGAGGCAGGCCAGCAGAGGTACAAAGCCCAGTGTCAAGTGTCATGCTAAGTGACGTGCTCAGTGCGTGCGATCCCCGGCCCCACCGCGACCATTGCCATAGAGCACCGCAGCCCCATGTCTCGGGGCTGGCTGCAGGTGCAAAACCTCTCCCCCCCTCCCTAGCCCTTTTCTCCATAGCTCGCCCAGGCCTCGTAAGCACCATGTCGCTGCCTCCGATCGCGACCGCCCCCACGGAGCTGACAGCCCTCTGGCTGCGTGCCCATCATGTGGTGGACGCGATGTCTATCTTCATGAGACGCGGGCCGCACTCGTACGTTGCCTTCAAGGCGCGCGTGGACGCCGATCGTCCAGCCAAGGATAGCGGGCGGGACGACTTCGTCGACCTCTGCCTGCGACGAGTGCTGGTCAACGACCCGCCGCAGCTTGATGCACCTCACGTGCAGGCGCACTTTGCGGCGGGCGCGGCACCCTTTAGGGTCGCCATCCTCCACCGGCTGCTCCACCACCTCCAGGTGGACTATGGCCCCTAAAGGACGAGCACCGTGGAAGGCAACCAGGAGGACCGGCGGCGGGGTGGATGGGGCAAGCGTCTAGGGCTAACATGTTCCCTGTGCCCCCACCCTATGGGCCTTCCATCTATGCCGTTGCTGCCCCTTGGGGCCCCTCACAATCACCATCACCACTACCACCAATTCCCCCCGATGGGGCATGCCGCGGTGCGCCACCACCTTCACCACCACCATTCTCACTCATCCTTCCCGCACCACTTCCACGACCACAGACACCACCATGTACACCACCATGTACATCCGCAGCACCAACAGCACCAACAGAAGCCCCACCAGCACACAGCACATGTAGTGTAGCCTCCGCACGTTGCACCAGCTCCCCATGAAGCGCCGGCGGGGGTGCCGCAAGCTCATGTACCGCCTGCATAGCCACGTATGTAGCACCGGTACCCCGTGCAGTAAGTGTGGGGATGCCGCCACCCCAAGCCGCACCGGTGCCCCCACCGTTGCCCATGGGATTACCTCAAGGGCTGGTGGCATCAGCCCCCTACGCAGCGCCAGCGGGGCTACAGCAAGCGCACGCTGCGCTAGCGCAGCCCCCGCACGCGACGCCGCCACCCTCTATGGTGCCTGGGGAGATGCCGCCGACATAAGCCGCATCGGTGCCCACGGTAATGCCGATGGGGGTGCCACCGGCGCAGGCGGCGCCGACACTCCAAGCGGTGCCGGCGGGGAGGCAACGAGCACAGGCAGTGCCGGTGCTCCTGACGGTGCTAGTGTCGGTTGCGCCCACGCCTTCAGCGATGGCAGCGGAAAGGCCATGAATGAGAGTAGAACCAGCAGTTGAGGGCGCAACCCGAACCAGCGCCGCTAGTGGGTATGGTGATGCCCGGGTCTCCCCAGCTGCCAGGGTCGGCGAAGGAGCAGGTGCAAGTGCCCGGGGTGCAGCCAAGAGCGGAGAGAGCACCCGATGCACCTTCGGCGACGTCAGGGGAGCCGTCCCGGGCACGTGTGGCATCATCAGCACCGGCGACGACCGCGGAGGCGCCCTGGGGGCAAAGAGCTCCAGGCCCGCAAACCCCGGCCGCAGTACCATAGGCCCCGCCACGGTCAGCACCGATGGTATACCGTGGACAACGGCAAGAAGCTGCAGTGGCCAGCCTTCCGAACGTTAGTGTGCTTCTTCATGAGGTCCTGGCGGCACGTTAGCGGGAGGCGTGGCGGTTGGCAGGCGGGTGGACCAGTGCACGTGGAGGCGGTTGTCAAGGCGAGCGGGATGGGGACAAGGTCGGGAGGAGTGGCGATGGGCGCGGCGCGTGCGGCTGCCATGGGGGTGGCAGAGGGGATGTGGGAGTGGAGGGACTAGCGGGTAGTGCTGCCGGGCGAACCATGTCCGGCAAGGCCGGAGTACAGCATGAATTTGGACGCGGGCATGCATCGTGCCAGGTTGCCAGCCAACCCTAGGGCCCGTCTAGATGCGGTGGATGCCGTGGGCAAGGAGGCCGCAGACGAGCAGCCGCCGGCGCCCTTCCCCCGCGGCCGGAGTCGCCGCCGGCAGCTGCAGCTACGGGGGACAGTGAACAGACAGTGGACGTGGATGCGGAGGATTTAGAGGAGGAGATGGAGTGCGGGGCCAGGGACTCGGCAATGGCGCTCATGTTCGAGGACGACCTTGAACCCGACATTTACGTCGGCATGGACACGGATCCGGCAAATGCACCACTACTGCCCTTGCCCACCGCAGCGCCGCCACCTCCCCTGGGGACTTGTGAAAGGCGGCACCGCAGGTTGCATGCGGCCGAGGGCGTCCACAAACAAGGCCGCCGGGTTGGAGTGCAAGCCCGCAAGAGGCGACGTCGCTTGCGGGCGCCATGGAGCGCTTCGAGCTCCGGGTGCCGGGGAGGATCGCCCGGGAGGTGGCCCTGGCGAAGGCCTTGTTGGGCGACCAGATCTGCTATGCCCAGTTGGGGGAGACAGGAGTGCTAGACTACCATGCGGAGAACGTCCGGGGGGCTCAGCCGACGGAGCGCCTCCCGCGCGCGGTGCGTCTGGCAGCGCTTCGCCTGCTCGAGGAGCCAGGGCTGGATGGAGCCGCGGAGGAGGGCCTCTACGTGGCCCTGTGGAGGAGCGGCGCAAAGGCCCGGCTCTCCAGCCACGGCACGCGGCCCTTCACTCCTCCGGTGCTCAGGTCCCATGCCGTTATGATGGTGTTGCACCCAAAAGGCATGGAGGTCGTGCTCAACCCCGGCACGGATGGCGAAGAGTGCTTGTCGCTGGCAGTCAGCAACGCGGTCCTCGCCCCCGACTCCAGCAGTTATCACCTCGCGAACCGCGTCAGTTACCCCCCGCTGCTGGTGGTGGTAGGCACGCGCGAGGACGCGGGTACGAGAGAGCGCGGGCCTGAGCAGCACGCCGTTGCGTTGGAGGGGAAACACGGCCAAAGGGACATCGGGAGGCGGGGCGCAGGGGGATGCAGAGGCTGCTGCTAAAGGAAACTGGGGGCGCAACAACCGGAGGCGACGGGTCAAGGCCCGAGTGGAACTACAGAGTGGCGGGGTGGCGAGTTGCACGTGGATGCCCATGTGGGGGCGGCCCTTGCGCGGGTTCGCCTGGTACAAGCTAGAAGACCCAATCTTGATCTAGCCTAGAACGCTCTAGCTAGAACGTTCTAGCCTAGATTAGATCAATAGTAGAACGATATAATGTCTACCAACATATCCCAATTTCTTCATTGTTCCCCGGTGCATTCTTGCTATTGTCCATAGTGCATTGTTCCATGCTTCCTTCTTTCCCGCTTAGATATTGCACATTTCTTTGCAGTGAAACGCCCCGCCACTTCCCCCCTTGCTCCCTCCTCAACCGGGAAGGATAATTCCCTCTTGTCTAAGGCACTACGGGAGTTGAGTGGGGCCTCAAACCTCAAGGATGAGCCGGTGGGCCATTAATTGGCCACGTGGGCGCTATCATGCCCCCTAGCACGGCGGCATTTCAACAACGCCGTCCAATATGTGAACTCCGCCAATTCTACCCATACCACGGGTGAGGCATGCAAGGCCGCCGTTGAGGCATACGCCGCCTCCCTACTCCCCCCCACCGCCATGTGTCAATTAGTCCTCAACATGAGGGCCCCCAAGTCCTCGTGGAGGACCCTCTTGGAGCTCTACACGCTCCGTAAGTTGGAGTATCACCGCACCGTCCCTAGTGGCCCCTACACCCGTCCAATTTGTACCGAGCGGGCTTTCCAAGCCCGTTGGAAGGAGTTGGTCGCCCCGGTGCAATTGGATGACCCCGTTGCCACGGTGTTGCCCCGGGCCACCGGGATCTCATGGCCCTTCGCCTCATGGGTCACATACATCTTGTCCCGGCCGGGCTTGGTGCGGTCAATCCACCGCACCTTCCCGTTGACGTTCATCGTCCGGGGAGATGCCTACCCCGTGGCCGGGGGCAATTGGACCCAACTCACCATCTCCTTGGCCAACTTAGAGCGCTTGGCCCGCTCACCGCCAGGCCTTTGGGTGTTGAGCATGGCCAATTGCGATGACAAGGCCATGGACACCCTTGGTACGTTGTGGAAGAGCAATTGGGAGGTACTCCTCTCACCTAGTGCCTTTCACTTGTTCTAGTTTTGATCTAGTCGGCCTCAAACACCGCTCGCTAGACGCTACATTGCACTAGACTAGAACGAAATTAACCACCCCCCATGTCTCGTGTTTAGGTGATTCAAGATATCATCGACACGGGGCTGGTCCAATGGGGCGCCTCCAAGGAGGAGGCAAAGGTGATCCTCGGGGGGGATCAACCGTGGACGCGACGGGTGATCGGGGTGTCCACATGCCCCGAAGTGGGATCCATGTTCAATGAGGGGATATGGAATGCCCAAACAAAGACTTGGGAGGGTAGTGCTAACCCGCGGACTACACGGCCTTCCTCCTTGGGACGCCGTCCTTGCAAGCCGCCGGCTGCAGTACGCAGCGCATTTTGAAATTGCCACGTGCCTGGGTCGTCTTGTGCATTTTGCACTTGACAATGGCCATGGGCCGCTTGTTGGGGGAGTTTGTTGACCGGGACTAGGTCGGTCACCCCTGCGCTCCGTCAAGACCTGCAAATTCTCCTGTCGGAGAGGCGTGCAGGTTGGAGCGTTTATGGGTCAGCTTCCCCGGACGGGGAGGAGACGGCCAAATTTTTTGACGCATGGCCGGATATTGCTAAATGCCTCGGCATTAGGCCAAGCAGGGCCAAGTACAAGGCCACCGCGAAAATGTGGGACGTGCTGCAGGCCCTCTATTGTACATATCAGGGCCCTAACTCATTGAATTGTGCTGATGTGGCCCACGATTTGTGGCGCCACTGTGCTGTTGGAACAGCATCATGGTATCTACTAAGCCTTGAGCATGATGTAGATACCACGTTGCAGAACATTAAGCCATTTGGCCTGGCTATGTTCTCGGGTGACATTTCGGAAAGCATTAACCGCTTTCTGAAACATGGTCACAACGAGCACAGCAACCGGGGGGGGAGGGCCTGTCGGGTGGAGGGGGTGGACGAGGTGTCGGGTCGTCAGTGGTCGGCCATCCACAGGGAGGCTAATGTGCAAGCACAGTGCATGACATGGTTCTTTGCATACTTTGACGTGTCCTCGGTTGTGCATGGGGGGCCGTGGTCGCAAGTGCCATGCTCGGGCAGGGATGCCATGGAGGTAAGGAGGGGCCAGGGCCACATGCAGGCTTCCCTGAACCAGAGTATTACGCAAAATGGCATCCCAAGAGCAAATGGACGAGCTGATGAGGCAGGTATATGTCGTGTTTTGCGTTTTAGCGGTGATCTAGGGAATCGTTCTAGTCTTGATCTAGGCAGCACGATCGGCCGCTAGACTGTCGCTAGAACGCCGCTACAACAGTTGCCTAGAACGCCGCTAGAACCCTCCTGTGTCTGCTACAGAATGCGGCGACCCAGGCGCTGATAGCGGATATCTTGGAGGCGCAGAGGCGGGCACGGCAGGCTCCGGCCGAGGAGGCTGAGCCAAAGGCCGAGCAGTCCCCGAAGGGCAAGGCAACCCCCCTCGCCAAGCCCAAGGCCAAGCCCCAGCCCCAACCCCAAGCCCCACATCCAGCATCGCCACCCCCTCCCGCGCTGGTCGCCCGGAAGCAGGGGTTGGCAGCGGTCCCCGCGGAGGAGGACCCGGAGGTGGAGGAGGCGCGGGGGGAGCTCAAAGGGCTCTTGGGTTCCCTCACGGCCTCCAAGGCGGCCAAGGGAAGGGCTGAGACCAAGGTCTCCCAATGGGAGACCAAATTGGCCAGCCTCCGGGAGGGGGTGGATGCGGAGAGGATCCGCTGGGGGGAGGCCAACCTTCGCAAGGCAAAGGCGAAGGTGGCGGCGAAGGAGGAGGCGATCGAGGGGTTCGATCGCGCGGTGGGGCGGAGCGAGAGGGAGTTGGCGGCGGTGGTGGCGAGGGTGAAAGAGGAGGAGGCGGTCGAGGTGGTGGAGTTGGACGTGGAGGCGGCGCAGATGAAGGAGGAGATCCTGGAGGAGGAGGAGGAGGCGAAGGTGGTGGTGGCGACGTTGGCGGGGGGGGCGGGTGAGCCAGTGGCTCAGGGGGATGATGGGGTCGAGGGATGCGGGGGCCCTCCAGGACCTGCCATGGGACCCGGCTGTCCTGGCTGGCCCCCACCCCCCAAACTTGGACACCCACCTCCTCGTCGCCCCGGAGAGTCCGATATGGACTCTCCGGTTTTTGTTGGTGCGGATGCACCACCGGCTGTTGGGGGCGGCGCGGTGGGTATGGGTGGACGAGGGGGGGGATGTCCACCTGGACAAGCCCCTGCGCCTAGGGATGGTCAACGGGTGGTGGCAGTGGCAAAGTGAGTTGCCGGGGCCGGGGAAGCGATGCGGGGAGGTGCCCCCCCCCCTCCGAAATGGGTGAAGATGTTTGAGTTGTCGCAAACCAACATCTTCACCCCCGAGCAGAAAAAGGGGGGGGGCATCCACTGGCAATTCGTCGCCCACTGCTGGCAGGGGCTGGGCTTGGGGGGGGGGGGGGTTGATTGCGTGGGGAAGGCCTGGGTTTGGACGCCGACCTCATCGGCGCTGCTGGACTTCAGGGGTTTCAACTCCGAGGCGGCGAACCGGGGGGTGTATGCCGGGTTGCTGCACGGCATCGCCTCCCGGCTCAAGTCCAAGCCCAAGCCCGCCGCAACCCCCGCTGGGGCCCCCCCGCAGCCGCACCCCCCCAACCCCGCGGACGCCTTCGCCAAGGCCCTGGGGGCCATCTCCCCCGCCGTGGACCGCCAGGGCACGGTACGTTGCTTGCGTTCTAGCGTTGATCTAGCGAACCGTTCTAGCGTTGATCTAGCCACCGCCGTGCCGCCGCCGCTAGAACGTCGCTAGAACGCCGCTAGAACAGTTCCCTAGAACGCCGCTAGAACGCACTTGCATTTTGATTGTGTCTTGAGGTTGTCAGCGTGCAGATGTGTGGAGCCGACCCCCGCGGGGTGCGCGTGGAGTGGTGCGATGGCGGAGGGCGGACACGCCTCGTGGGGGTCACCGAGTTTAGCCAGATGATTGGGACGAACCCCAATTTGGCCCTCTCAGTGCTGGAGGGTTTGGGTAGGTGAAAAGCGGGCAGGAGTGAGGGGGGCATGGACCCGCGGCGCAAGGGTTGGGGGAGGTTGCAGGACCGGGCGGGGGATGGCACCAGCAGCAGCAGCAGCAGCAACAGCAGCAGCAGCAGCAGCAGCGGGGGGAAGACACCCCCCCCAAAGGCCCCCAAACCCCCCCAAGGCCCCCAAGAAAAGAACCCGCCACTTCGAGAGTAGCGACGAAGAGGCGCCCCCCCCCCCCCCCAAGGGCAGCCCAGCAAGCCCAAGGCCAAGGCCAGGCCCCGGGCTAAGGGCAAGGGCAAAGCCAACCCCCCCCCAAACCCCAAGCCCCCCCCTTGCAAGAAAGGGGCCGGGACCCGTATGGGAATGTGCTCGGTGCGGGGGACACCCGGTATGTCCCTTGGGCGGAGGGGGGCAATGAGGGGACCGTCAGCCAAGTGACGGTGTTGGGGGATTGGGATGAGGAGTTGGACCCGGGGGAGTGGTGGGTGGTGGCGTAGGGGTCCAACGGGGAGGGGGAGGGGGGGAAGAAGGGGAACAAGGGGAAGAAGAGGAAGCGGGAGAAAGAGGGGGGCACCTTTCGGATGCCGGGAGAGCTTCCCTTTCGCACACGGGATGAAGCGGAGGCCCACCTCCGGAAGGCCTTGGGGGCCGGGAACGACGGGGACGACGGGGATGACGGGGATGAAGAGGGGGACGAGGGTGGTGACAAGGGGGAGGGGGCTGACAAGAGGGGTGAGGTGGGGGGTGACAAGGGGGGTGAGAAGGAAGGGGACACGGGGGGTGAGAAGGGGGGTGCCGGGAGCAAGGAGGAGCCCCGGCAACCCCCCTCCCCACGCAGAAGGGGTAACTTGCGTGTCGCGACTCGCGAATGGAGGCCTGGGGGGGCAGGGGGGCTAATCGGGCTCACCGGGCTAATCAGGCTAACCCACCAGCAAGTGACCCGGCGGTGGCCCGCCAAGTGACCTTTAAAGTGACCTATGGGGTGCGGTGGGGGGCTAACCGGGCTAACCGGGGGGTGGGGGGGGGGGGAGGAACGCGGCGCTCCGTGAGTCGGGTCCATCATCGGGACCCTGTGATTGGCCACGGCTGGCCATGGTAGCCGGGGCGGCTTCTCTTTGAGGAGTGGCGGAGCATTCATATATATCGTTCTAGCGGCGTTCTAGCGAACCGCTCTAGCGGCGTTCTAGCGACGCTCGCTAGAACGTCGCTAGAACGCCGCTAGAACGAATATTTTTGACTCCAAAATCAAATGAAAACAGTGAAATTGTGAATAAAAGTATGGGCCGCCGAGTATGGATAGGGGGGTCTAGGTTAGACACCTCATCCCCGCGGGGGGGGGTGTCCCCCCTTTTTTTCGTTCTAGCCGCTCTAGCCGGTTTTAGGCTAGAACGAGATAGGGTATTCTAGCGTGTACCAAGGGTTCTTGCAGCGGTCAGCGACCCGCCCCAGGCCACTGCTCGTCTCGAGGGGGAGGAGCGGGGCCAAGAGGGCATGCAACGGGCGGAGCGCATTGGAGGCGAAGAGGATGACGGCGTCGAGATCACGGGCGAACGGGGGGCGCCTGAAGTAAGGCAGGGGTCGACAGGGTTGGCGGACAGGGCGCGGCCCAAGCCAGGCGAGGTGCAAACCTACAAGCATTGGGCCAAAGGGTGGTGCATGAGGGCCAACGCGTGCCGCTTCGCCCACCCTCAACCCCGAGTGCCACAGAGAGTACCCCAGGACCTGATGCTGGTCCTGGGGAAAATTGCCCGCTTGGGGGCCCTCCGCCTGGACCATTAGGACCGCCACGGGGAGGGGTTGCGCAACGTAGTGGAGGCGGCGCAGGGTGGAGAGCTGCCGGCGGTGGGTTACGCGGTCACCCACGTGGGTAGAGTCGTCAGGGCAGTGCCGTTGCCTTGCGGCATGACAGCCTTGCTCACCCCGTTCCCGGTGGTCCAAGTGACAGACATGATGTCCCTCCAGGAGGCATCGCTGGGGGGGGGGGGTGCACGTGGCATCCCAAGCCAGCGCGCATGGACCCGCAGCGGTGGCAAGCTCAGGCCGTGGTGACCTACTTGTCCTTGGCGCTGCCCACGACTGTTACCTGGAGACATTGGTGGGACAGAGCACTAAGGTAGGCAAGAGATGGTGGCACCCTGGCGGGCTGTCCAGAGCTGCGCCGCGAGCCCGTCACAGTGCAGCCGTGAACCATGTCCCTGCATCCCCCCCTGGTCACAGCCCGGCTGGCGGTGGTGCACCCGGAGGTCCGTTCGCTGGAGGGTGAGCCCGGGTTCCGGCTGAGCCGGGGTTCCGGCTGAGCCGGGGGATGGAGGTGAGGTCCGTTCGCCTCCCTGGCCCCATGACGCGGAGCCTCCTCAAGGGGCTCTGCTTAACGCGCGGTGACCAGGCCAAGGTGTGGAAGGCGGTCCATCGCCAGCTCCCGGGCTCGTGGGATGCGTCCCTGCGGCCCCCAGGCTGCGACCAACTGGTGGGGGTAGAGTGGAGGCTGTGGGCGGCGAACAGCCCGCGCCCACGTGTAGTGGTGTGGCCCTGGCGGTCCGCCCCCGGCCCCTGCTGGGAGATCATTGTGGTCCTTCGGGGCTAGGTGACGATCCGCGGGGTTGGAGGACACGCCTTCACCGCCCCGCGGGGCACGGCCGTGGACACGGATGGAAAGGTGGTGCTGCAGCTCTCTACGGAACCCCTTACGACCCACGTAGTTGTGGTTTCCCTCCAGTGGGGTGCCGAGAATCCGCAACCCTGGCGGGACCCAATTGCCAATGTCTTCTGGAGAGACCTGCCGGCTCTACAGGCCACCATCTGGCAGGGGGGGGGGGTAGGAAGGAAGCTCCCGCGGGCGCTTCCATGGCTCCGGGATTGCACGGACGCCTTCCTGCCGGCGATTGAGATGCGCAGCGCCTTGGGGCTTTATTGGGCCGACGGGGAGCACGGGCCACGGCACCACTTCCTCGTGGCCACCGACCACGCGGCCCAGCTGTGCGACCGGACGGTGGCGCTGGTGGCGGATGCGGCACAGCCCCCGGCCCCCCCCCGCCATGATCCGCCCAAGGGAGGGGTGGGAGGGCCAGCAGTACTCACAAACTCCAGCCGCCCCCCTCGTCGCTCAGTATGTTGAGTTGGGCGTCTCGGAGATTGCGTATGTAGACCACTAGGCGGAACGTGATGGCGGCATTGGACCCCGCAGCACCTCTTGGACCCGAACGTGCGGCTGAATACGGACTCCTTGGACCTGCTGACGCTGGAGGGCAGCTCGCCCCAGTGGGCATGCACATGGGACACGGCGGTCAACACGCTACGCATGGCGCCGGGGGGACGGAGGTTAGTGTGGCCAGGTGTGAAGGACATGCGGATGGTGGCCAGAGCGGCACAGGTGCGACACCCGACAGGCAACAACAGAGACTACGGACGGTGTGTGTTGCTGTCCACTGCTTGCACAATCCTCCGGGTGCCAAGGCCGGGCAACCTTTTGTTCGCGGTGGACAAGCAGTGGGTGGCGCCGATGGTGCTTAACAACGCCATGGGGCTGATCATGCGCCTGCCATAACTGGGGGAGTTGCCCGCGGAGGCGTTGGGCGTCCTTCCGGCGCCCCACGCTCCTCTGGCAGTGGCGGACATCGGGCAATAGACCAAGCGGCCTGATGCGTGGCTGCGGCACGCCCTACTGAGCCTGGCAGCCACGGAGGGGGGCATGTCCCTCATCATGTCCGTGTCCCTGCAGCACGTCACGCTGCAGAGGCAGAGGCCACACGCCCCCCCCCGCCATGGGAGGAGCGTGCCCAGAGATGGCTGCGAATGGAGGACCTGGTGCCCAGCCATGTTGTGGGCTAGGCGGACACGGAGCAAGTGGTTGTGCTGGAGGGCACAGGGTATTGGGCCTGTGTGCGGGTGAAACAGGGGGGCCCAGATTGGATCGTGATTACCACGGACAGGTGCGGCAGCACTGCAAGGGATCTGCCTCCTTTGGGACTCCGGGACCACCCGAGATTCGTAGGCCCTGTGCGCCGGGCGCTGAGGTACTCGCCCGGGGGCATCCCGCCAGCGCCAGTCGTGTGTGTGGATGTGACAGCGGAGCCGGGCATCGTGGGGCAGGATGTATGGCCCGTGGTCCCCAGCAACATGTGGCAGTCCGAGCAAGCGGCCATCATATGTGCGGCGTTGCGAGGGCACGCGGCAGCCCTTCCTCGGGCACCGGCGGAACATTCCTCCAACAACCGGCCGGCGGCGTCCTTGTCAATGCTGCACTGTGGGTTGCGAGCGTAGTTTTGCACCGTGATTGAAGAGCTCAACATCAACTTTGTGGATTTTGCTTTTCAAAGACGAGCATGAAAACATCCAAGGCGAATTTATTAACTACAAGCGTCGGGTGAGCGACGTGAACGTTTGCCCCTGGTCCAAGCTAGAAGAGGTGTGTCACTGCCCATAGCGAGCCGGCCGCCACCTGAATCCCAGCTCCTCAACCCCAGGGACCTCGTTGACCACCTGATGAGGGACCATGGGTCGGACCAAGCTCATCGTGAACAGGCGCAGGCCATGATCACGGGCGTCATGCCTTGTGGACTGACGGTGACCTTTGCAGCGGGCAAAGCCAGTTCGTCACCGCTCGCACAGCCTTCAGCAGTGCAATCCGACGGGGCGCCGGAGGGCTCTTCGGCAGCGGCGATGAGCGGTGCTCGCCGGTCCGTGGCAGTGTCTTCGACATGAGGCACGGGCATCGACCCGGGTGCCGCCCACAGCGGAGCTGCGCGGGCTTCCTTAGCGCCACGCGGGGCGCGTCCGGCGGTGACCTCTTCAAGAGATGCGCGTCAGGGCTCGGCGGCAGGTCGTGCCAAGGGAGCATCGCACCCACTGCCGGGTGCCGGTAACGCTGGCCGCCCTCCTCCTGGCGGACAGGACAAGGCCGATGATCCACACCCGGCAGTGATGCAATGACGGGATCTCGCCTCTGACGTCATGACTGCGGTGTCTTGGAAAACTCAAGGCTCCATGTGGGGTGACGGCGTGCTCACAACCGCGGGTATGCTTGATAGCGAGGCGGCTGCAGCTGACGTTTTAAAGGCCAAAGGTGCCATCCTTGGTGTCTTCCAAGAGACAGGCCTGCAGAACCCCAAGGCATGGCACACATGGAGAATCAGTGGTGCCACCATGGGTATCATGCATTCTTGGGGGTCGACCCCAAGGCGGCGCCGGGGGCTGCTGTGCGTGGTGGTCTCTTGAATGCCCTTGGAGCGGACGTGTTCGCTGCGGAGGAAGTTCGGGACGTGGTGGACATCGTGGCGGGCAAAGTCATGGCCCTCGATGTGGTGACAGCCGGTGGGACGTTCACGGTCATCAACGTCCATAGTCCAGGCAGTGGCAGTGAATGCTGGGCGTCTGAGGCATCATTTTGTGCTGACGTGGCCATGTACGCGGCGGCCAAGAGCGCGGGAGGCACAAGGCCGGGGTTCATCAGGGGAGACTTCAACGTATAGTTGGACTCCCCGAGACATCCCACCACGAAGCGGTTCATGGCATTGTGGGAACACTGTGCGTTCCTAAGGGCGGGGCACTCGTCGGAGGAAGACCGGCAACCCACGCGTCAAGGGCATAATCTGGACTCCTACTTGCTCAACGCACCGCTTGTCCCATGGGCCATGCGTGAGTGCCCGTACCTGACACCGGGGAGATGTTCAACGGCCCTGTGCTCCGACCACGGCCCCGTGGTTGTGGGCATCCCATTGGCAGTGGCTGCCAAGCAAAGGAGCACACGGCTGGCCACACCTGGGGCAGGCTACACGCCATACGTTCGGACTCACTAGGAGTCCGAGAGGCGGCCGCGAATATGCTGTAGCGGGCCTGTGATGACCCGGCTCTTAAAGGGTGACTCTTGTTAGATCAGGATAATGCCACCATGGGCACGCCGGAGGTTGAGGCAGCCTTCGACCTGCTCTACGCCTTCCGTGACTAAGTATCACGGGTAATGGGAGTGCACATGACCTACAGATTGGATCCGCAATACCCGTATGGGCAGCCAGATACAGAAGCGTGTCTATCCGAGGTCCTCACAGATCAACAGGCCCTCTCATGGTGGCTGCGGGAGTCATGGAGACGGGGCGCCGAAGGGGCAAGGCTCGCCTACAGGGAAGCTGATGCCCTCCTGCAGCACTTCCGGCGGGTAGACCCCAAACTGTCCCCCGCCACAATGGAGGATCTGCGTGATGCTGTGGATGAACAGCTTCAACAGCTCGACCAACGCGCGGAAGAGCTCACGGGCGTCCTCAGACGCAACCGGCGCGGGTCCATCAAGGACTACTGAGGGGGCAAGGTCCCGGATCTGCAGCTACGGCGGACTGCGATCCGCGGGACCATCAACATGCTCAGTTGTGCTCCCTCCATCTTATCGTTGGTGCGCGTCCGGGAGACGGAAAAAGTGCTCATGGAGGCCTCAGAGGTGATTGGGGAGGTCCACAGGTACTGAGAGCCGTTGTATGTCAAGCGGCCGTCGAACCAACCGACCTTTCCCTTGGTAAACGCTAGAAGACCCAATCTTGATCTAGCCTAGAACGCTCTAGCTAGAACGTTCTAGCCAAGATTAGATCAATACTAGAAGAATATAATGTCTACCAACATATCCCAATTTCTTCATCGTTCTGTGCGTGCGTGTGTGCGTGCATGCTTGCTATTGTCCGTAGTGCATTGTTCCATGCTTCCTTCTTTCCCGCTTAGATATTGCACATTTCTTTGCAATGAAACGCCCCGCCACTTCCCCCCTTGCTCCCTCCTCAACCGGGAGGGATACTTCCCTCTTGTCTAAGGCACTACGGGAGTTGAGTGGGGTCTCAAACCTCAAGGATGAGCGGGTGGGCCATTACTTGGCCACGTGGGCGCTATCATGCCCCCTAGCACGGCGACAATTCAACAACGCCGTCCAATATGTGAACTCCGCCACTTCTACCCATATCACGGGTGAGGCATGCAAGGCTGCCGTTGAGGCATATGCCGCCTCCCTACTCCCCCCCACCGCCATGTGTGAACTAGTGCTCAACATGAGGGCCCCCAAGTCCTCGTGGAGGACCCTCTTGGAGCTCTACACGCTCCGTAAGTTGGAGTATCACCGCACGTCCCTAGTGGCCCCTACTCCCGTCCAATTTGTACCGAGCGGGCTTTCCAAGCCCGTTGGAAGGAGTTGGTCGCCCCGGTGCAATTGGATGACCACGTTGCCACGGTGTTGCCCAAGGCCACCGGGATCTCATGGCCCTTCGCCTCATGGGTCACATACATCCTCTCCCGGCCGGGCTTGGTGCGGTCAATCCACCGCACCTTCCCGTTGACGTTCATCGTCCGGGGAGGTGCCTACCCCGTGGCCGGGGGCAATTGGACCCAACTCACCATCTCCTTGGCCAACTTCGAGCGCTTGGCCCGCTCACCGCCAGGCCTTTGGGTGTTGAGCATGGCCAATTGCGATGACAAGGCCATGGACACCCTTGGCACGTTGTGGAAGAGCAAATGGGAGGTACTCCTCTCACCTAGTGCCATTCACTCGTTCTAGTTTTGATCTAGTCGGCCTCAAACACCGCCCGCTAGACGCTACATTGCACTAGACTAGAACGAAATTAACCACCCCCCATGTCTCGTGTCCAGGTGATTCAAGATATCATCGACACGGGGGTGGTCCAATGGGGCGCCTCCAAGGAGGAGGCAAAGGTGATCCTCGGGGGGGATCAACCGTGGACGCGACGGGTGATCGGGGTGTCCACATGCCCCGAAGTGGGATCCATGTTCAATGAGGGGATATGGAATGCCCAAACAAAGACTTGGGAGGGTAGTGCTAACCCGCGGACTACACGGCCTTCCTCCTTGGGACGCCATCCTTGCAAGCCGCCGGCCGCAGTACGCGGCGCATTTTGAAATTGCCACGTGCCTGGGTCGTCTTGTGCATTTTGCACTTGACAATGGCCATGGGCCGCTTGTTGGGGGAGTTTGTTGACCGGGACTAGGTCGGTCACCCCTGCGCTCCGTCAAGACCTGCAAATTCTCCTGTCGGAGAGGCGTGCAGGTTGGAGCGTTTATGGGTCAGCATCCCCGCACGGGGAGGAGACGGCCAAATTTTTTGACGCATGGCCGGATATTGCTAAATGCCTCGGCATTAGGCCAAGCAGGGCCAAGTACAAGGCCATCGCGAAAATGTGGGACCTGCTGCAGGCCCTCTATTCCACATATCAGGCCCCTAGACCATTGAATTGTGCTGACGTGGCCCCCGATTTCCGGCGCCACTGTACTGTTGGAACAGCATCATGGTATCTACTAAGCCTTGAGCATGATGTAGATACCATGTTGCAGAACATTAAGCCATTTGGCCTGGCTATGTTCTCGGGTGACATTTCGGAAAGCATTAACCGCTTTTTGAAACATGGTCACAACGAGCACAGCAACCGGGGGGAAGGGGGGGGCTGTCGGGCGGAAGGGGTGGACGAGGTGTCGGGTCGTCGGTGGTTGGCCATCCACCGGGAGGCCAATGTGCAAGCACAGTGCATGACATGGTTCTCTGGATTCTTTGACGTGTCGTGGGTTGTGCATGGGGGGCCGCGGTCGCAAGTGCCATGCTCGGGCAGGGATGCAATGGAGGTAAGGAGGCATTCGCGCTTTCAAGTCGTGGACGCTAGTGCGATTGAGGGGTTCAGAGGGTTAGCGGTCGAGAGCTCATCTATATACAGCTGTGTACAGATATATAAGGCCCTTACCCCCCCCCCCAGCCCCCCCCAGCGTATCGCGGCGCGACGGAAGGACCTAGGCCTCCGTCCTATGTGGAATCCTATGAGGAGCGTCCCTGCCCAAATCGCGGGCTATGCGCTCCCCCATCCGCGCCCGCAGATGCAAGTGCGGCTGTGCAGGGTTGGGCGCTCCCCCCTCCCGATGACTGCACTTGCCGAGTGAGGCCCAGGCTCAAGAGCCCCCCCCCGCGGGGCGGCAGACGGGCTGCCGCATCCCTGCGCTGCGCGGGGCGCCCCTGACGGTCTGCCCCGCGTGCTGCCCTGCCCCCCCCCGTGGTGCACTGCCGCGCTCCTGCGCCCGCCCTGCCCGCCCACGGAGGGAGGGGGGGGGGGCTGTTCCGCGCCGGGGGGGGAGCGGAACCACCCTGTCCCTGACCCTGGCCACGTTTCTGACACCCCTGACCCAGGGCAGCAGCCTCTGGCTGCCCCTGTGCCTGCACCACAAAAAGAGGTGCAGCAGCCTGCCGCTCCAGTCCCCGCCCTGCAGCTCCCTGCTGCCCCCGATCGCTGAGGGGTGGGGAGGCACCTCTACCCCGCCCATCCCGTGGCCACCCTGCAGCCCCCTGACACCCTTGACCCAGGATAGCAGCCTGTGGCTGCCCCCGTGCCTGTACCACAGAAAGGGCTGCAGCACACTGCTGCCCCAGGCCCTGCCCTGCAGCACCCTGCTGCCCCTGGTCGCTGAGGGGTGGGGAGGCACCTCGACCCTGCCCATCCCAAAGCCACCCTGCTGCCCCCTGCCGTTCGCGGGGCGGAGGTGGGTCACCCTGTGACCCATCCGCCCGCACCGCATCAATAAGCGCGGCCGAGATGGAGCCAAAAACGTCCGCGAGGCTCGCGCGCCCCCGTCCCTGCCCCCCGCCCCCGCCGCGGGACGCGCCCATAGTAGGAGAGGGGGAGGGCAGTGAAGTCGTGGCCGACGAAGCAGCCAGCGGGGGTGCCCGCAACCACCGCCCCCCCAGGAGATATGAGGCAAGAGCCACTAAGGCTGCTCGCCCGTGGCTGGGACTGTGGCTGAGGCTGGCCCACCCCCCCGTCGCCCACCCCTTCCCCCCGCTATCCTGGTGGGTGGCGGGGGCTGGAGTCCCAGGAAGAGTGGGAAAGAGATGGCCCGGCCCTAAGAAGGGGCCTCCGGCGCGGTGGCTCGTCGTCGGAGGAGGAGGAGCCGACTCGCGGCGGCCGACGCCTCCGCCCTAGCACTGCCAACGGCAGCACGCGCTGCCGCGCCTGCGGCGGCTCATCCTCTGATGAGCCCCGCGGCGAGTCCCGCCCTCGGGAGCCCAGCACCGTGCCTGGGGGGGGCGCAGGCCGGGGCACTTGCTGGGGCGCTCGGAGCCACGCACGCAACGCCCTGGCCCCTGCGCGTTGCGCTACCAGTGCCCCTCGAGGCCTAGGGAGCAGCAGTATTTAATACACTGACCAGTCGCCGCACACGCCGCGCACGTCGCCGCTCCGTGTGCAGGGCACAGTACGCGAACAATGCCCAGACCGCGTCCTAGCGCCCGTGGGGCCCCGGCCAGGCGCGCCGGCGGCGGTGGCCGCGCGGGCGGGCAGTGCGGCCGCTGCGGGCGCACCCGCTGGAAGGGGCGCAGCGACGTCTGACCCCCCAGGGGACGGGGCAGGTAGTTGCTCAGGAAGGCTTCCTGGCGCCCCCTGCCCGGCCTAGCCAGCCGCCGCGCCCACGGGGCCCTCCAGTGCACCTCAAGGCGGCGCATGTGCTCGTGCGTGGCCTGGCGGCACGCGAACACGGGTCTCTCCGTGCGGCCCATACACTTTTGGCCTCCGAACGGGGTAAGCGCATTGCATAGCGGGCGCAGCTGGCTCCCAAGGAGCTCACCAACCCGCAGAAACTGTTGTGTTTTGTCGAGCGCGAGCTTGAGCACGTGCGCCCGTTCACGAAGTGGCGGGACACGCCCCGCCAACCTGTGCCCCGGAGCCGCTGGGAGGGCCCGGCCCGCATGTTCTTCGAAATACGGGGCCAATTCCACGTACGTGACTTGGCCCTGGCCAAGGAGCCACAACAAAGCCCCTGCCGACCGCAGCAAGGCATGCAGAAACATCGCCTCCCACGGCCACTGCGGCGGCAGCCCCGCAGGTGCATCCAGCGGGGGTCGGGCCGGGGGCCTGGGCAATGGGCCCGCCCCAAGTTGGTGCCACGGATAGGCAACACGCGCGTCCGGCGCCCGGCCCCGCGCCGGGCCGAAGACGGTCGAGCGTTGGTCCCCCCTCTGCTGGGCAGCGTCCAATGCCGTGGTGCGCGCCGCAAGCACGGCTAAGGACATTCCGTACAGGCGGTACAGGAGGTCCTTCGCCAGCTGCAGCGCATCGCTGTCGGACACCAGTGCCAGCGGCAGCAGCCCAGCCGAGCGCAGACAGGCCGGCCACGCAGACGGCACAGGCAGCGTGGGGAGAGAGCGCGCCGCTACCTCCACTAGCGGGCGCCACGCCGCCCGTGCTGGCTCCCATGAGGGGCAGGAACAAAGCATGTGTTCGTCCGTGTCGGTGGGGGCACCACAATGAGGACAACGCGGGTCCGTGTGTATGCGCCGCTCGTGGCCCCGCGCCGCAGTCCATGTGGCCCCGGCTAGCTGCGAGCGCAGCAAAACCAGCTCTAGGTCCTTGCCCGCCACGGTGAGCGCATGACGCACCGCGTCGCGCTGCACGGTACCCCCGAGGCCCCCGTACGTCCGCGGGCGGCGGCGCTCCAAGGCCTGCAACGCGGAAAACCGTTGGCTTTCCCGTACGCGGTGGCACACCTCGCCCCAATCGTCCAGAGCTAGGTGTAGCGGCGCTGCTTGCCCAGGCAACCGCCACTTCCACCAGCCCTCAAGGGCCACCCAGCCAAGCCTCCGGGTGTCCTGCAGCGCACGCCCCACGGGTCCTGTCAATGGCGGCTTATGATGCTCCTCCAGCACTGCTTGCACCAGTACTTGCACCGTGCCGGTGGTGGCAGACGCTTGCGCCGGCCACAACAGCCGTTGGTACTGCGCCTGCCATGAGGGGGCAACGCGGTGCCCAGGCGTGAGCACCGACCACGAAACCTCGTGGTTCCGAGGAACACGCGTGGGACCCCATAGCGCAATTGCAGCGAGGGAGTCCAGCGCCTGCATGTCGGACCCTGATTGCCGCCAACTCCGAAGCCCATAGAGCCTTGGCGAGCGCCAAGGTCCCCAGCGCCGTAGCCCGTTGGCGAAGCACCGGGATGCACCCGATGCGGCGAAGGATGGCCTTGGCGCAATCCATTCGGGTTTGGAGGAGGGGCCCCGTGCCGCGCCGGGCCTCAACCCGAATACCCACGCCCAGCTGGCGAAATTCATCCTTGTTGGGTATTTCCAGGCCCCTTAGCCGCGCAAGGGCGTCCGCCGTCGTGGCACCCAGGGCCCACGCTCCAGACTGGTCGGGTTGTCCCATGATCCGCAGCAATTGGGCGGCGGTCACAGACATCTTGCCGATCCTGGGAGGTGCGTGTCATGGCTTGCGTGTCATCCGCATAGCCAGTGGGGCACAGCGCTGCCCGTCCGGCCCCCTGATGGACCACCATGTCCGGTTGGTCCCCGTGGATTGGCGGGAGTGCCCTTGTCGCCACCACGACGTGGCGTCGCATCTCATCAATCTCCATCTTGCACACTGTGGTCAGGGGATTGATGAGGATAACCCTCAGAGGGCATCCTTGCAGGATGCCGTTCGTGGCACGCCACCAGCTCCCGAGGCATCCGGAGACCTTGAAGGCCCGCCGCAGCTGGCGGTACATGCCCATCAAGGCCCGCACGATGCCCGGCTCCATGCCAAGCACCTGCCCTACCCTCAGGACGACAGCCTGGGGGATCAGGTCAAAACACTTGACATAGTCAAGGTTGACCCCAAAAAGGGTCCATCCCTTGAGGCGGGACAGCTCAAGCAGCACTTGGGTGACTGCTGCGGCGTCCAACGCCCCGCGGGCCGGCCGGAAGCCATAGGCCTCCGGGTGGGCCCAGGTCTCCTGCCAGTGCAGGACCTCCCACACACGGGTGCCCGCCCGGAGTCCGTACACAACCGACAGCACAATTAACGGGCTAGTCCCAATTGGGCCCTCCTCCCCTGGCTTGGGGATCAAGGCGGTGTATCCACGGGCAAGCACCTCCGGCCACCGGCCTGTGACCTCAACGAGCGTAAGCAGCTCGGCCAGCCAATCCAGCAGACGGAGCGGGAGGGACCTCAAGTCCTTGAGGGACCAGCCGTCGAGACCTAGTGCCGTGAAGTGCATGAACCGTAGTCGCTTGCGCAGGTACCCCCCGGTCAGCGGCTTGTGCAGCATGGGGACCCACCTTAAATGGTGGCCGTACCGCGCAAGGAAGGCCGCCGGATCGGGCTCGGGCGCCTCAGCATACTTGCGGTTGATCGGGCCCCATGCTGCCCGAAGCAACTCGTCCATTTCCTGGACGTTGCCTGTCGGCGTGCCAACCGGCTGAGGCAGGAACACCACTGGTGGGGAGAACTCCTCCTCTCGAAGCCAGCGGTACACGGGCCCCGGCCGCACGCTCATCTCCTCGACGAGCCAGGCCTTCCACGCAGAGACGCGCTCTGCGTCCTCGCGGCGCGCCTCGTCCCGGACCAGGCGCCGCAAGTCGCGAATGGTCGCCTCTAGGTGCTCTGCATCCGGGATCGGCACCTCTCCCAACCGTGGAAGGTCTGGGAGCGCATCGGACCGCGGCAGTCGCAGCACCCGTACCGCGTGCATGCGGCGCCGGGCCCCCTGCCAAGCCTGCTCTACCGCCCTTGGCGGCACATGAGGACGTGCCGGGGCTGTGCGCCAGGTGACCATGGGGCGTAGCGCACCAACACCTGCATGCAGGCGCGCAAGCGGCGCAGTCTCTGGCAGGCCCGTGACTGGATGCTGCCTGGGGCACATCCGAACCTGGCGCACCAGCGCGCCCGTGCCCCGGCCGCGTTGTGTAGTGCGCTGCGCAGCCCTCGGCGCGACAGGCAGAGGGCAAGCAGGATCCACCCGCTCCGGTGGGAGCCCCGAGTCCGACAGGGCAAGCAATGCCTCTTCGGCGGCCCACGTCCAGTAGGCCCACACTGCGTCCACATCCGCGGACTCCAACCCTGCCTCCCAGTCAGCAGCGAGGGGCGAGAGGAGGCAGTCCTCCAGATTCCTCCGCTGCTCCTCTGGCCTCTGCCGTATCGTCACAACTGGGGGTCGGACTGCCCGCCACACACGCTGTGTGGCACGCGATAGGCGCAAGGAGAACACCAACGGTCGGTGCCCTGGAATGCCAGAGCCACGCACTGGCTGAACCTCCTCCAGCGCGGTGGCGACGCGCGGGTCAGCGAGTATCCCGTCAATGCGAGTACCCTCACTCGCCCCCGTCGGGGGAAAACCGGCACACATAGGCCTCTTGTGACTTGTTGAACTCCAAGTCTAAGTCCAACAGGCGGCGCGTCAGGAGTGCCGCCAACACAGGCTCCGGTGCAGTCCCCAGGTCGCCGAGCGGAAAATTGAAGTCTGCCCCGACGACCAAGGGCGCATTCCCCAGGCGCACCAAGTGAGCAGCCACCGAGGTCCACAGCTCCCTGTTGAGCACATCATCTCCATACATCCCGTACACGCAGACGAGGTGCAGCGCCGAGGAGCCGTCACCCAGAGCCAGCCGCACGTGCACCCAGCGTGCAGAGGTCCACAAGTCCAAGACAACCAGGTCGCGTTCCCGTTGCCTGGGGAGCGGCGGGGCCTCAGCCGTGAGCGCTCCGCGGACGAGGATGGCCACTCCCCCGAATGAGGCATCCCAAATCCCCCCCCCCCCCGGGACTCCAAGGGGGCACCCCAAAAAACATTCCACCCACGTTCCCGGAGCAGCGACCGCAGAGCTCGTTGCCCCCCCTTGGTGAGTCTGGTCTCCTGCACCAAAACCACGTCATGGTGCCACCCCGCCACCTCCTCCACGTGGTGACGCAGAGAGGTGACGTTCACCAACCCCACCCGCAGCAATGCCGGCTCAGGGTGGGGGTGAATGTCGCCGCACTGCCCCAAGCCCCTCCCTTCCCCAATCTGCACCTGGGGGTGGGCGGGGGGGGGGGGAAGGGGAAGAGAAGAACCCAGACCTGCAGCCAACGGCGGCTCTTGCGCCCGCGGGACTGGAATTGCGAAAAATTGAGGTGTTCTGCATGGTGCAGGGAGCAGTGGGGTGCCTTGGATGCAGCAAATATGAAGTGCACAGAAATGCACCCTTGACACCACCTGGCCCGGCCAGCAAACGCACGAGAGAAGCTCAATGTCCGACCTTCTGGTAAACTTTGCAGAACGGAAAGGGACGGTCCCCTCGTTCCCCAGCCTGCGATGCAGGGGCGATTAGCACCTGTGCGAGCAGGCGCAGCGCACATACTAAGCGCTCCCTGTATGCGACAAACAGTGGCAGGTAGGGGGGCGAGAGGACGGGGCGAGAGAGGGGAGAGCGCCCACAGTAAGAGCCAGGCGAAGAGGGCGTCCAAACGCCATCCACCCGGCCCTGGGTCAGCCTCTATATCCCCACATGTGAGCAGGGAGCGGCCCCTGCCAGCCCAGGTGACACGGGGGGCCAGGCTGTACCCAACAGCAGGTCGTCCCCCCCTGGCCCAGGTCACAGAGGGGGTCAAGCTGTACCCAACAGCCGCAGGACGTCCCTCCCTGGCCCAGGTCACAAGGGGGGTCACGCTGTACCCTACAGCGGGTCGTCCCTCCCTAGCCCAGATCATAGGGGGGGGGGGGGTCAGGCTGTAACCGACAGCACGTCGTCCCTCCCTGGCCCGGGTCACAGGGGGGGTCAGGCTGTACCCTACAACAGCAGGTCGTCCCTCCCGGGCCCAGGTCACAAGGGGGGTCAGGCTGTACCCTACAGCAGGTCGTCCCTCCCTGGCTAGGCCACATCGGGGCCCGCGGCGGCCGCCCCAACCACCCCATCCATTGGTGCGTCTGCACCACTGTCCCCAGCCCCCCCGGCTTGTCCCTCGGCTGGTGGGGGGGGTCGTACCTGGGCCGTTCTGCCCACCGCGCGATACATATGGCGTACCCGCGTCAGTCCGCGGACCTCCCAGGTCTTGGGGAGGAGTCGGGAGTCCGCAGGGGCTAGAGTTTTCCCCGGCCACCCCTCGTCGGCGCCCTCCAGGGTGACGTCGAACTTGGGGCGTTCGTGCCCTGTGGCAGTGAGGTGCGTACAGGATACGACCCTCACATTGCCCGCCGCGTCCCCGAAAACCTTGGGGATCTCCCCCCTGATGGCCTGAAAGTTCCCGAAGGCCAATCCAAATCCAATGGGGTACCCTCCCACCCGAACAATAATGCGTGGGGGTGGTACTGCCGCGTCCAGAGCCTCCCCCACCAGGTCCCTGATCCCTAACTTGATGGGGCCCGTGCCAAAAAGTCGCACCCCCACCCTCCCCGCGGACTCGCCCTCCATGAGCCCCCCAAAGGAGCCCGGTTGCGGCTGCTCGGTCAGCCGCTTCCACAGCTCCGGCAGCGGCGCTCGGGAAGCCGCAGGGAGCGTCAGCCAAAGCATGCGAGAGGGGACAGGGCTGCCCCGCAGCCAAGGGCGGCACGTCACCCCCAGCACGGTTGCCGCTGGCCCGCAGCGCCGCGGCGGCCTGTGCATACGGCACAGCAGTCGCCGCCTCGTAGACAGACCCCCCGCTGCGCGGCGGTCAGCGGAAGGTGTGCTGCGTCGACGGGTGCAACCAAGGGCGCCAGAAACGCCTGCACCCTTTCTCGGACCCACGAGCGGGCCCGCGCAGACTCCCCGTGCGCAATCAGCAGCGCGGAATTGACGCAGACAGCGAGGCGGACAGCCTGCATGGACGCGTCGTCTCCCTCGGGGGGGGGCGGATCCGCCTCCCCGTCCTCGTCGGCGGCCCCCTCGTGTGCGCCCATGGCAGCGGCGTCGTCGTCGCCCTCGGGCACGCGCCGCCATCGCAAGCGGAGGACGTGCCCCGGTGGGCACGGGTCGACCTCCTCTGGTGTCTCGCACTGCCAGGCGCCTCGCTCTGGCACTGCCTGACACTGCAACGCTGCCCCAGAGAGGTCCAATGTGTTGCGCTCGCGGCCCGCAGCCCGAAGAAGCGCCGGGACGGAGCAACCGCCGCGGCCCGCGCGCTGGACCAAGATGACCGCAGACACTGCGCCGACCTGGGGCCAGGTCTGAAGAATGTCGGCGGCCCTGGTGTGGGCCCCCGCCGGCGTCCGCCCCAGCAGGCCGACCTCGGAGAAGACGGAGGGCTGTTCTAGTACTGGCTAGTCCCCAACCCCCTTGCCAGCGGCGATCTCGCGTATGCCCTCCGCGTGCAGGGGGGCAAAGTCAGCCTCCCGCCAATTTCGGGCGGGCTGAACCGCGAAGACACGTGGCGCCCCGCGATATATGCGAAGCAGCTCCTCCGGCGTTGGCTGCAGGGGCGCCGACAGCGTGCCCGGCCGTTGTGGGAAAGGCTGAACCACTACGCGAGGCCGAGAGCCCGCAGCAGGTCGGGCCTGGGAAGCGGCGCCACCAGCACCGCCGACGACCCGTTGCGGCTGTGGCCGCTGCTAGGCTGGCGGCCGCTCTTGGTTGCGGCTACGCGTCGCGGCCGCATACGAGGAATGGTCCCCCGAAGAAGGGGGAGGGCTCCGCTGAGAGCCCTCTGCGAGCCCCAGAGAAGCGCGGACAGCCGCCCCCAGCGCGGCACGCTCGTCCCGCGGAACGCCCAGCCACGCCTGCGCGGTGTACGTGGGGGGGGGGGGGGGCGGATCTTTTGGCGCGGGCGGGCGGTGGGCCTCGCATGCGGCGCGGCCCTCGCAGCGCCCGCCATGAAGCTAGCCCGTGCCGTGAGCGCCCATCGCCCAGGTGCAGGCCACGGGCCGCGTATCGCGGCATGCTTGCACACTGGGGTCCCACGGGGCGCCACCCTTGTGAGGGTTTGGGGGGCCCCGGGGGATGACCCCCTTGCACGTGCAGGGGCGCGCATGCACATACCACTGCACCACCTCGTTGTGGTGATTGGTCCAGCAGGACCAGCCGCAGCCTCCATCGGGGCGACGTCCAGCCGGCCGCGCTGCCGACTGATCGGGCTGCGGGTCCATCCGCGAGGGCGGCGCGCGCGCCGGCCGTTGCAGCCAGCCCCCGGCGCTGCGGAGGCGGGCAATTTCCGCCTGGGCCTCGGCCAGCTGCTGCTGAACCGCGGCCACCTGGCGGCTCAGCGCATCGACCCGCTGCTGCTCTGCAGTGGGCGGAGGTATGGGCGGGGAGTCCGCGCGCCGGCTGCGGGAGCGTGGGCGACGGCGGTGCCCTCCTTGCAGGGGAGGGCCAGCCCTCCCCTGCGGCCGGAGCCCCGGCTGCAGCGGGCGGTGCAGCGGCAGGGCCGGGGGGAGAGGGCGCCGCGTCGACATTGACGCCGACGGCGGCGGTAGACCCTGATTGTGCAGGGGCGGACTGGGGCTGTGGTACCCCAACTATGGCAGCAGCCATCGCAACCATGGATGGCTGCACGGCTGCCGCGAGAGACGCCGCCAGGTCGTTGTTGGAGGCCATGGCGGCGGACAAAAATGTAACTTAGCGCATCCGCCAACGGGCGCACACACGCGGGCAAAACGCCGTTGATAATAAGGAGAGAGATGGTTGCTCTCACCAGGCTCACGGGGGGAGCCCCAAGGTGCGAGCCCTGAAAGTCGCCGGGGGACGAGGGCCGGCTGTGGCGCAGCAGCAAGCCACTGCAGTCGCGAACGCAGATCGCGCGGGCGCACGCCGTGGGCTGGCGGCGCACTGCGACGCTGCATGCACTACGTGCGCAGGGGGGGCGGGTGGCGATGGGTAGCCGATCCCGCAGCGAAAACCACCGAGTACAACACTCAGTGGGGAACAGTGAAAGCACGAGAAGCAGCAGTACAAATCACCCAATGGACGTAAGGAGGGGCCAGGGCCATATGCAGGCTTCCCTGAACAAGGGTATTTCGCAACGAGATGGCATCGAAAGAGCAGTGGGACGAGCTGATGAGGCAGGTATATGTCGTATTGTGCGTTCTAGCGGTGATCTAGGGAATCGTTCTAGTCTTGATCTAGGCAGCACGATAGGCCGCAAGACTGTCGCTAGAACGCCGCTACAACAGTTGCCTAGAACGCCGCTAGAACCCTCCTACGTCTACGGAATGCGGCGACCCAGGCGCTGATTGCGGACATCCTGGAGGCGCAGGCACGGCACGCTCCGGCCGAGGGGGCAAAGCCAAAGGCCGAGCAGGCCCCGAAGGGCAAGGCACCCCCCCTCGCCAAGCCCAAGGCCAAGCCCCAACCCCACACCCACCATCGCAACCCCCTCCCTCATTGGTTGCCCGGAAGCTGGGGTCGGCAGCGGTCCCCGCGGAGGAGGGGGAGGAGGACCAGGAGGTGGAGGAGGCGAGAGGGGACCTCAAAGGGCTCTTGGGGTCCCTCGCCGCCTCCAAGTCGGCCAAGGGAAGGGCTTAGACGAAGGTCTCCGCGTGGGAGGCCAAATTGGCCAGCCTCCGGGAGGAGGGGGGGGATGCGGAGAGGATCTGCTAGGGGGAGGACAACCTTCGCAAGGCAAAGGCGAAGGTGGCGGCGAAGGAGGAGGCGATCGAGGGGTTTGTGAGGGCGGTGCGGCGGAGCGAGAGGGAGTTGGCGGCGGTGGTGGCGCGGGTGAAGGAGGAGGAGGTGCACGAGGTGGTGGACGTGGAGGCGGAGGAGATGGAGGAGGCGATGGTGAAGGAGGAAGAGGAGGCGAAGGTGGTGGTGGCGACTCCGGCGGTGGGGGGGGGGGGGGCAGTGGCTCAGGGGGATGGTGGGGTCGAGGGCTGCGGGGGCCCTCCAGGACCTGCCATGGTACCCGGCTATCCTGGCGGGCCCCCACCCCCCAAACCTGGACGGCCCCCTCCTTGTCGCCCCAGACAATCCGGTATGGACTCTCCGGTTTTTGTTGGTGCGGGTGCACCACCGGCAGTTGGGGGCGGGGCGGTGGGTATGGGTGGACGAGGGGGGGGATGTCCACCTGGACAGGCCCCTGCGCCTAGGGATGGTCAACGGGCGATGGGGGTGGCAACGTGAGTTGCCGGGGCCGGGGAAGCGATGGGGGGAGGTGGGCGCCCCCCCCCGAAAGGGGGGTGAAGATGTTTGAGTTGGCGCAAACCAACATCTTCACCCCCGAGCAGAAAAAGGGGGGGGACATCCACTGGCAATTCGTCGCCCACTGCTGGCAGGGGCTGGGCTTGGGGGGGGGTTGATTGGGTGGGGAAAGCCTGGGTCTGGACGCCGACCTGGTCGGCGCTGCTCGACTTTGGGGGTTTCAACCCCGAGGCGGCGAACCGGGGGGCGTATGCAGGGTCGGTGCACGGCATCGCCTCCCGGGCCAAGTCCAAGCCCGAGCCCACCGCAACCCCCGCTGGGGGCCCCCCGCAGCCGCACCCCCCTGACCCCGCGGACGCCTTCGCCAAGGCCCTGGGGGCCATCTCCCCCGCCCTGGACCGCCAGGGCACGGTATGTTGATTGCGTTCTAGCGTTGATCTAGCGAACCGCTCTAGCGTTGATCTAGCCACCGCCGTACAGCCGCCGCTAGAAGGTCGCTAGAACGCCGCTAGAACACTTGCCTAGAACGCCGACAGAACGCACCTGCATTTTGTTTGTGTCTTCAAGTTGTCAGTGTGCAGAAGTGTGGAGCCGACCCCCGCGGGGTGCGCGTGGAGCGGCGCGATGGCGGAGGGCGGACGCGCCTCGTGGAGGTCACCGAGTAGAGCCGGATGATGGAGAGGAACCCCAATTTGGCCCTCTCGGTGCTGGAGGGTTTGGGGAGGTGGGAAGCGGGTAGGGTTGCGGAAGGCATGCACCCGCAGCGCAAGGGTTGGGGGAGGTTGCAGGACCGGGCGGGGGATGATAGCAGCAGCAGCAGCAGCAGCAGCAGCAGCAGAGGCACCAGCAGCAGGGGGAAGACACCCCCCCCCAAGGCGCCCAAACCGCCCCCCCAATGGCCCCCAAGAAAAGACCCCGCCACTTCGAGAGTAGCGACGAAGAGCCCCCCCCCCCCCAAGGGCAGCCCAGCAAGCCCAAGGCCAAGGCCAAGCCCTAGGCCAAGGGCAAGGGCAAAGCCACCCCCCCCCCAAACCCCAAGCCCCCCCCTTGCAAGAAAGGGGCCGGGACCCCTATGGGAATGTGCCGGGTGTGGGGGACACCCGGTATGTCCCTCGGGCGGAGGGGGACAATGGGGGGACCGTCAGCCAAGTGACAGTGTTGGGGGATTGGGATGAGGAGTTGGACCCGGGGGAGGGGTGGGTGGTGTCGTAGGGGTCCAATGGGGAGGGGGAGGGGGGGAAGAAGGGGAACAAGGGGAAGAAGAGGAAGCGGGAGAAAGAGGGGGGCACCTTCCGAGTGCCGGGAGAGCTCCTCTTCCGCACCCGGGAGGAAGCGGAGGCCCACCTCCGGGAGGCCTTGGGGGCCGGGGACGACGGGGACGACGGGGATGACGAGGGGGACGAGGGTGGTGACGAGGGGGAGGGGGGTGCCAAGGGGGGTGAGCTGGGGGGTGACAAGGGGGGTGAGAAGGAAGGGGACACGGGGGCTGAGAAGGGGGGTGCCGGGAGCAAGGAGGAGCCCCGGCAACCCCCCACCACGCAGAAGGGGTAACGTACGTGTCGCGACTCGCGAATGGGGGCCTAGGGGGGCAGGGGGCCTAATCGGGCTAACCGGGCTAATCGGGCTAACCCACCACCAAGTGACCCGGCGCCGGCCCCCCAAGTGACTATCCAAGTGACCTATGGGGTGCGGTGGGGGGGTAACCGGGCTAACCGGGCGGTGGGGGGGGGGGGGGGACCCGGCGCTCCGTGAGTCGGGTCCAGAATCGGGACCCTGTGATTGGCCACGGCTGGCCATGGTAGCCGGGGCAGCTTCTCTTTGAGGAGTGGCGGAGCATTCATATATATCGTTCTAGCGGCGTTCTAGCAAACCGTTCTAGCGGCTTTCTAGCGACGCTCGCTAGAACGCCGCTAGAACGAAAAAAATTGTGACTCTAAAATCACGTGAAGACAATGAAATTGTGGAAAAAAAAAGTATGGGCCCCCAAGTATGGATAGGGGGGTCTAGGTTAGACACCTCATCCCCCCCCCCCCTGCGGGGGGAGGGTAACCCCCTCTTTTCTTCGTTCTAGCCGCTCTAGCCGGTTCTAGGCTAGAACGAGATTGGGTACTCTAGCGTGTACCAAGGGTTGAAAGGCTGGTCCGGGCCCACATCCCTTGGGCCGCACCTCACGAAGTGGAGGTTGACACACGACCACACCCTGCAGGACCTCAAGGACGCCGTGAAACATGCTGTCGCGGAACACAAAGCGCCGGGGTCCAATAGGGTCACGGCGGCCCTCATCGCGGAGCTGCCAGAGGTAGTGCCGGTGCTCCCGGGACATGCTTACCGAGCCATCATCCTTGGCGCAGAAGTCCCGGAGTCGTGGCATGAGGCAATCATCTGGTTGATTCCCAAAGGCACGGCCACGGAGGACTTGGATGCATACAGGCCCATAGCGTTGGGGCAGCAAGACATGAGAATGCTTATGAACCCCCTCATGCGGAGGGTCACGGCAGTCCTGGCTCGTCACGGGATGGCTGTAGACTAGCAATTCGGGGCCATGCCGGGCTCTACGGCATCGGCCCCGGTGTTCCTAGCACAACGCAGACTGCAGCGGGGTCAAGAGGAGATTCTTGTCCTGGCCTTTGATGTTTCCAAGGCTTTCGACACCTCCCCACATGGGGGTCCTAGAGGAGCATATCAAGCTCTTCGATACCATCAATTGTGGCTCCACAGTGCGCATTGTCAAAGCGCACGGCCCCACCCCGAGCATGCGCCTCCATCGTGGCCTGCGCCAGGGCAGTGCGGAAAGTGCCGTGCTCTACCTCCTCCTCTTGGAGCCCCTCCTGCGGAGCCTTGCCCGCAAAGCCCAAGAAGATGCCGGCCACGCAATGCCGCCCGTGGTAGAGGCATATTGCAACAACCTCCTGTTGATAGCACACTCACTGCCGCAGTTCCTAGAGTATGCAGAGGCCATCACGCAGTACTTGGCGGACATGGGCATGTCCCGCAATGTTGGCAAGTGTGCGTACGCCACTACCACACGCATCCTCTGGATCATGGTGCAGCTAGACCCGAACAATGCGGTACCACCATGGGTCTGCCTGATGGCGAAGAGCACCGTACCGTACTTTGGCCTCTGGCAGGTTCCGAAAGGGGTGGCATCCATGAAGGAGAAGCATGTTCTCCGCGGCGAAACTCTCCTGGGCTGCCGCAAGAACACCCTGGGACCGGCGTCAGTGCCCCATGAGGTAATGGCAGCCGTGGTAGGCGGCATCGTGCAGTACACGGTGCCATACATGTCGCACATTGCGGAGGAAGTGGTGCGGTAGAAAGCTACCATCAAGACTGCAGCCTTGTAAATTGAACTGCCCACAGACCTATCCAATGTGGTGGTCCTGTCTGGCAAAGGGCTGAAGTTGGCGGATATTCGGATCCTGTGCCGTGACTGCGTGGTGCTGACTCTGGCTTAGTTCACGCATCACTACTCGGCTCCGATCAAAGGTGAACTCCAAGCCCTGCTCGACGACCTGCACACACAATATGGGGTGGGCTGACAGTTTATGGTTCCCTCACAGGCGTTTGCATCACATGCGGGAGACGCGTAGGTCGTACGAGTGCATAGGGCGATGGGAACGCCGAGCGTCAGTCTCCTCATGCCGTGACCACCGTACTCTTGCGTGCACGCCCATCTGCCGCAAGTGCCATGGGCCGGACGGTGATGGGCGACCCGGTCCTACACCTTCAGGGGTAGGGACGTCTATGTGCTGTTTGGGCCCCGCACGGAAGCGGCGGTGGCCTGACAGATGCAGCGAATGACCTCCTGTACGCGCGGCTTCCATGCCGTGAGCCTGGACACTCGGCCGTGCAGCTTTAGGAATGTCACGAAGACCATATGCACCTTCGAAATAAAAGAGTTGGGCCAACTATGCTGGACCACGTGTTGTTAACGGGCCTCCAAGCGGTATTCCAGTCCCGACTGCCCATACCCCCGACCCATCGTCTACTTCATCCGGTGCGGCACAAGAAGGCCGGCAAGCGCACGAGACAGTCCGCTGCGGGCGATGCATAGTGGTGGGGGGATGTAGGGACGACGGCTGGATTCCGGATTGCTCGGGCCGGTCCATGCCATTCGTCCCCCCGGCGGCCCTGATGTTCTTGTTGGGAGATGTCTTCGATTGGGCATCGGTAACAAGACGATCTAGCCTCTGTCCCCATTGTTACTCCACACGCCGGGGGGCGGCCTTGACCCTCCGCCTCTGTGGATTGTACACGGGGAGTTGGCATTCGACGGGGCGTGCAAAGGGGTATGGCGACTGGCAGAGTGGGCCATTGTATTACTAGTGCCAGCAAGCCCGGCCCGTGATGCCGATGCGAGCCCGGTCCGGAAGGTGGTCAGGTTAGACAATGTGCCACATGACCCGCACGTCGCTGTCATCTCGCTGCGCGAAGGTGGGGCAGTGGAGCAAGGAAACGTAGTGGTATACCAGCCGCATAGATCCATGACAATATAGGGGGCGGAGTGTACCACCGCGCTAAACGCCATGAAGTCCAAATGCGGATGCGGTGTACACTGGCGGCCGCATGGGGTGCATCAGCCAAATTTTGTCCTTTCCCCGGAGTTCACGGCTTCGAATGCAGCCTGACTAGGGAGAGCTGTCGTAAGCCCACATGCGGATGTGGCGTGGCTAGAGCCCCACAGGTACTACTAGGTGCCCGTGGCACCACCCTTGGTACACGCTAGAAGACCCAATCTCGTTCTAGCTTAGACGCCGCTAGGGTGGCTAGAACGAAAAAAGGTAGTGGTTGCCCCGACCAATGGGCATAGGGTCGCGGGGGAATGAAGGGTGCAAAGTGGACCCCTATTACCATACTGGGGGGTCCATACCTTGTTTTTCACAAAAACACATTTCCTGACCTGAAATTCAAAAAGTACAAAAAACCGTTCTACCGACGTTCTAGCGCCATTCTAGCCCCGCCCGGCTAGAGCGGCGCTAGAACTTCGCTAGAACGCTTCGCTAGAACAAGGCTAGAACAAAAACATGCACACACATTTGGCAAGCAAAAGACACCAATGTGGGAAGGGGGGGGGTTCCATGACACATAGACACATAGAAAGCATCACATTTGGTACATATCTAGTCATATGTGCACACACACACACACACACACACTCACTTTGACGTAGGCATGGGCACTGTGGGGCTCCCCTCCCTTCAAGCGTTGGTTGGGGGGGGGGGCGTCTTTGCTTTTGTCACACATTTTTCAGGGGGGGCTTGACAACTACCTTGGGGGGGGGGTTGAACTGAGGGGTCTAGGAGGGTGTTCTTTTCCTTGTTTCACAGGTGGTTTTTTATTGGATTTTATGATATTGGACTGACAAAGCGCAATTTCAACTTGCAGGTATTCCAAGCAATGCTGTGGAGTGTTGTGGTGTGTTGTGGTCTTGTAAGGTGTAAAGTGGTGTCATGTGCTGTGTGTATCTGCGGCTCACTTGGAAATGTGAAGTTGGGGCTCAGTTGGGCCTAAAAGGGCTCATTTGGGGCTAAGTGGTGTTTTTCAAGGGATTTTATGTGAAAACTTGTAGCTTTCGGGGGTGGGTTGGGGTTTTGGAATGTCCACAAAGGGATCCCAATCCCTAGTGCAAGTGGATTCGACTGGGGGGGGTTTCTTTTTTTCGACGGCTCAGTTGACTGAGCACCCCGACTGAGCCGTCACTGAGCCGTCACTAAGCCGGCTCACTTAGCTCTCACTTAGCTCTCACTTAGCTCTCACTGAGCGCGCCAAATGGTTCACTGAGCGCTCACTGAGAGCTAATTGGGGGCTCACTTCACCCTTTTCACACCAGCATTGGTCCGCAGTTCTCACCATGTCTTTTCTCCAAGAACTTGAGCGTGCATGCACACATACATACGTGCATACATGTACCCGTGGCGACAAACACACAAACACCCAAACACACACATTTCGTGAGGGACACAAATATCCAAACACATACACACACATACACCCATACACACGTCCACAGACACATGCACATGCAAAAATTGACAACCACATTCATTCTTGTGTGCAATTATCTTGCGTGTACATGAACACGTGGCCACATTGAACCATGTGAAGTGAAGGGCTAGGGACAGATGGTTACGGGGTTGGGGTTCGGGGATATGAACCTAACCGTTCGCGAGGGTGTTCCTTGTGGCCTCATGGCAATGGCACCCCCCCCCCCCACACACACACACACGGGCGCACGCGCCAAGAAGCACAAATAGGGCACAGAAATATTGCTCGCTTTTGTGAGGTTCATCATACAACCATCTTGACCTACACCATGACACAATCATTCCCCTCGCTCCTTATCCCCCCCCCGTCCCCTTTTGCCCTGCCTCATCCCCCCGCGTACCCCATGTGACACCCTTCTGTCATCTTGCCTGTCGCGTCCTCTCGCCCTGCCCTTGCCATGCCTTTCCTAGTTGTTGGCCATGGCATCGAGTGCATGATGGTGGCGGCAATGACGATGACCTTTGCAGGTATGTTGTGATGTTGCATGTGTTTGTGGGTGTGTGCTTGTGCCCATGCACATGTGCGCAAATGTGCATGGGTTGTTCCCTCTTGGTTTCTCTCATTTAGTGTGTTTGTATGTATGTTTGTGTGTGAGTCGGGGGGGGGCTTGCTTGGATCGATGCATGGGTGAAGGTGTACTCGTGCGTCACTGTGAGTGTGTGACTGCATCCTTTGATCTCTGGTTGCCTAGGTTTGTGTGTGTATGTGGATGGGTGAATGTGTGTACGCAAAGGTGTGTGTGTGTGTGTGCCAATGTGTGTGTGTGTGTGTGTTGCAGGTTTTGCAGCTATTGTTTTGGATGTTGTTGTTGGTTTTGGTGTTGTGTGGCATAGGCTTTGATTGTGTGCGCATAACATTGTGTTTTGGGCTGTAGATGCAGGTATGGTTGTGTTTGTGTTTGTGGTTGTGGCTGTGGTTCTGGGCTTGCGTGAGGTTGTTGCCATGGCCGCTGTGGTAGCTCTCATTGTTGGTGTGGTTATGTTAGTGGCCGTGGTTGCAGCTTTGGTTGTGGGTGTGGGCGTGGATGCGGGTGTGGGTGTGGGTGTGGGTGTGGGTGTGGGTGTGGGTGTGGGTGTGGGTGTGGCTGTGTTTCTGCAAGCTGTGTTGTGTGTGGATTTGGTTGTGGTTGTGTCAGTGTGTGTGGCCCTGGCTGTGGCGAAGGCTGCAGTTGCAGCTTTCACTATGGCTGCAGCTATTCTTTGGGTTCCGGCTGTAGCGTGGGGGGGGGGGGGGGGGGTTAAAGGACTGCAAAGAGGGGGGCTCAAAATACCATCCACCCCCTCAAAAAAATCGCACCAAATTTACGGTGACAGTGTACAGTGACAATGAACAATGACAGTGTACAGTGAGAGCATACAGTAAGCGTAGAGTGACAGTGTAGAGTGATAGTGTAGAGTCTTGGCCGTTGGGGCGGACGTACTGTGTGTGGAGATACATTCTATGAGACCTTGGGGAGTACAGTGTACAGAGTACAGTGTAAAGAGTACATTGTACAGTGTACAATGTACATTGTATAGTGACAATGTACAATGACAGTGTATAGTGACACTGTGCAGTGGCAATGTGCAGTGTGCAGTCACAGCTAACAGTGCCAGAATACAGTGTACCATGTACAGTGACAGTAGACAGTGACAGCATTTACCGTGTACATGGAAACACGGCATACTACATCCTGTGTAGTGCACACCACACAGTGTGCAGTGTGCAGTGTGGAGTACACAACGTGCAGGGTGCGTTGTGCAATACACAGTGTGCAGAGTGTATTACACTGTGTGCAGTGTGCATTGCAGTGTGCAGTGTGCAATCTATAACACACAGTGTTCAGTGTGCAGTGTGCAACACAGAGTATGCAGTGTGCACTGTGCAATACACAGTGTGCAGTGTGCAGTGTGCAATACATCGTGTGCAGTGTGCATTACAGCGTGCACTGTGTAATTTGTAACACACCGTGTGCAGTGTGCACTGTGCAATACACAGTGTGCAGTGTGCAATACTGCTTGCAGTGTGCAATTTGTAATGCACAGTGTGCAGTGTGCATGACACAGTGTGCAGTGTGCATTACAGTGTGCAGTGTGCAATACACAGCGTGCAGTGTGCAATACACAGTGTGCAGTGTGCGGTACACAGTGTGCAGTGCGCAGTGTACACTGCGCACTAGACGCTGTGTAATGCACACTGCACACTATGTATTGCACACTACACACTGCACACGGTGCACTGTGCAGTGGGCAGTGTGCCGCTGCACACTCGGTATTGCACACTTTACACGGTGCACTGTGCAGTGTGCAGTGTGCAATACACAGTGTGCAGTGTGCAATTTGTAACACAGAGTGTGCAGTGTGTAGTGTGCAATACACAGTATGCAGTGTGCAGTGTGCAATACACAGTGTGCAAAGGGCGGTGTGCAATACACAGTATGCAGTGATAGTGTACAGTGACAGTGAACCATGAGTGAGCCCTCACTGAGCGCCCACTGAGCCATTTGGCGTGCTCCGTAAGCGCTCATTGCGCCATTTGGCGCGCTCAGTGAGCGCTCAATGGGCGCGCGAAACGGCGCAGTGAGCGCTCAGTGAGCGCGCCAAATGGCTCAGTGAGCGCTCGGTTAGCGCTCACTCATGGTTCACTGTCGCTGTACACTATCACTGCACATTGTGTAATGCAGAGTGCCCACTGCACACTGTGTATTGCACGCTGCACACTGCATACTGTGTACTTCACTCTGCCCACTGCACACTGTGTGTTACAAATTGCACAATGCACACTGTAATGCACACTGCAAACTGTAATGCACACTACACACCCTGTAATGCGCACTGCACACTGTGTTTTGCACACTACACACTGCACAGTGCACCGTGTGCAGTGTGCAATACACAGTGTGCAGTGGCACACTGCACACTGCACAGTGCACCGTGTGCAGTGTGCGATGTGCAATACATAGTGTGCAGTGTGCATTACACAGCGTGTAGTACGCAGTATACACTGCGCACTGCACACTGTGTATTGCACACTGCACACTGTGTATTGCACACTGCACACTGTAATGCACACTGCACCCTGTGTCATGCACACTGCACATTGTGAATTACAAATTGCACACAGCAAGCAGTAATGCACACTGCACACTATGTATTGCACACTGCACACTGCACACGGTGTGTTACAAATTACACACTGCACACTGTAATGCACACTGCACACGGTGGATTGCACACTGCACACTGCACACTGTGTATTGCACAGTGCACCCTGCATACTCTGTATTGCACACTGCACACTGCAAACTGTGTGTTACAAATTGCACACTGCACACTGTAATGCACACTGCACACTGTAATGCACACCGCACACTATAATGCACACTGCACACTGCGTTTTGCACACTGCACACTGCACAGTGCACCGTGTGCAGTGTGCAATACCCAGTGTGCAATGGCACACTGCACACTGCACAGTGCACCGTGTGCAGTGTGCAGTGTGCAATACATAGTGTGCAGTGTGCATTACACAGCATGTAGTACGCAGTGTACACTGCGCACTGCATACTGTGTACTGCACACTGCACACAGTGTATTGCACACTGCATACTGTAATGCACACTGCACCCTGTGTCATGCACGCTGCACACTGTGCATTACAAATTGCACACTGCAAGCAGTAATGCACACTGCACACTGTGTATTGCACACTGCACACTGCACACGGTGTGTTACAAAATGGACACTGCACAATGTAATGCACACTGCACACGGTGTATTGCACACTGCACGTGCACACTGTGAATTGCACAGTGCACACCGCATACTGTGTATTGCACATTGCACACTGCACACTGTGTGTTAGAAATTGCACACTGCACACTGTAATGCACACTGCACACTGTGTAATACACTTTGCACACTGTGTATTGCACACTGCACACTGCACGCTTTGCATTGCACACTGCACACTGCACACTGTGTGGTGTGCACTACACAGGGTGTAGTATGCCGTGTGTAATGTAATCCACACTACACACTGTGTAATGCACAGTGCACACTGTGTCATGCACACTACACGCTGCACCCTGTGTATTGCACATTGGGCATTGCACAGTGCACCGTGTGCAGTGTGCAATACCCAGTGTGCATTACACAGGGTGCGGTGTGTGGTGTGCAATACACAGTGTGCAAGTGCATTGTAGTGTGCAGTGTGCAATTTGTAATGCATAGTGTGCAGTGTGCAGTGTGCAATACACAGTGTGCAGTGTGCAGTACACATTGTGCAGTGCGCATTGTACACTGCGCACTAAACACTGTGTAATGCACACTGCACACTGTGTCATGCGCACTGCACACCGTACAGTGCAAGTGTTCCGGCGCTCACTGTGCAGTGTGCAATACACAGTGTGCAGTGTGCATTACAGGGTGTGCAATGTGCATTACAGTGTGCAGTGTGCAATACATTGTGCAGTGTGCAATTTGTAACACACAGTGCGGTGTGCACTGTGCGATACACAATATGCAATTTGCAGTGTGCAATACACGGTGTGCAGTGGGCAGTGTGCAATGCACAGTGTGTAGTGGTAGTGTACAGTGATAGTGAACCATGAGTGAGCGCTCACTGAGCGCTCACTCAGCCATTTGGCGCGCTCACTGCGCCGTTTTGCGCGCTCACTGAGCGCGCCAAATGGCGCAATGAGCGCTCACTGAGCGTGCCAAATGGATCAGTGAGCGCTCAGTGAGGGCTCACTTATGGTTCACTGTCACTGTACACTGCCACTGTACACAGTCACTGTACACTGTCCATGTACACTGTAAATGCTGTCACTGTCTATTGTCACTGTACATGGTACATTGTATTCTGGCACTGTTAGCTGTCACTGCACACTGCACATTGCCACTGCACATTGTCACTATACACTGTCACTATACATTGTCACTGTACACTGTACACTGTACACTGTACTCTGTACGCTGTACTCCCCAAGGTCTCATAGAATGTATCCCCACACACAGTACGTCACAACGCCCAACACTCTACACTAGCACTCTACACTGTCACTCGACACTCACTGTATGCTCTCACTGTACCCTGTCATTGTACACTGCCACCGTACACTGTCATTGTAAACTTGGTGCGATTTTTTTTGGAGGGGGTGGATGGTATTTTGAGCCCCCCTCTTTGCAGTCCTTTAACCCGCCCCCCCCCCCCCCCCACAGCTACAGCCAGAACCCAAAGAACAGCTGCAGCCACAGTCAAAGTTGGAACTGCAGCCTTCGCCACGGCCAGGGCCACACACTCTGACACAACCACAACCAAATCTACACACAACACAGCTTGCAGAAACACACCCACACCCAAAGCCGCAACCTCAGCCACTAACATCACCACAGCCACAATGAGAGCTACCACAACGGCCATAGCAACAACCGCACGCAAACCCAAAACCACAGCCACAACCACAAACACAACCATACTTGCGTCCTCAGCCACAAACACAATGTTATGCGCACACAATCAAAGCCTATGCCACACAACACCAAAACCGACAATAGCATCCAAAACAACAGCTGCAACACACACACACACACACACACACCTGCGCGCACACACATTCACGAATCCGCATACACACACGAACCTAGGCAACCAGAAACCAAAGAATGCAGTCACACACTCACAAACTCTCACGCACAAAGACACCTTCACCCACGCATCGATCCAGGAACCCCCCCCTCCCACAGACACAAGCAGGCGTACAAATACACTAAATGAGAGAAACCAAGAACGAACAAGCCATCTACATTTGCGCACATGCGCATGGGCACAACTACACACGCATGCAAGCACGCACACCCACACCCACACACATAATAGCACAACATACCTGCAAAGGTCATCGTCCTTGCCGCCACCATCATGCATGTGATGCCACGGCCAAAAAAAAGGAAAGGCAAGACAAGGGGACGGGACATGCAAGAGAACAGAAGGGCTACGCACGAGGGAAGCGGGGGAACGCAGCATAGCAAAAGGGGATGGGAGGGGATAAGGAGGGAGGGGGATCAATATATCATGGTGTAGGTCAAGATGGTTGTATGATGAACCTCACAAAAGCGAGTCATGTCCTTTGTGCCCTACTTCTGTTTCATGGTGTGTGTGTGTGTGTGTATGGGGTGGGTGGGTGCCAATGTCATGAGGCAACAAGGAACACCCTCGCACATGGCTAGGTTCATATCCCCGAACCCCAACCCCGTAACCATCTCTCCCTAGCCCTTCACTTCACATGGTTCAATGTGGCCATGTGTTTATGTACACGCAAGATAATTGCACACAAGAATGAATGTGGTTGTCAATTTGTGCATGTGCATGTGTGTGGACGTGTGTATGGGTGTATGTGTGTGTATGTGTTTGGATATTTGTGTCCCTCACAAAATGTGTGTGTTTGGATGTTTATGCGTTTGTCGCCACAGGTACATGTATGCAAGTCTGTATGTGTGCATGCACGCTCAAGTTCTTGGAGAAAAGACATGGTGAGAACTGCGGACCGATGTTGCTGTGAAAAGGGTGAAGTGTGGGCCAGCAAGGGTGGGAAGAGAGGGCGGAAAGGGGGAGAAACTCCTGAGTGAGCCCTGAGTGAGCCCCTAATTAGCTCTTAGTGAGCACTCAGTGAGCGCTCAGTGAGCCATTTGGCGCGCTCAGTGAGAGCTAAGTGAGAGCTAAGCGACAACTAAGTAAGCCGGCTCGGTGACGGCTCAGTGACGGCTCAGTCGGGGCGCTTAGTGAACTGAGCCGTCGCCAAAAAAAGTATCCCCCCCTTTGAACCTTGACCAAGTGAGTATCTAAAACTTCTAAAAGCAGTAAATGCACATTACCTAGCATGCAAAAAGCACAACAAACAAGCACAAAGACATTGCAATGCACAACTGAGCCCCAAATGAGCCCCAACTTCACATTTCCACTTAGCCACCAGTGAGCCGCAGGTACATGGTGTGCTGTGGTGAGCTTTGCTCTGGTGTAGTGTGTGATCTGCTGTGGTGTGTCGTACTGTGCGGGGGGGTGGTGTGTTGTGGTCACATGACATGCCCTGTGGTGTGCTGTGTTGTCATGTGGTGCGGTCGGGTGTCATGTGGTGTGGTTTGGTGTCATGTCGTGTGGTGCGGTGTGGTGGGGTATCGTGCGATAGGGTTGCCTGTCTAGTTGGTTGAATGGTGTGTTGGTTGCTTGGCAAGTTGGGTTGTTTGGCAGCTGGGGTTATTTGTTGGGTGTTTGGCTGGTTGGGGCATGTTGTGTGGTGTTTGCACCCTGTGGTGTGTGGTGCTCTATGCCGATATATGCTCTGTGATGTCATGTTTGTGGGCACCCATGTAATTGCTGCCATTCCAAGGGAGGGAGGGGGGGTTGATAAGCATTTACTATTTCTGGTCTACCGGCGTTTTAGGGGCGTTCTAGCGGCGCTCTAGCGGCCGCTAGAGCGCACCTAGAACAGTTCCCGCGAACGCCGCCAGAACAAAAATAGTAATTGCTTATCAGCCCCCCCCCCTCCCTTGGAATGGCAGTAATTACATGGGTGCCCGCAGACATGACATCACAGAGCATATATCGGCATAGAGCACCACACACCACGGAGTGCAAACACCACACAGCATGCCCCAACCAGCCAAACACCCAACAAATAACCCAACCTGCCAAACAACCCAACCTGCCAAGCAACCTACACACCATTCAACCAACTAGACGAGCAAACCTATCGCACGATACCCCACCACACCACACAAGACCACACGGTTGTTTGAATAGAGTGTTGGTCGCTTGTTTGCTTTGGTGTGCAGCTACGTTGAGTTGTCTGGCAGCTTGGGTTATTTGATGGGTGTTTAGCCGTTTGGGGCATGTCGTGTGGTGTATGCACCCTGTGATGTGTGCTGTTGTATGCTCTGTGATGTCATGTCTGTGGGTACACATGTATTTCCTGCCATTCCAAGGGAGGGGGGGGGGGCTGGTAAGCATTTACTATTTTTGTTCTGGCGGCGTTCGCGGGAAGTGTTCTAGCGGCGTTCTAGCGCCGCTAGAACGACGCTAGAACAAAAATAGTAAATGCTTACCAGCCCCCCCCCCCCTCCCCCGGAATGGCAGTAATTACATGTGTACCCACGTACATGACATCACAGAGCATACAACAACATACGGCACCACAGACCACAGGGTGCAGACATCACACAGCATGCCCCAAACCGCTAAACACCAAACAAATAACCCAGGATGCCAAACAACCCAACCAGCCAAGCAACCAACACACCATTCAACCAACCACACCAACCACACAACATGAAAACACAGCACACCACAGTGCACGTCATGTGATCACAACACACTACCCCCTCACACAGTACAACACACCACACCCAATCACACACTACAGCAGACCGCAACGCAGCATAGCACACCACATCACATCACACCACATGACACCAGACCACACCACATGACACCGCAAAACACCACAGCGCACCTCATGTGACCACAACACAACACACCACGCCACTACGGAGCACAACACACCACAACAGACCACACACCACAACAGACTACAACACAGCACACCACACCACTTTACACCTTATGAGACAACAACACACCACAACACTGCACAGCATTGCATGGCATACCTGCAACTTGAAATTGCAGTTCGTCAGTCCAATATCATAAAAATCCAATAAAAAACCACCCGTGAAACAAAGAAAAGAACACCCTCCCAGACCCCTGAGTCCAGCCCCCCCCGCCAAGGTAGTTCTCAACCCCCCCAAAAAAACGTGTGACAAAAGAAAAGACGCCCCCCCCCCCCCAACCAACGCTTGAAGGAAGGGCAGCCCCAGAGTGCCCGTGCCTACGTCAAAATGTGTGCCTCCATGTGTGTGTGTGTGTGTGTGTGTGTGCGATAATTTTTTTTGTGTTCTACCCAGGCTATTATATCGTTCTACCATTGATCTATTTTAGGCCAGAACATCTAGGCTAGAGTGTTCTAGCCTAGAACGAGATAGGGTCTTGTAGCGTGTACCAAGGGCAAAGGTCACGTCGTCTAATGCCTCTCCCCAAGAAGACGGGGGCACCAACGTGGCCGTGGCGAGGCACGGCAGTCCCATGTGGACACTTGCCATTCGTGGCACGGTTCCCGGGGCCGAAATTATCGGGGCAGTCACTGACCTACTCCACACGCCTCCTTCAGGCCTCATGGTGCACGTTGTGGATGCTTCCATCATTGGAGCGCAACTGCAGAGCTCAGGAGGCCCTGTACCGCGGCATCGACGGGCCAACCTCCCACTTCATCAACCAGCAGATCTGAACTGGGTGGTGGAGGGGCTGCGCCGGGTGCCACGCAGGGTTGGAAGGCCCCATTATTGGGTTTTAGGGCACAGGTCGCACTTGGCAGCGGGCCCACTGATGGAGTTGGATCCCGCTGCGGCTCACGCAAAGGCCCCGCCAGTACACCTCATGTTCCCCAAGGAACACGCGACCCTCCTAGTGCCACATGAAGGTGGGGTGCTAGAACCTCATGTTTCCTCCACGCGGACCCTCCAGCAGGTCAACGCGGTGGTGTGGGACTCGCTGGCAGCGCTCAAAAGGGTCCACACACCATTGGCTGGTGCTTGTGAAGTTGTGCCCCTGGGAACGGTGCATCATCGCCCGACACATTGGGACTTGCTGCGGGCGAGAGACGGCCGTCTCCCCACCATGCAAGTCATGCGACGGTGGCGGCAAAAAATCACCCGCACGGTGATTCTTGCGCTTCTCTGCATCTTTTGTGCACGGCCCGAGGAAGACACGGGCCACTTGCGCATATTGTGCAAACGAGATGAGGCGGTTGCACGGCTACTATGTGCGAAGGTCGACGACTTCGCAGCGGACCTGCCTGTCGCAGATAGGGCCATGGAGTTCATGTCCTGCAACGAGCACGGATGCACGTGGATGGAGGCCTTAATTGTGGGAGTGGCCACGAGTGAACTCAAGCGGCTCTTCGCGGCGGTGGGGGCTGCCTCGTCCCGAGGCCCGGCGTAGGCTAAGTTGTACCTAGCGGACATGATCCAGATTGGGGAAGATGGCTACGCCCGGAGAACTCATCAACTCACCAAGATCATGCAGCTGCCGCCAAGAGATCGGAGGAAGGCTAGGTACGCATTCCTGCGCGGTGATACGCCCTTCTGTCCGCCGGTGGCAGGGTCAGGCAGCTGCTATGGTGGAACCCTGTCGATGGCCTCACAGCCGGCCTTCAGGCGGCCTTTCAGCGGGCGCCCCTGCATGCATTACTGGAGTCAGGGTCGTACATTACGCACAACGAGGCCATGTCCACGTTTCCCCAGTGGATGGCGGCAGCGGCACAGGCCTGTAGCAAGTGGATCGAATCTTGGGGAGCCCAAGACTTCGCCACAATCCGGGCGCGGTCCTGTAAAGTGTCCGCCCAGTCCTGGGCCACCATCTGCGGTACCATGGTGCGCAACCCGGATGGCCATGACGAACCCTGGCTCAAGGTGTTTGTAGGCCATCCTGCAATCGGGAGAATCATGGGCTAGCCCGGTGATGTACTGCCTGCTTTCCACCAGCTGTTGCGCTCCCTCCCGGTTCTGGCTAGGCCACCGTGTTCGGCATGGGGGAACCGTGGCTATATGACTTGCAGCTGCGGAGGGTTGTCCCGGTGGCGGAGGGGCAAAGGTGCATGGCGGTAGTGGTGGGATCCAAGCACCTTGCGCGGATCCACGGAGATGACGCACTTGGTCACGTCACGGCGGTCTTGCTGTCTCTGCCGGATGGGGATGACAATGCTTCAGCAGACACCTGTCACACCTTGGATACCTTAGACCTTGAGCTGGTGGTCGAGGCCCCATTTGGAGGGCAGCGGGTGGTGATCGCATCGGCTCAGAGCCCCTGTCAAGCAGGAGTAACCATCATCGGGGAGATAGTGAAGGACTATGGACGCAGGCTCCTGGCGGGGGGCAAACCGCGCCTCTGGGCAGTGCGATAGCCCCGGCTGCTCAAATACCTCTCGGGAGAGTTGGACGGACACCCGGTTCTCCTGCCGACATCAACATGGGACCAGGCGAAACAGAGCCTGCTTAGTAGTGCTACCGCTCGGGCCTTGGCGAGTGCAAGTCTCCGCTGCCACAAGGACTTATGGTCTCAACGCCGCAAAGGCGGCTGTGTCACCTCACCGTTGATACTTCCGGTAGTATGCAGCGGGCGCAGCACTACAGCGCCGGTATGGGTGCACCAGTGTGCCTCAACCCCGCTACGTGGGTCGCGCTGAGAGCGCGCCGGCAGGGGATGGCCCAAAGCCAACCGGGCACTACGGCACTCATGGTAACTGTCGTTGAGCGCGTGGAAGGCAATCCAGCGTGACTTACGAAATGTACAGGTGGATGGAGTGCACAACCCACATGACACGACTGGGGTGCTTCTGCTACCGTGGTGGGTTGCACTGGACGGCGAATCCTGGGTCCTATGGCTCTGGCATAGCATGGGGGATTTATAGGGGAATGGCTGGGTACGTGGATGATGCTGTGTGAGGAAGCGCAGCGGTGGGTGAAATGCCCGGTGGTGTCCGTCTGGTGGATGCAGAGGCGGAGATAGCATATGACATGTGGCCTCCTGCTGGCCTGTGCCTGCGGCAGCGGTGGACCTGATATGACGGCCATCGCAACGTGGCAGGTCATGCCGGCTTGATGGTCCATAGTACCGGCCCCGCACGCACGGCTCGAATGATGTATGGCTACGCCCGGGTGCCCCGGGTCTCCACATACAGTAGTGAGGTGTCATGGGTCGTCCCGACTAGGGTAATAAGGCCCAAACCATTGCAGGGTATTCCCATGGCACCGGGCTATCTACTGGTGACCTAGCTACGGCAGCCACGGGGGTTCACCTTCGGGTTACTCCGGGGGGTTAAGTGAATACATACATGTCCCCATGCCAGCGCTACTAGTGTTGGCCACGGGTTGCGAAGAGCAGCTCGATAGTTCCGGCTGCGCGTGGAGTCACCGCAGCCTGGATGGCCACATGGGATATGCAAAGGTGCTACAAGTCGATGATGAATGGCGATTGGAGAGAGACGTGGGTGTGGACGTCTGAGGCGGGCATTATGGATTGGATGGGTGTACGTGTATGCGGCCTGGCAGCGAGAGGATGCCGCTGTGGGGTTGCCCGTTGACCCCGGGAACAACTCAAGGAGGTATTGGGGCAGCCCACAGGCCCCGGAAGAAACTGCGTGGGGGTATAGGGGTGCCCCCTGACCCCAGGATCAACTCAAGGAGGTATTGGAGCCGCCCACGGGTCCCAGGAACAATTTAGCGGGGGTACCAAGGTGTCTCGTGACCCCAAACCTAACCCAGAGAGGTATCGGGGCCGCCCATGGGCCCCGGGAGAAAATCGGTGGGAGTACGGAGGTGTCCTCTGACCCCATGACCAACTCAAGGAGGTATAGGGCCGCCCACAAGTCCCATGAGCAATTCAATGGGAGTACTGGGGTGTCCCATGACCCCTCGAACGACTCATGGAGGTACTGGGGTGTCCCTCTTAACCGTGAAACAACTTAGAGGGCGTACTGGGGAATCCCCTGGCCACACAAGCAAACTAGAGGGACAATGCCTGCGGGCATGTACATAGCCTAACCATTTGACCGCTGCAGATGTAGCTAGCAGCACGGCGGCGGGGCCCATGGCGGTGGTGGGCGCACAGTGATGCACTCGCGGGTAATGGGCATATGCGACGCCCGGTGTCGCCGTGTGGCGCGGTGGCGGTGCAAGCGGGCGGTGGTACAACGCACCGGTAGTAGCAGCAGGCACAGTCTACGCGGTGATGGCGAGCCAGCAAGCCTATATAGGGGTAGAGTAACATGAGCGGCCCGAGATGTACCATTGTACACCATGGCTGTATCAGAGGTTGATGGGGTGAGGCACAGGCCCATGCTATAAGTAGGCATGACACGTCGTCGGTGGATGCCAAACCTGCGGCCTGGCCGCCGCAGTGGCGGAGATGGCATACCCACAGGAGCTGGCCAATCAGTGCAGGCAAGGGTCAAGGGTAGGCGTCACAGCAATGTATGTGGGCCAGATGAGGGGAACGTGGAATCACGGCCCGGGGCGAACCTTTGGTGGGTACCCCTACAAGGGTCGATAACCAAGCTACGTCGCCCACCAGCCCGAATCCAAGCTAGCGAACTTCACGGTTTGTGCCTCTCATGGTGCAGGGTGGCTGGCATCCCCCTTGTAGACCATCGTGTTATACTATAAGCGAGTATGTACAATTACCACGGGTCGGCTCGGGTCACTACCTTGAAGTGAGGGACACAATCCTATACATGTGGGGTCCAGAAGGGGTATACAATAGGCGCGGCTGCCGGCTATTGGTGGCAATGGAATATTACCGTGTGCAAATATACGATGATGTATCTCCGTTTGGGGATCCAAAAGACGTGCCCGGGGGGGCACAAAGTACTGTTGGCCTATACGATGCGGACAAGGGGGGGCAAAGGCTGAGGGCCAAGCTGGGCTGGAGCTCCCCACAAACCCTGGCTGCACGTCCGTGGACTTTTGCATGTGCGATACCGGTTGCAAAGTGCACCTGGGCCGAGGGGATGATGCGTCAAAGGACACCAGGGAAGGACACCACGACGGGGCCAGCACTTGTTTCGCCGCATGCATGCTGCTTTGTTTCTTGGTTGCTGCACTGCACCCAGAGGATGCGCCGTTGCTTTCTGCTTGTTTCTATGCTGCTGCGATGCGATGCGTTGCCCCATTTTCCCAGGCGATCCAACTTCCCAGCGCTCGTCGCCGTTGCTAATGCTAACGCTCTGCAGTTGCCACTGCCCCTGTGCCCCTAAAGCCTGGTTGGCCGGTATCCACGTTTCTTTGGGTCCTCCGTCATGCTGTGGGCCACCTCAAGCAGCCCTGGGACCCAAAAGATCGAGCAAGGCAGGGACCACCTGTCGGTGCGAGATGCCTGGTAACTCCAGTAGACGGCATCAGAAGTGGTTATGACTATGAGTAGGACTATGGGTATATCCCTAGAGACCCAAATTAAATCCAATATATTGAATTTTTGGCCAAAAATTATTGATTAAACCAAGGTATGCACTTTTTGCGGGGGGTTAGGGGCGTCGCTTGAGAAAATTTTCACCCCTATGGGGTGCCTTGTGTGTTTGTCCGCCATTTTACCCCTTGGTTTGGTGGGGGGGGGGGGGTCACTGGTCTTGACGTGTAAAAATATTAAAATGGCTCTCGGCTTTAAATTTTGACTTTAATTTTTGGTTTAAAATTTGTAAATCCTAAATATCATGCGTCGCCGGGGATTAAAAGTTAAACCAACAAGATTAAAACAAACTTTCCAAAAATGAAACGTCCCTACACAAGCACGGCAACAGATAGAACATACATATTCGCCTTCGCGGCTCGTGTGCTTGGCCATTCCGGCCATTGTTGCCGTGTTACACCTCTCGGGGGCCCATTTCCGGGTCCCATAGTGCTGGGGTAGCTTGGGTTGCGGTTGGGGGGTTAGGTGGGTTAGTGGGAGTATTTGGGTTGGGTTGAGGGTTTTCTTGGGGGTTAATCGGGGGGTTAGCCAGCTTCGTTGGGGGGGGGGGGTCTTACCCTTGCGCACCTTTTCGAGGTGCGCCTCCGCGGCTTCGTTCGTGCCGAAGATGGGGAGGCGCTCCACCTCATAGAGCTTGGAGTTGTTTGGGTATGTCACCCAAACAACCCCGCTCTTGCGGGTGTGAACACCGGTGACAGTGCCCACCTCTACCCCGCCCCCGTACAGTACGTGGGCGGGGGTTCCCACAAGGGGATCGGGGGGTGCCCCCCCCCTTCTCCCTCTTCACCCTCCTCCGCTTCTGTCCCACCCCCCTCCGCCTTCTTCTCTCGCCCCTTCTCTTTTGCGGCGGGGACGGCCTTTCACTTTGCAGGGGTTTCTTATTTGGGGGGGGGGGTAGTCCTCCCCGGAGGACGACGAAGAGGAAGTGGCGGGGTTGTCAGACTCGTCGTCCGAGTCCCACTCAAACCGCTTCCTCTTCTTTGTGGGGGGGGGGGCTTTGCTCCCCTTGCCTTTCTTGTGGGGGGGGAGGCTTAGGCTTGGACGGGGGGGGGGGGGCATTGGGGATGGTGGTGGTGCTTCTCCCCTCCCTTTCTTCTTTCACCTCCCTCGCCTCCCCACCTCCCATCCACTGCCAAAGCCCCGCATTCTCACACCCCAACCACCCTACCTCCCCCAAGTGTGCCCATTGACTGAGCTTGTAGGGCCTCGAGGGGCCCCACAGCTCCGAGCACTGGCGGCCGTGCTCTCACTCCTTCGAGGCATGGAGCACGGCCAACCCAAGTGCGGGGTCTTGGGCGAGGACCTTGTGGAGCCCCCACAACCGCCCACGCTCCACTCCCCGTCCTTGTCGCTCCACACGACACGGACGGGGCGAACATCGTCCCCGCAGACCACTATGTCCTTGACCTGCAACAAAACAGGCGGAGGCCTCGGTTCGGGGGACAAACTTAATTTTTTGGACAACTTTTTTAAACTTTTTCGTTTGATTTGTAATGTTAATTTTTAATTTTTGAAGCGCCGATCGAAAATTTAAATATTAAACCAAAGCTTTCAAACAAAGCGTCCGAAAAATTAAAGACACACAAAGACACGCATACACACACCCACCTTCTGAAATTCAGGGCACCCCAAGGCATGCAGCACCCGTATCGCCTGCCTAAAGCTCAAGGCCGGGCTTGGGACGCCCACGGGGCGTCCACTTTTGCAGTCATGAATTGACTGCAACACCTACAAAAGAGTATCTGCATTGATATCCGGGCATGACTTTTTCGTTTAAATTTTAGCTTCAATTTTCGTTCCGCTTAAATTTTAAGCAATTTTTCGCTTTTAAACGAGGAACTTTGAAACGAAGCGAGCCCCAATTCAATGCGACACAAAAGCGCCAAGTACCTGAAGGTTCTCGGCCCAAATCGTGGCCAAAGCAACCGTGTCTTTGTCGCCGCACACGGCCATCCCAATGACCCACAAGTAGGCGGGTGTGCGGCCTCGTTCGCTATGGTTGAGGAGCCGAATAGACAATTGGGTCGAACTCCCACCCGCGCATGGGTAGGCATCCCCGCGCACAATAACCTTGAGGGGCCGGTCCCAATCAATGGTGTCCACTAGTAGTGGACGCGATTGAATGTAGCGTGCCCATGAGTGCACGGGCCAACTGCGGCCACTAGCGGATTGGGTCGTCCACGTTCATAGGCGGCCGCAACTCTAGAAGCCTAGCCATATCCTTCCACGTGTCCAAGGAGGGTTGCCGCGCCGGCATGGGTCGCAAGAAAGTGTGGCCCGTAGCGGCCGTGTAGTCAATTCCTCATGTTATGAACTCGTTATGTTAGGTCATGAACTCGGAGATGTGGCTGAACCCCGTCTTTGTGACATTGAGGTCCATGAGGAGCCCAATAAACTCGGGCGCGGGACAAAGGGAGGAGGCGTATTGTTTCACCGCCTCCACTTGCTTAGTACGAATAAGGGAGGGGTAGCCAACGTCCGTGGCCTCGGACCATCGGGCCCGGAGCAAGGGAGATGAAGCAACCCACCCACCAACGAGTTGGGAGACCAAAGGGTCCCGCAAACTCTTGGCTCCAATCAAACGCACAAGCGTCATGCTAAGCTTGAGAACAGTGTCTCGAGGAAAAAGCATAACAAGTGCTATACAAGAGAAAAGGCGGTTTGGAGTGGGGTTGGCGTTCGACCCAAAGAAGAGGACTAAGGGTTGGGCACCCAACCCTTGGGCAATCCAACATCTCTACAAACCCATTGGGCAACATTCTACCACAAAAAAACCCCTCAAGACCCTGCATACGCATGCAATTAACGGCGCAAATATTTTAAAATAAAGAAAATACTAGGTATTATTGCTTAACATGTTAAAATATATCGGTTTAACATTTTAACACCTTTCAAAAATTAAAATTGAAAATTAAACATATTGGATTTAACGTGGGTCTGTAGGGGTGTAACAACGAGGGGAAGGCGTGTGAAACAGTTGGAAGTGCCGTTCCATGCTCGAATATTTTTTGTGTTGTCACGGTACGGTGTATGCTCCAGACCATTTCTGTGGCTTTCCAACGGCGGCATTGTGCCAACTAAGCAACAGATACCATCAGGCCCTGCATTATTGTGGTTGGAGAAATGGTGTTGAATTGGTCCGAGCAATCACACTCTCCTAACACCTCGCAATCGTAATCTGGTGAATCGGGGATCTAGGGTTGCAACCTTGTGATGTCAAGGACAAGGAATGATGCTTTATCTCTCCTACTAAATGACGGAGCAGACGTGTGAATGCACGTGCCGCGGCACCCAAACGAAAGCGTTGCACACGCAGTTCAACCATTACGGCAATGGGTCTCCATACAATGCAACCCTTCAAGAGGAATTTGGCTTTACCCTGCGAATATAACAGGGGGAGGAAGCAGGGGGGGTTTGTAAGCCATTGATTCTTAGGAATGATGTGGTGCAATGATTGTTGGATGTGCACTGCAGCATCTAGAGACCGTGAGTGGTATTTTTCGCTCACCAAAAGCTGTTGGGTCTAGTCCCACAGCCATTGGGGGCAAAAGGCAAAAAGCATGGTACCACCCTTGTCCGCCAGACGGACGGAGGCCACTGAGCAGACCTGGCGAGCAATATTCTCAACACGGTGACGCACTGAGGCCGTGCCATCCCTGTGGGTCACTTGTAGGGCCGCTGGCAGGGTGGGTGCAGGAGACCGGTGTTGAATGTGTAGTGTGCACGCTAATTGTGTGAGGCTATTGATGGCGTGCGCGCGGGACCGAAGCCCGGAGCATGGCAATGGATCCGTCGCTCGCACAGATGTGGTGTCGTGCAGTATGGTAACCGGAAGCATTCCATAGTGGTTGTCCACAACGGAGACGGTTCTTGCAGCACACCTGACAATTTTGGCGGGTGTTGCATTTGTCGTGTTTGTTGGTAGGTCGCTCAAGCGTGCGTCGGACGTTCAGTGGTGTCAATGCCACTACGCGGATTTGTGCCCGTATAGCTTTCCGTACCCAAGAGGATCGTTGACTGGCGTGTATCATGCGGTTCACGAGGAGTTGGATGGCTGAGCGTTGTGTTGGCGCCATGTACAGTATGGTGACATGTACCGGGCGCCGAAGTGGTACGCTGAGCTGTGATGCTATGTGTTCAATGCGGTGTTGAGTATGGGGGCTTGTGCATAGTCGCGGTTCGTCCGTGCAGTATGAGCCTAGCGTAGTGTGGTCTGCAGTCGTTTTGTGTGTTGTGCTGCCGTGTGTCCTGTTGTGCTAATGGCAGTGCAACGGTTGCATCATTCACGGCCGAGTGGTGTACAGTGTGCCTCCGGGATCTTTGTTTGTAACAAGCCAACTGTTCACCGTCTACTAGTTCAACAGGCACCAGTCCCGTGGAGATCTGTGGTATTGGGAAGTAGGTTGTGGAACGATGAGTCTTCTTAACCAGCTTGTGTGGTAGTGACATTTGTTCAAAACCGTTGCGTTGTTGCCAGAGTTGTGTTACCTGCGTAACATGCCAGTAGCTGAGAGTGCACTCCAATATAGATCAAGATGACAGGCGGCGTAACAAATGTGTGCCAATCATGTGTGTGCGTACCATTGCACGCACTAGGCGGATGAACGGGTGGGTTTCATACGGCAAATATTTCACGCCCTCTTGCACTAATTGGGCCCAACGACCCAGATATCTGGCGTCCAGTGCAAGACCCATACCTCTGGTGTGCATCTGAAGCAAGAATTGATGGTGTGGGTACGGGTACCAAAGGCGGGACGAGCTTTTGCGATGGTGCAAGAAATAGCAGCCGGAGAGCTGAAGTGACGATATGCTGTTAGCTGTCTCGGGTGATGCGTACAGGAACCAGTTGGTCGTTTGAAAGCGAGCAAATGCTACCGGTGGGGCATGAGGTGGAGGCAGGGGTGTTGCTGGGAGAATCGATCAAGGTGACGTGACCGTGGAGTGATATTCGGTGGATGTTTCGGGTACACAGATGAGGATGTGTGATGCCGGTGTAATAGGATCGTTCCACTGTGACCATGGCGCCGTGGATGTGTGGTAGGGTTCTTGGGCCAAGGCTGAGACTGTGGTGCACACATCGATGGCATTCAAAACAGTACACAAGTGCCGAGGACGTATGTGATTGTATGTCATAAGGGCGCGTGCAAGTGTGTACTTGTTGGTACAGTGGCGTGTTGTGTGTGTGGTGGTGTGATGTGATGCTCGTTAGGGTTTTAGGGTGGGCAAGTAGTGGCATGAGTGGGTGCATGTGTTGTGGGACAAACACAAACATTTTTATTTGGAAAGGTTCCATGCACGGGGGCCGCTGCCAGCGAATGTGTGAGCCCGAGGGGTGTGCGACAGTTTTCGGTGCTGTAGGGGGGGGGGTCCCCCCACCTTGGTTGACCCAAACCTTGGGGGTCAGGCGACGGGCTCCCCGGGGGGGGGGGGTCGGTGGGTAACCCAACCAACATACATACCTCAAAATGATCCCCATGACATGCATATGAATATGAATATGCACAAGTGGGGTAAAAAATTTTTAAAAAAAATTTGCCCATCAACTGAGGCTCCCATCACCCGAGGTCCGACGCGGAGGCTAGGTCGGGGTTCAAATCCGTTTTTGTGCTTTTCAGCCATTTTTGAATTCTCCGCAAAATTCTGAAGATTTTGAGAACAGACACATAGGGTCAAACAAAAAAATTTCCCCCTGCCATATGCCTGAAACAAAATCTCCGGCGCCCGTGGCGCACAAAAAACCCATTGTACTGTATAACCATTTTGGGGTCTGTTGAGGGGGGGGGACTTACCCTCCCCCCTTGGGGGTCGGGTCCTAACCAGGATCGGCCCCCGTGGTTCCATGTGATATTGTGACAATATAACGGATCGGGGGGCTGCAGGTTGGTTGATGGGATGATAATCAATTGCTATATTGAATGGCAGTCGTTGTGTGGCGAGTAGTATGTGTTCTGCCAGAGCAAGTGGTTGTCGCACGACTGATATGTCATAAAAAATCTCAATTCAGGACGGCTCCTCCTGAGGTCATTTGAAGACGATGACGATGAAGCACGACTCTTGAGCGCATGAGCGGAGAACATCAGGGGTGGAACGCAAGCGCCACGAAGAAGTGAGCAAAGACCGGAGTGCAGTGCACGGCGGGTGGTGTTTGCTGTGGAGAGGGTATCTAGCGTACCTTGCGTTTCTTCGGTGGCATGTGTTGAAACCGAATGTTGAAGGCGCAACATGTTATTATCATTCCTTTGTGTCACGAGAGCATCAAGTAGGTCGGTGTGCCGGGCTGCTGAGGCGTCTTCGGCTACCAGTGGTTCCAAATCTGCCCACCGGCAAAGGGATACACTTCCACTCGTGGGCCGTTTTGCAGACGGTGTGGTCCGTGGTGCACTGCACTCGGTGGTGGTATGTTTCCCGTTACGCGCGGTCGTGGCATATCTTCGTCAGAAGTTCCGGGTAATTCAGGGCTGGACTCACGGTTGTGGACGTCCTCATGGTTCGGAACCTCTGCACCTCAATCCAATTCTTTTTGAAGAAGCATTTCGAAATGTGGTTCGTTGGGAGGCCATTCATTGTCTGGAAATTGCTGAAATCGGTGTTTGTTTGGTTGCCAGTCACGGTCCACGAATTCTTGGAATGTGGTAGTGAATTGTTCTGCGCCACTGCGCCGGTGATTTTTGGTTTCGCATTGTCCTCGAGTGTCATCAGGGTGTTTACCTTGGGGTTCAACTGGGCAAGCTCGTTTTTGCAATCCCCAATGACTTTGTGGGGCGTTTGCAGGGCTTTGGCGTCATTTTGGAGTTGTTTTAAGGCTCCTTCGTGGCTCTCATGATCAGTCGCCAGCGCATAAATTTTGGCTGTGTGCTCAGTCCGGATGTGAGGTACTCATTGGAGGCACATTGTCATATCATGTCCAAAGATACCACAAAACCGGCAGCCGCGTGTCGTACCGCCATCGGGTGAAAAATTCACTTGAGGGTCGGTGGTACTGCATTTGGCTGTTGCATGGTCACTGTTACCGCATCGTAGACACCATAGGTAATTCGTGACCGGTGCTGCTGCTCGATTTTTCACTTTGGATTCATATTTGGGATAGGCCCTCATCCAGTGTTCAATGGATCCACAGATCAGACACGCACTTTGCTGTCTTCGCTCTTGTTGGAAGCGTCACTTGTCCCACCAATGAAGTTTACCACAGGTCCAGTAAAGATCGCGTGGAGGGCCGCGGCCACGTGGTTGGTTGTCTGCAGTGTCTCCAGGTGGTGCATCTTTTCGTAGAGGGCATTCGTACGCGCGATGACCCCCACGGTGGCAGTGAGAACAAATCAGTGGCCTGCTCAGCTTCCCAGGCATGGAGGTAAAGATTTGGTGGGGGGGCTAGCGAGAGATGGGAAGGCAAACTCAAATATGTCGACTGTAAAGATCAGCCAAACGGACGCTCCACTCAGGAGATATGCCAATGGCTTGAATTCCCCAAAAGAACGCTAGGCTATTGCACGGGTGCACAAGAGGCAGTCAGCACCAAGCGCAGAAAGAAATTTTGCTCGTCAGTGGCCTACAAGACCATAGGTACCATTCCGTCACAAGAATGAGACGTGAAGATGCCTGCGGGTAGTCCACTGTGCAGGCAAAGAGCGGTGGAGTTGCAGCGGTACGTCCCTGACCACCGCCATGCCACTGCCACCGGATCCAACTGTCAATTAACTACTGAGTTCGCTGATGGTAGGAAATACAGGTATCCCCCCCCCTCCCCACCCCCCGTATGACCCTCTGGGCAATGGTCTAGCGGAAAGCTTCTCCAAGTTGGGGTGTTTACTGGGGAACAGCCTGGTTCCCCTCCCTCATTTGTCCCAGATTTGTCTCCACTTCAACATCCCCAAACACCACCCTCACCCACCCAAGCACACACCAATGTCTGCACCCCAACCTACATCTCCCCACTTATCCACCCACATAGAAATTCTCATGGGTGTTGTACCATACTAGGAAGCTGCACAAACTGTGCGTGTGTGTGGGTGGGTGGGTGGGTGGGTGTGGGGGGGAAGCAATGCAAAACACGGCCAATGGGCTACCTGAATTCATCTCTAGCGATGGACTTGGAGAAGCAGACGGCATCAGCGGATACTGCACCTTGAGGAAAGAGCTAGGATGGAAAAATCCATCACAAAGGGCTCTGATGAACAGGACGTCCCCCGCAATAACCAGAAGTCTGAGGCTGGAATTTACTGTGGTGATGGCATGTGCTGCAGATGGTGCAGCAATTCTGTCGGCTTCTGAAGGGAGAGTGCGAATAACACTGTCTTTAACTGACAGTGTCCTGAGACTCAGGACGTCAGCCCTTCTCCCCAAAGGACTGAGCTTGTTCACCCTCCCTGAAAGAAGATGTTGCATGACCCGATTGGGCTTTTGTGCAATATCTTTATTTGGGACTGCCATCCACCTTTTATGTTTTCCTTTTCAAGCAACAAACACTTCTGCTGCATTGGTGCTGATAGTGCTGGGATGCAGGAGATTAAAATGAAGTGGATGATTGCAGAGCAGTGGATGTTGACACAGAAAATCACAATGAATAGCAGAGCTGGAAAATCCCTGATTGTTTCTCTGCTGGCCAAGTGCCCAAATGCAGTACATGGTGCTGCTTCAGGTCTCTGAGCCAAACAGCAGTACTCCTCAGCCCAATGCGGTGTGAGACATTGCATGAGACAAATTTCTGTTAACATGCAAGGTCATTGAATGGATGGATTGTAGATGGCTCTTAAAGCGCTTCCGAGCGCCTTTTGAATAGCTGTTGAACGTTTGTTTGATGCCTCTTGAATGGGGCTTTGAATGCCTCTGTAATAGCCTCTTCAACGGCTTTAGGACCTGTTGAATGGCTCTTCAACGCGTTGCGTTTGTCTTGGATGGCTCCCATGTGTTCAGTACCTTCACCTCCAAATGCTCAGAGTTGCGAGTATGGGCAGGGGTAGGCTTGGGCGGAGAGATATGGGCAGTGTAGGCGTAGACTTAGGTGCAGGGATAGGCATCGCTGTGCAGGGGGCTGGCAAAGGTGTGTGTGGCAGGTGTAGGGGTAAGGGGTGAGTGCAGGGATAGATGGTGGGTAGGATCGGGTAGGGGGTGGGGGTGGGTACAGGTAACATGGCAGAGCATACTGTTGTCTGTATGGTGCAGGACGTACTGCCACCGAACGGCGCCTTGTACTGCCTGGGAGAAGGCGTTGGGTGCTGATAATCGGTACTCCTCAATCCAAAAAGGTTCAGGCAACTGCACATCCAAAAGTGATCCGTTTCGTGGGAAAATGAGATGTGGGTCTACCACAGGTGCGCAGGGGAGCACTGTATAATTGACAATCTCATCCAACCCAAAAGCTCCAGACACGTGAACCCAACAATTGTGGCCCCCAGCGACAGAAGACCGGAATTGCACCTGCGAAAACAGCACAAATCAGGCCCTGGTGCGCCCTAAAATATCAATTCTACTGCGCCTCCAAACAATTCCGATTGAACTGCAGCCAGAAAAAATCCAAAAGCCTCCACCAGCCCATGTTGATGTGTGATGAGCCACCACAAGCCCCTTCATGCTGATGAGCCTCCTTGAGCAGCTCCTGCGTGTCTAATCAGACTCCAATGTCCCCAACATCAGCCCCAACATGTTTGTTGATTCCCCGCCAGCCCTGACATGTTTGATGAGCCACCACTAGCATGCTTCAACAATGGCTTCATCAGCCCCTACTTGTCTTTATGCTCCGTACCACTAATGCATGTCTTATGAGCCTCCATCAACCCTTCCGACAAGCAGAGCCTCATCAGACATATTGGAGGCTTTACCAAAGATACAAGGGCTGACGGCAGCTCTTACATAAACATGGCTAGTGGCAATTATTAACCATATCGAGGCTAATGGAGCTCAATAGATGTGCTTGGGTTGGTCATCAAGCATGGAGGCTCAAGAAGTAGGGGCCGATGGAAATACACAAGCCACGTTACCAGTGGTGGCGACTCATGAAGGTTGGGGCTGAGCCACCATGAGCCATTGCATGCCTGATGTGCCTCCACCATCGCTAGCACGTCTCATTAACTTTCACTAGCCCCAATATGTGTGATGAGCCTCTGCCAGCCCCAATATCACCCAACACATCAGAGGTGTGTGAAGCCCCCTTCATATTGGGGCCAGTGAGGCTTGTGGTGGGTAACGAGACATGGTTGAACAGAAATAGTTGTGAGCACTAATTGTAATCGCAGCTTGGTAAAATACTGTCTTTGTGACAGAAATTTTGGTGAGTATTAAGGGATTGAGTTTTCACCATAGCTTAGCAACTAGTGACCCCACAAAGTAAACACCCAGAAGAGCCAGTGTGTCATGGCACAATACAATGCAAAGTGGAAAGGCAAAAGATGAGGGATAAATACATCTTGGCCATGTTTGTTGACTTGCTAGAACCACACAGAAAGTTGACGAGCAAAGGACTAATTGCTTAGCTCCAATTGTATTTTTGCCTGGTGGTGTTTGGTAATTCAAGTGAAAACACACCAAATATCAATTCTAGCTCACCACAAGTGTTCACTTCGTGTGATTTTGTTCGTACGCACCCAAAATTTTTTATTCTTGGCCATGAAGATAGTGTTTGACTGCCAACACTTGATCAAGACCAATTTGCTATTTGGATACAAGATGATTTCATGTGTTTATGGACAAGGGGACAGGAATTCAGAAAATGGAAATTATCTTACTGGAAACATTTCAAGCCAAAGCCCTAAGCAGGGACATCATTGCACGCACTATTTGTAAAGAGGGTGCTGTAACATTGCTCACTGTCATCAAGTAATGCACTCGGCGTAGGGTGCTTCTCATGCAAGTTGTATAGTAAATGGTGGCTGTTGTGATGCCACCATGTAGCAAACATTGTGGATTTGCTACCATATCTAATGGGCGACGGCAACGGTAGTGGTAGTCACTCCCACCCTTGTCAATCATGTGTTTGCTTTGTGTTTTGTGTTTGATGTGGGATGGTAGGATTTTTGTCCATGCATGCGCTTTCAGTTAGGATACATCTGACTACTTGGAATTTGCCACCCCATGTGAGCTTGATGCGGAAGATCATAGTTATGTAAACCTTCCATGGGCTCACACAAGCACCCCACGAGCACGTACACCCCATAACATCAGCCCCGACATGGCAACGGAGGTACCATTGACCCAACATGTATGATAAGCCCCGACAAGCCCTAACATAAGGCCCAACATGTTTGATGAGCTGGGTGAGCCAACATGTGTGCTGAGCCCCCATTGGCTTGTTCGTGTGTGATGAGCTTCTAGTAGCCCCTATCCCAAGGTGCTTGATAGACCTCCACTCATTTAGAATTGCCCCACGAGTCTGTTGCACTGCTACAACCTCTCAAACGAGCGTTCATCATCCCCTACATATGCGTGCCATATTTGCGGTTCACCCAACAGCGAACTGTACAATTACACCTTTCTCTTCTGCATCTGCACCACAACGACTTCCACTTTGAGCGGAATTTTCTCAAGACGAGAAAATCAATTGCATTTTTGATTGATTGGTATCCACAAAAGCTTGCAGAATTTTCGGTTAGAAAGGGAAAAGCGGTTTCTTATCAGCACCACCAGACCTTTGAGCTCAAAGTACCAAACAACATGATGCCTAGTTGTGGAAGATGTCTTGAGTTTTGTCTTTGTACAGGGATGAGTGGATAATCAACGAGAAACTCGCACTGATAAGTGGTTTGGCCATTTTGTCAACTTTGGCAAACTACAAATGAGCACATAAAGAGGAGATTTTTTGCAAAGCAAACAAAAATGTTGGTCAATTGGGATTGAGGAATTTTTAGACGATTTTTTTTCCGTTTTACCCTGTTAATCTCAATGGGTTTGACTGTCCCAATGTGAAAACCGAATTCAATTTTGGTCACAGGCACTAACAGTAGTAATGTTTTGGATGTCTCATGCAGCCACATTTTCTGTTTTGCTTGGTCATGTTGGAGTTCACGTCTTTTGGATGTAGATACATAGCATCAGCTTGGGGCATCCTATACATGGCACAAATATCACTCGAACATACGTGAACCCTGAAACTCATTGCCAGCCTTGGACCAAAAAATTGGTGGGAATTATGACGGATAACTAGGCATTCAAAATGCACCTGGATTTTTGCGAACGCACACCCTCATGAATTGGCCTTCTAAATGCACATTGTGCACCAGGGGGACACAGGAGAAATGGGGGCAAATGCGCCGTTTGTTTGGTGCACCTAAATGATGCTGTGGCTAGCAGAGGCTCACCAGACATATTGGGCTGGTGGTGGGATCCCGCTTCACTCCCCCCCTTCCCGAACTGCCAATAAAATGGGATAATTGTGGGGAGATCCATCCAGTGTTTACCACCAGATAGCGTGCATAGTGGAGGAAATCTCAACAATTGTGTGCGGAACCAGAAGACTTCACCCTTCGCCTGCACGCCAACTATGCCCAGAGCAAACTTCCGGATGCACCCCCCCCCTCCCGCGAATCGCGCTATTGTCTGCGGCTCGAGCTAGTGCACAACCATGGCCTCCACACTGTCCCCACAATCTTGCGTCTTGGCATTCCAAAGGCTTCCCCAAGTCTTTCAGCAATTGTCCGCCCACCATTCTTCCTACATATCATGCACCTGCCTCTCCTCCACCCTCAATGATTTGTCTTGTCGCATGAAATGTCACCAGGACCAGGTGGGGGCAATAGGCAGTGCCCTTTTGAACAAATCCAATGCAGGTGGATTGACTCAAAATCTTTACACACAATCCACCATCAGGCATACTTGGCGAAGTAGTGGCAGTTGTTTGGGGGAACCCTTGCATTGTGTACCCAGTATGCCCGACTTTTAAGACATGCTTCCCAAGAAATCCCTAAAACGTCCCACAAGGAAAGCCTCCAAGGAACCCAGTTGTGTCCTCTTGTTCCCTACCATCCGTGAAGCTAAAGGAACATGCAACATTGACAACATAAGAAGCATGATGTGCATCACTTCTTCTTTGCCAAGCCAACCGCAGCACAGCTACTTTGGCCAATTACCGCGATTGATGTTATTGGTGGACGCCATGCCTTGTTCTGTGTGTGAATTTGCTGCGTTCCAATGCAGCTAAGAGGAGGCACACTTCTCTGTCGTCCTTTTGAGGTGTGTGCAGTGTATGGTTGGCCAATGAACCTGTGTGGGCGACAGGGCGGTCCCTAACAGAAAAAAAAAAGGTGTTCCTTTCCACAGTTTTCCCAAAAAAGCCCACGGGCACACCATGTGTTGGCAGTGGGCGGTTGGCGGTTGGCGGTTGGCAACTGGCGGATGGTGGCGATTGGTGGCGGTTGGCGGTGGTTGGTGGTTGGGGATTGGTGGTTGATAGCGGTTGGCAGTGGTTGGCGGTTGGTCGCCGCTGGCGGTTGGTGATGGTTTGGCGGTTGATGGTATCTTGGGGCAGTCCCTAAGGGCGGTTCTTAACAAAAAAAAACTAGTCCCGTAAGGACCCCCGTGGCGGGCGACCACATGACTACTCTGCTGTACTAGGGGTATAGACTACAAGTCCTTGCTTTGGCAACACAGCCAAATAGTTGCACTAAGGGCGCGCTGGCACACAAGGGCCCCCTTTCTTGATCTAAAAACCATCAGACAGACGAGCTGCCCGGATCCATTGCGTACTGCTCCACTCCACACCGTACACCCTCCTGATCTTCCCAAAGGCCCCAATCCAACGTGGTCCAGGCCGTCTCACCTCCATCCAGGTCCCCAAAGACCACCATACTATGGGGGAATCCTTGCACTGTGCGTGCACTGCGCGCTACTTTTAGACTGGATCCCCCCCGAAGTGCCCCCAGACACGCCCCTTCCAAATGGCCTTAAATTAGGCAACCCCTACTACCCTGTCCTTGGGGGTGCAAAGTAGCTCTTCAGAATCGTGGAAATCGCTGAAACTGGGTGAAAATGCAATATCCCAATGTGGAAGAAGCATCAAAACCTGCTGTCAAACAACAATGATACCCAGAGTATCACAAAGTATGGGTTTCTAGTACGGCCACACGACACGCAGTGCGACCCAAATAGTTGCACTGCGCGCGCACTGTGCGTAAGGCTTCCCGTATGTGCCACATTCTCCCTACCCGATCCCTGCCTCCTCCGAATCCTCATCTTCATCCCTTTTCTCCCCCAAATCCCAAAGAAGGGACTGTCTACACGCCCGCCACATCTTCCATTCAGCATGGAACACAGCAATACAAGCTCAACAGAGTGGGAGCTGAACCTCAAATCCTTTAGATACTCTTGTAAAATTGCACATTCCATTGATGCTGGTGTGCAACAACCGTCCACGGCAGCCACACAAAAGGCTCATCTGCAACAAAAAGATAAAATCGGGGCAAACAACTAGCAGGAGCAACAGTGGGCATGCACCAAAAGTGGTGTGCAGTAGGGCGGTGCATGTTGCAGCCAACGAAACCTCAATGAAGTGCCAGTGCCAGTAGGGGCAGGCACACGTGCAGGAGCAGAGGCATGTGACTGTGCCGAGACAGGGGTGTGATGTGAGGAGGCAGCGGCAGTGGCATGCACCGGGCAGAGGCAGGGCGAGGGCAGCTGCATGAACAACAATACACAGGCAGTGGGAGGAGGTGGTCTCCGCAACGGGAGTAGGGGGGAACACCAGTCGAGTTTGATGACTGTCAGAATCTGTACACACCTGAGCAGGCGCCATAGGTATACATACATGCGCATGTACTTGTCTGTGCAAAGAGCTCTCAGTGCAACGCTTCGTTCAAACGCGCCAAAGCCCCCAAACCTCCTCTCTGCACGCACAGTGTCTACAAATTGTGCATGGGCAAACAGAGAAGCTCAAAATTTTTTTGGAAATGGTCTTCATCCCTCGTCCCAAATAGTTACCCTTAATGTTTACAACATGTGCACAATCTCACATGTCTTCTGTGTCTACAAAATATGCACGTTGTACACGCGGCACGTACAAGTCTGCAGACCATACATGGGTAAAGCAGTACATGCACAGTGTCTTGTAAGCGTGCGCAATGTCTCCATGTGTGAATGTCTGCATGCATGTGCGGCATCTACAACGACCTTGCCAATCTATTTTACCAGATGCAAAATTGTTTCATCCACAGTGAGCCAAACTCCTGGCTCCGCATCCAACCCCTGGATGTGGCAGATTGCTCATCCATTGAGGGAACAAGACCAAGGAATTAAGCATGGGGGCCGTTTACAGATTTATAATGCGTATGTATGCATGTGTATATCACATGTGATACATGTGTGCAACATGTAAGCAGACATGTTGGCAGCATATAGGTATGTATGAGTACATAAGATACATTTATTTAGTACGTGCCTGTACGGGCATACACGAGGTGGACATGCTCACATGAACACATCTGGATTCTCAGGGGTACCATCTCAGCAAATGCATCGACAGGGCAGCCCAACCCTCAGCAATGTTCCACAAGGACGACCTGTGGCGTTTGCAGCGTCCCGTCGACTTGCACGGTCACGGCAATTCTAACCACGGCGCCTGATATAAGTGTAGTGCCATTGGGTATTGGACTATCGTCAGGGGCCGAAAATCTGATGGCCCGTGGCCATGCAAGCGCTGCGGCGGCGGAGGACAGGCACGGAGCTGAAGTGTACACTGGGCCATAGGGCCCCTGCACCGCATGGCCACAGGCTGGGGACTGCAGAAGCGCAACGACTGCTGTTGCCAGACAGGCTGGCACCCCCAGCGCAAGGCCTGCGTCTGCAGTCGCAGGGGATTCACAATCAGCAGTAGCAGTGGGCATGGACAGTAGCAGGGGCAGTGCATGTGGCCACAGTGCCACGTCATCCACAAGGGCCCTCAGGTGCCACTGGCGGTATGTGGGGCCCAGGCGTCGTGCAAATGCATCCCAACAGGCCCCGAGCAGCGTGAGGGAGTGGTTGTGGTGCGGGCCGGACATGCAGACCGTGTTTGCACTGACATAGGGTTGTGTGCCCGGCGAAGGTGAAGAGGAAGGGGAAGGGGATGGATTGTTGGATGTGCCGGGTGGCGTCCACCTGAGAATAGCGAGGGTCAGGGTGGGACAGGAAGAGGTCAGCAGTTTGAGGGAACACACAGTCTGGGTTCACCAAATGCAGCACTGTCGACTGTGGCCATAGGGCCGTTCCGATTACAGTATTCGCAGCGAGAAACAGAAACGAAAACGGAATGATAGCAAAGAGTTCCTTCTCCCGCACTGTGTATCTGCACTGCACTCTCCACCTCCATTATTGCTCATTTACAGCATATGCTGTGCAAACGCACCCCAAGCTCTGACCAGCGTACTCACGGTGGGGCCACGTCCTCGGGTTATGATGCAGTTGCCCCCCAAACTCAAATTGGCGCACACCCCTTGAAACTTTGGGGGTTGGCCATGCCACGGGAGGTTAGGGGGTGGGTGGGTGGTTTGGGTGGAGGGGCGAGGGGCGAAAGGGGGGGCTGGGGGGTGGGTGGAACAGGAGGGAGACCTGGGGGGTAGGGGCGCTGGGGAAATAATTTGGTCACCGGGGTCAAACACCTGCATGCCATAAATTCCCATAAATATTTAGGGTTTGGGTGAGTGAGCAGGTGCAACCAATCAGGTTTTATGCCCCCCTTTAGGTCTAGGATAGAGGCCCCCCTTTTGGCAGCAGCAGCGGGCAGTATGTGTAAGCTGGGCCTGATGGTCCGGCCGAAACTTTTGTGGATGATTCCTTGACATATCATGTTGCATCCCTCAAGCTTGAGCACAGACAACAGTGGGCGTCAGCTGCAGCCCTGCAATTGCAGGCAGCGGGTTCCCAAAACCGTCAAAAGTGGCTCGAAAAGGCCGCTTTTTCAACAATGAACGGACGTATGTGGTGGGGGGCACATGCTTTCAAACCCATCTGATGATAACAAGAAACTTTCTGGCACTCTTTGGCAGCTTTGAAATTTTTTTGACCCGACTAGCAGCCTCAGGCAACCCCACACCCACATATTGGTGAAGAAATTCCAATGTGTTGGCGAGGAACATTTTTACCCAAAACACTGCCTGTGGTTCACACTTAGACGAATAGCTTAGTGACAGGCCCCCACACATTTTCTTCTGGTTCTTTTGCCTTTAGACCCACCCACTGCTTGTGGAAATTTATGAAAAAACAATCCACCCCTGGTCTGTATGTCACAGATGGACTCTAGCTGCTCAAAGATGGGCAGTAGATCAATGGTCTACATCTAGGGTCCAAGCCCCCAAAAGCAGGGTCGCGGTTCAAATCTCACAGCATGCACTTTTACGGCCCACACTACTGCAGCCACCCCCAAACAAAAAACTGTTATACCATTGAAAACCAAGCCCTACAAAGCAACAAATAGACAACCATTGCAACTGGGAGACTGATGAGGGTGTTTTTTTTTCTTCAATTTGGCAGGGATCGAAAAAGACACATTCATTTCACTACAATACCACATGCTTTGACGACCTTGGTCACCCACCCGTGCCCATTGCACTGCCCTGGAGCACAATAGCACAACATGGATGTAATGCCCCACAACAGAGATAGTATTCCAATGCACCAAAATTTGTGTGTGGGCCCAATTGCTCATCCGCGCAGTGCTGTGGGTCAACTTACCAAAAGTGTGGGCCCTCACCCGTTGTAGGAAACCTCTGCTGCAGCAAAAACTGATGTGCAAAGAGACAAATCTCTCTTTATTGAAATAAATCGAAGTTTTGGTTTCACCCTCAGGAAAATCCAAGCTGCTTGTAAACCAAACAATTTCTCAATCAGATTCCCTGGATCCACGGCACTAGCAGTGATGGCACGTGAACGCGATGGAATGGTCTTCTCTTTCACTCGATGTGTTGAACCAGTTTCGGCCTTAACCAGGCCCTCATCAGCAACAAGCTGTACAAAACACACAAAATTGTAATAAATAGGGGAACACAGGGGCACCTTCGTAAGAGCAGCAAGAACATTCCATTGTGTCTCCAAGATTCTCCCACCTTTGGCCTACTGTGAGTGCCATGTATTGCTCAGAGCATTGCTCTAGTGCTAAAATATGACGATTAGGAATGTTGGCAGGCCTTTTGCGCATTACCAACATCCTTCAACACCACAGTCGCAAAGGGCAGGGTTTGGCATGCTATCATTTTTGTTGCACGTGCTAGAGTGGGTATACCATGGGTCACGCAAGGAGTGAAACTAACTTGACAAAACTAACTTGAAAATGATTTTATTGAAAGTTGTTCCGTGCCCACTTGGGCTGGTACCACAATACAAACAAAAGCAGGTCACCATTTGGGGGTGCATGGCACACCATGTGAACTGGCCCATAACAGGGTCTTGAAACATGGGCTCGTATCCTCGTACCCTCCAGTTCCCGCAGTTGGCCAAGGAACAGTCCGTCATGTGGTTTTAGACTGTTTTGAGTTGTTTCTAACCCATCTTGGCCGACTCAAACTCCCAAAAAAAGAGCGTGCAATGTGCAGTTTGCACAGTTGTCATCATGCAAATTGCACACTATGCAATGTGCAGTGCAGCGGTAAGAAATGCAACTTGTGTACAAAGAAAATTGTCCGCGCAAATAATTTCTTTTTTGCTGTAAGGTCATGTAACATTCTTTTCTGTATGTCTGTAAAACCAAATGCCCCCCTCCCCGTCCAGAAATTCCATGTCATAAAACCATCCCCTTTGCCTCAGAACCAAGCACACAAAACATGCGCTGCACCAGATTACTTGAAAAGGAAGTCTCCTAGCAAGAGGAAGTGCTAAAATTGACGCACACCACTTTGGGGATCCCAGGATGGCAGGGGCTATGTAGCCCATTTTGATTCCTCCCCACTTTGGGGACGCGAAGACGGTAGGGGTTGTGTAGCCTGAGTGCGCAAATTCAGGGTGCACTTTCCGAGGCCCGGGATAATGTTCCAAGCCAGCCCCACCCTGCTAAAGGGCACCTCCTGAGTGAAGCATTGAAGCCTTAGAGCCCAAGGGGCAACCTCCCATGGCCACTGCTACTATGGGGGAGGCCACACACTAGCAGGTGTTGAAGGCCAAGGACAATGCCGAAGCCACCCCAACCTCGACCAAGGCAAGGATGCCTCCTTTGAAGAGGGCATCGAAGCCTCACATGCCCAGGGCAAATGTGCCACAGCTACTCCCACCACAGAGGAGGACACCCGTCAGTTGATGTCCATCCTCGAATCGCAAAATTCCGGGTCCCCGAGGGGTATCCAAAGGACGCCCCGGGTTGCTTGGTACACAACCAAATGTTTATTGATGACTTGGCCAAGCGCATCAAAAAGCCCCTTTTTGATGACTGTTCACATGACACCAATCTTGGTGCGAAGCCTAAATCATCACACACAAATTCAGATTTACTCTGCAAGCATGCCTTCTGCACCTTCTTGTAGTGGGTGGAATTTTTGTAGCACAATCCCCTTCCATATTCCCCCCCCATATTTTAGCTCCACCTTCTCTTTAGGCCTGCCCCTCTTCTACGGTGCCAAAGAGGTGAAGGTATTATCATATTGGCCTAGTCCTTTTAATTGGTGGCCACACAGAGTATTTTGTGCTTTGGAATCAGTCCTATAGTTAGTCCTGGAGTTATAGTTGCTATGGGGTGCCGTACGGAACCGGCAAGTGTGTATAGTAATTGTAACCCCCCCCAAAACCCCCTAAAACCCGCGCAGGGGTTGTCGGTTCGGAATTTTTCTGGGGTCCACAAGGGGGGGGGGGGGGGATATTAGGGTTGGGTTGTCAAGATACCACGTGTGCTATTGTGTGTATCCCAGAATTCAGACGAAGCCAAGTGCATGAAGCAAGCCACCATTGGAGCATTTTCTAGCCAAGTGTGCACTACTGTGCACTACGCATTTTGCATACTGTCCACTCTGCGCACTGCAGTGCACCCCAAGTACTTCTTTGCACAGCCATCTGCACTTCCAGCACTCCACACATGCGTGTTGTAGGCCATGATTTTTTTCCGAGAGAATGCGTGTACAAAAAATTTCGTAAGGCGGGTATTTTTTTTTCTGGTGTCAACACGGGCACCAAAAAATTGTATTGGCAAGTACTGAAGAACCGGGTAATCATGTTTGCGGCAAAAAGATACACAACATATGATTTTTTTTGTACTTGCCATTACTGAAGAAAAAGAAATACTCGCCTCTATTGCAAAAAAAAGCAATGGTACTCGCTTTTACAGTAGGAAAAAAATACCCGTCCTTATGGTGAAAAATAATTACTTGCCTTTACAACAAAAAAATACCCTTTTACTGTACACCACAATTTCTGCACACTGCTCGTTGCTCATTTTGCAGAATGCGCATGCTTTGAATATTGCACACTGGGCACCATGCACACTGCACACTGCACATCTGGGGCACTGTGCACATCTGGGGCACTGTGCAGGGCATGCTCTCCACCAGCCATTCATCCTTGCAAAATGTGATAGACATGCATGCATCATGGGCATTGTAGCCATCATGTCACTCAGGCCCAAACCTGCCCTACCTCAGTGAAAATTGGTACTTGAGTGCGGCTGAAGGCCAGGAAGGCAGAGAGGGTGTTCGCGTACCTAGACGGAGGAGGTGACCCCCCCCCCCCCCCCCAACCCGGCCATGTGCATAGGCAGCACGCCTACCCACTACACAAATCTGAGTGCATGATGAACAGGTTCATCATGGGTATAATCTGTGCTCTACACCGATTGGCAGGCGACCAAGGAAGGGGTGGCACCACAAGCACCTGCTGATTGCGATTAGGCATGCACCGGCGTGGTGGTACCATGTGTGCCAACAACATTGCTTCAATTCAGGTGGTTATTTCTCTGTTCAGCAACAGTCGATTGTTTCCACGAAAGAATTCTTCTCCCAATTTCGGAGCTGGGTCACCTCTTCTCTTCTTTGCTTCAACTTGTGCAGCAAATTTGTGGCCAGGGATGGCCCTGGCTACGCCCAGGCCATGAGTAACTTCCACCGCAGACCGCAGAAACAGGGAACTGTGGAGCTGGGACTCTTACTGTAAAGTGGGGATTGCTGTGTATCAATGTGTCCCTGTGGACTCGAGGTACGCACTCCCAAAAGCCAAATGTCTGGGAGTCTGCTGCTGCCAGCAGTTGTGCCCAGGTGTCAAATGTGTTGGCAAGCTGAGCGACCGTTCCAGATACTATAAAGTCTCTTTCCACCTGCCCTTAACACATACCAGTGGGTGGAGATGATACGCCGATCCACCAAAAACATCAGCATGCGCTGCTTCCCGTCAGTCTGCAGTCCTAATTTGGTCCATGTCTCCAAAGGCAGCAAGAACTCTGCACTGCGGTACATTTCACCATCCAACGCTTTGAAGGAGAAATATGCCCATGTGGTATTTGAAGACAGAGTGAGTGGAGCATTGCGGGTTCCACCAATGATAAGCGACCAGATCCAGCCATCTCCAGAGGGATTGTAGCTGAAATGCAGAAGAGACATAAGGCACGTTGGGGGAGCCAGCAGGCAGTCGCCACATACCTGCCCCTTCTCTGCACTCTATGTTCTCAGGCGGGCGGTATGTGGGGGGGCTTCTAGCGATGGGGGCTCGGTCGGCCGGAGTGAAGAATGTAACTCGTGTACAAAAAAATCATCAAGTTGTGTATTTTTTTTGCGGTGAATGCGTGTAATTTTATTTTGTGGTGAGTCGTGTAAATTATAAAAAAAATTGAAAAAAATTTTTGCGGTAAACGCGTGTAATTATTTTTTTTCTTCAGTAAGCTGTGTTGATTATTAAAAAAAATTGGAAACTTGAAAGAAATGCAACTTTTGGAATACATGAGCAATATGTACAATTGTCGATTCCATACAGCACCCCATAGCGACCTTAATGATGGGACGCCGAGTCCAGAGTGCACCTAGTACCATGTGTGGCCACCAATTAGTTGGGACTCCGCCAATATAACATAGTATCACATGGTGTCATTGGCACTAGACACAAACTCGGGGGACAAAATCAGTAGTGGCCCACAAGTGGGCTGGCCGGCTACATAACCCCTGCCGCCTGGGGGATCCCCAACGCTTCAGAGCGGGGGACAAAATCAGCAGTGGCCCACAAGTGGGCACATTGGCTACATGCATGCATTTTCAGTAAAATGGTAATTTTTTTCTTTGCGGTAAGGCCGTGAAATTTTTTTGCTGCGGTAAACGCGTGTAAAATTGTGACATCGTATAATTTTTTGCGGTAAACGCGTGTACAAAAAAATTATTATGTCGCTGGACACTGGCATGCGCACGCAGCGCAAATTTGGGGTGGGAGGTTCGGTTGGCCGAATCCCACTCCTGGACATGCACGCGTACACACGTGCACGTTTGGCGCAAATTTGGGATGGAGGGGGGTAAAGAACAGGCACAACAACAGAAGACAACTGATTGCAATGTCCAATAGGGAAATTGGCCATGGTCCAGGGCCAAAAATAAACGTACGGAAACGCCGTGCAGTCTTACAGGGGGAGGAAAGGAACGGTACAGGACACCACCAGATTCAGGACGGCTGCATTTGGGCAGCAGGCGGGTCGTGATGCCACCAAGAAACACAAAAAATTGGGATGTTCTAACCATTTACGGAACCACCACAAAAGACTACTCACATGCAAATGCCGCGCCGGACCATTCCCTCCAACTACGGTACATAGTGCAGAGGCAGAGTTGAGGTGGGGATGGTGGGGGTGGAGGGCATCAATGGGCTGCAGGCTCCGCAGTGCCCCACACTTCCCGCGTGCCACAAATGCGATATGCCCGTCCCCCCCCCCAACACCCGACCCCCGGCAGCGAGGGCAGGGGCGCGGGTTCAGACGAGAGCCTCGTAGGGAGTCCACGGCGGGAAGGCTGGGTGCTCCAACACGTGCACCTCCAACTGATCCGCGGATCATTGGTGGGCATGCATATTGCAGTGCAATCCTCCGGGAGGATGGCGTGGCACGATTGTATGGATTGTATGTGTGCCCTACCCACTGCCATCGGCAGGCATCGTAGCATGTGAACTTCAGGGCCGACCCCATGTCTACACTTGTCGGCACTCGTGGAGACCTTCATCTTGACTGTCTGTACCGACCCCATGACGACGACGACGACGACGACGACGAGGATCCGTTGGATGACGGGCAGGAGCATTTGTACAAAGACAAGGACCAGAAAGCGTAAGACATCTGCGACCAGTGTTTGGACAACCCGGGCAAACGTGATGCGAGGTGACGTTGCGATGCCGAACACCGCACTGTCCGCCGCACTGCGTTGAGCGAAGGGGGGCAGACCTCAGGAGATTGAACACGTTTGCTGCAGGAGCGTTGTCCGCAAGGCCCTGGTCATCCGCATCCATCGGACCCCCTGGGGGGTCCCCCACCACCTCCGCCAGCGCCGGAGCGTCCACCCTCAGCCACAGAGCGGCGGTGAATGCGGGGGCGGCGCACAGCGCCAGGGGGTCTGGGAGGGTCTCCGCTGGGGCAACGGCCCATGCAGCTCCGGCGGTTAGCACCGCTGGACAAGACGATGCGCTGCGGTTCGTGGCCGGGCCCGTGAACACCGCAAAGCGCTGCGGGTGCGGGAGATTCGCCGGGACCAGCGCCGGGGGATATGTGCATGGCCCAAGGGCGTCTGAGCCGTCGGTGGAGTAGTGCCCGCGCGGCACCGACTGACACGCGGGGCCCACGCGGTACTCGCCGTCTCGGCAGCGGAAGCGGCACTCGGCCGCGGAGGTGTAGCCGCCCTCAGGCACTGCGGTGGGGCTCTGCCAATGGGCGGTGCGGGGCTTGAGGCAGACGTGCAGGAGGTTGTCCCCAGGGCAGTACTGGCCCATGGTCTGGCACGTGGCGCAGGTGTAGCGCCCGTGACGCGGCAGAAAGCGGTACTGGCCTAAGGACCGGGGCACAGCGGCCGGAAGAGCGACGCGGGGAAGTCACGGGGGAAGTGCATGGGACGGCCCGAGGGCCCCACGAGCGTGCGGAGCTCTGCCCAAAACGCTGTCCTCCCGCTGAGTCCGTGTCCGGCACAACCCAAAGTTATGGCATTGCACAGGCCGCACACTTCACCATCACGGCCCACTGAAATGGATATGAGGGGCTGCAGCAGAAGGGCTGGTCGATGGAACCCCGTCCGGGAGCCCCCCCCCCACCCATTTTGGGGGCTCTTTGGAGGCCCAGTACCCCCCCCCCTCCCTCTGCGCCGGAACCTGTAATGGTTGACCGCTTGACCACAGGATGGGGGCTGCACCGCAGTAAAGGGCACAACAAGCGCCGGTTGACCCGGGGCTGGTAGTTGCGCAAAAAGTGGAGGGGGGCATTCCGTGTGTGCGTTGGTTTGCGGGGGGGCCGAACACCCCCCCTGATGTCTGGGGGGGCCGGTCCTTCCGCTCGGACCGCTCTTGCGTTCCTCCAATTCATTTGTTGGGCGGCGGCGGTTGTCTGGACGTCATGAGGCTGAGGGAAAGGACCAAACACACCAGCGGAACAGTTGGGCAGTCGGGCGTTGGGATCACTGGCCGTGCACGTGGTGCAGGGATGGGGCTTGAGAGGGGCATCACCCCCGTCCGCCTCGGGCTGGGGCTGGGGCTGGGGCTGGGGCTGGGGCTCTGGAGGGACAGCACTGGCACTGCGCTCTACGTCCGTGAGAATGCGGCGGTGCCCAGGACTGCCGCTGATGTGGGCGTGGGGGGCGGGGGAGGCAGGGCCCTGTGACGGCAAAGGGCAGGCACTCAGGTCATGTTCAAATGATACGCGAACGGCGCCACAATGGCCGACCCATGGGGCGTTGGGGTGGCTACGGAGGGCGTGCGGGGGCGGGTGTTCAGGGCGGGTTGGCGTCCCTTGCAGGTCTTGGGGGGACCGTGGCGCCCCCCCCCCCTCCCTCCCAGCCCTAGACATTCACGGGGGACTGCCATCGGAAAAGGTTGCAATGAATACTCAGATGACCAGCGCCATCCCAATGTCTGGGGCACGTTCGGTGACGGGGAGCGGGCTCTGCCCGGGGGCGGCATGCGAGCACTTGTGGCAGCGCCCTTGTCCTGGCCCTTTTACGTGCATCTCTGTGGCACCGGGTCTGCAGCACCGGGAGGGGGGCAGGCCCTCACCTGCGTGGGGTGTCCTGATGTAGCCTGTTTAGGTCCTGCTGAGATATTGGGCCACGCAGCAACACCCACTCTCCCTCACGATGCATACACGCATGCTTCGTGTTGGGCATGGAGGACCGCAGCAATGCAAAAACAAATCGACCATTTCGAGCCAAGGTGGGTCCACAAGTAATAAGTCAGAGAATGGGTCGTGTCATACTGAAGGAGCAGCCACGTGTCCTGCGGCAATAAATGACACATGAAAATATACCCTGTGAATACTCATGTGTGCAGTTGTAGACCACAACTTTTTCGGTTGGAAGTAATTCCAACATAAAACAAGTAAAGGTACTGTTGTTTGGTGATGTCGGCACTGTGGATATTGCACTTGCGTGCCGATAAAGCACGTTTCAATTTGCATGAGGGATCAAACTGCTGCACCTTTTCGAACCTGGCTCCCGCAGGAATGGTTGGCGGGAGTGGGGAGTGCAAAGCTTGGTCGGGGTGTGGGGTTTGACAACGCAGTGCCATCCAAGACGCCCGAGACGAAATGCACAGTCGGAGCAAAATCACGGTGGCATAAGCGTCTTTCTGTGTGGGGATGACAGGGGGTGTACTGCATGACCACATGAGGAAAGAAGCCGGAGCCCCAAACCTTGTCGCACCCACCGATACTGCCACTCCGTAGAACCATCGTGGCTGTCCCACAGCCTGTAGAGACACATACCAGCCCCCAGATGGTCAGCTAAAAACCAGAGATTGGGTTGAACCTCGCAGCAAGTGAAAGGAGGGAGGAAGGGAGAGCATACAAGTAACCAGGACAATGGCACACACACTGACACACTGTGGGGGCTCCCTCTGCACCAAGCGGGCAAGTGGGCAAAATCAAATCAGTGCGAGATTTTTTGCCCCTCCAGTTGCCACTGTCCCATTCATTGGTGGCCCTAAACAAGTTTGAGTTCTGGTTGGTGTGATTCTTATTCCGCGAAACCCAGCAACTCTCCCAGGGGTACCGAGCCCGCCCCGGGCCCAACTTCCAACCTTCACATGCTCCGGGGTTGGCTGAAAATGGAGTTGCAGCTCTTGCAGGTATCTTTAGCTCATGTGGTCACGTTGGCATACCTGCCACCTATTTGTTAGATGGCGAATCTTTGATTTACTGCACGACTTTGTCAGCATTCATTGCGCTACCCCTTGCAATGCAGGCTCTGACTGGTGGCAATGAGGATGCAACCTGCAGCAAAGTGGACAGATTGAGAACACTGTTCATGGGGCCTTTCCAGTGGAAAGCCATTTGACTGCGTATACTTGAAGTACTGCGGCTCAGCACATGCAGTGGCCGTTGTACGAGGTAGCCAGACAAGTTGCCGAACATGGTATAGCCTACATGAAGCATACCCAAGCCATGCCAGTACTGGACAAGGGTCAGGGACAGGGTTGGTGAAGGCAGACCTCTTAGCAAAGGCTATTGCTGCGACAAGCTTATCACAAAAACATGCACACAGGCACACACACACACACACACACACAATGAGAACCGCAAAAACAAGAACAGAGCAAGAAAAGCGGTGAAAGAAAACTCCTCAGGGACAGCAGAGCTGTCCTAGACGTCTTTCGGTCTGTTGACAAATGCAGTAATGCAGTAATACACACACAAACACACACACACACACACACACACACACAAACACAGCAAAGCATGAATGCATGAGTGTATATGCGCATGCGCATGTATATGTACATGTGTACACACATGCACACGATTGCAAACAAATGGGAACAACGCATGGTCCAAATGTCAGATTCCTTGTTACTTGGAAAGTCAAACAAGATGAAGCATGTTCAACGCCAAAAGGCACCTTTCTGTAAGGGACAGGCGCACATCAGTTCTAGTACAAATCAACATCCCGAGAGGGAAACACCGGGCATTGTTTGCCACTCCAGCAGTGCACACTCTCTACTTTTATGGTGCAGGTCCGGAACGCCAATATCACAGGTTGTGTACAACAATCAGTGACCCAGGTGGCATAATGCAAACCCAGATCGGTTTGCAAAATGCGACGTGACATATACATGCATGTGACTATTGTGCCACACACCATTACCGGTGATGGATTCCTAATTAGTAGCCAGTCTCCCACCCACCAGTCCCACCAAAGAATGTGGTGACTACTGATTCAACTCAAGATACATCAACCGCCACATCCTGGTGAAGTGCAATCCTGCACCAAGAGTCTTAGAGAATTGAAATCTTCATTCGACACCACATACACCATCAACGGTCAGTTTTGGGGGCAGGCTTCAGGAGGAGTATGCCGTACCATTCCAATACATGTGGCATTTTAGAGGGCAGATAGTGTAGGACTTTAACGGTGCTTGGTATAGCATGCGAGGATGAGGCATATGCTTTAGTTACACCCCCGTGCACTTGAAGCCATGTTGCCGCATTGAGAATCTGCGAAAGCTAGGTGTTGCCCAAAGGAGGGTGCTTTTCGGGACTCCACTAGCAACAGCCAATGGGTGAGGAAAGTGTAGCTCGATTGTGAAAATAAGCGTAACTTGCTTTTCTTTTGCTGGCGTAAAGCGCGTTTTTGTTTCAACGGAAATTTTTTTTGGTGTAAGTCGCGTAAACTTTTTTTTTTAGCGTTAGTCGCGTATGGAGAAAAAAAACCCTTATTTCAACAAAAAAAAAAAGGCGGGGAAACACAAGAACCACCCAACAACCGCCGTTGCCACTGGAGGAGGTGAAGCATATAGCCCCCACGGACATTTTGCGTACCTGTGGCACGGGTTAAACAATAGAGCCGTGGCGTGAAGGGTGGTTTTTATACTCGTCGCCGGTAGATGGCGGAAATGATGTGGAGCACACCCATCAAATCACAACAGTCTTTGTGTCCGATGCCCTCGGCTCTGCACGCGGATTGTTGCTCCGCGCACAAGCGTCACGGATGTCCTTTGCAAGGAATTGTTCCAAGTCGTCAATAAATCGTTGGTCATTCACCAACCGACCCTTTGCGCCCTTTGGGTACACCTTGGGGACCTCGACACACTTCCCACGGATGAGCAAGTATGAACGTGCACCATCCCTTGTGGGGTGGTTAGAAGAGGAAGTGGACTGCGGGGTTTGTGGAGGGACCTTAACATTGCCCTTCACCGACTTCCCATCTAACGGCACGTCCTCGGAGTTGGAGGCTGGGGAGGCACGAGATTCTGCAACTGTTGGCTCTGAGGAGGAGGCAGCAATGTTGCCCTCGGGTTCCGAAAGAGGATCCTCTTCATCAAAAAAGGGGGGGGAAGTAGATGGGGGCAGGGCTGAGAGTTGGAGGCTGGGGCTGGAGGAGATTCTCCAGGCTTCCAGCAACTCACTTCCTCCTCCCACCCATTCTCCGGGATACTGCTGGGACTCAGACAGAGCGATCTGCATTGATGATGCACAGTGCTTCCTTGATGAATCCTTTCAGCAAAGGTGTCATCAACATCCTCGAGGCTTCCCCTATGGCCAGCCACCTTATCACAAAGATGCAATGATTCCCAGCCACATGACCAACTGCCGTAGTCCATGCCCGTGGCTCACCGACCTCATTGTGGCACAACTTATCGGGAAGCCACGCAAGAAGATCCTTGTCGCTCAATTAATCTCCCACAACAAGAAGCTTGGTTTCATCGACGGGTGTCCGACAGGTCCCCAACACTTCAAAGCGGGGGACAAAATCAGCAGTGAAAAGTTTTTTTGGTTTTTGGTAAATCACGGTTTTTTCAAAAAGCGTAATTCGCAATTTTTTTTGCAGTAGGTGGCGCATCAAAAAAAGTGTAGGTCACGAAACAAAAAAGGCGCAACTTGCTTTCTTTCTTTTTTTTTAAAAAAAAACGTAACTCGCTTATTTTGTTTTTGCAGTAGGTCGTGTATAAAAAAAAGTGTGGGCCGCGCAACAAAAAAAGCGGAACTCGCTTTTTTTTTGTAGTAGGTTGCGTATAAAAAAAACGTAACTTGCGTTTTCTGTTAAAAAAAACGCGTAAGTCGTGTAATTTTATTTTTAAGCATAGGTCGCGTCACAAAAAAAGCGTAAGTCGCGCGCCACACATTTTCAAGTTTTTTTCCCCACACTCGACTTATGCCCAAAAAATCAGCGACTTACGCCTGACAAGCCAACGGGTACCCTCGATATGCTGGATATGCTGCTTTTGGACTTATGAGGGGGGGGGGTCCCAACTTCAAGCGCCAGCTTGCTATTTGGGCTGCAGGCTCCGCGAATGCCGTGGCCACACACATGCACACAAAGGCATGCATGCGCAAAATGTAGATGCAACACACACTCACCATCTAGCACATGCTCACCATCTTTCTCCTTTGCACTTTACAAGTGCGGCAACTACTATTGTTGACGATAAGGGCAGTCAACGGACTAAATGGCGTTGCGTGCAGATAAAATAGCAACCTGCTTTGGCGGGACTCAAGCTGCTGAAGTGTTTGTGTTATTCATGTATGGGAGGATAGCACTTCAAGAGTGTGGCATGAGGTAGGAAGCTAGGAGGGATGTGTGGATATGTGGATCAGGGGCGTTCAAAATTGTTATCCAAGTCCAAGTACCTGAAAATGATAACCCAATCAATTTCTTTGGGGGCGTTTTCGCACAGCGCGCACACAGCGTGGGCACAGCGCGCGCACAGCGCCAATTATTATGGTGATTATCCAGGTAACAACCCTGAAAACCACCCACCTGCGGAATCATGCACAATCAATTCAAAACTCAAAAATTCAAACACCTGATGCTTGCCATGGGTCCCAGGGACCTAAATTCTGCCCCCTATAGCCCCGTCCACTGCAGCAGCCATTCAATGACGTCCTTTCAATCTTCTGAACTTACCGAACTCCCGGCGGTGGAGAACAGCCAACTTTTCGCACAGCGCGCGCGCAGCGCGTGCACAGCGCGTGGTACGCCCCCTTTGTTGTGACCCAATCTAATTTCTTCATTGTGAAATTTAGCATGAAAAGAAGCAACAATTTGTTTTAGTTTAAAACCCCGATATCAGAAAAGGCAGGGAAAAAAAAGGAATGGGTCAGGAGAATGATGAAAGATCAACATCGCAACACATTTGCACCCCTGCTGTTTATTGTGGCTGCAGAGGAGGACACATCACAGTTTTTCAAACATGCTTGTTGAGTGCACAACCACTGCCATACAAGGGTGTTCAAAGAGGGGAGGACATGAATGTCTGCACAATTCCTGCTGTACCAGGGGCCATAGCATTGGGTAAAAAGAGCTTTCCAATGGTTTTGATGTTGTTGAACTACAGTCGCAAAGATACTCAAACCATTTTACGCCTGTGGAGACACTACAAGAAATGTCATGTGTGAACTATGACTGCCGAAATGACAGCCAGCTGCACCACAGATGCACAGCCCCACCCACATTTGTCAGAACTGGCCACATGGCCACACAAGGATCCCCAGTAGGTTTACAGTGCTGCCTTGGCATGCTGAGCTTGGCAGCCTGCTTTTTCTGCAGTTTGCTGCACACTTGTAAACATGCAAATGACGACACTGGATTCTCTAAACAAAATGCGCCGGAAAACAAAGGAAAATATGCCCAACAAATGCCTTAGATTCAGATTAGGTTGGTGAAAAGCTCAAACGCTTAAGGATGGAGTATGCCGAAGCTATGATGGCTGATGATTATCTATGGAGTACCTTTGGATTATCGAAAGATTACGCCGAAAACTTCATGCTTACTGGAGGGTGCATAATGGACGCAGCACGACTGCAGAATTTCGGGAAGCGAATGTGTCCAGTTTACTCCAATCGTGGCCATTGCAAAGCAACAAGCACTCAACATCAAGCTATCTTTCTTGGCAGTGGGCATTCTTCATCTCTTCGCACCTAGGGGGCTGGGTTTTCTGCATACCTAACTTACGATGATCACAGAGGGGTTGAGGGAGACCCACATGCTGACAATAGACAAACAGACATCCACGCATACACACAAACAGGCAAATGCCCACACAGGCAAATGCCCAGGCACAAATACGAGCACACAGATACACATGCACCAGGTGCCATGCACTTCTTGTCAGGTGGCAAGCCTAGCAAAGACATGTGCATGGCACCCTGATACAGTCGACGCTGAGCCTTACACACAGATAGACACACACAACATGTCATTTGGGACCAAAAGCAACTGTACACAACATGACGCACGCCATCCTCCCCATGCAATACACATACAAGAATACAGCACACATGCAACCCCCGGCCTGGCAAACTGTGCTACGTACCTTGCGCCTCTTGCACTTCCTCAAAGTCCAGATCTGCGAGGGGCCAAATATCTTGCATCCCAACTTCCGCAGCATACACAAAAGGGACGGTCATAAGCACACAGCCGGTGAGGCCCCATGGCACCCCTGCGGCCAAGGGATCTGCCGCACCCTGGGCTTCGGGATCAAAATACTTGGAAAGACCAAGGATGTGCGCCCCAAGGGCTTTATAACACTTTCCAGCCGCCCCGAGAGGCCTTCTTTTCAGGGCTGAGAGTGCATGCGATAATGTCTTAAAGAACGCATTGCTGGCAGGGCGATGTAGGGTCTGCAAATAGATGCTGATGACGTTCTGAAGGTATTCCGTACCCACATGATCAGTGGATGTGGAGGGCAGATAGATCTGCACAGATGAGCCGTGGGTGAATAAGTGATTGCAGTAGAACAGGGAGGGAGATGCTTTGAAAGGCAGATCCCAATGCTGATAAGTACCTCACAGAATTTGCAGAGGTAGATGAAGGAGAAGCGGGAGAGAACCATAAAGGTCAAAGCAAAATGGTCTGGATAACACCTAGCAAGCTAGTGCAATCCTTAGGTTTTCAGAAAGCACCTTATGCGATGTCTGGTGTGCTTGGGTGTGTCTGTTGAAGGCATTGTTATGGCCACAGGCTCAGTACTCCATCTTGTGAGCAGTATCTCTGGCAGGGTATCACCCACCAAGGTTCACCAAGAGCCCTTGTGTCACTGTGTGTCACCACCACCATCGCTCCCAAGTGTGATAGCATATATGGAGGGTTGAGCTACCCCTTTTAGCAGCCAGTGTCAAGCCTTTGTGAGATGGGCAAGAGGCAGAACTCGGCCCTGATGGCGAACAACCCCAAAAGGGTTCAGCAGAAGCTGCACCAGCGGATCAAACAGTTCTGGCACAACTAGGATGCTCAAGGCTAAGTCGAGTTTGCTTGAGGGACAGCTGTGCCGTTGTACAAGCTTCATGAGGTCTTCGTTCAAGATGCAGGTACACCGGCGGTCTGGCCACCACATAATTGGGAACGCTTCCTGCGTGCCGCGGGCGCGCCGCAGGGAAAGGGGAATTAGCTTTAGTGTACACTGTCCAAGAAATATACATCGGAACAAAAAAAATTCCGGGCACGTTGATGTTTTGACACCATCGCTCCCCACAAAGTGAGAGACCACGGCCCCGGCTCAACATGCAAAGCGTGGTAGGGAATCCCACCCTTCTAGTGTGTTTAAGGAGGAGGGGCATTACTCCCTCGGTCAAAAGTAGCAGAGCCCCGATGCTACTCCTGACCCCATACCCGCTGAATCAGGCAACCTCATGGATACATGTGAGCCCTCTGCTGTGCCATGGTTGTGTGTAAGTGTGTAAGTGTGTATGAGTGTGTCTCGCGGCACTACGTGGTTGTGTTGCGCGCACATTGAAAACAAGCAAGAGTACCTATTTTTGGGATTTTGGATTTATTGAGTCACAACACACTTCACTACAAAATTTTTCAAAAGAAATATTGCGCGCAGTCTGGGATGCACAATGTGCAGCACCACGCATGTCCGACCCCCCCGCCATAGCACAACATCGGTCCCACCATTGCACTTTGTTGCCCGATCCCCTACATCATAGGGTGCCCAATCCTATGCTGTAGGCATTTCGAGTCTTTCGCGTTTCGGAAGTTGGTCAAAGGGAGCCCATCCCCAATGACATTCGTTTCGGTACGTTCCGCATTTCGCTTGTAATCGAGACTACTTGTCATCGGGTGAGTAGTTGGGTCCGGACGACAAAGAGTCCGGAGAGCATAAGGTCAAGCTCGACCCTGCATCGGAATCAGTGGTGGAGTCGGAGTCGGAGTCGGAGTCGGAGTTAGATGTGGACGAGTCGTCGTCAACGGTACAAGACTTCGTCCCAAACATCTCCTTTGGAAAATGACCCCATGGACCATACGACTTGTACTTGACGCTCCGCTTGTTGATGAAGTGTTGGATGTGAACCACAACATGGACCATCCAATGGAGTCGCAGGATGCTCTCCTCCCAATTCAGCCCCAACTTGGTGCACGCCTCCCGGAATACAGCCCAAGTGTACAATTGGGCAAACGGATGCTCACCATAGCCGCGAATGAAAGAGTGCCCATCGTTGTACTTGGCTTGCCATCTCCAGTGGTCCTTCTTCTTTGGCTTTGGCCACGGAATAATACCATGCCTTCTTCCGGGGAAACTGCCATCGAGTAGGATCACCTCACCCTTCTTGAGGTCTTTGAGCTGGGGCCCAAGTTCTTTCAATATGTGCGTGTCACTTCGCACACCGCAGACTAGCCCACCGACCCACCGATATTGACCCAACTGGTCAATCAACAACAACAGCATGTAGACCTCGTCCTCATACTTGGGTTGGAATAGCACATCCTTCATGGTGCCACTGGTGGACCCGCTAGGGAAGCAATCTCCAATGAGGGTCACAAGGTATGGGAACGGGGTTGAGTGATTGCGCTTGTTCAACCTCCCCTCGAAGTCTAACTCATTCACGTGCTGCAAGAAGTAGTCGAGGCAAACCCAAAACTCTTCCCACACAATGCGATCACATTCATCAGCATGGGTTTCCCAATTGGCGTTGTCGAAGCCGGGGGGTTGTGCTTCAAGATGTAGAGGAATCGGAAAGGGGCTTTCCGCTCCTCAAATGGGCTTCCCTTGTGCCCATACTTGAAGTAGAGCTCCTCGGCGGTGTGGGTGTCCATGCCAATTCGAGCAATCTGCCTGCGCCGCGCTTTACTCGCGCACAGCTTCTCCCACTCCTCCACACACTTCTCGTACTACCGTGCCCCTCGCAACTCTTTCACGGGATGCAATAGGGGGCCCTCAACGACGTCTTCTAGGGCATTAATGATGTTTTCGGAGATGCCCGTCGTTCTTGGCCGCCCAGGTGAATCTTTCTTGGCACGCTTTGAGGTGCTTAACGCTTGGTCCCCCTCCTTCTCCTTCTCCTTTGTCTTTTGTCTTCTCCTTCTCCTTTGTCTTCTCCTTCTCCTTGGTCTTCTCCTTCTCCTTTGGCTTCTCCTTCTCCTTGGTCTTCTCCTTCTCCTTTGTCTTCTCCTTCTCCTTGGTGTTCTTCTTCTTGTATGCTTCTGTGCTCCTCTTGCGGTTCTCCTTCTGCTGCTTTCGGCAGCGCTCCTCACGGATCTGGTGCACTTGGCTCAAAGCTGGAGCCATACGGGTGCCACCGGGCTTTGGGGTTCAGTATGGCCCGTCTCCTTTGTGCCGCTGGTACAGCGGGGAAATGCGCTCCGGTATGGCAGGGCCCTCTTGGCTTGAATCGTAAGTCACATCCTCGGAACGCCAGTAGTTGTAGTGACCAATGCAGATTTGGTCGGAGAAGCCTCGAGGGACACAACTAAACCGCGGGCAACTTGGTGGCTCTGCACTACCGGATGCCACTAACATGGCCTCAAACGCGGCCTTCTCGATGGTATTGCATTGGGCAACATGCAAGTCATCTTTGCGCGTGGGGAACTTGGGTAATTGTAGATGGGGCTTATGTGGACGGGTTTGTGTGCGCCTTCATTTGGGTGGGCGGCCCTTAAACGCTCCGCGCGGAGTGCACTACCGTTGACAGAGAGTGTCACCGACCTTTGGCTAGGGCGGACCAACCAAGAGTGTTTGGTAGCACATCTTCTCCGGCAAGGCCCCAATGGGTAATGAAGTGGTCCACAACTTTCTTCCATCCCACTGTGCCATTCTCGTTGCGCGCATTCTCATTGATCCACGCTACAGCTTCCCGTACTTGGTCCGGAGTTGGGGTGAAAGAGATGTTGCATGCTGCGGCCCTTTCCCAGAGTTGCTTTTGGCGCCACTCAGGCTGGTCGACGGAGTAGCCACTCATGTGTGTTGAAGAGTCCTACAGGGGGAAACCGGTATTCGAACAACAAGAAGGGGAGGGAAATCGTGAATTGTAAAAAGCGAGCATTCAGCCATCTCACAAACCATACCGTGCCTACTCCCGCCGCTCTGCGGTGAATGCTTTCCCGGGTGCGTACTCCCATTGCTCTGCAGGGACTGCATTGGTATTGGTTTGGGTTGGGGCACACACAGGTTTGGGTTTGGGCACGGCGATGGCGGGATGATTCAATTTGATTTTTGGCAAGGAGAACCTCCCCTTAACAAGCTTACCTAGAAAAACGCACAACAGCGTGACAGATGTGGTGTGGGAGTCCCTAACCCCAACTAAAGGGCCCACGCAACAAAGCGTGGATTGCGGGTCCCTAATCCCAACTCAAGGGGCCATGCAACAAAGCGTGGATTGCGAGACCCTAACCCGAACTCAAGGGGCCACGCAACAAAGCGTGGATTGCGGGTCCCTAATCCCAACTCAAGGGGCCACGCAACAAAGTGTGGATTGCGAGTCCCTAACCCCAACTCAAGGGGCCACGCAACAAAGCGTGGTTTGCGAGACCCTAACCGCAAGTCAAGGGGCCACGCAACAAAGCGTGGATAAAGAGTCCCTAACCCGAACTCAAGGGGCCATGCAACAAAGCGTGGGTTGCGAGTCCCTAACCCCAACTCAAGGGGCCACGCAACAAAGCGTGGATTGAGACTCCCTCACCCCAACTCAAGGGGCCATGCAACAAAGCGTGGATTGAGGATCCCTAACGCCAACTCAAAGGGCCACACAAAAAAGCGTGGATTGAGAGTCCCTAACCGCAACTCTAGGGGCCACGCAACAATGCGTGGATTGAGAGTCCCTAACCGCAACTCTAGGGGCCACGCAACAATGCGTGGATTGAGAGTCCCTAACCCGAACTCAAGGGGCCACGCAACAAAGCATGGATTGAGAATTCCTAACCCGAACTCAAGGGGCCACGCAATAAAGCGTACATTGAGAGTCCCAAACACAACTCAAGGGGCCACGGAACAAAGCGTGGATTGCCACTCCCTAACCACAACTCAAGGGGCCACGCAACAAAGCGTGGATTGCGAGTCCCTAACCCCAAGACAAGGGGCCACGCAACAAAGCGTGGATTGCAAGTCCCTAACCCCGACTCAAGGGGCCACGCAACAATGCGTGGATTAAGAGTCCCTAACGCGAACTCAAAGGGCCACACAAAAAAGCGTGGATTGAGAGTCCCTACCGCAACTCTAGGGGCCACGCAACAATGCGTTGATTGAGAGTCCCTAACCCCAACTCAAAGGGCCAGGCAACAAAGTGTGCATTGAGAGTCCCTAACCCCGACTCAAGCAGCCACGCAACGGAGCATTGATTGCAAATCCGTAACCCCAACTCAAGGGGCCACACAACAAAGCGTGGATTGCGAGACCTTAACCTTAACTCAAGGGGCCACGCAACAAAGCGTGGGTTGCGAGTCCCTAACCCCAAATCAAGGGGCCACGAAAGAATGTGTGGATTGAGAATTCCTAACCCGAACTCAAAGGGCCACGCAACAAAGCGTACATTGAGAGTCCCTAATCCCAACTTAAGGGGCCAAACAGCAAAGCGTGGATTTCCACTCCCTAACCACAACTCAAAGGGCCACGCAACAAAGCGTGGATAAAGAGTCCCTAACCCCAAGACAAGGGGCCACGCAACAAAGCATGGATTGCGAATCACTAACCCCAACTCAAGGGGCCACGCAACAAAGCGTGGATTGAGAGTCCCTAACCCCAATTTAAGGGGCCACACAACAAAGCGTGGATTGAGGATCCCCGACGCCAACTCAAAGGGCCACACAAAAAAGCGTGGATTGAGAGTCCCTAACCCCAACTCAAGGGGCCACGCAACAATGCGTGGATTGAGAGTCCCTAACCCGAACTCAAGGCGCCACGACGCAGTGTGTGGATTGAGAATTGCTAACCCGAACTCAAGGGGCCGGGCAAAAAAGCGTACATTGAGAGTCCCAAACACAACTCAAGGGGCCAGGCAACAAAGCGTGGATTGCCACTCCCTAACCACAACTTAGGGGGCCACGCAACAAAGCGTGGATTGCGAGTCCCTAACCCCAAGACAAGGGGCCACGCAACAAAGCGTGGATTGCAAGTCCCTAACCCCGACTCAAGGGGCCACGCAACAATGCGTGGATTGCGAGTCTGTAACCCGAACTCAAAGGGCCACACAAAAAAGCGTGGATTGAGAGTCCCTACCGCAACTCTAGGGGCCACGCAACAATGCGTGGATTGAGAGTCCCTAACCCCGACTCAAGGGGCCACGCAACAAAGCGTGGATTGCGAGTCCCTAACCCCAACCCAAGGGGCCACGCAACAAAGCGTGGATAAACAGTCCCTAACCACAACTCAAGGGGCCACGCAACAAAGCATGGATTGCGAGTCCCTAACCCCAACTCAAGGAGCCACACAACAAATCGTGGGTTGCGAGTCCCTAACCCCAACTCAAGGGGCCCTGCAACAAAGCGTGGTTTGCGAGTCCCTAACCACAACTCTAGGGGCCACACAACAAAGTGTGGATCGCAAATCCCTAACCCCAACACAAGGGGCCACGGAACAAAGCGTGGATTGCGAGTCCCTAACCCCAACTCAAGGGGCCACGCAACAAAGCGTGGATTGCGAGTCCCTAACCCCAAGACAAGGGGCCACGCAACAAAGCGTGGATTGCAAGTCCCTAACCCCGACTCAAGGGGCCACGCAACAATGCGTGGATTAAGAGTCCCTAACGCGAACTCAAAGGGCCACACAAAAAAGCGTGGATTGAGAGTCCCTACCGCAACTCTAGGGGCCACGCAACAATGCGTTGATTGAGAGTCCCTAACCCGAACTCAAAGGGCCAGGCGACAAAGTGTGCATTGAGAGTCCCTAACCCATAACCTAGCAGCCACGCAACGGAGCATTGATTGCAAATCCGTAACCCCAACACAAGGGGCCACACAACAAAGCGTGGATTGCGAGTCCCTTACCCCACCTCAAGGGGCCACACAACAAAGCGTGGATTGCGAGACCTTAACCCTAACTCAAGGGGCCACGCAACAAAGCGTGGGTTGCGAGTCCCTAACCCCAAATCAAGGGGCCACGAAACAATGTGTTGATTGAGAATTCCTAACCCGAACTCAAAGGGCCACGCAACAAAGCGTACATTGAGAGTCCCTAATCCCAACTTAAGGGGCCAGACAGCAAAGCGTTGATTGCCACTCCCTAACCACAACTCAAAGGGCCACGCAACAAAGCGTGGATAAAGAGTCCCTAACCCCAAGACAAGGGGCCGCGCAACAAAGCATGGATTGCGAATCACTAACCCCAATTTAAGGGGCCACACAACAAAGCGTGGATTGAGGATCCCCAACGCCAACTCAAAGGGCCACACAAAAAAGCGTGGATTGAGAGTCCCTAACCGCAACTCTAGGGGCCACGCAACAATGCGTGGATTGAGAGTCCCTAACCCGAACTCAAGGGGCCACGAAACAGTGTGTGGATTGAGAATTGCTAACCCGAACTCAAGGGGCCGGGCAAAAAAGCGTACATTGAGAGTCCCAAACACAACTCAAGGGGCCAGGCAGCAAAGCGTGGATTGCCACTCCCTAACCACAACTCACGGGGCCACGCAACGGAGCATGGATTGCAAATCCCTAACCCCAACTCCAGGGGCCACGCAACAAAGCGTGGGTTGCAAGTCCCTAACCCCGACTCAAGGGGCCACGCAACAATGCGTGGATTAAGAGTCCCTAACCCGAACTCAAAGGGCCACACAAAAAAGCGTGGATTGAGAGTCCCTACCGCAACTCTAGGGGCCACGCAACAATGCGTGGATTGAGAGTCCCTAACGCCGACTCAAGAGGGCCACACAACGAAGCGTGGATTGCGACCCCCTAACCCCAACCCAAGGGGCCACGCAACAAAGCGTGGATAAACAGTCCCTAACCACAACTCAAGGGGCCAGGCAACAAAGCATGGATTGCGAGTCCCTAACCCCAACTCAAGGAGCCACACAACAAAGCGTGGGTTGCGAGTCCCTAACCCCAACTCAAGGGGCCCTGCAATAAAGCGTGGTTTGCGAGTCCCTAACCACAACTCTAGGGGCCACACAACAAAGTGTGCATTGCAAATCCCTAACCCCAACACAAGGGGCCACGGAACAAAGCGTGGATTGCGAGTCCCTAACCCCAACTCAAGGGGCCACACAACAAAGCGTGGATTGCGAGACCTTAACCCCAACTCAAGGGGGCACGCAACAAAGCGTGGATTGCAAGTCCCTAACCGCAACTCTGGGGGCCACGCAACAATGCGTGGTTGGAGAGTCCCTAACCCCAACTCAAAGGGCCACGAAACAAAGTGTGGATTGAGAGTTCCTAAACGCAACTCAAGGGGCCACGCAACAAAGCGTGGATTGAGAGTCCCTAACCCCAACTCAAGGGGCAAGGCAACAAAGCGTGGATTGAGAGTCCCTAACCACAACTCAAGGGGCCACACAAGAAAGCGTGGAATGCGAGTCCCCAACCCAAAGACAAGCAGCCACGCAACAATGCATGGATTGCAAGTCCCTAACCGCACTCAAGGGGCCACGCAACAATGCGTGGATTGAGAGTCCCTGACGCCAACTCAAAAAACCACACAAAAACCGTGGATTGAGAGTCCCTAACCCCAACTCAAGGGGCCACGCAACAAAGCGTGGATTGCAAGTCCCTAACCCCAACTCAAGGGGCCAAGCAACAAAGCGTGGATTGAATGTCCCTCACCACAACTCAAGGGGCCACGCAACAAAGTGGCAATTGCGAGTCCCTAACCCCAAGTCAAGAGGCCACGCAACAAAGCGTGGATTGCAAGTCCCTAACCGCAACTCAAGGGGCCATGAAACAAAGCGTGGATTGCGTGTCCCTAACCCCAACTCAAGGGGCCACGCAACAATGCATGGATTGAGAGTCGCTAACACCAACTCAAAGGGCCACACAAAAAAGCTTGGAATGAGAGTCCCCAACCGCAATTGTAGGGGCCACGCAACAAAGTGTGGATTGAGAGTCCCTAACCCCTACTCAAAGGGCCAGGCAACAAAGTGTGGATTGAGGGCCCCTAACCCCAACTCAAGGGGCCAAACGAAAAAGCGTGGATTCAGAGTCCCTAACCCCACCTCTAGGGGCCAGGCAACGATGCGTGGATTGAGAGTCCCTAACCCCAACTCAAAGGGCCACGCAACAAAGCGAGGATTGCAAGTCCCTAACCCGACCTCAAGGGGCCAGGCAACAAAGCGTAGTTTGCCCGTCCCTACCCAAACAAAAAAGCGTGGATTCAGAGTCCCTAACCCCACCTCTAGGGGCCACACAACAAAGCGTGGATTGCGATTCCCTAACCCCAACTCAAGGGGCCACGCAACAACACATGCATTAAGAGTCCTTAACCCCAACTCAAGGGGCCACGCAACAAAGCGCGGATAAAGAGTCCCTAACCCCTACTCAAGGGGCCACACAACAAAGCGTGGATTGCGATTCCCTAACCCCAACTCAAGGGGCCACGCAACAATACATGCATTAAGAGTCCTTAACCCCAACTCAAGGGGCCACGCAACAAAGCGCGGATAAAGAGTCCCTCACCCCAACTCAAGGGGCCACGCAACAATGCATGGATTGCAAGTCCCTAACCGCAACTCAAGGGGCCATGCAACAATGCGTGCATTGAGAGTCCCTAACCGCAACTCAAGCGGCCATGCAACAAAGCGTGGATGGCGAGTCCCTAACCCCAACTTAAGGGGCCACGCAACAATGCATGGATTGAGAGTCCCTGACCCCAACTCAAAGGGCCACACAAAAAAGCGTGGATTGAGAGTCCCTAACCCCAACTCAAGGGGCCACGCAACAAAGCATGGATTGCGAGTCTCTAGCCCCAACGCAAGGAGCCACGCAACAAAGCGTGGGCAAAGAGTCCCTAACCCCAACTCAAAGGGCCACTCAACGAAGCGTGGATTGAGAGTCCCTAACCCCAACTCAAAGGGCCACGCAACAAAGCATGGATTGCAAGTCCCTAACCCCAACGCAAGGAGCCACGCAACAAAGCGTGGATAAAGAGTCCCTAACCCCAACTCAAAGGGCCACGCAACAAAGCGTGGATTGAGAGTCGCTAACCCCAACTCAAGGGGCCACGCAACAAAGCGTGGGTTGCGAGTCCCTAACCCCAACTCAAGGGGTTGCGCAACAAAGCGTGGATTGCAAGTCCCTAACCCCAACTCAAGGGGGCACGCAACAATGCATGGATTAAGAGTCCTTAACCCCAACTCAAGGGGCCAGGCAGCAAAGCGCGGATAAAGAGGCCCTCACCCCAACTCAAGGGGCCATGCAACAAAGCGAGGGTTGCCACTCCCTAACCCGAACTCAAGGGGCTAGGCAACAAAGCGTAGTTTGCCCGTCCCTAACCGCAATTCAAGGGGCCACACAACAAAGCGTGGATTGCAAGTCCTTAACCGCACTCAAGGGGCCACGCAACAATGCATGGATTGACAGTCCCTAACCTCAACTCAAAAAGCCACACAAAAAAGCGTGGATTGAGATCAAGGGGCCACGCAACGAAGCATGGATTGCGAGTCCCGAACCCCAACTCAAGGGGCCAGGCAACAAAGCGTGGATAAAGAGTCCCTAACCCCAATTCAAGGGGCCACACAACAATGCATGGATAAAGAGTCCCTAAGCCACTCTCAAGAGGCCACACAACAAATCGTGGGTTGCGAGTCCCTAACCATAACTCAAGGGGCCACACAACAAAGCGTGGATTGCGAGTCCCTAACCCCAAATCAAGGGGCCACGCAACGGAGCATGGATTGCAAATCCCTAACCCCAACTCCAGGGGCCACGCAACAAAGCGTTGGTTGCGAGTCCTTAACCCCAACTCAAGGGGCCACGCAACAATGCATGGATTGAGGATCCCTAACCCCAACTCAAAGGGCCACACAAAAAAGCGTGGATCAAGAGTCTCTAACCGCAACTCAAGGGGCCACGCAACAATGCATGGATTGAGAGTCGCTAACGCCAACTCAAAGGGCCACACAAAAAAGCGTGGATTGAGAGTCCCTAACCGCAACTGTAGGGGCCACGCAACAAAGTGTGGATTGAGAGTCCCTAACCCCTACTCAAAGGGCCAGGCAACAAAGTGTGGATTGAGGGCCCCTAACCCCAACTCAAGGGGCCACGCAACAAAGCATGGAGTGCGAGTCCCTAACCCCAACTCAAGGGGCTACGCAACAAAGCGTGGATAAAGAGTCCCTAACCCCAACTCAAAGGGCCTATCAACAACGCGTGGATTGCAAGTCCCTAACCCCAAATGAAGGAGCCACGCAACAAAGCGTGGGTTACGAGTCCCTAACCCCAACTCAAGGGGCCACGCAACAAAGCGTGGATTGCGAGTCCCTAACCGCAACTCAAGGGGCCATGCAACAAAGCGTGGTTGCGAGTGCCTAACCCCAACTCAAGGGGCCACGCAACAATGCGTGCATTGAGAGTCCCTAACCCCAACTCAAAGGGCCACTCAACAAAGTGTGGATTGCAAGTCCCTAACCGCAACTCAAGGGGCCATGCAACAAAGCGTGGATGGCGAGTCCCTAACCCCAACTTAAGGGGCCACGCAACAATGCATGGATTGAGAGTCCCTGACCCCAACTCAAAGGGCCACTCAAAAAAGCGTGGATTGAGAGTCCCTAACCCCAACTCAAGGGGCCACGCAACAAAGCGTGGGTTGCGAGTCCCTAACCCCAAGTTAAGGGGTTGCACAACAAAGCGTGGATTGCAAGTCCCTAACCACAACTCAAGGGGCCACGCAACAATGCATGGATTAAGAGTCCCCAACGCCAACTCAAGGGGCCAGGCAGCAAAGCGCGGATAAAGAGGCCCCCACCCCAACTCAAGGGGCCATGCAACAAAGCGTGGGTTGCTAGTCCCTAACCCGAACTCAAGGGGCTAGGCAACAAAGCGTAGTTTGCCCGTCCCTAACCGCAACTCAAGGGGCCACGCAACAAAGCGTGGATTGCGAGTCCCTAACCCCAACTCAAGGGGCCACGCAACAATGCATGGATTAAGAGTCCCTAACCCCAATTCAAGGGGCCACGCAACAATGCATGGATTGAGAGCCCCTAGCACCAACTCAAAGGGCCACGCAACAAAGTGTGGATTGAGAGTCCCTAACCCCGACTCAAGGGGCCACGCAACAAAGTGTGGATTGAGAGTCCCTAACCCCAACTCAAGGGGCCACGCAACAATGCATGGATTGCAAGTCCCTAACCCCAACTCAAGGGGCCACACAAAAAAGCGTGGATTGAGAGTCCCTAACCGAAAGTCTGAGGGCCAGGCAAAAAAGTGTGGATTGAGAGTCCCTAACCCGAACTCAAGGGGCCACGCAACAAAGCGTGGATTGCAGGTCCCTAACCCCACCTCAAGGGGCCACACAAAAAAGGGTGAATTGAGAGTCCCTAACCACAACTCAGAGGGCCATGCAAGAAAAGTGTGGATTGAGAGTCCCTAACCCAAACTGAAGGGGCCACGCAACAAAGCATGGATTGAGAAGCCCTAACCCCAACTCAAAGGGCCACTTAGCAAAGTGTGGATTGAGAGTCCCTAACCGCAACTCAAAGGGCCACGCAACAAAGAGTGGATTGAGAGTCCCTAACCCGAGCTCAAGGGGCCACACAACAAAGCGTGGATTGCAAGTCCCTATCCCCAAGTCAAGGGGCCACGCAACAAAGCGTGGATTGTGAGTCCCCAACCGCAACTCAAGGGGCCATGCAACAAAGCATGGGTTGCGAGTTCCTGACCCCAATTCAAGGGGCCACGCAACAGTGCATGGATTGAGAGTCCCTAACCGCAACTCTAGGGGCCACGCAACAATGCGTGGATTGAGAGTCCGTAACGCCAAATCAAAGGGCCAGGCAACAAAGTGTGGATTGAGAGTCCCTAACCCCAACTCAAAGGACGACTCAACAAAGTGTGGATTGCAAGTCCCTAACCCCGAATCAAGGGGCCGCGCAACAAAACGTGGATTGCGAGTCTCTAACCCCAACCCACAGGGCCACACAAAAACCGTGGCTTGAGAGTCCCTAACCGCAACTCTAGGGGCCACGCAACAAAGCGTGGATTGAGAGTCCCCAACCACAACTCAAGGGGCCAGGCAACAAAGCGTAGTTTGCCCGTCACTAACCCCAACTCAAGGGGCCACGCAACCATGCATGGATGAAGAGTTCCTAACCCCAACTCAAAGGGCCACACAACAAAGTGTGGATTGAGAGTCCCTAACCCCAACTCAAGGGGCCACGCAACAAAGCGCGGATAAACAGTCCCTAACGCCAACCCAAGGGGCCACTCAACAAAGCGTGGATTGCAAGTCCCTAACCCCAACTCAAGGGGCCACGCAACAATGCATGGATTGAGAGTTCCTAACGCCAACTCAAAGGGCCCAGCAACAATGCGTGGATTAAGGGTCCCTAACCGCAACTCTAGGGGACACCCAACAAAGCGTGGATTGAGAGTCCCTAACCCCAACTCAAGGGGCCAGGCAACAAAGGGTAGTTTGCCCGTCCCTAAACACAACTCATGGGGCCAGGCAACAAAGCGTAGTTTGCCCGTCCCTAACCACAACTCAAGGGCCAGGCAACAAAGCGTAGTTTGCCCGTTCCTAACCCCAACTCAAGGGGCCAGGCAACGAAGGGTAATTTGCCCGTCTCTAACCCCAACTCAAGGGGCCAGGCAACAAAGCGTAGTTTGCCCGTTCCTAACCCCAACTCAAGGGGCCAGGCAACAAAGGGTAATTTGCCCGTCCCTAGACCAAACCCAAGGGGCCACGCAACAATGCATGGATTAAGAGTTCCTAACCCCAACTCAAAGGGCCACGCAACAAAGTGTGGATTGAGAGTCCCTAACCGCAACTCAAGGGACCACGCAACAAAGCATGCATTGCAAGTCCCTAACCCCAACTCAAGGGGCCGCGGAACAAGGCGCCGATAAAGAGTCCCTCACCCGAACTCAAAGGGCCACGCAACAATGCATGGATTCAGAGTTCCTAACGTAAACTCAAAAGGCACCGCAACAATGCGTGGATTGAGGGTCCCTAACCGCAACTCAAAGGGCCACGCAACAAAGCGTGGATCGAGATTCCCTAACGCGAACTCAAGCGGCCACGCAACAAAGCGTGGGTTGCGAGTCCCTAACCCCAACTCAAGGTGCCGCGCAACAAAGCGTGGATTACAAGTCCCTAACCCCAACTCGAGGTGCCGCGCAACAAAGCGTGGATTGCAAATCCCTAACCCCAACTCAAGGGGCCACGCAACAATGCATGGATTAAGAGTCCCTAACCCCAACTCAAAGGGCCGAGCAACAAAGTGTGGATTGAGAGTCCCTAACCCCAACTCAAGGGACCACGCAACAAAGCATGCATTGCAAGTGCCTAACCCCAACTCAAGGGGCAACGCAACAAAGCGCGGATAAAGAGTCCCTAACCCGAACTCAAAGGGCCACGCAACAATGCATGGATTGAGAGTTCCTAACGCAAACTCAAAGGGCCACGCGACAATGCGTGGATGGAGGGTTCCTAACCGCAACTCAAAGGGCCACGCAAAAAAGCGTGGATTGAGAGTCCCTAACCTGAACTCAAGCGGCCACGCAACAAAGCGTGGGTTGCGAGTCCCTAACCCCAACTCAAGGTGCCGCGCAACAAAGCGTGGATTGCAAGTCCCTAACCCTAACTCAAGGGGCCACGCAACGCAGCATGGATTGCAAATCCAAAACCCTAACTCAAAGGGCCACACAAAAAAGCGTGGATTGAGAGTCCCTTGTTGCGTTGTTGCGTTATTCAAAGAAAAACAACAAAGTCACTACCATATGGCTTGCATACTGCTCTAGATCCAACGTGGCCGATTGCGAATTTCCTTCCATCTTGGACCGCCGAATCAACATCATACCTGCTCTCTCCTTCTTGTACGTTTCCGTTGTTTGTTCTATAATTCACATAGCGCACCGCCACCCCGACACACACGCAATAGTGGACAATGCGAGCCCGCTTGACCACCCGCTCGTACTTATGCATCTCTCTTCTACTCCCTTTCCCAAAGGCCACATCCCACGAACTATAGAATTTTTCCCAAAAGACACGTTGGGTACGGAAGACCCCGCAATTTTCACACCCGAGGCGACTCTATTTCAACTTCGTCTTTACATCCCCTCACGAGTAGTCGTTGAAATGCAAGGAAATACCGTTGAATGGGATATTACCGGCACACTTCCCCTCATGCTGATGCTAAATGGCCTCTCACCGGACGACACATCCACCGTCCTGAAAGACATGACCGTGCCCAAAATAACTAAGGAGTATTGGCCGGTGGTAGTCAACGCGTCTCCAGAAGGGTACCGCATTTTCGACTTCCATATCGCAATCCACACCCTCTCCTGCTTCTGCGATGAGCAAGAATCCCTTGCGGAGATGAATATCTCACTAGGCCTCCTCCACAAATCCGTGAAACCCAATTCCTTGGTAATAACGCACCAACCACGATACCAAAAGGGTGCTCCCAAAAAGAGGAAAATGGTATCCAATGAAGTGCGTGATGCCATAACCATGAATTCCACTCTGCTCAAAAAGTTTTCATTTTTAGTTTTGCTCAACAAATACGATGTTTTCGGCATGGTCCACGACCCCATCCTCATTCAGCCGGCAGTCCAAGAGATAGAAAACCTAGGCGACATGATCGTGGTGTCCGCCACAACGCAACAGCGCCTTATGGCCCGTGACATTGCACGGCGCGTGTCACCCCCTCACGTTCTTATTCGGTTTCCCCCCATATATGCCATCTCCGATGTACTGCGCTCGGCTGCCAACTTTGGCCCTGTAGAGACCCACCAAATGTTCCAACAAAGTGGCATGTTGCTGGTCAAGTACCAAGCATCCAGATCCGTAACCGCTATGTACGGTGCGACCTTGCCCGGCCCAGTGTACTTCACCTCAGGGACAACCGAGCATGACAGCCTACTCACTGTAGCTGAACGCCTCGAGCACTTGCGTCTCTCTGAGCTTCCCAACCCCATCCTCAATGCAGAAAACTTGGCAGTGGCCGGTAAAGGAGGTGGTCCCCCCGCGCTGGCCCTTCCTGACATCGGCATCAGCACGTCCAGGCCTATCTCGCAGGTGCCCTCCATCCTCCCCTCTGGAGGTTTGTCTCCTCGTGAGAGTGACGGCACTGTCATACGCAACACATTCGTCGGGAACTCGTGTCCCCATTGAGCGCCCCGTAACCCCCTCTCTTCGCTCTTCCGATCATGCCTACAATGATGGACAGCCTACGCCGATGCGTGACCGCCGTTGTCTACCGGTACCTCTGTCTGCCCTCCTTCACCCCACCAGTCCCCCCGTTTCCACGTACAATGCCCTGCGGACCGTCCTCTCCTGCTGCCGCCCCCCTGCACCGTGGACCCGTGCTACACAAGTTGTTCTTGAGGGTTTCACCACAGTGTACACCTTGCACCTCCTTCGAAAAAGGGCCGTTGTCATATCCCTTCTGCTCCACGTCGCCCGGGCCCTGCTACAGGCCCACCCCTCTCATGTCCAAGTCGCTCCAGAGAGTCAACTTGGGATAAGGTCAGGTCCAGCCACCAGAACGATGGTACCGTTGCCTGCTGCGACGCTCGTGAGTGTTGTAACGTCAGCGATGATTCCTCTGCGCATCATATTGTATCTGCAACGGGCTCTGCAACACCTGTACCTCCACCTAACGCTGTGTGCCTTGAGTCTGTGTGTCCTGACGTCCCCCCCCCCTTCTCTCAACACCAACCCCATCACCGCCTTCGTGCACCGTCTCCACACGGCCGAAGCCGCCAGGGTCAACAACTCAACCGCCGATCCAGCAGACGACCACTTCAGGTCTCACATCCGGAACGCACGCATCGCCCCATGGCACACAACCCACCATGCCCACCCACAACCGCCCCTTGCCCCCCGACCCCACCACAGCGCGCCCGCAGACATACCCCACACTCACATTCAGCTCACTCAATGTCGGAGGAGTGGAAATTACGCCTAACAAGCTGTGCCACCTTCTCCGTGGATATCAGCAGCTCCCGCATACTGTTTCCCTTCAGGAGTATAGGCCCAGCTCGCTGTCTGCTGCACGAGACCACGAGAGGGTTGCCCGCTATTGGGGATACCACCTTCTGATGAGCTCCCCCTCTTCCAAGGAGGGAGTTGCCCTGCTTGTACACACATCTGTACCACCGACCGCCCCTGCCATGAAAATACACGTCCCAGGCAGGCTGATCTCTGTGCAGCTCCCGCTGCCAAGTGACCCCCTCCTACCTGAAGTCCATGTATGCTCTTTCTACGGTCCCAACAGCTCCAAGGAGCGGCCTCGGTGTGAGAAGGCCCTTGCGCCTCTCCTGCAAACCTGCTCGAAAATTTTGGGAGACTATAATGCGGTCACGTTGCACACTGACACCACAGCTGTACAGCCTAACCTGTGGCCGTGGCTCATTGCACGTGAACGCTCTGGAGCCATCGTCGACCTGGTGAGGCCCCAATGTACATCCACACCCTACACCTGGGTGCGTCGCTACGGAGGCACCAAGAGCTACCTGGACCGTGCGTACGGCTCACGGCTCGTCACCTCTCTCTTCAGAGTATCTGGCGCAGCCGCCCCTGACTTTTCTTCCGTGCACGGCATACAAGACCAAAATCCAGTTTTGGTCCATACCCAGCCCTGGCCCCAACACCGACAGCCGGAACCACGCTGTGCCCTGTGGGACAGGAGGGACATATGCCACGATAAAAAGAAGGTTGCTGACCTCACTGAAAATATACCATACCCCAGGGACGCGTCATCTGTCGAAGCGACCTACGCTGCCCTGTCTGCATGCATGCTTGAGGCAATGCACGATACGAATTCTAAAAAAAAGGAACTGCCAAAAAAAGACATTGATGTCACCGACTGGTCTAACGTGGTTAGGCAGCTGGCCAAGCAGGCCAAACGACGGTCCAAGGTGTTTTACCGTAGAGTAAAACACACTCTCCTCACCCCTCCATCCCCCTCTACCCTTCCCAACCCCACAAGGAAGATTCAGCGCATCCTGCAGCGCAACAACCCTTGGTATGCGCGCGCACTCGCCTACATACCCAACTCACCGCGGTTATGCGACCCTGACCCCCCCACAGTTGAAGAACTACGCTCCCTCGCGCGTGCCCCCCGCCGCAAAGCCCCATGCCCGAACGGGGTGCCACCCTTTTTGTTAGCGTCGTTACCTGATCAAGTGTTTTCGGTCGTGCATCAATGTGTTTGTCTTTGCTACCTAGAGGGAACCCTCCCCACGCCCTGGCCGATTAGTGAAACTTTCTGTTTGTTCAAAGGTAAAGGGCAGTGGCAGGACCCTGACAGATGGAGACCCACCGCCATGAGCAACTCCATCTACCGCCTCCTCATGCGATGGGTTTACAAATCCTTATACCCCCTCCTCTCCCCCCTCATACACCGGAAACAATTTGGGGGAAAACAGGGAGTGTCAACAGCGCACGCCACACACACTTTCCTCAATACCTGGATGCCGTAGGACCCACAGAAGCCATCTTAGCCTTTGACGTGTACCATGCATTTGATAGTCCCCCGAAATACCTCATTTTCCACATCTTGGATAGAATGGGCACCCCGCTAAAGCTACTGCGCTTGATCTCCTTGGTGCTAGAGCTGGGTGCCACTTTTCTTCGAGGTGCTGAACATGAGGTCTTCAGGACCACGCACGGGGTCAAACAGGGATGTCCCATGTCCTGTTTCCTTTTTGTCGTCGTCTTCGAGGTCCCATTGCGGTTTTTGGAACATCACGGCCTGTGCTTCTCTGCCTTCGTCGATGACATCTCTTCTCCTTCCCCCCCCAAGTGCAGCCAGCGCAACGCCTCACTGGTCCAGGAAGCACTCAGCCTCATTGGGTGTCAAATCAATGTCATAAAGAGTGAAGTGCTGCTAATGGTCACACACACCCCACCTGTCCCTACCGTGCCCAAATACCGCCACCCTGTGTATGCTGTGCAGGCCTCGGATTCAATTTGGTCCACTGATGACGCCGATGCTCCGCATTGGGCTCATGTTTCTGAGCGACCATTCAAAGGTGTCTGGTATCTTATGCATTTAGGGCACCCTCTGTCGGCATCCCTTCGCTTGTCCCCGGCCGTATGCATCGTCACAGAGGAGCTCAAAGCTCAGCTCAGCGAACTCCACTCGCACCCCCTTCAGGCCCTCGACAGAGTCCTCGTGGTGAACACCCTCGTCCTCCCTAGGCTCCTTTACAGAACAGAATGCCTCCCCCTCTCTACTGCTAAACTACGACAGCTCACCTCCCTTCTACAGCGCTTTGTGCTCGGACGCTTTGTTCTGTGGCCCGTTGAGTTGGGGTTCGGGATTTGCAATCCATGCTGCGTAGCGTGGCCCCTTGAGTTGGGGTTAGGGACTCGCAAACCACGCTTTGTTGCGCGGCCCCTTGAGTTGGGGTTAGGGACTCGCAATCCATGCTGTGTTGCGTGGCCCCTTGTGTTGGTTTAGGGACTCGCAATCCACACTTTGTTGCCTGCCCCCTTGAGTTGGGGTTAGGGATCCTCAATCCACGCTTTGTTGCGTGGCCCTTTGAGTTGCGGTTAGGGACTCGCAACCCACGCTTTGTTGCGTGGCCCCTTGAGTTGGGGTTAAGGTCTCGCAATCCACGCTTTGTTGTGTGACCCCTTCAATTGGGGTTAGGGACTCGCAATCCATGCTTTGTTCCGTGGCCTCTTGAGTTGGGGTTAGGGACTCTCAATCCACACTTTGTTGCCTAGCCCTTTGAGTTGGGGTTAGGGACTCTCCATCCACGCATTGTTGCGTGGCATCTAGAGTTACGGTTAGGGACTCTCAATCCACGCTTTGTTGAGTGGCCCCTTGAGTTGGGGTTGGGGACTCTCCATCCACACTTTGTTGCCGGGCCCATTGAGTTGGGGTTAGGGTTTGTGTGCCCCTTTCCGTTGGCGTTAGGGACTCTCAATCCATACATTGTTGCGTGGCCGCTGAGTTGTGGTTAGGGACTTGCAATCCACGCTTTGTTGCGTGGCTCCCTGAGTGCGGTTAGGGACCCGTGCTTTGTTCCCTGTCCCTTGAGTTGGGGTTAGGCACTCTCAATCCATGCTTTGTTGCGTGGCCCCTTGACTTGGGGTTAGAAACTCGAAGGCCACGCTTTGTTGCGTGGCCCCTTGAGTTCGGGTTAGGGACTCTCAATCCACGCATCGTTGCGTGGCCCCTTGAGTTGGCGTTGGGGACTCGCAACCCACGCTTTGTTGCGTGGCCCCTTGAAATGGGGTTAGGGACTTGCATTCCATGCTTTGTTCAGTGGCCCCTTGAGTTAGGGTTAGGGACGCTCAATCCACACTTTGTTGCCTGGCCCTTTGAGTTTTGGTCACGGCCTCTCAATCCACGCATTGCTGCGTGGCCCCTTGAGTTGGGGGTAGGGACTCTCAATCCATGCATTTTTGCGTGGCCCCTTCAGTTGGGGTTAGGGACGGGCAATCTACACTTTGTTGCCTGGCCCCTTGAGGTTAGGGACTCTCAATCCAACCTTTGTTGTGTGGCCCTTTGAGTTACGGTTAGGACCTCTCAATCCACGCATTGTTGCGTGGCACCTGGAGTTCGGGTCAGGGACTCTTTATCCACGCTTTGTTGCGTGGCCCCTTGAGTTGGGGTTAGGGACTCTCAATCCACGCTTTGTTGTGTGGCCCGTTGAGTTGCGATTAGGGACTTGCAATTCACGCTTTGTTGAGTGGCTCCTTCAGTTCGGGTTAGAGACTCTTTATCGACGCTTTGTTGCGTGGCCCCTTGAGTTGGGCTTAGCGACTCGCAATCCATGCTTTGTTGCCTGGCCCCTTGAAATGGGGTTAGGGGATTGCAATCCACACTTTGTTGCGTGGCCCTTTGAGTTGGGGTTAAGGACTCTCAACCCATGCATTGTTGCGTGGCCCCTAGAGTTGCGGTTAGGGACTCTCAATCCACGCATCGTTGCGTGGCCCCTAGAGTGGCTGTTAGGGAGTCTCAATCCACGCTTTTTTTGTGTGGCCCTTTGAGTTGGGGTTAGGGACTCGCAATCCACGCTTTGGTGTGTGGCCCCTTGAGTTGGGGTTAGGGACTCGCAATCCATGCTTTGTTGCCTGGCCCCTTGAGTTGGGGTTAGGGACTTGCAATTCGCACTTTGTTGCGTGGCCCTTTGAGTTGGGGTTAGGGACTCTCAACCCATGCATTGTTGCGTGGCCCCTAGAGTTGCGGTTAGGGACTCTCAATCCACGCATCGTTGCATGGCCCCTAGAGTTGCGGTTAGGGACTCTCAATCCACGCTTTTTTGTGTGGCCCTTTGAGTTGGGGTAAGGGACTCGCAATCCACGCTTTGTTGCCTGGCCCTTTGAGTTGGGGTTAGGGACTTGCAATTCGCACTTTGTTGCGTGGCCCTTTGAGTTGGGGTTAAGGACTCTCAACCCATGCATTGTTGCGTGGCCCCTAGAGTTGCGGTTAGGGACTCTCAATCCACGCATCGTTGCGTGGCCCCTAGAGTGGCTGTTAGGGAGTCTCAATCCACGCTTTTTTTGTGTGGCCCTTTGAGTTGGGGTTAGGGACTCGCAATCCACGCTTTGGTGTGTGGCCCCTTGAGTTGGGGTTAGGGACTCGCAATCCATGCTTTGTTGCCTGGCCCCTTGAGTTGGGGTTAGGGACTTGCAATTCGCACTTTGTTGCGTGGCCCTTTGAGTTGGGGTTAGGGACTCTCAACCCATGCATTGTTGCGTGGCCCCTAGAGTTGCGGTTAGGGACTCTCAATCCACGCATCGTTGCATGGCCCCTAGAGTTGCGGTTAGGGACTCTCAATCCACGCTTTTTTGTGTGGCCCTTTGAGTTGGGGTAAGGGACTCGCAATCCACGCTTTGGTGCGTGGCCCCTTGAGTTGGGGTTAGGGACGGGCAAGGTACGCTTTGTTGCCTGGCCCCTTGAGTTGGGGTTAGGGACTCTCAATCCACACTTTGTTGCTTGGCCCTTTGAGTTGTGGTTAGGGACTCTCAATCCATGCATCGTTGCGTGGCCCCTAGAGTTGCGGTTAGGGACTATCAATCCACGCTTTTTTGTGTGGCCCTTTGAGTTGGGGTCAGGGACTCTCAATCCATGCATTGTTGCGTAGCCCCTTGAGTTTGGGTTAGGGACTCTCAATCCACGCTTTGTTGCGCGGAACCTTGAGTTGGGGTTAGGGACTCGCAACCCACGCTTTGTTGCGTGGCCCCTTGAGTTCGGGTTAGGGACTCTCAATCCACGCTTTGTTGCGTGGCCCTTTGAGTTGCGGTTAGGGACCCGCAATCCACACATTGTTGCGTGGCCCCTTGAGTTGGGGTTAGGGACTCTTTATCGGCGCCTTGTTGCGTGGCCCCTTGAGTTGGGGTTAGGGACTCGCAATCCATGCTTTGTTGCCTGGCCCCTTGAAATGGGGTTAGGGAATTGCAATCCACACTTTGTTGCGTTGCCCTTTGAGTTGGGGTTAGAGACTCTCAACCCATGCATTGTTGCGTGGCCCCTAGAGTTGCGGTTAGGGACTCTCAATCCACGCATCGTTGTGTGGCCCCTAGAGTGGCGGTTAGGGAGTCTCAATCCACGCTTTTTTTGTGTGGCCCTTTCAGTTGGGGTTAGGGACTCGCAATCCATGCTTTGGTGCGTGGCCCCTTGAGTTGGGGTTAGGGACGGGCAAAGTACGCTTTGTTGCCTGGCCCCTTGAGTTGGGGTCAGGGACTCTCAATCCACACTTTGTTGCTTGGCCCTTTGAGTTGTGGTTAGGGACTCTCAATCCATGCATCGTTGCGTGGCCCCTAGAGTTGCGGTTAGGGACTCTCAATTGACGCTTTTTTGTGTGGCCCTTTGAGTTGGGGTCAGGGACTCTCAATCCATGCACTGTTGCGTAGCCCCTTGAGTTTGGGTTAGGGACTCTCAATCCACGCTTTGTTGCGCGACACCTTGAGTTGGGGTCAGGGACTCGCAACCCACGCTTTGTTGCGTGGCCCCTTGAGTTCGGGTTAGGGACTCTCAATCCACGCTTTGTTGCGTGGCCCTTTGAGTTGCGGTTAGGGACCCGCAATCCACACATTGTTGCGTGGCCCTTTGAGTTTGCGTTAGGAACTCTCAATCCATGCATTGTTGCGTGGCCCCTTGAGTTCAGGTTAGGGACTTGCAATCCACACTTTGTAGCGTGGCCCTTTGAGTTGGGGTTAGGGACTCTCAACCCATGCATTGTTGCGTGGCCCCTAGAGTTGCGCTTAGGGACTCTCAATCCACGCATCGTTGCATGGCCCCTAGAATTGCGGTTAGGGACTCTCAATCCACGCTTTTTTTGTGTGGCCCTTTGAGTTGGGGTAAGGGACTCGCAATCCACGCTTTGGTGCGTGGCCCCTTGAGTTGGGGTTAGGGACGGGCAAAGTACGCTTTGTTGCCTGGCCCCTTGAGTTGGGGTTAGGGACTCTCAATCCACACTTTGTTGCTTGGCCCTTTGAGTTGTGGTTAGGGACTCTGAATCCATGCATCGTTGCGTGGCCCCTAGAGTTGCGGTTAGGGACTCTCAATTCACGCTTTTTTGTGTGGCCCTTTCAGTTGGGGTCAGGGACTCTCAATCCATGCATTGTTGCGTAGCCCCTTGAGTTTGGGTTAGGGACTCTCAATCCACGCTTTGTTGCGCGACACCTTGAGTTGGGGTTAGGGACTCGCAACCCACGCTTTGTTGCGTGGCCCCTTGAGTTCGGGTTAGGGACTCTCAATCCACGCTTTGTTGCGTGGCCCTTTGAGTTGCGGTTAGGGACCCGCAATCCACACATTGTTGCGTGGCCCTTTGAGTTTGCGTTAGGAACTCTCAATCCATGCATTGTTGCGTGGCCCCTTGAGTTCAGGTTAGGGACTTGCAATCCACACTTTGTAGCGTGGCCCTTTGAGTTGGGGTTAGGGACTCTCAACCCATGCATTGTTGCGTGGCCCCTAGAGTTGCGGTTAGGGACTCTCAATCCACGCATCGTTGCCTGGCCCCTAGAATTGCGGTTAGGGACTCTCAATCCACGCTTTTTTTGTGTGGCCCTTTGAGTTGGGGTAAGGGACTCGCAATCCACGCTTTGGTGCGTGGCCCCTTGAGTTGGGGTTAGGGACAGGCAAAGTACGCTTTGTTGCCTGGCCCCTTGAGTTGGGGTTAGGGACTCTCAATCCACACTTTGTTGCTTGGCCCTTTGAGTTGTGGTTAGGGACTCTCAATCCATGCATCGTTGCGTGGCCCCTAGAGTTGCGGTTAGGGACTCTCAATTCACGCTTTTTTGTGTGGCCCTTTGAGTTGGGGTCAGGGACTCTCAATCCATGCATTGTTGCGTAGCCCCTTGAGTTTGGGTTAGGGACTCTCAATCCACGCTTTGTTGCGCGACACCTTGAGTTGGGGTTAGGGACTCGCAACCCACGCTTTGTTGCGTGGCCCCTTGAGTTCGGGTTAGGGACTCTCAATCCACGCTTTGTTGCGTGGCCCTTTGAGTTGCGGTTAGGGACCCGCAATCCACACATTGTTGCGTGGCCCTTTGAGTTTGCGTTAGGAACTCTCAATCCATGCATTGTTGCGTGGCCCCTTGAGTTCAGGTGAGGGACTTGCAATCCACGCTTTGTTGAGTGGCCCGTTGAGTTCGGGTTAGGGACTGTTTATCCGCGCTTTGTTGCGTCGCCCCTCAAGTTGGGGTTAGGGACTTGCAATGCATGCTTTGTTGCGTGGTCCCTTGAAATGGGGTTAGGGACTCTCAATCCACACTTTGTTGCGTGGCCCCTTGAGTTGGGGTTAGGAACTCTCAATCCACACTTCGTTGCTTGGCCTTTTGAGTTGGGGTTAGGGACTCTCAATCCACGCATCGTTGCGTGGCCCCTAGAGTTGGGGTTAAGGACTCTCAATCCACGCTTTTTTTTTTGAAAATACACGATCTGAGTCCCACGAAGATGTCCAAATCTGGAGAGGGTCGGCCCATCATACAATTCTGAACCGCATCCCAGGGGTAGGGTCAGGAGTTGCAGGGTTGGTTGTCTGGAGAGGTGAGGCAAAGATATGACTGGTGCAAAAAGAAAAGAAATATTCATTGGGGTTTCATGGGGTAATCGCCCGTGCACGAGGCCACTGTAGCAACGTAGCAAGCAGGGGTACCTTCCATGTGGGCAGCAACCCAAAGCAGGATTCCCATTTCATAAGAAAACAGAATACGAGGGCAGGGGCACGTATGTACCCAGGAGGGCGCCTTGGTGCTGAGGTGGGGGGGTGCAGGCAAGGGTTGTGTGGGTTCGAGGGTGCTACTGTCCTTCCAGGCGTTATGTGTCTGTACCACTGCCTGGTTGGTCTCACCGCGGTAGAGGCTCGGAGAAAAAATAGGCAGGGGGTGGCTCGCCACACGCGCCGCTGACCCCAGTGGGCAATCCGCCGAAACAGGGGGGATTCCCCTGCGAAAAATAGCAAAAGGGAGTACCGGGGAAGGGGGGTAGTAGGGGGCAGGGGGCATCAGGGAGGACAGGGGTGGACCACAACTTAGCACGCAAGACAGGGCAGCCATGAAATAGAAAAATGAAACAAGCAGGAGGAATCAGCTGGCGAGGTCAGCAGTTGAAAGGCCTGAGACGTAATTACATGCCATGGGGCACTGAGACTTAGTTTAAGTTGCTTGCTGACGATTCGGGGGTTCGGGGATTCGGCGACGTAGCGGATTGGCCTGAAGGGAGAGAGGGGCAGCGGGCAACGGGGTACACGCTAAACCAACGCAGGGGGGGCATCCCAGTCTCGAGGGGAGAAGGCATTGGGTCGCTTGGAGGGGGGGGGGGACACTGGACTCCAACACAGATGTGACTCGGAAATGGCTCCCCGCGCTGCAGCTACACCCCCTAACCTGGCAGCAAGGAAGCGATAGAGCGTGACTGGGATTGCGAGGCGCCCAGCGATCCGCAGGTCAGCTCTCTAGGCTAGTTGCCGCCAGACGGAGGGATGTGCATGGGGGGGGCAGGCATTAATCCATGTGGATACCAGGGGGTGGTTTTCAGTACAGTGGGCGAGGAATCCATGTACACTGAGATGGTGCCGGTGTCCGCAGTGCGGGCACTCATGGGGTGGTGTCTTGTCGGACCAGAAGGTTGCATAGTGGGCATAACCCAGCCTAGATTGGAGCCAAAAAAGCCACTTGTACCAGGCCAGGCGCCGGAAACCCACGACAGGAGGTGGAAACCCTTGTAGGAGTGGCGGGGCGCAAGGTCATGACTCCAAGTTTTATGGGGTGGCAGGACCAACTCACCATGGCGTACCACGTCCCACGGGGTAGCGGGCTGGGCGTGGGGGGGGGGGGGAGGGCGGTGCCTATCTTGGCATATTTGTCTGCTTCTTCATTAAAGGCATGTCCACAGTGTCCCTCAACCCAGTCAAGGCTGTGAGATTTCGCCGTGGTGCCGTGTCTGACTGCCTGGACCCAATAGGCTTCGCAGACGGGACGGCGCCGGCTGATAGCAGACGCAATAGCCCCCTGGCAGTCCAGTCGCAGTCTGTCCCCTTCTCTAGAGAAGTGGGACCCTAGCAGTAACCCAACCAGCTCTGCTTTATACGAATTGGGAATGCCCATGACACGGCATACTGTGACAAGGCCATTGGGCATGATTGCTGCAGCACCAGAGGAGGGCGGGGAACCCATTTTACTACCGTCTGTGTATGTGCTATCTGGGCGAAGAAGAGTGGGCATGAGGTAAACAACCAGGCCACCGATGGACATCACAGCCTTGGCATCGCGCTGAAGGCGTTGGGCATCCCATGTTACAGTGACGGGTGAGAGGGTGGACGTAGGCGCCGGCCCAAGCAGGGCCACTGCAGATTGGAACAGTGAGAAGGGGGCCAGGGGTAGGCGGGGGCGAACACAGAATGCCTGCAGGGAGGGGTTGCGGTGCAGGGAATCCAGGAGGCGGGTGGGGTGCAGGACTGGGAAGTAACCCATGCCTAGCCCTTTGGATCGATGCGTGTACGAGGTTTTCGTAGCGATCAAGGTCGGCAACCCCATTACTCGGATTGCGAGTTCCTAAACCCAAATCAAGGGGCCACACAACAAAGCGTGGATTGCAAGACCTTAACCCCAACTCAAGGGGCCGCGCAACAAAGCATGGCTTGCGAGTCCCTAACCCCAACTCAAGGGGCCACGCAACGCAGCATGGATTGCAAATCCCTAACCCCAACTCAAGGAGCCACGCAACAAAGCGTGGGTTGCCAGTCCCTAACCGCAGCTCAAGGGGCCACGCAAGTCAAGGGGCCATGGAACAAAGCATGGATTGCGAGTCCCTACCCTCAACTCAGGGGGCCACAGAACATAGCGTGGATTGCGAGACCTTAATCCCAACTCAAGGGGCAACGCAACAAAGCGTGGGTTGCGACTCTCTAACCCCAACTCAAAGGGCCACACCAAAAAGCTTGGATTGAGAGTCCCTAACCCCACCTCTAGGGGCCACGCAACATTGCATGGATTGAGAGTGCCTAACCCCAACTCAAGGGGCCATGCAACAAAGCGTGGATTGCAAGTCCCTAACCTCAACTCAAGGGGGCACGCAAAAATGCATGGATTCAGGATCCCTAACGCCAACTCAAAGGGCCACAGACTTAGGAGGCCTTAATTGTCCGGGGGGGTGGGGGGGGGTCTGCGAAACGAATATCAGCAGAATTCGATGATTTCATAGTGCAATTCATGCTGCCTGCACAACATACTGCGGTATGGGTGAACCAATTCCTCTGGACAGTCAGGATGCATAACAATCCAGCCCCATCGCATTTCCCGTTGACATTCACGTGCCACTTTAGCCAGGCCTGCAACAGTAGCTCGTGGAGTCTCCATGTATCTGGCACACTGTGCAAGGTATGGTCCAATAAGCCCCTCCAACGGTTTGAATGATCCAAGTGACAAGGGGATCCTTCTGTTCTCGAAATTGCGTATTCCATCAATTCCCGTATAGCCAGTTGCGTCAATCATTCTAGCCAGGGGTAGCTAGCGTCCTGCCATAGAATCCTACAGGGCAGACAACCAAATTTTTTCGGGCTCGGGACAGTAATGCGCATCACGGCAGCAGTGACACACTAGGCTCCCTTCATCAGCTGTCAGTCCAGCCTCCTCCAACATTTGGCGGCACATGTCAGTGAGACTGAGATGAGCATTCTCAGGCTCCTCCAAGTTCTCCATCGGCAGCACTGCCCTCTCACTCATGCATGCTCCTGTGCCTGACAGCTGTGCTGTCTACTGGTGGCCGGCTAGGCGTCTCCTCTGGCGCAAGGGGGTATCCCACTTCAGAACCATACACTCTAACTCCAGTTGCCATCTCAAAGGGTCCAGATTCTTTTTCTCGCGTTCATTGGCCAGTCTCCTCGCCGCACAAAAGACATGCTGACCACCAATGATCCAGAAGCTTCCCACTGAGGTAATAACAGACAAAAATTAGTCCCCAGGCAAGTACACAAACGACAGACGTGTAGCAGCAAGTGCAGTAACATACAATTGTCAGGCCAGACCAGTAATCCCTTGATGATCCCCACGAGAGGTACCCTTGCCAAATCCTCCAGCCGCAGCTTTAGTCTGGTCTCGCTGACCTTCCGGATTTGCCCATGCTCGCGGTTGACATCCACCCGCAGGACCTTGTGGGATAACACCACTGTCTTCTGTACGGCATCTGCTAGTGTGACTGTTTTCGCAGCGGCCTTCTTGTTCCCCCGGCTGTGCGGATTCCGTTGACTGGGGCCCTCAGAGGACCCCTGCGAGGGTTGTGATGATACGGGTGGCTCCAGGGCCCCAGGCACATTGGTGTTTGATTTTGGGGGTACAGATGACATGACAGCGGGGGCCTGGAGGAAATCAGGGTGCTCTGGGCAAGGATCACATTGAAAGAAAGCGGTGATTTGCTTATTTCCGGACCAGTTATTCTCAGATTTTAGCCTCCGCAAGGGGAAATCTAGGAATTCTGCTCAGAGCAGCTGAAATCACACTTCAAGAAAGTCTCAGCAAAATGTAACAGGCAAATTCATGAGAGTCGGGATCACACGAAAAAATGAATAGCACATCAGTGGTACAAGTGGCAGCAATGTAACAAAACCCTGTGGGAAACAGTCTCAAAACACACAAAACCCAAAAAGAAGCAAAATTCCGCGTCTTATACCAAAATGTGCTAAAAGCAATATTGAAAACACCAAATATCTCAAATGTGGCGAAATTTCGCCACTCCAAGCAAAAACACCAGAATCAAGGGATAGTATCTGGTACATTGTGAAGACAACAATCTATGTCAGTCCCATTGTGAAGTATCCTGTCCAAAAACCTCCTCTTCATCCAGAATAGCTACTATGTCGTCATCATCTGACACACTACTGCTATCACTGTCCCTGTGCACTGCAAACAAGGCCACCTCGGGGCCCTCATCCTCGTCATCGCTCGCATTGTCCGCACCCGCCACCCCCCCCCATTCGGAGGCTGCACCCTATTCTGCGGTTGCTGTGGGCTAGGTTTGGCTGGTGGTTTTGGATGCCTTGGGGCAGGTTTGGCGATGGGTGCACCGTGTCTGGGGGGGGGGTCGGTTGGTTTGGGCTGGCGGCCTCATGCAGGAGCAGGCCCCCGGGCGTGGGCGTCCTTCCCTGCCCCACCACGAGGCTGAACTGCCTGACTGTCCGGTTCCAAGGCCGAGCGGACTATCGACAGCCACCAGACCCCACCGAAGCGCAGGTGGGCGGAAGATACGGTCGTCCTGTGTGTAGGCGCGCGCGCGGGCTGGGCCGGGGCAGGGTTGTTGGGTGCCGGGCGCGCGCGGCTCGGGTCCCTGGTCGTCCTCAGCGCACGTCGGGTCACACGGGCTCGCCGCGCCTGGCCCACATGCTCTGGGCGCTGGGGCCCTCGGGGTCCCGGTCCCCTCTCTTCCTCCCCCCCTTTCCGCCTCCCAGGGCGGGGTGAGGCCGGGAGGGGGCGCCTTCCCGGGGGGGGGGGGGGGGGGGTTGCTGGTATCCTAACATGCAGGGCAGTCTGGTGGCACACGCACAGCAGGGCACAACGCAGGGGATGCCTCTTTCAGAGCTGCGTTAGGTTCACGCCGTGGGTGGCAGCTCGGCGCGTATGGGCCAAGCGTGCCGCACCCCCGGGCTGACGTAGAGCCACAGGTCCCGAATCGGGTGTGGTTGCATTGGTTCAAACAGAACCAGTGCCGCACTCCCAGGCGGCTCACTGGTGAGGAGGGCGTAGCCTCCGGAGGAGCGCAGGGCGGTAAGCTCCGCTAGCTCAGCCTGCACCCAGGGCAGGCGCGCGGGTGGGGCTGCCAGCAGGGTAGTGGCCTCGGCTGGGTGCCAATCTGGCTCAACCGGTAGGGCCAGCTGGAGGGGGCCTGAGCAGCGCACACGCCACTTGACCAGCCCGCGCACCAGTGAGGCTATGATTATAGAGTACTCCCAATTTAGACTGGTCCCTGATGCGTCTGCCGACACTGTGGGGGGCTGCTGCGGTGTGTGAGGCGGGGCTTGAAGGTAGGGCTTCAGGGTAGTCCACTCGTCCAAGATGGTCGGCAGGTCGGGTACCGCGGCGGCCAGGGCTTGGACGACGCGACGGATGACGGTGCGGCGCAGAACGGGCTATAGCAGGGAGCTGTCCGTGCCACGGGCGGCGTACCAGAGGCCAAACAGGGTGACGGTGTCGCGCAGAATGTCGAGTCCTGGTAGAGGCCGTCCCACATGCACCGCAGCAGGGGGCGGCCAGGTGGTGAGTACAGGGTGCCGTCCGGGCTCACATACATACCCTGGGCGGTGGGGACTGACTGCACGACGATGGCCTGGGCCCATAGGAGGCGCTGGTAGGCGGGCATGCAGCGACTGCGCACGTGGCGGGCCAGCTGGGGGTGGGTGAACGCACAGAAGTGACATTCCATGGGGATGTCGAGGGCTGGCGGGGGCTGCCACTCCAGTACACGGTAGGCAAAGGCGCGCTTGACGGCCACAGTAGCTAGGTGATCGTTCTCCAGCAGCGGTACACGGTGCAGTGGTCGCTTCAGGTCGTCGTCCCAGGCGAGGAGCTGCAGGAAGGCGTTAGGGGAGACTGCTCGCAGGAAGTCACCGTACGGGGCCACGTGAGCGGCCGCACGCTGCTGTAGGCCTTGCGGGGCATCGGCTGGGGCCGCGGCTAGGAAGGTAACCAGGTCGTGCATGGCGGACTGGTACGTTGACCACTGGTGGTTGGGGTCGCGTTGCACGAGGGTGGCGGCATCCAGCGCTGGCAGCGAGCCTGTGGCCACGGCCCACAGAAGGCACAGGGAGCCCAGCATGTTGTCGTCAGACGCAAAGGCCTCAACCGGGGCGTTGGCCTCGTGGTGGGTGACCGTTAGCAGGAGCTTACCATCGGTGGCGCGCCAGCCCACTGCCGTCGCAGGCCAGGCGTCGGCCGGGCGTATCGCAGCGGCCTTTTCAGACGGCGATTTGGCAGCGAAGGGGTGATTCTTGGCGGGCATGATTGTCCTGCGAAAGGAGAGGGTGCTGGGGGGACGAGGTACTGGGAGCAGGGCAGGGATGGGGCGAGGGTGCACTGGGGAGGGCATAGGGTACTGGGGCATTGTCGTGTTATGTAGGCGTGTTATTTAGGCTCTGCTACTGGGCACCCGGGCTCAGCGGTCTGTGGGTACCGCAGCGCTCGCGGCTGCCCACTGGGCTTACCTAGGCTGGGCCATCGGGGCCCTGTTGCACGGTCGCACTGGATGGCAGGCAGTCGTGGATTTTGGGCAGGCACACAGGTAGCAGGGTAGGGCAAGGGTGTAGTAGTGCAAGGCTGGGGCAGGCAGTCAAGGGCAGGGAGGAGAGGAGGCATATGGTGTGCGGCGTTCTTTGTAGTCTCGGTTGTTCGGCAGTCCGCAAGGCTGAGGTTGGCGGCGCCGCTATAACTGTCCGTGGGGGCCGTCGGGGCGGAGCACGTCTTTGGCAGCAGGCTCCGACTAGACGGCGTTCACTGGGCCCGGCCTCGCTACTACTGAGGCCTAGCCCTTTGGGTGTGCGCATGCGCGTGTGTGCGTGTGGGCGCTTGTGCATGCTGGGGTGCGTGGGCACGGCGGTGGGGCTGGGCCTCGCGCGTGGGGGGTAAGTGTGGCCTGGTGCTCCAAGCCCGGTGGGGAGGCTAAGGGAGCCTGACGCTGAGCCCAGCGGGGAGTAGTTGGCCAGGGCATCGCATCCTCCACGTCACAGAGACATATTGCCTGCCTGTCCCACGACTGCATATGCACGGGGACAGGCGCACGCCAGGCACGACTGGGGGGAACCCGCGCTCCTTGACTGCCGATGGGCACAGGTGGCGCTGCCGAACTAGCTGGGTTCCGTACTCCCACGGCCTGGGGCGCAGATGGCAGGTGGAGGGGTCCCAGGGCGCGCAGAGCGCTTCCCCGCCTAGGGACCAGCCCGGGGAGGTTCCCGGGTGCGGCGCTGCTGCCCCGTTAGTCCTGGGGGCCCGTAGGGCACACTACCGGACTGGCCCCTCCTCAAATGTCTGGAAGGGGGGTGGGGGTGAGGGGCACCTGGTTGTGCAACCGGTTTCCCTGGTTTGGGTTTGGGTTTGGGTTTGGGCTTCGGCGGGCGGGTAATTTGCATCACTCTCTGGATATCCACATTCCGTTGCGCGGCAATCGTTGATGGGGGCACTAACTGCTGTAGAACCGTAAGAAGGTCATTGCTTGGGGTATTCTTACGGAGAAGGGTCCTAATATATTTTTGGAACACACTGAAAAGAACGCTACGTGGTGGTACGGCTGCAGATGTACTAGGAAACCGAAGGTCATCTACACTACGCAACACAACTGCTTCTACTACCCGAAGGGGTGGCGGCTTCCATTGTACAATGGGCAAGGATGCAACAGACACACTCAGAATAAACTTCCTCAGATCGGACCCATACCGCTTCACACACTTCTCTGTCAGTGAGACCCGCAGGTTCTTCCTCCCTGTCAGGGTCTGACGCAATGTTACAAAAATTTCGGAAGTGCCACTCAGGGATGTGATGGTAGTCCATATCCGGCACTGTGCACACAACCTGCTCAACATAGCCTCCCCATATTCCTCACTGTGAATACAACCGGGCGTTCGAGAGTGCCAACGCTGCCATGAGACCAGAGCACCAACTAATGTCTTGATGTACTCCACATTCTCCCATTGATCTCCCACCAAAGAAAGCATAACCAACAAACAGGACTCCAGCACTGCCAAGGCATTCTTCCCACTTCCCGGATCTCTACCAACCCAATTGCAGTCTCTCACAAGGACACCAATCCTAAATGCAGCAGGACAATACTCCTTCAACAACACCTTCAACCCCAAAAGTAGCTCCTTGCCTTTAGACTGCATGTCGTTCAATGGTCCATTTTGCGCCGCAACGGCGAATGCATCAAGTTTGGCCTGAACTCTTGGTAGAAAAGTGCCGGCATTAAGACAAAGCGCCACTATTCCTCTCCATATGAAGCAGCTTAACCTTTGTTGCTACCGCATCCCCTTCCTTGAAATCGGTGTGTACTCTCTCAATAAGACAGATAATGGGCATAAAGTTGCGGTAAAGCATGGTGATCATATGCTTGTACGGGTGCCAAACTCAGTAGATGAGGGGGAGGCTTGACCAGTGCAACTGGAAGTTCCAGGATGTGTAACTCTGCCCATACAGGTATTTCAAGAGCTCATAGTGAATCTTCATATCCACACACAGTGGTAAATCATGACGAATTGCCTGCTGCACATGCCGGATTGTATTTAGCAGTTTCAAGTGGTCCAGTTTGGTTCCACACCGTAGTTCAGACAGCATCATTGGTTGCCAACGGAGAGATCGCACATTCTGCCGCACAATGTCAAGGGGTACTCTGACAAAAGTACGCTGAATCATGTCACGAAGAGCATAAACCCGCCGAAACAGATCCGCATGACGAAGTTGTAAAGCATCAACACGCGCCCCAATTGTCCGAACGGCATCCAATAGTGAGACATGACCCGGAAATGGTGGTAGGGCCGGCAAATGTAATACGGCCACAGCTGTGCAATTTATGGAGTGGTCAGCATGCAGCGGGTCCACCGGCATAATTTTTTTCACCCAGTTGTCATACCACAGCGCCATCTGGTGGTTCTGCATGCTTTGCCAAAGCCAAGTTGCTTGTTCTCGTGCATTGGCAGTAAGTGAGGGCATAGCTGCATGCACAAGTCCTGTGGGAGCCAACAATCGGCGGGTCCTCCGGCTCAATGAAATAGGCATTGGTACATCCTGGGACTGTGCATGAGGGGCTGCCATCTTTCTCGGAAGTCGCCACAAGCATAGCAATTGATTTGAGAAAACAGTGTACCAGCGGGGCTTCTTCCGTATTCCATGGGCAAACAGCAACCGTGTAAAGTCCTTCCGTGATCTTCGATTTGTCCGCATTGCCAGGGCCCAGACGGCCAATAACCTTGCTGAGCCCCCATTGGCAACATCCGTCATGAGGTCATCAATGTTATGAAACTCACGACTTGCCACAACCACCCTTAGGAGTGCCGGATCCATGTACTGTGGTCACTTCAAAGCAAATACTCACATATTTGCCTCAGAACAGGGAACATACTGCATGTCAAGATTGTCGGAATGTTCATAAAATTCATCAAAGGCACGAGTTTCGGGACAAATGAAATCAAATTAGCACACAAATATACAAATACACAATAAGGGTATCAAAACATACAAAAATGAAAGAGTGGCGAAACTTCGCGTCTCATGAGAGAAAAAATGCATGAAAAAGGGGTATGATATCGGCCAATTTCAAAGGAGTGGCGAAATTTCGTTTCATTTTTGAAATTTGGCTAATTTGGGGGTTGAAATTGACTATTTAGAATTGAAATATTCGTATGGTTCAAAAAATTGCTTTTAAAACACCAACTGAAACAGTGACCTCCACCACCCTGTATTTCATACCCTAAAAAAACACCTAAATTCGGGGTAACAAACTCGACTTCTTGAGGGTCACCAGGGCGGGCAATTGAGGCCTCCTAAGACACAAAGAAGCGTGGATTGGGAGTCCTTAACCCCAACTCTAGGAGCCACGCAACGATGCTTGGATTGAGAGTCCCTAACCCCAACTCAAAGAGCCGGGCAACAAAGTGTGGATTGAGAGTCCCTAAGCGCAACTCAAGGGGCCACGGAACAAAGCGTGCATTGGGAGACCTTAACACCGACTCAAAGCGCCACACAACAAAGTGTGGACTAGGAGTCCCTAACCCCAACTCATGGGGCCACACAACAAGGCGTGGATTGCAAATCCGTCCGAGCAACAAAGCGTGGACTCCGAGTCCCTAACCCCAACTGAAGGGGCTCAACAAGGTGTGGATTGCAAGTCCCTAACCCCAACTCAAGGGGCCACACAACAAAGCGTGGATTGCAAATCCCTCACCCCCACTCAAGGGGCCACGGAACAAAGCGTGGATTGCGAGTCCCTAACCCCAACTCAAAGGGCCACGCAACAAAGCATGGATTGCGAGTCCCTAACCGCAACTCAAGGGGCCACACAACAAAGCGTGGATTGAGATTCCCTAACCCCAACTCCAAGGGCCACGCAAGAAAGGTGGATTGCAAGTCCCTAAACCCAACTCAAGAGGCCACGCAACAATGCATGGATTGAGGATCCCTAACGCCAAGTCAAAGGGCCACACAAAAAAAGCGTGGAATGAGAGTCCCTAACCCCAACTCAAGGGGCCACACAACAAAGCGTGGGTTGCGAGTCCCTGACGCCAACGCAAGGGGCCGTCCAACAGGGCAGTTTTGCAAGTCCCTAACCCAAGCTCAAGAGGCCCCGCAACAAAGCGTGGGTTGCGGGTCCTTAACCCCAACTCAAGGGGCCACACAACAAACCGTGGATTGCGAGACCTTGACGCCAACTCAAGGGGCCACGCAACAAAGCGTGGATAAAGAGTCCCTAACCCCAACTGAAGGGGCCACGCAACGCAGCACGGGATTGCGAATCACTAACCCCAAGTCAAGGGGCCATGGAACAAAGCATGGATTGCGAGTCCCTAACCCCAACTCAAGGGGCCACACAACAAACCGTGGATTGCGAGACCTTAACCCCAACTCAAGGGGCAACGCAACAAAGCGTGGGGTGGGAGTCCCTAACCGCAACTCAAGGGGCCACGCAACAAAGCGTGGATTGAGAGTCCCTAACCCCAACTCAAGGGGCCACACAAAAAAGCGTGGATTGAGAGTCCCTAACCCCAACTCTAGGGGCCACGCAACGATGCGTGGATTCAGAGTCCCTAACCCCAATTCAAAGACCCGGGCAACAAAGTGTGGATTGAGAGTCCCTAACCCCAACTCAAGGGGCCAAACAACAAAGCGTGGATTGAGAGTCCCTGAGCGCAAGTCAAGGGGCCACGGAACAAAGCGTGGTTTGCGAGTCCCTAACCCCAACTGAAAGGGCCACACAAAAAAGCGTGCATTGCGAGACCTTAACCCCAACTCAAAGCGCCACACAACAAAGTGTGGATTGAGAATCCCTAACCCCAACTCAAGGGGCCACGCAACAAAGCATGGATTGCGAGTCCCTAAGCCCAACTCAAGGGGCTCAACAAAGCGTGGATTGCAAGTCCCTAACCCCAACTAATGGGGCCACACAACAAAGCGTGGATTGCAAGTCCGAAACACCAACTCAAGGAGCCAGGCAACAAAGCGTGGGTTGCGAGTCCCTAACCGCAACTCAAGAGGCCACACAACAAAGCGTGGATTGAGAGTCCCTAACCCCAACTCAATGGGCCACGCAACAGAGTGTGGATTGCAAGTCGCTAACCCCAACTCAAGAGGCCACACAACGCAGCACGGGATTGCGAATCCCTAACCCCAAGTAAAGGGGCCATGGAACAAAGCATTGGTTGCGAGTCTCTAACCCCAACTCAAGGGGCCACACAACAAAGCGTGGATTGTGAGTCACTAACCCCAACTCAAGGGACCACGCAACAAAGCGTGGTTTGCGAGTGCCTAAACGCAACTCAAGGGGCCACGCAACAAAGCGTGGATTGAGAGTCCCTAACCCCAACTCAAGGGGCCATGCAACAAAGCGTGGATTCAGAGTCCCTAAGCCCAACTCAAGAGGCCACGCAACGCAACACGGGATTGTGAATCCCTAACCCCAAGTCAAGGGGCCACGGAACAAAGCATGGACTGCGAGTCCCTAACCCCAACTCAGTGGACCACACAACTAAGCGTGGATTGAGAGACCTTAACCCCAACTCGAGGGACCACGCAACAAAGCGTGGTTTGCAAGTCCCTAACCGCAACTCAAGGGGCCACACAACAAAGCATGGATTGCAAGTCCGAAACACCAAATCAAGGAGCCACGCAACAAAGCGTGGATTGCGAGTCCCTAACCGCAACTCAAGAGGCCACACAACAAAGCGTGGATTGAGAGTCCCTACCCCCAACTCAATGGGCCACGCAACGAAGTGTGGATTGCAAGTCGCTAACCGCAACTCAAGAGGCCACGCAACGCAGCACGGGATTGCGAATCCCTAACCTCAAGTCAAGGGGCCACAGAACAAAGCATTGGTTGCGAGTCTCTAACCCCAACTCAAGGGGCCACACAACAAAGCGTGGATTGCGAGTCCCGAACCCCAACTCAAGGGACCACGCAACAAAGCGTTGTTTGCGAGTGCCTGAACGCAACTCAAGGGGCCACGCAACAAAGCGTGGATTGAGAGTCCCTAACCCCAACTCAAAGGGCCATGCAACAAAGCGTTGATTGGGAGTCCCCAACCCCAACTCAAGGGGCCACGTAACAAAGCGTGGTTTGCGGGTCCCTAACCGCAACTCAAGAGACCAGGCAACAACGCATGGATTGAGGATCCCTAACGCCAACTCAAAGGGCCACGCAACAGAGTGTGGATTGCAACTCAAGGATGCACACAAAAAAGCGCGGATTGAGAGTCCCTAACCCCAACTCAAAGACCCGGGCAACAAAGTGTGGATTGGGAGTCCCTAACCCCAACTCAAGGGGCCACACAAAAAAGCGTGGATTGCGAGTCCCTAACCCCAACTCAAGGGGCGACTCGACAAAGCGTGGATTGCGAGTCCCTAACCCCAACTCAAGGGGCCACACAACAAAGTGTGGATTGCAAATTTCTCACCACAACTCAAGAGGCCGAGCAACAAAGCGTGGATTGCGAGTCCCTAACCCCAACTCAAGGGGTCACACAACAAAGCGTGGATTGAGAGTCCCTAACCTCAACTCAATGGGCGACTCGACAAAGCGTGTATTGCAAGTCCCTAACTCCAACTCAAGAGGCCACGCAACGCAGCACGGGATTGCGAATCCCTAACCCCAAGTCAAGGGGCCGAGCAACAAAGCGTGGATTGCGAGTCCCTAACCCCAACTCAAGGGACCACGCAACAAAGCGTGGTTTGCGAGTGCCTAAACGCAATCCAAGGGGCCACGCAACAAAGCGTGGATTGAGAGTCCCTAACCCCAGCTCAAGGGGCCATGCAACAAAGCGTGGATTGAGATTCCCTAAGCCCAACTCAAGAGGCCACGCAACGCAACACGGGATTGTGAATCCGTAACCCCAAGTCAAGGGGCCACGGAACAAAGCATGGATTGCGAGTCCCTAACCCCAACTCAAGGGGCCACACAACTAAGCGTGGTTTGCGAGTCCCTAACCGCAACTCAAGGGGCCACGCAACAAAGCGTGGATTGCAAATCCGAAACACCAACTCAAGGAGCCACACAACAAAGCGTGGATTGCGAGTCCCTAACCGCAACTCAAGAGGCCACACAACAAAGCGTGGATTGAGAGTCCCTAACCCCAACTCAATGGGCCACGCAACAGAGTGTGGATTGCAAGTCGCTAACCGCAACTCAAGAGGCCACGCAACGCAGCACGGGATTGTGAATCCCTAACCTCAAGTCAAGGGGCCACAGAAAAAAGCATTGGTTGCGAGTCTCTAACCCCAACTCAAGGGGCCACACAACAAAGCGTGGATTGCGAGTCCCTAACCCCAACTCAAGGGACCACGCAACAAAGCGTTGTTTGCGAGTGCCTAAACGCAACTCAAGGGGCCACGCAACAAAGCGTGGATTGAGAGTCCCTAACCCCAACTCAAAGGGCCATGCAACAAAGCGTGGATTGAGTGTCCCCAACCCCAACTCAAGGGGCCACGTAACAAAGCGTGGTTTGCGGGTCCCTAACCGCAACTCAAGGGGCCACGCAACAATGCATGGATTGAGGATCCCTAACGCCAACTCAAAGGGCCACGCTGCAGTGTGTATTGCAACTCAAGGATGCACACAAAAAAGCGCGGATTGAGAGTCCCTAACCCCAACTCAAAGAGCCGGGCAACAAAGTGTGGATTGAGAGTCCCTAACCCCAACTCAAGGGGCCACACAAAAAAGCGTGGATTGCGAGTCCCTAACCCCAACTCAAGGGGCGACTCGACAAAGCGTGTATTGCAAGTCCCTAACCCCAACTCAAGGGGCCACACAACAAAGCGTGGATTGCAAATCCCTCACCACAGCTCAAGGGGCCGAGCAACAAAAGCGTGGATTGCGAGTCCCGAACCCCAACTCAAGGGGTCACACAACAAAGCGTGGATTGCGATTCCCTAACCCCAGCTCAAGTGGCCACGCAACAAACCGTGGGTTACGAGTCCGTAGCCCCAACTCAAGGGGCCACGCAACAAAGCATGGGTTGCTAGTCCCTAACCCCAACTCAAGGGGCCACGTACCAAAGCGTGGATTGCAAGTCCGCAACCCGAACTCAAGGGGCCACGCAACAAAACGTGGATCGCGAGTCCCTAACTCCAACTCAAGGGGCCGGGCAACAAAGTGTGGATAGCGAGTCCCTAACCCCAACTCAAGGGGTCACACACACAAAGCGTGGATTGCGATTCCCTAACCCCAGCTCAAGTAGCCACGCAACAAAGCGTGGGTTACGAGTCCGTAACCCCAACTCAAGGGGCCACGCAACAAACCATGGCCTGCTAGTCCCTAACCCCAACTCAAGGGGCCACGTACCAAAGCGTGGATTGCAAGTCCGTAACCCCAACTCAAGGGGCCACACAACAAAGCGTGGATCGCGATTCCCTAACCCCAACTCAAGGGGCCGGGCAACAAAGTGTGGATAGCGAGTCCCCAAACCCAACTCAAGGGGCAACGCAACAAAGCGTGGATTGCGGGTCCCTAACCCAAGCTCAAGGGGCCACGTACCAAAGCGTGTATTGCAAGTCCGTAACCCCAAGTCAAGGGGCCACACAACAAAGCGTGGATCGCGAGTCCCTAACCCCAACTCAAGGGGCCGGGCAACAAAGTGTGGATAGCGAGTCCCTAAACCCAACTCAAGGGGCCTCACAACAAAGCGTGGTTTGCGGGTCCCTAACCCAAGCTCAAGAGGCCCCGCAACAAAGGGTGGGTTGCGGGTCCTTAACCCCAACTCAAGGGGCCAGACAACAAAGCGTGGATAAAGAGTCCCTAACCCCAACTGATGGGGCCACGGGACACAGCACGGGATTGCGAATCACTAACCCCAAGTCAAGAAGCCTTGGAACAAAGCATGGAGTGCGAGTCCCTAACCCCAACACAAGGGGCCACACAACAAACCGTGCATTGCGAGACCTTGACCCCAACTCAAGGGGCCACGCAACAAAGCGTGGGGTGCGAGTCCCTAACCGCAACTCAAGGGACCACGCAACAAAGCGTGGTTTGCGAGTGCCTAAACGCAACTCAAGAGGCCACGCAACAAAGTGTGGATTGAGAGTCCCTAACCCCAACTCTAGGGGCCACGCAACGATGCGTGGATTGAGAGTCCCTAACCCCAACTCAAAGGGCCGGGCAACAAAGTGTGGATTGAGAGTCCCTAACCCCAACTCAAGGGGCCACACAACAAAGCGTGGATTGAGAAACCCTGAGCGCAAGTCAGAGGCCCACGGAACAAAGCGTGGTTTGCGAGTCCCTAACCACAACTCAAAGGGCCACACAAAAAAGCGTGCATTGCGAGACCTTAACCCCACCTCAAAGCGCCACACAACAAAGTGTGGATTGGGAGTCCCTACCCCCAACTCAAGGGGCCACGCAACAAAGCATGGATTGCAAGTCCCTAACCCCAACTCATGGGGCCACACAACAAAGCGTGGATTGCAAGTCCCTAACCCCAACTCATGGGGCCACACAACAAAGCATGGATTGCAAGTCCCTAACCCCAACTCATGGGGCCACACAACAAAGCGTGGATTGCAAGTCCGAAACACCAACTCAAGAGGCCACACAACAAAGGGTGGATTGAGAGTCCCTAACCCCAACTCAATGGGCCACGCAACAGAGTGTGGATTGCAAGTCGCTAACCCCAACTCAAGAGGCCACGCAACGCAGCACGGGATTGCGAATCCCTAACCCCAAGTCAAGGGGCCACGGAACAAAGCATTGGTTGCGAGTCCCTAACCCCAACTCAAGGGGCCACACAACAAAGCGTGGATTGCGAGTCCCTAACCCCAGCTCAAGGGACCACGCAACAAAGCGTGGTTTGCGAGTGCCTAAACGCAACTCAAGAGGCCACGCAACAAAGTGTGGATTGAGAGTCCCTAACCCCAACTCAAGGGGCCATGCAACAAAGCGTGGATTGAGAGTCCCTAAGCCCAACTCAAGAGGCCACGCAACGCAACACCGGATTGTGTATCCCTAACCCCAAGTCAAGGTGCCACGGACCAAAGAATGGATTGCGAGTCCCTAACCCCAACTCAAGGGGCCACACAACTAAGCGTGGATTGCGAGACCTTAACCCCAATTCAAGGGGCCACGCAACAAAGCGTGGTTTGCGAGTCCCTAACCGCAACTCAAGGGGCCACACAACAAAGCGTGGATTGAGAGTCCCCAACCCCAACTCAAGGGGCCACGTAACAAAGCGTGGTTTGCGGGTCCCTAACCGCAACTCAAGGGGCCACGCAACAATGCATGGATTGAGGATCCCTAACGCCAACTCAAAGGGCCACACAACAGAGTGTGGATTGCAACTCAAGGATGCACACAAAAAAGCGTGGATTGAGAGTCCCTAACCCCAACTCAAAGGGCCACACAACAAAGTGTGCATTGAGAGTCCCTAGCCCCAACTCAAAGGGCCACACAAAAAAGCGTGGATTGCAAATCCCTAACCCCAACTCAAGGGGCCACACAACAAAGCGTGTATTGCAAGTCCCTAACCCCAACTCAAGGGTCCACGCAACAAAGCGTGGATTGCAAATCCCTGACCACAACTCAAGGGGCGGAGCAACAAAGCGTGGATTGCGAGTCCCTAACCCCAACTCAAGGGGTCACACAACAAAGCGTGGATCTCGATTTCCTAACCCCAGCTCAAGTGGCCACGCAACAAAGCGTGGGTTACGAGTCCGTAACCCAACTCAAGGGGCCACGCAACAAAGCGTGCATCGCGAGTCCCTAACCCCAACTCAAGGGGCCGGGCAACAAAGTGTGGATAGCGAGTCCCTAAACCTAACTAAAGGGGCAACGCAACAAAGTGTGGATTACAAGTCCCTAACCCCAACTCAGGGGGCCACGCAACGAAGCGTGCATTTAGAGTCCCTAACCCCAACTCAAGGGGCCACGTACCAAAGCGTGGATTACAAGTCCGTAACCCCAACTCAAGGGGCCACGTACCAAAGCGTGGATTGCAAGTCCCTAACCCCAATTCAAGGGGCCGGGCAACAAAGTGTGGATAGCGAGTCCCTAAACCCAACTCAAGGGGCCTCACAACAAAGCGTGGTTTGCGGGTCCCTAACCCAAGCTCAAGAGGCCCCGCAACAAAGCGTGGATTGCGAGACCTTGACCCCAACTCAAGGGGCCAGACAACAAAGCGTGGATAAAGAGTCCCTAACCCCAACTGAAGGGGCCACGCAACGCAGCACGGGATTGCGAATCACTAACCACAAGTCAAGGGGCCATGGAACAAAGCATGGATTGCGAGTCCCTAACCCCAACACAAGGGGCCACACAGCAAAGCGTGGATTGCGAGACCTTAACCATAACTCAAGGGGCCACGCAACAAAGCGCGGGGTCCGAGTCCCTAACCGCAACTCAAGGGGCCACGCAACAAAGCGTGGATTGAGAGTCCCTAACCCCAACTGAAGGGGCCACACAAAAAAGCGTGGATTGAGAGTCCCTAACCCCAACTGAAGGGGCCACACAAAAAAGCGTGGATTGAGAGTCCCTAACCCCAACTCCAGGGGCCACGCAACGATGCGTGGATTGAGAGTCCCTAACCCCAATTCAAAGAGCCGGGCAACAAAGTGTGGATTGAGAGTCCCTAACCCCAACTCAAGGGGCCACACAACAAAGCGTGGATTGAGAGTCCCTGAGCGCAAGTCAATAGGCCACGGAACAAAGCGTGGTTTGCGACTCCCTAACCCCAACTCAAAGGGCCACATAAAAAAGCGTGCATTGCGAGACCTTAACCCCAACTCAAAGTGCCACACAACAAAGTGTGGATTGACAGTCCCTACCCCCAACTCAAGGGGCCACGCAACAAAGCATGGATTGCGAGTCCCTAACCCCAACTCAAGGGGCTCAACAAAGCGTGGATTGCAAGTCCCTAACCCCAGCTCATGGGGCCACACAACAAAGCGTGGATTGCAAGTCCGATACACCAACTCAAGGAGCCAGGCAACAAAGCGTGGATTGCGAGTCCCTAACCGCAACTCAAGAGGCCACACAACAAAGCGTGGATTGAGAGTCCCTAACCCCAACTCAATGGGCCACGCAACAGAGTGTGGATTGCAAGTCGCTAACCGCAACTCAAGAGGCCACGCAACGCAGCAGGGGATTGCGAATCCCTAACCCCAAGTCAAGGGGCCACGGAACAAAGCATTGGTTGCGAGTCTCTAACCCCAACTCATGGGGCCACACAACAAAGCGTGGATTGCGAGTCCCTAACCCCAACTCAAGGGACCACGCAACAAAGCCTTGTTTGCGAGTGCCTAAACGCAACTCAAGGGGCCACGCAACAAAGCGTGGATTGAGAGTCGCTAACCCCAACTCAAGGGGCCATGCAACAAAGCGTGGATTGAGAGTCCCTAAGCCCAACTCAAGAGGCCACGCAACGCAACACGGGATTGTGAATCCCTAACCGCAAAACAAGGGGCCACGGAACAAAGCATGGACTGCGAGTCCCTAACCCCAACTCAAGGGGCCACACAACTAAGCGTGGATTGCGAGACCTTAACCCCAATTCAAGGGGCCACGCAACAAAGCGTGGTTTGCGAGTCCCTGACCGCAACTCAAGGGGCCACACAACAAAGCGTGGATTGAGAGTCCCCAACCCCAACTCAAGGGGCCACGTAACAAAGCGTGGTTTGCGGGTCCCTAACCGCAACTCAAGAGGCCACGCAACAATGCATGGATTGAGGATCCCTAACGCCAACTCAAAGGGCCACACAACAGAGTGTGGATTGCAACTCAAAGATGCACACAAAAAAGCTTGGATTGAGAGTCCCTAACCCCAACTCAAGGGGCCACACAAAAAAGCGTGGATTGCGAGTCCCTAACCCCAACTCAAGGGGCGACTCGACAAAGCGTGTATTGCAAGTCCCTAACCCCAACTCAAGGGGCCACGCAACAAAGCGTGGATTGCAAATCCCTCACCACAACTCAAGGGGCCGAGCAACAAAGCGTGGATTGCGAGTCCCTATCCCCAACTCAAGGGGTCACACAACAAAGCGTGGATTTTGATTCCCCAACCCCGGCTCAAGTGGCCACGCAACAAAGCGTGGGTTACGAGTCCGTAACCCCAATTCAAGGGGCCACGCAACAAGGCATGGGTTGCTAGTCCCTAACCCCAACTCAAGGGGCCACGTACCAAAGCGTGGATTGCAAGTCCGTAACCCCAACTCAAGGGACCACAAAACAAAGCGTGGATCGCGAGACCCTAACCCCAACTCAAGGGGCCGGGCAACAAAGTGTGGATAGCAAGTCCCTAAAGCCAACCCAAGGGGCCACGCAACAAATCGTGGATTGCAAGTCCCTAACCCCAACTCAAGGGGCCACGCAACGAAGCATGGATTGAGAGTCCCTAACCCCAACTCAATAGGCCACGTACCAAAGCGTGGATTGCAAGTCCGTAACCCCAACTCAAGGGGCCACACAACAAAGCGTGGATCGCGAGTCCCTAACCCCAACTCAAGGGGCCGGGCAACAAAGTGTGGATAGCGAGTCGCTAAACCCAACTCAAGGGGCCTCACAACAAAGCGTGGTTTGCGGGTCCCTAACCCCAACTCAAGGGGCCACACAACAAAGCGTGGATTACAAGTCCCTAACCCCAACTCAAGGGGCCACGCAACAAAGCGTGGATTGCGAGTCCCTAACCCGAACTCAAGGGGCCACACCACAAAGCGTGGATTGCGAGTCCCCAAGCCCAACTCAGGGGGCCACGCAACAAAGCGTGGATTGCAAGTCCCTAACCCGAACACAAGGAGCCACACAACAAAGCGTGGATAAAGAGTCCCTAACCTCAAATCAAGGGGCCACGCAACAAAGTGTGGATTGAGGGTCCCTAACCCCCACTCGAGGGGCCACGCAACAAAGTGTGGATTGTAAGTCCCTAACCCGAACTCAAGGGGCCACAACAAAGCGTGGATTGCAAGTCCCTAACCCCAACTCAGAGAGCCACACAACAAAGCGTGGTTTGCGGGTCCCTAACCCCAACTCAAGGGGCCACGCAACAAAGCGTGGATAAAGAGTCCCTAAGCCCAACTCAAGGGGCCACGCAACAGAGCATGGATTGCGAGGTCCCAACCCCACTCAAGGGGCCACGCAAAGAAAGTGTGGATTGCGAGTCCCTAACCCCACTCAAATGATGTTGGTGGCATGTGCGGTGTTGACTGATGTCATTGTCTCATGATGTCACTGCATTACTGATGCCTCATTATTGATGTTGTTCGTTGACTTGTTTTGTATTCAAGTATCTGTCTATTGCTTGTTTGCTTCATGCTTGCTCCCGATTCTTTGCTGTTGATGTTGTTGATGTTTATGATTGTTGTAATCTTTGTTTCATTGCTGTTTGGTGACTTTTGTGTTTTGCTTGCTTTTGCTTGCGGCTTCATTCATTTGTTGTTTTGTTTGCTTGTTTAATCAGGTGATGTTTGTGGTTCGCTGCTTTTTGTGCTGTTCGTATGATGTGTGAACGCGTGAATGGAGGATCCCTAACCACAACTCAAGGGGCCACGCAAGAAGGTGTGGATTGCGAGTCCCTAACCCCACTCAAGGGGCCACGCAAAGAAAGCGTGGATAAAGAGTCCCCAGCCCCAACTCAAGAAACCACACAACGAAGCGTGGTTCGCGGGTCCCTAACCCCAACTCAAGGGGCCACACAACAAAGCATGGTTGGCGGGTCCCTAAACCCAACTCAAGGGGCCACGCAGCAAAGCGAGGATTGCAAGTCCCTAAACCCAACTCAAGGGGCCGTGCAACAAAGCGTTGATTGCGAGTCCACAGCCCAAACTCAAGGATGCACACAACAAAGCGTGGATTGCGAGTCCCTAGCCCCAAGTCAGAGGGCCACACAACAAAGCCTGGATTGCAAGTCCCTAACACCAACTCAACGAGCCACACAACAAAGTGTGGATTTTGAGTCCCTACCCCGAACTCAAGGGGCCACACAACAAAGCGTGGATTGCAAGTCGCTAACCCCAACTCAAGGGGCCACTCAACAAAGCGTTGGTTGCGAGTCCCTAACCCCAACTCAAGGGGCCACACAAAAAGGCGTGGATTGCGAGTCCCTAACCCCAACGCAAGGGGCCATGCAACAAAGCGTGGATTGCGAGTCCCTAACCCCAACTCAAGGGGCCAGCCCACAAAGTGTGCATTGAGAGTCCCTCACCCCAACTCAAGGGGCCAAGCAACAATGCGTGGGTGAGGATCCCTAACCACAACTCAAGGGGCCACGCAAGAAAGTGTGGATCCCGAGTTCCTAACCCCACTCAAGGGGCCACGCAAAAAAGGCGTGGATAAAGAGTCACTAACCCAAAATCAAGGGGCCACACAACAAAGCGTCCATTGCAGGTCCCTAACCCCAACTCAAGGGGCCACGCAACAAAGCGTGGAATGCATGTCCCTAACCGCAACTCAAGGGGCCACGCAAAAAACCGTGGATAAAGGGTCCCCGACGCCAAATCAAGGGGCCACGCGATAAAGCGTGGATTGCAAGTTTCTGACCCCAACTCAAGGGGCCACACAAGAAAGCGTGGGTTGCAAGTCCCTAACCCCAACACAAGGGGCCACGCAACAAAGCGTGTATTGCAAGTTCCTAACGGCAACTCAAGGGGCCACACAACACAGCATGGATCCTAACCCCAACTCGAGGAGCCACACATCATCGTGGATAAAGAGTCCCTAAGCCCAACTCAAGGGGCCGTGCAACAAAGCGTTGATTGCGAGTCCCCAACCCCAACTCAGAGATGCACACAACAAAGCGTGGATAAAGAGTCCCTAACCCCAACTCAAGGGGCCACACAACAAAGCCTGGATTGCAAGTCCCTAACACCAACTCAACAAGCCACACAACAAGATGTGGATTGTGAGTCCCTAACCGGAACTAAAGGGGCCACGCAACAAAGCGTGGACTGCAAGTCCCTAACCCCAACTCAAAGGGCCACGCAACAAAGAGTGTATTCAAGTCCCTAACCCCAACTCGAGGGGCCACACAACACATCGTGGATTGCAAGTCCCTAACCCCAACTCAAGGGACCACTCAAGAAAAGCTTGGATAAAGAGTCCCTAAACGCAACTGAAGGGGCCAGGTAACAAAGCGTGGATTGCGAGTCCCTAACCCCAAGTCAAGGGGCCAGCGTGCATTGCAAGTCCCTAACCCCAACTCAAGGGGCCACACAACAAAGCGGGGATTGAGAGTCCCTAACCCCAATTCAAGGGGCCACGCAACAAAGCGTTGATAAAGACTCCATAACCCAAACTCAAGGAGCCACACAACAAAGCGTGGATTACGAGTCCCTAACACCAAGTCAAGGGGCCGGGTAACAAAGCGTGAATTGTGACTCCCTAACCCCAACTCAAGAGGCCACGCAACAAAGCGTGGATAAAGCGTCCCTAACCCCGACTCAAGGGGCCACACAACAAAGCATGGTTTGCGAGTCCCTAAGCACAACTCAAGGGGCCACGAAGCAAAGCGTGGGTTGGAGGTCCCTAACCCCAACTCAAGGGGCCACACAACAAAGCGTGGATTGCGAGTCCCTAACCCCAACTTAAGGGGCCATGCAACAAAGCGTGGATTGCTAGTCCCTAACCGCAACTCAAGAAGCCATGCAACAATGCGTGGATTGAGAGTCCCGAACGCTAACTTCAGGGGCCACACAACAAAGCGTGGATTGCAAGTCCCTAACCCCAACTCAAGAGGCCACGCAAAAAAAGCGTGGATAAAGAGTCCCTACTCCCAACTCAAGGAGCCACACAACAAAGCGTGGATTGTGAGTCCCTAACCCCAATTCAAGAAGCCACGCAACAATGCGTGAATTGAAAGTCCCTAGCGCTAACTCAAGGGGCCACACAACAAAGCGTGGATTGCAAGTCCCTAACCCCAACTCAAAGGGCCACGCGAAAAAAGCGTGGATAAAGAGTCCCCAACCCCAACTCAAGGGACCACGCAACAAAGCGTCCATTGCAAGTCCCTAACCCCAATTCAAGAAGCCACGCAACAATGCGTGAATTGAGAGTCCCTAGCGCTAACTCAAGGGGCCACACAACAAAGCGTGGATTGCAAGTCCCTAACCCCAACTCAAGGGGCCACGCAAAAAAAGCGTGGATAAAGAGTCCCTAACCCCAACTCAAGGGACCACGCAGCAAAGCGTCCATTGCAAGTCCCTAACCCCAATTCAAGAAGCCACGCAACAATGCATGAATTGAGAGTCCCTAGCGCTAACTCAAGGGGCCACACAACAAAGCGTGGATGGCAAGTCCCTAACCCCAACTCAAGGGGCCACGCAAAAAAAGCGTGGATAAAGAGTCCCTAACCCCAACTCAAGGGACCACGCAACAAAGCGTCCATTGCAAGTCCCTAACCCCAATTCAAGAAGCCACGCAACAATGCGTGGATTGAGAGTCCCTATGGCTAACTGAAGGGGCCACGCAACAAAGCGTGGATTGCAAGTCTCTAACCCCAACTCAAGGGGCCACACAAAAAAAGTGTGGATAAAGAGTCCCTAACCCCAACTCAAGGGGCCACACAACAAAGCGTGGATTGCGAGTCCCTAACCCGAACTCAAGGGGCCACGCAACACAGCATGGATTGCGAGGCCCCAACCCCAACTCAAGGAACCAGGCAACAAAGTGTGGATTGAGAGTCCGTAACCCCAACTCAAGGGGCCACGCAAGAAAAACGTGGATTGCAAGTGCCTAATCCCAAATCAAGGGGCCACGCAAAAAAAGCGTGGATAAAAAGTCCCTAACCCCACCTCAAGGGACCACGCAACAAAGCGTCCATTGCAAGTCCCCAACCCCAATTCAAGAAGCCACGCAACAATGCGTGGATTGAGAGTCCCTAACGCTAACTGAAGGGGCCACACAACAAAGCGTGGATTGCAAATCTCTAACCCCAACTCAAGGGGCAACGCAAAAAAAGTGTGGATAAAGAGTCCCTAACCCCAACTCAAGGAGCCACACAACAAAGCGTGGATTGCGAGTCCCTAACCCGAACTCAAGGGGCCACGCAACAGAGCATGGATTGCGAGGCCCCGACCCCAACTCAAGGAACCAGGCAACAAAGTGTGGATTGAGAGTCCGCAACCCCAACTCAAGGGGCCACGCAAGAAAAACGTGGATTGCAAGTGCCTAACCCCAACTCAAGGGGCCACGCAAAAAAAGCGTGGATTGAGAGTCCCTAACCCCAACTCAAGGGGCCAGGCAACAAAGCGTGGAGTGGCAAAAAAGCGTGGATTGCGAGTCCCTAACCCCAACTCAAGGAGCCACGCAACAAAGCGTGGATTGCAAGTCCCTAACCCCAACTCAAGGGGCCACACAACAAAGGGTGGATAAAGAGTCCCTAACCCCAACTCAAGGGGCCACACAACAAAGCATGGGGCAACACCAACAGCTACAATGTAGACTCTGATGCACCGTGCAGAATGAAAAGTGGGTGCATCGTGCAGTGTGCACATGATGCAACGTGCACAATGCGCAGTGTGAAGGCCCCACCCTCCCACGCCCATCAGCTCAATGATGAGGCGCGAGGAGATGCTTTTGTTAGACGCTTGCATGCCACGGGGCCGGTTTTCAGGCGGTTTTTGAGGATAAATGGCGGGTAACTTGGCGGGTTCGATCAGTCCATCGCAGCATGCTCATCGTCCGTTCGATCGGTCCATCGCAGCACACTCGTCGTGCTGATGTGCACTCATGTACTCCTGACGGTCTGGGTTGGGTGGGTGGGGGCAGAGTGTTGTGAAGGCAACACGGCGTCAGCGCATGACCAGGCATTTACTAAACAAGGAAAGTGAGACCGTCGCAAAAACGACGGCCTTGTCTAGTGGTGATGGAACAAGTGTCATGGCGGAGTGTTGTGATGGCAACACACAGCTCACAGCCCTCAAAAACAAAAAAGGATTGCAGGGGCAAGTCACGCAGGCAGTCTAGTTAGGCTTGACGGGACACCGGCGTGGGGCAAAGCTCACTCACGCAAATCCGGTCTGGCACCCCCTCCCCCCAAATGCTAGACTGCAGTTTGCTCCACTGACCCTCGCCCTGGCACAAGCACTGGCTGTCTGGACTCCACGTCGAGTTGAAACTGCTCGATCAGTCCATCACAGCGCACTCATCATGCAAAATGCTGGCATGTGTATGCGTGCCCCGTCTCGCCGCTAGCGGCACGCGCGTCCCTTTGGCGCACGCCCCCCCCGCGTCACCCCGCCCTGTCCCGGCACCTCGAGGAAAAGACACTGTCGTTGGTAGTGACGCTCTGGAAACGTCCCTTCTGGGACGATGTGGCACCACTGGGGCAAATCACTGCTTACCCCGCGGCCTGCAGGCTTGCTGTGCAAAATATGAAAGGAGGAAAGACAATACAAACCACAAAAAGACAAACACACACGACAAAGAGCAACCGGGGTGCGGGGGGCCCGGACTCCAGGCCGCCTCACCGCAGCAGCGGCAAGCAAAAGGCCGGCAGTGGGTTATTTGCGGCGTGTGGCGGCGCTGCAGCCACTTGACCAATAGGCACCGGGCGTTACGAACGCGGACTGTGCGACCGGCCAGGGATGGTAGCCACGACGGCGGGTCGGCCGGGTTCTCGGCCCCGGCACACGGAAAACATTCACTCGGATCCCTGACCACCCCCTGAACCAAAGTAGCCGCCGGAGGGTTCGCTGCTGTGCGACACAATGCCCCGCTGACGTCCCCCGACGCTAAAATTGGCGCGCTCCCTCACTGTCCGCACCCAACCAAATCCTCCGCTCACCCCTGTTGGCGGCAATCCTGATACCATCTGCTGCCTCCCACAGTTCTGCCGCCTGGAGTCTGCGGACCCACCACGGGCACTGTGTGCTTTGCAACAGCCCATCCCTGCTGACGAGGCCTCCCCTGAAGCACCCGAGCCCTGGTGTCGGCGCCGCATCCAAAAAATAAATGACATCCCCGTCCGTGCTGTGGCGTGGGTGGGGGGGGGCGGGACAAAAGGGAAACATGCAAATACCACAGCCGTGGACAAGGACCGCAGCATCTGCCGGGAAAACCAAGGGGAACGTGCCTGCACCCCCTTGCAGGCGCTTGATAAAAAGGGCTGCAGGGTGCGGCGTGGCCTAGCAACCCACTTGAGTGTGCGCACCAAGGACCTCAAGCATTCCCACAGCAGGTGGCCCATCAGCACGCCGTGCACAAGAAAAGATACACATTGTGCAATGGACGCAGCACTGTTGCTAATGCACTTCCCCTCCCGGCACACCTTCTTGGCCACCCACGTCATTGACCGCCGCGGGGTCAGCTCGCTCTTATTGCTAACCGGTAACCCCGCCCGTGTCAGCTTGCGCAGGACCCGATCCCGTACCCTTAGCAGCTTGCTCCCGCTCGTGGACACCAACAGCATGTCGTCTAGGTAAACCCACACCTGAACTCCATAGCCCCGCAAGCAGTTTCGAACCAGTTGCTAGGTCAGCTCCTGGAATATGGCCGGTCATAAGGACCAACCAAATGGAAGCCTACGCACCACCATGCCGCGCACCACGACAGCCGCCACCACCGCCTTGGGAGGACACAACCCAGCAGGCGTTCTGCTGGTCTATCTTAATGAACAGGGGCTGTGCCCAGGGGAGGGATCACCCAACCACGAACGCAACTCCTCAATCTAGGGCAGCCTGAACTTGGGCAGGCGCATCTCTGTCTCCCTGTTCAACCGCACTAGGTTTAAGATCAATTTGCACTTAACTTTATTTTTGGGGATCAAGAATGCAAAAACAGAATCACCCCCCCCCTTTTCAACCCCCATTCGGCGCACACTGCCCGGAGCATGGCGTCCTGGGCCCTGGCCTTGCCCCCCCCCATGTTTCGGGCCCGTCGCCGCAGCTCCCGGCTAAACTCGGCCCTGCGGGCCAAAGACGGCAAACGCCTTCATCGGCCCATAAGACAGACCGGGACTACATGCCGCCACAGCGATGCGGCGAGCCGCACCATCCCAAATTTGCATAGCCCCTTTGCGGCTGCGAACATCGGCACCGACCCTCGGCCCCGCACGATCGGGGACGACCCTTCGACTAGCGCCGCTTGCAGCGGCCCCAACGTCGCTAGGTGCTGCACCGCCTGCGTGACTCGTGCCACCACCGCGTCATTGCCGCGCGACGCCACCGCGACGTTGGTCCACAGCGTGACTAGGAACTGCGAGGCCCGCTCCCTCTCCATGGGCGAGAAGTGGTCCGGCAACGCCTGGGCCACGGCGTCGGTTGCCACGCGAAGCTCTGCAGCGCCGCCGGAGCGCAGTAGCTCAGTGACAGGCCTCCGTGCGGCGCCTTTTGGTTGTTTGCCCCACGGCGGCTGCAGGAATGGGAGCAGCTGTCGGCCCCAGCAGCTTCGACGTGACCAAAGACGGATACCATGACGTCGCCGGGGTGTCTCGTGTCTCCCTGTGCATGTTGCGGTCCTCGGTGATGGGCTAGGGCAGCCGGTGCCTGCGCGCTGGCTCCCGGCCTGGCTTGCCCACACCCAAGCGGCGTGGCCCGAGCGCGCCTGCCCGCCCACGCCATGAAGACTGGCATTGGCGGGCCGAGGTGCCACAGTGTTGCCGCCCTGAACGTGCCGAATCCGTGGAATCACAGTGCTGCAGCGCGACCCTTGGAGGAGCCGTGCTATCGATGACCCGAGATCCGCCCGGAAACCGCGGATCGACGCCCTGGCAGGGTGCCCTTGCCACTGCCTGAACTTGGCGAGGAACTTGGCCAAGGCCCGCGGATACGGGCCCAGTGGTGCCGTCTGCCATCCACGCCTAGATTTTTCGCCGTAGAACTGCAACCGGCTCGGTAACTGGGCATCCGCCGGTTGGGATCGCGGAGATGGCGACGAATTCCCAGTCGAGGGTCAAGGCCGCCGTACCCGCCATAGTCTCGAAGATATCTGGCGCGGCGCACTGCAGCGCCCTTGGCCCGGCGCCTAGGTTGACCTGCGATATGGCTTTAACGAGGAGATGCTCTGCGGGAGAGACGGTGGTGGTGAGCAGTCCGAGCTTTTCGAGCCCCCTAATGCCCGCAACAGTGCCCTTGAGCGAACTGTCTGCGGTAACCTCCTTGGCTAGCCATAGGAGGTAGTTCCTAACGACGAACTTCGCGCTGCGACTTGGTTCCCCGCGAGCGACTTGGGCGAGCCTCTGGAGGTGCCCTCCGTAGTTCTCCCCAATGGAATCTCTCCAGGCCTTGACCGCGGACGAGATGAAGTTGTCGCCGAACTTTGCTTCGCATGCGCTTTGCCATTGGGCGACTGCCTCGACGAGGTCTTTCGCCGAGGCTTCTGATCGCTGTCACTTCGTGGGGACGCACACGAACTCCGCGCGCTCGCAACGCCTGTGCCGGCCTCCGCAGTCGGGGCACCTGGTGTCGGGCGGCCTGTCGCATTGCACTAGGACTCCTTCCCCGTTCAAGAAGTGCTTGATGTCGTCAACGTACTCGAATCCAGGCTGCCACGCCCCTTCCTTCCATGCTCACCCCTTTTTGTTGTGTGGCCAACGATCCGGTTTTTCGCCCCCGCGCCGTGGAATCGGACAATGACGATGATGATCCGGAGCTGCAGGAGTCGCTCTCGCTGGATGACCCCTTGGAGTCGCGTGATCGCCTGCTGCCCCTTTTTTTTCGATGCCTTTGCCGTTTGCGCTGTTTTCCCTCCTTTTCCTTCCTCTTCTTGTATTTGTCTTTGAGGGCATGCACTGCTCCAGTGTCGTACTTCAGAACGGTCAGCCAGACCCCCATCGTCAGGGGGGGTATGGACTCCGCGCCGTCCACGCCTCGTAATTCCTTCTCGACGGATTGCATGAGTCTCCCGGTCTAGATGGGGACATCAGCCCTCTTCCGAACAATTTGGGACGCCTTGGTAGATAGCTGGAGGTGTCGGTTTCGCGTGGTCTCCTGCGCTCGACTGTCCCCGCTTTCCGGCCACTGTAACGGTTCCTCTGGCGGGCCTATGTTGACGGCTTCTCGAGCAGCTCGTACAGCAGCTGTGACTACAGGGTACATTTCTGTGTCTGGAGCCCCCACGCACATCTTCGAGGCGAAGTCGAGCTATAGCCGTGCGTACACCTCGTACAAGGCGAGCTGCGAAGTCGACAGATCCTGCGATGTCGGTGGCCAGCTCAATGATCCCCGGTGCCGACAGCTGCGCCAGTTTCGCGCATCGCACAACCTCCTTCACGGCAGACCGCGTCAGCGCATGACCAGGCGTTTACTAAACAAGGAGAGTGAGACCACCGCAAAACTGACGGCCTGGTCTAGTGGTAACGGAACAAGTGTCATGGCAGAGTGTTGTGATGGCAACACACAGCTCACAGCCCTCAAAAACAAAAAAGGATTGCAGGGGCAAGTCACGCAGGTAGTCTGGTTAGGCTGGATAGGACACCGGCATGGGGCATAGCTCACTCACGCAAACCCGGTCTGGCACCCCCCCCCCCCCAATGCTAGACCGCAGTTTTCAGGCGGGTTTTCGGGATCAATGGCAGGTAACAGACTGCTGTTGGTGGGTCAGTGGTACGGCTGTGCATCCCCGTTCCATCACAAACCGCCCCCCAAAACCGTCCCTAGAGGAATGCGCATCAATCGTTCTGCATCATCGCCAGTCGTTCAAAGGTGTATGCTCGAGACACAACCTGTACGCCGGACATTTTTCCTATTGTTGCATTGTGTTCATATTGCTGAGACTGCCTTGTTGCGGATTATTGAGAATGACTGGGGGAGGGGAGGGGCATTGTAAAGGGTTTTTGAGGGTTGTGGAGGTCATGGAGCGTTCTGCGGAGACACATACACACACCGTTAAACCAATGGTCGTCAACAGCTGCATTGCGATACAGTGCACGAAACTGAGCAGCACAATGTCTACACAAGCATCACTCTCCTGCATATGGCCCTTCACCACGTCCGTGACTTTCTTGAATAGCACTGCAACGTCTGGTAGAGAGCCTGAGAGAGGGGCATGCGAAACCCATTTGACACCTCCCACACATTGCTAGCAAACGACACGGGAGCCACAGCAAACATCGCAGAAGCACAATGTCAATCAGTTGTTGGGCACCTTCATTGGCGACTTCCCGAGCATGACGCCAAGAGATGTTGCTTATATCTGCAGGTAAAAATCTCTGCAGATAGATAGATGAGGACAGATGCAGCCCTATCTGCTACAGCACAGGTTCTAGCCCGGTTGATGGAGCCTCATGCAATGGGCCGCAGTTGGTGGAAGCCCTGTTGCAATCTGATGCAACAGAACACTGGTACTTGCAGCCCTCACACAGCCCTATGCGATACAGCACAGGTGCTTGCAGCCCGGTACACGATTGCAATTGCAAGCACGCCACATGACGCCCTGTGCACGGGGCATGGACAATGGAAGCCCCATTGCAGCCCTGTGCACTCAATCATTGGTGCCAGCCTGTGCACGGGAGCACTGATATTCAGAGCCTCAATGCAGCCCTGTGTGCTGGAGCACACGTGCTGGCCGCCCAAGTGAGGCCGGTTGCGGGTGCTGGCAGCCCCCATGCAGCCGTGGGCGCTGGAGCACTGGTGCTGATGCCCGTATGAGCCAGAGGAGCAGCCCCAATACAGCTCTGTGCACCAGAGCACTGGTACAAGCACCGTCTCGGCTCCAACATTTTGCCCATATCTCAACGGCAGACTTGCAAAATTAAGTGCAACTGGAAGCAAATGGGGAGAAACGAAAAAATAATGTTTGGCAGGGGGTCGATCTGAGAGTGGGAGATGACACAATGGACCGCCCAGAGCACAACAAGTGACAACAACAACAACAACAACAACAACAACAGCAACGGCTTATGCGATCCCTGGGCCCCCCTCTCTGCCCCCCCCCTCCCCCGAGGGGTCGGAACCCGGTCTGGCGCCAGCCCGGGTTCAAGTACCTTATTTTGTCACAGGTAAACGCCGTTAGCATCCCGTTTTCCGGACGGGGTCCTTCGGCCCCCGTCCCAACTATTGGCACTTCGCGTCTACAACAGGCAGGCAGTGTCTACAAGCGGTAGACGGTGTCTACTTGGGGCAGACAGTGTCTACAGACTACAGAACACTTGGCCCCTATACATGGGTAAACGATGTTAGCGGACCATTTTGGGGGAAGGGACCTTTGGCGCCCTTGCCAAATATTGTCACTTCGCATCTACAACATGCTGGCAGTGCCTACCGTGGTAAACCGCGTTGAGCAAACAGTGTCTACATGGGGTAGACAGTGTCTACAGACTGCAGGGGGCAATTCCTTTGATCCACGGGTAAATGGGAGGGGTAACCGGGCAAACGGGGTGGCGTATGGTGGTAAGGGATCATATTCTTGCATATTGGGGGCCTTTGGCCCCACACAGGACGCTACGCGCCCCGCCCCGGGGGGGGGGGGGGGCAGGGAGGCGAGGGGGGGGGGGGCAGGGATTGCATATACCACAGCAACAATTGAAATGGGAGTTGTCGTTCATGTTTAACATGTTTGCCTCGATGCCCCTGCCCGTTTGCTATTGCCAGGGCATTTGGTTTGCATGCCGTTCCTCAGAAAGCTGAACCACTGGGTGCTGATACCCCTGCCCTTTGCGACCCAGCACTGCAGTCACACTTGCACTTGCAAGCGGTCAGACAATAGAATGCGGTTCGGCACTCAAACCTGCAGCTGCTCTACCCTCAACTACCAAAGCGCGGGTCTTGTGCCAGGCACCGCTGATGTCTTGCAGGGCAGTCGCCAGCCCGTCCAAATGGCCCAACACATTCAAAACGGAGCGGATGGAGGAGGCCCAGGCAGTGGCCATGAAGGAGACCACTGGGTCTGCCTGCAATGAAATGAGCGCGCCCATGCGCTGCAAATGCTCGAAGGAGATGGTGCCCTGTGTAACAGCAAATGTGGCGATGATTGGCGTCCCGTGCAAATTCTGCACTTGGCATGGCAGACTTGCTGCGAATGTGCTTTGGAAAATGGCCCATTTGCTGTGGGGGGGAGGGGGGGCTGGCAGCGTGCGACTTTGTGCACGCCACGTCAGTATTTTGTGTGTTGATTTCCCTGCGAAAAAGGGCGTTCTAGAGAAACGTGCAGCCACGCCGGGTCAGTCTGCCAAGAGCTTGTCAATGAACGCATGGACAGATGCAGGGCTCGGCGGTGTATGCATGCACAAAATTGTTTCAGTCCCTCCGTGACACGATGGGGTACTTGTGGTAAATGCTGCACTCGGGACCCATGTGTCATTTCGCACATCACCCCACCCCATGATAACACTACACGCCCCCCCATTCACCACAGTTCGCACGCACGTGATGACAAGGGTACATCCCACCAGATGCCCTCTGAGAGCCCCTGAGAGGGCACCTCAGTCGCCTCATTCCCCCTTGCATGGCCCCATTCGGCTGGTGCGACTGGGGGGGTTGCAGACTGAGGCATCTCCCAGCCGCTACTTCGCCAAGTCAGTGGTTTGATGCGTGGCAACCTGCAAACATCATCGGAAAATGCATGTGCACCTTCAGGCGGGGTGTTCAGGGAACATCTCTGGAAATGGAGGGGGACCCAAGGGTAATCCCATCAGCAGGGAGCTGGAGGCGATTTGCGCATCGCAGGGTTGCAGCACAAACACCCATATACCCACACCCACACCCACAATCCCCAACAAGCCTCCTGGGTACCCGAATCTGAAAGTCCCCAAGTCCCCGAACACCCGTGGAAAAATGGGGGAAATGGAAACATGGAGGGGAAATGGGGGGAAATGGGGGAAACGGGGGGAAATGGGGATTTGTTACAAATACATTACCCTCCCCCCCCCCCTTGCCCTTCCCCACCCCAGAGAAGACGATCCCACGCCACCTCCTGGGGGACGGTCACCAAGTGACGGTCCCCCACCACCCCCCGGGGGACCGTAGCACCGCTGGACACGCACACTGTGGGGCACAGAAATTGCGGCAGAAGACGAAATGACACAGCATAAGAAACGTTGGTGTGCAGAGCTTGTCACGGTGAAAAATGAAAGCAAGTAATGTCACAATATGAAAATTATGCCCGCGCTCACTGGGCGGCCAATGTAATGAAATTTACTCCTTGACTCGCTCGTGTAGAATTTCGTCGTCCTGCTCCATTTGACCTTGAATTCCTGAACATGCTCACCACTTTCCGCAGGAATGCTTTGGACAGCACCATTGGGCGGTGGCTTGGCCCTTTTGGGGTTCACCAAGTGATGGTCCCCCACCCCCCCTTGGGAAGGACAAGGGGCGGGGAAGGACAAGGGGGGGGGGGGTACGGAAACTGTATACAAAAGTTCCAAGAAGAAAGAAAAAAGAAGAAAAAGGCACGTTGAGGCAAATTCCCCGTTTTTCCAAAGGCTGACCAACTTCCCTCAGGGGGCCTCTATAAAAATCCGGTATCTGGTATCCACACGGAAAAATGGGGACATGGAAGGTATCTGTAAGTATCCGCAAAATCAGGTACCCAAGAGGCTTGCCCCAACCCCCACCCCCTCACATATCATGCAAAACACGGCTGTTAAAATCCGGAAACATGCATACCCCTGTGTCGCCTTTGGTGCAACACGCTGCAGTGTGCGGTATATCCCGCACAGTGTATCCGCTGGGCCAAGGGTCCATAGAGCCTTGGTCCAGAATGGGGCACGGGTAGCACTCGCTTGTCACCTGCACTACCCCCCCCCCCCCGTTGTATAAGCTACGCCCTTGTCCAAGCTACAGTAGGCGTAGGGACCGTATTAATTTGTGCACCATATCCCCCTTTCTTGCACTAGCTCATCATACAATCCTCTCGTTTTGAACCTGGGACCCAGTTATTGTCACACGTTCCCACCGGTGAGTGTGTGGATGCCACAATGAAGGGACCACCGGAGAAGGGGGACCAGTTTGTGGTGTGCCCTTTTGGGTGGGGCAGATAGTCGACCTCAATGTGGAGGTCTAGTACTCTTAGTAGACCACCAATTTCAATAAAAAAAGATTATGGTGAGAGCTGAGCTTGGGGCTTCACATAGAACCCTTTTTCGTTAAAATCTAAAACAATAGGCCCTCTTGGTGGGGCAGACGGTCGACCTCACTTTGGTGGTCTAGTACTCTTAGCAGGCATTACCAATTTCAATAAAGCAAGGTTTTGGTGAGAGCTGAGCTTGCAGCTTCACACAGAACCCTTAGTGATTAAATTGGAAACAATAGGCCCTGGTGGTGGGGTCGATAGTCGACCTCACTTTGGAGGTCTAGTAGTCTTAGTAGACATCACCAATTTCACTATAAAAAGGTTGTTGTGACATGTGAGGCTTAGGGCTTCACATAGGGCCCTTAGTTGTTGAAATTCAAACCATAGGCCCTTGTGGTGGGGTGGATAGTCGACCTCACTTTGGAGGTCTAGTACTCTTAGTAGGCATCACCAATTCCAATAAATAAGGTTTTGGTGAGAGGTGAGGCTTGGGGCTTCACCTAGAACCCTTGGTTGTTAAAACTTGATACAATGGCTCCTTGTGGTGGGGCGGATAGTTGAGCTCACTTCGGTGGTCTAGAACTCTTAATAGACATCACAAATTTCGATTAAACAAGGTTCTATTGAGAGGTGAGGTTTGGGGCGTCTCATAGAGCCCTTATTAATGAAAATTTGAAAAAATGGGTCCTTGTGGTGGGGCGGATAGTCGACCTCACTTTGGACGGCCGAGACTCTTAGTAGATATCACCAATTTCAATAAAACAAGGTTTTGGTGAGAGGTGAGGCTTGGGGCTTCACATAGAACCTTGAGTCGGTAAAACCGGAAACAGTAGGCCCTTTGTGGAGGGGCGGATAGTCGACCTCACTTTGACGGCCTAGTACTCTTAGTAGACATCATTATTTCAATAATACAAGGTTTTAGTGAGAGGTGAGCCGTGGGGCTTCGCATAGAACCCTTAGTTCTCAAAATTGGAAACAATAGGCCCTAGCGCTGGGACAGATTCTCGAACTCACTTTGCAGATCTAGTACTCTGAGTAGACATCACCAATTTTATTAAAACAAGGTTGTGGTGAGAGGTTAGCCCTGGGGCTTCACATAGAACCCTTGGGTGCCGAACCAGAGGTGGTTGCGAAACACTCTCTTGTGTTTGCATGGCTTTGGGAACATGGGTGGAGATTGAGGTGCACTCATACTCTATGCTCGCTCATGTGTGTGTCGGTGGTTGCATGTGTCGCGTGCAAGCTACGCCCGTGTCCAAGCTACAGTAGGCGTAGGGACCGTATTAATTTGGTACTTTGGCGTGGCTTATCTGCAGAGCGGTGGAAAGTCCAGCAATACATCCCCACCGACAGACGTATGCCCTCATCAAGTATCTCGCGGCGCAGCCGCGGCACAAATAGTTCACACTGTCCAGCAGGGCGCCATCAGGCGCCAACACCAATTGTTCACACGTCCAGCAGGCGCCGTGAGGCGCCACCACAGATTGGGTCAGTGCAGGGCGCCCTGCGCCACCCTCCTGCCCCGCTTCCTGGGGTTATCACTGACGTCCGTGCTGTAATCATCGCTGTCCCCCCACCCCAGCGAGTCCAAACTCGATTCTGGGCCTGCTTCGGGCGCAGGGGGAGGGTACGTGTGTGCTCCATGAATCCCGCTTTTGCAAGGCACTGGGTCTCATGGGGAGCGGGGGGGTCTGGTCAGCTCCATCGCCCACCCTGACACAGTGTGAATTAACATTCGTGTTGCACTCAGGTGCCTTCTCAGCAAACTGGCAAAGTGGCACCCTCTGATTCATGGCTCTCTGTAGCAGGTCCCAAAGATGTGTCACCGGTGATCAGCGTGTGGCGCACTCCCTCATTGGACATTTGTGCACGCTGTGCATCAACGGCAGAGGGCAGCAAGCGCACAACACCCCCTCAAAATCATCTGCTGCTTTGTTTCCCACGCCCAGTGCACCACATCCAGTGCGAAGAAGAACATTTGTGCGTTCAACGCCCCATCCCTTGAAAAGCCCCAGTGGGCGGCCACTGCAGAACAGGAGGGTCATTGGGCGAGGGGTCAGGGCAAGAGTTGCGAAAAATGCACGAAGCCTTGTGTAAAGTCAGACGGTACCTCATCAGCAGACTTCGCCACCTGCAAAACCACGTAGTACAGCCCTTGGACTGCTCGCCGCAGCTGTTGTCGTGTGTGCAAGAGAGCGTCAAGGCGGTGCAGAATTGAGCCGTGGTGCTGTGATGGTCTCAGCAGCAGTGCATCAAGGCCGCAGGCCGTGGCAGTCCAACGAGGACGGAGGGCAAGACAGTGGGTTGTGGGGGCAGCACATGCGCTGAAACACTGCCGGGCCGGGTCCCAACAACTGCGAAATGAATGTCCATGCAGTACATATGCCGGGGATGCACCCCCTTGTGTTCGAGCCGAAGGGAGCTGCACTGCAAGAGCGGCTGCGGGTGTGCTTTCGCATGTAGGGCCTGCGCTGTGCAGACACACGTGATGGCGAATCGCCCTTTCGCCACCACGTTCGGTGTGTATGGGCTGCACCTCTACCAGGTCAGGGGTGTCAATGCAGATCAAGGGCCATCAGAGGGTCAACAGTTGCTTGCGCTGGCCTCACTCTGCCATGGTGACCTCTGAGTGTCATTTGGTCCTTGGGCCTATGGGCCTCGTGGGTACAGTTGTTTTGGTGTTAATATGACAGACAACATGTAAAGGGATGGGGCTATGGTAGGGGGGGCAGGGATGGAGGGGCTGCCCCGAGTGCAAACAACGAGACAATTTTGGTGTAACTGGTATTTGCATGCACAATGTCAACATAGAACACACCCCATGCCAACAACTTGTTGCTTACTACTGCGTAATGTCTTCCTGGGCAAGTATAGAGCCACCCACAGACAGTTTGCCAAATATGCTGCAATGTACCAATGGTCAGCCTCAAATCAATTGATGCATTGCCCAATTAATTGGACACTCAAAGCACTTTCCCTCCCTTCCACAATATCATCCGCTACTATCTCCTACAACTCTCCCCATGCCCTTGCACCACTGTGCAAATTGTGCTGTTGGGTGACAGCTGCCAAGTAATCTGAATGTCGAGCAGCCTTCACAAAGCACGCTGCAATACACGAGCTAAGTGGTGATATGGGTCCCTCGAAGGCGCCATTAGAACTTACCATTGCACTAGAATCACAAACGCACTACACTAAACGTGCTCATCATCCCATCAACCACCAGTTGTGCCCATGGAGCCCAAGGCTGCTCATACCATCCCTAGCAATAGTAAACATGACTACCCGAACTACCCACCAACTCGAAGCGGTAATGAATGATAATGTGCAGGTTGCCTCTACTTTCTCTGCAGTTATGCCATTGCTAACATCCACAACATTGAACAGCACCTTGACCATCCCACAAGGCCCTGGGCCTTGAGCCAAGCTTGAGTCATCATTTGGTGACCATTAAAATACATACAAGCTTATGGTGAGCCATGAAACACCAAGTAGTCTCTCTCTAGTGATACCCTTGCATGCAACTTTGCCAGTTGGTGCACAACTTGTGTAGGATGTATGTGGAAAATGTAATGTATAGTGGATATTCATGACAGGGCACAAAATTTCCACACGTGCAGCACATACCCAATAGGCGTTGTGCTGTTTCTTCCCCAGATGGTTCCCTGCGCTTCAACTAGCATGCTTAAAGTGGCGTGGGGTACAGGAGTGGCAATGCTTTGGCAAAGTACATTGCTGTTGCTGGGACTGGGAAACACGACGTTCACTTCCTGCGTCCCATTGGACACCACGGCCTCAATCATAACCTAAGCGTTGGGATACAGGGCGTTGTCCATATCAAGGTTCTGGCAAAATGACGAGAACACGGCTGCACATCCGGTCAACGAACAAATTGATGCTGATGCGGTTGGATGTGGATGGAAACACCCCACAGTGGCTTGTTCCTACAACTCTTGGGCATGAGCCAAAAATGCCATTTGTGAAACTGTGAATAGTGGGGAACCCTTTTGGGAGAAGAAAACGCACGTAGAGCGTTGATACACATGTGTTGTTGATGCCTATGTCTATGTGTGAGTGGCAATCCATGAAGCAAACACATACCTGTGTTGCTGCAAGTTGCTGGTACACGTGCTCAGCAGGATGCAAAGCACATGTGGCAGAATATGTGAAAATGGCCAGAAACATGTGGGCCAATGCCATGTTTGCACGGGCAGTGGCCAACCACCACATGTGTCTGCCAACAGAGAGCCAATTGAGGAACGCATAGCCAGTAGGCTGGAAACTGATTGACCTTACTTACCTTTTGGTCGCTGAGGCAACGGATTTTGAATTGAATTCTGGAGTCATGCAGCTGGTGGTGCATCTTACCTCGAGATGAAAACAATCTTCTTAGATGTGGTGTTGGAGTTTACATGTCAGAAGTCTTTGGCTGGGAAACAGTCAGTACTGCTGCATGGCATATATGATAGGTTCAGTTGCGAACACTGGTATGTGGCCACTGCACTGGGGTGCTTTGACCATTTCACAGCGGATGTGTCCAAGATGTCATCTATCAAGACTTATGACTAGGACCGAGCTGGGTCCTAGTCTTGCTTAATGCATAGGAAATTGCCGTGGAAGAGCTTGCTTTGGAGATGGCCCTCCACGTTCAGGATGATCACCCTCAGACACGGCTCGAAAACGGCTCATTTTCACCTCAAAATGGACCACCACGTGGCACCACATTGTGGAAGACGCCTTATTGAATACCCATTTGCAATCATTTGGTAGCCCAATCGCTACGGAAGAAGAACGGCCCTCATTGGAGACACCTACTTGACGCAACGGCGATCATCCTGAACTTTCAGGATGATCGTCCTGAAAACAGCCCAAAAGCAGCTATTTTTGGACACGAAATCGGCCATAAAACAGGCCAGACGGCTCAAAATGGCACAAAACTTGTTGCAAATGATGCGCATTTGCTCTACGGTTGTTTTCAGCTACTTGGATGCGGGTTTTGAGCCACGGTGTCCCCAAAAAGAGTTTTTTTGCGTCTGCTTGCTGCTTGCTGCTTGCTGCTGCTAAAATGTGTGGCTCACCCTGGACCCTAAGAGGGGTTGTAAAACCTCAACAGGGTAAACCCAGCTCAGTAATTACATTGGACCTACCTGCGTCTTGTACCCAACCTCTAGCCTCACCAAGACATATAACACCCATGGATACCTGTTCTACATTGTGGAACAACCAAAAGCCAAAAGCCACACCTCCCACCTCCCGACACATCAATCCCCCCTGTCTTTTTTGCCACCAAGAGTCTCTCGCAAAGAGTTTTTGCCCAATAAAGTTTCTGACCAAGCATTCCACGCAGAAAAAAAAATACACCTCCTTCCCCTTCTTTTCCTGTGACATTTACCCTTCTGTCCACACGGAGAGTCAAGCAAAAAATGCGAAGAACAAAAGATGTTAAAGTGTTGGGAAAAGAGCCATTGAATTGTACATCGTGCGGGAATGGGTGATGTACAACTATTGGTGTACTATGTGAGAAATCTACGGAGAAGATCCCCCGCCATCCTTGCAGCCATACAAGTCCTAGTTGATTTTGTTGGCTCAAATGGGTTCTTGTACTAAGGCAGGGCATCTTGAGTAAGGCATTCAACAAGGATCAGTGTGAATTCTACATGCATAACATCAAAATTTTACCAGCACTTTGGTTCATGGCGCTGCAAGGCTCATAATTTGCCCACATTGTTGCAGTTCTTCTGCTGGTCCCCAAAGGAGTCAGCCATTTGAGCCACAGGGACTTAGAGTTTTGCGTCTTGTTGATTTCTTGGACAGCGTGATGGCAGGATGGGGGCAACTTTGTAGGGAATCTTTGGAGCTAACACAGACACTGGGGGCTGGATGAGGGGGCTTGTTGTGGAATCGGCACAAAAAGGGCCCAGTGTTGCGTCATTCAGGCAACAGCTATAGACATATACGTGCACACCATGTATTGCTGTCAATTGCAACAACGGTTGCAATAGCTGTGTTCAAAGCCCAGCGACAATGGGTTGCATAAGGGAACGACATACGACGCAATATGTGCACATCACCTTCAGCTTAAAAGCGAGCAACAATCCAAACCTCAGAGCACACCTTGTGACGTTCTGGTGCATGCAAGTGCTAGGCAAAAAAGGGACAGTGCAACAATCTCCAAGACCAACCAAAATACAAAGTGGGTTCTGGCATGAAAAAAATTGTTCAAAACCCAACCAGGGACATGACGTAGGATGATGGAACAACACATGCATGTCTCAACATCAAAGCAAGCAATCAGACTGATCACATGTGCATTATCCAGCAGTACAATGTCTCATGAACAGATGCAGCAAAAATGCAGTGTCATTTCATGAGTTGCATCATAAACATGCTGACGATATCACGGATACTCGTGTGCTTGTGCATGGGTGTTGACAATCTTGTTGAGCAACCCCAAGCACAGGCACTGCAGTGATCAAATGGCAGAGCCCAGCAAAAGGGATGCCCATAAAACCTTGAGTGTAACAATGGGTGCCACAGGGGGGCGCGTTCAAGACATGTGTGCGGGTCACCATAGACGTCTTTATACGCCCCCTGGTCCTTAATTATCCATACCGTGGTGGTGGCTCGTAGCTTCAAAACAAGACATGGGGCCACCGCAGACACCTAGTGAGAATTGTCAGCGGCAATTCAGGGGGGGTGGGGGGGTGAGGGAGGACTGGCATAAGTGGGAATGCTCATTAGCCGGGTTGAGACAGATGCAATTTGAGGTGATATCATGCCTGATGCAAGAAAAATACCGGTTTTTGCCCTTTTGGGATGATTGGCAAAACTTGCAACAAGCCTTGTTGCAGACCACTTTTGCCCCTATCATGTGCCTTTTGTTGGCTTCTTTAGACACCACTTTTACGATATGCAGCAGGCAAAGCATGGTGGGACCTGCACTTACTTGGCATGTGGGTGTGTCAATAAAAGAGGCCACAATTGTTATGTCTGAATTCTGCAGAGGGCTCCATCCGGGATCCATCCAGGGAACACCAGGAAATAATAGCATTCATCCGGGGATCACTAGGCATCAACAGCAGCCATCTCAGCCCCAAATTTTGCAACAAAGTGCTGCGCAAAAATCCACATATTTCACTCCACATTGCCACATTTTTCCATACAATACCACATTCCTACCACATGCTTCTCCGTTGCCAGTTACCACAGAAATCCCCCCTCCTGGGGTGAAACCCTCAGTCCATATTCCATTAGTCCAATTGCCCCACCAAATCACCATTGTAGTGTGTCATGAAAGCCTGCCGTGTTGGTGCACCTACTGGTGTCAAAGCAGATGCAAGGGTGGCACAAAAAAGTGAAATCACAGGGTAAAAAGAAATCAACAGGCTTGACAGCATTTCTTGCCCAGCTTTGTGCCTGATGTACAATGTGGTCAACCATGCTGATGCTGGGCCAAAAGTGAGCTTCTGTGCGCCCCATCCAGAACAGCAGGGCAACGGAGATACAGCCCAAAGCTGGTGACCTAGCTTGGCACTTGTAGCGAAGATCCTGCTGTCGAGGATCTTTCAAACTTGAAATATCTACGCCAACAGCATTATAGACAATGGTTGGATGGCTTGAAATTGGGAATTTTTTGGTCGATAAATGGTCTACTGTCGTTGCGGTGTGCCATTGGAAAGATGGAGAGCATGCAAGGCTGCTCAGCCTGCCGGCAATACCAGATTTTCCATACTTGGTGCCTATGTTTCATGCTTGTCTAGCGAAAGAACCTGAGTTAGAATGTGTTCCACAAATGCCAATTTCATGGGAAGCAATCAGCTAATTCAAACCGGTCCAAACTACCTCCTTGAATGAATTTTCAAGTTTTATTAAGATTTTCTCCTAGATAATAAAAGAAAAACTTTGTCATAAAATAAGAAAATAAAACAGAAATTTGAAACCAAAAACTTGATATCAGAAAATCATTATTTTTCTTATAAAATACTAAGCTTCATTCTAAATGCACATCAATACTTATCTCCACTTTGCAATAAGATACAACATCTATAAGCAGATATAAAATACAAAATTTAAAATACTTTCTCAAGAGTAAAAATAATGTAAAACACGTCGCACACTACCACAATTTAAACTTAATTAACAATTACATTTTAGAAGACAATTTAAAAGAAAAGATCTTAACAGGGTTCTAGAACAAACCCGTTAAAATTTAAATAAAAGGATTGGCAAAAAGAATAGCCAACGCTACTACCAGTCCATAAATTGTTAAAGCCTCCATACAAGCTAACGATAGAAGAAGAGTACCACAAATTTTACCTTCAACTTCAGGTTGACGTGCAATACCTTCCACTGCCTGACCAGCAGCAGTTCCTTGTCCAATACTAGGACCAATTGCACCAAAGCCAATCGCTAAACCAGCACCTACTACAGAGGCTGCACAAATAATTGGATTCATAAACTTCTAAAAAATTATTTCTTCAAACGCCAATTTCATGGGAAGCAATCAGCTAATTCAAACCGTTCCAAACTACCTCCTTGAATCTCATCTCAAATCATCCCCTGCTTTCCATATGGAACAAAATAGGTACTGAGGATTGTCGTGGATGCAAATGACAAACCAACCTAAATACTAAGCTGACAGCATCTGTGTGAATGATGTGGTCATGGCATAGCTGCCCCAGACCCTCCCCAAGGGATGTATCTGGAAAAGCAATACCCACACTCCCAGTCCAGAAAAAACTTTACATCACCTTTTCCTGTGAAAAACAACACACCCACCACACAATGTCAACTGCATCTATGTCTCCAACCCTATCCTGAATTCGATGCCATTCCAAACACGAATGAAAGTATCATGCTGTATATCATAATAGCTGCATTTTCCACTTGTGCGCCCCTCATCCTCGGATTTGAACCCCACCGGTGAAGAATTCAAGCCCTTTCAAGAAAGAGTTTTGATCCAGAGGACTCGTGCGCCCAACAAGTTGCACAATACACTGCTTTCATCAAGGAGCCAAGTGACAGGCTAAGGGGAAAAATGGGGCCCACGACTGCTCCCAGCAAACTTGTCAGTAATTTTGATGTCAAATGCAGGGTCTCGCAAAGCTTGGGATCACGCATATAGCGAAAAGGCCACAATTGAAAGGGTTAGTAAAAAGGGCTAGGACAAATGTTTTATAGAGGGAAAACCAAACAGACCATCAGCTGAGTAAGGAAACAGGATATCTGGGGGAAAAACTTGGTTCTGAGGGAATGAGTGGTACACTTCCGCATGCAAACCCAACCTTGCACATCTGGCTGGAGAAGGAGCACAGTGGCATATGGACATCCAGGCACGCCCCAACGCTCCACATGCTCCAATATTGTGGGCTGTGGGCTGTAAACCCGTTCTGCCCAAACAGCCAAACGGGGAAGAGCGGTGGCCATGTCCCACAAACACCCCAGTACATCCTTTGAGGCTCACAAACCGTAACACATGTACGTGAGGCCACTTCATATCAGTGTCTTCCAATTGCCCCACAGTGTGTTTCCTCCATCCCTGCAGGACACTGTGGTCATGAGGGCATTTCAGCACACTCTGTACCTCAACACCTGCAACACTGAGCGGAGCTTGGGGGGAGGGTGGCACCCCGAAACGGGGGGGGGGGGGGCGCAGATTATTGCGGTACGTCTGAATTCCCCATGAAATTCTGAGTTCTCATGACAGCCCAACAGTCAAAAATTCTCACTCCTACTTTTCAGACATTGTGACCTGTCACGGTGATCAGCATGTTCGACACCCTGTTTATATTGTTCGCCCTGGGCTGATGCACGGATTGCTCCAGCAATTTTTAGCCAGAACAGCCCCAAAATCGAAAACCCGTGTATACCCGCGTTCTGATATCATGCAATGATCCGAAATCACATGTGAAGCTTGTTTTTGCCTCTATCGTTTTGTGTTTCAGCCTTTGTCCTGCGCTACGGGTGCCACGTGAGGTGCGTACCTATGCTCGTGCCCCCCCTAACCAAGTGCTGGCTACGCCAGGGCCTGGCGCGCATGCACCCATTGGCCCAGGCTCCAGCCTGGATGGCTGGAGCCTGGGAGACCTGCGCTCCCTGCCGGACTGCCTGCTGGACTAGCTGGCAGACCTGCTCCAGGAGGTCGAGCCCCTGGGCCGCTGGCCGGCCCAGCGAGCCGAGGGGTACACGGCGCTGATTCCCAAGGAGGGGCCACTGGAGCCTTTTGGCACGCGACCCCTGACAGTGTCCATACTGTGCACGAGCGCCCATTGAATGCTCTGAACACCGAATAAACGGACCCATTGCATTGAGCGAACATATGTTGTTCTCCAGATCAGGACCTGGGACTTGAACCTCACATCATAGACTGAACAATCCAAATCACTGCCGGTTTTTTGGAATAATGAGGTCAGCTGTCTTATTGGTTACAGACGAGGGAACATATCATGAACAAACGCTCACCCTCAACCCCTGAGAAACTGCAGTACCATGCACAATTTCCCCAGACTGCACAAAAAGTCACCACCTGTGGTGGCTTCAGCTAGGCAGATGCTTGCATAGAAATCTGTGAGCCTCTCAGCAACGGGAACGATTCCAGCAGGCTTCCAGGGGCCCCCTCCCTCCGGTACGTAACTAAATACTGTTGAGCAGGGTGATTTCTTACGATATGCTGCATTTTTGGAACAGGTAAATTTCGCACTTAATTTCGCCCAGAAGAGGGGCGATGAAGGGGACTAGGATCGAATTGTGTGCATTGCCAGCAGCTTCCCATAACCCCACCCCAAAATTGTCTGCTGCATTCCACAGCCAACAGCCTCCCTGACCCTTGTGCAAGGCCCGAAGGCTGTTGTACATGCAATGCGGAGGCTTTGGGTGGTGTGTTGAATGCATTATGCACCCGGTGCAGTTTGATACCCTGGCCAAGCCCCTACATCGTGACAGGACTTTGCGTCACAGGATGCGGTGAGAGCACAGGAGGCCAGCACACGGCCAAAAAACTACAAAATCAACATTCGGACAATGTACAGAGCTTGACAGGGGCTGTGAAAGGGCCTGTCCAAGATTTCTCTGCAGATGATCATGCACGTGATGTGTCCCCCTCTTAGTAGTAGCTAGTTTTGCAGGAGACACGTTGCGACAGCCCTGCACCACGGGACAGTCACAAGGCCTGTATCATCGCACCTTGTGACTGGCACTGTCACAGAGCATAAGCATTTGTATCCCCTGACTCGGACCGCAAGTGAAACTGGTCCCAGACCTTCCCAACCACATCCTCAAACCAGCAGAATGCCTTGCGGAAGTCGCCGTTGAGGTTGTACTTGCAGAAGAACGCACCCCACGTCACGCTGTCTGCCTTGCATGCCTTCTTGATGAACTGGGGGAGTGTGTGGGGCTGCCATGACTTATCAATGTAGCTGCCCCCTAGACCTGACGTAATCTGGAAAGTGACACCAGGCCGCAGAAGAATGTCTGAGGTATTTTTGTCAACGATACGCACAGTATCCCCCACGAACTGGTCCAGCAGATAGGACCTGTTGGGGAGTGTGCAGCAGAGCAGTCACGGGCAGCACGAGGGGCACATCTGCTGAACTTATCATTGCTCAAAGGTTTTCATTCCAGTCAAGTAAAGACTTTGCCCTGCCTGTAGGCAGTGCTGTCATGCAAAAGCCCCTGCTTGACTCAGAGCCCTCAAAAAACAACAGATGCTTGGCTTAGTGTCATACAACAACGCCAGGTTGGCTGCTTCTGTCAAGCGACACCCCCCGTGCTTTGCAGTGCCTGGGTTGGTTGAGTGCTCTTATGCAGCACCCATGCTTGGTGGAGTGCTCACATGCTACTCCCCTGTGCTTACTTTTTGCTCTGGCCCCCCTTGATTGGCAGAACGCTATCAAGCAACACCCCGTTGCTTTGCAGGGTTCGCCCCCCTGTTTTTGCTCTCAAACAATGTCCCCTGCTTATGTGCCTTGATGCCTCCAGGTCCATGGCCGGCATGGATTCAATCTGTGCATCCTTGTTTACAACCACCGTTTTCGGGCAATCATGCAGAGTGAATGCATTATATGACCATCTGTGGTAAGGCCAAGGGGGGGGGGGGTTCTCGAAAATCGGATATCCTGCTTAAAACCCCCCAAGAGCCAAATGTAAAAAAGGGGGTGGTGGTTTAGTGGGATTTTTCGCTGTGCGGGGGTCTCGTCTGCGGAAGGGCACCCCAGCCCCCCACCCCCGCTTGGCCCAAAATGGACCCATTGGCCGAAGGGGTGAGCATACATGCACACCAAATGAAATACATTCCGGTTCTCACATAGTGTCGGGCACCTCCAAACAGTTGGGTATGCGGCCTAGGTGTGATGCGACAATTCGCACCGCCCCTACCCACGTGTCCGGATTGTGTTCCCATAAGCAATTGGTCGGTGTCTGCTTGGGGAGCACTTGGTCCCTACTTGGGGCACACCGAGCATGGTTTGCAATATGCAAGAGCTGTGGGCCACCAATGCGCAAGGTGAGGAAACCAAAGTCCCTCTCGCCTTGAGTGTACTTGGCACGGTAGCCCCGTTGCAACATCTCAAGACAATGTGGCACACCGTGGCCTTACTGTAGTAGGGGCGACAGGACACGTTTGGCACGAGGGGGGCAGTTGGGCTGAGCCACTACACCAGCAATTTGCTTGTAGTCACTAACACACTTGTCCAACCGCGAGACATCTTGGATTGCCTTCAGTGGCAACACAGTGGCCAACCGCTACCTCATGCCGGGGCTGAGCTTCGAGGGTGGGATCTTCAAACAGCAACAAATGGCATTTGTATAGTGCACAATCTGGCGCTCAAAGCATGGACGGTTTGATGGAACAACTTAGTGCAATAGTTTGTGCATCAAGTACATGGCAGAAAAATGTTCGGTGAAATGGCTGAGTCCAAATCCCAATCCCCAACCCAAGGGGCCACCAGAATCTGTGGATGTTTTCCGTCCATATCCCCAACTCTAGGGGCCACCAAAAACTGTGGATGTGCAGCCCGAAAGAATGTCACGAGGAAAAATATTCACAAATGGTGTGCTTGCGTCAAAAAACACCCTTAACCCCCCCCCCCACGGACCGTTTTAAAAAAGGGGGTGGGGGTTCCAAAACCCCCCACTCTATTGGATTTCCATGTGAGGCATACCAGTATCCTGTTGTTCAAATGGTGCCACTCACTGATGCCACAGCTGCATCGATAACATGATGTTATCGATGTAGATGTGTGTCCCTATAAAGAACTTGGCAATGACGCATCGTGTTTACAATGGTACCCCTGATGATTCACCGTCAAACAACACAGTACGCAACTATTGTTACATTAGTTCCGGGTATCATCCATGGCTAGGATCTTTGCAATGTGCTTGGGGCCTCGAGCAACAAAATTACACAACACGAAAACAACCATCGTGTGCAATCCCTGCAACCCCTCCTCAAAGCCATGTTTTGGGCCATAATTAGACACCTTGGTTGGGCCGTCTAAATTTAATGACGCCTCTCTACTTGGCTAAATCCTTCCTTACAATGCCCCCCTAGTTGGCCAAAGTGCTGTCATACAACACCTTATACTGGGCGGAGTGTGCCCTCCTACCTGGCCAAGTGCTCCCATACAATGTTCCCAAACTTGGCTGGCTGCACTCATACAACACCCCTCTGCTTGGCTGCGTGCTGTAATACACTGCCCCCTTGCTTGGCTGCATAGTGTCATACAACGCCTTCTTGGTGGTCTTGCGCGCTCGCACAATGCCCCTTCGGTAGGCTCAGATTTCACATGTCCTGCGTTTGGTGGAGAGGTCCTTCGGCTTTGCTCATCTGACTGACCCAAAATATCGACAAAATATTGGAGAGAATCCCCCCCCGTCCCCCCGACAAACAGACAATGTGCTGATATGCAATAGGTTCTCGCTCTGACACTGTGTTTTCATACACCAATTTACATCGATCCTCCTTCCCACTCCTTTTGGAAGCTATGTGCCTTTTCGTGGTTGCAATGCAGTAGCTCCGCTAGGTGGCTGTGTTAAAGAAAGTAAGTTTACCAAAGATTCCACCTACACCTTCGCCCAGCGCGCCGTAATTAGGTTCTTTCCTCCCAACAAACTGCCAGCAACAGCCCCCCCTCCCCCCCCCCCACCCCGCCGCCAGCTGGTAGTGCCACAAAGACAGGACCCAATGGCCTAAAGGCCTACAGGCAACGGGGCCAGGCACAGCATGTCTGTGTGACCTAATGCGCCTGAGGTGGCACAAAGAAAAGAGGCAGTGCAACTCATGGCGCTCAAATGTGAACGGAAAAAAAAAGCCACTGCATACAAGGAATGAATAAGAACAAAGAGACAGCAACTGCAGCAAACCGCACCGCATCAACTAAATGTGTCCCTATGTGGCTTCGATGTTTCCATATTATTCTGTGAGTTCTGCGATTCTCCATGATTTTTTAAAAAATGCGACAAACCCGGGGCAGAGCAATGGGATTTATGCATGAGGGCGAGGGGAACTGGGTAGGACAAACACCGTTGCAACAGCCCCCAGCCTGTGTCGAACATGTTGAAGGGTGCAATCACAGGTGAGGTCAGCGAAATACCTTGAATAAACATGAGAGTGACCCGTCAAGACCATAGCACCGATGTCCCGGCACAGCTCGTAGGGCACGGTTTTCACATATAGTACGGACCCTGCGGCAAGAGAACAATACTTGGCTTCTGTTGATCGCCTGACGTCTAACGGCCCTCGTAAATCCCTGGACTGAATCAATGACCACCTGCTCAGCTGTCTTCGCATCTGACTACATAAGTCCACACCTTTGCACACACTGGCACAAGGCCAATGAGCAGCAAAACCTTGATGGAATGACATGCACATGTCTGACCCTCTGTGACACAACCACATTTGCTTGACATGAATTTTCAAACAGGAGCTGCATGTGCACTTGCAGTGGAGCACAGAATTTATATGGCATCATGACGCATACATCTGCAATTTACATACACCAAAACCTCTCACATGTGTCCACACAGTGCACATCAGGCAACAACGCCTACCTGCAAGCATGAGCCCTTTAATTGGGGCATGCCAACTGCAAATTGTCCACACTGCACTTTTGGTTTCAGGCAGAGCCAACTGCACCTGAAGATCCAGTAAGTGCACAAGCATGTAGCCCGTTCAAATAGTCAGGTTCCACGAGGGGAAATTCAAGAATGCTGCATTCGTGCATTTGTGCCCCAATGGCAAGAAGGAAATGATCCGGCCACAGAGGGCTGTTTGTACACACAAATGAATTGACATGTTCCCCGTTTCATGATTGATAGCGACGAGGCAGAATTACGACGAGGGAGAACCGGTGCTCAACTGCAGCAGCTTTCAGATCTGGGCCATGCGATGCTCTATGGGCCATGCAAGCGGTGCATCAAGTGCACCCAAGGCGTCAGCGGTGCCGGCTGGGACTTACTGACCCACACACTGCCTCATCCTTCGGTGTCTAACCTGCTGCCTCGCTTGTCTGTCTCCTGCAAATCTGCCTCTTGTAACCCGCAGGCAATACATGTCCCTTCTTCTATTCCGCAACCCGTACCATCTCTGCCTCAGCCTCAGCTGTACTGCCCTCAGCCCCTCCCCCCCCCAGCGGTATTGCTAATTCTAGAGGGAGCAAGAACGGGCTGCATTTGTTTTGTTTGTTTTGAAGAAACGAGGGGAGTAAGAGGGGCGGGAGGGCACACACAAGGGCCTCATACAAGAGCAAGGGCCGAGGTCACAGCCGCCTTCCCTGCTCGACGGTGGGGCTGAACTGCCTGACTGTCTGTTTTCAAGGCCAAACAGACTGCAGACAGCCTCAAGCGCCCTGCTGAAGCGTTGGTGGGCGACGCCGTTGTGCGTGTGGGTGTGGGTGTGCACGTAGGACCCTCCCGCCACCTCAGGCGCATTAGGTCACACAGACATGCTGTGCCTGGCCCCGTTGCCTGTAGGCCTTTAGGCCATTGGGTCCTGTCTTTGTGGCACTACCAGCTGGCGGCGGGGTGGGGGGGGGGGAGGGGGGGCTGTTGCTGGCAGTTTGTTGGGAGGAAAGAACCTAATTACGGCGCGCTAGGCGAAGGTGTAGGTGGAATCTTTGGTAAACTTACTTTCTTTAACACAGCCACCTAGCGGAGCTACTGCATTGCAACCACGAAAAGGCACATAGCTTCCAAAAGGAGTGGGAAGGAGGAGCGATGTAAATTGGTGTATGAAAACACAGTGTCAGAGCGAGAACCTATTGCATATCAGCACATTATCTGCTGGTCTGTTTGTCGGGGGGACGGGGGGGATTCTCTGTGTGTACTCTGGAACCCCCCCTTGGGTTGGGGTCCTCAGTCTGTACCTCTGACACATCTGCAACAACAGCAAAGCACAACATGGCTTCCGATGTGCATTGCCATTCAAACCTGTTGTCATTCACACGTCCACAACCTCTCCTCCCGGTGGGCCTGTCCTGCCTCACGTCTCGCTGAGGAGGACCCACTGGGGGGGTATGCTGTTGTTACGAGCAGGCCCACCACTGCTGCTGCCCCAGCCCCTACTGCCCCACAGCATTGCTGGGCTATGGCTCCACATGGACCCTGGTGTGCCACACACATAGGCTGTGGGCCCTGCAGCCAAGGGGCCCTCCCATAGAAGTGCAACCACGGTCGGGCTCCACTAGTGAGGCTCCACTTATAGGACCACCCGCACAGGGCACACACTGGCCACCCACTTGACCACTCCTCTACAAGGTAAGCAGGCAATGGGTGGTACGCCCAGGGCATGTCTTGGCACAGAGCCCGTGAAGAAGGGGGCTGGAGCGGCTGTTGCCCAGCACAAACACACGCACAGCAAGGCAGCACAGGTTATGGGACGGCTATGGGACCGGATCTGCCAGCCGTCAACGCATACAGTGGCGCCTCACAAACCAAATCCCCCCCCCCTCCCTTAGTAACAAGCGGCCAAAAGCCACCCAGAACATTTCTGGTGAGGGTGCATGGAAAAGAAGCAGCCCTCCTCCCCAACTAGGGGGTAGGTGGTGGGTGCAGTGGCCTTCCCAACTGGGGGGCACTGCACATCTGAGGTGTGGAACGTGCGTGTGGGGTGTGCCTGCAGTTGCAATGGATCACGGCCCCAAAATCGTTACCAAGCACCCTGCCACCCACCCCTGGTGTTTGCATTAGGGTCTGCTCCCCTCTTTCAACATCTGTTTGAATTTGACAAATTTCATGGGCCTTTGATCAAAAAATTGTATTTCATTGCTTCACCACTGTTTCTTGTGAAAATTATATCCCGCCACCCCAACTGCCGCTGCTTCGGGCCCAGGCCATCGTCCTGGCTGCAGCCACCACTGACACATACGAAATTTGGAATGGCGAAATATTGTGCAGATAAAAAATGGCACCAATTCTTGAATACCACTGAAAAATGTGGCGCCAAAATCCCAGATTGTGGCACAACAAGCATAGACTGTGAATGGTGGTTGCCATTTATTATGTGCCCCTGGTTGGTTGCAGTCATTCCCTGGAGGCTTCTGGATGCTCCTACAGACATATTGCAGCCGCTCCAACTAGCCTGCTAAAGGGTCCCGGTGGAGCACCACGCCTTTGCCCTCAGCCAACCCTTGCGAGAACACATCATTATGGGAAATTTTACAGCTTCACCCTTTGAGCCTGTCCCCCCCCCCCCCCCGGGTTGCAATGGACCAGCAGCCTTGGGGGAGTGGGATGCACTCCAGCAACACAGTTGCAACAAATTGGCAATTTCTGCTGCAATGCAGTCAACAACTGCACCTTTAGAATGTTGTGTTTTTCTCAGCGCACACAAATTACTGCACCACATCCAAAGCTCCCCCTTATTCTAAAGTCGTGCTATAGGAGCGGCACAGGGCGCACTGCAAGTGCATATGCTGAGCCCTGGTCCTCAGAACAGTGGGTGGACTGTGTCTCAAATCCCCCATGATGGGGCGCACAAGCCCACAGCAGTGGGGCCTCAAATGCTCTGCAGGCTTGCTGCGTGTCAGAGGAAGCAACAAAGGCGTTGGCCTCAGCCACAAGACCTGCATGCACATTGCCTCCTGAGAGCCACCAGTAGCCTTAGCTTCGTGCCCCACACTGCTGTGATGCCTCATGTCTGGGCCCGGGATCCATTGCAACTCCAGGCGGGGGGGGTCCTCCAAGCCTGTCTCCCAAGCCCCCTGCCCCCCTTATTGGGGTCTCGGGGCTAGGTCCACCAAAGTGACCTCACACGTACGTTCCAAGCATCATACCTAAAATGCACCCCGTGCCTCCTTGGGGAAGGGCGTTGCACGCACCGGTTCGAACCACCTACACCCTAGTTGGGGGAGGGAGCTGCCCCTTTTCGATGCACCCTCACCAGAAAATGTTATAGGAGGCTTCCTAATGATTGCTTTTGGCCGCTTGTTGCTACTGGGGCCAGAAGCAGGTCACAAAGCGCTCCACACATGCACGTCCTGGTATGCATATCTCTCGGGGACGGTAAGGAATATGCCAACATGGAGCGTTTTCAGGGATCGCCGTGATTGTTGCCTCGTTTGTTCCCGCTGAGTGTCCCAAAGGGGGGGGTATGTGGGGTATGTTCGGAAAGCCCTTGAAAAGGGCTATTCGGAACACCCTGGGTCTGCATGTTGTACTGACAGTATGTTTGAGATTTTTGTCTTTTTTGGACAGTGCCTGTGTTGCTTGCTGGCTGTTTTTGTCAACAGACAGCCACCATGTCCGGATACAAGTTCACGCCACGTGCCGTTGCAGCCCCAGATGCACCGCAACAACCTTTGGTTCGCAAGAGAGCACGTTCGGGGGGTGCAAAGTGGGTGCAGGTTAGTCGCATGGTGGCCCCGAGCCCCGCAAAAAAGCCTCGTACGGCCGGTTCACAGCAACCTGCATGCGACCACGAGGAACACCAGATTCTATCCGCTTCTGAGGCCACCGCTTTTGCAGCCCAGTTTTGGGATAAAAAGACTCACCCCACCAAATATGTTCCTAACAATAAGCATGGTGATGTCTGCCCAAATGGGGTCCCAGCCCTGCCTGAAAAAGACAGCGCAAATGACGATTCGGAATAAGCAAGTGTGAAACATTCAGTGCATGTTTGCGTGCCGACTTTGCAGCAACCTGGGGTCGAAAATCGTGCAAACACCGAAAAGTTTGGCTTCGATGCTCAAAAATATCGTCAGCTACCCCCCCCTAACCCATGCATTTCTGAAATGGCCTTTTCTCACAGATTTCAAAAAGTACACACATACCCCCCCCTACGGAATGAAATTTTGGTGCTCTGGACGAAAAATGGAGAAAACCCTGAAAATACACGAATTTGCCCCGCGTTGGCATATTCTGAATGTCCCCGAGAGATATGCAAGCAATGTTCAGCAGTTCCAATCACATCCATGACAGAACAATCATTCCGGCTTTCACCATCAGCCGTGTTCTTGCTTTGAGCCTATTTTGTCAACACAAAGTGTTTGCATCCTACCCCCGCCTTGTCTTTGCTACGCAAAAGTACGGAATTAATACGGACCCTACGCCTACTATAGCTTAGACAAGGCCGTAGCTTGCACGCGACACATACAACTACCAGCACACACGCTACCACCAAGGAAGGGGAAGATATTGCACAAATATCCCCAAAATCAGAGCTCTATGAGTTCCACTGGGCAAACCATCACAACAAATGTGTCCATGACTCCATGTAATTGGCAGATTTGTCACCAAAACCCTGTCTTATGCGGCTGCACTACATTTTCGTACCGAATTAAATTAGGTACGGAATTAATACGGTCCCTATGCCCGCTGTAGCTTAGACAAGGCTGTAGCTTAGACAAGGGGGGGGTGGGTACATGACAGAAAGGTGCTTTCCGTTTAGCAGATCATCTCATGCACTGTGCCTATGGCTGATACAAGTCAATCACGTGCCATGCCATGCCCTATGACCCTTCGGAGGAACATTGAGAGGAGAGTGCAGGGGGTTGTGGAACTGTGCACCACCCTGGACACGCCAGGTAGAGGGGAACCACAGACCACTGGAGAAGTCAGCAAATTAAGGGGGGGGGGGGGAACATGCAAAATTTGGAATGGCAAAACTTGGTGCAGATAAAATTTGGCACCCATTCCAAAACAACACTGAAAATTTGGGTACACAATTCCCAGACCGTGCACAAAAAGCATAGACTGTGAATGGTGGTTGTTATTTCCCGTGGGCCTTTGGTTAGCAGTCATTTCCTAGGGGCTTTTGGATGCTTGTTGGCTCCTACAGACATATTGCAGCAGCTCCAACTAGCCTGCTGAAGGGGCCTTGAGAGTACCATGCCTTTGCCATCAGCCAACCGTTGTACGAAGGCATCATTATGGAAAATTTTACAGCTTGGCCCCTTGAGCCTGTTTCCTATACCCCCCCCGTTTCCTTATTGGGACAGGCTTGGAGGGCCCACCCAGAGTTGCACTGGGCCGGCAGCCCTGAGTCATTGCGGAAGACCTTCGCGAACGGCAGACAACAGGGGACGGCAGACAACAGGGGCGCACGCCTTTAAGACCCATCTTCAAGATGACAAGAGGTAATGAGACGTTTGGGACAGGAAAATGAACACGGGTACAGTGGGGCCATGGACTGGGGCAAAGTCATGGGCTGCGCCAGGGCTGCAACACAAGCAAGCAGTGCTCAAGGGCACAATGCACCTTCATATATCTCAGCCACAACTCAGACCCCCCATACAGGTTGGCCTCGTGACCCCGCATTTGTGACAAGGAAGAGAGTAGAAAGACCAGGCCCTTGTACGAGCAGATGGTGTTGATGCCCGCCTCCCCTGAGCACTGCGCTCCAACGCGCTTAACACGGGCAATCAGCCGGTCCTGGTACCCATTGTCTGAGAAGAATCCCATGCGTGTCTCATGATTGCCTGAGAAGCGGGGGAAAGCCGAGCGGGAGGGGGGCAACAGTGCGGCGAGCGAGGTGACCATGTTCCATGTCCAATGTCCATACCTGTGCCTGTATGCGCTGTAACCTTTCTCGTTTTACTTCTGCACACACCCCTACCACTGTCCTCACGTGCACGCACACGCATGCATGCACACAATGTCCCGCAGAAGAAGTTCACAAAAGTACTATTCATAATTGAAGCTGAAGAATCACAGGGATCTGCAGGAGGCAACTACTGCCCATCACAAGCCCCCAATCCCGCTGAACGTGACCCCATGCCCCACTGTTTGTTAGGCACATGATGAGTGACATGTGTTGACGTTAAATTAATCTATTTCGCCTTATGCAACGTTCTTTGTAGGGAGGGTTCTCGGTCCGACCTGGTCTACTGGGGGGGGTGTCTCTAGGGGAGCGTAAATGTGGGGTTAAAGTCAGGATGGGTCATACAAAAGTAGTGCTCCGGGCAAACCGCTTGGGCTGTGCCTGCAAACGACGGTCTGGACTGTTGTGCACCTGTTTCTTGGCGTTGGACATGTTGTATGATGATCCAACTGACGAGGATTCACACTCAGCCCCTGTTGTCGCGCTATGCTTCTCGAATTGCACTCACCACAAACTGTGATGGTGGAGTGCGTTTGACAACACAAAGCACACAGCCCTGCCTCATCCTCTACCTCATCTTGTGTGGCGGCTGAGTTGCTTTTATCAGTCCAAACATGAGGCGGGACATGGTCCCATGGTCCATAAGGAGGGCAATGGACTTTGCCTCCAAATGCAAAATTGCGTGAAATGCAACAAAACACGCACCGACTGGTGCAACTCATCAGGGCCGCCACCCCATATGTTCCTAACCAAACCCCAATGTCACAACTGTCTAAACAAATGCTCAATGCGTGCCCTATACCACCCACGTACATCATAGAGCTGTTGTTGGGCCGTTAATGACATGCACCCAGCCATTATAAGCACTGCCATGGCCCCCAACCTCAAAATTAAAGCAATCACCTTCGGTACAAGAAGTTTCAGACCTATCTCAAATGAAAACATCCGGAGATATCCCGGAGGCCAAGGGGCAAATCCACCAACATATCAACGGCGACACCTTGTAAACATGTAATACATACTTAGGATGCCACAAGTTTGTACTCCAAATGTGAAGTCATGGGGTTTTGCCTAAGATTGGCCACCTCGAAAAAAGGGGGGTGTTACTTTGGCACGCAACTGAGTTTTTGCAAAATGCGCCATGGGGGGTCACCTTGGACGTGCACAAATGTGTATTTGTCCGTTTTTGGGGCATGCAGAAGGAAATTTGGGGGTGTTTTGCTTCAAAAGTGACGGCCGTTTGCACGCTTAGTTGATGCCGCCATTTCACATATGAAGTGTGGCACGCACGCAGGTGTCCTCAGGGTTTAGCATACAACAACGGAGGCCACCATTCTGCCTCCTCACCAATGTCATGGTGGTTGTAGCCGCCCACACAAGCCATTTTGTGTTGCACGGGGAGCCCAATCCCGGAACTTCGTTTGTGCAACAACCAGTACATCATCTATCACGCTATGCATAACACACAACCATGGTTGTGTGTTATTGTGTGTCTTGCGGCACTGCGCAGCACTGCTTGACGCATGCACTTTGTACCCGAAAAAAAAATACCCAGGGGACAAACCCATCGACCACTTTCCCTTCAATCTCCATTTCTTCAATGCATAGCTTGCATGGCGTTTGCCCCAAGCCCCCCACAACGTCTTATGCACATGCATGCGCAGCTCAAGAATTTGTCTACTTCTACTGCCTTTTGGATTTGCAACGCGACTTCCGTTCTGGTGCTTGTCGCTCTTGTGCTGTTGATGTTGATGAAGCTGCCACTGCTGCTACAAACGCCGTCTTCCCATGTCCAGGCTGATTGGCTTGCCCACGGGCTTCCTTGGCAGTTAGTCTTTTGGTACACTTTTTGTGTCCTGTCGCAACCCCCACTTTGGCACTGCTGTCCGAACAAGTGCCTTCGGAACTAGACGTTGACGAAGAACAGGATGTTACATTCCTGCTAGAAATGGTTGTTGACGAACTATCCGTGTTGTACCCATTTGACTCATCGGACTTGCGAGGCTCCGGACACCATTCTTCATCGGCCTCACTTGCAGAACGTCTTTGTGCCCCATATTTGTCCCCTCCTTCATCACCGGTGGTTGTGGCATTTCCCGTGCCTTCCTCCACTTGCTTCTCCACATGAATGGTAATCCGCTGAACTTTTTGTCTCTTCTCCGCATGTGTCTTCCAAACGTGCTGTGCACTCTTCTTCTCCACAATCCAAGTAGCTACATCAATTGTTTTGGGGTCTAAGCTTGGATGCACGAACAGCAGATGAAGCCGGATATTCAATGTGAGCGGGGAAGCAGGGCACATGGGTAACGGGCACTTCCTCGGTCAATTGCGCTTCATCTCCAATGCCTTCTTGCACTTGAAGTTGTACCGGTATGGGCATTTGGTGCACACCTTCGTCCCATGATGTGGGGCTTCGCAAGTCCCGGTGCAACAACCACAAAAGCCACATGGCCCCGCTTGTCCACCATTTCGCGCATTAGACATTATGTCACCTTTAGCAATGTGATCCACCACATTGCCCAACAATATACATCAAAGGCTGCATCATAGAAAAAGAGGCAAAGATGTACGTCATCTGCAAGCCGCTAGTCGCACGGCTCAACTCCAGTGTATGGCTACGCAACAATCACAGACAGTACTTACCCGAACTCGAGGAGCCACACCAAAGCACGGGAGTCCATCACATCAACTCGAGGGCCCACACCAAAGTGTGGGAGTCCATTACCCCAACTCAAGGGGCCACACCAAAGCATGGGAGTTCATCACACCAACTCAACGGGCCACGCCTAAGCATGGGACTCCATCACCCCCACTCGAGGGGCCAAGACTAAAGCATGGGAGTCCATCACCCCAACTCAATGGGTGACACCAAAGCGTGGGAGACCTTGACCCCAACTCAGTATGCCACTCCAAAGAGTGGTCGTCCACCACCCCGACTTGAGGGGCCACGCCAAAGCGTGGGAGTCCATCATCCTAACTCACGGGCCCACGCCAAAGTGTTGAGTCCATCAGCCCAACTCGAGGGGCAATGCCAAAGTGTGGGAGCGCACCACAGCAACCCGAGGGGCCACCCCAAGGCGCGGGAGTCCGTTACCGCAACTCAACGGGCCACACCAAAGCATGGGGGTTCACCACACCAACGGGCCATGCCCAAGCGTGAGAGTTCATCACCCAAAGTCGGGCCCACGCCAAAGCATGGGACTCCATCACCCCCACTCGAGGGGCCAAGACCAAAGCATGGGAGTCCATCACCCCAACTCAAGGGGTGACACCAAAGCGTGGGAGTCCATCACCCCAACTCGGTATGCCACTCCAAAGAGTGGGAGTCAATCACCCCAACTCGAGAGGCTACGCCAAAGTGTAGGAGTCCATCACCCCAACTCAAGGGTCCATGCCAAACCATGGGAGTCCATCACCCCAACTCAAGGGGCCACGCCAAAGCGTGAGAGTCCATTTCGCCAAGACGATGGGCACGCCAAAGCGTGGGTATCTACCATCCCAACTCGAGGGACCACACCAAAGCATGGGAGTCAATCTCGTTAAATCAACGGGCCTCGCCAAAGCGTGACACTCCATCACTCCATTTGAAGGGGCCAATCCAAAGCATGGGAGTCCATCACCCCAACGCAAGGGATCAAAGCCAAAGTGTGAGAGTCCATCACGCCAACTCGGTATGCCAGTCCAAAGAGTGCGACTCCATGACCCCAAATTGAGGGGCCACGCGAAAACGTGGGAGTCCAGCAACCTTACTCAAGGGCCCACGCCAAAGCAGGGCATTCTGTCACCCCAACTTGAGGGGCCACGCCAAAGCGTGGGAGTCCGTCTTGCCAAGTCAACGGGCCAGCCAAAGCGCGGGTGTCCACCATACCAACTTGATGGACCGCACCAAAGCATGGGAGTCCATTAGCCCAACTCAAGGGGCCAAGCCAAAGCGTGGGAGTCCATTATCCCAACTCGAGAGGCCACTCCAAAGCTTCGAATTCCATCGGCCCAACTCGAGACACCACGCCAAAGCATGGGAGATCATCAATCCAACTCAAGGGGCCAAGCCAAAGCATGGCAATCCACAACCCCAACTCAAGGGCCCAAAGCCAAAGCATGGGGGTTCGTCACCCCAGCTTGAGGGGCCACACCAAAGCTCAGGAGTCCACAATCCTAATTCAACTGGCCACGCCAAAGCGTGGAAGTCCATCATCCCAACTGGAAAATCCATGCCAAAGCGTTGGATTCCATCACCCCAACTCAAGGGGCCAAGCCTAAGCGTCGGAGCACATCACCACAACTCGAGAGGCCAAAGCCAAAGGGCGGGAGTCCATCAGCCCAACCAGGAAAGGCTCACCAAAGCGTGGGAGTCCATCACCCCTACTCAAGAGGCCACACCAAAGCACAAGAGTCCACCAAAGGGCCCAAACAAAGAGCAAGAGTCCAAAACTCCAAATCAAGGGTCCACGCCCAATAGTAGGAGTGCTGCATGGAAAGCCGTACGAGCATCAGAGTGCATGTCCAGCGCTTTGGCATGGCCCCTTGAGTTGGGGTCATGGACTCCCACTCTTTGGCCGGCCCCTTGAGTTGGGATGACTGATGCCCACTCATTGGGGGAATATTTGCGTCGCGCGCGCGCCGCGCACTACTTTTCCAACGTGTTTACCACTAAGGGGCTGGCTTTGACACACCTCCCAAAATGCCCGCTAAGAAGAGATACCCCGTTGGTACCACACGCTGGGGCTGGGCTTCGAGGGCGGGATCTTCAAATAGCTACTAACGACATTTGTATAGCGCCTCGTCTTGCACGATCTTGCGCTCAAAGCATGGACCGTTTGATGGAACAAAGTAGTGCAGTTTTTCAACTCAAGAGTATAACGGACTAGGCTCAAAACCCCCAGACAAGGGGCCCCCAGGGCAGAAGCCGCGGCTGCTTGGTAGAGCCAGACCGCTAAATCTCCGCGCGGCGCGCGCGCCGCCTCGGGTGCTCCCCCATTGGTGTGGCCTCAGGGGTTGAGGTGATGGACTCCCACGCTTCGGTGTGGCTTCTCGGGGTCCCGCAAGCCAGGGTGACCAACTCGAGGGGCCACGCAAAAGCATGGGAGTCCATCAGCGCTACTCAAGAGGCCAAGCCAAAGCATGGGAGTCCATCACCCCTACTCAAAGGACCACACCAAAATGTGGGAGTCCATCATCCCAAGTCGGGAGGGCACGCCAAAGCATGGGAGTCCATTACCCCAATTCAATGGGCAAAGCCAAAGCGGGGGAGTTCAACAACCCAAATCAAGGGACCAAGCCAAAGTGTGCTAGTCCATAACCCAATCAAAGAGGCCAAGCCAAACGACAGGAGTCAACCAGCCGACTCAAGGGGACGGGCCAAACCATGAAAGTGTATCAACCCTACTCAACGGGCCGCGCCAAAGCGTGGGAGTCCATCAACTCAAATCAAGGGGCCCTCCCAAAGCATGGGAGTCCATCACCCAAACTCAAGGTGTCGAGCCGATGCGTGGGAGTCCTTCGATCCAACTCAAGAGGCAACACCAAAGCATAGGTGTCCGCCATCCCAACTCAACAAGCGATGCCAAAGTGTGGGAATCCATCCACCCAACTCAAGGGGCCAAAGCCAAAGCATGGGTGTCCATAATCCTAACTGAAGGGGCCACGCCAAAGCATGGGAGTCCATCACCTCAAGGCGAGGGCCGAAGCCGATGCGTGGGAGTCCATTACCGCAACTCAAGGGGCCAAGCTAAAATATGTGAGTCCATTAACCCAATTCAAGGGGCCGCGCCAAAGCATGTGAGTCCATCACCCCAACTTAAGGGGCCGAGGTGATGCGTGGGGGCCCTTCGACCCAGCTCCAGTGGCAACGCCAAAGCGTGGATGTCAATCAGCCCAACTCGAGAGGCCACGCCAAGGCATGGGAGTCCATCATCCCAACTCGACAAGCGGCGCCAAAGTGTGGCGGTCCATCGATGGAACTCAAGGGGCCAAAGCGAAAGAGCGGGAGTCCTTAATCCTAAGTCAAGGGGCCCCGCCAAAGAGTGGGTGTCCATCACCCCAAGGTGAAGGGCCAAGCGAAAGCTGGGGTTCTGGCAACCCAACTCAAGAGGCCAAGCCAAAGCGTCAAAGTCCATCAGCCCAACTTGAGAAGCCTCACCAAAGTGAGGAAGTCCATCACCCTTACTCAACGGGCCACACACGGGATGGGAGTCCATCTCCACAACTCAACGGGGCATGCCAAAGCATGGGAGTCCATCACCCTAACTCAACGGGCCAAGCTTAGGAGTGGAAGTTCATCACCCCAAGTCGAGGGACCACGCCAAAGCATGGGAGTCCATCATCCCAACTCGAGACGCCAGGCTAAAGCTTCAAATTGCATCAGCACAAATGCAGTGGCCACACCAAAGCATGGGAGGCGGTCACCCCTACTCAAGGGGCCAAAGCAAAGCATGGGAGTCCATTTCCGCAACACAACTCAAAGGGCCACGCCAAAATGTGGGAGTTCATTAGCGCAACTCACAGGCCCACGCCAAAGTGTGGGGCTCCATCACACAAGCTCGAAAGTCGCACCAAAGTGTTGCAGTACATGACCCTATCTGGTGATACACGCCGCAGCATGGGAGTCCATCACCACAACTCAAGGGGCCAAGCCATAGCGTGCAAGTTGATCACCCCGGCTCAAGGGATCACAAGCGGGGAGTACATCACCCCAACACAAGAGGCCACCCAAAAGAGTGGGGGCCAAAGGCCACAATGTAACGGACAACGCCAAAGAGTGGGAGTCAAGAATGCAGACTTAGGGGACCAGGATAGAGCATGGGAGTCCATCACCCCAACCAAAGAGGCCATGCCAAAGAATGGGAGTCCATGACGCCGGCTCAATGGGCCATGCCAAATAGTGCAAGTCCATCACCCCGGCTCAATAGGCCACGACAAAGAGTGGGAGTCCATCACAGCGATTCGAGGAGCCACATATAAGCGTGGAGCTCCAACAGCCTTACTCAACAAGCCACACCAAAATGTGGGAGCCCATGTGGGAGTCCATGAGAGCCATTCAAAAGTCCACGCCAAAGTGTTGGAGTTGACCACTCCAACTTCGGGGGCCACAACAAAGCCTAGGAGGCCGTCCGCCCTACTCAATGGGCCACGCCAAGGTGTGGGAGTGCATTAGCCCAACTCGCGGCTCCACGCCAAAGAGGGGGAGTTCATCACCCAAACTCAAGAGGCCAAAGCTAGGGCTCAGGGGCCCATCACCCCAATTTACGGGGCCACGCCAAAGAGTGGGAGTGCCTTCTTCAGGTCACGGTGACCCGATGCCTATTGCACAGTGAGTTGTTTGGCAACCATCAGCGAGTGGGAGGCCTGATGCAGGTCATAGTCGGACGACTGGAGGTGGGGCTCGTGGACCCGGCACACCGATGGTAGCCTCCTTCAAGAACGTGCAGGCCATGGGGTCGTCAACGGGAGAATGCGCATCAAATCTCGTACGCCCCGCCCAAAAACGATATACGGGGCGGAGATGTACGGGGTGTGGATTGCGGCCACCCTAGCTCGGCCAGGAGACACGATTGTGTTGGACAACAAGGCAATCACCAAGGCAGTCAAGGCGGTCTCGCTTGGGGAGCCCGTTTGGTGCCACTCTTGGCCGTTGAGCAATGTATTGCCCTCGAGTGATGAGGAACCCGCCTTCGGCTGGAGGGAGCGCAGGTATCATTGGGGGATGAGGGCCTTGCCATAGCGTTGTCATCACTATTCGCCATGCTCAACACACAGAGGCCCGCGGGGGAGCGGGCAAAGCGGTCGGAACCGGCCAAAGAAATGGCGAGTTGGGTCCAGGTGCCCCGGGCCACGGGATAGGCATCCCCCCGGATGATGACCGTCAACAGGAAGGAGCGGGCGATTGACCTCACCAAACCTGGCCGGGAGAGGATGTACTTGACCCATGAGGCATAGGGCCATGAGATCCTGGTGGCCTTGGGCAACACCGTGGCAATGGGGTCATCCAATTACATGGGGCCGATCAGCTCCTTCCAACGGGCTTCGAAGTCCCGCTCGGTGCAAAGAGGCCGGGCGTAGGGGCCCCCGGGGATGGTGCGGTGGTACTCTAACTTGCGGAGCGTGTAGAGCTCCAAGAGGGTCCTCCACGAAGACTTGGGGGCGCGCACTGTATGCACTATGCCACAAATGCATGTGACAACATCTAATCACACCATGTTCGGTGATGGGTCCGTACCAGGTTGCTCTTACCCAGATTCCTACTCGGCAGCTCCCCCGCAAGGCCGTGGTAACCATGAAATATCAGGGGATGGGAACACAAATAACACCACAAGGAGGGGAAAAGAGGCCAATGCTTGATGAAACACAACATAACCAATGTGCTACACACACACACACACACACACACACACACACACACGCATTGTTCTGATGACCGCAAGGGTAGTCATGGGCATTGCAGCAGGTGGCACGGACAGCCTACGTACATCCAAAATCAGCACATCCAAAATCAGCGTTCAATGCCCCATTAATACCTTCAGGGCAAAATTGTTGGGCAGTAATCGGGGGCTGTACCGATGCTGCGAGTAGGCATGGAATTTAAACTGAGCGGCTATTTTCATCACCCTCACTGGGCATGCAGTTGACTACAGACACACATTTGCTGCAGACACCCATCGGCATACATACAGACACATACACAAACAATACACAAACAGACAAACATCAGACAAACATCCTCCTGCTGCATCTGTTTTAAACGTGCTCCCATGTTCACACCCCTGCAAATACCCTGGTAAGCGCCGTTCTGCAGATACACCATGCCTCCCCACACAAAACAACACCAATCCTGCGGTGCACACACCAATACCCATGCCGCTGTGCACTTGTGTCCAGTACCCCTGCACCTGTGTGAAACACCTGTCACATTGGGGTCACCCAAGCTTACCTGGAGTAAAAAAGTAGGGGTAGTCGGGGCCCAAAATTGCGTCAATGCGCTCCTCAAAACGCTCTGGTCGGTTGGTGTAATCCAAGTCTCCCGGATGCAGCACCATCTCTGCCCCTCTCTTCTTGATGAGCTGCAGCACCTGTGACACAACATACAACACAAGCGTCACATTATGAATGTGATGCAGACATGACCAAAAGTGCTGTTGGTCTGTGTACTGACTGCAGCAATCAACTCCATTATGGCAGGACAGGCAACATGGCTTGAAGAGGAACAAACAAAATCACGGCTCTGGATTCGCTGAAGTGATCAACGTAGTGCATTGCATTGGATTCCTGCATTCCTTCCTACATTGGGCTGCTGTAATTCCTACAGCGCATTGCTACAGCGTGCTGCATTCCTTCCTACAATGCGCTGCATGCATTCCAACAGCGCACGGCATGCTTTGTACAGCGCGCTGCGTTCATTCTTGCGCTGCACGGCATTCGCTCTTACAACACACTGCATTCATTCCTTTGGTGTGTGGCATTCATTCCTGCTGCACAGTGCATTCACCCCTACAGCGCATGGCATTCTTTGCTACAGCACACTGCCTTCATTCCTGCAGCAGGCTCCATGCACGCACAGCATGGTACAGCCATTCCTGCAGCACAGTGCATTCAATGCTGCAGCACGCTCCATGCATGCATACAGCATGCGATGGTCATTCCTGTAGCACAGTGCATTCAATGCTGCATTCATTCGCACAGCACACTGTATTCCCACAGCACACTGCATTCATTTCCTACATTCCTTCCCACAGCACATTGCATTCAGTCCTACATCCCCACAGCAACCTGTATCCATCCCTACATTCGTTCTCACAGTATTGCACTCATCCCAACATGTGTTCTGACAGCACACTGCATTCAATTCTACATGCATTCCCGCATCACACTGCATCCCTGTTGACTGTTGGAACGAATGTAGGGATGGATACAGTGTGCTGTGGGGATGAATATATGACTGAATGCAGTGTGCTGAATTTTGGGAAAGCCTGTCATGACAAAGAGGGTGCCCCAGGACAGGGCGGGGGTGGGCAAGCCTGTGAGGCGAAGGCACAAAACAACCAAGCAGAGCACCCGAATGCAACACGCCCAACCGTCGTCACGTGGACTTTCTGGAAGAAGCGAGTGACAAATGCAGGCAGAGCTGGTAGGTTCCGCTTGTAATGTCCAATCACATGGGTGTTATGGATCAATGAAAATTCAGATGTAGAAACACAATGCAACGTGTACGTCAATTTACAACTAATCAAAAAGAAAGGCAGTGGGTCATGACACATCCGCATGGAAATCGAGTGTGCGTACACTGTAGTTGTTATGCAGCAACCCACGAACTTTGGAAATGAAATTCAGGACCGGGTCAAACTGTTTGATTCTGATTTGGCCAAAATGACATGCATACCACAGGGTGGAGAGTAGGTGGAATGAAGCAGTACAACAGTGTATTAGCGATGGTGTGGGTAGAAAGAGGGCAATACAGCACCAAACAGCATGTGGCATTCTACTCAGGGGGTCAAGTTCAAGATCCTGGAGTGGTGGCACAGTAGATTGTCTGTCAGTGACGAAGCCTTCTGGAAGTAGATGTTCAGGAAAGGGGATATGGTCCAGGAAATTTTCCAAATCAACTGTAGACGGGCACTTGTCAAAAACCTTTTTGCACCAAGAAAAAGCACTCTAGGCATGGGTAGACAAATCCCATTTGTTTGCACATTGGAAAAGTTTCTTCTTCCAGCATGAGGGTCGGTATTGAAGCAGGAGACTGAGAATTAGCACTGCAAAACCTCGAAACACGGCTAACTTATTGAGACGTAGGTGTTGTATTTTCTTCACAACATTCGGCACCATAGAACGCAGCATCGGTGACATGTTTGGAGCCCACTCATCAAGCCACCGAGATGGCGTGGCGGGGGACTGGCTGTTGGAGGTTAGCTGCGGCTGTTTCAATAACAATGGACCCCATTGTGCAGTGCAACTGAGATCCACTTCTAAAAAGCTTATCTGTGGTCCGGCCTTTTTAAACTGGGTTTTTCAGGTGGGTGGTTTTGTGGATGTGGTTGCATCAAAATTCAGATATAAGGGGAATGAAATCTTGTAGATGGTCAGCGACATAAGGACGGACTGAGTTCTGGAAAAGTTGCAAACTTCTGGCCTACAGGTTTTGGAGGGAGCAAACGCTGGAAGGCGCGAGTGTTACCGAGGACTGGGACAACCCATTCCGCACACACGTAAAACAGGGTATTGTCTCTATAGCGCAGAGTCGGGAGCAAATGACTACAAGGCGCCGGTTTGCCAAATTCGTGTGCAAGTAAGTGAGGCCAGTTGGGCGCTAAGTGAGCCTCCTGTCGGCACGCCTGTCATCTGTTTGAACATGTTTGAGCCACCAACAAAAAGGAGATCGACGGTGAGGGACATGTAGATGAAGTGATACAGGTCCCATCATGAGTAGACAGACAAATACTCGCGGGATTTAAAGCACACGTCATCACGCTTTTGGTTCCCGTCTTTGCTAATAGAAAACCAGACAGGTCTGTGTTAGTGAGCAAGAAAAACACGTTTGAAGAGCCAATCAAGTGCCGGCAAAATTTTGTTGCGGGGGATGCTCATGAACATCTCACAGAGGTCAAATTCAAGAAAAATTCCTTTGTTGTTGAATGATGACTCATGTTTACAGGTCCAATGCACAATATCACTCATAGTAATGAGCTCATGTGAGTTGAGCTGCACAACGCAACGTTTCCAAAATAGGGTGAGTGCACGGCCCATTCTGCGGCTGAGTGGTCTCCATGGGTGTTTACGGTGGGTAGCGAGTTCACGTAATTTAAATGAATCTTCATAGATCAAAGATTTGAATTTGATCAAGCGATCAGAGGATGGGCATGGGATGCACATCACAGTCACTGGACAATCTTTTTTCGCGGCGAAACATGTGTACCCTTCGTGAACAGGGGATAAGTGGCCGTTTGAATGGGGTGTGAATATTCGCGCGAATTGACCCAAATTTCGAGGTTTTTTGAGGAAAACGCCATATTTTTGGTTGCTTCTGAGGGATTTGAGGGGGTAAAATTCTTGCCCCAGCTTCATTACGCATCATCCAGTGAAAGTCCCGCCCGTAAGGCATCCAGCATGCCCAAACGGCGCCCAAAACGAAAAGTGCCAAAACCCGGCAAGCCTGTAGCCGATTCATAGGCACGAATTCACTTGAATTCGTACGAAATTCGCACGAATTTCGTACGAATTCACGTGAATTCATACAAATTTCACCCTTGTGCACCCCCTCATTTGTCCTAACACCCGGGGTACCCCCCCCAATGCACCTCTGCATGCACCCCTGCCACAGGCAACAATGGTCTGGGGTCGTGTTGTATTCTCATATCCGTTTCTTGCGACACCGGAACCGCCGCTCTAGGGTCTGAAGGTGCTGCATGTTGGTTACAAGCCGTCTTCTTGTACGGCTTGCGTACCTTTGTACACTGATGGGCCCTTGCCCATTTGGTGCCCTTTTGGTCGCATCCCAACCATGCGCCGCCAGGCTATCGTCAATGGTGTGGTTGTCCACAACCACTTGCACCCCTAGTCTCCCCCGGAGGAGGCTCAGGCCCCCGCTGTTGCGCAACATGCTCTTCAGCCTCCGGTGACTCCCGTGCATGGCAAAGCAAGAGAACTTTGACAAGATTCTCCACTTCTTTGCAAAAAAATACATGTGGTCGATCCAAAGATGCGTCCACACAAGTTTGCCCCACTGGAGCTCATTGTGGGCAGCGCACATGGCTATGCTATGTCTCCGGAGCCGCCCCAAGTCAGCTCCCAAGAACCATGCGGAATGCCAAGCGAACACACACATGCTTGCAAAATTCTCCCACCAAGTCTCGCACACCGACTCCCAACTTTGTCCTGCTACTTGATTCTGCCTCACACTGGGGTGTTGCAGGCAAGCATCCATTACCTTCTCCCATCCCCTGTTCCGCATGAAGTGGATGGCAGCAGCACACTCCATCCTTACCTTCCTCTGCTGTTTGCCTTGTCATTGTTTAATGAGGCACGGGTGCAAGTTCGTGCAGCAAGCCGTGCCTCATCTAAAACTTTGCAGCATGGTGCGTGCCACAGTGGCCGGTGCCTTACCTGTCAATTGTACAACTAGGTCCCGTGTCGCGTTTATGCCACACAACAGGACACGGAGGACCCCATGGAGGCCATAATCAGGCACTCGCCTATCACCTGTAATGGTCCTATATATAGCACCTATGGCAACAGTCCCTATCAAGTTGGCGTCTATTGCACGTGCTGTGCCAAAGGTAGCAAGGCAAAGAGCACGGCTGCGCATGCAGACCCAGCACACCGTGGCTCCGGGGGACGCTGCCTGCCAGTTTTGGTAGCCCGCCATGAGCACCTGCGCTTTCCCATCTGCACGCAAAAAAAAAGGGACTGCCTATCATTCCCTTCCGTATCTTTAAAACTTACGGTTGCGGCCTTGCGCAACTCATCATCAAAATCTATTTCTTGTGAGGCCGCGTAGAGGGTCTCCCACTTTTCACTGCCCCCTAGTAGCCACCAACTAGATAGTTGTGGTTGGGGCTGGCGGTGCCAAGCGTGCAATGGACGTACGAGGCCTCATGCCTCGATGTACCATCCACCGCAATAGGCAACCAATGCAGCCGTCGGTCCCCAGGCTACATGATGTCCGAGGGTGTGGGTGGTCGACACTTGTACAAGTGGCCTATGCGGTCGGGGAGGTAGCATCCCTTGGCACACGCTAGAAGACCCAATCTTGATCTAGCCTAGAACGCTCTAGCTAGAACGTTCTAGCCTAGAATGGTTGTAGCCTAGAACACAGATCGTTCTAGCCTGGAGTGGTCGAATAGGTAGAACATAAAAAAACAAATTATCACAGTGGGTTGGGGGGTGCATGACACGCACACTCATAGCAACCAACACACTTGACGCATGGATACGCATATGCCCCCCCCCCCCCTAGCATACACACAGTTTTGCAAAAGCATATGCACAACACAACACACAACATACAATGTCAAGGGTGGGGAGGGTGGGTAAGAGGCCAAAAACAATTAATTAATTAAGCACCGCACAAACACCCCCTCAGTGTCAAGCTATCAGCCCCCCCCCCTTTCCATGTTGTGGTCTGGGTTGTGGGGCCCCTGCTTGTTTCGCCTAAGGTTAGGGAGGGTATTCCTTTCCTCTTTGCAGGTGTGCTGGTTTTTTTTCCCAATGTGGATGTCAAGAAGTGGGTACACGGTGGCACCAAGAGGTAGGTGTGTTACTCCTTCCCTCCTCCCTGCCATGTGTGTCTGTGGTGTGGGGTTGTCTAGTGTACAGGTTCCCCCTTCCCACCATCCCTCCTCCCTTGCCCCCCCCCCCCCAGCTGGGTTATGCACTGTGCTGCTGTGCGGGTCAGTGGTATGCTTTGTCCCCCCTCCTCCCAGGTTTTGCAACCCCCCCCCCCCACCCCTGTGCACTGGTACCTGGCTTGTTGGTTGGTTGGCTGTTGGTTTTCGGGTTGCTTGGTTGGTTGTTGCGTTGGTTGGTTGGTTGTTGGTTGATTGGTTCTGGCACAGCTGAGTTTGGCTGGTTGGTGGGGTGGTTGGTTGGTTGGTTGGTTGGTTTGTTGGTTGGTTGGTTGTTGGCTAGTTGCTGGGGTGTGTGTGTGTGTATTGTCTGCACACATGCTGTGTGGTGTTGCTGCACAGTGTGTCTGTGTGTAAGCCTGTATGTGCAGCGATTGCAAGGCTCTTTGGGGGGGTTGTGCACATTTCATTTTGGCGTTCCAGCGGCGTTCTAGCGAGGTGTTCTAGCGGCGTTCTAGGGAGCGAAGCGGCGCCGCTAGAACGCCGCTAGAACGCCGCTAGAACACCTCGCTAGAACGCCGCTAGAACGCCAAAATGAAATGTGCACAACCCCCCCCAGGACCTTTGCAATCGTTGCACATACAGGCTTACACACAGACACACTGTGCAGCAACACCACACAGCATGTATGCAGACAATAGACACACATACACCCCAGCAACTAGCCAACAACCAACCAACCAACAAACCAACCAACCAACCAACCAACCGACCAACAAACCAACCAACCAGCCAACCAAACTCAGCTGTGCCAGAACCAATCAACCAACAACCAACCAACCAACCAACGTAACAACCAACCAAGCAACCCGAAAACCAACAGCCAACCAACCAACAAGCCAAGCACCAGTGCACACAGGGGGGGGGGGGGTGCATAAACTGGGAGGAGGGGGGACAAAGCACACCACTGACCCGCACAGCACAGCTCCTGACGCTACAGCAGTGCACTAGGCAACCCCATACCACAGACACACGGTCACACACGTGTACATGGCAGGGAGGAGGGAAGGAGTAACACACCTACCTCTTGGTGTCACTGTGTACCCACTTCTTGACATCCACATTGGGAAAAAAAAACCAGCACACCTGCAAAAAGGAAAGGAATACCCTCCCTAACCTTAGGCAAAACAAGCAGGGGCCCCACAACCCAGACCACAACATGGAAAGAGGGGGGGGGGGGCTGATAGCTTGACACTGAGGGGGTGTTTGTGCGGTGCTTGTGTTCGACCTCTTGGCCCACCCCCCCCCCCGTGACATCTTGTGCTGTGTGTTGTGTTGTGCATATGCCTATGCCAAAGTGTGTGGGGGGGGGGGGGGCACATATGACTATGCATGCGTCAAGTGTGTTGGTTTTTATTAGCGTATGTGTATTACCCCTCCACCCCACTCCCACTTTGGTGTCCCTTAGATGCGACACATGCATGAATGTTTTTGTTCTAGTTGTGTTCTAGGGTAGAATGTTCTAGCGACGTTCTAGCGAACGTCGCTAGAACGTCGCTAGAACACAACTAGAACGAAAATTTTTTGGACTCCAAAATCAGGTGAAAACAGTGAAATTGTGAAAAAAAAAGTATGGGCCCCCAAGTATGGATAGGGGGGTCCAGGTTAGACACCTCATCCCCCCCCCGCCCCCCTGCGGGGGGGGGGGGGGGGGTATCCCCCTCCTTTTTACGTTCTAGCCGCTCTAGCCGGTTCTAGGCTAGAACGGGATTGGGTATTCTAGCGTGTACCAAGGGAGGACGCGCCATAGATGGCCGTGCCGTCTCCGGTATAGGCAGTGAACGCCCGGGACTTTGGTAAAGCTAGCTGCCGAAGCATGCCTTACACCTGTTCCCATACCACCCTGGGACCCGTATGTCATGCTCCCCACCAGGTACCGGGGCGGTGTTGGGGCGGTGCGGGAGAGGAAGGTGGGGTGGTAGGGGCAGGTGGGGGGGGCGGCCGGGACCGCCTCGGGGGCGTCGGCGAAGAGGGCCTGGGAAGCATCCCCCTCCCACAACCCCACCCTCCCAACCGCCCCCTTCCCCACCCACAACACCTGGTCCATGTTGGGGCAGTCCCAGCTGGACAAATCCCCAGCAACGGCCAGGGCCTCGAGGGGGGGGGGGGTCCAAGTGGGTGGTGTTGGTGCTTGGCGTCGGGGGTCCACAAGTTAAAAAGGGCCCCCTGCAGCCCATCCTTGGCGTCCGGGAGGGCAGGGATCCCATGCATGGTGGTGGGTGGTGGCCACCATCAGCAGCACGTCCCCCCTCTGCAGCTGAATGGTGTCCCAGCGCACGTCTGCCGCCTCCCCCACGGCCGTCCCCGCCTGCACCTGCACTTGGTACTCCTCCGAAAGGCATAGGAAGCTACTCGGGTGACACCCTGAGATGTCCCTGTCGTAGGGGGGGAGAACCTCGTGGTGGGTGGCGACGTCGGTGTGGGGGAGCTGGGACCCACTCCCCACGCTTGCCACAATGATGCTCCCCGGCGTCATTGGGTGGAGCTTCCCGACCTCAGGGACACTTTCCAGGAGGGGGGGGTGGAACTTCTTCAAAAGCCCCCCCCACCCCACCCCGTGCCCCAGCGAGCCTTTGCTTTGCCAACGCCGGGGGAGATCAGGATCCCTTGCCTGCTCTTCACTCCGCCCGGCGTTGAATAGCACCTCCAAATTTTGCGCGATGACGTTCTCGTTGCCGCTGCCCCACGTCTTCATCACCTCCCCCCACCCCACCTCGCAATCCCGTGCTTCCACAACCCCCCGAAGCACGTACAATGTAGCCTTTCCGATCAACAAAGTTGAGGGGCGGCTGGAAGGGGCCAACCCTGTTGGGGTTGGGGTCGAGGTTGCCCATCACCCCATGGGAGGGTTCGGTGCGGAGAGGGGGTTCACTTGAAATGAAGGGGGGGCACATAATGATCCCCGAAACCATTGCAGAGAAGTGGTGTTGTAAAAAGTGGGGTGGGCGATGTCCGGGATATGAACCTTTGGTTGGATGGTGGGATGGAAAGGGGCCATGCCCAAATCCTCCCACCACCGGGGGTTGGCAAGGTGCCAGGTGAAGGGAAAAAAAGAATGGTCAGGTGGTGCCCCTGCAACAAGATCCTGAAGGCACACCATGTTGCAATGGGGGGGGGGGGGTATACACCAGGTTAGTGGCGTCGTTGGGCTTCCCCACCGGCTTAGTACGCATGGCATTCGACGATTGGTCCATGGTGTCGGGTTGGGGGAGAAGGTGCAAAAAATGAAGGGAGGGAACCCGGAAGCGGAGTTCTATCCACAAATTTGTGGACTAGGCCTTCCCCCCCATGTAAGAGTTGCGCGAAGGGTTGCGTAGGTCAATGTGAATTACCTCGGGGGAGGGGTCGAGGGATGCTGCCCACTACATCCTCCATTGCAAGGGCCCCGGACTGGTAGGTCGCCTCCTCCATCTTATGATGGGCGACCGGCTTGGTATTGCGCCAGGGTGTCGGCAGCAGCATCGGGGCGGGACTGCAGGGAGGCAAGCTGGGAGAGAGTCTGCTGAGACATGGTCAAAGAAAGTGTTAAAGAAAGGCTTTGGGAGCTGTACGAGAGGGAAACAGTGGAAACTGGGGCAAATTCGTGCGAAATTCGTACGAAATTCATGCGAAATTCGTATGAAATTTACAGTCCCGTGATTCTGTGAATCTTGCGTGAATCTATGTGTGAATTTCGGTGCGTGAATTTAAGATTCAACCGAACACCACCGAACATGTCAAACTAGGTGGCTAGTTAAAACCTCTAATTTGCACACATTTATTGTACCAAGCTTTTGGCGAAGATAGCACAAGAAATGCACACAATGGCACCAAGTTACACGCAAAACACAACAAAAAGATGTCAAATTTGCACTACCGTGAATCTCCCATTCAAACAGCCGCTTCACGCGGGGTACAGTCATCATGGATTAGTGGCTATGTCGTTCGCCTCACACGCGAAGGTCGCTGGTTTGACCCCAACTAATGATAATTGTCTGCATACATCAAACCCACCACCACCCACCCCGCCACCCTCCACGGGCGGGGGACCCCCCAGAAGGCACGAAACACACCGAGGCACAGGCCCCAAGGGAGGGATACCCCACGAACACGCGCCCACCGTACCCAGCCGACCCAAGCCACCCACAACAACGACCACGCGAGCCGCATCCGTCACGCCGAATCACGCCCCCCGCCGTGAGCCAACCGGATAACCCGAGCCACCAAGCCGCCGGCCTGACCCTCGCCACCACCACCACATGCCGGACCAGGGAGTACAGAACGGACTAACCAACGGAAAGCTAACCGACGGCCTAACCCGATCGCGCCGCGTCGCACCCCGGTAGTGGGGGAAAAACAGCCACCAGCACGAAACACTGCAGCACAGCAACCCGCCACACACTAACTGTCCGCCTAACCCACTGCGCCACACAACACAAACCAAGAGGCAGAAACCACCACACACCCGACGGAGCAACCCCCCCCCGCCCCCCCCCCCCCAAGCGAAGGCACCGGTCGCGACGCGAGCAGAACCGGGCACCACCCCCTCCCCCCACGCTCACAACGGCCCGCCCGCACACACCACCACGGGCCAAAGGAAAAGTAAACCCGCCGAACACCAACACGTGGCACAGGGACGGGGGGAACACCCCACCCCCAGAGAGGCACCCCAACCTCCCCCCACCCCCCCGGACCCCGCGCGCGCCAGAGATCCGGCTGGCGCAACTGCCCAGCCGGAAAAGCCAGAGCCTAACGCCCACCCAACAGGACGGACCACCGGCCCACGCGTGTACATAAACCACCAGCCCACGGAGCCAGGGCACGGCCCGTGACCACACACGACACGGCGACACGCCGCACCACGGTCCGCAGTCCAGCTGGCCACACAGTTCATCGACCAGTGCATCCACCCGCGAAGGGAGGGCAGAGGGAGGACAAGGCAAACCCCCCCAAAAAAAAACGGGGCGGGGGGAGACCCCACCCAAGAACGAGCAGGACAGTGCCGAAACAGGCCATAGGGGCAGCCCTCCCGGCCCCAGTAGGACAGGCCCACCGACCAGGGGAGGCGAGGGCAGCAAGGGCGGCGGCCACAAACCCACAAAAGCGAACAAACACCCCGACAAGGGAGGCAAACCCCCGACCAGGCGGGGACAAGGACACCACCCACAGAACCTGGCGCTAGGAAACTAGGAGACCACCCCGCCCAGCCCGGCGACAGGCCGCGGCCAACGAAGACGAACATCAACGGCCACGGGGCCACCACCAAGCCAGACGAAAGACCACCCCAGGCAGGCCAACACCAGCCCCCCGCCGGGGACACGGCGAACCACCAACCACGGGGCCGCGGACACAGCAGGGACCGCCGGCAAGGGAACAGGAACACGCAACCGACACCAACGGTAAGCCCCGAAAAAAAGGGGGGGGGGGGGCGGCCAAGGGGACCACGACCGGAGGGGACAAGCGGCCACCCACCCCGCCATAGTGGACGGCAAGCCCCAACCGGCCGCGGCGAGGAGCACCACCCACGGGGGACCCCACTGGAACAGGCAAAACAAGCACCCACCACAACCAACAACGGCCCGCAGCAAGAAAGAACCGAAAGCCACACCCGGAGGACCCCTCCCGCCCCGCAACCAACGACCAGTCCCAACCAGGAAGGACGGGGCAACACCCACAAGGCCCACCACTACAGGGGACGGACCACCGTCCCGACCTCAGCCCACGCCAACCCACAGCCAAGGAGGGCGGAGAACAACACCCACGAAAGCCCCCCCAGGAACGGCCACGGACCCCCCACCACCAATGACGGCAGCCCAGCCACGAGAGGCGGACTGCGGGCAACACCCACACCGGAACACACGCCAAGAACCCAAGCCAGGAATGGCTGGGTACGGCGAAGACCCACAACCAAACGCACGTGCCACAAACCCGGCCAAGGCAGGTGAGGTTACATCCAAACCCATACCCACACACGGACTGCAAGCCCCGGCCAAGACAGGCGGGGCTGAGCTGGAACCCATGCTCACGCACGCCCACCACCAACCCGTACCCAAGCGCGCGCACCACGGCACCCAACCGGGGGAGGCGAGAAAGAGGCAAAACCCGTACCCGCGCGCACAAACCACAGACCCCGGCCAGGAGAGCCGCAGAGGGGCCAAGAACCCACACACAACACCGACCCAAGCCAGGAAAGGCGGGTCAACGGCAAACCCCAAACCCAAACACACGCGCCACACAACAATAGGAAACCCAGTGTCCATAGCCCAGGCACTGAGGCAGCCCGTGCCATGCAGGTGACCCGGCCAAACATGACTCGGAGACCGGGGGTAGGCTGCATCCTAAGGCCTGCGCTGCTTTGGGACTCGAGGCGGAGCGTGCGACACCCAAGCACCTCGGAACCCAAGTACCAAGACCACGCCGCTGGCATGCCTTGGGAATGGGATACGCCACGAAGTCCGGTGAACCCCTAGGGTTCCGCCCAAAGGAGGGGACGTGCGCAAGCGGGGGGGCACACCCTCCTGGTGTGACACGTTCGTCACTCTGGCGGCGATTAGCCCTCCCGGTGTTGCCCGAGGCCGCTTTGTTGGGGGCCACCAGTCAGGTCTAGCGGGATGTAAGCCGCCTCCCCTCTTCAAGCGCGGAGCCTGTTCTTGTACGTCACAAGGGCGACGCCGGGGGGAACCATGGGGCGCTTCTCCACGACCGAGAGCACCTACCTACCTACCTACCTCACGCGGGGTACATGTGGGGGCTGGACACAAGTTGGTCTGTGGATCAGAAAAACAGGCAAACAGCCGTTTATCGCTGAAAGACTGAGAACGGCGTGTGGTCCACCGCATTGACATTTGTGTCCGAAAAGCAGCATCCCATTCATCTATATATTCACTAGATAGTGTCTTCGGTACATGTGGGGGCCGAGATGTGGCAGTGACGTGAACACCAGTGTACAAAGGATGGTGATTAGCCCATACTTTTGCATTGCATGCGGGCAACTTCCCCAAAACAGCTTGGGCATAGTACAGCAGGTGGGTGACAAGCAGAAAGCGTGCCTGAGTGTGGGTGCTGGCCCGAAAAAGTTCTTGTTTGCGTGGGGTGCGCCGCTAGAAGGTGTGCGCAAGAACCCCCCCCCCCCCCCTTGTAGCCCCCTTTTTGCATGTTTACCCAAGCCTCACCCCCTTGTGTTTGAAAACTGGTTTCGGGCCAATCACCACATGTTTACGCCCCTTTTGGTGGCTGATTTTCACTTTTGTCCGAAATGGTCCATTTTCCCTGATTTTTCACAGCCCCCCTTCTTGCTGGAAGGGGGGTTCTAGCACCCTTTCTACACCCTTTCTGCACCCTTTGTGCACCCCCCTTTCTGCGCCAGAACCTCCTTTCTGCACCCTTTCTGCACACCCTTTGTGCGCTGGAACCCCCTTTCTGCACCCTTTCTGCGAAGGGATTTCTGCGCCAAGGCATTTTGCAAGAAGGGCACCAAATGCATCCACTCGGTTCAAATCTGATTTCTCAAGCGTACATGCAGTGCCTTTTTCTTCGATCCCTTGTGGCCTCGCCAAGGGCAAGCCTTTGCTGGGCCGCTCGGTGTCGTAACCCCACGTCAAGGGTCTCCATGTTCAATACATGGGTGACACCACGTCGTGAAATGTGTGGGCGGCGAAAGCACGACCCACATATGTTGAAAGGCTTATGCCTGTGTTCAGCAGGTATATTGCTGGACAAATAAAGATTACAATATTTTTGGAGCACCGCTCCACAATGGGCCATTGTCCAATGGACCCATGGGGTTGCCTTCCAACCCAATTTGAGCCATGCCTCACCGATTTTGCGGCAATTAGACTTGGCCTCTTGCACCTGACAATTGGTCAATAGTGTCTTTTGCCTCCACAAGACGTATAGGCTACGCATATTGCGCACGAACACTTCAATTAGTGTCCACAAGAGGACACCACCAAACATGGTGGAATATGATTCTTAAGGCCATTTACAATTCGAACATGGTACTTGGGGTGTGTCAAGAACAACATAGAGGTGCGGATATCAAATTGCCCCGCCTCAGTGCTCCTTTGGAAAAGCCTGTCAGCAGGAGCCACATGCTTTACATCCGCTAAAAGGGTAGATCATATATCGGCAAAATCAGTGGCGATTCGCCGCACTCCAACAACACCCACCGTCAAGGTGGTAATAGTTTCTGTTGAGCGCTTGTTGAAAGCATTGGTTACCCTACAACCTGTGTGTGCATATTCTCCAATGTGAATACACAAACTTCAAAGAAATGCCCCCCACTGAATTTTGTTTACCGTGTCCTCTATCGGAACCAACCTAGACGCATCGGGGCAGCGCCGCCAATATTTCTCCCCTCCGTTCGTCACCATCATTAGTTTCCCATCCATGGTCAGTTTACATTGAAACTTTTGGGTTTGGTTTTTCACACGGAATGTACAACTTTCTTGTAGGTGGATGATTTGGGCATTTAGGCCCGCATCCTCATCTAAGACCTGCAGCCATGCGGCGTCATCGGGGCCGTCCATGCACGCCAACATCACCCATTTGTGGACTTCCCCCGCAGCACAAAACCATGAGGCCCAACAGTTTACAAAAACATCGATCTTAGTGACCGATGTGTGCCACAATGGCGTTGCATCTGGGCATATTAAAATCCAAATCTTCTGAGTTTCCACTTGAAGCTCCCCTAGGGTCTCGGCTATCTTGAGCTGCATGAAAACGAGGTCTTCCAGTGTTGTTGTCGCTCCGCACCGCCGCTTGATCATGTTGGGGCCATTCATAGCGTAGGTTTTGGTGGAGTATGGTGTTAACCTTGTGCGCTTCCGCAAGATCACGACGCGCGTGCATTCGCGCGGGAGGGCCAACATCTGCCGTATTCATAACTTCCATCTCCTAAAGGTGGCCCACAGTGCGATTGCGCGCATTACACGAGGGTCCTCATCGTCGTGGTGCCTGGCAAATCGGATGTACAATCCCCCACCACCCTCAACGGCAACTGCTTCCGAACCACTAAAATTAAGTTTCCGCATGATGCTCTGTATGTGGTGCCGACGCTTTGCTCGTGCCTTCCCCTTGATGGCCGTATACGGCTTGAGCTGAGGTATGCTCCCCACAAGTGCGGCAACCACCTTTTCCATGGTTGCTGTGACAATCGGGACAATTGGAACCGCTGAAACCCCCGCCGGAACCCCTTGTTGGAAGCCCTTCCAGCGCTGGAACCCCTTGCTAGAACCCCCTTCCGGCGTTGGAACGGGTTCTAGCATGCACCCCTTCCAACACCCCCTTTCAGCACCGGGAAGCCCCCCCCCCTGTTTTGCCTTGTTCTCCCATTGAGGGGGCCCCACCAAGGTACGGGCACAGGCACAAGTGAGGCGGTCAAAGCAGTCTAACGGTCATAAATGTGCAATGTATCAATGTTCTATCACGAACCCCGCACCCCATGGCGCCACCCCTTCATTTGATTCCAAAATCACAGAGAAGAATATATTAGGGCTGAAATCTCGGTGGCGTCCGCAAGGGGTAGGCTATGTGAAGCCTCCCACTCGTGACACCACCTTAGGGACATCGTGCACAGCGCGACTCATGTCCTACGCGAGGTAACACGCACCCTAGGGGCAAAAACTAAACAAGGTGTCTCTTTGTTCAAGGTGGCGTATTGCCATCAACACAATCGCACAGCACCAATTACATGCACATTCGGGTCACTCTAGGGAATGGCCTAGTCAGTGCACACTTGCTTTGCAACCAAGAGGATAGAACTCCCAGGTGTTATCTCAGGTCCCAACAAGTCTCATCTCCATGGCCCAACACAGCAGCTGTCATCTCCACGTCCCAAAGGGTCTCATCTCCAGTGCCTACGCCTTTATGGTGAGCATAACCCGGCATACCAAGAATAACCCCCCAAAACAGCCATTTTGGCACATGTACCTAGTCGTTCCGTGTGCCCATGGGATATAAAAAAAATGAGTTCAGCACCCTGAAAATAGGGGGGGGGGTCAAAAAACCAGAAAGACAATTCCATACACCCACACCTGTGAGTGGCAATCTACACTGTTTGAGGTATTGGGCAGTATACTCGAAGTATTGGAGAAGTATTCTTGCCGTATACTTCAGAGTATACGGCCGTATACTCAGAAGTATACGGCCGTATACTTGGAGTATACGGGGACTTTCTGCCTCCCACCCATGCCACCATTCTCATCAACTACCCCCCCCCCCCCCTTGCAAGTACTCATGACCCCGCAACCCCCAAACACATTGTACACACAAAAGAGCACCATATGAGCAAAGCAGAAGACCACAAGAAGCAACCTTGTTTGATGTCCCATCCGAAATGTCAAATGTGATACACTTCCCCTTGTTATATATACCTAATGTACACACTTACGCATATTGCACATCATATCATATCACCTGATATATACCTACATGTGCTTTGGTGCACGATGCTTCTTCCGCATGCGTTGCATGCCAAACCTGATCCCCTCTCTACCCAAACCCTTTTCCCCAAACCACAACCGGATGCCCCAATCAAGGGCATCCAGGTGCAGAGCATGCCTTAGTCCCCATCGGGTGACATAAGGCTTGCTCAGCTTCCACCCTTGAAAACAATGGCGGATGTCCATTTTAAAACTTTTGTTCCTCCATTCCGTGGGAATGGAGGAAAACTTAATAAAATTCCCCCACCTTTGGAGGTGTGCCCCATTGTGGCACACCACCCAATGCACCCACACCGGAACACTCCACCCCAATGCCCCCCATGCCTTGGTGAATTGTGTAACCATGCATGCATAACGTTGGCGTCGATCCATGAGAACAGGACCCACATGGCGCCAAATCTTTTGCATATAGTAACAGGCCTGCAACATGAGGTGCAGGACGGCACTGGTTTTGAGCCACCTGTTGCCCTCCCACCTCACAACATGGGTACAATACATTGCAACAATGCGCACCAACTCGGCGTGCAACTCAGGTGTTTCGAAAAAAGACGGGAGGCGTTAATGTCGAGAGTGTGTTCCTTCTCTTTCGAGGGAGCACACATCACTCTCTCAGCCACAGGGATGTGCTTTGCTTCTTGCCGGAGGTTAGAAATGAAATGGGACACGGCCCTTAGAGCTCCTGGTGAGCCCCATGTGCGGGCGTTGTCCTTGAGACGTTTCCCAATGCCTGTCCCCACCCTTGCACAACAATGTGCCACATCTCCAACATTGCGGACGGGAGGGATGCAAGACATAAGGGACCCAATGCAAGAAAGCATTGGAAAATCTGCAATTGCAAACAAATGGGCTTGGAATTGGTCATACTTGAGATTGCAATTCCAACATTTCCCACACGAACCCGACATCATGACTTACCCATCCCCACTTTTAAAACACAATAATTTTTTGGGAGTACCCCCAATTTCTATGCCGCCCTCGCCTTCAAGTTTTTTGACTTGGTCATTCAATTTCCCCACGGCATCCATCCTTTGCAGATGGGCCATATCGTCCCCCCCATCAAAAACCCAGCATGAGGCCCATGCCTGACCATCATGGTGTGCTCCCCTATCCTCCCATAGGTCCACAAACACGTCATAACGTGCGGCACTGGCATTATGAAAAACAGTGGCATCAGAACAGATTGCAACAGCCAAATATGTATTCTCCTCATACTTCCGAATGCTGTCCTCGGCATGGGCACATGCAACCATGGTGGTGACAATATCATGCAATTCCACCACCCCACATGTGCGGGTACTCCCCTTAGTGGCCACCTCCAAAACCCTCCCCTTGGACAGGTAAGGGGTGATGGTCTTACGCATTGCCATCACATGGTCCCAAGTGCATGTGGTCCTCATGCAACCCTTCAATGCCCGGATGGAAAGGTGGTGCCACCGCATCCATCGGAGTAGGTTAATTGCCTCCTTGTCGGCCGCATCCACCTCACCATCTTTTAAAATAATCATGAGGCCTTGGGCATGGGGTCGCAAAAGTACATCCTCACCAAGCAATGCTGATGCTACCGATTGCATCCACAAACGTCTTTGCCGTTGCCCTCTTTCCCCGCAATCCTAATGTAAAAAAAAAAGGGTGCGCCATAACATGTGAAACAAAATAGGGTGCTGGCGTTGACGTCTGTGGATGCAGAGCACATACTGCATAGGGGGTCAATTGCCGGCGTTTGGTTCCCTCACAAAAATCTTGAATGCTCTCCAAACATAGCCCCTTCTCCTTCGGATGGGCATTCGCAAACATACTGCTTACAATAATTGCCGGAGACACGTGCCAGGCATATGTGGGGCAGTTGCCCAGTGGAACCGTGCGCACAGGCGCATGCAATAGGCGCACAGCATGTAAGATTCAGCACAAATCTTTCGCCGTATACTTCGAGTATACGGCCGTATACTTCCAGGTATACGGCCGTATACTCGGAGGTATACGGCCGTATACTAGTAGTATACGGTGCTCACTAGTGGCCCCAAGGACGAAAGCCATAGGCCAATAACTCATCAATCGACTCCTCCGGGAGGTAATCTGTGTTGCACCCATTGTAGAAAACAATGGCATAGCGCTCCCCCCTCCATGGGGCAGGCCCTTGGTGGGCTTTGGAGTTCAAAAGCACACCCGGTCAGCCCTTGTAGGCCTTCGCATCCACAACACCACCTCCATGTACATACAACCGCATCGGGGTCCCTTGCATGGGACTATGGAGCACTCCACCTCTTTCAACACAGACCTCCCCACCACTATGCGCCCCGACAACGCAGATGGCGGAAAGCGGAGAAGGATCTTTCATATGGCGATGGCCCGGCATTCTTTGTGAAGTATCGCATCGTACCACTTGAATGGTGGTCCAATGGAACCACCTTGGAAAATTTGCATGCGCATGTGCATTTGAAAGGCAAATTAGCTCTCTTTGCCTTTCATTCCCACTGCACAAGCGCGCACGGCGCCAATCCTTCCCCTGCCTGTGTGTCCCTGTAGCCCCGAGCTGCACATTGTGCACTTGTACACCCAAGATATGCACCTTGCGGTACACCAACTCTCGGCATAAAGCTGCAAGGGCGGGGTTGGATGGGGGCAGTCATTGCGGCTTTGGGGGCAGGCCACTTGCTGGGGAGGCGGATTGACTGCCCTGACTCCCACTGCCCTGGCTCCGAGACCCTTGGGGTGGGGGTGCACTCCGTGTGACACTATGGGCCACAATGGGCCTCGCCCAGTCCTCGTTGGCCTTAGCCGCTTGGAGTTGCGTCTCCAACTCCTTGGCCTTGAGGTGCCAGTCATGGGCACTTGCGGTGGCATCGGCCAACTTGGTCTCCAGGTCCGCAATCCTCCTGTCCTTGGCGTCACCCTCAGCATGGGCAGCCTTCAGCTCCTCCTTGAGGGAGGCATTGGCCTCCCTCAAGGCGGTCAGGGAAGTCCGGCTGAACTCCCCGATGTCTCGGGAGATGTTCAGCCGGGACTTCCCCAAGCCCGCCACAACACCGCTGACAATGTCAGCGCGACGGTGCTGGGCACATCGACGTCCCCCAGGGCCTCGCATGTGCCACGGCGGGCAGCTGCTTCAATCCCCCCCACCCCCCCAAACCACTCAAGCCCCCCCGAGCCAACAGCAACAGCAGCAGCAGCAGCCCCGAAAGGCTTGGGGGCCTTCCGGGTGGGGGTGGGTGCAGGGGTGGCCCTTGGCTCAGCGGGCTCATCATGAGCCCGCTTCAGCCCCCTCCCCCCAAACTGTTTCCCCGCCCTCGCGGCCAACTCGGCCTGGAGGGCCAGGGAGTGCTCCACGGGGACATGCCCCCCCCCAAAACTTTGGAGCACCATGATGGAGTCTGAAATGCTCCACTTTTCCCCCGTGGTGCTCAAAAAAACCCGCACCTTGGGATGCAGCGTTCCGGGGCGTCGTGCGGAACCCCTAGTTGGAACGCAATTTCCGGAACACCCACCTAGCCTCAATTTTGGGGCAAACCACCTAAAAAAATGGATTCAGCACCCTCAAAAAGCCCCCATCCCCTTTCTTTCCCCACATAACCCGCATCATGGGGGTGGTTTTTTTTTGGGGGGTCAAAGAGTTAGAGCACAGTTAGAACAGCGTTAGAACACAGTTAGAGCACCTTGCTCTAACTAGTTAGAGCACTAGTTATCGCGCGATAACTGAGTTATCGCGTAGTTATCGCGGGTATTTATCGCGCACCCCTCCTCCATCCCTCCCTAGGACAAACAACACAAAACACTTGGCACAAAGCATGTATGGTCTTTTTTCATACAAATTTCATCAATGTCTGAGGCCTTGGCTGCCTCCAGTCCCGAAAGCCCTTGCTCCAGGGCGTTCATGGACATGCAATGGTGCATGTGGCAGACGGACATACTTGGCCTCACCAAAGACCAACCCTTAAAACAATTTTTGAGCCTCCTCTTGTAAGGCCCATGCCGATACTCCGTTGGGATGGAGGAAAACTGAAAAATGTTCCTCAATTTCTGGGCAAAAAAGGTGGAATGTGCCAAGCACCAATGGATCCACCTGGTGGGGGACCAACCTGGGTCTCCCCAAGCTTTTGAAATTTTTGTGGTCAACGCACGGTGGCGTTCCACTTGGGTTAGAGTGTACATCTCCCTCACCCTCCAAAGCTCATACAAACCCTCAATGCATTTCACCATGACATGGACAACAACCCATAACAGAGGTCCACCAGGGGTCCTCACTGTGGGGACATGCTCTTTGAGGCAATCCACAAAAGGGCCGTCTTCGTCCCCGCACCCTTCTCGGCATGGGCGGTGACGGACTCCAGCACGGCGTCCACATCCTCGGGATGAAGCTGGATCAAAAATCCAGCAACCCCTGGATTTACCTCTAGCAACTCGAAGATGTAGTTGCTGAGAACCAGGGGGTCTCTCTTGTCCGCCATGAAGGGGGACTTATGGACAAGGAGTCCAAAGTCCACACCATGTTCAAAGCGAGTCGCCACACGGCGCCTGACGTTTGCGTCACCCATCGTAAACCTCTGAGGACCGCCAAGGCGACGGACCCCAAGGAGCTTTTGATGGTGCTCGCACCCAGCGTGGGCAGCAGCAAGGGCCATGACAAAGAATATGAAAGCTTTGAGAGCTCAAGCGAAAAGGGGAAACATAAAATGAAGCGCGATAACCTACCCGATAACTCGCGCGATAACTAGTTATCGCGCGATAACCCCCGCGATAACTCCCGCGATAACTAGGTTATCGCGCGATAACCCACGCGATAACTAGTGCTCTAACCCCGTTCTAACCCCTTTCTAACTAGTTACAGCACACAAAGATCAAATCGCAAAAAGTGCAAAACGGGCAACATCGAGCAAACGAAACATGGAAGGCACATTGTTGCATCATAGTGCACCCATGTAACATGTGAAATTCCGGGTTCCAACCATATTAACAACACCCAAAATTGGGGGTGGGATGCAGCGTTCTAGGGCGTGGTGCGGAACCCCTAGTTAGAACGCAATTTTTAGGACACCCACCTACCCTCAATTCTGGGGCAAACCACCTAAAAAAGGCCGACCCTTGGCCAGTGCGGCCTCGACCCCCGTGACGGCCGCCTGCTCCACCAAAACCTGGCAAGCGTCCGTCACGTGGGTGGCCACACTGGCCCCCAAGGCCTCCACGTCCAGGGCCTCATGGGGGGGCTGGGCCGCCGCCACCTTTGCCACCTTCGATGGCTTGGGGGAGGGCTTGGGGGCGGGGGTTTGGCCCTTTCCCCTAAAGGGGGGGGGGGCATCCGGCTCAACCACCACCACCTCAGGTCCCCGCTTTGTCTGCTTTCCCGGCCTTCCCCCCTTGGGTGCATACTGCCGAACCCAATCGGCAGTGGCGTCCACCACAGAAGGGGGGGGGTCATACCCACCAACCTGGTGGATGCCCCCCCCCCTGTGCAGCTTCTGCCACACTTCCCTCTCCGTATACTCCCCCTCCCACAAAAAACACACCCTCAAAAGGAAATAAGATTTCTTTTGCGGGGGGTCGCTCATCCCAAACAAACACAAAAAAGCCGCAACCGTTTCCCCCTCTGCGGCATTCGGCCACTTGGCCGTTTCCCCCCCAACCCACACATAGGAGGGGAGGGTGAGGTTGGTCTTCCTCTCCACCCCCCCCTTCCTTCTCGGTGATGGTGACCTGCCGGTACCATCCCGTCCCCCCCATCCTGCAGGCCTCATCCCCAGGCTCCCCCCACCGCCACGACGCCCCCTCCGGCAGCCTCTTCTCCCCCTCCAGCTCCAGCCGGGCCGCCACCGGCTTGGCGGGCCGTGCCCCTGCTGCTTCTGCTGCTCCTCCTGCTGCCTGGGCTGCCTGGGCGTCGTCCTTGACGAAGATACGGGGCAGCTGCAAGATGGTGGCCTGAAAAAAACAAAAGAAACAAAAAAAAACACGCGATAACCCGCGCGATAACCCCCGCGATAACTAGGTTATCGCGCGATAACCCCCGCGATAACCCCCCTGGATAACCCCGCGATAACTAGTTAGAACGCGATAACCTAGCGCGATAACTAGTTAGAGCACCTAGTTAGAACGCGATAACCTAGCGCGATAACTAGTTAGAGCAGGGGTTAGAGCAGGGTGTTGTGGGAAGTTTTCACACCTGGTGACATGGACACATGCCTTGGCCCTCCTTCTTGGCGTCGTCCAGCATCAGGCCCAGCCTCCGTAGCCACACGAAGTCCGTGACGGCCGCATACTCCCCCACCTGCCGCCACTCCACCACCTGGGCCACCCCCTCCACCTCAGGGGCCAACCTTGCCACTCCCCCATACAACCCCCTCCTCACCACCAAAATGGTGCCCGCCGGCACCTTAATCCCAACATGCCCTTGCAGGGAGGGCCAGGGCAGTGCCTCCCCATGGCACACCTTGGCCAAGGGGCACTGATCGGGGCGGCCTGCGACCGCCCCCGCCTCCTCATTAGTGAGGGGGGCAATCACCTCCCTCCCAATCCCCCACCCCGACAACAAAAAATGCCCGGTGGTTGTTCCCACCGGGAGCAAGCACTGAGCAGATTGCTCAATGCTGACCCCATTGGGGTCCACCACCACCTCCTCCTCCTCCCCCCCCTCCACCACCTCCCCCTCCTGGCATGGCACACAAAGGCCATCTTTGTGGGCGGTGCACAAAATCAGCCGATTGCATCCGTAGCAATTGGCTACCACCTTCCCCCTACACCTAACCGCCCCATCACACTGGACTGTCTTGGCCACCCGGCCACCAGGTGCCCCCAGCTGGGACCTTTTAATGGACTGCGTCACGTGCAGGTTGGGGAATCGAAGATTCCCCGGCAAAAAATGCCATGAGGCGGGGGTCCCTCACCCCCGTGGGGGAGGCCTTGGGAATCCCCGACCCCCGTCGGACATCAAGGGCATCAAAAAAAAGGCAGTGCCCCTCTTCAATGGCACAGCCCTCTCCACCCAAAGGTCAGGGAACCCCGAACTGCTGGAGGGCACAAAAAGAAAATGTGACCCATCCTCCTCCTCATGATTATGGGTTGGCATAATAAGGCAATTGACAATCAATGTGCCTTCAGGAATGGTGTAGGGAGGGGCGTCGCGATGGAGGTGCTGGGGGGTGTGGTCATAGCTCGAAATTTCGGCCATGTCAAGGATGGTGCAGCTCCATCCGACCCCCCCCACCACAGTCTTCTTCGCGGTCTCAAGCACACGATCTGCCACCCTTTTGAGGACTGGCAGATCATGGAGCTTGTGGGGGTTGTGCTTGTGGTGGTCGGCACCCCCATAGTTGCCATACACTGTGCGGCGGGTCCCAGAATCTTGGGGCCTGCCGACAATGGGCGGGTTCTCATTGAAAATGGGTGCCTTCTCTGAGAGAGGCACCCTATCCAGATCATTCAAAAGACTTTGCAGCTGCACATCACTCAGAAAATTGTGCTCCAAGAGGTAGTTGACCACCAGCTTTCCCCCCACCGTGAGCACAAGGTCATTGGGGTCCCTATTAAAGGCCCCCAAGCGTTCGGCGGCAACCACCTCCTCCGCCTCCCCAATAAAGGGGGGTGTTGCCCCAAATGGAAAAAGAATCACCCCCTGCCCTGAAATAATGTTGGGAGTGGTGACCCCATACCACTCACGCTCCCACTCCCTTGTGGGGCAAAGGGAGTGCATGGGGAGCTTGTTTTCGGCGTCGTCAGTGCATACCCGGCGGGTGTTGTGGGTGAGGGGTTGGGGGAACCAACCATCCGACTTCCCCTTCCCCTTACCCGGTCGGATCCTTACCTTCTGGACACTAATCATAAGGGGGTTGTGGGGCTTCTCCTTCCTCCCCCCAGCCCCCACCCCCCCCACATCCGCCTCCTCCTCCTCCACTTCCTCCTCCTCCTCCTCCTGACCCACATAGAGGGTGGTCTTCGTCCCCGCACCCTTCTCGGCATGGGCGGTGACGGACTGCACCACGGCGTCCACGTCCTCGGGATGAAGCTGGATCAAAAATCCAGCAACCCCGGGATTTACCTCTAGCAACTCGAAGATGTAGTTGCTGAGAACCAGGGGGTCTCTCTTGTCCGCCATGAAGGGGGACTTATGGACAAGGAGTCCAAAGTCCACACCATGTTCAAAGCGGGTCGCCACGGGGTGCCTCACATTGGCATCACCCATCGTAAACCCCTCAGGACCGCCAAGGCGACGGACCCCAAGGAGCTTTTGATGGTGCTCGCACCAAGCGTGGGCAGCAGCAAGGGCCATTATCAAAGAATACGAAGGCTTTGAGAGCTAAAGCGAAAAGGGGAAACATAAAATGAAGCGCGATAACCCACGCGATAACCCACGCGATAACTAGTTATCGCGCGATAACCCCCGCGATAACCCCCGCGATAACTAGGTTATCGCGCGATAACCCCCGCGATAACTAGTGCTCTAACCCCGTTCTAACCCCGTTCTAACTAGTTACAGCACACAAAGATCAAATCGCAAAAAGTGCAAAACGGGCAATATCGAGCAAACGAAACATGGAAGGCACATTGTTGCATCATAGTGCACCCATGTAACATGTGAAATTCCGGGTTCCAACCATATTAACAACACCCAAAATTGGGGGTGGGATGCAGCGTTCTAGGGCGTGGTGCGGAACCCCTAGTTAGAACGCAATTTTTAGGACACCCACCTACCCTCAATTCTGGGGCAAACCACCTAAAAAAGGCTGACCCTTGGCCAGTGCGGCCTCGACCCCCCTGACGGCCGCCTGCTCCACCAAAACCTGGCAAGCGTCCGTCACGTGGGTGGCCACACTGGCCCCCAAGGCCTCCACGTCCAGGGCCTCATGGGGGGGGCTGGGCCGCCGCCACCTTTGCCACCTTCGATGGCTTGGGGGAGGGCTTGGGGGCGGGGGTTTGGCCCTTTCCCCTAAAGGGGGGGGGGGGCATCCGGCTCAACCACCACCACCTCAGGTCCCCGCTTTGTCTGCTTTCCCGGCCTTCCCCCCTTGGGTGCATACTGCCGAACCCAATCGGCAGTGGCGTCCACCACAGAAGGGGGGGGGTCATACCCACCAACCTGGTGGATGCCCCCCCCCCCCTGTGCAGCTTCTGCCACACTTCCCTCTCCGTATACTCCCCCTCCCACAAAAAACACACCCTCAAAAGGAAATAAGATTTCCTTTGCGGGGGGTCGCTCATCCCAAACAAACACAAAAAAGCCGCAACCGTTTCCCCCTCTGCGGCATTCGGCCACTTGGCCGTTTCCCCCCCAACCCACACATAGGAGGGGAGAGTGAGGTTGGTCTTCCTCTCCACCCCCCCCTTCCTTCTCGGTGATTGTGACCTGCCGGTACCATCCCGTCCCCCCCATCCTGCAGGCCTCATCCCCAGGCTCCCCCCACCGCCACGACGCCCCCTCCGGCAGCCTCTTCTCCCCCTCCAGCTCCAGCCGGGCCGCCACCGGCTTGGCGGGCCGTGCCCCTGCTGCTTGTGCTGCTCCTCCTGCTGCCTGGGCTGCCTGGGCGTCGTCCTTGACGAAGATACGGGGCAGCTGCAAGATGGTGGCCTGAAAAAAACAAAAGAAACAAAAAAAAACACGCGATAACCCGCGCGATAACCCCCGCGATAACTAGGTTATCGCGCGATAACCCCCGCGATAACCCCCCTGGATAACCCCGCGATAACTAGTTAGAACGCGATAACCTAGCGCGATAACTAGTTAGAGCACCTAGTTAGAACGCGATAACCTAGCGCGATAACTAGTTAGAGCAGGGGTTAGAGCAGGGTGTTGTGGGAAGTTTTCACACCTGGTGACATGGACACATGCCTTGGCCCTCCTTCTTGGCGTCGTCCAGCATCAGGCCCAGCCTCCGTAGCCACACGAAGTCCGTGACGGCCGCATACTCCCCCACCTGCCGCCACTCCACCACCTGGGCCACCCCCTCCACCTCAGGGGCCAACCTTGCCACTCCCCCATACAACCCCCTCCTCAACACCAAAATGGTGCCCGCCGGCACCTTAATCCCAACATGCCCTTGCAGGGAGGGCCAGGGCAGTGCCTCCCCATGGCACACCTTGGCCAAGGGGCACTGATCGGGGCGGCCTGCGACCGCCCCCGCCTCCTCATTAGTGAGGGGGGCAATCACCTCCCTCCCAATCCCCCACCCCGACAACAAAAAATGCCCGGTGGTTGTTCCCACCGGGAGCAAGCACTGAGCAGATTGCTCAATGCTGACCCCATTGGGGTCCACCACCACCTCCTCCTCCTCCCCCCCCTCCACCACCTCCCCCTCCTTACATGGCACACAAAGGCCATCTTTGTGGGCGGTGCACAAAATCAGCTGATTGCATCCGTAGCAATTGGCTACCACCTTCCCCCTACACCTAACCGCCCCATCACACTGGACTGTCTTGGCCACCCGGCCACCAGGTGCCCCCAGCTGGGACCTTTTAATGGACTGCGTCACGTGCAGGTTGGGGAATCGAAGATTCCCCGGCAAAAAATGCCATGAGGCGGGGGTCCCTCCCCCCCGTGGGGGAGGCCTTGGGAATCCCCGACCCCCGTCGGACATCAAGGGCATCAAAAAAAAAAGGCAGTGCCCCTCTTCAATGGCACAGCCCTCTCCACCCAAGGGTCAGGGAACCCCGAACTGCTGGAGGGCACAAAAAGAAAATGTGACCCATCCTCCTCCTCATGATTATGGGTTGGCATAATAAGGCAATTGACAATCAATGTGCCTTCAGGAATGGTGTAGGGAGGGGCGTCGCGATGGAGGTGCTGGGGGGTGTGGTCATAGCTCGAAATTTCGGCCATGTCAAGGATGGTGCAGCTCCATCCGACCCCCCCCACCACAGTCTTCTTCGCGGTCTCAAGCACACGATCTGCCACCCTTTTGAGGACTGGCAGATCATGGAGCTTGTGGAGGTTGTGCTTGTGGTGGTCGGCACCCCCATAGTTGCCATACACTGTGCGGCGGGTCCCAGAATCTTGGGGCCTGCCGACAATGGGCGGGTTCTCATTGAAAATGGGTGCCTTCTCTGAGAGAGGCACCCTATCCAGATCATTCAAAAGACTTTGCAGCTGCACATCACTCAGAAAATTGTGCTCCAAGAGGTAGTTGACCACCAGCTTTCCCCCCACCGTGAGCACAAGGTCATTGGGGTCCCTATTAAAGGCCCCCAAGCGTTCGGCGGCAACCACCTCCTCCGCCTCCCCAATAAGGGGGGGTGTTGCCCCGAATGGAAAAAGAATCACCCCCTGCCCTGAAATAATGTTGGGAGTGGTGACCCCATACCACTCACGCTCCCACTCCCTTGTGGGGCAAAGGGAGTGCATGGGGAGCTTGTTTTCGGCGTCGTCAGTGCATACCCGGCGGGTGTTGTGGGTGAGGGGTTGGGGGAACCAACCATCCGACTTCCCCTTCCCCTTACCCGGTCGGATCCTTACCTTCTGGACACTAATCATAAGGGGGTTGTGGGGCTTCTCCTTCCTCCCCCCAGCCCCCCCCCCCCCCCACATCCGCCTCCTCCTCCTCCACTTCCTCCTCCTCCTCCTCCTGACCCACATAGAGGGTGGTCTTCGTCCCCGCACCCTTCTCGGCATGGGCGGTGACGGACTGCACCACGGCGTCCACGTCCTCGGGATGAAGCTGCATCAAAAATTCAGCAACCCCGGGATTTACCTCTAGCAACTCGAAGATGTAGTTGCTGAGAACCAGGGGGTCTCTCTTGTCCGCCATGAAGGGGGACTTATGGACAAGGAGTCCAAAGTCCACACCATGTTCAAAGCGGGTCGCCACGGGGTGCCTCACATTGGCATCACCCATCGTAAACCCCTCAGGACCGCCAAGGCGACGGACCCCAAGGAGCTTTTGATGGTGCTCGCACCAAGCGTGGGCAGCAGCAAGGGCCATTATCAAAGAATACGAAGGCTTTGAGAGCTAAAGCGAAAAGGGGAAACATAAAATGAAGCGCGATAACCCACGCGATAACCCACGCGATAACTAGTTATCGCGCGATAACCCCCGCGATAACCCCCGCGATAACTAGGTTATCGCGCGATAACCCCCGCGATAACTAGTGCTCTAACCCCGTTCTAACCCCGTTCTAACTAGTTACAGCACACTAAGATCAAATCGCAAAAAGTGCAAAGCGGGCAATATCGAGCAAACGAAACATGGAAGGCACATTGTTGCATCATAGTGCACCCATGTAACATGTGAAATTCCGGGTTCCAACCATATTAACAACACCCAAAATTGGGGGAGGGTTCCGCACCACGCCCTAGAACGCTTCACCCCAGGGGTTCCGCACCACGCCCTAGAACGCTGCATCCCACTTCCCGGAGCTCTTGCTCCACACCGCAGCCCCCAAATGGCCTCCACAGCCCCCTCTTTCAAATTCGCAATCACCCTAATGGGCAGGCGAATATCATACAGTGCACCACTGGCACGGACATTCAATCGGGAATAGTACCCCGTGTCTTTGCCCGTGGTGCATGCCAGGTCGGAGGGCGCACTGGCAACATGCCCCCGACCCACAAGAATGGGGTCCACGTACTCACGACCGGAGACCACTTGGCCTGCGGCAGCCTTTGGCGCCACCAACTCCACCTCGGGCTCGGCCACTTCGGAATCGGTGCTGCTCCGCAGTGGCCAGGGATCATACTGGACCTGAATGGGAAGAAAGGGTGGAATTCTAACAAAGAACTAGGCAAAATGGATTGAAATTGGCAACAAATACTATGAGTATATGGCCGTATACCTCCGAGTATACGGCCGTATACCTCCGAGTATACGGCCGTATACTCGGAATGGGTGGGCAGGTATACGGCCGTATACTCGCGGTATACGGCCGTATATTGGGAGTATACGGCCGTATACCGTGGGTATACGGCCGTATACACAAGGCATACGGCCGTATTCCAAGACCATAATGGCACTGGGTGGGTGAGAGGTATGCATGCTACACTTGCAATCGAAATGTTCCTGGTTCAAACCCCACTGCCCTCAAACATGCAAAAACGTGTGTAGGCCATTGAAGAATCTTGGGAAGAAGTTGAAGAGGTTGATGATCAATTCAATGCAATTCAACTTGAAGAACTGCAACCATGTAGGGAGGCGCTGAAGACAGGCGAAACAAAAAAACCCACCAGTGACCCTACCTTTTGAGATAAATGACACTTAATGAATAACAACACAGTTCACCCCATGCCCGGAGCCCACAAATACCTGATTGCAGATGCACCACAGCTCTTGCTTCTCCTCTTCCTCCTCCTCCAGGTCCTCAACTTCTTCTCCGGCCTTCTCCTTGCCCTTCCTTGACTTTGCCTTGGGCTTCGGCTTCGACTTCTTCTTTTTTGAGACCGCCTTGAATGGCCACCACTTCACCCAACCATAGCTCTCCGCCAATGCAACATCCATGAGGTGGTGCTTGTGCCCAAGTGCAAACCAATGCAAAACCCCGCCAATTGTGGCATCGGTGGAAGCCAAAGCAACACCACCAATCCAACCCCGCGAAACCACCAATGAACCGGGGGGACAAGCAAGGAAAGTGCCATCCGAGCCCACAGAAGGCAAGGGGTTAGCATGCATTTGCCGCAATGGGCACTCCTCATATGAAGGGTGACCCTCAACCCCAACTCGAAGGGGGCTTGGGGACAAATTTTCATGAATTGCAAAAAAAGTAGCCCCATCAACAGGCATGTAGAACTGCATTGGGGCCGGACAACGACCCCATGCAACACCACTGTGCTGCGTCATTGTCTCACCCTGATTCCAAGCGCCCTCCTCACAGGCACCACACTGCCCTTCCATGGCGTGGGTGGCACACAATGGCACGTTACCACATTATGGTGAGCATAACCTGGCATACCAAGAATACCCCCCCAAAACAGCCACTTTGGCACATGTACCTAGTCGTTCCGTGTGCCCATGGGATATAAAAAAATGAGTTTAGCACCCTGAAAATAGGGGGGGGGTCAAAAAACCGGAAAGCCAATTCCATACACCCACACCTCTGTGTGGCAATCTACACTGTTTGAGGTATTGGGCAGTATACTCGAAGTATTGGAGAAGTATTCTTGCCGTATACTTCGGAGTATACGGCCGTATACTTAGAAGTATACGGCCGTATACTTGGAGTATACGGGGACTTTCTGCCTCCCACCCATGCCACCATTCTCCTCAACTACCCCCCCCCCCCTTGCAAATACTCATGACCCCGCAACCCCCAAACACATTATACACACAAAAGAGCACCATATGAGCAAAGCAGAAGACCACAAGAAGCAACCTTGTTTGATGTCCCATCCGAAATGTCAAATGTGATCCACTTCCCCTTGTTATATATACCTAATGTACACACTTACGCATATTGCACATCATATCATATCACATGATATATACCTACATGTGCTTTGGTGCACGATGCTTCTTCCGCATGCGTTGCATGCCAAACCTGATCCCCTCTCTACCCAAACCCTTTTCCCCAAACCACAACCGGATGCCCCAATCAAGGGCATCCAGGTGCAGAGCATGCGTTAGTCCCCATCGGGTGACATAAGGCTTGCTCAGCTTCCACCCTTGAAAACAATGGCGGATGTCCATTTTAAAACTTTTGTTCCTCCATTCCGTGGGAATGGAGGAAAACTTAATAAAATTCCCCCACCTTTGGAGGTGTGCCCCACTGTGGCACACCACCCAATGCACCCACACCGGAACACTCCACCCCAATGCCCCCCATGCCTTGGTGAATTGTGTAACCATGCATGCATAACGTTGGCGTCGATCCATGAGAACAGGACCCACATGGCGCCAAATCTTTTGCATATAGTAACAGGCCTGCAACATGAGGTGCAGGACGGCACTGGTTTTGAGCCACCTGTTGCCCTCCCACCTCACAACATGGGTACAGTACATTGCAACAATGCGCACCAACTCGGCGTGCAACTCAGGTGTTTCGAAAAAAAGACGGGAGGCGTTAATGTCGAGAGTGTGTTCCTTCTCTTTCGAGGGAGCAAGCATCACTCTCTCAGCCACAGGGATGTGCTTTGCTTCTTGCCGGAGGTTAGAAATGAAATGGGACACGGCCCTTAGAGCTCCTGGTGAGCCCCATGTGCGGGCGCTGTCCTTGAGACGTTTCCCAATGCCTGTCCCCACCCTTGCACAACAATGTGCCACATCTCCAACATTGCGGACGGGAGGGATGCAAGACATAAGGGACCCCATGCGAGGAAGCACTGGAAAATCTGCAATTGCAAACAAATGGGCTTGGAATTGGTCATACTTGAGATTGCAATTCCAACAGTTCCCACACGAACCCGACATCATGACTTTCCCATCCCCACGTTTAAAACACAAATTTTTTTTGGGAGTACCCCCAATTTCTATGCCGCCCTCGCCTTCAAATTTTTTTATTTGGTCATTCAATTTCCCCACGGCATCCATCCTTTGCAGATGGGCCATATCGTCCCCCCCATCAAAAACCCACCATGAGGCCCATGCCTGACCATCATGGTGTGCCCCCCGTTACCCCATGTAACACAAAAAACTGTGGTAGCATCAGTCACATCCAACAACACGTCACAACCAACTGCACCACAAGTGGCATTAGGGCCTTGAGACCCTTCGGGGGATGCGGCCGCTTTGCTAGCCCAAGGGGGAACAACAACAGGGCAAGTGTTGTTGTACTCGAACCTGGAGGTACCAACCGAAATGAAACCAAAAACACGGGGCCGATGGGGGTTAGTGGTAGGGCAAATACCTCCGCGATGCACAGTCAGTGCATTGCCCAACCACACATCCCCGATGTCCAATGGGCCCATTGGGGCCTCCACCCAAGGGTCCGGGAGGCCCGTGTGGGATGCAACCACAGAATCCCCAGCACAACCATCATCGGGTGTGGGGCAGAACATCGGGAACAAGCAAATAACATGGTGTTGGTCCGGGCCGGCAACATAGCTGAGGTTAATGTCACGGTGCCAACACTGTTTTTTCTCCACATCCACTGTACCGGCCTTCACCACAATAAAGGTGGTAACATTCACGACCGGACACTTCCAACCCAAATGAGTCTCCAAGTGGGGTATGAGGACCTCCCTTGCGAAACTGTACATTGCATCCCCCTCCGGTGGAGTGAATGTGCGGCGGGTGTCCTTGTCCCCTGCACGAGTCTCGGCGGGCCAATCCTCATTAAAAATATTGAGCCCCGCATCTCCCCTATATCCGTGGCATAGGCACGAGGATATCCGCAGATATCCGTGGTATATAACACGGGATATCGCAGCGGTGATATCTTGTGGTATATACCACGGATATCTGCGGATATCCCGGGTTATATACCACGGATATCTGCGGAAATCCCGGGTCAACTCCCCAAAGCTGAAAAGTGTTTGTAATAGCGAAATGCCTGTCGCAATGAGCCCATTTTTAGGCAAAAACATCTTTTAACCGAAAAAACCGATTTTTGAAATGGTGATGTCATCATAGCACCATGGCGATGTCACACATGTCTTGCAAAAAAAGGAAGGAGGAAAAAAAAAGGAGGAACCTAAGGAAGAGAAGGCCTCTAATAGTGCTACTTTGTCTCCAAAGCGTGAGGTGGTGTGTGTTAGCCTCAGTCCACTTAAAGCACAAAAGAAATGAAAGGAACAGACACCCTCTCCATCCTGTGCAAGGATTACCATTGATCTCACTGCGGAGGAGGAGTATGCCTCCTCCCTTTGACATAATTGAGTGAGAGGGAACCATCTACATATGAGCTCAATGAGAAGGAGAGCATTGTATATGAATGTGGGATGTGCCGTTCTTGTGTATGGGCAGCCCCGGCAACACCTGCCAAGGCCCCAATCAGTCAGGATTTGTCAGCTGTTACATCACCATTTGCTCAGGCCATGTTTGAAGAGCAACCCAAAAAAAAGGTGAAAAAGGAAGTGCAGGTGAAAAAGGAAATGCAATGCTACCGTTGTGATTACCCCATCAAAAAGAATGCATGTGGTGGCCAACGACCTGTCACATGTGACATTTGCCATGCTGTGTATCATATGTCTTGTGCCAAGCTCAGGTTTCCTCCCAAGCATGCTTCCTGGGCCTGCGAATCTTGTGTCACCGAAATGATTGGCTCCTAGTAGAGCATCTATATGTGCCTAACTGTTCCATGGTTGTAGAGAGCTTGCTTGAAGCTCTACGAAAGAAAGCTCGTTTCGGATTTGTTCTACTCCAAGTGGTGTTCACAAATTAACGTGTTTTGCATGTGTCTCCTATGCAAGGGTGTTCATGGGGAGTGTGCAAGGATGCGCGCTAATATCCCGTGGTTATATACCACGGATATCTGCAGATATCCTCGTGCCTTAATGCCACGGATATAATATTTGTGCCTAATAACACGGATATCTGCGTTGTATCCTGTGGCATATACCACGGATATCTCCCTCCGGTCGATATCCGTGGTATATTCCATTGTCTACAGAGGGGACGTTTCTGTCCGGAAGCGCTCCGCGCGGCACAATACGTGCTGCGCGTGTTGCTTCAGAACGCGTAGCACGCGCAGCACGTGCAGAACGCAAACAACACACGCATCACGCGCAGAACGCGCAGAACGCGCCGCACGGCGTTCTAGAGGCAGGCTTAGAAGCAGACTTCCGGCACGCGCAAAACGCGTAGCACGCGTAGCACGTCACTATTGCACACGCGCGCACTTTTCGGGGCCGCGTCCTCACAGTTTGGGTATCCAGCCTACGCGGTTGTCCCCCAGGGTTCGCACTGGTCCCATGGGTAGGGATGGCAGAGGCTTGGCGGCCATGAAGTTCACGATTCCACCACGTCCGCCCTCCAACACCTTCTCCTTCCTAATCTTCGTCATCCTCCATGTCCTCGTCCTCTTCCCCGTCACTCTCCTCCTCCTCCTCACTCTCTTCCTCCTCATCCTCCTCCCCCTCCTCCTCACTCTCCTCCTCCGTGTCATCCTCACTCTCCTCCCTCTCGCTTCCATCCTCCTCGGCCTCGTCGCCCTCCTCCTCCACATCCGCCTCTACCACCCCGGTCACCCCATGCGCCACGGCAAAGCACCCCACATGGTACCACTTGCCGCACCCACAACAAACGTAGTGGGTCTTGCCCCGGTTGCAATGGGCGCACACCCGGCGGCCCGGCATCCGCACCGGCACGTGGATGGGCTTGGCCACCGCCACTGTACAAAAGCGGCACCGGATAAGGTCCCACTGCCAGTCAAACATGGTACCCGTTCGGGCCCCCCCGAGGGACCGGCAGGTCGCGTATGCGTTGACCACGGCATACCGGAGGACGAACGCACGCACCGCATGCGACCACGTCATCTGACGTCCCATCTGGTGCATCTGGAGCGCCATCTGGTTGACGCCATCTACCCCACGCGATAGCTGGCGGTAGCTGGCGACCACCGGGTTCACCTCATTCCCGCTGCGGCGATGCACGGGTCCGGCTTGTGGGAAGTGGACGTTGGTGAGCATCGGCACTACGCGGGGCGGCTTGTGACCCACCTTTGGGTTCTTGAAGACCACCATGGCGTACCTCGCGTCGTCCACAGTGCACGTGGCGGTTTGTCCTTCTCCTAGAAGCTCTCCTGCCCTGTCCACCCCGTACGTGGAGCGCTTCGTCATCATCAAGAATGCGTGCCCCTCCGCAGCGAGGTCACGCGCTAGCTCGTGGGATCCAAAAAAGGAATCCGCACAGAGGATGGTCCCGGAAGGGAGGAGACCTGCCCACATGGTCATGATCTGCTGGGCATTGTAGTTGCCCGCACTGTTGCCGAACCGCCGCAGGTGCCCGCGTCTACCCGTGTACAGGTACATGTCCACCACGTACCCACTGGTGGCATCGGCAAGGCAATAGAGCTTGATGCCGGTGGAGTGGGGCTTGCGGGCGATGAACATCCGCAGTGGGCCGGCACGTATGCCTTTGTGCGGCACCACGGACTCATCCCCACAAGCCGCGCCACCCAACCGCCAGGCACCAGCCCACTGCCCATTGCACTCCTCCAGTAGTTCAACAACGTCGGGCCGGATGTTACGGCGCAAGACGTAGTACTGCTTGCGGCTTAGCAATTGTGCCATGAAGGGGTTGTACAGTAACCCGTCCCGTTCCCAGATGCCGTCTACTTGCATGGGCCGTACCATGCCTAGTAGGAGGATGAAGGCGTTGTACCTACGGAAATGGAAGCCACATCGATTGGGGCAAACACTACAATCGATTGGCCGAACCGCCAGAATCAAGTGGGACACACCTTGGTACTATGGGGATCAAGTGGGAGAGGTTCGCCTTCCGGAGGGATGCCCGCTGTAATTCCTGGATGAGAGCCAACATGTGGTCCCACACCTCATCCTCGGTGTACCCGACTAATTCAGTTTGGCCTGGCCGGACTCCATGCATGATATTTGCTGCACAGTCCTCCACGGGGAGTGAACCCGCCCAAAGATTCGGGGGAAATGGCATTTTTGAAGAGCGGTGTGTCTGCACAACACGGAACACGGACTTTTAGGCTCCAGAGGCAGAACCGGAGGCAACGCCGAGAACGCGCAACACGCGCAGAACGCGCCACACGCAGTCCAGAGGCACAGTCGGAGGCAACACGCAGCACACGTAGCACAGGGCACTGTGGGTGTTTTTTTCATGGGGGGGGTGGTTTGAGCCTCAATTCCCCTACCACACAGCAACCTGCAGCGGAGGGGGGGGGTTTCAACCTCGATTCCCCGACCGTAGAGCAATAGGCAACAGGTGTGGTATCTTTTTTTGCGGGACACCACCAGTTCGCTTGTGCTGGGCGCCGGGCACTACATGTCCGATCGCCATAATACTCCGTTATCGTACAGCCAAGAAACCGGGTATAGCTACCACATATTACGACGCCACCAGTGCGGCGCTTGTTGAGAAAAAGCGCCTGTCTGCGCTGAAACTTCCCAAGGGGGGACCCGCAAAGCGGGCTGCGAACTCTGCCGCCCCCAGGACTCGTCGGGGTCCGGCCATCCCGGACTCGGTTCCCCAAGCGGGGAGAAAAACCCCTGGGACCCCTCCCCCTCCCACCCCTCCTCCCCCTCCAAGCCCTCCCAACCCTCTACACTTCTTGGATATCGCCGTCCGTCATCTTGCCCTCGGCTGCCGTCTCCGTATTTGGATCCCCCTCCGGTTCGGCATGGCGTTCCGGGGAGTCGGGGGGCTCCTCCTTCACTCGCACAGGCGCCTGCAGAACGCGGAAAACGGGGTGCTGTCCTCCAGAGGAAGGCCACAATCGAGACACGTGTAACGCGTAACACGCGCAGAACGCGCAACACATGCCCGGGCGGATTCCAGAGGCACAACAGAACCATACGGGCATGACGCGCAAACAGCAGTGACCCCGCAACGCGCACCTGCTCACCTGCCGTACCACCATCGCCCCCTGCTGAGACCTCCGCGCGTGCGGCAGCGCCTTCTGCAGCGCCGTCTGCGGGCTCCTTGGGTCCTTCTTTGGCCCCCTGCCCTTCCGTCTCCGGGGGAGGCTTCTGCAGAACGCGAACGACGTGATGTCTGCCCTCCAGGGGCACGGCGGAGGCAAGACATGTAGAACGCGGAGAACGCGCAACACGCGCAACACGGGGCGTACCAGCCTCTAGAGGCGACAAAGAAGCACGCGTGGAGAACACGCAGCACAGCGACCTGCTCCACCTCCATCCCAACGGCGCCAGATCCTTCTGTTTTGATGCTCTGGGGATCGTCCCGCGTCTCGCCCGTCTCCTGCGGATCCTGTGGAAACACGAGGGGGGCAACCAAGTGGCAGAACATCGGGCAGACGAGACCGGGGCTCCACATACATGTGACTCACGGCTCCGTACAAACCACGCATTGAAAGCCGCAACGGAGGACGTACGATCGGGTTGGTTCCGCAGCCGCCCACGCACCTTCTTGCTCTCTGCCACATCGGCGAATAGGCCGAGCAGCGCCTTCGGACGAAGCTCCGGCGGCTCGCCCGATGCGCCGGGGGGCGCGCCATAGGGCACGGGAGGCGGGTGGCCCCGCGGCGGCGCACCATAGGGCAAGGGAGGCGGGTGGCCCCGCGGCGGCGCGCCATAGGGCAAGGGAGGCGGGTGGCCCCGCGGCGGCTCGCCATGCGGCGGCGGGCCCCGCGGCAGTGGCGGATAGTTGGGCCACTGCGGGTCTTCGTCGTACGACTGCTGGTACTGCGGTGGCGGGGCTGGCAGGTGCGGGTACCCGCTCATGTGCGGGGGTGCCCAATCCCAAGCGGCAGTCTGCACAACGTGTAACACGGCAAGTCCTCCTCCAGAAGCGTGCAAGGAATCATACGTGTAACACGCGTAGAACGCTCATCACGCTACCATGGGCCTCCAGAGGCGGCGCGGAGGCACCAGCGCGCACACCACCGAGACCACAAAGCACACAAATACCCGCGGTTTCTTCGCCGCCAGCTCTCGGGTGCGCACCAACGACCATGCTCCAGATGCCGGAAGTTCGAGTTGCCGTTCCTCTTCCAATTCGTACGCCATCAGGCCGGCCATCCGGACGAACCGGACAAACTTCTCCTGCAGAACGCGGAAAACACGATCGGTCCTCCAGAGGCACAGTAGAAGCAAACACGCAGAACGCGCAGAACGCGCATGACGCGCGGAGCGACTACGTAGAAACACAACAGAGGACGCGCGCAACACCTGCAAAACATCCGTGTTCATGTCAACGATGTCTTCGATGCCCATTGCGCTCACCCGATCGCTGACCCCACCTCCACGACCACCTCGCAGGCCCTCCATTTTCAGCTTGGCCAAACTCAGGCCCTCTGCCGGCGGGCTGAGGTCCACCGGCCATTGCGGCGCGGCGGCGCAACCCGTACAAACCGAAAGGCCCTTCAAAATCCCCTCCGCCACTTGTCTCGGGCTGCTCGATGGGTAGCGCTTCTCGAAGCGCTCACGGGCTGCTGCAGCCGACTGGGCGTTCTTGGTCCCGCATCTCAGCACGCTTTGCACGCTCAGGGCCCGCACACTGGTGTGCAGCAGCAGGGCCAACCCGAGTTCTTGCTTGGACTTGGGTTCCTCCGAAAGGCACTCCTTGTAGTGCATCACCAGGCGACCCACGGTCGCATTGGAGTCCGTCTCCAAGATTCTCTGCATTGTGTCCAGATCACGGTGGTACCCGCCTTCATGCTGGAACTTCTCTGCTCTTGTCGGTGCGGCGCTGATGCTCTTCTGCGGGCCCTTCCCGCCGATCGCAAAGGACACGTTCCCACGGGCCGGCTTGTCCTTGTCCTTCTTTTTCTTGGGCATCTCGGCCTCGGACTTCTTCGGTGGCACCTTGGGCGGGCTCCGCTCCTCTGCCTTCCGCTTCTTCTTCTCTGCCATTGTCTGCGGCTCCTGCTTGACCTCCAGCATGGTGGACCGTGCTGCCTTTCCAGAAGCCTTTGCAGCAGAAGAGGAGTGTTTCTCCGGCACATCATCTGGCTCGTCCTCTGAATGCTCCCTCTTCACTGTGCCTCGGGCCTGCTTCTTGCCATGGGGTGTCAATGGCACGTCGTCGTCTTCCTCCTCTTCCTCCTCTTCCTCCTCCTCGTCTCCATCGTCCGCTGCCTCCTCCTCCTCCTCCTCCTCCTCCTCACTCTCTTCTGCCTCGCCCTCCAACCAGGTCCACAACCGGTTCGCTTGGATCTGCAGAACGCGCAGCACGCGTAACACGGTGGTGGTGCCCCCAGAGGCGGAGCGAGAGGCACACCGGCGGAACGTGCAGAACGCGCAACACGCGCAACACACGTAGAACAGGGGGCAGAATCACGTACAGATGCAACACGCAGCACGCCCAGAACAACCTTTGTGTACTCGAACCATCCATCCGGCTTAGCGCGGCAATCTTGGACTTTTGCGGGATCCCGGGGCTTGCTTGGCTTCGTCTTGATCTGCAGGCAGTTGGTGGGGTAAGCAGCTTATCGAAAATGGAGACTAGGGACCGGCACGGTGCGACGAAACGGAACATAATGGCACTTGTCATGCATGCATACTTGATATGCGGTGGCGTTGGTGAGGTACATCTCATCTTCTCGGCGATCCTTGCTGCCGGGCTTCTTGCGGTTGACCCAGGCTGCGTGCCACCCAGCTGTGCAGAAATGTGTGGCACGGCCCAGAAACAGAAAAAAAAAAGTGAAACGAACGACATCGACGTGGGGGACATCGAAAGGCACAACACCCGTACTCCACCCCATTGAACAATCACATACATGTCTGTTGTTTGATCTGGAACACGATGAACGCGTTGTGCTTCAGCGTGGCCGCGTTCCCCCAACTGCCCAGGTGGCCCCCCTTGGCGAGCCACTGCTTGTGGCTGTCCGGGAAAAGCGGTGCGGGCATAAAGAAAGGGCTGAGGTACAGGAGGACGCGTAGCCCGCGCAACACGTGGGTTCCGGCCTCCAGAAGCGTGATGTCGGTTACGTGCGGAACGCGAAACACGCCTTGCACGGATATGCGACACGAGTTATTCGAGTTCCAGAGGCACACCTAGAAGCGAACGCTTAGAACACGTAACACGCGTAACACGCGCGGCACACGGAGCACGAAAGCCAAGGTAGAGGCAACGGCACGATGCGCTTCTCACATGGAAAACGGTGGAAATGAACAAAACGGATGCTTCCATGACGTCCGGCACGTTCGAAAACCCCCCGGAACAACAAAACTTTATGGATTCATTTTTGACGAACAAAAAACGTTGATTCCGTTCTGCGCGTGGTAGACAAAGGAATATGCCACAGGATACAAAGCAGATATCCATCCGTGTTATAGGCACAAATACTGTATAAAGTTCCCCATACTCATCCTGAAGCTTGTCCATCCAATCGACAGAAATGAAGCCAGATTGGAAAGCATGGCCCCATTGCTTGAAATCCTTGATGTCGTCGACATGACGATGATCGACGACGTCAACGGGGATGGAGACACGATGGTGTTCAACACCAAAAAGGGGGGGGGGTGGTGAGGGGGAAGAAAAGGGAGGGGTGCATCCCAGTACCCTTGTACCAGGTGGGGAGGGTGTGGCCCTCCAAATCGGCATGCCAGGACCATGGCGATTGGGAGTGGAGGGAGTAGAGGGGGGCGGTGTCCTCCCAATGCCCCCGCTGCACTTGCTAGGCCTTGCACTCCCATTTGCGCCAGCCAGCGGCCACGTCCCCCGAGACATGAATCCCCGGAGAGCCATCCTGCATCTCCCATTCCCTCAAATACAAACTCATCCCCCTATTTGGCCCCCCACAGCTTTTTTTAACATGCTCCACGACAGCGCGGGCATCCGAATCATGGAGCTGCAACACAATAGCTTGCAGATTAGGGTTGTTGTCAAACAACGACAACAAAGGGTCAGTGAGGCTGTGGGGTTGGGCAACGCCGGGGTGCGTTACCTTCACCAGGGCCACAAGGGTGTCCAAGGTGGACCAAGCACAATTCTCAAGAGAAGTCCAAGACACGGTGCGTGTGCTGTCGGGGCTGTAAACACCTCTGTGCACTGTGCGGAGAGCTACGGCATCGGCCCACTTCTTCAACAAGGCATGAGTGCCCACATCAGTCATGGTGGCAGAAAAAGAGGGCCTGGGAGAGCAAGAAGCAACATAATATGGATTAGAATGGACACATATGGAGACATATATTGCATATATATATATATTGCAATCATGAGTGAAGTATGAGCCTAGATTGGTCTCAAGTGGTGTGCAATTGTTTGGCAAAGGCAAAGAATGCAACAAGATGGGCACAAAAGGCACAACAATGGAATTTTTCAACTTGAAACAACCACATGGTGCAAACAAATACCCCCAGTATACGGCCGTATACTTTAAGTATACGGCCGTATACTCCAGAGTATACGGCCGTATACTGAGGTATTGGAGCCTTGAGTATACGGCCGTATACCCCAAGAGCCCAAAATGGGGTATTTTCAAACACAACATTGATCATCACAATTGGCAAACTAGAGGTATTCCCCAACCCACCTATGCATGCATTGTGCATTATACATTCGTACGCACCTGTACATGCCACATACCCCTTTCTCCCAAAACCCCCTTTTTTACCCGTATACTCCCAGGTATTCCTGGTATGCCAGGTTATGCTCACCATATTCTTGTAATTGCCCGCCATCTGTGCCAACAGCTGCTCTGCCGGTTGCTTTGCTTCAGCGGTCTCGGTGTTGCTCTCCACTAGCTGCTTTTTGATACTCTCATTCTCTAGCTCCAACTCCCTGACCCATTTCCGCTCATTGTCCAACTGGGCCTCGGCGTTCGTCCGTCCCGTGCGCTCCGTCTCAAGCTGCTTTGTAAGCCGTCCAATCAATGTCTCTTCCTTAATGCCACGGGATACAACGCAGATATCCGTGGCATTGGGCACAAATATTACATCCGTGGCATTAAGGCCCGAGGATATCCGCAGATATCCGTGGTTTATGACCCGAGGAAATTAGCGCGCATCCTTGCACACTCCCCATGAACACCCTTGCATAGGAGACATGTGAAGAACACATTTGTGAACACCACTTGGAGTAAAACACATCCGAAATGAGCGTTCTCCCATGCTACTTCAAACCAGCTCTCCACAATCATGGAACATATAAGCACAAATGGATGGTCTACTGGGAGCCAATCATTTCGGTGACACAAGATTCAAAAGCCCAAGAGAACCAAAGTTGGGAGTAAACATGAGCTTGGCACAAGGCATATGATGCACAGCATGGGTCACATGTGACAAGTGGTTGGGTACCACATGCACTCTTCTTGGTGGCATGGTCACAACGGCAGCATTGCATTTCCTTTTTCACTTGCACTTCCTTTCTCATTTTTTTAGCGGTTGCTCTGCAGACTGCATAACACAGCTTGGCCAAAGGGTGATGGAATAGCTAACAAAACTTAGCTCATTGTCAATGTCCAGGAGCCTTTGCAGGTGTTGCCGAGGCTACCCATGCACGAGAACGGTACATCTCACACTCATATACAATACCCCCCTGCTTATTAAGCTCATATGTAGACGGTTCCTTCTCACTCAATTGTGTCAATGGGAAGGTGGCATACTTCTCCCCGTAGTGAGGATCAATGATCATCTTTGCAGAGGATGTAGAGGGTGTTTTTGTCTAAAAAAATAGGCTCATTGCGACAAGCATTTTGCGAACACGCACATTATTGAGTTTTGAGGGAGTTGACCCGGGATATCCGCAGATATCCGTGGTGTATAACCCAGGATATCACCGTTGCGATATCCCAGGTCATATACCACGAATATCTGCGGATATCCTCGGGCCTATGCCACGGATATAAACCACCAGGTGGCACTGATGCCTTTTGTTTTGGAACCAGCTAGAGACAAGGGCCGTGATGTCGTTCAAAGGATTACTGTAGGCTTGAATGCAGTGCGGCGTGGAAATGAATGTACGACCGAATGTAGTGCGCCTTGGGAATGATATTGTACTACATTCACTCCTACGGCACACTGCCTTCAGTCCTACATTCCTTCCCGTAGTCCTCTGGTCATTCCCATAGTCAATGGATTTGTCCTAGCAGGGGTTGTAGGCGGCCACAACCATCGTTACAACGATGAGGAGTAGAATGGAGGCCTCCGCGCTGCAGACCAACACCTTTGGCTACACCACACTCAGCGCATGCACAACCACATTCTCAAACGATCACATTGTACACACGGACTGAATTCCCGGCATACCTTGGTGAACCCTTCTTCATATCCGCTATCGGCAGCCATGGCCACAGTAAAATTGACAGGCATTCCCTTGTTTGCGACAAGATCATCATCAAAGGTCCGCAGCGGCGGCGGAGGCCGACGGGCCGGCTGTTTGATGGTGGGCTTTGGCACAGGGAGCTGGGGCATTTTGCCATAGCTCCAAGAAAGCAGGGACACAAGCACTGCAGTAGCTAGCAACAGGGCGCTGCCCATGCCTGTGTAAGGGGAGCATAGGGTGTGGAGGCAATCTGGGGATAGGTCTCACACACCTTCAATGCCAAGGGTTTGGCAAGACATTGAGGGTGCGCCCCCCCTCCAAAAAAACACATCCCGACTGGACCCTTTCCCCTTGGGCATGTACAGGCAAGGTTCCGGTAGCAGGTTTTTCCTGACTGAAAAAAAAAGCCTTCTTCTTGTCCCATGACACTGGCACCTCCCCTCATGGACGCCCTGCTGTCACTTCTCCGGCTTCCGCTGATACCCCGAGCCCCCTTTGCATGGCGCCATTTCGTTTCGCTCCCCACTTCGCCCTTTCTCTTCCCCACCCATTCCCATCCACCCCTGGTTGTCCTTGTATTTTTTGTTGGCTCTTTGTGCAAAAATGAGTTCCCTCGATGCCTCTCTTTAGCTTGCTTTGCTTCTTCATGACCCCCACTGTGGAAACATCGTTACAAAGGTGTATCCAACCTTCCTACCCTGTCCCCCCCACTGAGTCATGCTTCTTTTTTACACTCGCATGTTACCGCTTCTCCTCACGGATAGTATCCAGTGTTGACTTCCTGCCCTTCGACAATAGGATGATATGATACTGAGAGGTCTTAGTACCCAGCAACAAGATGGCGCTCACTGGTTCAGGACAAACACAGGCACGGTGGGCAAATCATCAACCACTTTTCATCATGGGGAAATGGGAGAAAATGTGTGTGTGTTGCTGGGGGGGGCTCTGTGGTCAAAATGCGGCATAGGAAACAAAAAAAGGAGCAGAAGAATGAAAAGTGAGACAAATAAAGGGTGTTCCTAGCCGCGGCTGGGTGGGTTGGCTGCGAAGCCAAGTATCGGACGTGCAAAAAACTCCTGACAAAGACATGATCATATCCATAAGGCTTGTGTAGTAAGGAAAGCGCATCAGCACACGAGCAAATCACAGGATCTCAGTGCGGGGTGTTGCTATGTACATCCACGGATGCTGCATCTCAGCTTGTCCGAAACCTGCCCAGGGGCTACCGAAACCCTGCTTTTCGTGGACTCAATGTACCCGGCCACCGTTTTGGCTATATGGCTCGAAAAGCACCTCCGAAAGTTGCTACGGCGTGCTTGGGACCCGAATTCTTAGGTGGAGGGTTCAAAGGTGCTTTTCGAGTCGATGTCGCGTGGCCTCGTGCCCGGGTCCCGGGGGGTTTTTGCTGCCTGTCTGACCCCTGCTTCTGGGTCCCTCAGAAATGAAAGGATGGGCACGAAAGGCATAGAAGGCTCCCTCCCTCCCTAGCACAAGACTCGTATGCACAAAAGAAGCATGAAATGGTCAACACACATTGTCAGTGTCAACGCAATCCTCCAATTGGTTCATCAATTGCTCACAGTTCACGTTCAAGCGCAAAAAATCAACAAGGTCAGGCTCACGCTGCCGCAACCCTCGAGTGGCCTTCTTGAGGTGTTCTACAGTCAAATCACCTACATCCTTAGGCAACAACTTAGCCACAACAAGCCTACCTCGAAGCTTACTCTCACGATCCTTTGCTACAGCCCTCGCCTTCTTCTGAAACCTACACCTCCCCACGTGGCCGGATTTTCGCAAGATGAAAGTCTCTAAAATGTCCTATTTTGTATCCTTGAATCTAAGCATCATGGTGCAAGCATCGGAAGACACCAACCTCCATTGTCCCAAAACTTGTTGCTTACCACTCACACAAAACACCAACCGCAAATGTAGAACCACTGAACTCTTAGTTTGACGAACCAATCTACCACAATGGTACATTGGCAATGGTGGGATCTTACAAATTGAGACCTTGTTGTTGAACTACGAACGTGCATACCTGAGGATGGAATCCGAAACTTTGTGGTCACGGAGCTCTTTGCAGACCAAGCAGGCCTACAAACTTCTTCTTGTTCTCGGCTGCATAGGAGTGAAGATAATCGACCGACATTGGTAAAACGGCGATCCGGACCAGGAAAAAAGATCCAGAATAAAAGATATTGGGTTACTGAATGGAAACATGTAAAAAACGCACGCATACCGTTCAGGAATAAAAAGGTAATTTCTCCGTTGACCACCCCAGTGTGGCGCGCAGGCGGCTTTGGACAAGCTGACATTGTCCCAAAACTTGTTGCTTACCACTCACACAAAACACCAACCGCAAATGTAGAACCACTGAACTCTTAGTTTGACGAACCAATCTACCACAATGGTACATTGGCAACGGTGGCATCTTACAAATTGAGACCTTGTTGTTGAACTACGAACGTGCATACCTGAGGATGGAATCCGAAACTTTGTGGTCACGGAGCTCTTTGCAGACCAAGCAGGCCTACAAACTTCTTCTTGTTCTCGGCTGCATAGGAGTGAAGATAATCGACCGACATTGGTAAAACGGCGATCCGGACGAGGAAAAAAAATACAGAATAAAAGATATTGGGTTACTGAATGGAAACATGTAAAAAACGCACGCATACCGTTCAGGAATAAAAAGATAATTTCTCCGTTGACCACCCCAGTGTGGCGCGCAGGCGGCTTTGGACAAGCTGACTACATCGACAGCCGTGCGTAACCGGTGATGGCATGCAGACTGCGCGTTTAGCAGGCAAGTGTTATCCGCAGAAATGCGTTTTTCTACCGATACGGCCCTATCCGCAGAAAGACCCGCCGGAGCCGGGATTTTTGGCAGAAAAATGGCGCCGCAGGGGGGCCACAATTAGGCCACTTGAACGCTTCAACTTGAGTACAGGGTCTGACCCCCCCCCCCCCTTGGGACCCCCCTCCCTCCCTCCCTCCCTCAGCTCCCTCCCTCCTGCCCCCGGCTCCCTCCCTCCCTCCGTCGGCTAAAGTCCCCCCCCCCCCCACCTTCTTTCTCGTCTACTTTACCTCTCTTCCTCCCTCCTTTGCAATGCAATGCATAGACAACAAAGAGCAAAGAAATTCTCCAATGAGCTTGTCAAGAACACGACATGTTTACTCATCCAGGAGCTGGCCACTTGCAGGATGCCGCAACCTGTTGTGGGCTGCCTTGTCACCCTTGCTGGTGAACACCCACCGGCATTGGGCACATGCACCATGGCCGTTCAACATGGCCGTGGGCTGGTGCTCATCGGCCTTCGCCCGTAGCGTGGCATCATACGCCATTTGCTGCCACGTGGCGTAGTGGCCTGGGTGCTTGGGGTCAGGGACTGGGCTCGGCAGCACGTCACCCATTTGTTGCATGCGTGCAACAAACATCGTCGATAAGCTTGGATGATTCCGCATGCAAGCGCAGGAGGGAACACGACACCGCCCAAAAGATAGAAGATTGTGGCGCCGATCACAATGTGCCAAGAAAAACTTGAATTCACCATAAACCTCCTTAAGCTCCGCCTTTTTGCGGATGGTACTATTCGACGCTGCACAAAAAGCGGCAATAGTATCATAATCCGCCCACCGTCCGGCATCGTCCGGTAGGTGGCACTGCACAGGGAAGCCATCGCGAACACCGTCTACCACATTCTTCATCTGTGTGCGTGCCACATCCTTATCATCACTAAAACAATGACCGGCTAGCCTTTGGCTTACCCAACCAAACAACAATTCCACGAAATTCCTGAAACTTTGTTTGGGGGCATAGGAGAGCACGATCAAAACGTCACTCGGAGAGGCAAGCCAAAGACGGGGCCACGCAAAGAAACTATGCCAAATTATGCCGGATCCAGCAGGAAATTGTACCAGAATGAAAACTATGTATGTTCCAATCATAATGATATAAAAAACGCATTCATACCGTTCCGAAACAAAGAAATAAATGTCTGCTTGGCCACAAATTCGTCGCCGGCCTGTTGCGCGACACCCAACTTGAGTACGGGCCGCGACCCCCCCCCCCCTGTGCTGAAGCGTTCAACTAGCCTAATTGTGGCCCCCCGCAGCCAGTTGCGGAGCACCTGGGGCGCCCGGGAATCGAACCAACGACCCATGCCGCCGGCGACTTACTCTCTGCCCAACTAGATAGCGCCAAAAACGGCTCCTTCTCCAGAAATTGCGTATATTGATTTGTCTTAGTATGACCGAACGTTTCAAAAAAAGCAAAGGCCCCGGGCGATTCCCAAGGCCATTCTCACACTTGCGCTGCGCTTTCCCTGCCTCACACCCTCCCACGACATGCATGGACATATTAAGACAGTATTTGGGAGGTAAGGGAGTATGTACGTAAGGTGTTTTTAAGGTTTCTGGGTGTTTTGGTACCATGGTGCAACAAGCGGGTTTCCCAAACTCCCGGGGCTTTGGGCTTTGGGCTTACCTTTCTGAATCCGAAGAGGGCCTTAGGGGCCCACGGAGTGCCGCTCTGGGGAAGCTCGGCTCCGGCGCACCACACTCACCCTTTGGCCATGCAGCCAGCGGGCGGGGCACACGCCTCTTCCTCTAGTATTGTTGCATATGTATTGAGCGCAGGTAGGGGGGAGGGAGGTCCACCTGTGCGGGGCACCGTCAGGGCTCCCGCTCCCCCGGTTCTGTGAGTTGAAGCACCTGCAGATGTGCTGCGGGGGGCAGGAGGGGAGGTGTCACGAAGATGCAGTACTGGCAATACAGTACATTACTGCACTGGTAGGTAGGTAGGTAATACTAGCTGGCAAAACACAGTTACGTGCAGTACGGCTACCTATACTGCATTTCCTTTGTGTGGCTGTGCCAGGGGGTAGGGGCAGGGGCAGGGGCAGGGGGGAGGGAGTTCCACCTGTGCGGGGCACCGTCGGGGTTCCCGCTCCCCTGGTTCTGTGAGTGGAAGTACCCGCAGATGTGCAGCCGGGGGGGGGGGGGGCGGGAGGGGAGGGGTCACGGAGATACAATACTGGCAATACAATATACACCTTTGCTCTGGTAGGTAGGTAATACGAGCAGGCAAAATACAGTTACGTGTAGTACAGCTACCTATACTGTGCTACCTGTGTTGGGGGCACGAGGGGAGGGAGGGGATTGGAACCCGCGACTGCCATTCAGCAGCTCATGGGGTTGACCGCTCGACCACTCGGTCGGCGGTGTAATGGGGCGGGTTGGGGGGGGGAACGGGGGGAGTGCAGCCGTGGGATCGCCCACCGGCGCCGCAGGGGAAGAGAGGGGGAAGGAGTGCAGCCATGGGATCGCCCACAGGCGCTGCTTGGGAAGGGGGGGGGGCGGATAGCAGCCGTGGGATCGCCCACAAGCACCGCAGGAGAGGGGGGAAGGTGGAGCGCAGCCGTGGGATCGCCCACTGGCGCTCCCGGGGGAAGGTGGAGGGTAGGAGGGCAGCCGTGGGACGGCCCACTGGCGCTGCAAAGGAAGGGAGGTGTGTGAGGGGTAGTGGGCAGGGGGCAGGGGGCAGAGGGGAGGACCACCTGTGCGGGGCACCTTTAGGGTTCCCGCCCCCCTTGACACATGAAGTGACGCACCTGCAGACGTGCGGGAGGGGAGGGGACACGGCGATACAGAACTGGCTATGCAATTGTGCAGGTAAACAGGTAGGTAATACTAGCAGGCAAATAATAAAAAGTTGGTAGTCCCTTGGTTCAGGGGGCTGAGTGAGGGCCCCGCCAGCTCGCTGGCTGCCCAAGAGCCGCAGAGGGGAAGCATGCAGGACAGGCATGGAGGAAGGAGGGGGGGGAGTGCTTCGTCGGATCGCCGACAGACAAGCAGGAACGGGAGGACGGCACCGTCGGATCGCCGACCGTCGTGCTCGTGAGGAGGGGAAGATCAAGGGAAGCGCCGCAGGATCGCCTGTGGTCGCGACCCGGGAGGGGACTGCTTCGTCGGATCGCCGACAGACAAGCAAGGAAGGGAGGACGGCACCGTCGGATCGCCGACCGTCGTGCTCGTGAGGAGGGGAAGATCAAGGGAAGCGCCGCAGGATCGCTTGTGGTCGCGACCCGAGAAGGGAAACGGCCATACTAGCCCTCACTTGCGTTTGTACACCCCTTCCCCTTAGGAACCCCTAAGGTTGACTCGCCATCTCAGAGGCGACAGGGCACTGCCGAGCGGGGCAAGTGTCCGCAGACAGCCCAAACTCCCGGGGGGGGGGGGTAACTTGGCGCCAACGGCTCGGTTTTTGGCGCTTCTTTGTGCAATGACACTGCAAAAGTGTCTATTTTTTGAATGACAAGACCCGGTTGGGGTGGTTTGACCGCATTTTTTCGCTTCTGGACCGTTTTTGGTCGCGGGTCTCTCCAAAAGTTGCCTAACCCTACTTGTTTTCACAAGCAGGTTTCTCAAAATACCCGTGGGGTAACTTGGCGCCAACGCCTCGGTTTTTGGCGCTTTTTTTTGTGCAATGACACCGCAAAAGTGTCAACTTTTTGGATAACAAGACCCGGTTGGGGTGCTTTGACCGCATTTTTGCACCCTCGGAACGTTTTTGGTCGGGGTTATCCCTAAAAATTGCCTAACCCTACTGGTTTTCACAAGCCGGTTTCCCAAAGTAGCCGGGGGGTAACTTGGCTCCACCAGCTCGGTTTTCGGCGCTTTCTTTTGCAACGACACCGCAAAAGTGCCTACTTGTCGGAAAAAAAGACTCGGGTGGGGTGGTTTCACCGCATTTTTTGCTCACGGACTGAAGCGGTACCCAGAACCCCATGGCTAGGGTAGGGCATATAACCGGCCTCCGGTCCACTAACCCCATGTACGGAAGGGAAGACCGGTCTCCGGTCCACTAACCCCATGTACGGAAGGCGCCCGTTGACGCCCGGTGCGAGCCCGGCGGGAGCGTGTTCCGTGCCGTAAAGCCCCGCATCGGCAACCGATGCACCGCCAGCGGAGATTTGTATATCAGAACATCAGGAATCAACAGGGTTTTATTTTCATATTGTTTCCGTCAAGTTTTACGCTTCCGTTCTGATATTCACTGTTTTGACTGCTGGCGGTTGGATCGCGACTTTACCGTAACCGCCAGTTTAACTGTTTATAATGGAAATTTTAACGCAATCCGTCACGAAGGCTCCAAAGCCTTCAGGAACTGCATGGACGCTTCCGCAATTTTCACATCTTACACTCGCAACCTTAATCCGAATTTTTCAGGATGTCGAAATCGGATTTTCGACTTCGACATCCCCGCACTTGATTTGACCTCTTTCGAGTGGACCTACGTGCTTCCCTATGCACGAATCAACTTTCCTTTTATCTTGCCCTCCATTTGACTCAGAGATATGGGCAAAACAAAGTTGATTCGTGAGGCTACTTGTAAGGGTCATATCTCGTGCCGCTTGCGAGGAATGACAATAAGGAAACGTGGGATGTATTCACAATACTCCCGACGTAATTTAGGAAGCTTTATATGCCTTGCGTTTCCACACGTGCGCGCTAGTGTAATGGATCATGGTCAAGAGGGTAGAGTTTGCGTTATAACTCTTTGGCCATGACATTGCCTGCGTTAAGATAACTTTCGAGTGTAGCGCGCAAGTGTTGGTGTTGCATAGGAACTCTCCTTGAGTTCCTATGAGCGATTGACACAAAGTTATGCCCTTGGAGGGGCATGACATATCGTGGGGGGGGCTACCTTTTGGGCAATATGTGGTATGTGCCATGTGTTGTATTGCGTGCCCATTTGGCGGGTCCATCGCTCCAAGACGAACCCGCCAATGGACCTCATATTGTGCAAGCCCCTTCTCCATACTCCCTACGATCAATAGCAAGCCTAACCTTCGTGAAGGGAAGCTTGTGTGGTGATCCCGAAGCGATGCGTTGGGAGCAAGGCATGTGTTTTGCAATTTTCCATAATTTCGTGTGCCCACTTGGGAAGTAGCGCTCGTAACCTTTCAAGGCGCCCCAAGTGGAGCACATATGTGGGATCGAAGGTCATTGGTGTCAAGTCATTATGTTTAGAAGGATTTAGTTGATTGCACGATCCAAGCCAAAGATATTATAATACAATTGTGCACCTTTCAATGCACTTTTGTGTGTCTTTGTGCCAATTTTGCCATTTTTGGCCCGTCATGATGTCAAGTGGCGACCGTGTATCTCAACGTTGCGTTCAATTGACATCATGACACAAGTATGTTATGAGGGTACATACTTCGGTGCCCAACATATCTTGGACCCGGCGAATAACTCCTCTTAGGCTTGGCATACCGTGGCCGCCATGTTGGCAGATTTGGGACTATCCCAAATCATGGGCTTACTTGGCGACCCTGCCATTCCCAATACCGGAGGAGTTGGGCGACACCCAAAAGATATGTTGGACACATATGACTTGATACCAATCCTATGGCACACTCCGGTCCGAGTAGGGCATGTGCCTCATTTGCCCCAACCATGAGTGTGCGCATTTTTGGCCATTTTGAGCAATTTTCCACTTTTGCTGCCCGCCGTGCACCATGTTCTAACCTTCGTGCACGCCGGACGCTTGGACCAATGGACCATATATGACATGGGTGATATGGACATTGGTCCCCATGGTTCACACACCACGTGGGCGAAGCAGAGCAACCTTCGTTAAGGCGCTAGCCCAAAGTGAGTGTGGGCAATTTTGCCATTTTGGCATTTGTGGACCCAATTGGGATCATCACCACGCCAAGTGGCATGGAGATCTTTGAGAGCCAAGGGCATGGGAGTCTCCGTTGGACTCCCGGTGGATCGCGTATGGAATGGCGGATCCGATCTCCAAGCCGGCGTGGAGATATACTATTGGGAGCACACCGAATTTTGGCTCATTTCAGGCAGCCAAAATGACCCAATTTTGGGACCCCAATTTCCCCCTTCCGTGTGGTCAATTGGCGGCCCCATTTCTCTAAGCCCATAGGGAGCCCGGACCTAAATCTAAGTTGTACACTCAGATATAAGTCCTACGTCCTGCCTCCTACCCTGTGAGCCATTGGCCTTACTTTGGCCGGGCGAGCCACGCGTGGGAATGACGCCAATTTTGGTGATTTTGGCATCATGACCCCACTTGACTCATCCGTGTTGCCCTGATGCCGGGACCTCAGAGGGAACCAGGTTGGGTGAGGGCTCCAGGGAGTTCGTACTCGAAGGGCATAGGGTCAGTTGCCTCGTCCCTACCTTTGGCGGGTCCGTACGAGGGGTCAATTTTGGGAATTTTGGAGCTAATATCAGTTTGGGCTGAAACAGCCCATTTTCAGCTACCAACTCCTGAGGGATTATGGCGGGGCCATATCTCTGGCTCAGAGTGGAGTTGGGACCTGCCGTTAAGGGAGCATAGGGAGCCACTGTCGGTTGGCCTTGGAGCTCCTTGGTTCCCAGGAACTCGCCTGTGGCTAGGCGGGACACCTCCCCCACTGGCAGGGTTTCAGGGTCCGGACTGAGCAGGGCATGGGTTGTGTTTGAGCCCCCGCCCCCACCAGCCACTGAGAGGGTCGGACCTGGGATTGTGATACAAGTTAGGATAGAGTGTCTATTGTCCTGTGATGCCCTTACCCCAGTCCAGTCTTAACCCCATGTGTACATATCCTGATGTGTTGTTGTACATACTTTCGTTCCCTCTTTGCAGAGTGGCAAGGATTCTGAAACGCTTTGTCACATGACATGAGCGCATTGATGCCCCTGTGAGCGTAGTGCTTTGCCTGCCTGCTCACTTGCGCGTGTCCCGCAGCGTCCCGTGGCCGGCCCCCCACGGGAACGCGTCAAAAGCGTTTCAACGCCGCGGGGTTACCCAGCCCTCGCGTGCCACTCGGGGCCACCAACCCCGAGCAGCGCGTTGCAGCAGCGCGGCGCAGCTCGCAGCTCGCAGCGCAGCGCAGCGTCTCGCAGCGCAGCGCAGCGGCTCGCAGCGCCACTCAGCGACAGCGCCGAGTTCGCCACGGAGCCCGCAGCGCCGTCCAGAGCATCGCCCTGACCGCGCAGCTACCGTGAAAGAGGTGCACAGACCAGGACCCCTGCATCAGCCCCATCGGCCGACCCGGAGTCCCATCGGCCGACCAGCAAGGCCGCGTCAACCACCTCCACAACCACCGGCTGACGAGCACCAGCCGCACTTCCAATCCAGTGCTGCAGCACCCGCCTCAACAACCACAACCAGTTCGTTGAGTTGAACGAGTGCACATCAAGGACCTCAAGACCAACTACGCCCCCGCTGCCATGGTGAATTGGCAAGAAGCGGGCAGGACGTGGCCGCGGCCCCACCCCCATGCAGCGAACCTACTGCGTGGGTTGGTATGGGACCAGCACTACCGCCACAGCCACCCCCAGTGCGAAGGCGGCATGCCCCGGAGCTTCGAGCTCCGCACGGACATCGCCCCCGACCGCTTGCAGGCCGTGGAGGACTGGCTGCGGGCGGAAGGGTTCGCCTACCGCCACCAGCAGAGGCGCTGGAGGACGTGGACCCGGCCGGACAGGCCTGGCGAAGGCCTGCGCCCCGACGGGATTGAGGAGGACGAGGGGCCCAACGTGTACCAGTCGGGCGCCTCGATCAACGTCTCCATGTGGGACGTGATCGAGAAGAAGTTCCCGGAACCGGGGAGCGAGCGCAGGCTGCAGGGCAGCAGCAGCGCGTCTCCGGGGAAGGAGAAGCAGTCCGCCGGGGACAAGAAGCGGGACCGGAAGTGGCGGGAGTACCAGGAGTCCCTGGCCGCCGAAGCCGCCCAAGGCGCCAAGGGCGGAACCCCAGCCCCCAGTCCCCAACGGGCCAATGGTGGTCACCACCCCGGCTCCACCACCCTTGGCGACTACATCCAAGTCGCCAGGCAGACCAAGTCCAAGCCCCGTCAGCTGCTCCTGAAGCCCCAGCAGGCCTCAGCAGGCCCCAGCAGCGACGTGGAGTCAGCCCACCGCGGGAGGATGCCGGCGGACCAGGCCAGCTCCAGCAGCAGCGTCGCTCCCGACAGGGACGTGGCGCGCGCCTGTGAGCGCGTCTGTGGGGTGCCCTGCAACCTTCGGGTTGTCCGGCAACGGGCCAGGCAGCACGACGCTGCCGTGGAGGGAGCCGTCGGCATCGCCCAGGAGGAGGCTGCGGAGTGGGCGCATGGCATGGCCATCCACGCCCGGAGCGTGGCGGCCATTGCGGCCGGACTCACGGCCGTAGCCGCCCATGGGGCAGCGACTGCCCAGGTCAACGGTGAGTTGGCGGCAGCCGACGAGGAAGCCCGCCTGACGCAGGAGGCCATTGCCTGCAAGGAGGCCGAGGTGAAGGCGCTGGAAGAGGCGCTTGCCCAAGAGAGGGCAAAGAAGGAGGCGGAGGAAAGGGCCCACGCCGAAGCGACGGCTAAGGCCGGGGAGGACGCCGCCAAGAAGGAAGCCATCGAGGCCGCGCGACGGAAGGTCGCTGAGGAGAAGGCCAAGACGGAGGCGGAGCTGGCAGCGTTGAAGCGCAGAAGGCGCGGCTGCAGCAGGCCCGGGAAGCCGAGGCGGCTCGTGCTCGGGAGGAAGCCGAAGCGCGAGCTGCCGCAGCCACCGCTGCCGCAATGGAGGAGGCAGAGGCCAAACTCCGCCGCGAGACTCCCCCGGGAGGATCACGAGTGGAGACCCTTCGAAAGATTTTCGAAGGGGACGCCTCCTCCAGGATGACGCCCGATGAGGCGGACACGGGCAGCAGTGGGAGCAGTGACCCCACCGCCCGTCGACGGAGGAAGGGCAAGGGGAAGACCCCCGAGAGGCCGCGGAGGCCAGCGGGCGGACACCCCCACGACAGCGACCCCTTCTTCACCGCCAGCGACGGGGATGAACGAGGCCGCCGACATCGCCAAATGGTGGCTTGGACGGGCGGAGGAGGCGGAGATGTCCCCATGGAACCGGAAGGTGAGGATGAGGATCTCCCTCCTCCCTACCGGAGCTCGGAGTCTTCCGAGACCGAGACGCCCAGGTGGGGCGACATGGAAGAGGATGACGACATGGACTTCGGCATCACGAAGAGGCGCCCATCCTCGGACCCACCGAGGCGACCCGGCGGTGGCCCACCGGGACCCCCTGGCGGAGGACCATCAGGACCCCCTGGAGGACGCCCACCAAGTGGACCCCCTGGAGGCGGACCACCGGGCGGAGGAGGACCCCCTGGACCGGGCGGACCCGGCGGAGGCCCTCCTGGAGGACCCCCTGGGGACCCGACGACCCACCAGGGAACGGCGACCCGGGTACCACCTGGCGGTGGATTGTCTACCTCCACAGGAGAGTCCAGTTGCTCGAGCTGGAGGTAGACACGGGCAAGGGCGAGATGGCTCGCATCTCCAGGGTCGCCGCGCGCGCGCAGAAGGAGCTGGACATCGCCAGGGCCGAGACCAAGTCGCTGACCAACGTCGTCAGCGGCCTGCAGGAGAGGCTGGACGCGCTGGAAGCCCGTGGGAGCGTCGGCAGCGACCACCCACCCCTGGAGTCTGGCTCGTCGGATGACGGCTGGGGACCCGGACCAGGTCCAGGCAGACCCCACGCCCCCGGCGGAGCCCCCAGGAGTCGCCCCAGCGCCAGTGCCCCCTCTCTCACCGCCCCCTCTCACCACAGCGCGGGCCGCCGCAACGAGCGCATGCCGCCCGGTAGTGGCAGTGAGGAATGGCGTGATGAGTGGCTCAGCTCGGAGTACCGCAACCGCCGTGCTCCACCGCGGACGCCTGTACGCCCCCGACGCCCAGCACCAGCCCCGGTGCCAATCCCAATGGCTGGAGGACGTTATGGTGGACTCAGGGACGAGGTCCCCAGAGGAGACGTGGAGTGGGATGTCGGCGAAGGTGAGGACCTGGACCTGGACCTGGAAGAGTTCGACATCAGCCCGCCGCGTGGTGTACGACGGGAGGCCGCTGAACGCAGCCGCCGGCGCCGTGATGAGGATGCGTAAATGGATGCAGTACGGCGTGAACATTTTGGTTCAGCGTACGTGGAGGAACCGCAGCGTAGCCACAGGGATTCCATGGAGGAGATGGACGTGGCGGCCGTGGGAGTCCGTGGGCGAGGCCGATGGGAACCTCGGTCGACCTCGCGGCCGGCATTCATGGTCTCTAAGGCCGCGGATGCCGCCGTGTGGGAAGACTTGAAGGACATCAAGCCCCCCATGTACGATGGCAACCCCCTCAACCTCGACCGCTTCTTGGAGAAGCTGGACCATTGGGGGCTGACCGTCACTGAAGACCTGCCTCCCGCGGATGCGGAGAGATATGTCTTCAAACGGTTCAGGTACCGCCTGCCGGAAGTGCTCGGCGAGCTATATTTCGTGGCGACCAAGGAGGGGAGAATCAAGACCCTCAAGGAAGCCAAGAAGTGGCTCAACGAGCAGGAGCGGGTGGACGCTCCGCAGGTGGCTGCCAAGCGCTGGAAGTCCATCAAGCTTGAGCATGATGGACGGGAGATCCGCCTACGAGATTGGCGAGACTTCCGAGGGAAATACACCCTCTTCCGCCGCAATGTGGAGGATTGGAACGAGGGTGACGAGCAGGCTCGCCTGCTCTGCATGCTGCCGGAAGCATGGATCAAGAGGGTCACCAAGGAGGAATCCAAGCGGGCCAAGTCCAACCACACGGTCAAGATGATGCTCCCCAAAGAGTATCATACGAACGTGGTGGCTTGGGCGAAGAAGCACGTGGCCCGGGATGTCAAACGGCACTCCCTGCGGAACGCACTCCTCATCACCGTCTCGGGCGATCGCGAGAAGACCGCGATGTGGCGCCTTGACGAGTGTGAGTTGAGCGGCCAGACCATCCGTCTGCAGCCCATCCCGGCGCGGATGAGCTGCGACGAGATCCTGGAGTGGGTTGGCGAGGAAGTACTCAAGGAGTACCGAAACCTCCACCACACCCGCGGGTTGAGGCCCGGCGACCGCGACGTCAACTACGTTGGCGAGGCACCTGGCGGGGAAGCTGCCATGGACCCAGCGGGAGCCGGCGGCGAAGAGACTCTCGTCGACGATGACGACGACGATGAGCCCGCCGAAGTGGCCGTGTGTGCCTTCGTGGCCAAGAACCTGAGCGCGGGGAGCAAGCCGGGAAACTGGAAGCCCCTGCAGCAGGGTTGGAGGAAGCAGGAGAAGAGGGACCCTCGCCGCATTGGCGACCCTCCGCTGTCCTTTGGGGAGTTCATACGAGCTCACCCTCAGGGCTGTTTCGTGTGTTATGGGAGGAAGCGAGGCTTCAACCATGACCACCGAACATACCCCATCCACAAGGCCGACACGGACGCTTACAAGAAGGCGCACGGGTCGAAGAAGCGTGCGCCCGCGGGTATCCGGGAAGCCAAGATGGAGGTGGACAGGGACGAGCTCTCCAAGCTGGTGTCGCAGGGGACCGAGTTGGCCAAGGAGATCCAGGAGATCAAGAGGAACTGGGTCCCCAGGTCGGACAACAAGAACAAGGAGAACAACCAGAACAACCAGAACAAGGACAAGGACAAGAAGCCTACTCGTAGTGAGGAGAGGAAGAAGGGCGTCAACGACGTTGAGGCCGAGGAGAACACCCCCTCTTCCACAACCGACGCCCCCTAGCGGAGCCCCTGCAGCCAAGGGCCCCAGCTAGGGCGGTCGCAGGATGGTGACGTGGGAAGCGCCGAACCATCCCAGTCGGGAGTCGATAAGCACAAGGGGACTGCCGCGGGCGGAAGGCCCGGTCCGGCGCCCAGTCGCGGAGGCGGGGTGAGGGCAAGTGAAGGCACGAACCCTTGCACCCGTCCGCCCTTCGCGACCAAGAACGTGTTTGATGTACTACAGGATCTATCCGAGAGTATCGGAGGATCACCCGGACCGCAGCTGGATGCTGCAGATGGGCAGCCTGAGCCCATTGTCCACGACCTGCACCAGTCGCTTGTTGAGCTTCTGGAACGGCCGGAGATCCTGAGTCTGCACGCCGTGCGCCGTGTCGGTCGCGAGCGGCAGTTGCATCTTAAGGTCCGTGCCTTATGCGGGGAAGTGGAAAAGGTTTTCGACGTGTTGGTCGACACGGGAGCTCAAGTCAGCTTGGTCAAGGCTGGCCTACTTCCACCAGAGTGTCTGACCGACAGTCGGAAGCCTGTCAGGCTGAAGGTGGCGAACGGCCAGTACATGATGGGAGGCACGAAGAAAGGGGCCATTGGGCTGCAATTCGTGAACCATCGAGAGCTGAGCCGCCCAGACCTCGGCAAGGAAATCCTCCTGCACGGTCGCTTCTACGAGGCCGAGATGGACTGGGACATGATCGTCGGGTACGACTTCATGATGGAGACGGACTCCGGCGTCCTCCCGGCCCAGGCCTCCATGACCCTGTACCAGGACGACCAGCTCTCGTGGCTTTCGTCACCTGAGCACCATGTGGAATGCCAATGGATCCACCCCGAACGCAATCAGCTCGAAGTGGCCGCGCTGGACACTGAGCCCACTGGGCCAGCAAACCAGGAGTACGGCGTAAGGCCGGAAGTGGCGAACCGAGTGGTCGCGGACCTGGGAGCGTCGGATCTGGCCCTGGATGCGTTCTCTTCAGGAACCTCCGCCCATCTGCGGGTGTGTGAGAAGTACTGGAGCGCACAGGACTCTGCGTGGAAGAAGCACTGGGGTCCGCATCAGGGATTGATGTGGATCCATTGCCCCCGTTGGGACATTCCAAGAGCGATAGCGAAGATTCGCAAGGACCGCTCCAAGGCAGTGCTGGTTGTTCCTATGGGATGCACCGAGGAGGAAAGTACCCGACATTGGGTAGCCTCATTGACCAACATGACCTTAAACAAGGTCGTCCTACCGGCTGGAGAGAGTGTCTATCAGGACGCTAAGGGACAGCCCATGCCACCCCAGAGATGGCCAACGGAATTCCACTATGTGGATGGGGGCCTTGATCAGGCCGACACCACGGACTTCGTGTGTGTCAACCGCATCATAGCGGAGCCTTGGAGGCAATCCTTCCCGGTTCCCCCTGTTGACATCGAAGAATCGGACTCGGAAGACCCCCTCACTGAAGAGGAGTGGGATCTGGTTCAGGGGTATATGGATCAGCCCTTTCACGACTGGGGAAACCAGCGTGAGGGCAAAGGCCAGGACAAAGCCTGGTGGGAAGTGGACTCGATCGTCTCTGGTTCCTATGACGGGAACACCTTCGTGCAGAGGGTGCTGGACTGACGCGTTCCCGTGGGGGGCCGGCCACGGGACGCTGCGGTGACACGCACAAGTGAGCAGGCAGGCAAGGCACTACGCTCACAAGGGCATCAATACGCCTGTGTCATGTGACAAAGCGTTTCAGAATCCTTGCCACTCTGCAAAGAGGGAACGAAAGTATGTACAGCAACACATCAGGATATGTACACATGGGGTTAAGACTGGACTGGGGCAAGGGCATCACAGGGCCATAGACACTCAGTCCCAACTCATATCCCAATCCCAGGTCCGACCCTCTCAGTAGCTGATGGGGGCGGGGGCTCAAACACAACCCATGCCCTGCTCAATCCGGACCCTGAAACCCTGCCAATGGGGAAGTGTCCCGCCCAGCCACAGGCGAGTTCCTGGGAACCAAGGAGCTCCAAGGTCAACCGACAGTGGCTCCCTATGCTCCCTTAACGGCAGGTCCCAACTCCACTCTGAGCCAGAGATATGGCCCCGCCATTATCCCTCAGGAGTTGGTAGCTGAAAATGGGCTGTTTCAGCCCAAACTGAAATTAGCTTAAAAAACTCCAAAATTGACCCCTCGTCCGGACCCGCCAGAGGTAGGGACGAGGCAACTGACCCTATGCCCTTCGAGTACGAACTCCCTGGAGCCCTCACCCAACCTGGTTCCCTCTGAGGTCCCGGCATCAGGGCAACACGGATGAGTCGAGTGGGGTCATGATGCCAAAATCACCAAAATTGGCGTCATTCCCACGCGTGGCTCGCCCGGCCAAGGTAAGGCCAATGGCTCACAGGGTAGGAGGCAGGACCTCGGACTTATATCTGAGTGCACAACTTAGATTTAGGTCCGGGCTCCCTATGGGCTTAGAGAAATGGGGCCGCCAATTGACCACACGGAAGGGGGAAATTGGGGTCCCAAAATTGGGTCATTTTGGCTGCTTGAAATGAGCCAAAATTCAGTGTGCTCCCAATAGTATATCTCCACGCCGGCTTGGAGATCGGATCCGGCATTCCATACGTGATCCACCAGGAGTCCAACAGAGACTCCCATGCCCTTGGCTCTCAAAGATCTCCATGCTGCTTGGCGTGGTGACGATCCCAATTGGGTCCACAAATGCAAAAATGGCAAAATTGCCCATACTTAATTTGGCCTAGCGCCTTAAAGAAGGCAGCTCCGCTTCGCCCACGTGGTGTGTGGACCATGGGGACCATTACCCATAACACCCATGTCATATATGGTCCATTGGTCCATGCGTCCGGCGTGCACGAGGGTTAGAACATAGTGCACGGCGGGCAGCAAAAGTGGAAAAATGCTCAAAATGGCCAAAATTGCGCACACTCATGGTTAGGGCAAATGAGGCACATGCCCGACTCGGACCGAAGTGTGCCATAGGATTGGTATCAAGTCATATATGTCCAACATATCTTTGGGGCGTCGCCCAACTCCTCCGGTATTGGGAATGGCAGGGTCGCCAAGTGAGCCCATGATTTGGGATAGTCCCAAATCGCCAACATGGCGGCCACGGTATGCCAAGCCTAAGAGGAGTTATTCGCCGGGTCCAAGATATGTTGGCTACCGAAGTATGTACCCTCATAGCATACTTGGGTCATGATGTCAATTGAGCGCAACGTTGAGATACACGGTCGCCACTTGACATCATGACGAGCCAAAAATAGCAAAATTGGCACAATGACACACAAAAGTGCCTTGAAAGGTCTACAATTATATTATAATATCTCCGGCTTGGATCGTGCAATCACTTAATCCTTCTAAACACAATGACTTGACACCATTGACCTTCGATCCCACATATGTGCTCCACTTGGGGCGCCTTGAAAGGTTACGAGCGCTGCTTCCCAAGTGGGCACATGAAAATATGGAAAATTGTAAAACACACACCTTGCTCCCAACGCATCGCTTCGGGATCACCACACAAGCTTCCCTTCACGAAGGTTAGGCTTGCTATTGATCGTAGGGAGTATGGAGAAGGGGCTTGCACAACATGAGGTCCATTGGCGGGCTTGGCTTGGAGTAATGGACCCGCCAAATGGGCACGCAACACAACACATGGCACATACCACATATAGCCCAAAAAGGTGGCTCCCACCACGATATGTCATGCCCCTCCAAGGGCATAACTTTGTGTCAATCGGTCATAGGAACTCAAGGAGAGTTCCTATGCAACACCAACACTTGCGCGCTACACTCGAAAGTTATCTTAACGCACGCAATGTCATGGCCAAAGAGTTATAACGCAAACTCTACCCTATTGACCATGATCCATTACACTAGCGCGCACGTGTGGAGACGCAAGGCATATTATGCTTCCTAAATTACGTCGGGAGTATTGTGAATACATCCCACGTTTCCTTATCGTAATTCCTCGCAAGCAACACGAGATATGACCTTCACAAGTGGCCTCACGAATCAACTTTGTTTTGCCCATATCTTTAAGACAAATGGAGGGCAGGATAAAAGGGAAGTTGATTCGTGCATACGGAAGCACGTAGGTCCACTCGAAAGAGGTCAAATCAAGTGCGGGGATGTCGAAGTCGAAAATCCGATTTCGACATCCTGAAAAATTCGGATTAAGGTTGCGAGTATTAATTATGAAAATTGCGGAAGCATCCATGCAGTTCCTGGCGACTTTGGAGCCTTCGTCGCGGATAGCGTTAAAATTTCCATTATAAACAGTTAAACTGGCGGTTACGGTAAAGTCGCGAACCAACCGCCAGCAGTCAAAACAGTGAGTATCGGAACGGAAGCATAAAAATTGACGGAAACAATATGAAAATAAAACCCTGTTGATTCCTGATATTCTGATACACAAATCTCCGCTGGCGGTGCATCGGTTGCCGATGCGGGGCTTCACGGCACGGAACACGCCGTGCATGGGGTTAGTGGACCGGAGACCGGTTGTATGCCGTAACCTGGCCATGGGGTTCTGGGTACCGCTTCACCCCCCTCCTTAGAGCAAACCCTGGGGGGGCTCGATAACACCCACGCATGGCAGCGGGTACCCAGGACCACTTCCTGAAGGGGGGGGGGGGTGTCACATCCTCAGTAAGCCACAGTAAGATAGGTATCCCACAGTGGGATAGGTATGCTGCTGTAACAGCTCGTAGCACATGTATAGTATCAAGTATCAAGTCCCGGGTCCTGGCGGCGATTGTTCGGCATCCAAAGGACCCGTTAACCCATACCAGGCGCACCGGGTGCCGGCTGCTACGGTCACCACCACAGTGGCAGTGGCATACACGGCCAACATAGGCGTCACACGACGGCCGAGGTGGCCCCACAAGTCGAGAGCGACCACAAAGATCCATCAGGCTACCCCAAGCTTCCCAAGGCCCGCCGACTGGGGAGAGTCCCCACGGGTCCTTCCTCGGGCGCACCATGTCCATATCCATACGACGCGAGTCCAGAGTGCCATAGTCGAACTCCGTACGAACCCCAAATCGTAAGGGAACTCCTCCTGAAGGGATCGGGCATCAAGGCCGTCTTTTCCCTCGCCCTACTACCACGAAGCGTGGCCATACATGAGGGAGTCCTCATGCAGTGTGGGCGGAGGCGTCGACTCCTCAAACCACCAGTTTCCCAGGCAGACTGACCGAGGTCAGGAGCACCGGAGGCCGCCATCCGAATGCAAGTGCGTCTGCAAATCGGTAGGCTCACACTGGGACTGACAGTGGCGGACCGCTGGGAGTGTAGTCAGGCAACTGGGCTTCCCGCCTGGCGCCATCAGGATCTCCACACATCACAGCGAATAGGGCAACACGGTATCACGGGCACTCAAACAGTAGAATCTGTAATCAAGTACTGGTCCAGGCTGGACCAGGCTGTAAGGATATGTACACGGCGACTCAAGGCGCCTCTGTATCCCGATTCGTGGTGAAAAACAGTCCATCTCTCAGCGATGGGCTGATGACACTTAACATACAGATGCACATATCCTGGAGGGCAGAAAAACAAACAACAATCTGGGTAAATAGGCGTGTAAACACACTCAGAACAGAGTGCCAAACCACGCCACGGTCAGGATAAGGCAAATGCAGGAGGATGGACAGGATAACGCCTGAGTTCAGGCATATATAGTCTCGAGACACACGTCGACTGGTCTGGATTCCGCAAATGCCATGGAACCAGACCACACACCAAAAAATCGCAATGCCGATGACAGCGGCATCCGTTGCGCAACGTCGTATGGGCTTCAAGGCTCCAAGAGCTCAAAAACATGAAGGTCAGTCGCCCTACCTGGTTTCCCAAGGATTCAGCAGGGGGGGGAGTGACGAATAGAAGAAGAGAGGGGCCATCCCCCTCTGGATACAGCAGGGGGGGGTATATGGCCACTCTGTCACCGAAAGATGGAAGAGAGCAAGCAAGTAAGGGACGATTCGTCGGCCTCACAAGCGCTCATAACACATCAGGGGAGAGCTCAGGGTGCTGATCAGGCACCCCTGGCTGCAATCGCCCGGGTGAGTGCTGCCAAGTCCGAGACATGGATCTTGGTCTTGTGCTTGCGGATGTACTCCATGAAGGGAGTATTGACCCGCGGCACGAATGAGGAGACGGGTTCCCAGGTGTCGTGGGACGGCCCATAGCCTCGCCAACGAACCTTGAACTCCAGACCTCCGGGTGCCGAGGCCTTCGGACGCTGAGCCAGGATCTTCTCGACAGTATAGTCGTCCTGCTCAGCATAGTCGTCGTCCGAATCGGCCTCATGTTTGGCGTAGTCCAGGGACACATGTCGGCCACGGAGGTCGGGTTCCCGCACACGGAGTTGACTCTCGTGGCGCTCCCGGAACTGTCCGTGACCCACCTTGACGCGGTAGGTGTCCTCACCAATCCTGCGGACCACCTCGCCGGGTGTGAACCAGGTCTTGGTGCGGTGGGTGCCCATGGGGCGGGGTCTGATCACCCACACCGGGTCTCCCACCCTGAACTTCTGCGCTGTCGAGCTCGGGGCGGACTTCTGACGCTCAGCATGCTCCTTCTCAAGCTGCTGGCGGATGTCCCGCGCCGTTTGCTCTTGCCGCGCAAAGAACTCCTTGGCATCCATAGCCATGCCATCACCAGACAAGGGAAGTCCCCTACCCAGGGGGTCCCTGCCAAACAGAATCTGGTGAGGGGACAAACCGCCCGGAGTGGGGGTGTCATGATGGGCCTTCAGAGCAGGCCACATCTCCTCGAACCAGTTCCGCCGTGGATTGGTGATGTGGATCTTGCGCAGCTTCTCGAACAGCTGCCGTCCAGCCACTTCAGCACGGCCGTTAGACCGGCTGAGATAGGCGACGCTCTTGGCATGACGTATTCCCATGAGGGAACACATAGCCTTGAACCAGCCACCAGTAAACTGGGGCCCTCGGTCACTGCAAATGGTGCGGGGGATGTCAAAGACGGTCAGCCAATGACGAATCATCATGACTGCCACTTCCTTGGCAAGCAACCCCTTTTTGCGTGCCGGAACGGCTACAACGTAGCCGCTGTGGCGGTCCACACAGAGAACCACACAGTCAAAGGTCTCCTTGCCTATGTGCACCTCGGGCATGGAGAAGACGTCCATGGCCACGCTCTCCATGGGCTGATCAGGAACCGGGGTCCATTGGGGTTCCCCCTTGACGTTCCGGTTGTCGGGATTGCAGGCCTGACAGACCGAGCAACCCTTCCTGACCTTCTTGATGGCGGTGTAGAGAACGATGTGGTCGATCTCGAACCGGCGCTGCATGTCAAGGGCTTGCTTCTTGACCCCTGGGTGCAGCATGTGGTGGTGCCAAGCTTCACAAAGCTCGAGCACCCGGGACTCCGGGACTAGCAGCTTACCATTCCGGTAGAGCTTGCCATCTTCCTCGGTCAGCCCCTTTGGCCACTTCTGCCCGTCGTCAGGGTCGGTCACAGCCCTATACTCGGCCGCAAAGGCCTCAGACTTGGCGTAATCGTCGGTCCAGTCGTCCTGGAGGCAAGACTCCGGGAAGAGGTGCTTGTCGGACTCAGTTCCCACAGGGGGTGCCGGATCGGGCCTTCCGCCCGCGGCACCCACAGGGGCGAGTACACTGACCGTTCTGCTCACCCTCGAAGCGAGGGGGGCATCCGCGGCCATGACGACGAAGCATTTGGCACCCTCCTCCTCCATCAGGCGCTCCATTTCAATGATCCTCTTGGCTTCAGCGGTCTCAGCCTCATCGCCATGGGCAGAGATATCCTGCATGCCCTTGCTGGCGGGATAGGCCCACCTACTGAGACAGTCCGCCACGGTGTTATCCTTTCCAGGAATATAAACAACCGTAAGGTCGAACTTGGCCAAGGTCTCATGCCATCTTGCCCGTCGGGAGGCGGGACCCGAGGGGGTGTCCACGTGCTCCTTGTGCCACGACTGCAGACTCTGACGGTCGGTGCAGACGGTGACGGGATGGAGGGCTATGTACCCAGCCCATTTCCTGAGAGCCATGACGATGGCATACGCCTCCTTTTCACGGGGCGTCCACGTCCGTCTCTGGCCTTCCGCCAGGACTCGGCTCCAGAAGGCCACGGGCACGTGCCTCCCGTCGTCAAGCACTTGCTCCAACACAGCGCCAATGGCGTAGTCGGAAGCGTCGGTGCGCAGGACGAACCCTCGGTCGGGATCCACGAGGTGCAGACCCACTGCGGATAGCAGCGCCTGCTTCATCCCCTCAAAGGCACGGTCAGACTCTTCAGTCCAGACCAGAGCCTTCTTGGACCCCTTCTTGGTCTCCTCTCGGTTGCCCTTGAGCATGGTCGTCATGGGGGCTGCATACTCGGCATACATTTTGATATACCCCGAGTAGTAATTGCAGAACCCCAAGTACGCCCGTAGCTCAGAGACCGTTTTGGGCTTTTCCCAGTGCTCAATCGCAGCCACCTTGCCAGGTATGGGCTTTCGTTGCCCGTTCCCAACTACGTGGCCAGCGAAGACCACCTCGCTTACCGCAATGGTGGCCTTGTCACTGCTGCCCGTGAGTTTGTGCCGAACCAGAAGGTCCAGCACTCGAGTGACGTCCCTCTCGTGTGCCTCCAGGAGCTCCTCGTAGCTCATGCTGGGGTCCCCGGACGCGATGATCACGTCGTCCACGAAGGGGTCCGCACAGTCGCGCACCGGCTCAAGCAGGTTCTCCAGCATCCGCTGAAAAGCCGCATTGCCGTTGGTAACGCCCATAGGCATCACCTTCCACTGGAGAGGTCCAAGTGGGGTGCTCATGGCTGTGCAGGCACGGGACTCTTCGGCGAGAGGCATCTGATGATAACCATGTTTCAGGTCAATCACCGTGAAGATCCTCCGCCGGTGTTGCTTTTGCAGCATGTCCTCAATGAGGGGCAGCGTATAGCTGTCGTGCTGCGTTTGGGCGTTCAGGCCGCGGTAGTCGACCACGAGCCGCCACTCACCGGCAACCTTCTTGGGGACGACGAAGCAGGGAGAGGCCCACTCGGAGTGGCACGGCTCAAGCCAGCCTCTCTGGATGAAGTCACGGAGGATCTTCTCCATGGCTTCTTTCCTCTCGCCCCTCAGGGCAAACTCCCGGTGGCGATACACACGGGGATCCTGCTTCAGTCGTATCTTGGCCTCGCCATACGGTCCACGCACCGGTGGGGGGAACACAGGTTTGCCGCTGAAGAAGGTCTCGCCATACTTCTGCTTCAGCCTGGCCCTCAACGCCTGGATCTTGGGGCAGTCATCGGACTCCGCCTTGGCTTTTCCGGGCACTTGAACCACGGAGCTTACTTGAGGGGTAGCTACTCCGCTCGCTTTCGGCTCAGGTGGTCTTCCCAGGTGGCCCAAAGGGCCATCTCTGGTCTTGCCTCGGAACAGATCGCCGTAGGTGGGTGGGTTACCGCCAGGCGGCTCGTCTTGGCTGGACATGTGATCCAGCACCCTCTGTACGAAGGTGTCCCCGTCATAGGAACCAGAGACGATTGAGTCCACTTCCCACCAGGCTTTGTCCTGGCCTTTGCCCTCACGCTGGTTTCCCCAGTCGTGAAAGGGCTGATCCATATACCCCTGAACCAGATCCCACTCCTCTTCAGTGAGGGGGTCTTCGGAGTCCGATTCTTCGATGTCAACAGGGGGAACCGCAAAGCATTGCCGCCAGGGCTCTGCTATGATGCGGTTGACACACACGAAGTCCGTGGTGTCGGCCTGATCAAGGCCCCCATCCACATAGTGGAATTCTGTTGGCCATCTCTGGGGTGGCATGGGCTGTCCCTTAGCGTCCTGATAGACACTCTCTCCAGCCGGTAGGACGACCTTGTTCAAGGTCATGTTGGTCAATGAGGCTACCCAATGTCGGGTACTTTCCTCCTCAGTGCATCCCATAGGAACAACCAGCACTGCCTTGGAGCGGTCCTTGCGAATCTTCGCTATCGCTCTTGGAATGTCCCAACGGGGGTAATGGATCCACATCAATCCCTGATGCGGACCCCAGTGCTTCTTCCACGCGGAGTCCTGGGCGCTCCAGTACTTCTCACATACCCGAAGATGGGCGGAGGTTCCTGAAGAGAACGCATCCAGGGCCAGATCCGACGCTCCCAGGTCCGCGACCACTCGGTACGCCACTTCCGGCCTTACGCCGTACTCCTGGTTCGCTGGCCCAGTAGGCTCAGTGTCCAGCGCGGCCACTCCGAGCTGATTGCGTTCGGGGTGGATCCATTGGCATTCCACATGGTGCTCAGGTGACGAAAGCCACGAGAGCTGGTCGTCCTGGTACAGGGTCATGGAGGCCTGGGCCGGGAGGACGCCGGAGTCCGTCTCCATCATGAAGTCGTACCCGACGATCATGTCCCAGTCCATCTCGGCCTCGTAGAAGCTACCGTGCAGGAGGATTTCCTTGCCGAGGTCTGGGCGGCTCAGCTCACGATGGTTCACGAACTGCAGCCCAATGGCCGCTTCCTTCGTCCCTCCCACCATGTACTGGCCGTTCGCCACCTTCAGCCTGACAGGTTTCCGACTGTCGGTAAGACACTCTGGCGGAAGCAGGCCAGCCTTGACCAAGCTGACTTGAGCTCCCGTGTCGACCAACACGTCGAAAACCTTTTCCACTTCCCCGCATAGGGCACGGACCTTAAGATGCAACTGCCGCTCGCGACCGACACGGCGCACGGCGTGCAAACTCAGGATCTCCGGCCGTTCCAGAAGCTCAACAAGCGACTGGTGCAGGTCGTGGACAATGGGCTCAGGCTGCCCATCTGCAGCATCCAGCTGCGGTCCGGGTGATCCTCCGATACTCTCGGATAGATCCTGTAGTACATCAAACACGTTCTTGGTCGCGAAGGACGGACGGGTGCAAGGGTTCGTGCCTTCACTTGCCCTCACCCCGCCTCCGCGACTGGGCGCCAGACCGGGCCTTCCGCCCGCGGCAGTCCCCTTGTGCTTATCGACTCCCGACTGGGATGGATCGGCGCTTCCCACGTCACCATCCTGCGACCGCCCTAGCTGGGGCCCTTGGCTGCAGGGGCTCCGCTAGGGGGCGTCGGTTGTGGAAGAGGGGGTGTTCTCCTCGGCCTCAACGTCGTTGACGCCTTTCTTCCTTCCCCCTTTACCTCCTCCTTTACCCTTCTTGTCCTTGTCCTTGTTCTGGTCATTCTGGTTGTTCTCCTTGTTCTTGTTATCGGATCTGGGGACCCAGTTCCTCTTGATCTCCTGGATCTCCTTGGCCAACTCGGTCCCCACCGACGACATCAGCTTGGCCAGCTCGTCCTTGTCGACCTCCATTTTGGCTTCCCGGATACCCGCGGGCGCACGCTTCTTCGACCCGTGCGCCTTCTTGTAAGCCTCCGTGTCGGCCTTGTGGACGGGGCATGTTCGGTGGTCATGGTTGAAGCCTTTCTTCCTCCCATAACACACGAAACAGCCCTGAGGGTGAGCTCGTATGAACTCCCCAAAGGACAGCGGAGGGTCGCCAATACGGCGAGGGTCCCTCTTCTCCTGCTTCTTCCAACCTTGCTGCAGGGGCTTCCAGTTTCCCGGCTTGCTCCCCGCGCTCAGGTTCCTGGCCACGAAGGCACAGACGGCCACTTCGGCGGGCTCATCGTCGTCGTCATCGTCGACGAGAGTCTCATCGCCGCCGGCTCCCGCTGGGTCCATGGCAGATTCCCCGCCAGGTGCCTCGCCAACGTAGTTGACGTCGCGGTCGCCGGGCCTCAACCCGCGGGTGTGGTGGAGGTTTCGGTACTCCTTGAGTACTTCCTCGCCAACCCACTCCAGGATCTCGTCGCAGCTCATCCGCGCCGGGATGGGCTGCAGACGGATGGTCTGGCCGCTCAACTCACAATCGTCAAGGCGCCAAATCGCGGTCTTCTCGCGATCGCCCGAGACGGTGATGAGAAGAGCGTTCCGCAGGGAGTGCCGTTTGACATCCCGGGCCACGTTCTTCTTCGCCCAACTCACCACGTTCGTATGATACTCCTTGGGGAGCATCATCTTGACCGTGTGGTTGGACTTGGCCCGCTTGGATTCCTCCTTGGTGACCCTCTTGATCCATGCTTCCGGCAGCATGGAGAGCAGGCGAGCCTGCTCGTCACCCTCGTTCCAATCCTCCACGTTGCGGCGGAAGAGGGTGTATTTCCCTCGGAAGTCCCGCCACTCTCGTAGGCGGATCTCCCGTCCATCATGCTCAAGCTTGATGGACTTCCAGCGCTTGGCAGCCACCTGCGGAGCGTCCACCCGCTCCTGCTCGTTGAGCCACTTCTTGGCGTCCTTGAGGGTCTTGATTTTCCCCTCCTTGGTCGCCACGAAGTATAGCTCGCCGAGCACTTCCGGCAGGCGGTACCTGAACCGTTTGAAGACATATCTCTCCGCATCCGCGGGAGGTTGGTCTTCAGTGACGGTCAGCCCCCAATCGTCCAGCTTCTCCAAGAAGCGGTCGAGGTTGAGGGGGTTGCCATCGTACATGGGGGGCTTGATGTCCTTCAAGTCTTCCCACACGGCGGCGTCCGCGGCCTTAGAGACCATGAACGCCGGCCGCGAGGTCGACCGAGGTTCCCATCGGCCTCGCCCACGGACTCCCACGGCCGCCACATCCATCTCCTCCATGGAATCCCTGTGGCTACGCCGCGGTTCCTCCACGTACGCTGAACCAAAATGTTCACGCCGTACTGCATTCATGTACGCATCCTCATCACGGCGCCGGCGGCTGCGTTCAGCGGCCTCCCGTCGTACACCACGCGGCGGGCTGATGTCGAACTCCTCCAGGTCCAGGTCCAGGTCCAGGTCCTCACCTTCGCCGACATCCCACTCCACGTCTCCTCTGGGGACCTCATCCCTGAGTCCACCATAACGTCCCCCAGCCCTGGGGATTGGCACCGGGGCTGGTGGCGGGCGTCGGGGGCGTACAGGCGTCCGCGGTGGGGCACGGCGGTTGTGGTAGTCCGCGCTGAGCCACTCATCGCGCCATTCCTCACTGCCACTGCCGGGCGGCACGCGCTCGTTGCGGCGGCCCGCGCTGTGGTGAGAGGGGGCGGTGAGAGAGGGGGCACTGGCGCTGGGGCGACTCCTGGGGGCTCCGCCGGGGGCGTGGGGTCTGCCTGGACCTGGTCCGGGTCCCCAGCCGTCGTCCGACGAGCCAGACTCCAGGGGTGGGTGGTCGCTGCCGACTCTCCCACGGGCTTCCAGCGCATCCAGCCTCTCCTGCAGGCCGCTGACGACGTTGGTCAGCGACTTGGTCTCGGCCCTGGCGATGTCCAGGTCCTTCTGCGCCCGCGCGGCGACCCCGGAGATGCGAGCCATCTCGACCTTGCCCGTGTCTACCTCGCACTCGAGGGCAAAGACCCTCCTGCGGAGGTAGACAATCCACCGCCAGGTGGTATCCGGGTCGCCGTTCCCTGGTGGGTCGTCGGGGTCCCCAGGGGGTCCTCCAGGAGGGCCTCCGCCGGGTCCGCCCGGTCCAGGGGGTCCTCCCCCGCCCGGTGGTCCGCCTCCAGGGGGTCCACTTGGTGGGCGTCCTCCAGGGGGTCCTGAAGGTCCTCCGCCAGGGGGTCCCGGTGGGTCTCCGCCGGGTCGCCTCGGTGGGTCCGAGGATGGGCGCTTCCTCGTGATGCCGAACTCCATGTCGTCATCCTCGTCCATGTCGCCCCACCTGGGCGTCTCGGTCACGGAGGACTCCGAGCTCCGGTAGGGAGGAGGGGGATCCTCATCCTCACCTTCCATGGGGACGTCTCCGCCACCTCCGCCCGTCCAAGCCACCACTTGGCGATGTCGACGGCCTCGTTCATCCCCGTCACTGGCGGTGAAGAAGGGGTCACTGTCGTGGGGGTGCCCACCCGCTGGCCTCCGCGGCCTCTCGGGGGTCTTCCCCTTGCCCTTCCTCCGTCGACGGGCGGTGGTGCTACCGCTCCCACTGCTGCCCGTGTCCGCCTCATCCAGCTTCATCCTGGAGGAGGCGTCCCCTTCGAAAAGCCTTCGAAGGGTCTCCACTCGCGATCCTCCCGGGGGAGTCTCGTGGCGGAGTTTGGCCTCTGCCTCCTCCATTGCGGCGGCGGTGGCTGCGGCAGCTCGCGCTTCGGCTTCTTCCCGAGCACGAGCCGCCTCGGCTTCCCGGGCCCGCAGCAGCTGCGCCTTCTGCGCCTCCAATGCCGCCAGCTCCGCCTCCGTCTTGGCCTTCTCCTCAGCGACCTTCCGTCGCGCGGCCTCGATGGCTTCCTTCTTGGCGGCGTCCTCCTGGGCCTTAGCCGTCGCTTCGGCGTGGGCCCTTTCCTCCGCCTCCTTCTTTGCCCTCCCTTGGGCAAGCGCCTCTTCCAGCGCCTTCACCTCGGCCTCCTTGCAGGCAATGGCCTCCTGCGTCAGGCGGGCTTCCTCGTCGGCTGCCGCCAACTCACCGTTGACCCAGGCGGTCGCTGCCCCATGGGCGGCTGCGGCCGTGAGTCCGGCCGCAATGGCCGCCACGGTCTGGGCGTGGATGGCCATGCCATGCGCCCACTGCGCAGCCTCCTCCTGGGCGATGCCGGTGGCGCCCTCCACGGCAGCGCTGTACTGCCGGGCCCGTTGCCGGGCAACCCGACGGTTGCAGGGCACCCCACAGGCGCGCTCACAGGCGCGCGCCACGTCCCTTTCGGGAGCGACGCTGCTGCTGGAGCTGGCCTGGTCGGCCGGCGTCCTCCCGCGGTGGGCCGACTCGATGTCGCTGCTGGGGCCTGCTGAGGCCTGCCGGGCCTTCAGGAGCAGCGAACGGGGCTTGGCCTGGGTCTGCTTGGCGACTTGGATGTAGTCGCCAAGGGTGGTGGAGCCGGGGTGGTGTCCACCATTGGGCCGTTGGGGACTGGGGGCTGGGGTTCCGCCCTTGGCGCCTTGGGCGGCTTCGGCAGCCAGGGACTCCTGGTACTCCCGCCACCTCCGGTCCCTCTTCTTGTCCCCGGCGGACCTCTTCTCCGTCGCCGGAGACGCGCTGCTGCTGCCCTGCAGCCTGCGCTCGCTCCCTGGTTCAGGGAACTTCTTCTCGATCAAGTCCCACATGGAGACGTTGATCGAGGCGCCCGACGGGTAGGCGTTGGGGTCCTCGTCCTCCTCGATCCCGTCGGGGCGCAGCCCTTCCCCGGGCCTGTCCGGCCGGGTCCACGCCCTCCAGCGCCTCTGCTGGTGGCGGTACTCGTACCCTTCCGCCCGCAGCCAGTCCTCCACGGCCTGCAGGCGGTCGGGGGCGATGTCCGTGCGGAGCTCGAAGCTCCTGGGCATGCCGCCTTCGCACTGGGGGTGGCTGTGGCGGTAATGCTGGTCCCAAACCAACCCACGCAGCAGGTGTGCTGCATGGGGGTGGGGCCGCGGCCACGTCCTGCCCGCTTCCTGCCAATTCACCATGGCAGCGGGGGCGTAGATGATCTTGAAGTCCTTGATGTGCACTCGTTCAACTCAACGAACTGGTTGTGGTTGTTGAGGAGGGTGCTGCAGCACGGGATTGGAAGTGCGGCTGGTGCTGGTCAGCCGGTGGTTGTGGAGGTGGTTGACGCGGCCTTGCTGGTCGGCCGTTGGGACTCCGGGTCGGCCGATGGGGCTGATGCAGGAGTCCTGGTCTGTGCACCTCTTCCACGGCTGCTGCGCGGTCAGGGCGAATCACTGGACGGCGCTGCTGGCTCCGTGACGAACTCGGCGGTGTCGCTGAGTGGCGCTGCGAGCTGCTGCGCTGCGCTGCGAGACGCTGCGCTGCGCTGCGAGCTGCGAGCTGCGCCGCGCTGCTGCGACGCGCTGCTCGGGGTTGGTGGCCCCGAGTGGCACGCGAGGGTTGGGTAACCCCGCGGCGGTGAAACGCTTTTGACGCGTTCCCGTGGGGGGCCGGCCACGGGACGCTGCGGTGACACGCACAAGTGAGCAGGCAGGCAAGGCACTACGCTCACAAGGGCATCAATACGCCTGTGTCATGTGACAAAGCGTTTCAGAATCCTTGCCACTCTGCAAAGAGGGAACGAAAGTATGTACAGCAACACATCAGGATATGTACACATGGGGTTAAGACTGGACTGGGGCAAGGGCATCACAGGGCCATAGACACTCAGTCCCAACTCATATCCCAATCCCAGGTCCGACCCTCTCAGTAGCTGATGGGGGCGGGGGCTCAAACACAACCCATGCCCTGCTCAGTCCGGACCCTGAAACCCTGCCAATGGGGAGGTGTTCCGCCCAGCCACAGGCGAGTTCCTGGGAACCAAGGAGCTCCAAGGCCAACCGACAGTGGCTCCCTATGCTCCCTTAACGGCAGGTCCCAACTCCACTCTGAGCCAGAGATATGGCCCCGCCATTATCCCTCAGGAGTTGGTAGCTGAAAATGGGCTGTTTCAGCCCAAACTGAAATTAGCTTAAAAAACTCCAAAATTGACCCCTCGTCCGGACCCGCCAGAGGTAGGGACGAGGCAACTGACCCTATGCCCTTCGAGTACGAACTCCCTGGAGCCCTCACCCAACCTGGTTCCCTCTGAGGTCCCGGCATCAGGGCAACACGGATGAGTCGAGTGGGGTCATGATGCCAAAATCACCAAAATTGGCGTCATTCCCACGCGTGGCTCGCCCGGCCAAGGTAAGGCCAATTGCTCATAGGGTAGGAGGCAGGACCTCGGACTTATATCTGAGTGCACAACTTGGATTTAGGTCCGGGCTCCCTATGGGCTTAGAGAAATGGGGCCGCCAATTGACCACACGGAAGGGGGAAATTGGGGTCCCAACATTGGGTCATTTTGGCTGCTTGAAATGAGCAAAAATTCAGTGTGCTCCCAATAGTATATCTCCACGCCGGCTTGGAGATCAGATCCGGCATTCCATACGTGATCCACCGGGAGTCCAACAGAGACTCCCATGCCCTTGGCTCTCAAAGATCTCCATGCTGCTTGGCGTGGTGACGATCCCAATTGGGTCCACAAATGCAAAAATGGCAAAATTGCCCATACATAATTTGGCCTAGCGCCTACAAGAAGGCAGCTCCGCTTCGCCCACGTGGTGTGTGAACCATGGGGACCATTACCCATAACACCCATGTCATATATGGTCCATTGGTCCATGCGTCCGGCGTGCACGAGGGTTAGAACATAGTGCACGGCGGGCAGCAAAAGTGGAAAAATGCTCAAAATGGCCAAAATTGCGCACACTCATGGTTGGGGCAAATGAGGCACATGCCCTACTCGGACCGAAGTGTGCCATAGGATTGGTATCAAGTCATATATGTCCAACATATCTTTGGGGCGTCGCCCAACTCCTCCGGTATTGGGAATGGCAGGGTCGCCAAGTGAGCCCATGATTTGGGATAGTCCCAAATCGCCAACATGGCGGCCACGGTATGCCAAGCCTAAGAGGAGTTATTCGCCGGGTCCAAGATATGTTGGCTACCGAAGTATGTACCCTCATAGCATACTTGGGTCATGATGTCAATTGAGCGCAACGTTGAGATACACGGTCGCCACTTGACATCATGACGAGCCAAAAATGGCAAAATTGGCACAATGACACACAAAAGTGCCTTGAAAGGTCTACAATTATATTATAATATCTCCGGCTTGGATCGTGCAATCACTTAATCCTTCTAAACACAATGACTTGACACCATTGACCTTCGATCCCACATATGTGCTCCACTTGGGGCGCCTTGAAAGGTTACGAGCGCTGCTTCCCAAGTGGGCACATGAAAATATGGAAAATTGTAAAACACACACCTTGCTCCCAACGCATCGCTTCGGGATCACCACACAAGCTTCCCTTCACGAAGGTTAGGCTTGCTATTGATCGTAGGGAGTATGGAGAAGGGGCTTGCACAACATGAGGTCCATTGGCGGGCTTGGCTTGGAGTAATGGACCCGCCAAATGGGCACGCAACACAACACATGGCACATACCACATATAGCCCAAAAAGGTGGCTCCCACCACGATATGTCATGCCCCTCCAAGGGCATAACTTTGTGTCAATCGGTCATAGGAACTCAAGGAGAGTTCCTATGCAACACCAACACTTGCGCGCTACACTCGAAAGTTATCTTAACGCACGCAATGTCATGGCCAAAGAGTTATAACGCAAACTCTACCCTATTGACCATGATCCATTACACTAGCGCGCACGTGTGGAGACGCAAGGCATATTATGCTTCCTAAATTACGTCGGGAGTATTGTGAATACATCCCACGTTTCCTTATCGTAATTCCTCGCAAGCAACACGAGATATGACCTTCACAAGTGGCCTCACGAATCAACTTTGTTTTGCCCATATCTTTAAGACAAATGGAGGGCAGGATAAAAGGGAAGTTGATTCGTGCATACGGAAGCACGTAGGTCCACTCGAAAGAGGTCAAATCAAGTGCGGGGATGTCGAAGTCGAAAATCCGAGTTCGACATCCTGAAAAATTCGGATTAAGGTTGCGAGTATTAATTATGAAAATTGCGGAAGCATCCATGCAGTTCCTGGCGACTTTGGAGCCTTCGTCGCGGATAGCGTTAAAATTTCCATTATAAACAGTTAAACTGGCGGTTACGGTAAAGTCGCGAACCAACCGCCAGCAGTCAAAACAGTGAGTATCGGAACGGAAGCATAAAAATTGACGGAAACAATATGAAAATAAAACCCTGTTGATTCCTGATATTCTGATACACAAATCTCCGCTGGCGGTGCATCGGTTGCCGATGCGGGGCTTCACGGCACGGAACACGCCGTGCATGGGGTTAGTGGACCGGAGACCGGTTGTATGCCGTAACCTGGCCATGGGGTTCTGGGTACCGCTTCAGGACCACCTGTCCAGCCAGGACGAGCCAATCGGGGGTAACCCACCCACCTACGGCGATCTATTCCGAGGCAAGACCAGAGATGGCCCTTTGGGCCACCTAGGAAGACCACCTGAGCCGAAAGCGAGCGGAGTAGCCACCCCTCAAGTAAGCTCCGTGGTTCAAGTGCCCGGAAAAGCTAAGGCGGAGTCCGATGATTGCCCCAAGATTCAGGCATTGAGGGCCAGGCTGAAGCAGAAGTATGGTGATACCTTCTTCAGCGGTAAGCCTGTGTTTCCCCCACCGGTGCGTGGACCGTATGGCGAGGCCAAGATACGACTGAAGCAGGACCCCCGTGTGTACCGGCACCTGGAGTTTGCCCTGAGGGGCGAGAGGAAAGAGGCCATGGAGAAGATCCTCCGTGACTTCATCCAGAGAGGCTGGCTCGAGCCGTGCCACTCCGAATGGGCCTCTCCCTGCTTCGTCGTCCCCAAGAAGGTGGCCGGTGAGTGGCGGCTCGTGGTCGACTACCGCGGCCTGAACGCCCAAACGCAGCACGACAGCTATACGCTGCCCCTCATTGAGGATATGCTGCAAAAACAACACCGGCGGAGGATCTTCACGGTGATTGACCTGAAACATGGTTATCATCAGATGCCTCTCGCCGAAGAGTCCCGTGCCTGCACAGCCATGAGCACTCCGCTTGGACCTGTCCAGTGGAAGGTGATGCCCATGGGCGTTACCAACGGCAATGCAGCCTTTCAGCGGATGCTGGAAAACCTGCTTGAGCCGGTGCGCGACTGTGCGGACCCCTTCGTGGACGACGTGATCATCGCGTCCGGGGACCCCAGCATGAGCTACGAGGAGCTCCTGGAGGCACATGAGAGGGACGTCACTCGAGTGCTGGACCTCCTGGCTCGGCACAAGCTCACGGGCAGCAGTGACAAGGCCACCATTGCGGTAAGCGAGGTGGTCTTCGCTGGCAACGTAGTCGGGAACGGGCAGCGAAAGCCCATACCTGGCAAGGTGGCTGCGATTGAGCACTGGGAAAAGCCCAAGACGGTCTCTGAGCTACGGGCGTATCTGGGGTTCTGCAACTACTACTCGGGGTATATCAAAATGTATGCCGAGTATGCAGCCCCCATGACGACCATGCTCAAGGGCAACCGAGAGGAGACCAAGAAGGGGTCCAAGAAGGCTCTGGTCTGGACAGCTGAGTCCGACCGTGCCTTTGAGGGGATGAAGCAGGCGCTGCTATCCGCAGTGGGTCTGCACCTCGTGGATCCCGACCGAGGGTTCGTCCTGCGCACCGACGCTTCCGACTACGCCATTGGCGCTGTGTTGGAGCAAGTGCTTGACGACGGGAGGCACGTGCCCGTGGCCTTCTGGAGCCGAGTCCTGGCGGAAGGCCAGAGACGGACGTGGACGCCTCGTGAAAAGGAGGCGTATGCCATCGTCATGGCTCTCAGGAAATGGGCTGGGTACATAGCCCTCCATCCCGTCACCGTCTGCATCGACCATCAGAGTCTGCAGTCGTGGCACAAGGAGCACGTGGACACCCCCTCAGGTCCCGCCTCCCGACGGGCAAGATGGCATGAGACCTTGGCCAAGTTCGACCTCACGGTTGTGTATATTCCTGGAAAGGATAACACCGTGGCGGACTGTCTCAGTAGGTGGGCCTATCCCGCCAGCAAGGGCATGCAGGATATCTCTGCCCATGGCGATGAGGCTGAGACCGCTGAAGCCAAGAGGATCATCGAAATGGAGCGCCTGATGGAGGAGGAGGGTGCAAAATGCTTCGTCGTCATGGCCGCGGATGCCCCCCTCGCAACGAGGGTGAGCAGAGCGGTCAGAGTACTCGCCCCTGAGGGAGCTGAGTCCGACAAGCACCTCTTCCCGGAGTCTTGCCTCCAGGACGACTGGACCGACGATTACGCCAAGTCTGAGGCCTTTGCGGCCGAGTATAGGGCTGTGACCGACCCTGACGACGGGCAGAAGTGGCCGAAGGGGCTGACCGAGGAAGATGGCAAGCTCTACCGGAATGGTAAGCTGCTAGTACCGGAGTCCCGGGTGCTCGAGCTGTGTGAAGCTTGGCACCACCACATGCTGCACCCAGGGGTCAAGAAGCAAGCCCTTGACATGCAGCGTCGGTTCGAGATGGACCATATCGTTCTCTACACCGCCATCAAGAAGGTCAGGAAGGGTTGTTCCGTCTGCCAGGCCTGCAATCCCGATAACCGGAACGTCAAGGGGGAACCCCAATCGACCCCGGTTCCTGACCAGCCCATGGAGAGCGTGGCCATGGACGTCTTCTCCATGCCCGAAGTGCACATTGGCAAGGAGACCTTTGACTGTGTGGTTCTCTGTGTGGACCGCCACAGCGGCTACGTTGTAGCCGTTCCGGCACGCAAAAAGGGGTTGCTTGCCAAGGAAGTGGCAGTCATGATGATTCGTCATTGGCTGACCGTCTTTGACATCACCCGCACCATTTGCAGTGACCGAGGGCCCCAGTTTACTGGTGGCTGGTTCAAGGCTATGTGTTCCCTCATGGGAATACGTCACGCCAAGAGCGTCGCCTATCTCAGCCGGTCTAACGGCCGTGCTGAAGTGGCTGGACGGCAGCTGTTCGAGAAGCTGCACAAGATCCACATCACCAATCCACGTCGGAACTGGTTTGAGGAGATGTGGCCTGCTCTGAAGGCCCATCATGACACCCCCACTCCGGGCGGTCTGTCCCCTCACCAGATTCTGTTCGGCAGGGACCCCCTGGGTAGGGGATTTCCTTGTCTGGTGATGGCATGGCTATGGATGCCAAGGAGTTCTTCGCGCGGCAAGAGCAAACGGCGCGGGACATCCGCCAGCAGCTTGAGAAGGAGCATGCTGAGCGTCAGAAGTCCGCCCCGAGCTCGACAGCGCAGAAGTTCAGGGTGGGAGACCCGGTGTGGGTGATCAGACCCCGCCCTATGGGCACCCACCGCACCAAGACCTGGTTCACACCCGGCGAGGTGGTCCGCAGGATTGGTGAGGACACCTACCGCGTCAAGGTGGGTCACGGACAGTTCCGGGAGCGCCACGAGAGTCAACTCCGTGTGCGGGAACCCGACCTCCGTGGCCAGCATGTGTCCCTGAGCTATGCCGCACATGAGGCCGATTCGGACGACGACTATGCTGAGCAGGACGACTATACAGTCGAGAAGATCCTGGCTCAGCGTCCGAAGGCCTCGGCACCCGGAGGTCTGGAGTTCAAGGTTCGTTGGCGAGGCTATGGGCCGTCCCACGACACCTGGGAACCCGTCTCCTCGTTCGTGCCGCGGGTCAATACTCCCTTCATGGAGTACATCCGCAAGCACAAGACCAAGATCCACGTTTCGGACTTGGCAGCACTCACCCGGGCGATTGCAGCCAGGGGTGCCTGATCAGCGCCCCGAGCTCTCCCCTGATGCGTTTTGAGCGCTTGTGAGGCCGACGAATCGTCCCTTACTTGCTTGCTCTCTTCCATCTTTCGGTGACAGAGTGGCCATATACCCCCCCTGCTGAATCCAGAGAAGGATGGCCCCTCTCTTCAATTCTATTCGTCACTCCCCCCCCTGCTGAATCCTTGGGAAACCAGGTAGGGCGACTGACCTTCATTTTTCTGAGCTCTTGGGGCCTTGAAGCCCATACGACGTTGCGCAACGGATGCCGTTGTCATCGGCATTGCGATTTTTGGTGTGTGGTCTGGTCCCATGGCATTTGCGGGATCCAGACCAGTCGATGTGTGTCTGCAGACTATATATGGCCTGAACTCAGGCGTTTTCCTGTCCACCCTCCTGCATTTGCCTTATCCTGACCGTGGCGTGGTTTGGCACTCTGTCCAGAGTGTGTTTACACGCCTATTTACCCCGCTTGTTGTGCTTTTCTGCCCTCCAGGATATGTGCATCTGTATGTTAAGTGTCATCAGCCCATCGCTGAGGGATGGACTGTTTTTCACCACGAATCGTATACAGAGGCGCCTTGAGTCGCCCTGTACATGTTCTTACAGCCTGGTCCGGCCTGGACCAGTACCTACGTACCGATTCTACTGTTTGATACTTGATACTATACATGTGCTACGAACATATACAACGTCATACCTATCTTACTGTGACTTACTGAAGTGAGGATGTGACACCCCCCCCCCTTTCAGGAGGTGGTCCTGGGTACCCGCTGCCATGCGTGGGTGTTATCGAGCCCCCCCCCAGGGTTTGCTCTAAGGAGGGGGGTGAAGCGGTACCCAGAACCCCATGGCTAGGGTAGGGCATACAACCGGCCTCCGGTCCACTAACCCCATGTACGGAAGGGAAGACCGGTCTCCGGTCCACTAACCCCATGTACGGAAGGCGCCCGTTGACGCCCGGTGCGAGCCCGGCGGGAGCGTGTTCCGTGCCGTAAAGCCCCGCATCGGCAACCAATGCACCGCCAGCGGAGATTTGTATATCAGAACATCAGGAATCAACAGGGTTTTATTTTCATATTGTTTCCGTCAAGTTTTACGCTTCCGTTCTGATATTCACTGTTTTGACTGCTGGCGGTTGGATCGCGACTTTACCGTAACCGCCAGTTTAACTGTTTATAATGGAAATTTTAACGCAATCCGTCACGAAGGCTCCAAAGCCTTCAGGAACTGCATGGACGCTTCCGCAATTTTCACATCTTACACTCGCAACCTTAATCCAAATTTTTCAGGATGTCGAAATCGGATTTTTGACTTCGACATCCCCGCACTTGATTTGACCTCTTTCGAGTGGACCTACGTGCTTCCCTATGCACGAATCAACTTTCCTTTTATCTTGCCCTCCATTTGACTCAGAGATATGGGCAAAACAAAGTTGATTCGTGAGGCCACGTGTAAGGGTCATATCTCCGGCCGCTTGCGAGGAATGACAATAAGGAAACGTGGGATGTATTCACAATACTCCCGACGTAATTTAGGAAGCTTTATATGCCTTGCGTTTCCACACGTGCGCGCTAGTGTAATGGATCATGGTCAAGAGGGTAGAGTTTGCGTTATAACTCTTTGGCCATGACATTGCGTGCGTTAAGATAACTTTCGAGTGTAGCGCGCAAGTGTTGGTGTTGCATAGGAACTCTCCTTGAGTTCCTCTGAGCGATTGACACAAAGTTATGCCCTTGGAGGGGCATGACATATCGTGGGGGGAGCTACCTTTTGGGCAATATGTGGTATGTGCCATGTGTTGTATTGCGTGCCCATTTGGCGGGTCCATCGCTCCAAGACAAACCCGCCAATGGACCTCATATTGTGCAAGCCCCTTCTCCATACTCCCTACGATCAATAGCAAGCCTAACCTTCGTGAAGGGAAGCTTGTGTGGTGATCCCGAAGCGATGCGTTGGGAGCAAGGCATGTGTTTTGCAATTTTCCATAATTTCGTGTGCCTACTTGGGAAGTAGCGCTCGTAACCTTTCAAGGCGCCCCAAGTGGAGCACATATGTGGGATCGAAGGTCATTGGTGTCAAGTCATTATGTTTAGAAGGATTTAGTTGATTGCACGATCCAAGCCAAAGATATTATAATACAATTGTGCACCTTTCAATGCACTTTTGTGTGTCTTTGTGCCAATTTTGCCATTTTTGGCCCGTCATGATGTCAAGTGGCGACCGTGTATCTCAACGTTGCGTTCAATTGACATCATGACCCAAGTATGCTATGAGGGTACATACTTCGGTGCCCAACATATCTTGGACCCGGCGAATAACTCCTCTTAGGCTTGGCATACCGTGGCCGCCATGTTGGCGATTTGGGACTATCCCAAATCATGGGCTTACTTGGCGACCCTGCCATTCCCAATACCGGAGGAGTTGGGCGACGCCCAAAAGATATGTTGGACACATATGACTTGATACCAATCCTATGGCACACTTCGGTCCGAGTCGGGCATGTGCCTCATTTGCCCCAACCATGAGTGTGCGCATTTTTGGCCATTTTGAGCAATTTTCCACTTTTGCTGCCCGCCGTGCACCATGTTCTAACCTTCGTGCACGCCGGACGCTTGGACCAATGGACCATATATGACATGGGTGATATGGACATTGGTCCCCATGGTTCACACCCCACGTGGGCGAAGCAGAGCAACCTTCGTTAAGGCGCTAGCCCAAAGTGAGTGTGGGCAATTTTGCCATTTTGGCATTGGTGGACCCAATTGGGATCGTCACCACGCCAAGTGGCATGGAGATCTTTGGGAGCCAAGGGCATGGGAGTCTCTGTCGGACCCCTGGTGGATCGCGTATGGAATGGCGGATCCGATCTCCAAGCCGGCGTGGAGATATACTATTGGGAGCACACCGAATTTTGGCTCATTTCAGGCAGCCAAAATGACCCAATTTTGGGACCCCAATTTCCCCCTTCCGTGTGGTCAATTGGCGGCCCCATTTCTCTAAGCCCATAGGGAGCCCGGACCTAAATCCAAGTTGTACACTCAGATATTAGTCCTAGGTCCTGCCTCCTACCCTGTGAGCAATTGGCCTTACTTTGGCCGGGCGAGCCACGCGTGGGAATGACGCCAATTTTGGTGATTTTGGCATCATGACCCCACTTGACTCATCCGTGTTGCCCTGATGCCGGGACCTCAGAGGGAACCAGGTTGGGTGAGGGCTCCAGGGAGTTCGTACTCGAAGGGCATAGGGTCAGTTGCCTCGTCCCTACCTTTGGCGGGTCCGGACGAGGGGTCAATTTTGGGAATTTTGGAGCTAATATCAGTTTGGGCTGAAACAGCCCATTTTCAGCTACCGACTCCTGAGGGATAATGGCGGGGCCATATCTCTGGCTCAGAGTGGAGTTGGGACCTGCCGTTAAGGGAGCATAGGGAGCCACTGTCGGTTGGCCTTGGAGCTCCTTGCTTCCCAGGAACTCGCCTGTGGCTAGGCGAGACACCTCCCCCACTGGCAGGGTTTCAGGGTCCGGACTGAGCAGGGCATGGGTTGTGTTTGAGCCCCCGCCCCCACCAGCCACTGAGAGGGTCGGACCTGGGATTGGGATACAAGTTAGGATAGAGTGTCTATTGTCCTGTGATGCCCTTACCCCAGTCCAGTCTTAACCCCATGTGTACATATCCTGATGTGTTGTTGTACATACTTTCGTTCCCTCTTTGCAGAGTGGCAAGGATTCTGAAACGCTTTGTCACATGACATGAGTGCATTGATGCCCCTGTGAGCGTAGTGCTTTGCCTGCCTGCTCACTTGCGCGTGTCCCGCAGCGTCCCGTGGCCGGCCCCCCACGGGAACGCGTCTGGACCGTTTTCGGTCGGAGGTCCCCCCCAAAATTGCCTAACCCTACTCGTTTTCGCAGCAGGGTTCCCAAAGTACCCGGGGGGTGACTTGGCGCCACCGGCCCGGGTTTTGGCCTACTTTTTGAATAACTAGACCCGGTTGGGGTGGTTTGAACGCATTTTTGCGCACGAAGATTGTTTTTGGTCAGGGGTTCCCCAAAAAATTGCCTAACCCTACTGGTTTTCACAAGCAGGTTTCTCAAAGTACCCGGGGGGTAACTTGTCGCCACCGGCCCGGCTTTTGGCGCTTTTTTTGGCATTATCACCGCAAAAGTGTTTACTTATTGAAAAACAAGATCTTGTTGGGGTGGTTTGACAGTAAGAAAAAGTGCTTTTCCATTGCTTTGGGACATACTCTAGTTGTATTAGAGATGCACTGAGCATCCATGCATTTTTATCTTAGTATTGGTCCAGCCAAAAGTGGTGAGAACACATTTTGACCTATGGAACCAAACACCCAATCAGGATATTGAGTGGACCCCTTAATCCCCTTTCAATCAGAAGTAAAACATCTTTTCCTGAGTTGACTGAGCACTGACATACCTAAGGTAGAGCCTATGAATTTATCTATGTTTTTCCATGAATACTTATCTGCCCTAGTGGTATGCACCATAGGGGGTTAGGCACCTCTTTTTGAGAGGTCCTGGGTTCAATTCCTGGTCAGCCTAACTAAGTAGGAAGATCCCAACTGAGTAGGAAGATCCCATGTGACATGGCAGTGACCTCATCGCCACATACCATGCCACCTCAGCACATATGGGAGCCAAAACAAAGAGTGCACATCTCCTAAGATGGCACTATGGAGAGAGAGTGATCCTGAGGCAGTTTTCTAACTCTTTTCCCAAAACATTTCAGCTATCTCTGTGAATATGCATTCATTTGTATCCTGAGTTGCAGTTTCTGTGAATACCTAATCATCTTTCACTGTTTTCACTGCAGCCCTTCATGCTTTGATCCTGAATTACCTTCTCCTTGCATACTATTGGCTTGGGCTATCCTGGATTGAGTTGGCTTTACTGTATTTCAACAAACAAAAGCTTTTCATCATCCAAAACCAGCAGCAGGACACCCTACAGCAACAACAAGCAGCAGGAGAAGCAAAAACACAGTGCTGAAAACACTATAAACTTTTCTGGTAGCAAGAGGCAGCCTGTCTCTGTGCACCGGCAGCGACCCCGCGCCGTACAACCAGTGCTCCCAGCAGGCAAACAAAAGCAGAAGGGTGGATTAAGATGGATCCAGGAAGAGTGGACGCCGAAGTGAACACAGCGCCAGCGCCAGAGACACCGGCAAGGCCGGCGCCTGACGCTGTACCTTCGGTGGAGCCCTTACATGGGCCAATGGATACGGCGGAGGACTCCTTGGATGGCCTCCAGACGGCCTTTGGGGCCCTGTCGGTGAAGGAAATGGTCTCTCAGCCTCAGCCTGTGAAGAGGAAGAGAGGAAACGAGAGCGAGAAGGATGCTGGAGAAGGAGCAGACGAAGGAGAGGAGCAAGGGCAAGACCCGACGGATATCCCTACCTTCGAAGGCGCACCAAGCGCTTCTGGCCTCCAAGCATCACCCTCTCCCATAACCACCACACACCCAGCCGCCGCTACATCCACTTCCACAACCAACCAGCCTATGGCAGAGGGCACAGGCTTTACTGGCATGCCTCACTACCCCGCCTATGGCATGGGCCCACCTACCACTGCGCTCCTTGAGGCAACTACTGCCAGTGAGCCGGTGGCTTCCAGCTCTGCGCCGCGTTGGTATGCGGCTGACCATCCCCATCCACTCCACTCCACTGGAACCTACATGGAAGTTCCTGGGTATGCTCCTGGGTGTGCACCTGGGTATGCACCCCTGAGTGGGTTGAGGAGAGGACCAGAGTCTCTGGGAGGCAGGAGTAGAGGATCGGGAAGATCCTCCAACAGGTCCCTGACGCGGTCGGAGATCAACGAGGTGCTCCAAGGAGCCACTTCGAAAATCGTGAGCGACCTCACGCAAGAGATCAGGGAGAAACTGCAGCCCCTGATGATCCCGTCCCATGCGTCACCTACGACAGTGGGGATGTCACCCCACCGAGTACAGGCTAACCACCTGGCGGCAGGGTTGACGAATACCCTGGGGAGCCTGAGGAGCCGACCGATGCCGACTCCTGCAGCAGTACCAAGAAGCCCATTCGTCCCGAGGACAGCCCAGCCGCCCTACAGTCACGTGACGAACTCGACGAGGGCCGAGCTGGACCAGCTGGGGCTGACAGCCCTAAGGGCTATGGTGGACGTGGAGCCTTATGGCTCCAGTGATCTAGGCGGAGACCCCTCCGATGATGGGCCGCCTTCGATGACTTCTTCTTCGCCATCGGATGACGAAGACCCTGAGGACCCCGAGGACTCCAAGGGTAAGAAGAAGAAGAAGAAGAAGAAGAAGACCCGACGCCCTGAAGGACGCCGAGCTCAGGAGGCGAAGGCTATTGCCACCTCCAAGATAGTGGTGAACCTGCCTGAATTCACAGGCAAGGACCTCAGCGAGTTCGCCGAGAACTTTGGCCGGTTCCTACGACTGACCGGCCAAACCCACGCGAGTGGGCGAGTGAAGTGCGACCTGCTCCTGCAGTGCTGCAAGACGAAGTACCTGGAGAAGCAGGTCAGGCAGATCGTCACCAACTCCGCCACCTTTGCCGACGTGTTGGTTGCCCTGGAGAGGCAGTACCCAACCTACGAGACCGACCTCTCCATCAGGGCCGAGATCCAGAACCTGCCCGTCCTGCCGAACAACCCCAAACCCGGCAGGGTCTCCGAGCTGTTGGCGGACCTGGACCACTGGGCTGGGCGACTGACGCCCGGTTCCTACAGCAGCGACGACCTGCTGTTTTGGTTGTGCTCCAAGCTCCCCCGTGAGCTATGGGACGAGTGCCGTCTGACGGCTGAGCGCAAGGCTAGATCCCTCCGCTACGAGGATCTATGCGTGCTGCTCCTGGAGATGGCGCTGGAGAAGGAGAGCGACCAACACCTGAACCACTACCGTCCTGGTGGTGGAGGTTCTGGAGGCAAAGGGTACCAAGGGTCCCGACCTGGGCAGGGGACTACCCCCAAACATGCCCACGCCCGCCTAATGGAGAACGTGAAGGAGCTATTCTGGTGTGATGCCAGAGATGAGCAGGGCCACCTGCAGCATGCCTCCGACTGCGAGCAGCGAGACTGCTTTGTTGTCCAGGGGAAGCAGCAGGAAAAGATCACCGGCGCCAAGGTGAAGATGCCGGATCATTACCGCTGCACCATCACGTGTGCATTCTGCGGTAAGCGGAAGCACTATGAGGACGAGTGCTACCATAAGCAACGCCTATCGGCGAAGCTTAAGGGGGAAGATCCTGGCAAAAGCTCAGGCAAAGGTGGAGGCAAGGCCAAAGGCAACGACTCCGGCAAGGGCAAGTCGAAAGGACGTGGTCAAGGTGGTCAAGACAAGGGTCAAGGCGGACGAGGAGGAGGCGCTAATCGCCAGAACGACAACAAGAACAAGGACAAGAACGGAGGTAACCCCAACCCTAATCCAGGGGGGAACTCCGAGCCCTCTGGAGGGCAGTCTGGACCTACCACACGCTCACAGACGCAGGCCCAGCAAGAACAAGGAGCCAAGCGTGAGCATGAAGGTGGTGACGACGGCAACGCCAAGAAGAGAAGCCGTTTCATGAGGATGGCCCGCAAATTGCGGAACAAGGGGTTCGAGGTGACCTGTCCCGCGGAGTTCTGACGGGGACGCTCTGGTGGCACCCAAGACCTGGTGTTTTGGGTACGTATCCGACTAGGGGGACGTGAATACCTGGGGGTACTGGATACTGGAGCCACAATATCGATAGTGGCCAAGAAAATTTTACCTTGTGGGAGCCTGAAGAACACCATGACCACCGCCGCTATACGGATGGGGCATGGACATGTGGTGCACAGCTGCGGGGACTGCGAAGTGGAGGTACCTATGGGCTCCAAGACTATCGCCCATCGGTTCTATGTGATGGACACTGATGCCTTCGACTTTGTACTGGGTACTGACTTCTTCGTGCAGCACTCCCAGATACAATCCCTGACGCTGCAAGCGCCCTACCTCCTGTACGTGGACCACGGCAGTGGCAGAGAGTCTGTGCCACTGGAGCAGTCGGAACATACCTCGAGTTACCTGAGACTATCGAAGGAGGAGCCCTCGAACATGATGGCGGCCTCCAAAACTGAGGACTATCAACTATTGGGGGAAGTCCTAGACCAAGGTCTGAAGGAGTTGGGTTACTCTCGAGAAGACCTAAGTGTGGAACTGTTCGCCAGCGACAAGCAGCATGTACTGGACCTATACTGCAGCAAGGGGAAGAACTGCAGCTACAAATTTTACTGGCCCTCTTTCGGGATGGCCTACGGGAACCCCAGATTCAGTGAACTGGGGAAGGTGCTGACCAAGGTGGCCTTGGAACGTTCCCGTATGGTCCTGTGTTCCCCCGATTGGGGAGCCCATGGGGGCAACGAGTACTGGCAAACCCTCCTTGACAAGCTGATTATCAGCTCTGTGCGGTTACCTGATGAGGCCATCTACGTGCCTCTGGGACGCAAGACGCCCATTGGGAAGCCCGGATGGGGGAGTATGCTCAGCGTGGTGGACGGAGGTCTTACCACCATCCCCTGGGAAGACCTGGACCCTACTCTGGTCCAGGCTATACAACGAGAAAGCGATGGACTCGCCTTGGGTGACTTGAAGGATCGCCTACGACCTCAAGATGCTGTTGAAACTACACCCGGAGGAGATGAGTACGTCGTGACTGACACTAACGCCCCCAACTCTCCCTGTCATGTACCTGTTCCTGATGGAGTCTCTGAGTGTGGACTATCTGAGCTACCTAGCTCTATCCACTCAGACGACGAAACTGAGCACGACGCCTTCTTCGTGCAGACTGCGGTGGAAGAAGTGGAGAACGCCGAGTACGTCGCCCCACTAAAACCCCTACTCTCCATGAGGGTGGAAGACCCCGTGGATGAAGAGCTGGACCCTAGATCCAGGCTCAGGGAGTATGTGGATTCCAAGAGGAAGTTGGTGGCGAAAAAGCTATGCTACGCGAAGCCTACCCGCAGCTCGTGGCCACTGAAGCAAGGACGTATGGGAGACCTATCCCAACTGAAGGAGGACCTCGAACAGAAGATCACCACCTGGCAAAGGGAGGTAGATCTCAAGCTCATGAAGAGCGTATGGGGTGCCCATGTGAGGACCCCAGATGAGGACGACCTCTCGGAGGAATGTGTATGTGAACCCCCTAAAGCGTGCCTATGTTGCCATCGTCCACCGGAGATGGTTGAGCAAGACCTTCTGTATGCCTACCAAGGGCTGAAGGATGCTACCGCGGGCGAAGAGTCGGTGGAGGACCACCTCCCGACGTCTATTCAAGGGGCAAGCAACTTACACTCCGACGAGGACATGGAGGACAAGATCAAGGTACTGGACCCGCGGGTACAAAAGCTGATAAGGACCTATCTGGAGGTGTTCGGAGAACTACCCCCTCCAGCCTCATGCGACAAGCTGGTACAGATGGACCTCAAGCTGAAACCCGAGTTCGTGGGTCACAAGATCCGGAGGAGACCCTATCCAGCTCCTAAAGAGCAGGCCGACGAGATTGAGCGACAGATACAAGAATGTATCGACGCTGGCCTAGTCCTGGAGTACAAGGATGGGGACTACCCCCTACACTGCAGCCCCTGTTTCCTGGTGGCTAAACCTGGGTCTACAGCCAAACGGCTGGTAGTGGACTATGGAGAGCTGAACAAGAAGACGCTGAACCACTCAGGGTCCATTCCCAATATGGAGTCTACCCTGGAGAAGATAGCCTCCTGTCGCTACAAGACCAAGATGGACAAGCGAAGTGGATTCTGGCAAGTGGACCTGACGCCCAACGCGCAGGAACTACTGGCCTTCATCACCCCTCAGGGGAGGGTATTCAAGTGGAAGGTCATGCCATTCGGCGTGGCTAACGCCCCCGCTCTGTTCCAAGAGCTGATGAACAAGATCTTGTCCATCCTACGAAGGAGACCTAAGGTGCAGGAGCTCATATCCCGTGGGGCCCAGATGGAGGCTCACATCGACGATGTATGCCTCGGGACCAATACCCAGGAGGATCACCTAATCCTCTTGGGTGAGTTCTTTGCGGTCTGCCAGGAGAACCACACACGACTCAAGCTGGAGAAGTGTGAGTTCATGCAGAAGACCATGCAGTACCTGGGGTTTGACGATGGCTATGGGTGGTGGACCCCAGCGGCCTCTAAGGCCAAACCCCTGATGGATGCCAAGGTACGACACGAAGACCCCAAGAAAGGACTTCATGATGTACGCAGTTTCATTGGGGCCTGCAACTTCTATCGCCGCCACATCAAAAACTTCACCTACACCAGCGCGGTACTGACTGACTTGATCAAGAAGAGTACTACTTGGCGCTGGGGCCCACAAGAGCAACAAGCGTTTGACGAGCTCAAAGACAAGGTAGCCAACGCTAAGTGCTTGGGCGTGCCTAGGGCACAAGGGGAGATTATCCTGGTGACCGACGCCAGCAATGTGGGCGGTGGTGGAACGTTGTTCCAGTGGCAAGCATTAGAGAAGGAGGAGTTCGACTCGGCCATTTCCCAATGGGGGACGGAAGGTCTCAACCGAGATGGAACCCTCAAGCACAGCTACCCTGACGACAAGTGGGTCCTAGTACCTCTGGGCCACTGGAACTGGAAGTGGAACCAGGCCAGGGGGAACTACTCTACCTATGAGCAGGAACTGCTCGCGGGTATGCTGGTGCTATCCTCACAAGCACGACTGTTGGGGAGTAACCCTGTGGTCTGGCTATGCGACCAAGAACCGGTCCGCAGTTTCCAGAAGGGCCCCCCACCTGAGAAGGCCAAGCTACGTCGCTGGTGGACCTACCTCAGTCAACTACGGCTGACGGTACACCATATCCAGGGAGTGAAGAACGAGTGTGCCGACTACATCAGCCGCAACAACTTCGACGCCCTGATTGGTGCCCGGTCTGAAGCGCTGGCTAAGGAAGCGTTCAGCCGTATGGACGTACACCTGGACCTGAACATGACCATGATACGCCCCCTGGATGGACTCCAACAATCGGAGTACCTACAGGAGTTTGGGGATATCTACCGGCGCCTGGAGAAACGCCTTGAACCCCTCCTGGTCAACCAAGACCAGTGGAAGCGGGACAAGAGCTACCTCTGGCACGAGGACCGCATCGTGGTGCCTAGTGACCGAGTCCCAGCGCTGCTGAAGTGGACCCATGAGTCCAGTGGTCATGTGGGTGCTGACCGTACCCTGAGGCTGTTCAAGCAGTGGTTCCACACTACGTGGACTGACGACCAGCTGCGGAAGACGCTCCTGCCTATCGTGGACAAGTGCCCGTGCAGGTCCTGTAAACCAGGGGATATCAGGGACAGAGGTCTCTACTCGACCCTGCCCATCCCACACTGCGCTAACAGTGTTCTATACGTGGACTACACGGAGATGCCGAAGTTCGGGGGCTATGACTTCGCCCTCGTGGTAACCTGTGGGTTGACCAGGTTTACCAGGGTGTTCCCATGTACCAAGCACATTACCGGAGAGGAGACTATCAAGATACTCCTGGAGGAGTGGTTTTGTGTCTATGGGGCGCCCAAGGAGATCAACTCCGATGAGGACGTACGAGTACGCTCAGATACTGGCTGGTACAAGAGGGTCCTGAGGTCCCTCAATGTCCAGGTGTCTACGGGGATTCCCTACTCTCACACGAGCAACCCCCTATGTGAGCGACAGATTCGTGTCCTGAAGGAGAACGTCAGGATATGGTGCAAAACTGAACGCACCAGAGACTGGGTGAGACTACTCCCCGTCATATCCTTGATGATGAACTCCCAAGAGAGTTCAGCTACTGGCTACTCGCCACATGAGCTGTTCATGGGGCGCCCGGCATGGTTCCTACATGCCCCCTATCCAGAGGACACCCATTCTTCTGTGGGTGAATGGGTCCAAGAGCAACAAGCGAAGGTGGACAAGGCCAAGGCTATGCTCCAGAGAGTGAGGGAGCGTCAGTGGAACAAGAAGAACAAGCACCGTGTACCGGCCACCTACCAAGAAGGGGACTGGGTGCTGGTGCACCACAGTCGACTACCCGCCTGGCCACGCTCTACCAGCGATGACCCATACTTCGGGCCTTACAAGATCCTATCTGTGGATGGACACCGTATCACCGTGCGGTGTTCTCCCCGTCTAGGGGGGACCCTGGTGTGCGCCGCTCAACACCTGAAGCGCTACCATGATCCTGAAGACCTCTGTCGGGAGGAGTGGGAGCTGAACGACGAGGAAATCGCCGCTCTGGACCTACAAGGGGCTGCCAGCCCTATGGAAGTTGAAGGTGAACTCCCCGACATGAACGCCGAGGAGATGGCTAAGGAGGGCTTCTACCTGGTGAAGTCTGTCCTACGCCACCGCTACCGCCAGGGTTGGCGCTTCCTCACCCTCTGGGAAGGGTTTGGAGTCGAAGAGGCCACCTGGGAGCCCTTCTCTGCATTTGTTCTACCTGAGGGACGCCTAAACTCAGTTCTGGTTGACTACTTGTCCCAGAACAACCTTGGTGAGTTGTTGAGGCTCGCTGAGATGCTTGCCTCCAAGAATAAAGCTAGGGACTGAACCTTACCCTTACCTGCCAAAGCGTATGTGTGAGTGTGCTAGTCCTAAGGTCCTGAGAGCAAGCCGCAGAAGTGGTGTCCTAATTATACCCAAGTCTGCGCCCTTGCTGAACCTGGAGGGTTGGCTTATTGATGCCACGGGGTACGCCCCGGGTCTCCCCTCCCCTATGCGCCCAATTTCTGTGCTGGCGCAAAACCTTGGGGGAATACCCAGAGTGTTAATCCAGGTATTGTTTTCCCTACCTACCTGTCTACTACAGGGAGGGGTGGCCAAAAGCTATGAAGGCATGCAAAACGCCTGTTTGCTATGTGGCCAAAAACACTAACCTAACCCACTGTCACAGCCCACCAACCCAGCTAAAATTGCAGGAAAAGGGTGGGACAGTGACATGCCCCCTACAGGTCCTACACACCCTACAGTGGCACCATCCTGGTGGGCGAGCGCTGGGCAACTGGCTCTAGCCCCCACGCAGGACTACCACTCCTACACGCACGCTCTACTTGGCGTTGCGAAGAGAAAGTTCTCGAGGGTCCTAGCGACCCACCTGTGAAATGACAAGAGAACACAGCGCTGCTAAGCAACTGTGGCCTCACAGGGGACGCCACAACGCGTTTCCCCTGCAAGGGCTTGGAGGGAAGGAGTGCTCTCGTGTGCAAGGCGCAGATGTCGATGAAGTCGGACTCCCTGCTCTGCCACAGGCGGAGCGGAGTTACTTGTTTGTGTGATCTGCGCCCCTGTTTAGCAGGGCATAAAAAAATGCTGCTGCACCACTCACCCTACCTTCCCACCTGTAAAGCAAAGGCAAATGAAAGGGCGTTTGCGGCGGAGGAACCAAGGCACACTCCAGGTATTATACCCTTCTCAGTGTGCCCTATAATACGCTGTCCGCAAACACGCTGCATGGAGCAGCTACCCTTATCAAGCAAGCAAGCGTTAAGGGACTCCTCAGGTTCTCTTAAAGAACGTACCGAGGAGCCCCTGGGTAGCCTAAACAAGGTTTACCGTGCGCACTTCGCGTGGCCTACCCTTTAATGCGTGTGTGCATGCACGACTATGCACAATCACGTGGGCAAACCTGCCCATCTCCACAACAATCTTGACTCCACCAGGGGGTGGCCCCGCCTGGGCGTACCTACCTTACCTACCGCTGGGAAGTGAAGCAAGGAGCGAAAACAAAAGGGGCGCACGCGAAGAACGTTGCTATGCACTCGTGTGTATGACTAATCACCCTGATCTGACCGCTAATCATCTGCAATCTTTCCAATCAATCCCTCTACCGCGTCCTATCGTGGTTATCGTTGTTAACGCTGCTACACGACTCGGTCACGGAGACTCGAGACGAGCAATGTGTATGCGGCATGCAAGACGAGCATACCTGTAGTTTATACCTGATTCATTGAAGTCTTTTCAATTGATTTTCGAATTCTTGAATTCTTGAAGCTTCTATTAGTGTGGGTGGAATCTGTATGTTTGTTTATTAATGTGTGTCTCGTCATTTTCAAGACTACGTGATACATACGTTTATAATTCCATTATTTTTCCATTTTCCGGCGCTTCGCTAGGAGCCGCTCCCGCGCGCCGCCATTTTATGCGTATGAATTTCTGGACTTAAAAAATCCAGAGATGACTATAATTTCTATAAAAATGTGCTGAAGATGCACAATTGGATTCTGCTCAGGTGTGTCGTTTCAGAAAAATTCTGCGCCGTCATTTGACGGATTTTGATGTCGTCGCTTCGTTTTTGCGTGGATTCGTCCATAATTCTCCCATTCCTGCCTCTGCAGATACCCACGCGCAGCCTCGCTGAGTAGGCCGTGTTCGGGCCGAAACGCAGGTGCCTGGAGAGACTGAGCAGAACCAAGACCCCACCAAGGGGCAAATTAATTTCTTTTCGACTCCCTACGCCCTAAGACAGGTCACAGGTCGCCAGCAGGTTTACGAGAACCCATGCGAGTGTGTATAATGTGTCTTGCGTTTGGGTTGTGTCGACGCTGCGTCTTGGAGGAAGGGATGCATATGCACATGTTTGGCATGCTCCCAATCTAACCCAACCAAGCCACAGGAGCCCCGGCAGCGCCAAGAGCGCTGAGTCTTCTGTAGGAAACTGTACAATCAGAGCAGCAAAAGGACGCCAGCCATGGTGAGCGCCCATTTTCCGGTGTGAGGGAGACTGTAGGTATTTTAAAGTAGATGTGGAAACCAAGGAAAGGCCAAGAAAAATTCCCTTTTTCCTAAAATGCGACAGTGGTGGCCACCACAGCACAAGGGGGGAGTAAGAAAAAGTGCTTTTCCATTGCTTTGGGACATACTCTAGTTGTATTAGAGATGCACTGAGCATCCATGCATTTTTATCTTAGTATTGGTCAAGCCAAAAGTGGTGAGAACACATTTTGACCTATGGAACCAAACACCCAATCAGGATATTGAGTGGACCCCTTAATCCCCTTTCAATCAGAAGTAAAACATCTTTTCCTGAGTTGACTGAGCACTGACATACCTAAGGTAGAGCCTATGAATTTATCTATGTTTTTCCATGAATACTTATCTGCCCTAGTGGTATGCACCATAGGGGGTTAGGCACCTCTTTTTGAGAGGTCCTGGGTTCAATTCCTGGTCAGCCGAACTAAGTAGGAAGATCCCAACTGAGTAGGAAGATCCCATGTGACATGGCAGTGACCTCATCGCCACATACCATGCCACCTCAGCACATATGGGAGCCAAAACAAAGAGTGCACATCTCCTAAGATGGCACTATGGAGAGAGAGTGATCCTGAGGCAGTTTTCTAACTCTTTTCCCAAAACATTTCAGCTATCTCTGTGAATATGCATTCATTTGTATCCTGAGTTGCAGTTTCTGTGAATACCTAATCATCTTTCACTGTTTTCACTGCAGCCCTTCATGCTTTGATCCTGAATTACCTTCTCCTTGCATACTATTGGCTTGGGCTATCCTGGATTGAGTTGGCTTTACTGTATTTCAACAAACAAAAGCTTTTCATCATCCAAAACCAGCAGCAGGACACCCTACAGCAACAACAAGCAGCAGGAGAAGCAAAAACACAGTGCTGAAAACACTATAAACTTTTCTTTGACCGCATTTTTTCGCTTCCGGACCGTTTTTGGTTGGCGGTCTCTCGTAAAACTGCCTAACCCCACTGGTTTTCACAAGCAGGTTCCCCAAAGTCTCCGGGCGGATGTTGTTGCACCATGGTACATGAAATGGATGGGACACATTGAGAAGATGACGTCATCAGATAGTCAAATGCAATGAAATCTCCGTGGCATTGAAGAACAACATGTTCGATTGCAGCGTGCAATGGAGGTCCACTTCCATTGACAAGGGGATCGACGAAAGCCAAATGTTGGGAAAGTCCAGCACACCCCGTGGAAGGCAGCAAGCTAACCGTAGCGGTGGCAAATTGCCTGTTGTCCAAGTCTTTTGGTGGCTCCCACCAGTCCAAAGAGTGCGCCGGTATGCCATCAAACCTACCGTGGTCCAACGCACTAGGTGCGGCAACACCTAGCTTGGAAGGCTCATGCTTCTCCACCTCATACATTGTTGTACGCATATCCACTTGCAACAAATATCGTCGCAAAGCATAGTTAGTCAATGTATCCTTGACAAGGGGGATGGCAGATGGCAAGGCCTTTTTGGCAGTTTTAACAGTTTGTTTCAAATCCTGAATGGCAAGGCAACGTTCTTCTGTCTTCATTTGACATTTGACAAGCCGCTCAATGGCATCAATAATCTTATTGACACAACAACGTTTCCGAACCTTTCAACAAAGAGCCTTCACCCACCTGTTTGTGTTCTCTCCTCTCTGTGAACTTTGGATGCCATTGGTGAAGAGGTCAATTTGATAACATGTGGCCCAGTACGTACAATGTTCCCCCCCCTACGTGTTGTTCAGGTATGCGTAAGCCCATTGATGCGTAGGTAAGAAAGATGCTAGCAAGGCAGCCCGACCCTCCTCAAAGGCTTTTATATTCAACTCCTTACGGAGATCATGGAAACGAGTCTTGAAGTTTTGGAAGCCATGCTTCCCAAGCCTGCGAGCCATTTTCTTGCGGATGTTCTCCATGATATTCCAAATGCACCAAAGGTGCTTGGTGCCCAACAACAGTGTTCGGACAGCCTTGGCACAAGCAGGGTCAGCATTCGTCATCAAAACCTTGGGGGCATTGGGAGTGTGCATTAGCCATTGGGTGACTCGCCACTCGTAGTCAAAGTCCCTTTCCTTGAGAACCAGTGCTTGGCCCACTAGCAACGATTTCCCATGCTCATTGATTGTCGTAAAACAACCAAGATGGAAAAACATGTTGCAGTTGTATGTATTGTCATGGATAACAAGGTAATTGAACCTTGAGGCCGCCTCAACTTGACTGGGGGTCATCCAGAACAAGTGAGTCAAGCGGTTTGTACCAGGTTCTTTTTCCGGCTCAACAACCCAACAGAGGTCCTCCTTTTGCTTTTCGCGAAGGCGCCTCACCAATTTATGGCAATCGGTGGGAGCCTTATAGCCATGCTTATAGCACAAATTAGAGATGTCACGCGGCTCAATTTTAGCATTGCGAAAAGCATCCCCAAAATGTTTTTCTAAAAGTTCCAGGCAGGTGGAGGGAGACAGACCCAACGCACCGTGGTCCTTTATCATTGCAACCCAATCGGGCTTGATACACCGCTCCTCCCGGCCTACTGCACGAGCGGAGAGTAGCTTGTGGCCTTTGTGGGTCAAGTCGACCGTTTGCACATGCCAAGATTCCTCCCGGAATTTTAGACCAATGCGACATGGGCACTGGAATTTGGAGTTCTTGGCCTCGGTGCTTTCATCCGGCAGTTCGTCCACAATCTCAGGCTCCTTGTCGCCTGGCTTGTCTCCAAGCTTCCGACGTTTGGTCGTCATGTTCCTCGACTTGTCCACATCACCTCCACCACTAGCTCTCCGGGTTTCCGGACGCCACTTTACCGCGTAAGGGCATTGTAGATATAGGGAATCCTTGGACGATGTACTAGTACTCAACGGGTAGCCCAACCTACGGCGAACCTGGAGGGGGAATAATATGAACAATACGGGCAACCCAAGGAAAAGGGTGACACATCAACGAGATATTGCAGTAGGTAGCAATACCTCTGCTCTCACACTGTCCTTGGTGTTGCCCAAGATGGCACCAACTTTGATCAATGGCTCAACTTCGTTCTGGTCACCACCACTACTCGGGGAGGTTTCTTCAATATCTTCTTCATCATCTTCACATCTATCTCCAATGTCTCACTACCATCGGCAACATCTTGAGCAAAATTAGACTCATCGGAGTCCGACAGCCTATTGTAATCATCTTGAGGCTCAACATCGCCCTCAACTTCGTCCACACCATCCTGCACCCTCACTTCTTGGCCATCATCATCTGACTCTTCTTTGATTTTTGGCTTATAGGGTGAATCTTCACTCAAGCAATCAACATCAATGATCTTTCTTCTAATGGGTGGCATAGTGACAATTCACCCAAAAATTCTGCAATTCAGAAACAGAATGAAATTTGTATTCCGCCATGTCATCCAACACGCAGTCACCAGTACAGACAGCTCTGATCTGGCATTTCTCCAAAAACATCTGCTCAATTCCGCTTTTTTCTGCCAGAACTTCGACCGCCGCAGACATTTCTGCGGATAAGCCCTTATCCGCAGAAAAATGCATTTCTGCGGATAACACTTGCCCCTTTAGCAAACTGCGGAAGACTGCACATGAACAGGGGACACGCGCAACTGCTCAACCGCTCCCACCGCTACCAGCCGAAATTCTACATTTTGCTGCCATTACCCCATTTATCAAGATTCACCACTAGGACCGGGCTAGGTCCTAGTTTTGGTTAACGCATTACAAATCACTGTGGAGGTTTCAGGTTCCTGCAGCCTCGGCTTGGACCCCATCAAATCCATGAGGCTCGGGTTGTTCGCTGCCATGCCTTATATTTGTCTTCTTCATTTGACATCGACTTCACCGGCATTCTGGAACGTGATGGAATCCATGTGGCAAAAGCCCAAAATGGGTTGGTAATGGCATGTGAACGACGGGATGGGAAGAATGAAAGGCCAGAATGGGTTGACAATGGTATTGGAATGGCAAAATGGGGGCAACGAATGGCCAAAACGGGTTGAAAATGGTATCTAAGTGACAAAATGGGTGTGATGAAGGCCCAAAACGGGTTTGGGTTGCCCGCAGCCAGAAAGAGCGCGCGTGCGATCACGGTATTAAATACATAGTTGTACAGGACACAAAGACAAAGAGAAATGCAGGAGATTTTGTGCATCGCATTGTTTGATACAGGGTATTTTTATGGAGTACAAGGATCTTAGACATTTTGGGTAATTATCAGATTGATTTGGACTTAGTGTTGTACTCCAGTGCATTTTGAGGGATTCGGATTTGACTATAAGGAGATGTAACTCAATTTCGATAACAAAAATGTCTAATTCTTTGTGTGCGGCGTCAACAGTCTAGTCCCCTGGCAAAATTGCCGTCTTCGTATTTTTCACTGCCTTTCATCCCATGGTTCCAAGCAAATCATCAGCAAGAACAACGGAGATGAGCAGCGAAGCGCGAGGCAACAAAGTCTCGGGACACAAATTCACGTGCGCTGCTGTAGGACAGCGCTAAAGGTGAGCCTTGAAGGGCAGTTCGCCACTGCAAGAGAGCGCTATCCGTGAGCGCTGGGGGACGACGCGTAGAAGATTTTACAGAGTTGCAGATTATCCACGGCGAGCAGAGTTTGTGGAGACTCATGGCGCTGGCGGCGACGCCGACAAACTTCTGGCAGATCGGCTCGCGTGAGGGAAGCAAGAACAGAGAACAGTTAAGGTCATATAGTGTGTGTTGCGTGTGTTGGTGCGCGCCTTGCACAAGGAGAGAGCCATGGGTGTGGTAGTTTGCCACTGCATAACCTGTTTTCAGACTCAGCTCATTCTGGCTGCCTGTCCTATCCTCTACCACAGTCAATGTGGCATCATCGCAGCGCTGACCAGCTCTGAGAGGCAGCGCTGAGCAGCTTTGAGAGGCAGCGCTGAGCAGCTCTGAGAGACGCGCGCCTACCCTGAGCCTTGTGCTTGGGCAGCAAGGCGCTTTGTGCGTTTGCTTTGTCTTTGGGGTATTTTTTCAGTGCTTCAGGTTTTTTGTGGCTGAATCTAGCTCAAATGAGCTTGATGGGAAAAATGGGTTTGATACCAAGCGCCTTCAGCGCTCAAAAAGCACAGTTTTTGTGCTCCGAGGTGAAGCGGGTCACAACCCTACCCTGGCATTTTACCCCTAAGGGAGCATTATCTGGCCCTATATATGGGATATATGTGGGATAGGGTATACCATATTCCATTTCCTTGTTAGGAACATAGGATGTGGGATAGATAAGGCAATCTTGGATGTTTAGTAGTTATATCAATTAGTGGATGATAGGGTGGATTTCTCATATGTGCATATCAGGTATTTCATTGGCTATGTGTACCATATCTGTTTGCAGGATACTATTCAGTCAACACTATCGTTATGTCTTCTGTGCCAAGCAATGTTGCTGCCCATGCCACTGCGACCTCTGCTCCTGACCACCCGGTCTGGTTTCATGGTAGCAGTGGCGAAAATTTTTCGTCTCTGTTGGGCGTTTGGCATCGCGGAAAGCGATCGGTCCAGGACATCGTGGACCAAATTCAAATTAAAATCTCTTCCCCGGGAGGGATAGCCGAGGGTGTTCAGGTCCCCACTCTCAGGACCTCCTCAGCCCTGACCCCATCGACCGGGCAGGGCCGCAAAAACGGGTTAAGCCCCAAGTGGCTACAAATCCTAAGTTTCCGAAATCCCCGAACGTTCCCATCGGGGCCCCCCATCCTCGAAATCCAGCTGGTGTACCTGGGATGGTTGGGGGGGAAATAGACGGCCACCCTCAGGGAGCGATAAGAGGACCAAAATCGCCTATTATGGGCTCGGGAACCGTTATTAGCGCCGAGAATCGGGCAGTAATCGACCAATCTACTGGGGTGATCGAGCGTACGAACGCTGCGCCCTCACGCCCTGCCGACTGGGGTACGATGGCTTCGCCAATGGGGCCTATCGTGGTCGACTCTGGCACTCCTCCGTCGCTAGGGGGGTTGCCAGAGCCTGAGGTCAGAAAAAACCTGTTTGCGGCAGGGCCCATCAGCCCCATTGTTGACCAACTCGACGCTAAAAACTGTCGAGTCCTCGCGCTCACGCCTGATCCCCATGGCCATCTGGGTCCGGCTCGAGAGGCCGTGGCCCTGACCCAGCAAGCCCTGTTGGGGACTAGGCAGAACCCCACTGTGGTGGAATCGTCGCCCACTACAATGAGTGGATCGCGGCGGTTTCCCTCCCTGGTGGAGGAATCTCCTGCCTTGGGAGCGTATCCCAATCCCCCGAGCGGATCCAGGCTAAATCCTACGATCATCGAGGAATCCCCCACGCAACTCGAGGAGGATGAGTGTGACCAGTGGTTCCCCCTGGCGGTGGAGCAGGGGAAGGACGATGAGGAGGAGGAGATTGGAGTGTTGGAAGGTCATGAACTCCATCATTCCCCTATTTCCGTTGCCTCGTCGCCTGCACCTCCTGCACCTATGTCAGGGACCAGGGATCGCCCCATGCTTGTGGAAGAATCCCCGGCCCCCCACTACATCACGGTGGAGGACTCTCCGGCCCCTCAGTTCATTGCTGTGGAAGAGTCCCCGGTGCCTATGAGCGGCGTCAAAAACCGCCCGTGTCTTGTCGTGGAATCTCCGGAGCCTACGGAGGACCGGGCCGGTACTACATCTCCAGTGCCTATGAGTGGCACGAAAGATCGTCCATCCCTAGTGGATGATTCTCTGGCAATGCCGAAGGTCAACAATCTGTGCTGGGGGGGAGGGAATCTGGTGGAGGGAGGTTCAGCAACCCTCCCAATCAATTTGGTCTCTCCCCCCACAAATACATCTCCTACGGAGGACCCCCAACTGCCCAATTTGGGGGGGGATCCAGAGGTTGCAACGGGATCAGAGCCTGTTTTTGCTTCCCATCCGAGAACCCAATCACCTATGGTGGTTCATGAGTTACCACAGTATATTGTGGTGGACGCGTCCCCACCCCCACCGCCGCGGCCGAATACTGTTGGTCCTGTTCCCCCTCCGCCGTCACCCCGCCACTGCCAGGTGGCCTACATGGAGCACGTGCAAGGAATCCCGCACCTAGTTCGGCCATCAAATTGTGGGGGTTCGGGGGGGGGGACATCCCTCTAGTGGGGGGGCGCCAGCACATGTTGCTGCGCGCCCCACACCCCCGTCTCGCCCTGCGGGGGGGCCCTCTGGTCCCTCCGTGGCAGGGGGGGCTGCTGGGGGGGGCGGTGGTGGGTCATCTCCTTCCCGTGGAGGGGGGGGTCCATCCTTTCGACATTCTGGGGGTCCCACTCCTACACGGGGGGAGGAAGACCTACAGCACACCTGTGGCTGTCCCCGGTGTGTGGTGCACTACGAAACGTGCATCCAATCTCTGATGGCACAGGTGAAGGACCTGCGAACTCAGAATCTAGAGTTGCAGCGATCCCATCAGGAACTTTCTCAGGCAGTAGCCTCTACCGTGGGCATCAGTCAGTCCTACGGGGACCGGATGACCCAAATCTTGTCTACATTGGCTAAATTTAACGCGGCGGTTCAGGGCTACTGCCGGGATTCTAAAGTGGTGGAGGCTAGCGTGGCAGATCATCTTAAGATGTCCAACGGCAACACGGCTAAGTGCTTTAGTGCAGTGGAGTCGCTCGCTACACGTTACGCCGCCGTTGCATCCAGGATCGATGCGTGGGACCACTGGTACTCCACGCCTGCGGATCCCGTTACGGTGGTCTTACCCCCGCCATCAGCGCCTCCACCCGTTCCTGATCCTACACCGGCGGCGCCTACGGCGCCCATGGGCGCTCCATCTGGTTCATCCGGTGGTGGGTGTATCCTTCCTTTCTCCGTCCACCCATCCCACGATTGCATCTACCATCCGAACGCTTGTCCGGATTCGGGGTGGCCGAGGGGGGGGGAAGAATACCACGAACACCCCCACCCCCAAGAACCTACATCGTGGAGGGGAATCGCCGAATAGCAGAAGGAACATGCTGTTCCCGAGTGGAGGGCGACGCCTAAGGGCGAAGAACACCCCACGGAGCCTACGGCCCCGTGGGCCAATGAAGAGGAGAACACCTCTTCGTTGGGGACCATTAATCCCCTCACGAAAAATGTTTTCACTTCCCCTGGGAAACCTTCGTACACGCCCTCTCATCCTACGGATACGTGTACAGTCTCTCCAGTGAAGGTTGTACCAAGTGCAAGTGGAGGTGCACCCCCAACCATGGCTCCCCCTGCTTACCACCCGTACCAAATGCCCATGGTGCAAAATAGTTACACCAAAGCGGTGGAGGATAGTGATATGCCTAAACCGCAATTTAATGGGCAGCTAGAGTGCTACGACGATTGGGTGGAGAAGCTTCAACAATGGTTGGGGGGATGTGATCCCATGTACCGAAAGGCCAACGAGGCAAAAATGATTTTGAGTACCTTGCCCCCATGGCTAAAGGCGATCATCAACGCCCGGGTTGCCGAGGCCACCCACCACACACACACGGCCCCCACCCTCAAAGAGTTGTGGGACTTTTTGGAACAACGTTATGACGAGTATGACCCGTCAAGGGCTGATGAAAGGTGGCGAACCCTCACCCCCAGGGTGGTTAAAGGGCAAGTGACCCTCATCGACCTTGAAGATTTCTATGCTCGTTGGCAACGTTTGTTGCCTCTGAGCAATGAGACTCGTCCCCACGTGATCCGGGAGCAGCTCCTAAGCAAGCTCCCGTGGATCAAGGAGAAGGTCGTCAAGCAAGAGGCTAAGAATAGCCCAGACAGCTATGTGGTGGATTTTAGTGGCCTTGACCCTTCGCCGGGTCGCGCCCCATTCGAAAAAGAACTCAGGAAATATAGCGCTCAAGCTTGCACTACGGTTCCTGAGATTGTTTCCTATTCGGGGCCGGGGGTGATAGTTGACTGCAAAGACCCGGCTCTCCAGGAGTGGATCTTGAAACTCAACAACACATCTCACACACGCGGCTACACTATGAAAGTGGAGCAACGTAGGCCTCGTTTGAAGCCTGCAGAAATCTACGCCCTTGCCCATAAAAGCGTATCGGAGAGGGAAGCTCTCGAACGCCTCAATAAAGGAGACAGGACGACGGTGACGTACACTCATCGCCCTCCTCACAATAAAACCGCGGTGAATGCGGTTAATGCGGAGGCTACGGCGGACCCTAACACCTCCGAACCCGCTGACACCTCCGTCAACACCGTGGGTCACCCTAAACCTCCGGCGAAGAAACCCGTCGACCCCGGGGCTAAACTGCCACCTACCTTTTGGGTTCCGTGTTCCAAACATTGAAAAACACGTAAACAAACGGAGATGGACATGTCTTGGATTGATTGGGGTGCCACCAATACCACCCTTTGGACGTGTAAGCCTAATTCTCCGTGCAATGACACTCATTGGAACATTGCGGGTAAGTCTAAAGGTGGTAAGCCTAAGGGTGGCGATAAGGGTGGCGGTGGTGACAAGGGTGCTGGTGGTTATAAGGGTGGTGGCGGCAAGGGCGATAAAGGAGGCAAGGGAGCGCCGAACGGGCGCGGACGTTGGTAGGAGTACCCAGAGGCGCCCCCTTCGAAAGAAGAAACCCTCGGGCACCCCTGTGACACTACCGTGGCTCTCGTTCCATCGAGAGTCATGAAGGGGCATATAGTGACTAGTGAGATTCAAACCGAACTTTGTGTTCGGGTTGTTTTGCCCAATGGAGAATTCAAGGCCCTCCGTGTTTTGGTGGATTTTGGGTGCCAAGCGGTCGCTTTGGCCAACCCCAATGTTTTTGGAGACCAACTCTCCGAAAAATATGAATCCCCCCAGCGGAGGCGCCTACTCCAAGCCGATAATGAGACGCCTTTGCCGGGGGGGGACGAGCAAATAGACGTCAAAATTTAATTTACGGGGGTTGTGGATGGTAGTGTTTCCCTTCCTCGTGTTGCCCAGTATGGCGTGTCCCCGTACCTTGTCCCGAATTTACCTTGGGATATGGTTTTGGGGCACCCATGGGGTTACGAACATTGTGTGAGCCATTTTGCCTGTTTCAATTGTTTGTACTCTCACCATCCAGTGCACCCCCGTTTTTGGATTGAGGACTTCCGTGAGGCTCCACGAACCGGCACACCATTTTTGGTGAAACCCATTCATGGTAAGGTGTCACGTCAGTCCGTGTGGGGCCTAACCGTTCCAGTCATTGGGGCGGTCACTCCTACGCACCCTGCCCGGGCCATTGTGGTTACGCCCCCTGGTGGCGAACCGCCTAATCGTGTTGAGGCCGAGAAGCACATAGCCTATGCCTTGACCGCTTCCTCCGTGGCCCCCGTACAGGATCGGGCCTGTGCTTTGGAGCTCGTTGAATTTGCTCCCGAAGCCCTTGCCCGTGATGTTCTACCCAAACGGCGTGATGGGTCCATGTGGACCCAGCCTGACTATGGCCTCACGCCATATTGGGCCGCACGTGTCAAAAAACAATTTGGCAAAAACCCCGACGTAGACGCCTTCAATAGGGTCCCGGGTATGGCCCAGGCTACCCGTTGGGTTTCGTCGCTTGAAGATTTCTTTTCCACTCCCGCGGACCCCTCCAAATTGTATTGGATGTGCCCTCCCTATCATCGGTTTTTCGATTGTGTTCGGAAAATTCGGCAAGAAAAACTACGAGCCACCGTCGTAGGGCCGAAGTGGACACATAGGGAGTGGTGGAAACCCCTTATGGAAATTACTTTGCAAGGGTACCACCTTCCTGGGCCGGAGACTAAAGCCTGTCTCTATCAAAATGACCGCCCCACGCCCCTTCCTCAACGGGGTTGGTCCACGGTGGCGCTATACGTGGACGGTGGTATTGCGGAGGAAAATTTGGCGGCCACTAAATGTCATGTGGTCTCCGTTTTGGCACCGGCCGTCTCTAACCCCGACACGGATGGCGAGCTGGGTATGACCTCGGAGGAAGAGTCGCAGGATGAAAGGGTGCCTAACCATTTGGTTTCGGTGCGCACCCTCACGTATCAGGCGACCCATAAAAAACTCCTCGCACCCGTTACTCTTGATCCTACCCCCGAAGATTTGGAGGGACAAGAATGCGTGCGTTCACGCATTGCGAAAATTGAACGAGAGTCATTGGGTGGGAGGGCCACTACGGTTAAGCGTTACCGAAAAACTGAAGGCGCCACACGATTCATGGCGGCTTCTCGAGTGGGTGGCGTTGTCACCACCCAAGAGCCTATTGTGTCTCCGAGGGTGGAGCTCATGAGGAGGCGCATCCTCGCGGACTATGAGCGGGATGTTTTTAGTGGGGAGGTTCGTCTCGGTCCGGGCCAGGAACACCCTAAGGTCCGTGGTACGGAGCGGTTGGGGTTTGCTAAACTTGACCTATACCCGAACGCCAAACCCAAGTCCGTGAAGCCTATACGGTTGGTGGGGGAGCGTGCCGCGGCGGAGCAAGAAATAGTGGAGGACGTTTTGGCTCGTGGCTGGATTGAGCCGTGCCCTGCTTCCGAATGGGCGTCCAACGTTTTCGTTGTGCCCAAGAAAGAGAAAGGAAAATGGCGCCTCGTGGTGGACTACCGCCAACTTACTGAGGCTAACTTGCCCGACGCACACCCCCTCCTCCTCGTAGAAAACATGTTGGAAAATCAATCCAAACACAAGATTTTCACTATTGTGGACTTGAGTAAAGGGTTTCATCAAATTCCCCTTCACCCTGAGTCCCGGGCTAAGACCGCCATGAATTTGGCGGGTAAGCGATACCAATGGCGTGTTATGCCTATGGGTATCAAGAATGGGCCCGCTATTTTTCAACGGGTCATGGACCATGTTTTGCAGGGTTTGGATTGTGCGGACGTATATATTGATGATATTATTATTGGTTCCTCCGGTGCGACGGAGGAGGAGCTATTGGCTAACAACGACCGCGACGTGCGTGCTGTGTTGGATAGGCTACGAAAAGAGGAGTTGGTTGCTTCGGTTAGCAAAACCGATTTCTTTTTTCGTTCTGTTGAGTTTTGTGGCGATGTGTTGGAAAATGGCACACGTCGGCCGGCGCCAGGGAAAATGTTGGCGCTTGAGCGTTGGGACAAACCGGATAATGTTCGGGAGCTCCGGGGGTTCTTGGGGCTCGCCAACTATTATTTGGGCTATGTCCACAACTATGCCTCCATAGCTACTCCTTTGATTGAGATGGTGAAGAATTTGCCTAAGCATAAGAATGGCAAAAAGATAGGCCTAACATGCAATGCTTCGGCTAACGGGGCCTTTTTGAAGCTCAAGCGTGCTATTACGGATATTGTTCCCCTCCAACTAGCCGATTGGGATAAGGACTTTGTCCTCACCCCGGACGCTAGTAATTTGGCGGTTGGGGCGGCTCTACAGCAGGAAGGTCCCGATGGTGCCCTACGCCCCCTTGCCTTTTTCTCCCGCAAATTGTCAGGCAGCCAATTTAATTGGAGCCCTCGGGAGAAAGAATGCTACGCCATAGTCGGGGCGCTTTTAAAATGGCATGGTTGGGTGGGGAACAAGCGCGTGGAGGTCTGTACGGACCACCGTAGCCTTGAAAATTGGGCTACGGAGGACCTCAAAACCGTGGGGGGTCCCTCTCCACGCCAAGCACGTTGGCATGAGTTGTTCTCTAAATTCGACCTCCATGTGGTTTACACTCCGGGGCCAGTGAACCCCGTGGGTGATTTCTTGTCCCGTTGGGCTTACCCTGCTAACCCGGCGTTGGGTGATGTGTCCATACATGGGACGGCCCAAGCAGCCGGGGATGTGCGGGACATGATGGCGGCCGAGAAGGAGGAGCTTCTCGCCCGCCCCCTTGTATTTAGGGCAATTGTGGCGCCCGTTGTTACTAGGTCTAAGGCGGCGCCTTGGGCTCAAGGGGAGCCCGCTTGTGATCCACCCCCTCTGGCTTTGCCTCCAGTGAGGGGGGGGACGAAGCAAAAGAAAAAGCTTCGGAGACTGGAGCGAATTGTCAAGATAAAAAAATCTTGGAAGTGCCACAAGAATGCAACTCCTATACATGGGGAGGATGCTCCCAATGTTTTTGAGATAAATTGGGCTAAACACTACCCAAATTGTCAACGCTACAAAAAAATGTGGCAAGATGCTTTGAATGGGAGCTTCCAAGATGGAGTGAGGCTGGTGGATAACAAGCTCGTCCGTAATGGACGGTGGTGCATTCCTACGCCGCTAGTGCATCGTTTGGTAGCCGAATACCATGATGCACTTCACTTAACTACCTCCAGTGTGGAAAAACACTGGAAGGAAATTAACCATGGCGTGGAAGGTGAGGGGTTGTACAAAGCAGTGGAACTGCAATGTCAAACGTGTCCCTCATGTGCCACCCACACACATGACACCAAGTGCAAACAAGGGTACATGACCCCTATGCCTATACCTATGGAGCCCATGGATTCCATAGCGCTTGATGTATTTCACTACCCTTCCACCTCCCATGATGGAGAGGTGTATGACCGAATGCTCCTATGTGTATGCCGGCTTTCCGGCTACCTCATCCCGATCCCTATTCCTAAACCCTGTCATGAAGACAAGGATGAAGGGCTAACGGGGAGAAGAGCGGCCCATTTGGTAATGGAGCGCTGGGTGGATAGGTTCGGAGCCCCTTGTGAAATATGCTCCGACCGTGGGCCACAATTTGTGAGCCAATATTTCCAAACCCTTTGTTCTAAGATTGGTGCCCGCTCGACTATGTGTCTCGCGGGTAGGCACCAAGGTAATGGCAAAGCCGAAAATACTGGCAAGCAGCTAAGGCGTGCCGTTGCTAAAGCCCTTACCTTGAGGAAAGGCAATAATTGGGTAGAGGTTTTGCCCGCTGTTGTACGAGCGTGGCATGAGACTACAGGTCCTTCAGGCTATACACCTAACGAGATTGTGTTTGGTAAACACAACCGTACTAAGGGGCCTCCTCTTGCTGAGCCTAAGGGGGTGGCCCAAGACGCCGCTCACTACTTCCAACGGCGTGAGGAGCTTATTCCTCTTGCACGGAGGGCTATGATTCAAGTGCGAGAGACAATGGCTCATAAATATAATAAGAGTAGGAGGATGTCCCCCAATTTCTCAAAAGGGGACCGCTTATGGGTCCGTCGCAAACGCAAAAATCTTGGCGATAAGACTTGTCCCTATTGGGATGGGCCCTTTGAGGTTGTGGCCAAGAAGGCGCACGACCTCTATGTTATTCAAGTGGACCAACGGAGGTTAGTTGACGTCCACGTTGATTGTTTAATGAAAACGGTCAACTCCCCTCGCTCCCCCGTGCCTCTACATTACACGGAGGAGGTTGCTAGAGTGCCCTCCCAGTTTGAGGAGGACACCTATAATGTCAAGAAAATATTAAGTCACCGTACTTACCGGCAGAGACTTCTCTTCAAGGTGCGGTGGGAGGGTTATACCAAAGATTGGGATACCGAGGAACCCGTTGAAACCTTCTTACCGTCCTACAACAAAGTTTGGAGGGGTTACTTGCAGAAACAGAATCTCACCCAAACCGTTGACATCCTTGCTCACCTTGGTGGACCGCTCTCATGAGCGTGCCACGAAACGAAAACCCTAACGAATATGGATATATTATTGTTTGGGGAAGGGAGGAGAGAGGGAGAAGCGGTGGGAGACAGGAAAGAAGATGTGCATGCACGGCGCGCTCCTCGGTTACAAAAATCCCCACCGGAGCAGGGCCGTGGGTACCGCAGGTTTACTCCACCGTCTACCTCTCTCACCGCTAAAGGCTTGAGAGTCCTTGGGGTGGGGTGGCGTGGCATATAGCCTGGGGCAGAAGTGGGACGTGTTCTTTCGGGGGTCTTAATGCCATTCAAACCCCTATCCTTGGGTCTTACTGGAGCACTCCTACCACCACCAGGGCTACTGCCACAAGTCCTGCCCACGATGACGTCCCCCGTCAAGGGTGCTAACCACGTGGCAAGCACTTCCCGAAGACTCTACCGGGTTGTGCGCATGGTGGTGTTTGCAAGGTTTCGGAGTGCCGCCCCGTACCGAAACCACGACCCCACGACCGTCCCTGACCCGTGACCCAAGCCAACGAGCTAAATCATTTGCTCAAAATGGCGAAGGCTTGAAAACTTCGTTGGGTTGGCGGGTACAACCCATTTTCCCTTATTGTGTTGGGCGCAATGGTTTTCCACCGATTTGCCCTTGTCCACACGAGGGTAGGTATACAAGGTACGAAGTATTGTGTGGCTCACATTACGTGGAAAAAATTTACTGGCGTGCAAGATTGCCACTACATACGGCGAGGACTTAAGCCTAGAGGGAGGGGTCGTCCTCTACAATACAAGTATTCTAATATGAATTGCAATGGGTGCCTTTGCCCCGTCACTCTATGAGTGGGTGGGGTCTTCAAAGGCAATGAGTGGCGTTGCGGATTTGGGCCGTCTCTGCCGCCTGGGTATTTGTCCCCGGTCGCTATGCGTGCCCGGGTTGGGAGTGGGTACCCTCCATTGCCATTGCATGGGGCCGCATGCTGGCTGGGTGTGCTCTTCATGTCCTTGATGAATTTCGCGGGGGAATTCCTGCCTGCAACGAGAGGGAACAAACAATATGATGAAAAGGGCGAGTGTGCACATGCATATGTTTATGAGAGAATATGTATATTAATGTTTTCTCTAGAGTTCCCCACGAGTGGACTTGGATTTCCACAACACCCGAGGGGTCCTCTATCCCAACACCCAACCAAACGGGTTGGGATATGGGCGTGGCATTTTTCTTTATAGAGACCCGTGCGTGGACTTGGATCTCCACAACACACACGAGTCTCTCTTTCCGAGACACACCAAAACCGGGTGTGCCCGTGGCCAATGGTAGCGTGTGTGTGCGCATGCCATTAATTTAGTTACGGGATTATATGGTTGCCTATTACGTTAATTATCACCCGCCGCCCGAGCAAGCAAGACCTAGGTTGACACCTACCTTTGGGGTTTTGTAGCCGTGTACACCGGCCCAAGTTTACACACGGAGGTGTAAACATGAACCGTCATACACGGTGTAGAGGGGTTGGGGGAGTAAAACTACTTCGGGGCGTGTCATCGTGCCCCCGGGGAGTAGGGTGGGCTGATACACCAGCGGGACCGTACGGGCGACCTCCCCAATGTGCAACCTGGAGTTGACCCCCTGCGCCGGTGGCACACCCACCGACAAAGGTAACACGCAAGCTAACCTAAGTGTTTATACACACGCCCCCAGGACATACACGAACACCAAGCAACAAGGTGGCGTATCTATACACGTGTTTTATTGTGGATATGCTTACTGTTTGTTGTGTGTACGTAAGTAGTTTGTAGAAGCTCTTGCACGTGCCGTATCTGTGGAGTGCCCCCATCATGTGCCCCAAGGCCGCCACCGCGGGACCCACACTCTGTGATGCCCTCCGGGCGAGTGTGTGCCCCCGGGCCCTGCCAATGGGTGTGCGCGCACAAGTGTGTCTTGTGTTTGTTAGCGTGCATCGCTCTATTATGTGTATATATGATATATATGCGTAGTATGGCTCCTAGGTGAGGGGTTAGTAGTGAGGTCAGATTATTATTATATGGTTAAGAGGTTTGTCTATTTAAGTGTGTCTACTCACACCCTCATCCCATCTCCGTACCTCCTTCTTTACCCTCTAAGTGGTGCATCACGTGTGACACGTATGCTACAATTAAACAGGGACCAGGGCACGACCCTTGGCTGAGCCGTGCCCATCAACACACCAGCCACAGCCGTGGCGTCTCACGATCCCCGATCCTCTCACGATCCGACTCCTTTGTTTCTGTTCATTGGTGTCTGGTCTGATTGACAAGTGGGCCTTTGGCTAGGCCTTGTCTCGGTCTTTTACAAGCAAGCAATCAAGCAAGTTTACATGTTACAAGCAAGAGCTCACTCATTACTACAAGCGTTACGGGCAAGCACATCAAGAACATCAAGCACATCAAGCCCTCCTAAACGATCTAAAGCACGTGGGTGCAAGGTGTGGGCATCGTACCCGTGTCTTGGTTGCGCCTAAAAGATCGTCGATCATTTACCCTGAGGCCATCGTGACCTCTTTCCTCTACTTAATGAGCTACCGCGCGCACTGTGGGGCCATCGTGGCCGTGTTTATTAGTGGGCCTAAGCATGCACAAGACAGAGGCAGGCACAAGACGGTGATGCATCGCCAGGCAACAATATGACAAGATCACGGTGTTCACTGTTCCAAAGTGTGAAAAAAGGGCTGTGGTGGCTGTAAGGACTGTTACCGCGGTTGCCCCGCGTTGCACTGCAAGACAGGACCGTTAGCCCCCCGTGGTAACAGTCCCCTGGCCGAAGGCCATCAAGTTTTGTTGTGTCCCTTGTGAATGTTTCCCTGGCCTCTATCTCTTTTATCCCTCGTGCTCCCTTGTGCAGGCACAGTCCTACGTTGCTGTTTGACACTCCCGTCAATTCTCCTGGCAGTTTTTTCAAAAAGTGAAATTTTTGCACTTTCGCGTCGCACCGCTTCGCATGTACCATTACCTTCAGTTTTGTTTAAAAGTGTGATTTCACTTTGCCTTTACTTTTAATTCTTTGAAAAACTACCTGCCCTTACCTGCTGGACCCCACATGCCTTATGCGACACGCGGGGACCAGACTCTGTGCGCAACAGCTCACGATTTCGCCTACTACTTATTGCGGGACCTGCGGGATCCCGTTCGTGGGATTTGGGATTTCGGCGGTGGTTCGATTCCCACCGATCGGAGCTACTTCAGCCGCCGTGCGGCCGGCTCCGAGATTTCCTGCGTAGGCTCGATTCCCTGTGGGAGGGAATCTGCCAACCTGAGATTTCCTGCTGTTTGTGACTTCTACGTTCCTCTTGGGCATGTACTTCCTGCCCGTGGCAGTCGTTTTAAGTGGGGGGGTGAAGCAGGTCACAACCCTACCCTGGCATTTTACCCCTGAGGGAGCATTATCTGGCCCTATATATGGGATATATGTGGGATAGGGTATATCATATTCCATTTCCTTGTTAGCAACATAGGATTTGGGATAGATAAGGCAATCCTGGATGTTTAGTAGTTATATCAATTAGTGGATGATAGGGTGGATTTCTCATATGTGCATATCAGGTATTTCATTGGCTATGTGTACATATCTGTTTGCAGGATACTATTCAGTCAACACTATCGTTATGTCTTCTATGCCAAGCAATGTTGCTGCCCATGCCACTGCGACCTCTGCTCCTGACCACCCGGTCTGGTTTCACTAGCACTGATATGCAGCCTTGCTTCAGTTTTTTATTTCTGGATCTATAGGGCCAGTTTTGCACGGGCCTGATTTTGGGCCTTTTGGCTCTGATGGTGTCTACTCAATGTAGGACTGATTTGCTTGCACGAGGAATTCTTTTTCAAAAGACTTCTCAAATTTCTTCAGAGTCACAGTGTGGCTCTTGTTTGTTTTTAACTCTTTGCTCCTGTTTGGGGGCTGGGGCATGTCCGTGCATCTGCCGGTGCTCCACTCCCACATTTAGTCTATGGGTAAACTTTATTATATTTTTTGTACCCTCCCCACCCACTGTCCCATTTGGGGACTTCACTGGCTCTGCCTGTGCAACGTCATGTCCACTGCAGAGCCACTGCTACTGCAGTGAGTCTTAGTCTCAACCACTGTGGGCGAGACCGCCCTTGTGGCCACATACACTCTAGGCCAGAGTGTACAGGAAAATTCTGCTTTGTTTTTTTGACGAGAGAATTTTGGGGTGCAGTTTTTGCCTGAGGGTAGCACCCCACAGTGGGAGGGGGGAGTGGTCTCAGCACTGTATGTGCTGCAGATCCGTGTACAGTGCTGCGTGCATTTTTTTCCGGGGACGCCCAGGAATTTTTTTATGTAGGTGTGCGCACACTCTTGTGCGCATATTCAGTGCATTATATATGCATTCAGTTCGTTTGCCCTAACCCACTGATTTTCTTACCCTTATTCATTTCTCTGCTCCTGTTTCTTTTCAGGAGGGTGGTGACGTGGGGTCAACAAACAACAGACATGGAGGTCTGTGAACACAGGGTTCAGTAACGCCCAGTGAAGCCAGGTCTGTGTTTTTTCTGTCGTTCTGCACCACGCCCCCCTGTCGTATGATCTCCTCTGTTTCGTTTGTCTCTGCCACGTCTCTGCCTGTCAAGAAAGAGCTCAGAAGTAATTGAATTCATATATTTCACAAGTCCACAGCAGAAGCTTTTTGTATATTAGCGTTAAGGATTTCTATACCCTGTGGGGCAGCACAGTGTTTATTCACTGTCTTTTTTTGTGCACTGTTGTTGCTGCTTTTGTGCCTGTGTTCAGTGTTGGTTCTAACTTCTGAGCAGGGTTTTTTTTGGTGCAGGAAAATGTTTTGGACCAGACAGATGGCATGGGCAGTAAGTAGAATACAATAAGTAAATCTGGTTTGCATATCCATTTTTGGAAAGCTGCCCTCTAAGTTTTAGGCCAGAAGTTCAGGTCAGAATTTTTGCTTAGGTAGATTTTCTGTTTGAAAACTTGTAGGGCTTTCTCAGAAATTTTTTCCCATAGTCAGCTGGGTTGTTTAGGTGGCAGTGAAACCCCCCCACTCAGGACAGTGTGTAGGGATACCCGGGAAAACGTAGAGGGACCTTAGGTCAGGATTTCAGGTCTTGGGGGTAGGACAGTGTACAGTATTCAATTGTCTGTGTCAATTTCAGTGCATCTCAGTCTGTTTCTGTTTGTCAGCACATTTGGCATTTCTGTTGTGAGTGCTAACCTTTTTACATTACTATTTTACATTACATGTACATTGATGGCTGTGCATGCCTCCTTGGTGTGTGTCAGCCCTTGCATGTGGCCTAGTGGCTGCGGCAAGGCCTTGGCGGGGGGTGTGATGGGTTGATGCCCAGTTGGGGCTGCCCGCAGCCAGAAAGAGCGCGCGTGCGATCACGGTATTAAATACATAGTTGTATGGGACACAAAGACAAAAAGAGAAATGCAGGAGATTTTGTGCATCGCATTGTTTGATACGGGGTATTTTTATGGAGTACAAAGATGTTAGACATTCTGGGTAATTATCAGATGGATTTGGACTTGGTGTCGTACTCCAGTGCATTTTGAGGGATTCGGATTTGAGTATAAGGGGACAGAAGTCAATTTCCATAACAGTTGGAAATGGCATGGGAACGACGAAATGGGTACGATGAAAGCCCCAAATGGATTGAAAATGGTACTTGAATGACAAAATGGGCATCGTGAAAGGCGGAAATGGGTTGGAAGTGGTATCTGAACGACAAAAGGGGTGTCCAATAGGCTCCAAATGAGTTGAAAATAGTAAGGCCAAAAATGGGTTTAAAATGGTACGTTGATGACAAAACGGGTGTGATGAAAGATCAAAATGGGTTGCAAACGGCATCCGAGTGATGAAGTGGGTGTGGTGAAAGCCCAAACTGGGTTGAAAATGGTATGTGAGTGGTGACATGGGTGTGATGAAAACTCAGAATGGGTTGAAAGTGGTACCTGAATAACGAAATGGGTGTGATGAAAGCCGGAAATGGGTTAGAATTGGTATCCGAGCGACAAAGTGGGTGTGATGGAAGCCCAAAATGGGTTGGAAATCGTATCGAAATGACCAAATGGGTGTGATGAAAGCCAAAAATGGATTGAAAATGGTATCTGAGTGACGAAAAGGTTGTGCTGAAAGCCCAAAATGGGTTGGAAATGGTAGCTTAATGACAAAAAGGTTGTGATAAAAGCCCGAATAGGGTTGAAAATGGTATTGGATGGACAAAATGGGTGAGATGAAAGACACAAATGGGTTGAAAATGATATTTGAATGACAAGATGGGTGTGATGATAGCCCAAAGTGGGTTGAAAATGGTATCCGGCTGGCAAGATTGGTGTGGTGGAAGGCGGAATAGACATCAAACTCAAGTGTCACTAACTCTCAGATCTAAGTGCCTCCTACTAACAATCAGAACGGCCGGTTTTGGAAGCTTCAGGCAATTGGAACTCGCAGCGGGACAAACAAAATAAACAATTTTTAATCGGACAAAATCGGAGAGTTCCAATTAAGAAGGGATCCTTCTAAATAACTTACATCTGCTAAACTCTGGGCTATTGCAGATGATCGAAGTGAGTATGACGCCACCGGCTACAAACACCTTAACACTGATGTACTACAAACCTTTCCAGGTTGGAAACAAGTGTTTAACACCTGGTTTCACAAAACGACATCTTGTGATGCTGCAATGGTGACATTGAATCCTAGAATCACAATACCTTAGGTCTAGGCTACAAGGAAAAACACCTCACTTGGAGATTTGAAAAGTTGCGGCCACGGAGCTCTTACAGGCACTGACAGTGCCCAACTTGACTCTTTCGGTAACTCTACATAGAGGACACAATATAAGACAAACAATATAAGACAAACATCAGCCGGCATCCACAAAACAAGCATACGCGAAAAATTTAATGAGCCACGATGAAGTCCACTGACATTTTGATGACATCGTTATAAAGAACGCATCCATACCCTTCAGGAAGGAAAAGATCATTTCTCAGCTGACCCCAAATCCCAGCGCCGGACTGCTACACGCGCGACCTTGCACAAGCTGAGCTCGACAGGAATGACTATGTAGGACTACCGCTTAGGACTACGCGTAAGATTAAAGGATCTGCCTACATGTGGCGCCTCTGCTTGCATAACCGAAAATGGAAAAAAAAGATTTTCCTTGATTTTCAGTCTGCTCGGACTGAACAGCATATTTTTATGAATGCCAGCATCAAGCTCATCTCTTCTGCTATTTTTTAGTCACAGATGTCAGACATATCATTTGAGCCCAACTACAGCCCCCTTCCCTTGACCCCGGCAGCACCGGAGGTCCTCAAAGAAGACCCATATGAAGCGTGCTCTGATGAGGAAGATGATGAGGAGGAAGATGCCGGCATGAAGTTTCCGGAGATTGGTGACACTTGGGAGCCGGTTGTGCATGCGTTTGTCGGCTCTAGTCACCAAGAAGTTTGTGACCGCATGGGAGATTGGGGGGATGAGAACGGCTATCCCTAGGGGCCCGTTTTGACATGAAGTGCAAAAATCAATGTTGAGCTCAACTTAGTTAAAAGCATCCTCAATTTAGCTAACCATTTGAAATTGTATGAGGTGGAAAAGAGTTCTTTTCAAATGGCACCCACTTGTTGCATTTTTGTGCTTTCCAGGATTGTAATGCCTAGCCGGGGTGCAAAATGTCTCAAAATCTACTATTGCAGATTGGAAGACCGCCCTCTTACCAAGGAACTTGTGGATTTTTTCGGAAGTAGTCCCCGGGCCAAAAACCTACTTAAACATGTGGTGAACTGAGTTATCCCCGCTGCCCCACTGCTCCATGCCCCGCGTAGGCAGCGCCCCTTCCAAATTTCTCCTCAACGTGCGGTGGAACTGGTTTTGGACCTTCAAATTCCTAAGAAAAGGTGTGCCGTGCACCCAGAGCATGCAATTTCAAAATTGCAACCAAAATTGCATTTCAACCAAAGTTGCATTCCTGTTGATAATCTCTAACTTGCATCAAAGTTGCATTACAACTGGGTAAATTTTGTGGGGGTTCCGCTACCCCCTACTGTGGCTTATTGCAAGTTTGTTGCAACTTTGTTTCAACTTTGCTATATGCTCTTTTGGGTGCCGTGACTTCATCACCTGGTATGGACATTAAGCCCTATGGCATGGGTATGCTTTGCGGTGATCTTCTGAAATCAGCCAATGCTGTCATCAAAGACATGTACAACCACTATAGTAACAGGGCTGGGGGTCGTGGTGCAAAAATTGATTTGCCTGAGGCTTCCCTGAGGGTTGTGCAACAGTGTCAAAACTGAATTTTTTTGCGCACTGAGCTGCCTAGGTGGCTGGGCAAGACAAAGGCACAAGAGGTGCATGTTGCTCAAGTGCTGAATGCAGATGGGGACTCCGACTCTGACTGTGAGGAGTAGGCCTGAACGTGTGGTGGCTTTTGTTTGTGGTGCCTTTTGCATGTGGTGGCTTTTGTTTGTGGTGCCTTTTGCGGTGCCTGGGCAAGACAAAGGCACAAGAGGTGCATGTTGCTCAAGTGGTGAATGCAGATGGGGACTTCAGCTCTGACTGTGATGGGTAGGCCTGAACATGTGGTTTCATTTGTTTGTGGTGCCTTTTGCCTGTGGTGGCTTTTGTTTGTCGTGCCTTTTGCGTGCATGGCGTGCATGTGTGCATGTCGTGCATGTGTGCATGGCGTTGCGCTCTCTCTGCATGGCGTCCCACGAATACAAAGTTGCACCAACATTGGAAAATGGAACTGCTATTTTCTGGAGGAGTTGTGCAAATTTGTTTTGGTTTTTTTTCCTATGTTGCATTCAACTTAGCACCACCAGCCGGAAATGCACACCTCTCTCTTACTCATTACTTCATTTGTTTCGTATTACTTCCGCGGTGGTTCGGCGTTGCTTCGTTGCGTCGGCGTTGCTTCGGCGTTCCTTCGGCGTTGCTTGGGCGCTGCTTCGGCGTTCGTTTGGCGTTCGACGTTGCTTCGGCGGCGTGCGCTGCATCTTCGGCGCAACTTCGGTGCAACTTTGGCTCAACCTTGGCTCAACAATGCGTTCAGCTCAACCAAAACCTCACGGCCGGCTGCTTCGATGCTCATTTGTGTGATCTTCGGGTTGCCTGTAGTTTGCAAGAACGGAAGCTGTTGAAGGCACTCAACACGTTCCGGTGTTTCAACCATGAATGAAATAACAACACCTGTTTCGAGGTTTTTTGGACTTAGTCAATCTTGCCGTTCAATTTTCATTCAACATTGCCGTCAATGAGATCCCCATTCCTGAGTGAACGCGGATGCGGAGTAGAGGGGGTCGGTGTGTCTCAAAGTTATTTGCCAAGTTCGAAAACTTACGTAACTAGTAAATGGTACGGATTCTTGTTGCAAAAAACCAACCTTTCCCGGGCGTACTCCACTGGTGTTTGCTGACAGGGTTGTCGACCATGGCTGGGACCAATGACCTATCGGCAGAGGATCGTAGCAGGCTAAAAGGCTTACTACGGCATACTCACACTGGAACAGCCCATGTATGCACTGTGAATGCATTTTTTTTCGGTGTTGGTGATTTTGAATTTTGATGCTGCAATTTTCATTTACGCGTCGATTGCATCTGCAATTGATAAGGCGTAACGTGCAATTTAGCATCAATTTTGAATGTGGCGTGCAATTTTACATCTGTACCGTGGCGCGCTGTGGCGACTGTGAATGGCGTGCGCGTGGCAGATCTGTCCAGCGCCACATCGCTCCCTTGTGCTACTGTAGATTAAAAAGGAGAAAATCGTCCCCGAAGACGACGATGATGACAATTGCAATATTTCCACCGAGCCGTCCGAGCCCTCCGAGCCCTCTTCCTGCTTCCCCCTTAGTGAGGAGCTTCTAGCAGGGCACCATGCCCATCCCGACACCCCCATCATTGGTAGTGGCCGCACAAAGGACTTGGGCTACCGCTGGCTGGCTGACATCACCCTTAGGGCCAGGACGTTGCCGAGGCCGGGGGGTCTGAAAACACGTACCCAAGCATCGAGGCGTTAGGGGGGTGTATGACCACGGGCCGCACACTCTTCCCCGAACCCAAGCAACCCCAACCCAAGAAAGAGAAGAAGGAGAAGAGGGAGAAGAAAGAGAAGGACAAGAAGCACAAAGAAGCCAAGAGAGAAGAACCAAGGGTGAAAGAGGAGGAGATCACTCGAGAGGAGGTGGAACATGTAGTGGCCCAACCGACTGAGCAAAGGAGGCCCTTCTTTGACGAGGTAGTACAACAATTTGCCATTTGGGGTTCCTTGGGGTCACATGGGCTTACGTAGACAATGTTTAGCCAACGTTGAGTGCAACTTTGTGTAGTGCATGAGTGTGATAACAATCTTGCATGCAACCTTGCTTCAACTTTGCTTCCATTTCAATGTCCAGGACGTAGGAAAGGCCAAGCCACCCCAAGAAGGAAAAGGAGAAGGCCCGGTCCCATGGGGTGCACACAAGGACCCAACGGTCCCATGGGGTGGACACAAGGGCCCGGCGCCCCACGGAAGACGCCCCATGGAAGAGGACGCCGGTGTGGCGGAGACAAAGAAAATGATTGCGGACATGATCGCCCAAGACAAGGCCAACGAGAAGGCAAGGCAAGAAAAGAGGGATGAAAAAGAGCGGGACAAGGAAAACAGAAGAGCGGAGGAGCAAAAGCGCGCGAAAGAAGCCGAGAAGAAAAAAGACCAAGAGCGCCAAGACCGAAAGCACCGCACGGAGGAACGCACAAGGAGAAGAGCAAGAAGGTATGGGCAAAGATACGACGGTGGTGCAACTTTCGTTCAATTTTGATGAATTTGCATTGTTTACGATGCATGTGACATCCACCTGCCTCAACTTCGACTCAACATCGATGCAATATGGCCGGCACTCTCATCACCTGACTCTCCTCTCCATAGGGCAACCCCACCCAACAAAAAGTGCCCACCCAAAAGGCACCGGCGGACGATGGCAACGAAGAGCCGTTGGATTAGACAGTTCAAATAGAAGATGGGCGGGAGGTACACCACGTGTGAATGATTGTGGGACACCGAACGACTCGCACATGGAAATATTTCAATGCGATTTGTGTTTTGCCTTTGGGAACGGTTTTTTTTTGTTGTTTTAACACATTGCCACATGTCCTTACGCACCCGGCCGCCGGGAGACGACGGTGCCGGAACGGCGTGAAATGGGCGACATCGAAAGGGGGCTCGCAAGAGAGACTCACGGATGGCCACCCGAAAGCAAAGTCCGATGGGTCTTGTGGAAGACAAGCTTGGAGTGCGGTGCGTACGGGAGCGACGAATGGGGACGCCAGGGGCCTCGGTGTGTACAACCGGTGGTTGGCGTGGTGACCGGAGAGAAGGGGAAAAAAGTATAGATTGACACACCCTCCCAATGGGAGGGATCTTGGCAGGGTTGCAAGCTCAAAATCGATCGTACGGTGTGTACACTCTACACTTCCCTTATTGCAGTGAGGGAGGAATGGCTTGGGTGAGATTGCCAATGATGTGACTCAACACCAACCCAGGAAGACTCACCCCCCTCCCCACTCCGCAGAGAGAGGACCGTTCCCGTTAAATCTCCATAACCGGGCTCCGTTGGAGTTAAGGTTGGTATTTTCCAATTAGAAACCTATCGTGCGCTCCTTTGCAGAAAACCAAAGTTGAGCCAATGTTGCATCAAAGTTGCAATGCTCAGCATTGTTGAGCCAAACCTGCACTCAAGGCTGCCAACGTTGCACCAAAATTGAGGTTATTTACACCAAAGTTGCATTCACGTGTCCCAACGTTGAGGCCCAGTGCCTGCTCGGATGCTGCTGGGATGGGATTTCCATGGTGCTGGGTGGTGTTGAACCTTTAAAACGGCAATGACGGGAGGTAGAAGAATGTGTCTTTATAGTCTCCTCAACCTTTCACCCGTGGAAAGGGCAAAAGAATGTAGATTCTCAAACACCAATAAAAACCAAAATTGCGCCAAAATTGCGCTTGGCAAAAAATACAATTCTTTTGGGTTTTGGGTACTCAACTTTGACGTGTAAGTCAGAATGGGCCCCTAGGGATGTCTTCAGTCGTCGGGGTGACAAAAATGATGGCCAAGCATATTTTTTTTGCCAGAAAGTAGGCCGCCAAAAACAGCACAATCTTAATGCAGCACAATCCGGGGTCCTTCCTGAGAATAGTAGGACGGTGCCAACATATGCATCGGAGTCAAAGGAGGATTGTTGTCCCTTTTGGGTATACATTTCTCGCCGGAAGGATGGCATGCGTGAGGTGTGGTCCGTGAGTCCCAAAGGCCACTGCCTGCAACATAACCAAGCACGCAAAACGGCGAAGCAAAAAAAATTCCTTTGTCCGGTGAATTTGTCCGGTGAGGATGCGGACCTCATTATGGACTTGGGGCAATCCTTCATGCATCCTCGGAATGTGGTGAGCTTCATGAGGAAGCGTGGAGTAGAACTCACGGCGAAAGATGTGCAAAACATCTACGACAAGAAAGGGTACTCCTCACAGTGAAAAGAAGTGTAGTTCCATGCCAAAAGGTAAGCTCTAGTTGTCTCGGAGATGCCTAGAGGCATGCTACATTTCTAACTTAGCATCGGCCTATACAACAAGGGGTGACAAAGCATTGTGACCTATAAAACCGAGCATTGAACTTTGGATGTTGGGTGGAACCCTGACCCCCCAACTGATTGGACATAATCACCATTTCCTGGAGTGGGCGAGGCGCTGACATTGATCCAGAGCCTATACATTTTTCTGTATTTTCTCATGAATGCTTAGCTATCCTAGTGGTCTGCACCCTAGGGGGCTTGGGCACCCCTTTTTTGAGAGGTCCTTGGTTCAATTCCGAGTGAGCCTAGCTAAGTAGGAAGATCCCATGTGACATGGCAGTGACCTCAGCGCCACAAGCCATGCCACCTCAGCACCTATGGGACCCAAAACAAAACATGCACATCTCTAGATGGCACTATAAAAGAGAGAGAGCCCATGTGGGCAGTTTTCCCATGATTGTAGGATATTTTCTAACTACCTTTTCCTAAATCTGTAGTTATTGTGAGTTTGTTTGTAGATACATTGTCTATCTTTTCTCCTTTGACTGCAACCCTTCATGTTGTGGATTTGATCCTGTATTTCTTGTTCTTGCCTCCTCTTCCCATCGGCATTACCAATCTCACAGTGGCCCGACACCCCGCCCGCGACGCCCCCACATTCTCCATCACCTACGACACCCGCACCATCGACACCGCCAGCAACGCCCCCAATGCATCACCGCACCCTCACCGTCGTCAGAGTCGCCAGCGGCGCCATTACCCGTAGCATCACCCTCAACACCCCCGCCATGGACGCCGCCCACATCGCCGTCAGCTGTGACAACGCCTACAGCACCCTCACCACCGACAACGTCAACGACACCATCACCCATCGCATCACCTGCAACACCCTCACCATTGGAATCACCCACAGCACCCTCGCCATTCGCATCGCCAGCGACACCACCGCCCACTGCGCCGCCTACAGCAGCCTCACCATCGGCGCCACCGGCATCCCCATCGCCCGTCGCACCACATGCAACACCCTCGCCGCCGACACCATCAGCCTCACCAACGCCCGTCACCCGCAACACCCTCCCCCGCCATCGACATCACCAACAACACCATCACCCGATCCATCACCTGCGGCACCCTCACCATCGACGGCCCCAACTGCAGCACCCTCTCCGCAACCCCATCCCGTTCCCAGCGCATCACCTACGGCGCACACCGGCCTCACCGTCACCCGGTGCATCGCCTGCGTCACCCTCACCATCAGCACCACTGACGACACCATCGCCCACAGCATCCCCAGCAACACCCTGTGAACAGGCAGTGCCGGTGGCGCCACCAGCCGGCACACCACCTGCAACACCCCCCATCAACATCGCCATCACCCATGACATCACCCGCAGCGCCCTCACCATCGACGTCACCTAGAGCACCCTCAGCGCCGACATCACCAGCGACGCCACCGCCCATTGCACCGCCTGCAGCAACCGCCGGAACCGCCGGCCCCCCCCAGCACCGCCCCGTCACCTACAACACAGTCACCATCGGCATCACCAACCCCGTCACCGCCCGGCGTATCACCTGAAGCACCCACATCAGCAACACCAACGGCGTCGGCACCCGTTGCGGCGCCTACAGCATCCCCCCTGTAGGCATCACAAGCATCTCTGCCACCCATTGCATTGCCCATAGTGCCCCAATCCAACCAACCACGGCTCCCGCGCACACATACCCGACACCCCGCCCCATCCAACCCACGCAGACGAGCCACGCCCACACGAGCCGTCCCACATCGAGCAGTGGGGTGCCCACCACCCAAACGGCCCACGCCATGAACACACCCACACGCACGCCTGCGTCCGGCCTGGCCACCCAGGCGCTACCCGGGAGCAGCGACCACCCTTGCAAGCACCACGCCACCACTACCGCCAACCACTCGCCGCCAGCACCCCCCGACCGGCGCCCGGGAAACGGGAAGCCACCAGGTGCCTGAGGGCCGACACACACACAGGGAACCCAGAGCGCAACAGCCACCCGACCCCCATCCCCCACGACACCCACACCCACACCAACACCGGCACCGGCACGCACCTACACCCAAGCCCAGCACCAAAATTGCCGCACCCTAACCACACGCACCCTCCCCCCTAAAAAAAAACGAACAAGCAAAAAGAGAGGTGCAAGGGTAAGGCAGAGGAAGAAACCGCGGAGGGAGCAGAGGGCAAACACGCGGGCCCACACACACGCGCGCCCCCCCCCCCGGCCATCCGGACCCCGCATGTCCCGCACCCTCCAAGGAACCGCCAAGCCCAAGACCACCCCCCACGCACCGCCACAACAGACCGCCATGAGGAGCCGCCGAGGACGACTCGCGACGCACTGCCGCCAACCACACGGACGACACGGACACAAGCACCAGCCCCACGACCCACCACATCCCCCACTGCAGCCGGCCAACACACAGTGGTGCCCCCATGGATGCGGTACACCCCAAAAACCCCCCTCAGCCAGCCGACCAGGGGCCACCACGGGACACACCAAGGGGACACCGCGGGAGACCCACCCACAGTAAGGCCCCGGCATCCGCTACCAGCCGGTAGCCTACCACGGACCCACCCCACACTCAAGCCCATAGCCCCCCCGCCCCCATGGAGACGATACACCCCTGCCACACACCGCCACTCAACACCCGCGGGCGCCGCACCGGGCCACAACACGCCCAAGATGCCGCAACCCACCGACCCGCAGACCCCACAAACGTGGCAGCCTGCGCGTGGCCCATGCACAGCGCTCTCCACACCACTGGGCCCACTCATTGGTGGGCCGACAACCCCGAGCACCACGCGACCACACCCCCCTGGTTGCGACACTCCAATCTGACACACCCCGCCCCAAGGGACCCCAGGCGCCACACCACAACGACCCCGCACGGCTCAGGTACTGAAACACGCCAGAGGGACGACCGAGAGACCCCACGGGGCTGCCCCACACCGCCCGAGGACCAGCCACGAACGACCACCCACCCCACCAGACCTGGACACGGTGCCCCCCCTCCCCCCACCGGGAAGGCCACCACGCAACCAAGCACCACCATGCCACACCGCACTCCCCCCCCCCACCCGGGGACATGAGACACCACAGGCCACCAACACAGGAACGACGCCGCGCCACGCCGGCTCCGCACCCCCCCCCCCACCGGCACCACCCCTGGAAACCCGGCACACTACACGCCAGCTCAACGCCCACCGACGGCCACAGCCCGAACCGCGCCCAGGGGCGACACCACCGGCCTGGGCAGCCACCAGCGAGCAGCCACACACCACAACCACGCCAAACCGCGCGCTTCCCCAGACACCGGCGTGCGACCCCGCACCCGCCACCGCACGTGCCCCGAGCACCAACATAACACACCCACCGCGCCACGAAGCAGCACCCCAACACGTGACCACCCGCGATGACCCCATGGCCCTGGACATCGACAGCCTGCTTGAGCTGGAGCTCCAACACACGGAGGACACGGAGCAGCATATGGACCTAACCCCGCCGGAACCCGAGCGCGCAGCAAGCGACCACGCAGACCCTGGCCAGCCCGGCCCGCAAAATGCCCCCGCACAGCCCCCGCCCCGCGATAGGGTGCCCTGGACACACCTGTCCAACGCCCTGTGGCGCCAACACCCCACCCACGAAGCCAGCAAGGGCCCCTGCCGAGTACCGGGCGTCCCTCGAGCACGACCTGCCCAACGTCACGGGGCCGGGGCTCCACGGGTACACCGCCACTCCCCCCTCTCCAGGCGCCCCCACACAAGAATGGGAGGAAGAGTACGCCTCCGATGTCACCGACATGACGGCAAACGTGGAGAGCGTGGAGGACCCGGAGCAAGACACCATCCTCAGCCTCCTCGCCTACCACAGCTGGAGATCGGGCAACCAAGTCACCCTCCACCAGCCGCTGAGCAGGCCCCACCAGTGGTCCCCGCAGCAGACGGCGAAGTGGGACATCGTCCTCCAGCTCACCCCCGAGGGCTTCTATATCCTCACACACAGCGGATTACCCGACACCACACCCACTGCACAGGCGCTGCCGCTAGCCCAGTCCCAGGAGGATGATGCAGACGCAGCCCCCCCGGGAGAATGTAATTGGTACCCCCCCTGCAGCCACCACCAAACACATGCCGCACCGGCTCACCAAGCGTTACCTCCCCCACGACTACCATGCCACCAGCGACTCGCGGGGATGCCGCACACTGCCCATGCAGTGGGCATCGCCCGAGGGCACCTTCGCGTGGGGGCAAATCATCCCAGGCACCGTGGTGCTCACGTACCTGTGGCGCCGGGATGCGGAGACACACACGCAGCCCCCTGGCACACACCTCCTACTCACCCTAGAAGGAGAGGCCGCCATCGAAAACGTCCACACAGCAGAGGCAGAGGACTACGTGATGGCGAACACAGACACTGCGGTATGGTTACACGCCCACGAACACACCACCCCTCCCACTGTGGCACCAGGGTAACACCCCTGGCACGTGATCATCGTACAACTGCCCACAGGGGCAAGCACGGGAGGCGCCCAACAGGGATCGGCGGACAGGTGGGCACACGTGTGCGCCTCCCTGCACAATGGGCTGCACAGGCCCTCCCTCACCAGTCACACCCTCGAGCCGGCCCCCACCACGGCCGAATCCCACAACGGGGCGGCCCCCCCCACCAGGGTCTATGCCTACACGCGCATCCTCCACCACGAGGCAGCGGAAGCCCGCAAGACCGCCATCTCCAACCACCAGGGCCTCGTGCACACCCCCCACGAGAACACGCAAAAGGGCTACACCCTATGGTGGCACCACCCCGCACCAGAAGGGGGCCTACAACCACCGGCGGACCAGCCGGGCATCGGCCCAGACCTCACAGCGGTCGCCCGCGCGGTCGCCGCCATGGCCCAGCAAGTTGGGGCGCCACCCCTATGGGCAACGTCCGTCATCAAAGAAACGGCGGCACGCCACAACCCAGCTTTCGCACACTTCCGGGGACGCCCCATCCATCCAACCCTACCGGACCTCGACCTCCCTGCCCACGATGCGTGGGCCATCCACATCCTCGTGCCCCATGACACCGCGCCCAAAACGGGGGACGCGACGGCACGCGTCACCAAACAGCTCCCCAATACGGGACTCCACTACAACATACCGACGCCAAATGTCATCGTCACCCACAACACGGGTCGCGACCACTACTACCTCCACGCCACGCATGAGCGCTCCCCCATCACCATATACACCTTCACCACCTACCCTGGCCTCCAGCCACCACGACACCACCCGCGCCCGGCATGGAAGCATCCACTACATGTCGCCCCAACCCCGCGCAAAAGGCCCGCCCACCACGCGCCCCCTCCCGCCGACAGCACCGCCCCCAACGCGGCCCGCAGATGGGCCGGGGCACACAACCAGAACCACCTGCTCCCACGCATTAGCGCTGGACCCGACACCGTCACCGAGGCCACCCACAAATGCACCTTGAGCCTGCTGGCCTGCAAGCTACGCCCCAAAAGGGCACTGGAGGACACACTCTGGATATACTATGGCGAAAGCCGCACGGCACGGCTGGTGGACCTCCGCACCATCATCCCGCGCCACATCAAGCCCGCGGTAGGGCCCTTCACCGAGTACGCGGTACCACATCCCATAACAGCCCAGTGCACCCACTGCGACCCCCGGTGCGCGCAACCATGCGCGGGCGCTTTACAGCAATCCCTGCCGAGCCCCACCTACAGGGGGGGCATATACCTCGGGACTATACCCGGGGACCCACACCCCTACTTCCTGCCCGCGGCGGACCGCCAGCACGCCATACTGCTACACCTAGTGGAGCACCTGGCGGTGGGACCATCCCCCTCCCAGAAGCGCCCCCCCCACACCCCATCCGACGGACGCCCGCCAGATGACCCGACGCATGCGACGCCTGGACCCAAACGCGCCCTCGCACTCCTTGGCCTAAAGGCGGAAGCCACCATCCCCCGAGACCTGGAGGGGGAAAACCACCTCATGGTGAAAGGGCTGACGGAGCACGTCCTGATCGCAGCAATGTACGCCACGGCATCCGCCTCCCGCCTCTGGGAGGACCGCCCCTCCCCACCTCTAGTCCAGGCAGCGCAGGACGCCCCCGACACGGGCCCTACCGCCGAGAACATGCACCGAATCCTCAGCACACGAGCACCCCCGAGGACCCACCCCCAGGGCCGCCCCATCCAGCTCGTCAGCAGGGACGTCATGGCCACTGCCCGGCCACCACGGAGGTCCACATCCTCAAACACCGGGACATCTGGTGGACAGTGGAATGGGACGACCACGGCAAGTTCAGACAGGCAGCAGCACACGCCCCCGGCGACGAAGTCCCGCCCCCAACACGCGGAGGGGACCGCTTGCAACTCGCCGCCCGCGTCCCCCACACCCCAGAGGCGGCCTCGGAAGCGCTGCACTACGCCCCCTACTGGGCGCAGGGGGCGCCAGAGGGCCCCCTCCCCCCGGAACGCACCCCAGCGTGAACACGCCACGCCACCCGCTACACGGCCCACATGCGCCGCCACGGAGCAGGCACCGGGCACCAGCTCCTCACCTGGCCAACGGACCCGCCGAACGCCCTGCAAGAGGCCGAGGAAGTGCTTGGCTTCATGACCAAGCAAGTGTTCCAGCAGGGGGACACCGTCCCCACGTCCAAGCCCCACGTCCCAGCCACCCGTGAGCACCCTGTGTTTGCACCAGGCCACGCGCCTGTACGGCAGCCCCACGGCGCACCTCCCCAACGGGGACAGCCCAATGCCCGGCGCCACCAAGGTGCGAAGAAGCGCAAGGCCCCCGCACAGGCCAAGCTCGCACCCAAGCCAAAAGCCAAGTGGAATAGCTGGACCGCAGAAGAAGCCGCCGCCCTGTATCCCGAATACGCCGTCGGTACCCGGGTGCAGCTGCCCTTCGAGTACGGCACGGCCGCGGGCCCCTCCAAGTAGATATGGGCTGCAGGTGAGGTCAAGCACCGGTACCGCGTCACCGCAGACCACCAGGGCAATAGGATCCACGTCAAGTGGGACCCAGCCACCCCCAACGACAAGAAGGTGGGGCGCACCATCGAACTCTGGCGAGACCGAAACGGTCGTGAGATGGTCCCCATGCAGCTATGCACCCCCGACACGGACCACCTCACCGGCACCGAGTACACGAGCGAAGTCCACAATGCATGGCCCCTACCCCAGCCCCAGAAGCGGAACCGCAAGGCACCCGCAGCTCAGGGCGTCATGGACCTCCTCGACGCCTGACGGGGCCCGGGCCGGACACGGCCCGCCCCCACAACTACTGGTCTCCAGCAACCGGCGCCTGCGGAAGCCCAGGCCTGCATCAACATCCTCAACGAATCCGCGGTCACCTACGACCCCACCAAGGCCGCCACACTGCAAGCCATGCTCGGGCCACACCCCCAAGGCGCAGACCTCCTGGGGTTCCCGGGGCAAGCCCTCCACAGAGCGGACCAGCCTGAACGGGCACCAATCCTGGACCCGGAGGGGAACAAATATCACGCCAACTGGCAACGGGGGCTGCCCCTTTACCCCAAGACGTCGGTCACGGTGCATGCTCACCCCGACCTCGGAGTGGATGGTCGCCTCGGAGCGTATGAGAGCTTGGGGCCCGGATGGCAGCTAAACGTGCTACTCACGCACGTCCCATTCGGGGAGCAGCCCAAGGACTTCCTAGACGCCCTGAGCCTGGTGTACCGCCGCCTCTCCCTCCTGGCACCCACCATCATCATAGGCGACCTAAACGCCGCCCCCACCGACGACGACCGCACGTGCCCGCCCACAGCCACCGAATTAGCTGTCCGGGACGCCATGCACCAACTGGGCCTCACCGACCTCACGGCAGGACTCACCGGCACACCCTCCCATTACCCCCACCAAGCCGGCGTTCACCCCTCCCGCATCCACACGTGCTACGGGGACCCAACCACGGTGCGCGTCCACGAGGCAACCTACGGGGACCTCCCGCCCACGGGCACGGGCCACCGACCCCTCTACATCAACCTCATCATCGCCAACCTACCCCCGGCCGCGGCCACCCTGCCAGACGACACCCTGCCACCCACACTGCGGTTCCCGGACGAGGACGACCACGGCGCCTGGCACAGGTATAACAGGGCGCTACACGCCATCCTGCGCTGCCCAGATGCGCCAACACTCACCACCGCCACCCGCCGGGCGGCACAAGCATGCGGCATGGAGCGCGACACCAGCCACACGGTAGCACCACCGGACCACATCCTCCAGCAGCTCGTCCATGACATCTGGACCACGAAAGAGGAACTTGCCACCCTGCTGCGCCCCAGCACACCGGAGACATGAGACCGGGACGCCCACCTCCGTGCGCTCCTCACCACCCGCCGCCACCAGCTGCAAGAATGGCACGCCCACCGCATAGCGGCTGCAGCCCAGGAACGCGAAAGATACGGCAGAAACGACACGGCGTACAAGTCCCTGCGGTACCTCAGCCGCATCCTAGGGAACACGGGGGGCCGTGCCATCCACGCGGTGCGCACCCCCAAGGGTGGCATCACCAACGACCCCGACGCCGTCCTCCAGGCAGTCGTAGACAGCTTCCAGGCACAACACGGGGACGGCCTCCCCTAGCTGGAGCCCCACACCAGAAGCACCATCCGCGAGCATGTGCCCAGGGTCTTCAACCGGGAAGAGCGGCGCGCCATGGAACACGACCCCTTCAGCATCTCAGAACTGCAACGCGCCCTGGACCGCCAGAAAAAGTGGGTCGTGCCCAGCGTCGACGGTTTACCGGCCGAAGCGTACCAACGCCTCACCCTGCCCGTCAAGCTCCGCCTGGCAGCCCGCCTGTGGGTCATCGTCACGGGCACCACGCCCATCCCCCCTTAGTGGGACAACCTGGTCCACCCCCTCTACAAGAAGGGTGACTGGGCGCAGCCGGGGAAATGGCGGCCCATAGTCTGCGCCACCACCGAAGTCAAGCTGGTGTGGACGCTCATCCAGGGCCGCATCGCGCCGGCGGTCTTCGCCAACGTGCCCGCCAGCATGTGGGGAGCCATGGATGTCAGGTCCCCCCAGGAAGCCATCTTCCTCCAGGACACCGCCGCCGGACATGAACCCCTACAAGATGATTGTCGACACCCTCGATGTCCAAGGCGCGTTCCCCCACGCCCCACAGCGTCTCCTCACGGAGGTATGGGATGCCATGGGCCTCCCATTCCTATCCTTCATGACCGGGTACATCCAGACACGGCTCTACGCCGTCATCACAGCCGCAGGCCTCACCTCCTGGACCGGCACAGACAGCGGGGTCCCCCAGGGTGGCGCTGAGGGCCCCTTCCTCTACCTCCTCGTCACCCTACCACTGGCATTCGAGCTAGCACGGGTATACCTGGGGTACGCCCCATACCCGCTACGGTCCCCCCTCATCAATTTCGCGGACGACAACCTGCTAACTACGGCCACCCGCCACCGCGACCCTGAGAACGCCGGGCTACCAACGACCACCGAGCAAGCGTCCGCCATTCTCCAACTCACCACAACCTACCTGGACGCCCACGAACTCCTGGTGCACCCCCGCAAATCGGTCGGGCCAGCCGACACCGGGACCCCCACCCGCCACATCCGGAAAGGGGAAACCCTACACCTGGAGGACACCACAGTCCACCTGGGAGTTACACAGGCCACGCGGCACCACCACATCACAGTCCCAAGGAAGCTGGAAGGGCGCCTCGCCCGGCTACCCCAACTTGCCAGGGCGGACCTCCTGTCTACGCAGGGCCTGGCATACTTCATGGAAGCGGTGCTGAACGCAGCCATCGGGTACCAAGTCCTGCACCTCCCGCACCCCCAAGACGCCCTACGCCACACTTGACAACAAGTGACGAAGGCATGGGCGCAACACGGAGGCTGGCGCACGTCTTTTCCCAAGGAGGCCATGATGGCCCAGTGGCGCTACTACGGGGACAATACAGGCGCCCTGGTTGACATGGCCTCTGCCAAACACGCAGCCCACCTCCTACACAGGGTGACACACAACCACCAACCCGAGTTTCACGAAGCGGCAGCCATACGCATAAAAGAAGCGCAAATGTCCCGCAACACCTGCCCCCAGTGGATACTGGCACAACACGGCGTCCCCACCTCCGTGGGCCCCGGCATCTGGGCCCAGCTGCAACTCCTCCGACCGCACCACACGCACGCCATCCTGACGAACCACCACTGCGATCAACAGGGGCCACTCGTGGCCAGGCACACCGACATCCACCAACACCCGGAAGGCCAGCTGGACACCCTGGGTGTCGTAGAGGCCACCATCACCATAGTATATATCACCTCAACGCAGATGAACATTATGGCCCAGTGAGACGCCCAGCACGCCCCGTTCCTTTCCGACCCGCAATGGCCAGCACGCCGCGTCTTCCAAGCGTACCTCCGCGCATGCGCTACGAAGGCAGGGCGCGAAATGCCGGGGCCCAAGGACATCGACACGGCGTACAAGGCTTTCCAGCGCCAGCACCCCCGGCCCCGCCCGAGCGAGCACGAGACCCCCAACGACGGCAGCACGACGCAGGAAGAGCCCACCCCGTCAGCCGAAGGCTGGACACCACCCAGCATCCTGCTACTAGCACCAAACGGCCACAAACACGCTACCCGCACTGTCCAGCGACACCATGCCCCCTGGTCCATCCCCAAATACAACCCACCGGAGACCGATGTACCACCAGTCAGACACAGTGACCACGGCATACCATGCACGTGCTGGCACTGCGGCCCGGCAGCCCTCGACACTCCGTGGCCCCTGCTGCACCTCATCTCCACCCACTACCACACCCCCACCGCCGCCGCCACCGCCAACCAGCAGGCATGGCTCTCCCCCTGGTTTCACACGGTACCCCCAGACCACCCGGCACACGTAACCTGGACCCGAACACCCACGGGGACATGGACGTTCACCCAGGAGCGGGCAGACCCAGAAAGCATGGCCATAGAGTACGACTGCTGCGACCCACACCGCGCAGGACCTCAGGAGGCACCCATGCGCCCCCTACAGCACAAATGCCCCACCCTCCGCGGCGACAAAGACGACCAGGAACAGCGACAGACCATCACGTGCCAGAAGTTCCACCCCAACACGGGATACCTCTTCCACCTAATGTACGCGTATATCACCCAGGGGCGCCAAGACAGAGGCCTCTTCCGCCTCACCCCACGAGACCAGGCCATCATCACCCAGGGGATAGGCGTCTATGCGGCGCCACTACTGCAACCCAGGCAAATGACCACCAGAACCGCCCAAGGGAACCCCATCTACGTCTGGCACCCCAGAGCAATTCCCCGCCTACCCATACCCAGCGACGCCGACATCATCTACTTCACTGACGCATCGGGCACCCAGCAACGCACCCCCACAGTCGGTTGTGCCTCCGTGCGCATCAACCGGCAAGCGGACGGACTCCACGTGGAACACCACACCGGGGCCACCATCTTTGGGGCGTCCTCCCACGGCGAACTACGCACCCTGGCGGACGCCGTCACCGCCAGACCACCAGCCGCCACGATCCGGCCTCGCAACATCTGGGTAGTTGTGGACGCCACGGTCGACATCCACCTCACCAGGCGCCTCGCGGACCTGCGCCTCCACAAGGCACGCGAATCCGGCCTGACCACACAAGCGTTGGGGCTATGGATGGCCTTCAGGGGCATGCCCCCCCAGGACGCCCTACACATCGTCAAACAGGAGTCACACCGCTACACATACGGCAATGGACGCACAGACACGCAGGCCAAACACCAGAGCACCAGCCACACCCCAGGGCTCGAACACGTACGACTGGACACCCCACACCACAGCCACCTGCAGCACCTACTCCCGATACCCTCGGCCACACAGCCCCCCCAATGGATACCCGAGGACACCCCATACACAGATCGAGACAAGCAGTACCACTACCCCACACCCATCCAGCAACTGGCCACCACACTGGGCCACACAGCGAACACCCAACTCCTCCGACGCCCCGAAGACTCCGTCCACACCCCCCTCTACCACTCTGCCCTACGCCCCGACTCTAACTCGCCCTCAAACAGCTTCCCCTCCTCACTCAACACCACCGATGGTACGCACGCCGCTCGATCCACGTCCCCGCAAGATACACCAAATGCATCTGTGGCCACGCAGAAGAAGAAACCTGGGACCACTTCAAGGTGTGCCCCCTGTACCGAGGATTGGACACCCTCACAGACTCAAACTGAACCTACACCATCGCACAGCACGCCGGATGGCTGACAGAGTTGAGCGTGGTGTCCGTCGCGCGCGCTGGGGCCCTGTCCCAGAACGAAATAAAAAGATAGGTAAAACACGACGGAAAAAACTTTCTGAATAGCTGAAAATAAAGCTAATTAGCATAAAAAACGGTTAGGCCAAAAAGCGCGCTGCGAAACGCGTAAAAACGCGACAAAAATGTTTTCTACGTAAAATGGGTGAATAGTTAGCGCCGTAAACGCCGAAACGCTCGTAGGACCCTAACGCTGTCCCTCACGACGTCTAACTAGCCGTAGGCGCAAAGAAAAACGCGTCGCGAGCAGCGCGTAAAACTCGAAAAAAATTTTTCTAAGCCGCCGCGTCCCTTTGCCCTGCTTCCCTCCCTTTTCTTTCCTTCTCCATGCACCCACCTCCCTTCCCTCGTGCCCCCCGTCACTCCTTTTCGTCAGCTTAGGCGACCGGCCCTGGGGGAAAAGCGGTCAACCCCTTGCAAGCAGGACCACCATCTTTGCGGCCGCGTGGCAACACGTAAGTCAGAAATTTCACCTTGGTACCGCTGCTTGCCTGCGTGCGTGAGTTGCGTAGAGTTTGATTTTCTAAGGAGAAACGTTTTAATTTTTGGTTTTCAGAAAGTTTTCAAAGGCACGGAAAAACAGCAGGGGTTTTTAGCAAAGGAAAAGAGGACAAAAGGAAAAACAAACACCAGCAGCGCAGACAACCGCACAGCACAGCCCACCAGCACAACACCGCAAGGCAGCACAGCACCGCAGGACACAGCACAGGGCGCAGGACACCACAGGACAACACACAGCACAGCAAGACACCACGACACACCAGAGCGGCACCAGCAAACAGCAGAACGCCCAAGGAGACACCACAACACACAGGGACACGCCACAGCACGAGGCACCGACAACAGCGCAGACTCAACTGAAACCGAACAACACGACGCACAGCGCAACACAGCACCGCACACACAGGGAAAAGACACAAACCAACACCACCAGCAAAAGAAAACGGACAGCAGGGCGCCACAGCACGGCACCAGCAGACAGCCACGGGCCACCAGACCCAGCACGGCACCACAGCACACCAAAGGAAACAGCACAACACACGGCAGCGCACCACAGCTGCGGGCGCCAGCAACAGCACGCACCACACGAACAGCACAACGCAAGCGCACCAGCACAGCGAAGCACAGCACCGCACAGAGCGGGGAGGACAGGGAACGCACAGCACAGCACCCTAGGACACACACGGCACAAAGCACAGCGGCGAACAACAGCACACACCACCATGCAACGACAAAACACACACAAGGCGGGGGAACACCGCAAAACACAGCGCCGCAAAGCACAGGGCCCCAGGGCGACGGGGAGCACCAGAGGGCACGGCACAACGAGCAGCGGCACCAACCGAGCGCAGCAAAACAACACAGCACACAACAGCACAACACCGGGCGACACAACGCGCAGCAGCGCAGCGCAGCACCGCAACCCGGGACACACAGCACAGCACAACACACGGCACACAGCACCGAGCGGAAGCGACGAAAACCGCGAGACACAAAAGGGGGGGGGGGGTCAGCAACCACCGGGGAGCAGCCAACGGCCAGACGGGAGGCACGAAAGGGGCGAGAACGCACGGAGAGCCGAGAAGCGGGAGGCCAACAAAGCAAACAACGCGCAGCGCCGAGGCCCAAGGCACCCGGGGCCGAAAATAAGAGAAAGCCGGAGACACCGGGGGCGCACACCGCAAAAAAAAAAAGAACGGAGCACCAAGCGGCAGGGGGGGGGGGGGGGCAGCAACCACCAGGGAGCAACCAACGGCCAGGCGAGACACAGAAAAAGGAGAGAGCGCACGGGGAGCCGAGAAGCGGGAGGCCCACAAAGCAAACAAAACACGGCGCCAAGGCCCAGGGCACCCGATGCGGAAACCAGAGAACGCCAAAGACAACGGGGGCGGACACAGGGAAAGAAAGGAAAAGGGGGGGGGGGGGGGGACCGAGCGGCAGCGACGAAACCAGCCAGACACAAAGGAGGGAGGGGGGGGCATCAAGCACCAAGAGGCAGCCAACGGCCAAGCAGGAAAAAAAAAGCGAGAGCGCATGGAGAGCCGAGAGGCGGGAGGAAAAAAAAACGGAAAGCACAGCGCCAAGGCCAAAGGGACCCAGGGCCGGAAACCAGAGAAAGCGAGAGACAACGGGGGCGCGGACAAGGAAAAAAAAACACAAGGAACGGAGCGGTGGCAAGAAAAACCACGAGACACAAAAGGGGGGGGGGGGGGGGGCAACCACCAGGCAACAACCAACAGCCAGGCGGGCAACACAAAAGGAGCGAGAGCGCACGGAGGGCCGAGAAGCGCGAGGCCAACAAGACAAACAACACACAGCGCCAAGGCCCAGGGCATCCGGGGCCGGAAACCAAAGAAAGCAGGAGACAAAGGGGGCGCGCGAAAGACGGCAACGGAAAAAAAAAAAGGACCAAGACGGGGGCAACCCCAGCCCAGAGGGGGCCAAGCAAAGCAGAAAGCCAAAGCGGCGAAAGGAAAAGATGAGGCGCCCCAGAACGCGCCCGGGAGGCCGGCCCGCCCGACCCGGCCAAGAAGAGCAAGCACAGGCACACACGCACGGGACCCGGGCGTGGCGTCCTCCGACCCGCAAGGGGCGGTGTCGGCGTCCACACGAAACAGCCCCGGTGCACCGGCCGAGTCCCCCGTCGAACGACGGACGGTCCGGGAAACCGGACGCGTCAGTGACCGGGTCCACACACGCCAACCACCGCAGCGCACGCAGCCCAAGACCAACGCCGGAGGGACCCGCCAGGGACAACCCCATCGCGCGGCCCCGAACGGGTACGACGCGGAGCGAGCCTAGCGCCCCCGCCTCGGCGGGGGCCAGTGGCAGGCACAAAGAGCCCGGTTCTCAGCCGGCCTCCGCGTGCCCCGCGCAGCTGCCCAGTAAAGTTGCGCCCCCGGGGTGGGGAAAGTTACCACGGCGACAGGAAAGCCGACCGGAGCACGGAGAGCGACCGGACCGGACGAGGCGCGGCGCACCACGCGGGGCCGGGAGGGACGCCAGAGAGGCACGCCGCCGGCCACAACCAAGGCACACGGACAGGTGCCAAGCAGCGACGGCCGCCAGGTGCCACAGACCCGGAGAGCGCGCACAACACGCAAAGAACCACAGCACATGAACAGGTGCCAGGCAACAGCCAACTCACACACCGCGAACCCCAGCCAGGAGTGGCGGGGCGCAGCCAAAACCCGAGCCCGAGCACACACACCCACAACGCACAGCACAGCCAGGAGTGGCGGGGCGCAGCCAAAACCCGAGCCCAAACACACACACCCACACCGCGCACCCCAGCCAGGAGTGGCAGGGTGCAAGCGGAGCGCGCACACGAGCACACACACAGCCCAACACCCCAGCCAGGAGTGGCGGGGCGCAGCCGAAACCCGAGCCCAAGCACACACACCCAAGCCGCACACCCCAGCCAGGAGAGGCGGGGTACAGGAGGAGCACGCAAACCAGCACATACACACCCCAACACCCCAGCCAGGAGTGGCGGGGCGCAGCCGAAACCCGAGCCCAAACACACACAGCCACACCGCACACCCCAGCTGGGAGGGGCGGGGTACAAGGAGGGCACGCACACGAGCACACACATACCCCAAAACCCCAGCTAGGAGTGGCCGGGCACAGCCGAAACCCAAGCCCAAACACACACACCCACGGCGCGCACCCCAGCCAGGAGTGGCGGGGTGCAAGCTGAGCGCCCACACCAGCACACACACAGCCCAACACCCAAGCCAGGAGTGGCGGGGTGCAGCCGAAACCGGAGCCCAAACACACACAACCACGGCGCGCACCCCAGCCAGTAGTGGCGGGGTGCAAGCGGAGCGCCCACACCAGCACACACACAGCCCAACACCCCAGCAAGGAGTGGCGGGGCACAGCCGAAACCCGAGCCCAAACACACACATCCACGGCGCGCACCCCAGCCAGGAGTGGCGGGTTGCAAGCGGAGCGCCCACACCAGCACACACACACCCCAACACCCCAGCCAGGAGTGGCGGAGTGCAGCCGAAACCCGAGCCCAAACACACAGACCCACGGTGCGCACCCAAGCCAGGAGTGGCGGGGTGCAAGCGGAGCACCCACACCAGCACACACTGAAGCCGGTTCGGACCCCCCGTGGCCATCTTGGGGTCACTTGGGGTGTGTATCTATGTGCCGGCAAGCCGCCATTGGCTGATATCATACTCTCCTGTCCACCTGAACTAACCCGACGTGATAGTGTGATAGGTTTAGCCATTCCGGCTACGAGCGGCCATATTCAGTACCGAGGCGCCGCCAGCGGAGATTTATATATCGGAATATCAGGAATCAACAGGGTTTTATTATCATAATGTTTCCGTAATTTTTCAGCCTTTCGTTCTGATGGTCAATGTATCGGCGACTGTCAGTTGGCTCGCAATTTTGCGTTAACCGATTGGTTAACTGTTATTTCCAGATATTTTGGCGGATACTCCGTTGAAGGGTCAGATTTCATCAGCAAAGGGTTCGTTGCTTCCGCAATTTTCTAAATAAGCACTCGAAATTTTAATCTGAATTTTTCGCGATGTCGAAATCGGATTTTCGACTTCGACATCGCCGCACTTGATTTGGACTTCTTCGAGTGGTCATACTCCTTTCCCTATGCCCGAATCAGGTTTCCCTTATACTTGCCACCCATTTGACTTGGAGATATAAGGGAAACAAAAGTGAATCGTGGGACCACTTTGAAGGACTATATCTACGCGTGAGTGTGAGGAAAGAGAATAAGGAAGGTTGGGTTGCAAACGCCTTGGTCTCAACTTAATTTAGGAAGCATCAAACGCCTTTGGTGTGTACACATGCCCGATATAGCAAGGGATAATGGTCAAGAGGGTATAAAGTGATATATAACTCTTGGACCGTGCAACCGAACATTTTATTCTGACTTTCGAGTGTACCGCAGGAGTGTTGGGGTTGCATAGCAACTTTCCTTGGGTTCCTACGTATTTTTAACGTGAAGTTATGTCAATGGAGGGACATGGCATATCATGGTGGGAGCCATATTTTGAGGGTATGTGTTGTATGCATGGTATATGTTTGATATGCTCACGCCCATGTTATATATCTTCGTGTGGCCGAAGAGATGGGGAGCCATACGTTACAAGGGCTTTGCCCATGTCCCAATTGTGGAATTCAAAGCGCTAGACCAAGTCTACCGCGTATGTATTGCTCATGGTATGTTTGGCAAAGAGATCCATGAGTGCACTCCCATTTTCATGGGGCATGTAGATATGAGTGGCGAAGGTATCTCCATGCGCCCGATTGGGGATCCAAGTGGGGGAATTGTTCGCAAATGGTTCCAATCATTTGTGTATTGAATCATGAGCGGATATCATGGGTGAGCATAGAGATATACTATCATGACAACTTTGTATTTGGTCATATATTCATGTTTTTGACCTCAATTTTTGCTCATTTTTGTATTTTGTGTACTTACCTGGTCGGCAAACAGCAAGAAGCCTATGGAGAGTCGAACCATGGTATCTTGTTCATATGTTGGCATATGCTTTGGAGTTGAACACCACCATATGCCGGATCGCGTGCTCCATTTGGCTTGGCGCACGAAGGATCACAAGAATTGGTCTCAAGATCATGGGCTGACTTGGGCAGTGCGTGGCGCCCATATCTGAAGGGGTTTCGAGGGTAAAGTGGGGATGTACATGGGCATTGACCTTTCGTCTATATCCTCCATGAATACTAAGCTTCGATTCCATGCATGCTTTGAGCCTTCGGATAAGTGGTAACTTCAATTTTGAGCATATATTTGATATATGGCCAATATGGTGTGAATTGGCAGTTTTTTGACATGTTATGAGTTCAAACTCATAGGTCATTTCTCTAAGCCCATTCGACTCCAAGTCCAACCAAGGTTATGTCAGGGTAGGGCATGGTCCTGAGTGCCATTCTAGGCCATGACACGCCACCTCCCCTATTGGGCTAGGATTTAGAGGCTTGGGAGTGAACACATTTTTGGGGTTTGTGTATTGACTTGTGACACATGGCATTCAGCCATCTCATTTGACCTGGTTCAGGGCAATATGTTGGTGAGTCAAGGGAAGGTCTTGAGTCCAGGGAATGAGGGGTTTATGGCTGTGAATGTGTATGTTAACCTCTTTCCCCAACTTTGCTTTATTTGTGTTCATATGCCAATTTTTGGGCTTTCTTCCTTGGTGCAATTCTTGTACATGCCCGCCATCGTGAGACAATCGATGTGCTGAACGGAAGCCCGCAGCCTGATTTGGATTGTGAATTGGGTTGTTGCTGTATTTGTGGGATCTGGTTGCCATTCAGGGTTGAAGGAGGATTTTATTTTCTATATTTTTGGATCTGGAACCTTGGATATTGAGCAATGCAATCGTTGATCAGGAGCAAATCGGCAGGGGTTACAGGCGGAAGGGGCACAGCGGGGGCCGGTCCTGGTAGGGACCTTCTTTATGGTAGCAGAGGCTTACCTGCTGCCCCTACCTACCGCCGACCCGGGGACTTGGGCCCTCATGAGCCCTGCCCAAGTACGCCCCGGGTGCGTATTGTGGACTCGGTGGAGACCACGCCGGAGATTGGAGCCATAGACAAACCGAGACGTTCAAGAGCATGGCGAACTCGGGAAGTTGAAGCCCGAAGAGAAGTACGACATTCGGGAGGAGGAGGACGTGACATGGAGGACCTGGTCTCCATGTGCGAGCGTCGCTGCCGAAAGGCATGCAACCTCCGCTCCGCCGCGGAGGACTCTGATGAGGCCTGCCATTCAGGCAGCAGTGGAGGACGGGCCCGGCGCTACCGGAAGCGCGGGTCACCCAAGTCCGCGGCAAGGGACGCCGGTGCTATGGACACGGACCCCAGCCCGGTCAGGCTGTGGGAATCCGAGGGGCACTCCAAGGGCTATCGGACAGCATACGAGCCACCTTCGGAGTCGGAAATGCCCGCGCCGATCGCCAGGGCGCATACGGCCCCCGAGCCCGCCCTGCAGCACGACGCCGAGGGCTTGGAGAGGCCAGCCAGGGCCCGGACGGCACCTGTGCCCCGGCACACGGGACCAGAGACGATCGCCATAGGCGATACGCCCATGGGCGATGACTCTGAGGTGCCGGGAACCGTGGGTTGCGCTGAATCCGGCGGAAAGCACGCTGCGTGCCACTGCGAGCACGTGTCTTTCCTCATGGGCAAGTACCCGAAGATGGGGATGGACGCCATCGTGCATCGCCTTGACCGCCTGGACAACGCCAAGGACGGTCTAGAGGAGGACGTCGCGGGGATCCTGGACGACCAGTCGGCCGCGGAGAACCACATGGAGGAGCTGCGAGCGGATCAGGCCCGGTACCGGGAGAATCTGGAGCTGGCCCTGCAGAAGCAGCAGCAAGTGGTGGACAGCCTCCTCCACTTAGTGGAGGACATGTCGGGACGCCTGAAAAGGCTAGAGGAGCGACAGCCCCTCGCCTCGGGTCCGGAGCTCCCGGCAAAGCCGGCCGCGGTAGACCTGGTGGAGCGGGTTAAGACCCTCAGGAGCGCCATGGAGAAACCCATGGGCGGCCCTGCAGAGGCACCATACGCGCCTCCGCGTGTTGACCCGGGTGTGCTGCCGTTTGTTCCCATGTTCAGCGAATCCACAATGCTCGGGGAACACACGGTACAGGCTGGGTCCATGCGGGAAGGGCACGTAACCACGGACCCGAGGAGCCTGACGGTACAGATGTCCCATGCCGCCCAGGATGTACCGATCACGACGAACATGGTAGTTTATGCGGAAGAGAAGATCGAGAACCATACCATGCAGGGGCGAACCATGGGAAGCGCCGACGGACATGGTCGAGGTCATCCAGGCGGAAACCTGTGGGCGAAGGACCCCAATACGGGGATATGGACGGCCGATGGAGCAAATTCTTCCCGCATTCCAAACCCCATGGGTTCAGGCCCAACTGGACCGCACTCCATGGAGGAGAGGGATGTACAGGGAGTGTACTCACACCCCCCGGCCACAGGTGGTATCCGTCTCGGTGGAGTGGTGGCTGGAGACGTCGGAGACGCCATCAGGATTGACGACCTCAGGGGAATCAAAATCCTCTACTACGATGGCAACCCCTCCAACCTGGATGACTTCATCCTGGATTGGGAGGATTTCGCCGAGGAGGTTGTCGGCGAGATGCGGGGAGCGCCGCGGGACAAGTGGGTGTGCCGGACATTCCCACACCGGCTGGCGCAGGACCTGAAGGAGGAGCTGCGGGATCAGATCCGAGAAGGATTGATCCGTACGGAGCAGGCCTGCCTTCAGTGGCTGGAGGACGAGGAGCGGGTGGACGCTCCGAACCAAAAGCTGGAGGACCTGTGGTCCATTCCGCTGCCGCTGGACCGCGGTGAGTTGCGGGTCCGGGAGTGGAACAGGTATCTGCCGAAGTACCGCAGATGCCTCAAGCTGGTGGAGGACTGGAACGAGGCCAGCGAGATCCGCCACCTCCTGAAGGACGTCCTCCCCGGCAACTGGAAGAGGAGAGTGGAGGACGAGGAGAAGAAGCGCGCGAAGAAGCGCGTGGCGGTGAGGATTATGGCGGCGGAGGATACCCATGCGGGTATCATGGAGTTCTTCAGGAGGAACCTGGGCGAACCGAACCGGATGTTGGGCCTGAAGAACGCCGTGTACGTGGAGGTATTTGGGGACTCCATGGGGCAAAGGTTGCTGCGCCTCAACAACGTGGAGTGGAGACGCGGGGAACCGCTGAGGATGCAAGTCATCTTCGCCCGCATGAGCCTTGACGAGATCGTGAAGTACATCACGGTGGAGTTGAAGCTCAATGCGAAGAACGAGGCCCACCTGCAGGATCGACATGGTCATGGACAACGAGGCCACCGAGAAGACCGCCATCATCGGGAGATCCAGCAGGACACGGCCAACTCCGCGGAGGATGGTAGTGGAAGTGGCCAAGACCACTGGTCCCGGAAGGATCACAAGGAGGCCCATTTCTTCGCGTTTGTGGCGCACAACGTGAAGAACAATGGGCAGGATCGATCCAGATGGAGCCGGGCGGGACCAAGGGGCAAAGAGCCAAGGAGGATCGGGAACCCACCGCTCTCATTCCGGGAGTACAGGTAGCAGCATGACGGGTGCTGGGTCTGTTATGGCAAGGGAAACAACCATGCACACGACCACCGTCCGTGCAAGGTGTATGAGGCGGACAAGAAGGCCTACTTCGCCGCCCACCCCGAGAAGAAGCCCAAGGAGCAGCGGATTTCCGATTGGAAGGCTAAGGGCGGAGACGGGGGAAAAGGCCAAGGCAAAGGCCAAGGAAAAGGCGGAGGAAGAGGCTATGTTGGTGGACCTGGCCAAGACCGACGAGTGAGGTCGATCGAGGAGGTTGCTGAGGACATGTTGAGGACGTTGGAGGAACTCAAAGCCCAGCAACGTGGTGGACAAAGTCCTGGCGGATCGCAGCCGGAAGGGGCTGCGGGAAGCCAAGTCTAGAGGAGCCCCCACGGGAGTGGGACCTCGGAGGTCTCTCCTCCGAAAATCAGTGGAATCCCAGAGAAAGCAAAGGCACATCGGGTGCCGAAGAACGCTCCGGAAGAGCCAAAACCACTGAGTTTCGCCACTCCCAACCCCTGGAGCGCCCTGCCAAGGGAAGTACATGTGGGTACGGGACATGGCAAGAAGGAAGGAGCGACCACGGAGAGCCCCGTGGACGGGCAGGACCAACCCAAGATCTACACCATCCGTGACCATACCCTTGAAGTCCTGATGCACCCGGACGTGCTAGAGTTGCATGCCGTGAGAGTCGTCCATACACCTCATGGCGACGAGCGGCAGTTGCACTTGAAAGTGCGAGTACGGTGCAGGCGAGAGGAGAAGGTGGTGGATGTGTTGGTGGATACGGGTGCCCAGGTGAGCCTGGTCCGGAGAGGGTTGTTCAAGGAGGAACTCCTGCAGCCCAGCCGGAGACCGGTCCGCCTGAAGGTCGCCAACGGAGAGATTATGGGTGGTGGCACCCATGAGGCCACTATCAGTATGGAATTCTGGGAGCATGAGCGCTTGAACCGCCCTGATCAGGCGAAGAGAAGCACTCTATCCGGGAACTTCTATGTGGCCGACATTACTGATTGGGATATGATCATGGGGTACGACTTCATGGTGGCCAACGCCATTGGAGCCCTTCCCCATCGTGCAACGCTGGTCCGGGAGGACGATGAATGCCTCACATGGCTGTCTACGGATTATGCGTGCGGGTCATCCCAATGGAACGCTGAGGAAGAGGATCGGATCGTCCGAGCGGTGCAAGCTGTAGGTGCCAAGTCCAGAGGAGACCGCGGAGTTCAGCTCACGTAGTATGGAATGGCGCCGCAGGTGTACGACAGGATGATCCAGACGCTGGGAGCCGAAGCGCCCGAGACGGACGTCTTCGCTTCCCGGGATGCCCCACTTCTGCGGAAGTGTAGGAGGCATTGGCATCGAGGAGACTCAGCCTGGCACCGGCATTGGGGTTTGAAGGAGTGGGGACCCATGTATTGGCATGGCTCCCTGGACAATACCAGACGTACGGTGGAGAAGATCATCGCGGATAGGGCGAAGTGGATCCTGGTCATAACCGGCATAGGATCCACCCCATGTCCGCTGGAGGGTCTCAAGTCGACGCTGGACTCCATCACCCTGAACGAGATGTCATTCGAGCCAGAGGAGGAGTTATTCATCGACGCCAAGGGTGTATCAATGCCATCCCCGGGTCAAGCGTGGGGTACCAAGGCTTTCCTGGGGGATGGGGCGCAAAACCAGCCCACGGATGATGAAGCATTCATCCGTAGGGTGGAAGCGGTGCCCATGAAGGTCATGTTTGAGCCCACGGAGGGGACGGATCAGCCAATTGATGGTATTGACGTCCTGTCCCACGCCGAGATCGACGACGTCGTCAACTACATGCGGATGGAGATGCACGACCGGGTGGCAGCCAAGAAGAGGCGGGCCATGGTCACATCTCCGCATTGGTGGGATGACAAGATGTTGGTCACCGGCAAGTACGAGAAGGATGAGTTCGTGGCGAGGGTCATGGATCACATCGCGGACCAATACGATGGTCCGGTTGGGTCGGACCCACCAACGTGGGGTTTTCCAAGAGTGGGAACCGGTAGCAACGAGCACCAGCCCGAAGCCGCAAATTTCCGAAGATTATCGGTGGGAATCGCGACCCACGACGATGAAGACGGCATATCGGACGAGGAGAAGTCAGACTCGGACCCAGAAGAGGCCTATACCGCAGTGCGGTCGGTTGTATCGATACCGAAGCAAGCGGCTGAAGAGGCCCAGGAGAACCCGAAGGTCGCCGAGCTGAAGGAGAGGCTGATCCATGCCTATCCGCGGCTATTCAGTGGCGTCGCCAACAAGAACCCTCCAGATCGTGGGAGGTTTGGTACAGCGAAGATCAAGCTGAAGCCGAACCCGAAGATCTATCGTCATCGGGAGTACCAACTTCAGGGCGATCGGGCCGAGGCCATGAAGAAGCTGTTGGCCGAGTTCATTGAGCGGGGATGGATCGAACCCTCCGACAGTGAATGGGCCAGCCCAGCCTTCATCGTGCCCAAGAAGGAGAAGGGCGAATGGAGGTTGGTGGTGGATTACAGAGGTTTGAACGAGCAGACTGAGCATGACTCGTACTCGCTTCCCCTGATCGACTCCATCCTCCAAAAGCAACAGAAAAAGCGGATTTTCACGGTGTTGGACCTGAAACACGGTTACCACCAGTTGCCGCTACACCCGGACTCCAGGCCCTGCACAGCGATGTCGACGCCGCTGGGGCCCATGCAGTGGAAAGTGGTGCCTATGGGTGCCAAGAATGGCAACGCCGCTTTCCAGCGCATGATGGAGGACCTACTCGTTCCTGTTCGGGACTGTGCCGATCCCTTCGTGGATGACATCATCATCGGGTCCGGCACGGAGAACATGACTGAGGACGAGCTCATGGACGCGCATGAGAAGGATCTGCGCCGAGTGCTCAGCGAGTTGGACAAGCACAACATGGTGTGCAAGCCCACCAAAGCCTCACTCTTCGTGAAGGAAGTGGAGTTCGCGGGTCACGTGGTTGGTCAGGGGCAACGCCGTCCCATGCCTGGGAAGCTGGCGTCCCTGCACCACTGGGAGAAGCCCCAAACCATCAGCGAACTCCGGTCCTTCATGGGGTTCTGCAATTACTATTCGGGCTATGTCCGGATGTATGCAGAACTCTCGGGGCCGCTGCACAAGATGTTGCAAGTGGGCAAGTTCGATGGCCGGAAGGGGAGCAAGAAGAAGCTTGCCTGGACCCCTGAGGCTGAGCATGCGTTCAACCGCCTGAAGGAGCGACTCCTGGGGCAGTTGGGGCTGTTCCTGGTGGACCCGGACAAGGGATTCGTGCTACGGACGGACGCCTCGGACTATGCCGTGGGGGCAGTCCTCGAGCAAGTCCGGGACGACGGGACTCATGTTCCCGTGGCGTTTTGGAGCAGGATCCTGGCCGAGGGCCAACGCCGAACATGGACCGCGAGGGAGAAGGAGACATACGCCATTGTATGTGCGCTCAAGAAGTGGTCTGGCCACATCGGGCTGCAGCCGGTGGTTGCTTGCACGGACCACCAGTCCCTACAGAGCTGGCACAAGGAGCATGTCGACACCCCCTCAGGACCAGCGGCTAGAAGGGCCCGATAGCACGAGACGTTCGCCAAGTTCGACCTCAGCGTCGTGTACGTCCCGGGGAAGGACAACACTGTGGCAGATTGCCTCAGTAGCTGGGCCTACCCCGCGGGCAAGGCGTGGATGGACATATCCAGCCATGGTGACGCTGAGGAGACCGAGGAGGCCAAGCGCATCATCGAGATGGAGAAGGTCATGGAGCAAGAGGGGGTCAAGTGCTTTGTGGTGATGGCGAACCGTACGGACCTGGCCAAGTTCCGGGGTGCCCGCGTCCAAGCTATTCGAGAGGAAACCCTCGAGCAATGGATGGTGGCCCCTGTAGAGCTAGTCAGGTCGGTGCTCACAGAGGACTGGTCAGATGACTACGCGGCATCCGAACACTGGAGCAAGTACCGGAATGCCGTGTGCGCCCCGTCGGACGACGAATGGCCCGAGGGCTTGACCGAGGATGGGGACAAGCTGTTCCTCAAGGACAAGCTGCTGGTGCCCGAGAACCGAGTGGAGGAGCTCATTGACCATTGGCACAACGCCCAGCTCATGCATCCTGGCCGAGACAAGATGCAGCAAGACCTGGAGTGGCGTTTCAAGTTCCCTCCGGGGTACTACGCCATCCTGGATAGGTACTGCAGCGACTGTGCCGTGTGTTGGGCCACGAAGAGCCCTAACCACTCCACAGCGGGCAACCCGGTGTACACGGCTGTACCGGAGGCCCCCATGCGGTCCGTGGCAATGGATGTATTCGCCATGCCTGAGGTCACCGTGGAAGGAGAGACCTACGACTGTGTCATCCTGGCGGTGGACAGGCACAGCGGGTATATCGTGGCAGTCCCGGGCAAGAAGTCCAAGAAGAAGGACAAGAAGGACAAGCATGGAGTGGGGCTGCAGGCCAAGACTGTCGCTAATGCCATGATCAGGCATTGGCTGACGATTTTTGATGTCCCAGCTGTCATCTGCAGCGATCGGGGCAGCCAGTTTGTGGGGACGTGGTTCAAGACGATGTGCAAGCACATGGGGATTCGGCACGCCAAGACCGTGGCTTACCACAGCCGGTCGAATGGCCGAGCTGAGGTGGCCGGGCGGCAGATGTTCGAGAAGTTCCGCCAGCTGCACATCGACGAACCGGGCCGGAATTGGTATAGTTCGCTGTGGAGAGTACTCCAAGCGTATCACGACTTTCCGGAGCCCACTGGACTGTCGCCCCATCGCATCCTGTTCCTACGGGATCGAGTGTCACGCACTCTCCCGTGGATGAACCATGGCAAAGTGGCCCGGGATGCGAACGCCATGATGGCTGAGGCGGACGACACGGCGGCCAAGGTGTGCAAGGCACTACAGGACGAGCATGACAAGAGGGCCAAGTACTTCAAGCAGGGAAAAGTCCAGAAGTATGCTCTCCAAGACACCGTGTGGGTGGAGCGGCACCGCAAGAATGTCCTGTCCAGGCATCGGCAGGCATCTTGGTATGTGCCGGGGGTAATCGTGCGGAAGGTCGGGCAGGATGTGTATGCGGTTCGTGTGGGGGATAACAAGATCCTGGACCGCGACCATACCCAGCTTCGTCCCCCAGCACCAGACCCCACCCGTCACCTTCGAGTTCACGGCCGGCGATGTGGACTGGGACGATGAGAGTGAGGACGACGATTTCACCGCGGAGAGCATCCTGGCGGACAAGCCGGACCCGGGGACGCCTGGGGGGAGGCTTTATAAAGTCCGTTGGAAGGGATTCGCCGCATCCAGGGATTCGTGGGAACCTCCGAGCAGTTTCGTGCCGAGGTATACCACGGTCTGGATGGACTACCTAAAGAAAAAGAATATTTCTTTGGATCTCAAGGACGTGTTGGTCCATTTGGTTGCTGCTGTAGCACCGTAATGGATCCCCCCTTGGCATTTTGTTTGTTTCTGTGCTTGGGGAGACGGGTGAGGGCGTTCATCCGGGGATTTTTCGGCCTTGATTGGCCATATGCCCCCTTCACTCGATCTCCACATATATACTTCATTGTGGTATACTTATTTAGGTCGACCGACGACGTTTTTCTATATTTGATCCCCTTGGTCCATGTTGTAGATCAAGAGGAGACCGGATATGGCGTAGGGCACCGATTTTCAGTGTCCTCACCCCTCCCTTGGGGCATTGGGGACGCCTACGACGTGTGTGGGGCCTCCATGTGTCCTTGGGACATGGAGGGGGGGGGTTTGGAGCCCATTGGGGTCCTCCCGTCCTCTCTTTCAATGACTTCCGAACGGTAACAACGCTCTGAGAAGGGGGGTGAAGCCGGTTCGGACCCCCGTGGCCATCTTGGGGTCACTTGGGGTGTGTATCTATGTGCCGGCAAGCAGCCATTGGCTGATATCATTCTCTCCTGTCCACCTGAACTAACCCGACGTGATAGTGTGATAGGTTTAGCCATTCCGGCTACGAGCGGCCATATTCAGTACCGAGGCGCCGCCAGCGGAGATTTATATATCGGAATATCAGGAATCAACAGGGTTTTATTATCATAATGTTTCCGTAATTCTTCAGCCTTTCGTTCTGATGGTCAATGTATCGGCGACTGTCAGTTGGCTCGCGATTTTGCGTTAACCGATTAGTTAACTGTTATTTCCAGATATTTTGGCGGATACTCCGTTGAAGGGTCAGATTTCATCAGCAAAGGGTTCGTTGCTTCCGCAATTTTCTAAATAAGCACTCGAAATTTTAATCTGAATTTTTCGCGATGTCGAAATCGGATTTTGGACTTCGACATCGCCGCACTTGATTTGGACTTCTTCGAGTGGTCATACTCCTTTCCCTATGCCCGAATCGGGTTTCCCTTATACTTGCCACCCATTTGACTTGGAGATATAAGGGAAACAAAAGTGAATCGTGGGACCACTTTGAAGGACTATATCTACGCATGAGTGTGAGGAAAGAGAATAAAGAAGGTTGGGTTGCAAACGCCTTGGTCTCAACTTAATTTAGGAAGCATCAAACGCCTTTGGTGTGTACACATGCCCGATATGGCAAGGGATAATGGTCAGCAGGGTATAAAGTGATATATAACTCTTGGACCGTGCAACCGAACATTTTATTGTGACTTTCGAGTGTACCGCAGGAGTGTTGGGGTTGCATAGCAACTTTTCTTGGGTTCCTACGTATTTTTAACGTGAAGTTATGTCAATGGAGGGACATCGCATATCATGGTGGGAGCCATATTTTGAGGGTATGTGTTGTATGCATGGTATATGTTTGAAATGCTCACGCCCATGTTATATATCTTCGTGTGGCCGAAGAGATGGGGAGCCATACGTTACAAGGGCTTTGCCCATGTCCCAATTGTGGAATTCAAAGCGCTAGACCAAGTCTACCGCGTATGTATTGCTCATGGTATGTTTGGCAAAGAGATCCATGAGTGCACTCCCATTTTCATGGGGCATGTAGATATGAGTGGCGAAGGTATCTCCATGCGCCCGATGGGGGATCCAAGTGGGGGAATTGTTCGCAAATGGTTCCAATCATTTGTGTATTGAATCATGAGCGGATATCATGGGTGAGCATAGAGATATACCATCATGACAACTTTACATTTGGTCATATTTTCATGTTTTTGACCTCAATTGTTGCTCATTTTTGTATTTTGTGTACTTACCTGATCGGCAAACAGCAAGAAGCCTATGGAGAGTCGAACCATGGTATGTTGTTCATATGTTGGCAGATGCTTTGGAGTTGAACAGCACCATATGCCAGATCGCGTGCTCCATTTGGCTTGGCGCACGAAGGATCACAAGAATTGGTCTCAAGATCATGGGCTGACTTGGGCAGTGCGTGGCGCCCATATCAGAAGGGGTTTCGAGGGTAAAGTGGGGATGTACATGGGCATTGACCTTTGGTCTATATCCTCCATGAATACTAGGCTTCGATTCCATGCATGCTTTGAACCTTCGGATAAGTAGTAACTTCAATTTTGAGCATATATTTGATATATGGCCAATATGGTGTGAATTGGCTATTTTTTGACATGTTATGAGTTCAAACTCATAGGTCATTTCTCTAAGCCCATTCAATCCCAAGTCCAACCAAGGTTATGTCAGGGTAGGGCATGGTCCTGAGTGCCACTCTAGGCCATGACACGCCACCCCCCCCATTGGGCTAGGATTTAGAGGCTTGGGAGTGAACACATTTTTGGGGTTTGTGTATTGACTTGTGACACATGGCATTCAGCCATCTCATTTGACCTGGTTCAGGGCAATATGTTGGTGAGTCCAGGGAAGGTCTTGAGTCCAGGGAATGAGGGGTTTATGGCTGTGAATGTGTATGTTAACCTCTTTCCCCAACTTTGCTTTATTTGTGTTCATATGCCAATTTCAGGGCTTTCTTCCTTGGTGCAATTCTTGTACATGCCCGCCATCGTGAGACAATCGATGTGCTGAACGGAAGCCCGCAGCCTGATTTGGATTGTGAATTGGGATGTTGCTGTATTTGTGGGATCTGGTTGCCATTCAGGGTCGAAGGAATATTTTATTTTCTATATTTTTGGATCTGGAACCTTGGATATTGAGCAATGCAATCGTTGATCAGGAGCAAATCGGCAGGGGTTACAGGCGGAAGGGGCACAGCGGGGGCCGGTCCTGGTAGGGACCTTCTTGTAAACACACCCCAACACCCCAGCCAGGAGTGGCGGGGTGCAGCCAAAGCCTGAGCCCAAACACACACAACCACGGCGCGCACCCCAGCCAGGAGTGGCAAAGTGCAAGCGGAGCGCCCACACAAGCACACACACAGCCCAACACCCCAGCCAGGAGTGGCCGGGCACAGCCGAAACCCGTGCCCAAACACACACACCCACGACGCGCACCCCAGCCAGGAGTGGCGGGGTGCAAGAGGAGCGCCCACACCAGCACACACACAGCCCAACACCCCAGCCAGGAGTGACGGGGTGCAGCCGAAACCCGAGCCCAAACACACACACCCCCACCGCACACCCCAGCCGGGACCGGCGGGTTACAAGGGGGGCACGCACACAAACACGCACACCCCAACACCCCAACCAGGAATTGGCGCTCTGGAAAGGGCTGTTTCCTTTACAATGTCATACCAAGCCTTCACATTTTCAGGGGTACTCCACTTCAGGCGATCTGTCTGGATGGTTGTGATGTTGCACATGCGAAGGCTGCCTTTGTTTTTTTTCAGGAATCGGTACCACCATTTTTCGCCAACCTTGTTACCGTTGAATCTCTGGGCAACCTCCGGCCGCCCCAGGAGGAGATGATTAACCATCGCAATTATTCTCTGTCTCAACACAGGCAGATTGTTGGCAGTCAGTCGCCTGATGAAATGCAAAACCTCATCTTCCAGATCCTCGAGCAGAATGCATTGTCGTCCCTTTTTCTTTGGACTGTGGCCCTTGCGCTGCGCAGCTCTACGTACAGTACTCTTACTCAAAGTCAAACCAAACTTCTGTTGGAGGCGCTGTTGCACGGTGCCAGCAGAGGCAGACTTGCGACGGTACATTTCGCCTGCCAGCTTGTAGGCCTGTTTGTATGCTTCCTTGTGTGCTGCACTACCCGGTCTTGGAGAAGGTGGGACAGCGGGCACAGAGACCTGCTCTGCATTGGCAGGAGCGGGTGGTGGTGATGCTTCAGTGGGTCCTTCAGCCATCGGAAAGATGCCCGTTAATCTGTACTGCGCCACCCAATAGGCGACAGTGGACGTCTTCACTGAATGTTGCCCTGCAGCTGATCCCATTGAAGGGTACTCTCCTTTCACCTATTTCAATGCTGCTGTCCTTGCTCTGCTACACGGTGGCTGCCGAAATATATCCACTTGCCTCTGCAAAAAGACAACACATCACCCGAGCTTCTCTTTGACCTAGGGTGGCTCACAACCGCGGCAAAACGAAACAGCAAACACTTGCCATCGGGAAATCAGACATGCTAAGGAGGAAAAAGGAAGCAGTTATGTTGCTGCGAAAGAAGCCGTTGTCACATGTTTTCTCAAAACATTATTTTGGCGTATGTTTGGTTGGAAGACCAGATGTATAAAACCCTATTTTGACACTCCAACTTGCGGGCCCTAACTCTCAATGAGCCTGCAGCCTGCACTGAATTTGCCCTTGAGTTTGCAAAAGGCGAAAGAATAGGAAACCAAAACCTGCTGCATTGTTGCTGGCAGTGCCTGAGACTTACAGACTCGCAAAAAGCAAGAAACCAAAACTACGTCCATGCTTGCTACCTGCAACTTACAGACTCGCTGTGGTCTGCCAACAGCTTCTGCTTCTTCATCATCACTGAGTTCCATGAGCGCAGGCATAATGTCCGAACTGTTCTGTGAACTCTCCTGTGGCACGCAGGGGAGCATATACATGACTGATCATGGCATTCCCTGTCTGCAGCTCACCTTGCGCATCATGTCATACCAGTGTGGGCATGGGTGTACTTGGCTGAGGCGCTTCTTGTGAGGCTCCACTTCCTCCTTGCAGCGCTTCACCTCTGTGTTGCTGAGAGAAACATATAGGTATGAGAGGCAGTCCTTGCAAATGCAAAATCGCTGGTGCAGCAGCCCTGCTGCGTCCAAACCTGTTACACGTCGCGTGTTTCTGGTGCTTCCTCATTCCTGTCGTCGCGTGCCTCTGGCGCTCTCTCAGTCCTGTCGTTGCGTGACCTTGGCGCTTCTTCATTCCTGTCGTCGCGTGCCTTTGGCGTTCTCTCACTCCTGTCGTTGCGTGACCTTGGCGCTTCCTCACTCCTGTGCTCCTGTGCCTTTGGCGCTTCCTCACTCCTGTCGTCGCGTGACTTTGGCGCCTCCTCATTCATGTCGTTGCCTGACTTCGGCCCTTCCTCCATCGTGGCGTCACCTCCTGCTTGCTGTGCAACACACAAAGAAAAGTGATTACGTGGTCACAGGCAAGTGGAAGCGTTCGCGTTCTTCTGATTACACCTTCAAAAACTTGTCGCCACGCTTCAGGACCGCTCCAGCGGCCTCTCCAAACACCACCATCCTTGAAAGCAGGCAAGAGGCAAGGCGTTCAACAAATAGTCATGGGCGGCGTCTAATTGGAGGACACTGCACTTTCACCGTGTCACGTGCTGTGGGTCATGTTTCCTTGTTTAGCTGATGAAAACATTTTCGGCAAACTGCGACACATAGTAAGACCACTTTGCAGCAGGAGAAACCGTCACTTAGCGCTAATTTTGTACGACCAGCGGGAAACGCACTAACTATAACAGCGGTGATTTTTTCGGTATTGTTATTGATTTTGATGATTGAAATATTGATTTTGCTTTCAGAACAGGAACAGGACACATTTTCCTTTACGACCCTTGCGGCAGCGCTTCTGTGCATCCGCGATTCGGGCGCCAGGGCCTGTTGTGTACGATTGCGTCAATTTGCGGTGCGGCATCAGATTGTGGGACCAACTGGTGGTCTCCCTCCTTGTATTCCTCGATCAGTCCTGCCTCTACGCACTCCAAAACTTGCCGCATGATCCCGTCCATGTCGGCTTTGGAACACGGATAAGGCTTCGACCTTATTCGATCCTTGGCGTGCTCTTCTTTCAGCTCCAAGTCAAGCTGTACCAGCTTTTTACAGGTTCCAGATGATGGCAATGGTCCGAACACTTCTTGGTACTTGTGTAAGATGTTCCACACTTGCTCGTCGTGTTGTTTTACTTTGCTCATTAAGTCCTCGCTCGCTGGCAGGTTGCTTCGCCCAAACTCATCCTTCTTTTGGTTGTGGAGACCGTCTGATTTCACTTCTTGGGGTATCCGAACTCCAGTCAGCCCAAGAGCGCGTTCACATCTTTTGGTACGTTCTTTCTTCCTCTGGCGCTTGTTCTTCTTGCATCTCTTTGTGCTAGCTGTGTTGAGTTCCCCATCAGCATAGTAGTCCGTAGTCTCCCTGTACTCTTCCAACAGGTCGCACAGATCGGTGTAGTTCAAAACCTAGGAGTATTCATCTGCCGCTCCGTGATCCTACCCGGGCAAAAAAACTTTAGACTTCCAGAGGTCTTTCAACTCCTTCTTCTGAATCTGGTCCATGCGTGTCCAGAGTAGTGCCTTCACCTTTTCTCGATCCTGCTTGGACATCGGCCACGATTCTGTAGGCTTGGGTACATTACGCTTCTTTGTTTCGAACCCGGACAGGAACCCATGCCATTCGCTCTTCGGCTGTAGGTTCTCCTCGATGGTTTGTCGGAGCAACAATTCTTCGTTTTCACAAGCTAGAAGGACATGTCCTTGTACTCCATCGAAGTTTGGTAGCTCTTTTCGGTCACAGGAGCTTCCGACAGCCCGTCGCTGTCATGCACTTCTTCTGAGAGTTCACTTTTCTCTTCCGCCGGGAGTTCTCGGTTCTCTTTGGGTAGTTCTTTGATGGCCTCGTTCATGTCTTCGCGTTTTAGGTCTTGTTGCGATTCCTTCAGGTCAGAGAAGTGCTGTAGCACATGCTTTCTTCCCCATCCTCGGTTGTTCTTCGTAATGTTCTCGACAACTTCAGGGTTCAACTCCTCTTGCGCCACCGGGTTGAGCGATCCATCAACAAGGCATAAGTTCGTTCGCCACTTGGGAGCGGGCAGTAGCTCCACCCCGTAGTCAACTTTGTACATAGGAACATCGGGTAGTCGTACTTGGGTTATTGTCAGCTTCGTCAGTAACTCCCTCCACGCTTTCTTCATCCATTTCCCTTCTTCAGGTACAACAAGTATTACTCGTGCACCTTGCAAAGCGACTTTCGTCAAGACGTTCTCCATTTGGGAGAACGCCCGGTTGGCGTACAGGTACTTCCATCTCCCCAGGTCTCGCCAACTGTACCACCAGGCGCTGTTACCTTGTCTCCAACAGTAGAGTTCCCTGTCCGCGTCAACGTGATTAGCGAAGAGTTCGATGAAATCGTAACCGCAGGGATCACCTTCGATGTTCAACTCCTTGTACGCGTGTAGCTTCATCTCTGTGGCTAAGGTGTAGGTCTCCAGGGTTGGTAGCATCTCTTTCTCCAAACGCAGTAGTCCTTCGACCTTCACTTCCGTGTCCAGGTCAAAGCTGATGTCCCTCAAGACTTTTACCCCTTCGACAATCTCCGCGGTCTCTTCGAGGTGCACCTTCTCCCACTCTCCGTCGTCTGTCCATACTAGGAGGTGTCTTCGTGACTGAAGGCCCAGGTAACAAATCTCCGGGTTCTCCTCGAAGAAGTCCTCACCGAGCACAGCGTCGAACGCTTCCGTCTCGAGGACTAAGAAACTTTTCGGTAATCTCTTCCTCCCCAGAATCACCGTCCCTTTGTACTTCCCTTCGGTCAGGCATATTCTCCCGTCGCCAATACGAATACCAACGCTCCGCGCGTACTCAATATCTCCCTCACGTACGTGTTTCGCCGCCATTATACTGCTCGTAGCCCCCGTGTCAATAAAACTTTCAATCGCGGATGCTTCCGTTACTTCGACTGGCAACAGGTAGCCTTTCCCCAAAGAGCCGCCTCCCTACTTGTCTTGCGAAGGGAGTGGCTTGGCGTCCATCGTCAACGCAAGTTCACAGGATTTGGCCATGTTGGTAAGGTTCTCTTGAAGCTTGAGGAACCTCCTTCTCTTTCGATTGCTTGGTACCTCTTCTCCTTCAGCGGACTCAGGCAAGGGAATCACGTTGGCTGGCGGTGTAGTTTGGCTTGGTTGTCCTTTGCGAGATTCCCCTTTGCCACCTTTCTCTCCGTTGCCTTTGCCTTTTCCATCGCCTTTGCCTTCCCCTTTTCCGTTGCTCTTGCCTTTTCCTTCGCCAGGATCTTCTCCTTGTTTCTTGGCTGCAGCGCGGGGGTTCCTTTCGTTTGCTTGTTTCGTCCAGCATTTGTCACGAGCATGGTGCTTTTTCCCACAGTACTTGCACCACACAATGGTATGGAATTGAGGCCCTTGCCATACCCATTTTTCTTGTTTTCCGCGACCGCCTCCACGACCGCTACCTTTCCCACGGCTTTTTCCTTTGCCTTTGCCTCTGTTGCCTTTTTGTCCTTCTGACCAGTATAAGTCTTGGATTTCTTCGTCTTGACCAACTTCGGGAGGCGGTTCTTGGTTTCGGTCATTGTTCTTGTTCCCTCATTTCAGCAAATTAAGTTGAGCTTTGTGTTCACCTTCAACATGTTGGTCTGATATACGTTCGAGGGCGAGTTCCTCCAGCAAGTCAGCCACGTCTTGATAGGTGTGCGTCTTCGCCTTCCTTTCCACGGTCGACCGACATTAGGTCCAAGTCTTCTTCTGGATCTTTTGGGTCAGCAACAGGAGTTTCTCCGTCTGGGACATAGGAATCTTCAACTGGATTATAAGGCTTTTGAGCTTCTGCAGTAATCGACGAACATCGGCGGGAGTTGGGAGTTCTTTAAGTTTCTGCACTTTCTCCAAGGCTCCGCCAATGGATGCATCGGTCTCGAAGTGAGGGAAGGGGGACTCCAACTGCTTCAGGAAGTGTACCCAGGACTCCGACGTGGTTAGGATGTTGTCTACCACTCCTCGAAGCCATTCGTTCTTGCAAGCTGTCACAATCAGGTCGCGCGGGTCATCTCATCTGCAGCTTTCTGCCCTGTCATTCGCAGGTACCTCACAAAATCACGCGCGTATAGATCGAGACGCTTCCCAGTCAATTCGGGTAGAGGTATCTCCAGCTTCCCTTTTGCTGTGCCCTTCGTACCACTCCCTGAGCCTTTGCTGTCGTCGAGGTGGCTGTCCTCCACCTTGGAAGGTGAAACGGCGAGTAGCGCAAGCGCCGTTAGCCCATGCTTGTTGCGCGCTTCCTGCAAGCTACCCACCTTGATTTTCACAGCGAACTCGCCCGGCAGGTACGACTCCTTAATCCTCGGAAGGAAGGGTGAAATGCCTTTTTCGTGATCGTCTAACAGGTGGAGTCCTGTTACCTTGGAGAGGGCAGAAGTGTTCAGATCACTTTCGATGCGACTTTTCCCAGACTCCTCCAACTCGTCTAAACATCGGGAGATTTTCTTCTGTTCTTCCAACATTTTCGACAAAGACTCTTCGATTTCTGTCGCAAGGCTCCGCTCCGAGGTCGTGGATGCCGCCGATGTACCCTTACTGGTTGTCGACCTTTTTGTCTTTGTCGAACGAGAAGTGTGAGAACTTGTCGAGGAAGTTGGAGGTGAGGGAGGTGGTCCTGGTTCTCCAAACCCTAACTCACCTAAGTCATGCTTCTTCCCCTTTGACCTCTCGGACTCTGTTGTTCTGGACTCTCTATCCTCATCCTTCCTCTCGTCCACTCTCCCCGACTCAATCCTAGCCATCATGGTCCTAAACCACTCTAGCTTACCCTCGCTCGCTAGTTCCCTCGCAAAGTCAACCGCTTGCTTCCATTCCTCAGGTTCACCTACGCTGCCGTCCTCATGCTTGGCGTCGTCCCTGTCGACGCTTTCGTGCCTTTCACCTCAAGCGTTTTTACGCATGGGTTCCTGTTCATGAGCGTCTTCGCGCACCCCTCTTTCTGCGCTTGGACTCGACGCATCTCGCACCTCTACCTCTGGATCAGGGTTGAGATTTTTGGGCGTAGGGCATTCTGAGGATGTGGGTTGAGACTCAAGGGCTTCCTTTAACTCTCGCCTGTATTCTTTCACAGACTCTGAGGTGGTCGCAAGGGACTCATCTGTGGATGTTGTTGTAGAGGTGTCTTTTTTTTTGCCTCAGTTGTTGTTGGGGGATCCATGTCACTCGTCTTGTTTATTACAGTTCACATTCAAACAGGCAGAACTGTTCACAGAACTGACAAAACAGACAGACACAGACAGAATCAGGCGCCTTTGTATAGATGACACCTTCAGAATCGTTCGCTCTGCTACTACTAAGATTTAGGCTCTAACCAGCACCCCTTAGAAAGCACTGCACCTTGGACTCATTCATTGCATCACACTGAGGCTGTACAAACACAGAGTATGTGACGAACCACTGACTTATTTAGACACGCAGTTTGCTATTCACTTCGCTTACTTTAAAACCCTTTGCTTGTTCGTTTTCTCTATTGCCCTTTGCTTGTTACTTGTGTTTTGCACATGTGACCACCATGGGTATTTTCTACCAAGAGCAAAAGAGTGAATAGCACCAATAGCCCATAAAGGCTCTCACCCAAAGAGGGGCGCATATCTCGAAACTGTGTTCAATAGTAGTAAAAAGCGACTCCAATAGCCTTAGAGACACAGGGTGATACAGAATCAATATAAATGACCATCCAAATCATGATCATCATTCATCAGCACATGACATGCATGCCAGTAAAATGACATCAATGTGTCAATCTGTCAAAACCTTTTTAACCTGTGGAGCTTTAGGATTGTGGGTCCACTTCACTGTGTATGTCAGTCTGTTCCTTGGCATGTGGTATAGGGCTTCCAACCAGATTCGCTTTCGAGGTACTGGATGAAAGTGTCGAAAGGAGGTCCAACTTCGAAGCGGCTTGGAACTGCAGCTGGGTGGAATATCTTGACTCGTCGAAAGACAACCGGTATGTTCTCGAACCATGTTGGATGTCCGCATACCGTTCCTTCCAGTTGACAGTTGGATTATAGCTTTGAAGCCACGGTAGTCCAAATACCACATTCGGCAGAATCTCCAAGACCTTGGAGTGATGTTGAAATACGAGTTCTCCAACTCGAACATAGGCTCTCGTGTAGTATCGCACCTCAACTTGGACACCTCCGGCTGTTAAGACGTGTCCAGGGTTTGTCAGTTTGTAGAGGGGAAGTCGCGCCCTCTTTGCAGTCTGCATTGACATGAAGTCACTGGTCCCCCCACAGTCGACTAACAACTCCATGCTGGAGTCAAAGGAGTCATCACGACGTGCGCGAATGCGGCCTCGAACCGTGAACAGAGACGCATGGTCAGGTTCGGTTTCTTGGACGTTGACACCCCCAAGTGTCGAATTCTTTTCCGGTTTACTGGTACTGATGGTGGTGTTCAGTCTTCTCGAGGACGTCCACCACCAGGTCTTCGAAGATGCTATCTAGGCCGTTGTGGACCGTTCTTTGCTCTTGGAGTGGGATCGAAACCGTCCCTTACTGTCTCCAGTCAGATCTCTTCGTGGCGTGCCTGATCTTGATTCTCGACGTTCTCTTCCTCGAGATGGCGGTCGATTCTTTAGACAGTCGCGGGCCAAGTGGCCTTGTTCGCCACAATTGTAGCAGGGCCTCGTTTCTCGACCATCTTTGCGTTCGAACCGCTCGTTCTGACGTTCACCAATGTGGGCATGTAGTTCTTCTCGGAGCTTCGCAATTGTATCGACATTCATTGGCTCTGGCACAGTCAAAGCCATGAGGGCTGCGGCTGGGGTCGGCATGGGGTTGTTGTGCGGTGTTGGCATAGGATTTGAAGGTAATGTTGTAGAAGTCGAAGTTGGTGGAACCATCATACAGTCATAGGCAGGGCCCTTGAGACCACGGTACCCATGGTATCAGGTGCCGTTCTCGATGCGTTCCGTACCTCCTCAAGCTGGTAACCGGCCGCCACGTAGGCTTCTGCAATGGTCTCCACCAGAGTATCGAAGCCGAATGGTCTCCCAGAACGCCATTTCGAACGGACTTCAACGATGTACTGCCGACGAACAGCGTCATTCGACAATCCCTCAACAAATCGAGAGTTGACGAGGTAACCCATCTGGAGGTCACTGGTGTTAACCTTTGACTTGATGACGCAAGTTCGAAACTCCTTGACGTAGTCCGCATATCGAGGGAGCTCACTTTCTCTCAAGGTCAACTTTCTCGACAGGTACACTGGCTCATGGGATACGGCACACCACACCACAGCGCGCCACAGAGCAACGCACCACAGCACGACGCGACGCGACGCGGCACAGAGCGGCACAACACGACACAACTGACCCTAACCTGAGGGACTAACCGAAGCCAGCCACCGCACACCCGGGAAGGCGCCGCGCCACCACGCCACACACCGGCACCACAGGCCACACACGGGACCACAGAGCGCCAGGCGACAACGGTGACGGACCACCCAGAAGATTACAGCCGGCACCGCGGAGGGGTAAGGACACGAGCAACCCCAGCCCCCTAACCCAAAACCACAAGCAGCCGCCTGGCGCAGCCGCCCAGCCGGCAGAGCCAGGACCTAACCCAGCAAGAAGGGGCGCCGAGCCCACAGTGTACAGAGCCCACCCGACCCATGGGGCCGGAACATGGCCACACAGAACGCAACTGAAAACACCAGCCCGGAAGACAACACTGAATACAGGCCAGTGCGTGCGCCAGCCCAGGGAAGGCAGAGGGAGGAACAGGCAAGCCCCCCCCCGAAAAAAAAAAAAAAAGGAGGGGGGAAGGGGAAAAGGCACGAAAACAGCCCACAGCCGCCCAACCACCCGCGAACACCACCACAGGCGGCCAGGCCCCCCCCCCAGAAAAAAAAAAAAAAAAAAAAAGGGGGGACCCCCGCAGAGGCACAGGCGAACCACCCACCCAAAACCGGCAACACCAAGCCAGTAACAGCGGACCACGGGGAAAAGGGACAGAAAAAAAAAAAAAAAAAGAGAGCCACCAGCCCAGCCCGAAAGAAAGGGGATGGAGGGACAGCGACCACAAAGCCCAGAAAAAAAAAAAAAAAGAAAAGAAAAAACCAAAGCAAAAAAAAAAAAAAAACACACCCCGACAACCCAGCCAAGACGGACTGGGCACAGGCGAGACCCGGGCCCGGCACACACGCCCACACCGCGCGCCGGAACCGGAAACGGCGGGGGGCAAGCGGGGCGCCCACGAAACCACACACGTCCCAAAAGCAGACCGAAACCGAAGCCCAACCACGAACACCACATATAGCCGACACTAGGGGGACAACACCACAAATCGAGCCCAAAAACACCCACCCTAAACCCCAGCCAGGACAGACGGGGTTAACAAAACCCGCACCCAACCGCCAACCGGACCCAAACACAAACACCACACAACAGTAGGAAACCCAGTGCCCACAGCCCGGGCACTGAGGCAGCCCGTGCCATGCAGGTGACCCGGCCAAACGAGATCCGGAGCCCGGGGGTAAGGCTGCATCCTAAGGCCTGCGCTGCTTTGGGACTCGAGGCGGAGCGTGCGACACCCAAGCGCCTCGGAACCCTAGTACCAGGAACGTGCATGCACGCCTTGGGAACGGGATACGCCAGGAAGTCCGGTGAGCCCCTAGGGTTCCGCCCAAAGGAGGGGACATGCGCAAGCACGGGGGCACACCCTCCCGGCGAGACAAGTATGTCACGCTGGCGGCGATCAGCCCTCCCGGCGTAGCCCGGGGCCGCTTTGTTGGGGGCCAACAGTCAGGTCTAGCGGGAAGTAAGCCGCCTCCCCTCTTCACGCGCGAAGCCTCTTCCTGTTCGTCACAGGGGCGACGCCAGGGGGAACCATGGGGCGCCACTCCACGACCGAGTGCACCTACCTACCTACCTCATGGGATATGCAATCGAAACATTTACCCAACACGCGCATCAGCTCGAACCAGTCATCCTGTACAACTTTCGTCAAACTGTGATAATACTCGACAGCATCACCCCCAGGGAGAAACGGTATGGTGTTCACCTGATTGACGGTTGAAGTGATATCCAACAAGGCGAAAGCTCGCATAAGGTCGTTCCTCCATCTGCGAAATTCTCCAGATCCCGGCCTCCCAGAGAATCTTCGAACCAGGTTGTTTGAGCGTTCAACACGACTTCCCAGAATCTCGAATGTTGGAGCACGTGGAATCGCGACATTCACTGGATTGGCTTGGTGCACCGCGGCATGCACTGGGTCGACGTGGTTCATTGGGTTCGCTATATTCATCGACGGGTCGAAGACAGGTGGCTGTAGAGGTGGTTGTTGCGTTGGATAAGGTGAACTGCTCGATGGTGAATACGGCGGATAGCTGGAAGGAGACGCCTGTGGTTGTGGTTGCGTTTGTTGCTGTGGTTGTTGTTTTGGAAACTGGAGATGAATCAAAGGTTGTTGACTCTAAACTTGTGCAAACTTGTTGAGAAGGACATAACATTGGGAAGGTTCATGTTCCAGGCGTCGAAGTTCGCTTACTGCGGCTTGTGTTGCATTCTCCGTTGAGGACTGCAAAATGTCAACTGGGTGATCAGTTGCCGCAGTAGCTTTGGCTGCTGAGGTCTGCAACGCATCGATGCGTTGTTCCAATTTGAGGACCTTGGCTTGAGTATCTGCAAGCTTCTGCGACAAGCTCTGAAGATCACGAGAAATGCATGGAAACCACTCGCTTTCTTGACTTGCGATGCGCTCTGCGATGACCGTTTCTAATGAACTCGAAAGCTCGTGATGCAACGGTGAGTTGGATCGAAACAGCCAGTCTCTGTTAAGGTGCAGCATAGCTGCATCGTCGAAAGGTCGCTCCATTGCAAATTGAAATCCAAATCAAGTTGACGGCGTCGAAGATTGATCTCGAATATTGAGCTCCCTGCCACCCAGTCGGCTACCACTTGTTGAGGTTTTCGACTCGGGAACTCTCTTGTTCTCTTGTTCCTCTTGTTTCTTGAAAGTCCCAAATCCCAAATCCACAAACCTCTGCGCAGGATCTTTAGATGGAGCACCAATACATAGAAACTTCACAAATTCGTAGACAAAAACTCTGTTCAGAGATATCGAAGTATCATACACCACTTCGTTCACGCAACTGGCATCTCGATGCTTCAGATGTATTCACAGGCTGCAGTCCCATTGCGTCTGCGATTGCGACTCGCGCGCTTGCTGCGCTGCTGCTGTTTGAAGCCAGAACAAAATATATCATCATGCTGGCAATACCTCGGTACTTCACACCGGACGCCGGGTGCCTATCACTTACCAATGACATACACAATGGCCAGCAAGTGAATAGACTTGGCGGGTTTACTTGCTGCTCGCGAACAAGACATCAAGAAGGGCCAGCCCACCAAACCACACCTGTTTAGTGTATGCTGCATACCAATTGCTGGGCTCCTGCGGTTAAAGTATCATGTACCAAAGGCACGAACAAAATGTAAAGCCAACACACCACATACACCTCATGCCCTCACATGCTTGGGCATGCCACTCAGTCCCATCAGCTGGTGCCTGATTGCCTGGGAACCGAAGGCATTGGCAAACACAAATTGTCATGTGCATTAGAAACCAGCCACACATGGATATGTGAAACCAATATTGCCTGATTGCATGTTCGTGTGACACCGAACCAATTCAATGCATGCTACCTGAAATGAGATTGGGCAAGAGAGCTTGGGTAAGAACATGCCCCGGGTAATATAAAGAGACCTTGACCCGGGTGCACATGGAGAGATATCCCCGGTTCGATGAGAGCACATTCTACTATCCCAAGGAGAGATTGTCCCGGCTCCGAGAAAGACCGTCCCGCCCCAATCCAGGACTTGAGAGAGATGGTCCCGGCCCAGTCCATGCCCTGAGAGAAAGACCCTCACCAATTCATGCCCAGGAGAGAGAACCTAACCACTCCATGGCCCAGGAGGGAGAACCGCACCAAAACCCAATCCATGGCCGAAGACAAAAAACCTCCCCAAAACCCAATCCCGAGCGCATAGCCTAGCCATGGCCCATGGAATCATGCATATGCAGAGAGACTTTTGCCTAGCCATGACTCATGAGAGCATGCATGCATTTAAAGTGAGAATCTCCAAATTTAATTGAGGATTATCCCTATACCCAATTGCCAAATCACATGAGCTATCCTGATGCCATAGTGGAAGTTGACAAAGAAGGGATAGTGGATCACCAACCGTGTTCGACGAATGATATGAATTCACCGCACATCAGCGACGTAGGACGGCATACAAGAGGTTAGCAACCAGAGCATAGGTGCAATTCCCCACCTTAAAGATGTGCACCCACTGCAGGTGCATACAACATGTTCCACACACATCATCTCCACAGATTGATTTAACATGATTCACACGCAAAGCAAACAATGGACAAAGAATAGAAGTCAAAGATATTCAGGGCGGAGCAACAACGGAGTTACCTTCTTCACGCCCGGTGCGCCTACCTCAGCCACTTCCACTTCAACTTCTCTTCCACTAGGGCTCCTCCAGCTTCCAAGGACTTGTGATCCCCCATACACGTAGGCGTGGCACTGCCGAAGCAGATGCGCCCATCAATGTGTACCAGTCCGTGACCGACAGCCGGTGTGGACGGAGGCACCACACCAAGGTTTAGCCAGATCGCAGTTCGGGGCCCTTCTATCCTCCACTGCAGTAGCCCTAGGTTCCAATTTGTATCCATTTCCGCAACAGGATAGATGTAACACTATTAGCACCCATTGGGAAGAATATTCGGAAGATCGGCCCGCATTGAGGAACACAGAGCACGCGCACGCCAGCATGAACACGGGAAGGGCGCGCGCACACACAGCAGGCCTGGTCTGAACCAGAAATGTCAAATCCCCCATTCTGTGGTTTATAAATAATATAAATTCGCAATTGTCCTAAATTGATACGAGAAAAGTTTATAGTGTTTTCAGCACTGTGTTTTTGCTTCTCCTGCTGCTTGCTGTAGGTGTAGGGTTTCCTGCTGCTTGTTTTGGAAGATGAAAACCTTGGTTTTGCAGAAATAGAGTCAATCCAGGATAACCCAAGCCAGAAGTGTGCAAAGGGGAGGAGATCAGGATCAAAGCATGAAGGGCTGCAGTGTAAACAGTGAAAGATGATTGGATATTCACAGAAACTGCAACTCAGGTTACGAATGAATGCATATTCACAAAGATAGCTGAAATGTTTTTGGAAAAGAGTTAGAAAACTGCTTCAGGGTCACTCTCTCTCCATAGTGCCATCTCAGGAGATGTGCACTCTTTGTTTTGGGTCCCATATGTGCTGAGGTGGCATGGTATGTGGCGATGAGGTCACTGCCATGTCACATGGGATCTTTCTACTTAGCTAGGCTGACCAGGAATTGAACCCAGGACCTCTCAAAAAGAGGTGCCCAGCCCCCTAGGGTGTATACCACTAGGGCAGATAAGTATTCATGGAAAAACATAGATAAATTCATAGGCTCTACCTTAGGTATGTCAGTGCTCAGTCAACTCAGGAAAAGATGTTTTACTTCAGATTGAAAGGGGATTAAGGGGTCCACTCCATATCCTGATTGGGTGTTTGGTTCCATAGGTCAAAATGTGTCATCACCACTTTTGGTGGGACCAATACTAAGATAAAAATGCATGGATGCTCAGTGCATCTCTAATACAACTAGAATATGCCTCAAGGCAATGGAAAAGCACTTTTTCTTACTCCCCCCTTGTGCTGTGGTGGCCACCACTGTCGCATTTTAGGAAAAAGGGAATTTTTCTTGGCCTTTCCTTGGTTTCCACATCTACTTTAAAATACCTATAGTTTCCCTCACACTGAAAAATGGGCGCTCATCATGGCTGGCGTCCTTTTGCTGCTCTGATTGTATCATATCCTACACAAGACTCAGCGCTCATGGCGCTGCCAGGGCTCCTGTGGCTTGGTTGGGTTAGATTGGGAGCATGCCAAAACATGTGCATATGCATCCCTCCCTCCAAGACGCAGCGTCGACACAACCCAAACGCAAGACACAATATACACACTCGCATGGGTTCTCGTAAACCTGCTGGCGACCTGTGACCTGTCTTAGGGCGAAGGGAGTCTCGAAAAATTTAAATTGCCCCTTGGGTCTTGGGTTCTGCTCAGTCTCTCCAGGCACCTGCGTTTCGGCCCGAACACGGCCTACTCAGCGAGGCTGCGCGTGGGTATCTGCAGAGGCAGGAATGGGAGAATTATGGACGAATCCACGCAAAAACGAAGCAACGACACCAAAATCCGTCAAATGACGGCGTAGAATTTTTCTGAAACGACACACCCGAGCAGAATCCAATTGTGCATCAGAAGCACATTTTTATAGAAATTATAGTCATCTCTGGATTTTTTAAATCCAGAAATTCATACGCATAAAATGGCGGCGCGCAGGAGCGGCTCCTAGCGAAGCGCCGGAAAATGGAGAAATAATGGAATTATAAACGTATGTATCACGTAGTCTTGAAAATGACGAGACACACATTAATAAACAAACATACAGATTCCACCCACACTAATGAAAGATTCGAAAATTCAAGAATTCGACAATCAACGAAAAAGACTTCAATGAATCAGGTATAAACTACAGGTATGCTCGTCCCGTATGCTGCATACACATTGCCCGTCTCGTGTCTCCGTGAACGAGCCTTGTAGCAGCGCTAACAAAGATAGAACGCGATAGAGGGATTGATTAGAAAGATTGCAGATGATTAGCGGTCAGATCAGGGTGATTAGACATACACACAAGTGCATAGCAACGTTCTTCGCGTGCGCCCCTCACTTGCTCTCTCTCCCAGCGGTAGGTACGGTGAGTAAGCCCAGGCGGGGCCACTCCCTTGTGGAGTTCTTGATTGGCGCTGTGATTGGCAGGTGTGCCCAAAAGGATCGTGCATACTCGCGCATGCACACACGCATCAAAGGGTAGGCCACGCGAAGTGCGCACGGTAAACCTTGTTTAGGCTACCTAGGGGCTCCTTGGTACGTTCTTTACGAGAACACGAGGAGTCCCTTAACGCTTGCTTGCTTGACAAGGGTACCTGCTCCTGCAGCGTGTTTGCGGACAGTGTATTATAGGTCACACTGAGAAGGGTATAATACCTGGAGTGTGGCTTGGTTCCTCCGCCGCAAACGCCCTTCCATTTGCCTTTGTTTCACAGGTGGGCAGGTAGGGTGATTGGTGCAGCAGCATTTTTTTTGCCCTGCTAAACAAGGGCGCAGATCACACAAACAAGTAACTCCGCTCCGCCTGTGGCAGAGCAGGGAGTCTGACTTCATCGACATCTGCGCCTTGCACGCGAGAGCACTCCTTCCCTTCAAGCCCTAGCAGGGGAAACGCGTTGTGGCGTCCCCTGTTAGGCCACAGTTGCTTAGCAGCGCTGTGTTCTCTTGTCATTTCACAGGAGGGTCGCTAGGACCCACGACACCTTTGACTTCGCAACGCCCAGTAGAGTGTGCGTGTAGGAGTGGTAGTCCTGAGTGGGGGCTTGAGCCAGTTGCCCCAGTGCTCGCCCACCAGGATAGTGCCACTGTAGGGTGTGTAGGACCTGTAGTACGTGTGTCACTGTCCCGCCCGTTTCCTGCAATTTTAGCAGGGTTGGTGGGCTGTGGCAGTGGTTAGGTCAGTGTTTTGGCCACATAGCAAAACGGCGTTTTCATGCCTTCATAGCTTTTGGCCACCCCTCCCTGTAGTAGACAGATAGGTAGGGAAAGCAATACCTGGATTAGTACGCTGGGTATTCCCCAAAGGATTTGCGCCAGCACAGAAATTGGGCGCTCAGGGGAGGGGAGACCCGGGGCGTACCCCGTGGCATCAATAAGCCAACCCTCCAGGTTTAGCAAGGGCGCAGACTTGGGCATAATTAGGACACCACTTCTGCGGCTTGCTCTCAGGACCTTAGGACTAGCAGACTCACACATACGCTTTGGCAGGTAAGGGTAAGGTTCAGTCCCTAGCTTTAGTCTCGGAGGCAAGCGTCTCAGCGAGCCTCAGCAACTCACCAAGGTTGTTCTGGGACAAGTAGTCAACCAGAACTGAGTTTAGGCGTCCCTCAGGTAGAACAAATACAGAAGGGGGCTCCCAGGTGGCCTCTTCGACTCCAAACCCTTCCCAGAGGGTGAGGAAGCGCCAACTCTGGCGATAGCGGTGGCGTAGGACAGACTTCACCAGGTAGAAGCCCTCCTTAGCCATCTCCTCGGCGTTCATGTCGGGGAGTTCACCTTCAACTTCCATAGGGCTGGCAGCCCCTTGTAGGTCCAGAGCGGCGATTTCCTCGTCGTTCAGCTCCCACTCCTCCCCACAGAGGTCTTCAGGATCATGGTAGCGCTTCAGGTGTTGAGCAGCGCACACCAGGGTCCCCCCTAGACAGGGAGAACACCGCACGGTGATACGGTGTCCATCCACTGATAGGATCTTGTACGGCCCGAAGTATGGGTCATCGCTGGTAGAGCGTGGCCAAGCGGGTAGTCGACTGTGGTGCACCAGCACCCAGTCCCCCTCTTGGTAGGTGGCCGGTACACGGTGCTTGTTCTTCTTGTTCCACTGACGCTCCCTCACTCTCTGGAGCATAGCCTTGGCCTTGTCCACCTTCGCTTGTTGCTCTTGGACCCATTCACCCACAGAAGAATGGGTTTCCTCTGGATAGGGGGCATGTAGGAACCATGCCGGGCGCCCCATGAATAGCTCATGTGGCGAGTAGCCAGTAGCTGAAGTCTCTTGGGAGTTCATCATCAAGGATATGACGGGGAGTAGTCTCACCCAGTCTCTGGTGCGTTCAGTTTTGCACCATATCCTGACGTTCTCCTTCAGGACACGAATCTGTCGCTCACATAGGGGGTTGCTCGTGTGAGAGTAGGGAATCCCCGTAGACACCTGGACATTGAGGGATCTCAGGACCCTCTTGTACCAGCCAGTATCTGAGCGTACTCGTACGTCCTCATCGGAGTTGATCTCCTTGGGCGCCCCATAGACACAAAACCACTCCTCCAGGAGTATCTTAATAGTCTCCTCTCCGGTAATGTGCTTGGTACATGGGAACACCCTGGTAAACCTGGTCAACCCACAGGTTACCACGAGGGCGAAGTCATAGCCCCCGAACTTCAGCATCTCCGTGTAGTCCACGTATAGAACACTTTTGGCACAGTGAGGGATGGGCAGGGTCGAGTAGAGACCTCTGTCCCTGATATCCCCTGGTTTACAGGACCTGCACGGGCACTTGTCCACGATAGGCTGGAGTGTCTTCCGCAGTTGGTCGTCAGTCCACGTAGTGTGGAACCACTGCTTGAACAGCCTCAGGGTACGTTCAGCACCCACATGACCGCTGGACTCATGGGTCCACTTCAGCAGCGCTGGAACTCGGTCACTAGGCACCACTATGCGGTCCTCGTGCCAGAGGTAGCTCTTGTCCCTCTTCCACTGGTCCTGGTTGACCAGGAGGGGTTCAAGGCGTTTCTCCAGGCGCTTGTAGATATCCCCGAACTCCTTCAGGTACTCCGATTGTTGGAGTCCATCCAGGGGGCGTATCATGGTCATGTTCAGGTCCAGGTGTACGTCCATACGGCTGAACGCCTCCTTAGCCAGCGCTTCAGACCGGGCACCAATCAGGGCGTCGAAGTTGTTGCGGCTGATGTAGTCGGCGCACTCGTTCTTCACTCCCTGAATATGGTGTACCGTCAGCCGTAGTTGACTGAGGTAGGTCCACCAGCGACGTAGCTTGGCCTTCTCAGGTGGGGGACCCTTCTGGAAACTGCGGACCGGTTCTTGGTCGCATAGCCAGACCACAGGGTTACTCCCCAACAGTCGTGCTTGTGAGGATAGCACCAGCATACCCGCGAGCAATTCCTGCTCATAGGTGGAGTAGTTCCCCCTGGCCTGGTTCCACTTCCAGTTCCAGTGGCCCAGAGGTACTAGGACCCACTTGTCGTCAGGGTAGCTGTGCTTGAGGGTTCCATCTCAGTTGAGACCTTCCGTCCCCCATTGGGAAATGGCCGAGTCGAACTCCTCCTTCTCCAGTGCTTGCCATTGGAACAACGTTCCACCACCGCCGACATTGCTGGCGTCGGTCACCAGGATAATCTCCCCTTGTGCCCTAGGCACGGCCAAGCATTTAGCGTTGGCTACCTTGTCTTTGAGCTCGTCAAACGCTTGTTGCTCTTGTGGGCCCCAGCACCAAGTAGTACTCTTCTTGATCAAGTCCGTCAGTACGGCGCTGGTATAGGTGAAGTTCTTGATGTGGCGGCGATAGAAGTTGCACGCCCCAATGAAACTGCGTACATCATGAAGTCCTTTCTTGGGGTGTTCGTGTCGTACCTTGGCATCCATCAGGGGTTTGGCCTTAGAGGCCGCTGGGGTCCACCACCCATAGCCAACGTCAGACCCCAAGTACTGCATGGACTCCTGCATGAACTCACACTTCTCCAGCTTGAGTCGTGTGTGGTTCTCCTGGCAGACCGCAAAGAACTCACCCAAGAGGATTAGGTGGTCCTCCTGGGTATTGGTCCCGAGGCATACATCGTCGATGTGAGCCTCCATCTGGGCACCACGGGATATGAGCTCCTGCACCTTAGGTCTCCTTCGTAGGATGCACAAGATCTTGTTCATCAGCTCTTGGAAAAGAGCGGGTGCGTTAGCCACGCCAGACGGCATGACCTTCCACTTGAACACCCTCCCCTGAGGGGTGATGAAGGCCAGTAGTTCCTGTGCGTTGGGCGTCAGGTCCACTTGCCAGAATCCGCTTCGCTTGTCCATCTTGGTCTTGTAGCGGCAGGAGGCTATCTTCTCCAGGGTAGACTCCATATTGGGAATGGACCCTGAGTGGTTCAGCGTCTTCTTGTTCAGCTCTCCATAGTCCACTACCAGCCGTTTGGCTGTAGACCCAGGTTTAGCCACCAGGAAACAGGGGCTGCAGTGTAGGGGGTAGTCCCCGTCCTTGTACTCCAGGACTAGGCCAGCGTCGATACATTCTTGTATCTGTCGCTCAATCTCGTCGGCCTGCTCTTTAGGAGCTGGATAGGGTCTCCTCCGGATCTTGTGACCCAAGAACTCGGGTTTCAGCTTGAGGTCCATCTGTACCAGCTTGTCACATGAGGCTGGAGGGGGTAGTTCTCCGAACACCTCCAGATAGGTCCTTATCAGCTTCTGTACCCGCGGGTCCAGTACCTTGATCTTGTCCTCCATGTCCTCGTCAGAGTGTAAGTTGCTTGCCCCTTGAATAGACGTCGGGAGGTGGTCCTCCACCGACTCTTCGCCCGCGGTAGTATCCTTCAGCCCTTGGTAGGCATATAGAAGGTCTTGTTCAACCATCTCCGATGGACGATGGCAGCATAGGCACGCTCGAGGGGGTTCACATACACATTCCTCCGAGAGGTCGTCCTCCTCTGGGGTCCTCACATGGGCACCCAACACGCTCTTCATGAGCTTAAGATCTACCTCCCTTTGCCAGGTGGTGATCTTCTGTTCGAGGTCCTCCTTCAGTTGGGATAGGTCTCCCATACGTCCTTGCTTCAGTGGCCATGAGCTGCGGGTAGGCTTCGCGTAGCATAGCTTTTTCGCCACCAACTTCCTCTTGGAATCCACATACTCCCTGAGCCTGGATCGAGGGTCCAGCTCTTCATCCACAGGGTCTTCCACCCTCATGGAGAGTAGGGGTTTTAGTGGGGCGACGTACTCGGCGTTCTCCACTTCGTCCACACAGGTCTGCACGAAGAAGGCGTCGTGCTCAGTTTCGTCATCTGAGTGGATAGAGCTAGGTAGCTCAGATAGTCCACACTCAGAGACTCCATCAGGAACAGGTACATGACAGGGAGAATTGGGGGCGTTGGTGTTAGTCACGACGTACTCATCTCCTCCGGGTGTAGTCTCAACCGCATCCTGAGGTCGTAGGCGATCCTTCAAGTCACCCAAGGCGAGTCCATCGCTTTCTCGTTGTATAGCCTGGACCAGAGTCGGGTCCAGATCCTCCCAGGGAATGGAGGTAAGACCTCCGTCCACCACGCTTAGCATACTCCCCGATCCGGGCTTCCCAATGGGCGTCTTGCGTCCCAGAGGCACGTAGATGGCCTCATCAGGTAACCGCACAGAGCTGATAGTCAGCTTGTCAAGGAGGGTTCGCCAGTACTCGTTGCCCCCATGGGCTCCCCAATCGGGGGAACACAGGACCATACGGGAACGTTCCAAGGCCACCTTGGTCAGCACCTTCGCCAGTTCACTGAATCTGGGGTTCCCGTAGGCCATCCCGAAAGAGGGCCAGTAAAATTTGTAGCTGCAGTTCTTCCCCTTGCTGCAGTAAAGGACCAGTACATGTTGCTTGTCGCTGGCGAACAACTCCACACTTAGGTCTTCTCGAGAGTAACCCAACTCCTTCAGACCTTGGTCTAGGACTTCCCCCAATAGTTGATAGTCCTCAGTTTTGGAGGCCGCCATCATGTTCGAGGGCTCCTCCTTCGATAGTCTCAGGTAACTCGAGGTATGTTCCGACTGCTCCAGTGGCACAGACTTCCTGCCACTGCCGTGGTCCACGTAGAGGAGGTAGGGCGCTTGCAGCGTCAGGGATTGTATCTGGGAGTGCTGTACGAAGAAGTCAGTACCCAGTACAAAGTCGAAGGCCTCAGTGTCCATCACATAGAACCGATGGGCGATAGTCCTGGAGCCCATAGGTACCTCCACTTCACAGTCCCCGCAGCTGTGCACCACATGTCCATCCCCCATGCGTATAGCGGCGGTGGTCATGGTGTTCTTCAGGCTCCCACAAGGTAAAATTTTCGTGGCCACTATCGATATTGTGGCGCCAGTATCCAGTACCCCCAGGTACTCACGTTCCCTTAGTCGGATACGTACCCAAAACACCAGGTCTTGGGTGCCACCAGAGCGTCCCCGTCAGAACTCCGCGGGACAGGTCACCTCGAACCCCTTGTTCCGCAATTTGCGGGCCATCCTCATGAAACGGCTCCTCTTCTTAGCGTTGCCGTCATCACCACCTTCATGCTCACGCTTGGCTCCTTGATCTTGCTGGGCCTGCGTTTGTGAGCGTGTGGTAGGTCCAGACTGCCCTCCAGAGGGCTCGGAGTTCCCCCCTGGATTAGGGTTGGGGTTGCCTCCGTTCTTGTCCTTGTTCTTGTTGTCGGTCTGGCGGTTAGCGCCTCCTCCTCGTCCACCTTGACCCTTGTCTTGACCACCTTGACCACGTCCTTTCGACTTGCCCTTGCCAGAGTCGTTGCCTTTGGCCTTGCCTCCACCTTTGCCTGAGCCTTTGCCAGGATCTTCCCCCTTAAGCTTCGCCGATAGGCGTTGCTTATGGTAGCACTCATCCTCGTAGTGCTTCCGCTTACCGCAGAATGCACACGTGATGGTGCAGCGGTAATGATCCGGCAGCTTCGCTTTGGCGCCGGTGTTCTTCTCCTGCTGCTTCCCCTGGACGACGAAGCAGTCTCGCTGCTCGCAGTCAGAGGCGTGCTGCAGGTGGCCCTGCTCATCTCTGGCAACACACCAGAATAGCTCCTTCACGTTCTCCATGGTACGGGCGTGGGCGTGTTTGGGGGTAGTCCCCTGCCCAGGTCGGGACCCTTGGTACCCTTTGCCTCCAGAACCTCCACCACCAGGACGGTAGTTGTTCAAGTGCTGGTCGCTCTCCTTCTCCAGCGCCATCTCCAGGAGCAGCACGCATAGATCCTCGTAGCGGAGGGATCTAGCCTTGCGCTCAGCCGTCAAACGGCACTCGTCCCATAGCTCTCGGGGGAGCTTGGCGCACAACCAGAACAGCAGGTCGTCGCTGCTGTAGGAACCGGGCGTCAGTCGTCCAGCCCAGTGATCCAGGTCAGCCAACAGCTCGGAGACCCTGCCAGGTTTGGGGTTGTTGGGCAGCACGGGCAGGTTCTGGATCTCGGCCCTGATGGAGAGGTCGGTTTCGTAGGTTGGGTACTGCCTCTCCAGGGCAACCAACACGTCGGCAAAGGTGGCGGAGTTAGTTACGATCTGCCTGACCTGCTTCTCCAGGTACTTGGTCTTGCAGCACTGCAGGAGCAGATCGCACTTCACTCGCCCACTCGCGTGGGTTTGGCCGGTCAGTCGTAGGAACCGGCCAAAGTTCTCGGCGAACTCGCTGAGGTCCTTGCCTGTGAACTCAGGCAGGTTCACCACTATCTTGGAGGTGGCAATAGCCTTCGCCTCCTGAGCTCGGCGTCCTTCAGGGCGTCGGGTCTTCTTCTTCTTCTTCTTCTTCTTCTTACCCTTGGGGTCCTCGGGGTCCTCAGGGTCCTCGTCATCTGAGGGCGAAGAAGAATCCATCGACGGCGGCTCGTCATCGGAGGGGTCTCCGCCAAGATCACTAGAGCCATAAGGCTCTACGTCCACCATAGCCCTTAAGGCTGTCAGCCCCAGCTGGTCCAGCTCGGCCCTCGTCGAGTTCGTCACGTGGCTGTAGGGCGGCTGGGCCGTTCTCGGGACGAATGGACTTCTCGGTATTGCTGCAGGAGTCGGCATCGGTCGGCTCCTCAGGCTCCCCAGGGTATTTGTCAACCCTGCCGCCAGGTGGTTAGCCTGTACTCGGTGGGGTGACATTCCCACCGTCGTAGGTGACGCATGGGACGGGATCATCAGGGGCTCCAGTTTCTCCCTGATCTCTTGCGTGAGGTCGCCCACGATTTTTGAAGTGGCTCCTCGGAGCACCTCGTTGATCTCCGACCGCGTCAGGGACCTGTTGGAGGATCTTCCCGATCCTCTACTCCTGCCTCCAAGAGACTCTGGACCTCTCCTCAACCCACTCAAGGGTGCATACCCAGGTGCATACCCAGGAGCATACCCAGGAACATCCACATAGGTTCCAGTAGCGTGTAGTGGATGGGGATAGTCACCCGCATACCATCGCGGCGCAGAGCTGGAAGCCAGCGGCTCACTGGCAGTAGTTGCCTCATGGAGCGCAGTGGTAGGTGGGCCCGTACCATAGGCGGGGTAGGGAGGCATGCCAGTAAAGCCTGTGCCCTCTGCCATAGGCGGGTTGGTTGTGGAAGTGGATGTTGCTGCGGCTGGGAGTGTGGTGGTTATAGGAGAGGGTGATGCGTGGAGACCAGAAGCGCTTGGTGCGCCTTCGAAGGTAGGGTCATGCGTCGGGTCTTGCCCTTGTTCCTCTCCTTCGTCTGCTCCTTCTCCAGCATCCTTCTCGCTCTCGTTCTCTCTCTTCCTCTTCACAGGCTGAGGCTGAGAGACCACTTCTTCGACCGACAGGGCCCCGAAGGCCGTCTGGAGGCCATCCAGGGAGTCCTCAGCCGCATCCACTGGCCCATGTAAGGGTTCCGCCGAAGGTACAGCGCCAGGTGCCGGCCTTGCCGGTGCCTCAGGCGCTGGCGCCGTCTTCACGTCGGCGTCCTCCTTTCTTGGATCCATCTTAATCCGCCCTTCTGCTTATTTTTGCCTGTACTCGGAGCACTGGTTGTACGGCGCGGGGTCGCTGCCGGTGCACAGAGACAGGCTGCCTCTTGCTACCAGAAAAGTTTATAGTGTTTTCAGCACTGTGTTTTTGCTTCTCCTGCTGCTTGCTGCAGGTGTAGGGCTTCCTGCTGCTTGTTTTCGAAGATGAAAACCTTGGTTTTGCAGAAATAGAGTCAATCCAGGATAACCCAAGCCAGAAGTGTGCAAAGGGGAGAAGATCAGGATCAAAGCATGAAGGGCTGCAGTGTAAACAGTGAAAGATGATTGGATATTCACAGGAACTGCAACTCAGGTTACAAATGAATGCATATTCACAAAGATAGCTGAAATTTTTTTGGAAAAGAGTTAGAAAACTGCCTCAGGGTCACTCTCTCTCCATAGTGCCATCTCAGGAGATGTGCACTCTTTGTTTTGGGTCCCATATGTGCTGAGGTGGCATGGTATGTGGCGATGAGGTCACTGCCATGTCACATGGGATCTTCCTACTTAGCTAGGCTGACCAGGAATTGAACCCAGGACCTCTCAAAAAGAGGTGCCCAGCCCCCTAGGGTGTATACCACTAGGGCAGATAAGTATTCATGGAAAAACATAGATAAATTCATAGGCTCTACCTTAGGTATGTCAGTGCTCAGTCAACTCAGGAAAAGATGTTTTACTTCAAATTGAAAGGGGATTAAGGGGTCCACTCCATATCCTGATTGGGTGTTTGGTTCCATAGGTCAACATGTGTTATCACCACTTTTGTTGGGACCAATACTAAGATAAAAATGCATGGATGCTCAGTGCATCTCTAATACAACTAGAATATGCCTCAAAGCAATGGAAAAGCACTTTTTCTTACTATACGCAAAAGCTCTGAAATTGCTGAAGTTAGTGAGATAAGGAACAGTGCAGCCGAATGGGATCCGCAACGTCGTCGACCGGTCTACATAAAAAGACCACAAACAAATATATGATGCTTGACGTGCACAGCATGAGCCACTCGCATGACCCGCACTCCCACCAAGAGACATGAGATCAATGGATCACCTCCAGGAGACATCGGCATTGCTGGGGGGGTCATCATGCATCATGATAAGCGTAGACACAAACAATGTAGAATTTTCTTTCCGAAAAACATTTTTCCGAAATTTTGTTAGTCTTCCAATTTTCAGAGTCATCGGACTCTAGGTGCAAGAGGAGCTCGAACGGACGTCGCCATCTCGTCCGGCTTGCAGAAAAGTGGTGGTGGATCCCGTCGGATGGTCCCAAGGTGACCAAAATGCAGAGAAATGAGAAAACAATTTTCTACTAAAAATGGTAACATTTGTTACTAAAAATAGCGCAGGCGAAAAAATGAGATCCCCAAACTGAGGGACCCTGGAGGAAAGCCGACCTCGGCAATGCAATCGCAACACTTATCGGGTGGCTGCGGATTCAGATGGAACGCGAAACAGAGCCGGTGGGACCAAGGTCCAAAAATAGAAATTTTGTTACTAAAAATAGAACAAGTGTTCCAAACATACAATGTGGTGTGCTAAAAAAGGAAATGGCACTTGGGGAGGGCCTTAGCACATCTGGTGGTCCCCGTTGCGTCCCGCGGCCTCCCAATACCCATCATGATAGAGTTGACCGCATCTGACGGGACCCTGTTTGAACAGTATTTGAATGGTTTGAACCACCGGAAAAAATTCAAATGGGGCGTTTGAATCCATTTGAATTGATTCAAACGTCGAGCGCGGCCGCCGCCGCGTGCGCTGCCAGGGGCCTGTCGCATTCTGTCGCAAATTGTGCACTATTTGCAAGTTTTGCAATTTTTTAGGCGACCGCAGACGATTTGCACGCAATATTTACCTGCGTGCAAATCCGCTTTAGCACCAGTTTTGCTGGGATACTCATTTTTTTGGTTTCCACGTTCCTTTTCACCATCTCACGTGGGCAACTTCCCTTGTTGCAAATGCAGCGCCTTTTGGCATGTCCCAAACGCTAAGGGACGCGTTAGAACCGGTCTACGGGCGTCGCCCATACCGGAACGAGACTCTGGAGGCCGATTTGGTGACATTTTTTAAACACCTGTATGGCCGTGCCTTGTTACGCCGGGTGTCAACGAAAGTCGGTGTTTTCCGTTGCATGAAGAGGAGCATGAAACAAAAAATGGAGGAGGTGTTGACCCCAACGGAGGCTGTTTGGTTGATTTTGAAATTGCAGATGCCCAAATCAAGGTGTGCGTTTGAATCCGTGTTGGAATCGATGCAAGTGCTTCAAACGTGTACTTTGAACTTGTTTGAACACTTCAAGTGATTCAAACACGGATGTCACACCTCAGGTACAACAATTTCCTAATTTGGGTCCACGAAAAGGCAGTGGCGGCCGAAGTGCCCGCGCTCAAAACGTGGTGCAAATGCTTTCCATCGTATGAAACGATGGGCGCTACCCTGGGAACGCCTCGCCTCCGTTCAACAGCTGGAGGCCAAGATTCATGACCCTTCGGCAGGTCAAGATCCGGCGGCGGAAAGGTTTGTAAGTGTGTTTTGGCCCTTTGAGGACTTTTTGGAGTATTTCTCCTCCCAACCTGATCTAATGGATCCGGTTGGTATGGAATTTCACGAGCCGGACTACCGCTATGTACTCATCGTCCGAGGAGATGAGTTTCCATGCAGTGCACGCCCATGGTGTCAACTCACCGTGTCGTTTGCCAACCACGGGGAGCGTGCTCGGAGCATTGACTACACCTCGACCTTGGATTTGTCACTTTGCTCCGAGCACGATGTAGAGGCTCTTCGGGATTTAATGGCACACAACCTGGAGCGCATCCAACATGTTCTAGACACTGGTTACCTTGTGTTGTGTGGTTATAGGGTTGATTGTGGATGCACCGTCGGGGGTGATTCACCTTGCTTTGCCATGTGTTCGGGTTGAGTGTATGGTGGGGGGTGGGGTCTCTTTACACATATGCGATGTGTAATGCGGCCAGCAACCAGTGGGAACACACTACCACGGTCCGTTCCTGGAAGGGGCACAGAAAATTTCTCAAAATTTTTCAACAGAGTCGGCCGAAACCTACCGTGTCCGATGTTTATGGGTGCATCCGCCTTCCCCTTTTGAAGGTGCAGGACCGGTATTTTTCAATTGTCATGTGCATTTTGCACTGTTTAATTTCTTTGGGCAAGCAAACCACGATTTACGTGCGCCGCTACGCCAAGAAGGTGGCACCGGCCGTGCGTGCTGAGGTCGGAAGACTTTTGACCGAGGCAAATACGAAAGTCCCGCTCCAAGGGAAGGCCAGCCCAAAGGGTGAGGAAACATGGCGTCTGTTAATCGTGTGGCCGGCGATCGCTCATTTGTTGGATGTGCCCCGTCGTGCACAAAAGGCCGTGATTGCGATGGGCAAGCTGTGCGCAGCTCTGTACTCTACATATCATAAGCCCTCCACACTTAAGTGTGCCAAAGTAGCGCGTAGGTTTCAGGAGGAAATTTGCCCGCATCTTCGCTCGCCTTATCTGTTATGGCTTTGCCGTGATGCACGCAGGGTACTGGATGCCATTCCCCCTTGGGGATGTGCGATGTTTTCGGGGGATGTTGTGGAGTCTCTGATTGCTTTTTTGAAGGACATTTTTTTGACTGCCACGTCTCGGGGAGGGGGGAAGGGCACACCAGAGGAGCAACTCATTGAGTTGCTCTTCCAAGCAATGAGCCGTGGTCTCTTGTACAAGGAAATGCCACGTTGGAGGGAGGTGGAGGGCCTGGGTGCTCTGCAAATCCAACATTGTGCGGACGTTGCTAGGGAGTACTTGGGGGAAATGTTGGAGAGTCGGTGTTCTTTTTCCATGGGACCACGGTGGGGAGAATCGTTTGTCACTGCGCATATTATTTTGGTCGGTTTGAATCCGTTTGAATCAATTCAAGTGCTTCAAGTAGCACATTTGAATCACGTAGGGCTATTCAATTGTCATTCAAACGTCCTGTATTTTACGTGTTTTGACCCGTCCGCTGCGTCGTGGTGTTCTCGTTAAGCCTCCTCTTTCAATATTCCGGTGTACATCAAAGGGCTCGTTGTCATGGCGGGCCTGGACCAAGCGCTGTCAGGCTTGGCCTGGGGTCAGCTGCAGGCGATCGTGGTGGCAGCGCAATCCAAACTGCAAGCAGTTCCGACAACCGGCTTGACGTCCGCTTCAGCAGCCGTTGATGTCGCCGTTCACGACACCAAGATTCTCTTTCCACCTGTCTTTCCCATGTTGCCAGATATGTCCAACGGGCGCTTCCCCCACTCAGACTGCGCGCTCGCACGGGCCCAGCCCGGGTTTGGGTGGCTCACCGACATTACCGCGAGATACCTCTTCAAACGAACACTCTACATCTGGAAGCCGAAGCAGGCCGGTGCTACGCCGTGCGGATGGACGAGTGTGCGCCCGGATGGTACCCAGCCCCTGCCGGCTACGAACAGCCGCCGTCTGGATGGAGGAGTGAGCACCCCGCAGCGACACCCCGCACAGCAACACAACACACCGAGCAGGCACACCGGTGAACAGGAGCCAGGAGGCCCAGGACACCGCACACGCAAAACATCACACCGAGCGGGCGCACCGGTGAACAGGAGCCAGGAGGCCCAGGACACCGCACATGCAAAACAACACACCGAGCGGGCACACCGGTGAACAGGAGCCAGGAGGCCCAGGACACCGCACACGCAAAACAACACACCGAGCGGGGCCACCGGTGAACAGGAGCCAGGAGGCCCAGGACACCGCACACGCAAAAAGAACACACCGAGCGGGCGCACCGGTGAACAGGAGCCAGGAGGCCCAGGACACCGCACACGCAAAACAACACACCGAGCAGGCGCACCGGTGAACAGGAGCCAGGAGGCCCAGGACACCGCACACACAAAACAACACACCGAGCGGGCACACCGTCGAACGGGAGCCAGGAGGCCCAGGACACCGCACACACAAAACAACACACCGAGCGGGCACACCGGTGAACGTGAGCCAGGAGGCCCAGGACACCGCACACGCAAAACAACACACCGAGCGGGCGCACCGGTGAACAGGAGCCAGGAGGCCCAGGACACCGCACACGCAAAACAACACACCGAGCGGGCGCACCGGTGAACAGGAGCCAGGAGGCCCAGGACACCGCACACGGAACACAACACACCGCGCGGGCACACCGGTGAACAGGAGCCAGGAGGCCCAGGACACCGCACACGCAACGCAACACACCGCACGGGCACACCGGTGAACAGGAGCCAGGTGGCCCAGGACACCGCACACACAAAACAACACACCGGGCGGGCACACCGGTGAACAGGAGCCAGGAGCCCCAGGACAGCGCACACACAAAACAACACACTGAGCGGGCACACCGGTGAACAGGAGCCAGAAGGCCCAGGACACCGCACACGCAAAACAACACACCGAGCGGGCGCACCGGTGAACAGGAGCCAGGAGGCCCAGGACACCGCACACGCAAAATAACACACCGAGAGGGGGCACCGGTGAACAGGAGCCAGGAGGCTCAGGACACCGCACACGCAAAACAACACACCGAGCGGGCACACCGGTGATCAGGAGCCAGGAGGCCCAGGACACCGCGCACGGAACACAACACACCGCGCGGGCACACCGGTGAACAGGAGCCAGGAGGCCCAGGACACCGCACACGGAACACAACACACCGAGCGGGCACACCGGTGAACAGGAGCCAGGAGGCCCAGGACACCGCACACGCAACACAACACACCGAGCGGGCACACCGGTGAACAGGAGCCAAGTGGGCCAGGACACCGCACACGTAACACAACACACCAAGCGGACGCACCGGTGAACAGGAGCCAGGAGGCCCAGGACACTGCACACACGTAGGGCGGCCGAGGGACAGGGAAGAACCAACACCCCGTGGGTCGGACACACTGGGGCGACCCAGCCGACCCACCGGGCCAGTGGCAGGAGCGGTACTCCACGGCCACTGGTCCGAGCCCGGCCAGGCTGCAACGGGGACCATGGCAAATGTCACCCGGAGCCATGGAAGCAACCGCCGACAGGCGAGCCGGTACACAGTCCAGGAGGGGGTCGCCTGCCAAGCAGAGTGGCCCCGCAACTCAAGCCACAAGGGTGAGTCGGTCTTACCGTAGACAAGCGGGAGCAATACCCCTTGTGGTGAGAGATACTCCACACGGCTGGGCAGCCCCCACAGCTGCCGCCCAAAGCAGGGGGCATGTGGCCCTACTCATGGACACATGTGGGGACACCCTCCCACCTGGGACACATGGACCGGGTGGCCGCGACAATGCCTTCCCAAGCACATGCGGGAGCGGCTCAAGAGGCACATGGCATAGGGCAGTGGGAGAGACAGGACGTCCCCTTGGTAAGACCTTCTTCCTGCATTGTCAAAGGAGGCATCCCGAGCTCCCGAAGATACCTACCTACCTACCCGAGCCAAAGTAGCGCGTAGGTTTCAGGAGGAAATTTGCCCGCGTCTTCGCTCGCCTTATCTGTTATGGCTTCGCCGTGATGCACGCAGGGTACTGGATGCCATTCCCCCTTGGGGATGTGCGATGTTTTCGGGGGATGTTGTGGAGTCTCTGATTGCTTTTTTGAAGGACATTTTTTTGACTGCCACGTCTCGGGGAGGGGGGAAGGGCACACCAGAGGAGCAACTCATTGAGTTGCTCTTCCAAGCAATGAGCCCTGGTCTCTTGTACAAGGAAATGCCACGTTGGAGGGAGGTGGAGGGCCTGGGTGCTCTGCAGATCCAACATTGTGCGGACGTTGCTAGGGAGTACTTGGGGGAAATGTTGGAGAGTCGGTGTTCTTTTCCCATGGGACCATGGGGGGGAGAATCGTTTGTCACTGCGCATATTATTTTGGTCGGTTTGAATCCGTTTGAATCAATTCAAGTGCTTCAAGTAGCACATTTGAATCACGTAGGGCTATTCAAGTGTCATTCAAACGTCGTGTATTTTACGTGTTTTGACCCGTCCGCTGCGTCGTGGTGTTCTCGTTAAGCCTCCTCTTTCAATATTCCCGTGTACATTAAAGGGCTCGTTGTCATGGCGGGCCTGGACCAAGCGCTGTCAGGCTTGGCCTGGGGTCAGCTGCAGGCGATGGTGGTGGCAGCGCAATCCAAACTGCAAGCAGTTCCGACAACTGGCTTGACGTCCGCTTCAGCAGCCGTTGATGTCGCCGTTCACGACACCAAGATTCTCTTTCCACCTGTCTTGCCCATGTTGCCAGATATGTCCAACGGGCGCTTCCCCCACCCAGACTCCGCGCTCGCACGGGCCCAGCCCGGGTTTGGGTGGCTCACCGACATTACCGCGAGATACCTCTTCAGACGAACGCTCTACATCTGGAAGCGGAAGCGGGCCGGTGCTACGTCTACCGGTCAGACCGTGTCTCCGTGGGAGACGACTCCACTGCCATTTTGCGACTGGCAGGGTTGGAATGTTGCCAGCATCGGATTGGGCACCGATTGAAAAATGACGTTTGATGCACACCAAGTTCAGCGTCTTTTTGAGATGTGGAGTCACCACGGACTGGGAACCGTGGCTCCTGGGGGGATCAATACCCACGGCCAATCATATGGGCGCAAGTTCTGGTTTTAAACCCAAGATGAGATGGACCCTGACTGGCATCCAGCGGAGGAACTGCAGCTCACACCGGCCTCGGTGCGCAAGGTTGGGGGGACCATTTCGACTGGCGGGAACAAGAAGAGGCTGCAGGGCTTGATTGGTGAGCTCGAGGTAGACGAGAGCAAGCAGCCGGAGAAAAAGCAGTGTCGGACGATGGGCGCATCAGCATCCGCATCAGTATCTGCCGCCGATGCCCTGCCTTCCGCACCTCCAGCCGAGTTCGTGGGCATGGAGGCCGTGGTCGACGAGTTGCTGCACGTACTACCCTCGGTGATCAAGCAGGAGTTGCAGGAGGAGATGATGGCCCCCACAGCCGCTCCGGCCGCTGCCGCCGGTGGTGTCCCGGTGTGTGATGCTCTGTAGGTTCAAACCTGTCTAGTGTGCTTCAAACGCAATTCAAATGCGTCCTGTGTGGTTCAAGCGTGATTCAAGTCCGGCATGTGAATTGCGTTTGAACTATCGGTGTGACATTTGAATCACGGTGGAATTTTGTGTCACCGTTCCCAACAGGTGTTCGGATCCGTGTTCGACCACGACGTGTCGGTGCTTGATGAGCGGGGCCCAGGCGATCTTCTCGCCGGCGGCAGCATGGTCACCAGCATCAGCAACTACATCCACCGCAGCAAGGATCCAGACGCCCTGGAGAGGCAGGTCCGACGATGGACGAGGTCCATGAATCAAGCCCGGTCAGATTTCGCTGACGCGACCCTGCCCGCAGGCCAGCCCAAACTGGGAGAGTTTCTGAGACCAAGAACAACAATGCCCCAGCCACCGCTGCCCTCGTCCGGAACGTCAGCAACGTCTGCCGTCCCATCTGCAGTCCCGACTGCCGTCCCGTCTGCCGTCCCGTCTGATAAGACAGCTGCGCCCAAGGACATCAGGGCAAACCCTGGACTGACCAAATTCTTGCGACCGTTGCAACCGCAGCAACGAAGGCCCCCGACAGACTCGAGCGCGGAGGATTCCCTGATCCGCCAAACAGAGGAGAGGCTGTTGCAGAAAGAAGCGGCAAAATCAGCGCCAAGGGGCAGCCTGAAGCGACCCACGGTGGCGGCTGCCTTGGCGAACGTCAGGTTGCGCGATCGAGTGCCGGAGGCAGCGGCAGAGGCCCGCGCGGCACACGACTCCTCGACCACAGCTTCAAGTAGCGAATTCGAACCATCGCTGGCTCACAAATTCCGCCTGCGGGTCAAGCCAAGTGGCCGCCGGGTGACTGGGAAGCAGCAACTCAGCGAGGCTGTGAAGGCGCACGCTGAAGCCAAGGGGTCAAGGAGTCATGGAAGTCAAGGAAGGAGTGAAGCACCCAAGGAGTCCCGGTCGGCTGAACAGATCAAGAAGGTGAAGGCATCCGCGGTGGCGGAGGCCAAGAAAGTGGTGAGGCACGCGAAGGACGAGTCCGCCAAGCCGCAGGCCGTCACGGAGCAAGCGGCCAAGGATCAGGTCGCCAAGGGACAGACCGCCACGGGGCAAGCCCACAAGCCGCAGGCCGCCACCGTCAAGGGTGGCAATGAACAGGATCCCACAGCAGGCTTCGTTGCTGATTTCGTTGCTGCCAAGGATGAGGCCACCAAACAGCAGGAGGCCAACGAGGATGAGCCCGAAGAGCAGCCTGAGGAGCCTGCGCAGGTGCGCCCATTTGAAGTGCGGTCAAATTACGGTCGACCCAATTCAACCACTTCAAACATCGAAGTTGAACCACTTGAATGGCGTTTGAATTCCGTTTGAACCCAGCCGGACCCCAAGCACATTTGCCCTTTTCGTACTGCAGGAAGAGGACTCTGACGACGCCAATGAACGGGCCAGGGAGGAGTATGGGATCCCGGCGAAAGCTGCTCTGCGATGGGCGGTGTTTGAGGACCACAGCAAGATCCGCGTCATGCCGAAAATCCGGGCCAAGTCCTCGACGAAGAAAACGGACCAAGTCCAGGTCCAGGAGATCAAACAGGGAGGCAGAGCCAAGAGTCACTGGTCGGTGAAGGTGGACAAAAAGACAGCGAGCTTCACCAGCAAGCGGAAGGCCGAACAGGCAGCGGCAGCTCTGCGCGTGGACCTTGCAGCGCGGCAGCCGGAGATCGCGAGCGCCGAGGACAGAGCTGTGGCGCCAGCACCGGAGGCACAGGGTGCATCAGCACCAGACACAACGATTGGCGAACTGGAGGTGCAGGCTGCAGCACCGGACCCATCGGCTGTGGCACCGGAGGCTGTGACACACGACGATGGTGATGAGATTGTGCAGGTGGGCGGTGGTGCTGGCGTTCAGGGTGTGGAGGGTGTGGAGAGTGCGGAAGGTGTGGCGGGAGCGCACGATGTAGTGGTGAAACTGCAGCCAGATGACAACCTTGGGGACATCAAGATGAAGGTGGTGGCGGAAGACCAACCTGTGGCAGAGGACAGTGAGGCGGCACAGGGCAGTGCGGTGCCTGCAGACAGTGCGGAGACGCAGGACACGCAGGTGCTGTGGCAGAGTGTGGCGCACAAGGATGTGGCTGAGGTCCGCCGATGACTCGCAAGAACAAAAGGTGTGCCCCTTCTGCGAGAGCTGCAGACTTCGTCCGGTTGGCGACTCGAGGTGAAGCACAATGCCAAACCGCGGTCGCTGTACTAGGGTGCCATGCGCAGGTGCTCTGCGGTGACGGTGAGTGCGGCGGTTCAAGCAAACCGCAGCCTGACCACCCGCTTGAACCGGTTTGGACGCGTCCTGTTTCCCACATTCTCCTGGACGGCGATCGGAGTGTTCCGTTTCCTCGAAGAAGGCCAACCCATGCTGCTGCACGTGCACCCACGTGACGATGTGCCTCTCTCGTGCGAGGTTTCGCTTGGCGCACACGTCGGTGGCGAACTCTGGTCGAGCGGTTTGTTGGACCGCTATGGCGCCCGTTTGCAGCCGTCATGCGTGCAGTGGGACGAGGACCGACTGTATGGAGGCACCATCTCGCCGCGCGAAGGGGTTGCCTTCAATGCATACAGGCCGCAGTGCCCGATGCGCTGGACGGGTGAGCGCTGCGTGGTGGTCTTTGTTTTGATGGTGGGGGTGACCAACACCACCCGAGATGTTGCCCACCAGCTGGAGGCAACCGCATTCCCACGCTAACCGATTCCAGATGACCGCAGATGACCCAAATGAGTGAGCTTGAGTGCGTCAATGAGAGTAAGGGGGTGGAATTCAGGCTTTTCTTCAGTTGAACCTGATCCACACCAGTCATGCAATGAGCGTTGGGTCGTACGCGCGTTCTTAGCAGACCCCCCACCCAAAAGAAAAGACCGGCAACGGCAAAATACTCTGTGATTTCCGTGTTTTTCATCTCTTTTGGTGAAAAAACGGGTGTGGGTACATTTCAGCGCTTGGATTGATTCAAACGGGGGGTGGGCAACTCAAACAGGGCACTTGAATCACCGGGTGGGCGTTTGAATTGTGTATGAAGCGTGTCGGGTGTTTGTGAGGTTTAGGGCGTTCCGGCTATGTACACGCTCTCTGACGGCATCCGAGATACTGCAACCCAATCTCCAAGCCACCCAACGGTCATGTTGTATGTTCTGGGAATGTTCCGGGATGCGGGTGAGTAGGATGTCTGGTGTGCGTGGTGGTGCCAAGAAGTTCCTGGGACGAAGCGCTTGCAACGGCATTGGTTCCTGTTTCCGTACGGTGTGGCACAATGCTCCTTTTGGTGGGTGGTGCTGGGCGGCAACGGTTTGTGCCGGGTGTGTCCTTTGTTGGTGCGCTGGTGGCGTCAGTGTGGCGTTGTGGTGTTGTAGGGTAGTGCTGTGCCGCCCATCTGGCCGCACGGTTTTGTTCCGCATGCACGGGACTGAACGCACAATGCACCTGGGCACGTCATTGCACCCTTTGTGCGCTGTGCCGATGCTTCGCTGTTGCGGGGAGGAAGCGTGGAGAGGGCCGAATCAAGTAGAAAACAGCACTGCAGTAGTAAGACGGGAACCAGGTTGATTCGAGTGATTCAAATACCACACTTGAATTGAGGTTTGAATCACGGAGGCGCCGCCGGCTAAACCAACGGGCACAAGTGGGGGGGTTCCTGGGTGCTACACCACAGCAAGGGTGAATAGTATCTAGTAAGCAGGTTGCACAATGGCTAGGCAGTTCTATCAGACGCCTACGGGCTGCAGAATGTTACGAAAGGACACTTCGCCACACAGCGGTGTTTGAATCACAACTTGAATCAGCGCCGGCGGCGCCGGCACACCAAAACTGTTACTTTTTTGTTGAAAGCCGTGCAGGTTGGTTTTGAAAGGCATTGTTTTTGATGAAACAAACAAACAGGGAGTCCAATAAGCCACAAAGGCAGCAGACCCGCCCACAGAAGGAATAAAAATCATGCCTTTGTCCAGACCACCGGGCTCTTGATTCAAACATGATTCAAACGTGGGTCAAGTCAATTCAAACACCGCCCCTGAATCACATTTGAATCAGTTTGAATCAGAGGGCTATGTCGGATGCAGTCACTTCTATCACCATGGGTAGGTCAAATTGCACCCAAAAGTGGCGACAACACAGCGACAAAACAGCGTGGGTGAGGAGAGCAAAGCAAATAAATATCAACTTCATATCCCCCACGAACTCTGGAATTCCAACCCAGATATACACGAACGATCCCATATAGCAGGGGTGTCGCTCCCGCCGATGCACTTACCGAAGGCTCCACCAAAAAAGAATAGGAAATATGAGTGGGTCTTGACAAATCTTGATCCGTAGGAATCTCCTGAGCAAGCGGTGACCGATTGTGCACACAAAGAAATGAACACCATCCAAGACTGATCTTGGTTCCATATGCCCGTATCATGTCAAGGAAATTGGGATGGGGCATACTTGGGAGGTATTGAGCCATGGTATGTGCATTCCTGCGGCAAATTAAGCAAAAGCAAACAATCGTGTCAAGGGTGAAGGGAGAGTCACTCGATCCCGCTCGTGCATTATCAAATGCACCAAGACAACCTTGAGATTTAGACTAGTCCCCTTTTTCTTGAGATAGTCCAGCCACACTGTGGTATACTTCGTCACAAAACTGCTCGTAAACTCCCATGAGTCTCGCGAAGCGGCAAATCCTTTCCAACGAACCTTGTATAGCCTCCCCCCAGCGTGGCGGGGTCCGGCTTGTCCTTTAGGATTCGCTCCGCGGTATAGTCATCCTCCTCACTGTTATCGTCGGAGTCCAAGTCTCCCGCCGTGAACTCAAACATCACTGCTCGCCCGCTGGGATATGGCGCCCATGGTCAGAGTTGTGTGTGGTCCTGATCCAGGATTTTGTTGTCTCCCACCTGGACGGCATCTTGCCCGATCTTGCGCAGGATGACCCCTGGGATATGCCACGATTGTTGGCGATGGCGGGTTAGCACGTCCTTGTGATGGCGCTCCACCCAAACGGTGTCCTTGAGGGAGCACTTGTGGATCTTGCCTTCCGTGAAGTACTTGGCCCTCCGCTCATGTTCGTCATGCAAGGACATGCACACCTTGGCCGCTGTGGCATCCGCTTCACTCATCATGGCGTCCGCATCCCGAGCAACCTTGCCATCGTTCATCGACGGGAGAGTTCGAGACACCCGATCCCGTAGGAATAAAATGCGGTGGGGAGACAATCCCGTAGGCCCCGGTAGGTCATGGAAGGCTTGTAAAACCCTCCAAAGAGACTGAAACCAATTCCTCCCCGGCTCCTTGATTTGCAATTGGCGGAGCCTCTGGAACATTTGCCTCCCGGCGACCTCCGCTCGGCAGTTTGACCGGCTATGATGCGCCACGGTCTTGGCATGTCGAATACCCATGTGCTTGCACATGCTCTTGAACCAGGAGCCCACAAGCTGACTCCCCTGGTCGCTGCAAATGACGGCGGGGACGTCGAAGATGGTCAGTCAATGCGGAATCATGGCTTGGGCGACGGTCTTGGCTTGGAGGCCCACTCCATGCTTATCTTTTTTGTCCTTCTGCTTGGACCTCTTACCCGGAACCGCCACAATATACCCGCTATGTCGGTCCACGGAGGAAATAATACAATCATTTTTTTCCCCCTCAACCGTGACCTAGGGCATGGCAAACACGTCCATGGCAATTGAACGTATGGGTGCCTCGGAGATTGCCATGTAACCCGAGTCCCCCCTATGGAGTGGTTCAGGCTTTTCGTGGCCCTAAACACGGCACAATCGTTGCAATCGCAATTTAAGATTGCGTAGTCTTGCGGGGGGAACTCAAACCTCCACTCGAGGTCTCGTTGCATCTTGTGGCGCCCCGGATGCATAAGTTGGGCGTTGTGCCAATGCTCAATGAGCGCCTTGACCAGGTTTTCCGGCACCAATAGCTTGTCGTTGAGGAAGAGCTTGTCCCCGTCCTCCGTCAAGCCTTCCGGCCACTCATCGTCCGATGGGGCACTCACGGCCTTGCAATACTTGTTCCATTTGATTCGGGCCCTGCGACGTAGAGATGTCAGGATAGCGTCAGGATGGTGTCAGGATAGCGTCAGGATGACGTCAGGATGGCGTCAGGATGGCGTCAGGATGGCGTCAGGATGGCGTCAGGATACGTCAGGATCGCCGTCAGGATGCCGTCAGGATGATGGGTAGTTTGGCGTCAGGATGGCGTCAGGTTGCGTCAGGATGTGTCAGCATGGCATCAGGAAAACGCCAGAATAGCATCAAGATGGCATCAGCGAGCGTCAGGGTAGCGTCAGGATGGCGTCAGGATGGCGTCAGGATATCATGGTGGCGTCAGGATGGCGTCAGGAATGCACCGGGATAGCGTCAGGATGCTGTCATGATGACGCACCAGGACCTGAGTGCATCTCAGGGGACCAAGGAGGCCTTTGGGGTTGATACTTACCAGAAATAGGTTACACAGAAAAGATAAAACGCTGTATCAGGTACAAACCTAATGAGATGTTTTGAACATCTTTGAGAAGGCTTTAAGGCAGGAAATGCCGAAAATTGTTTTTCAACAGAAATATATCTTTGTCTTCCGGCATAATGATGGTTTAAGTGAATAGCTAGCACTGAGGAGCAGGGAGGAATGCCACGCGTAACCCCGAACCCCATCCGCAATCTGGATATGAAGAAAATGGTTACAGGTATGCAATTTACAACTGTTCAGTTTCATTTTGTGTTTGTTCCGTTTGATTAAGATTAGTGGTTGAATATTTCTGTCTGTTCTGCGTGTGCAGGGCGACACAAGAAGCAAGTGAAGAAGAAGGAGAAGAAGAACAGTCGGGAAGAATATGAAGAGAGAAAGAAGGTGACGAAGAAGACGAAGAAGGAGCACAAGAGGAAGAAGGAGAGAGGAGAAGAAAGAAAAGAAAATGAAAAGAAGACAGAGCCGAAATCCAAGGTCTGCTTGCCGCAGCTGCTGCTGAAGCTGCCGCTGCCGCCGTGTGTGTTGGATCTGCTGCGGGATCTGCTGCTGCTTGCTGGTGGTGTTGCCGCTGCAGCTTGCTGCTGCGGCTGGTGCTGCTGCTGCTTGTAAATGGTGCTGCTGCTGCTTGCTGGTGGTGGTGCTACAGCTTGCTGCTGCTGCTGCTGCTGCTTGCTCTGAATGTTATTTGAGTGTTTCCGCGTGCTGTGAGTGTCATTTGCGTGTTCGCGCGTGCTGTGAGTGTCATTTGTGTGTCGGCGCGTGCTGTGAGTGTCAATGGAGTGTTGGCGCGCGCTGTGAGTGTCATTTGAGTGTTTGCGCGTGCTGTGACTTTCATGTGAGTGTCGGCACGTGCTGTGAGTGTCACTTGAGTGTCGGCGTGTGCTGTTTGTGTCATTTGAGTGTTCGCGCGTGCTGTGAGTGTCATTTGAGTGTCGGAGCGTGCTGTCAGTGTCACTTGAGTGTCGGCGCGTGCTGTGAGTGTCATTTGAGTGTCTGAGTGTCGGCGTGTGCTGTGAGTGTCATTTGAGTGTTTGCGCGTGCTGTGACTTTCATGTGGGTGTCGGCGCGTGCTGTCAGTGTCATTACTTTGTTCGCCAAACCACAGCACCCCAATGTGTACAGATCAAGACTCGTGAAACATCTGGAGGGTGCACAGCAAAGGAGCAGGTTGCAGTAAACAGCAGCGCATCTGTACTGTACAACACCGGCGAAGGGGTGAGCAAGGACTGGGAAAGGTTCTGAATGAGCCTGAGCCACTTGAAATTGTGGCTAAACAACCAAAGCACCCCTAGTGGGGAGAATGCAGGTTTGAATAAGAATCATAACTTCTTCACACCATGGCCTTCACACGACACAGTGGTGTGTGTGGACAATAGGAGACAATTGTGTTGTGAGCGAATGGAACGGGCTGGGGCAGGGGTTCATGGGTGTTGCCGTCGGTGGAAGGGCCTGTGGTCCTGCGTGTCACCAAATCTGTCGGACTTTCGAACGATTCCGTGCTTGCGGGGCTTTGTGGTCCAGTGTGTCGCACATCGAGTGGTTTCGAGGCGACGGGACTTTCGTTGGTTTCCAGGCGACCTTGGTTCTCTGCATACAGTCAACTGGGGAGAGAATAGCAGCGGAGTACTGCCTTCCACGGCATTGAAATCCGGCGAGTCAATGATAGTGGTTGCTCACTTCGCTCATCTTCTCATTCACTCTCATTGCGATCTCGGCTTTGACACCCAGTGCATCAGAAACCATTGGTGTGGTGTGGTGGTCTGGTGTGGTGCGGTGTGGTGGTGTGGTGGGCTGTGCTGTGGTTTGGCAAACAAGGTAATGACACTCACAGCACGCGCCGACACTCACATGAAAGTCAAAGGATGCGCGAACACTCAAATGACACTCACAGCACACACCGACACTCAGACACTCAAATGACACTCACAGCACGCGCTGACACTCAAGTGACACTGACAGCACGCGCCGACACTAAAATAACACTCACAGCACGCGCGAACACTCAAATGACACTCACAGCACGCGCCGACACTCAATTGACACTCACAGAACGTGCCGACACTCACATGAAAGTCACAGCACGCGCAAACACTCAAATGACACTCACAGCACGCGCCGACACTCAACTGACACTCATAGCACGCGCTGACACACAAATGACACTCACAGCACGCGCGAACACGAAAATGACACTCACAGCACGCGGAAACCCTCAAAAAATATTCAGAGCAAGCAGCAGCAGCAGCAGCAGCAAGCTGTAGCACCACCACCAGCAAGCAGCAACAACACCATTTACAAGCAGCAGCAGCACCAGCCGCAGCAGCAAGCTGCAGCAGCAACACCACCAGCAAGCAGCAACAGATCCCGCAGCAGATGGAACACACACGGCGGCAGCGGCAGCTTCAGCAGCAGCGGCGGCAAGCAGACCTTGGATTTCGGCTCCGTCTTCTTTTCTTTTTCTTTTCTTTCTTCTCTTCTCTCCTTCTTCCTCTTGTGCTCCTTCTTCTTCTTCGTCACCTTCTTTCTCTCTTCATATTCTTCCCAACTGTTCTTCTTCTCTCTCTTCGTCACTTGCTTCTTGTGTCGCCCTGCACACGCAGAACAGACGGAAAAATTCAACCACTAATCTTAATCAAATGGAACAAACACGAAATGAAACTGAACAGTTGTAAATTGCATACCTGTAAACCATTTTCTTCATATCAGGATTGCGGATGGGGTCGGGGTTACGCGTGGCGTTCCTCGCTGCTCCTCAGTGCTAGCTATTCACTTAAACCATCATTATGCCAGAAGGCAAAGATATTTTTCTTTTGAAAAACAATTTTCGGCATTTCCTGCCTTAAAGCCTTCTCAAAGATGTTCAAAACATCGCATCCTGACGCAACCAGACGCCATCCTGACGCCAAACTACCCATCATCCAGACAGCATTCTGACGGCGATCCTGACGCATCCTGACGTCCTCCTGACGCCATCCTGACGCCATCCTGACGCCATCCTGATGCCATCCTGACGTCATCCTGACGCTATCCTGACACCATCCTGATGCTATCCTGACGTCTCTACGTCGCAGGGCCCGAATCAAATGGAACAAGTATTCGAAGTGCTGCATGAAGAAGTCAGTCACCAATACAAAGTGGAAGGCCTCAGTGTTCACCACGTAAAACCGATGGGCGATAGTTCGGGAACCCGTTGGTACCTCCACTTCACAGTCCGCGCAGCTGTGCACCACATATCCATCCCCCATTCGTATAGCCGCGGTGGGCATGGTGTTCGTCAGGCTCCCACAAGGTAAGGTTTTCTTGGCCACTATAGATATGGTGGGTCCAGTATCCAGTACCCCCAGGTATTCAGGTCCCCCTAGTCGGATACGTACCCAGAACACCAGGTCCAGGGCCCCACCGGAGCGTCCCCGTCAGAACTCCGCGGGACAGGTCACCTCGAATTCCTTGTTCCGCAATTTCGCGCGCCATCCTCATGAAACGGCTTCTCTTCTTGGCGTTGCCGTCATCACCACCTTCATGCTCACGCTCGGCCCCTTGCTTTCGCTGGCCCTGTGTCTGCGAGCGTGTGGTAGGACCAGACTGCCCTCCAGAGGGCTCGGAGCTCCCCCCTTGATTGGGGTTGCGGTTGCCTCCGTTCTTGTCCTGGTTCTTGTTGTCCTTGTCTGGCTGGGGATTAGCACCTCCTCCTTGTCCACCTTGGTTCTTGTCTTGTCCTTTCCCACAACCTTTTGCCTTGCCCTTGCCGGAGTCGTTGCCTTTGCCTCTGCCACCGCTCTTGCCAGAGCCTTTGCCAGGATCTTCACCCTTCAGCTTCGCCGAAAGGCGCTGCTTGTTGTAGCACTCATCCTCTTAGTGCTTCCTCTTCCCATTTTTTGTTCACCGAAATCAATGATTTTTGCAACAATTTAACTAGAGAAAGATGTCCTTGATTTATGCCCTAGATATTTTGATGAAATCCTGCAGGTTTTGAAGTTGAAAACCCAAACCAAAGCAGCAAGTAGAGTAAGAACAGGATGTGGATCGAATCAATGATTGATTTTGGAATCCATTGTAACACAGAAGGGCTGCAGATAGACAATGCAGGTTTATACACAAAGATTCAATCACAAATGGATAATACAAAAGATTTTATATGCAAACTGGACTGACTCAGGCCTCCAAGATTGCATTAGGCACTTCATGTGCACTCTTTTGGGTGAAATGGTGCTGGTTAGGAATGTGGGGCATAGATGTCAGGCCAACACAGAAAATGACTTGGCCAAGCAACTGAATTCAGAAACAGTTGAAACGTAGGACCACAATAAGTGGTAGAAACATTTGAGTATAGGGGTCTTGGGGTGGGAGACCACTAGACTTAACCTCCAAGGCCTAAAGCATGAAATGCCTATTTTATTTCGGTATATCCTCCATGAAATAAGGTACCTCCGGTCAGTTGAGTGGTAGGGGTGAACTTCATGGGGGGCTAGGGTCACAACCTCAGTTACTTTGAGAAGGTGTACTTTGGGCTTCAAAAGAGAGATAAAAATACTTAAGTTAATCTTAGCATCAACAAAAGGGTTTTAAGGGGGGCTTGGCCTGGATAAAGCCCTCCAAGAAAAACATGGCAGTGACTTTTTCTTACTCCCCCCTGGAGTACTAGTTAGCTAAGCTAGTAGGACCAAGGTAAAAGGCTCAAATATTCCCAAAATTACCTCAGAAAATGCATTAAACTTACCAAAAACATCCTCATCAGTTCATAGAGGCCTATCACACTGTAGGTACCCTCGAAAAACAGTGTAATGTACCGTGAATGATGTCCCTTCGATGGGCCATTCCTCAAAAGTCGCCAGCGTGCGACGAAAACGTTTGGAAACAATTTGGGGGTAGTGGGGTTTGAACCCAGGACTCCCTCCCTAGAGCACACATGCTTGCCCACTAGGGTACAGTCGAACGCTCTAATGCGGACGGTGATCGCTGTATAAACAGCGTTTTGGTAAACGTCCTGACGAAGGGCCAGGGCGGAGCAATACTCCCAATGGGAGACACAAATCTCCAGGAGCTGGAAAAAAAATGAAATGTAACCAACAGGGAGTGATTCCTGCTGTTTAGCGGAAGGGGTTGCGATTTAGCAAGTGAAATCGTTAAAAATCGACGAAACTACACGGGAAATTGTCATTTTTAAACATAACTCAAAGTCGCAGACAAGCGCAAACAAGGTTGCGCAAGCGTAAACGGCTTTTGAAGAAGAAGGTACGAGCCGTAGTTTTTAAGATTCTAAAGGAAGTCTTTGCACAGTTGCATCAAAATGTTTATAAACCTCAGAGAAAAGTATTGAAATTGAGCCCACACCACAGAGCAGGTGGACAACCCACCTCTCAGGTATGCCATTGTCATCTCACACGCATGCATTGCGGTCTTGTTGGTTTCTTCGCTAAAACGTTAGGGTTGTCAACGCTGTGTTCGTTGGGGGCTCGGGCGCTCATCTCTTTTGCTCTGCACAGGTCAACACAGGAATGAGAGGTATGCGATGCGAATGGAGCGCGCAGCGCGCACGTAGGGTTGGAATATGCGCTGTGCTCGCGATGCATGTGCCTAATTGAGGCATTCACACGCTGTGACGCTTTCCCTGTACCACAATTCACCCTTATTTTCTCTTCACAGGTAAGAAAGGAAACTTTTTGTTCGTGTGTAGCCGTAGCGTTAAAGAAGGGTTGCTTAAAACGCTTAGGCTTGTTTTGTGTTCGCTTCACCTCGGCATTCAGACGATGCATGGTGAGTAAGGTAGGTTAGCCCAGGAGGAGCTCACCTCCTGGTTGAGTCAGTGTGGAAATGGTTCTGCCTCCCTTCCCTGCATGCGTGCACACGATGCATTAAAGGGTAGGCCACGCGAAATGCGCACGGTAAACCTTGTTTAGGTTACCCAGGGGCTCCTCGGTACGTTCTTTTAGAGAACCTGAGGAGTCTCTTAACGCTTGCTTGCTTGACAGGGCGTGTTTGAGGACAGTGTATTATAGGTCACACTGAGAAGCGTACAATACGTGGAGTGTGGCTTGGTTCCTCAGCCGCAAACACCCCTTCATTTGCCTCTGTTGTACAGGTGGGAGAGGTTCAGGGTGATTGGTGCACGCAGCAGCTGCCTTCGGCGGCTACCCATTTTTCTGCCCCAGCCAAACAGAAGCGCTGATCACACAATCAATTGACTGCGCCTCAGCCAGGAGTGGCGTGGGCAGTTTGACTCCATCGACATCCGCGCTGTGCACGCAACAAGAGTACCCCTTCCCTCCAAGCCCTAGCAGGGAAACGTGTTGTGACGTTCCTGTTAGGCCACAGTTGCTCAGCAGCGCTCTGTTCTCTTGTCTTCTTCACAGGAGGGAATTAGGACCCGAGACATCTTTGACAGCAACACCAAGTAGCGTGTGTAGGCGTTAGGGTCAGCAGGCCTGGCAGGAGTTGAGTGCAAGTGATGAGTGCTCACCCTGCCTTCGAAAGCCGGTGCTGGCGTTAGTGAGTGTAGTGTAGTGGTGTCTCCTGTCCCGCGTGCTTTTCCTCGTGGGCAGGGGAGTGCGTTAGCTTTTGGCCTGTAGCAATACTGGGCGTTTTGTATGCCCTTAGCACACTTGGCCACCCCTCCCCTCTAGTAGGTAGGGCTTTTGCCGTCTTCCCCCAAGGATAGGCGCCAGCACAGAAATTGGGCGCCATAGGAGTGGTAATAGTACCTGATTAGGACCTTTGGTCCGACGTCAGCGAAGCCCGGTCTCAGGGAGCCACGCCGGGAAGAGAACTGAGACACACACAGACATACGTAGCACACATAGGGGTATGGTAAACCCTGTAAGGAAGGGTAGAACCCCATGGGTCTGGACCATTCAGGGGTCCTAACTGTGGCCTCGCTTGTCCCCAAGGAGGGAAGTAACATTAAACCGATCACGGACCCAAACACCGTGTTGATCCAAGCCATGTTTTCATTGAAATCTAGAACTATTCTGAATCTCAAAATTTGCCCCTTAGTGGTTGCTGCTTTTCCTCAAATCGTCAAAACCTTTGATCCCGTCGTAACCCTTTTCCAAAACTCCAAAATGTCGATAGCTCTGTCATACACGTAAAGCACGTACAAGAACGCAAACACCAAACCCCAAAACATGCACCGTCTTCTGGGAGTCCATCATCGGAGTCCACGATGTTGTTGTTTCGCCCGCACCACTGCAGGGCTCGTCAGGGGGACACAGTGGTGCTTGTCCCCTACATACTATATACACTGTGCACAACAGAGCGAAGACTTGATGCCACAAACCCACAGCAAACACCGGACGTTCGACCATAACCGTAACCCAAACAACCAACAATCACGATAGATCAATAATAATCTAAAACCAATGAATCTACAATCATTTCACTCCAGAACATCGTAAATCCTGATCTTCATAATTATTCAGCCACGCTGGCAAATCGCCCTTGCAACGCGACAAAGTCGCGACGCGACAGACGCGCGCACGCTGCCAAAGGCCTGTCCTAGTTGCCCCTGCTGCCCATTACACTCCCCTCCTAAGACCTGACAGGAGACTGAGGGTCTGATACAGAGGCAAATACCAATATATGGGCAGCAGGGGCAACACAACGTATTGCCATACTAAGTCTCCGGGGGGGGGCATGCAGCGGTGGGGGACCCAGTACAACAGGACGACCCCACATACATATTCCTTGACAGAAAATGGCCCCCTTCCCTGACGGGAGCATGACTGGGGGGCCTGGGATCCGTCAACACTGAACGGCTGCCCAACAGTCGCAGCCCATGCCAAGCATGGTGGCCCCTCCTGTGCAAAGGGGGAGGCGCGGCATTCCTGCGGGCTGTCCCTAGCCCTTGCCTTACCCCCAAGGATAAATATACAGACGTCCTGCCTGAACTTGCAGAGGCATGCCACACCCCAACTACACCCGACGCTGACCAACACTGCCTGCCATGGACACATGCAACGTCAGTGGATAGCTGCTCTCAGCTGCCGAACAGCGACACACAACCCCAACAGACACTCACCCAGCTTGTACAATACCTGCCCCCGCCAGACCTTGTGCCACACACGATGAACCACCCACAATGTGACCCACCACGCACTTTCACAGAAACAAATATAAAATAAATAGATCCGAAACATAAAATTAACTCGGCGACTGAGATCGCCTTGGTCGGCGTTCGTCACTGCCGACTTCCAGATCGCCAATGGGCAGCAGCTCTTAGGACCCCAGAGTTCACTTCTCCTCCTCCGATGCTGGATGAGGCTCCTTCGTTCCTTCGAACTTCACTTCTCCACTCCACCTTGGTCGTGGCTCCATCCTCGGCTGCCCGCGTGTAAGAACTGCAAACCTTCTTGGCGACCCACAGCTCTTCGCCAAATGCTCCTTCGCTAAGCGTTGATAATGCGCTCCTTCGCTGAGCGCTCCTTCGTTGCGCTCCTTCGCTGAACGCTCCTTCGCTCCTGCGCTGAGCGCTCCTTCGTTGCGCTCCTTCGCTGAACGCTCCTTCGCTCCTGCGCTGAGCGCTCCTTCGTTGCGCTCCTTTGCTCCTGCGCTGAGCGCTCCTTCGTTGCGCTCCTTCGCTGAACGCTGAGCGCTCCTTCGTTGCGCTCCTTGGCTGAACGCTCCTTCGCTCCTGCGCTGAGCGCTCCTTCGTTGAACGCTCCTTCGCTGCACGCACCTGCACTGCCGCTGCGCTCCTTCACTGAGCGCTGCTGCTGCTGTTGGCCTCACCGCCAGTTCAGTAGGTCTACAGGATGTCTTAGATGACGATTTTGTAACATTAAACCGATCACGGACCCAAACACCGTGTTGATCCAAGCCATGTTTTCATTGAAATCTCGAACCATTCTTAATCTCAAAATTTGTCCCTTAGTGGTTGCTGCTTTTCCTCAAATCCTCAAAACCTTTGATCCCGTCGTAACCCTTTTCCAAAACTCCAAAATGTCGATAGCTCTGTCATACACGTAAAGCACGTACAAGAACGCAAACACCAAGCCCCAAAACATGCACCGTCTTCTGGGAGTCCATCACCGGAGTCCACGATGTTGTTGTTTCGCCCGCACCACTGCAGGGCTCGTCAGGGGGACACAGTGGTGCTTGTCCCCTACATACTATATACACTGTGCACAACAGAGCGAAGACTTGATGCCACAAATCCACAGCAAACACCGGACGTTCGACCATAACCGTAACCCAAACCAACAATCACGATAGATCAATAATAATCTAAAACTAATGAATCTACAATCATTTCACTCCAGAACATCGTAAATCCTGATCTTCATAACTATTCAGCCACGCTGGCAAATCGCCCTTGCGACGCGACAAAGTTGCGACGCGACAGAGGCGCGCACTCTGCCAAAGGCCTGTCCTAGTTGCCCCTGCTGCCCATTACAAGGAGGGAAGACACACCTTGCCTCATAACACCTTGCTTGTCATTCCCCCCTGGTGTAGTAAGCCACCGTTCCTCGTTGGCTCCCCAAGGTCATTACATTAGGAGTGTCCCCATGCAACACATGGTCAACAAGGCATGGGTCTGCAGGGCACAGACAGGGTCAGTGCAGTGCTCAGCACCTGTCAGTAGACTGACACAGGGAAATTAGTTTCGCTTCTTACGCTGGGACATAGTCTCAGCACTGAGTAGAAGTTGCCCCTCGTTGTTCTCAACGAGGTAGGTGCGGAAGATGGGGTTGATACTCCCGTCTGGTTGTATGAAGGCTGACATAGGTTCCCAGGTCGCCTCGGATAACCCATAGCCATCCCACAGGGTTAGGAATTTCCAGCCCTGTTTATACTCCTGGCGAGCAATACCTGCAACCACGTAGTAACCATCGACTGCCATCTCATCGGCAGTTATTTCTTCGAGTTCTTCTGCCTCCTCTAAAATGGCAGCGTTCTCCAGGTCCATACACTCGACCTCACTGTCGCTGAGGCGCCACTCATCCCAAGACAAGTCGTCAGGGGTGTGATAGTGCCTCAACTGTTTAGGTGCACACAGCAGTTCACCACCTAGATGTGGACTGCACCTGACATGGATCCTGGATCCATCTATCCTGATGATACGATAGGGTCCAAAATAAGGGTCCTGTAGGCAGTTACGTGGCCAGGAGGGTAGGCGTGAATGGTGTACCAAAACAAGGTCACCAACCTTGAAGCTGGCAGGTCGCCGTAGGCGGTTCTGTTGGCTTAGTTCACGGTCACGAATGTGTCTCAGGTTAGTCCCAGCCTGGTTACCCAGAGACTGCTTGTGTTCCAGCCAATCTCCCACAGGGCTCTTGAAGTCCTCGGGAAAGGGGATTTTGAAGAACAAAGCAGGTCACCCTCCATGGAACAGTTCGTGAGGGGTGAAATCCGTAGAAGAGCTCCGCTGTGAGTTCATGGTCAGTACTGCCCAGGGCACCAGGCGTACCCAGTCCTTGGTACGTTCCTGTTTCATCAGGATTCTTAAGTTTTGCTCCACCACACGGTTCTGTCTCTCACAGAGAGGGTTAGACGTGTGGGTATAGGGCACACCTGTGGTTACCTCCACGTTGAGGGCATTTAGCACTCGTTTGTACCGGCCAGTGTCACTGCGGATGCGTACATCCTTATCTGAGTGCACCTGCTTAGGCGCTCCATAGGGTTCGAACCATTGTTCGACCAACATTTTCACAGTCTGCTCACCTGTGATTTTCATATTGCAAGGGAACACACGGGTGAAGGGAGATAGGCCACAGGTGACCACTAGGCAACTATCATAGCCGCCGAAGCGTGGTAGGCCGTGGATGAAATCCACGTAGAGTAGAGAGTTAGCACAATAGGGTATGGGTAAGCTGGAGATCAGGCCCCTATCCCTACTGTCGCTCTGCTTGCTGGCATGACAGCCACAAGCATCCACAATGGTCTGCATACGCGACCTTAGTTCAGTCAGGGTTAGACTAGAGTAGAAACACTCACGGAAGAAGTCCACTGAGCGATTAGCGCCAGTGTGACCAGAACTGAGATGGGACAATTGTAAGCACCCATCCAGTCGTGCCTCAGGCACCACAACTCCGTCCTCGTAGAAGAGGTACTGATTGTTTTTATACCACTGGTGCCCGTCAATGACACAGGGTTCGAGACCAGTGCTGAGGGTTTGGAGAATTTCTTCATACTCTGACCGATAGTCGGTTAGACTCCAACCCTCCAGGATTCCAGCAGTGCGCATGGACAGGTCAAGCTGGACATCCATACACTGGAAAGCCTCTCTGGCGAGCGCCTCAGAGCTCTCACCAATAAGCGCATCGAAGTTGTTGCGCGATATATAGTCAGACAGTTCATTCTTTATCCGGGGGATATGATGCACTGTCAGCCTGAACTGGCTGAGGTATTTCCACCACCGTTTTAGCTTTGCTTTCTCTGGTGGTGAGCCCTTTCTGAAAAGACTTCACAGGCTCCTGGTCACACAGCCCGACAATAGGGTTAGATTCCAGGAGTCGGGGTCGTGACGATAGCACCAACATACCGGCCAGGAGTTCCTGGTCATAGGTGCTGTAATTTAAACGCGCTTGGTTCCATTTCCAATTCCAGTGTCCCAGTGGCACCAGTCGCCACTCACTGGTAGGGCAGTCATGTTTCAACGAACCATCACTGTTCAGTCCAGTAGTACGATAATGGCAGTGGGTTAGTTCGGCGGGGTTAAGCTCCTGCCATTGGTAGATTGTACCACCCCCCCCCTACATCACTGGTATCAGTGATCAGGACTATCTCGCCCTCAGGGCGGGGTACTCCCAGGCAGTTGGAGGAGGCAATCTTCTTCTTCAACTCCTGGAAACACTCTTCCTCTCCGGCGGTCCACCGCCAGGCAGTAGTTTTCCTCATTAGGTCAGTGAGGGGTGCAGAGGAGTAAGTAAAATTGTGGATGTGACGCCGATAGAAACTACAGGCGCCCACAAAACTCCTCACGTCGCGTAGACCCTTCTTGGGGTCATCACGAATCTGCATGTCCTGTAGGGGCAGCATCTTAGACGCGGCTGGTTTCCACCAACCATACCCTACGTCGAAACCCAAATACTCCATCTCTTCTTTCATAAACTCACATTTTTCGAGTTTGATTCGGAGATGGTTTTCTTGACAGACGATGAAAAGTTCACGGAGGAGAAGGACATGGTCCTCTTTGGTTTTAGTACCCAAACTCACGTCGTCAATGTGAGCCTCCATTTCTGCACCCCGAGAAATTAACTCCTGTACTAGAGGCCTGCGCCTCAGTATGTACAAAATTTTGTTCATTAGCTCCTGGAAGAGCGCTGGGGCATTAGCCACCCCAAAAGGCATAACCTTCGACTTAAAGACACGACCCTTAGGGGTTATAAAAGCCAGCAGCTCCTGAGCTGCGGCGGTTAGGTCAACCAGCCAGAAACCAGAGCGTTTGTCCATTTTGGTCTTGTACCTGCACTTGGCAATACGCTCCAGGGTATTTTCCATGTTAGGAATACTCCCTGAGTGGTTCTGGGTTTTCTTGTTGACCTCACCATAGTCTACAACCAGTCGTAGGGCAGTCGACCCTGGTTTGGCAACCAGGAAACAGGGACTACAGTGATGAGGGTAGTCCCCCTGCTTATATTCTTCAACGAGGCCAGCATCAATACATTCCTGGATCTGGCGCTTGATTTCTTCAACCTGTTCCTGTGGAGAGGGATAGGGACGACGCCTCACTCGCGTCTTTTCAAATTCTGGTTTCAATTTCAGGTCCATCTGGACCAGTTTTTTACAAGACAGGGGAGGCGGCAAGGCGCCGAACACCTCCTCATAGGTTAATTAGCAGTTTCTTCAGGCGGGGGTCAAGGTTAAGACTCTCGAGTTTCTGCATTAAATCCTCCTCAGCATGGAGGTTGCTCTTTCCATGGTCTTTCCATTTCTGCCGATCAGCAGTTTTGGCAGGCACAGAACAATCGTCCCACTCAGGGGGACATTGCTGCCCAAAGTGCAGAGAATACACTAGCGGTACCTCAGGATCAGGCAGCGTATAGGACTCATCGTCCTCCTCAGACCAGATGGAGGATTTCCAGGTCTGTCTGAGGTATTGCAGCCGCTCTTGGCGCTCAATACCTTCGGCTTTCTGGTACAACAGCCGCTGGAGTTCCTGAGTGTCATGCTCAGACAATGGCATGTTATTAGCAGCAGGCCGCGCCAGAGCATCAGCACTCCAGGCCACGGGTTCACCTGTGTGCATAGGCTGCATGTGTAGCACTGGTTTCCCAACAGGGGAAGCGGGCTCAGAGGTTGACTCCAAATCTACCTCCTCCAGCAACAGCTGGGCCAGGAAGGCACTGTGTTTTAGGTCAACGCAGCTGGGATCAACAGGAGGGATAGTGCTGGCGATCTCAGACAGTTGGTCGTCAGCATCCTCTTTAACAGCTGCAGGTTCCAGATAGTCATCGGGAGACTGACACCCTGTAAGTGCGGCAGATAGGTGCTCAGAAGATCGATTTTTGAGATCAAAAAGGGTGAGGCGTCGATTTTCTGCCATGACCTCTTTCAGTAGCACCTGGTCCAGGTCACACAGGGGTACAGGATGGAGAGATCCATCAACGATGGACAGGAAACTGGCCCACTCAGGGGCCTGCATAGCTGTGTCTGAGTCCTCAGGCACATAGACGGGGCCGTCAGGGAGTTGCACTCTTCCCACGGTCATTCGATCTAGCATACGACGCCAGTAAGCATGTTCACCAGAGCAACCCCAGTCAGGGGTGCACATGACAACCCTTCCTCCCTCATAAGCGATTTTGGTTAGAACCTTCGCGAGCAGGGAGAAGGGAGGGTTAGCATACGCTAGGCCCAATGCTTTCCAGAAGAAACGGAAAGCATTGTTCAGTTGTTCCGAGCAGTACAACTGCATGATGTGCTGTGGTTGGCTCGCAAACAATTCCACCTGGATCTCATCCAGGTTTACCTGAAGGGCCGCCAGTCCATTTTCAAGAACGTGACGGGCCAATTGGTAGTTTTCAGTACGATAGTTAGTCTTGGATGCGTAGCGCAGCCAAGACTCTTTTCGTCCTGACAGCTCCAAAGGTACGGAGAATAGCCCACTGCCAAAGTCGCAGTGCAAAGAATAGGGGCGCTGGAGAGACAGCATTTTTACCCGGGGGTTTCTTCGTAGGAAGTCTGTACCAATGACAATGTCAAAGGCGTCGGTGTCCAACACTCTGCAGTGTTGGGTCACGGTTTCGTCGCCCAGGCATATAGTCACATCGACCCCCCCCAAGGAATGGATGGTACGCCCATCCCCTACTCTTATGGCCACCGTCTTAGTTTTCTTGAAAGTCTTTACCAGGCACCGGGCCACTATGGAAAGTGTTGCACCGGTGTCAAGCATCGCTCGAAAAACCTGATCCCCGATTTTCACGAGGATCCAGAAAACCAAGTCCTCCTCTTCGGAGCCGCCCCCCTACTCCTCATCAGGGAACTTGACATCCACCCCTGCAGCAATGAGGGACCTGGCCATCCAGGCCAAGCGTCTCTTCTTGGAGTTATTCCCCTCAGGGGTAGTGTTATCCCCTTGGGGGCGCTTCTTGGGGTCACCTGCGGCAGGAGCGGGTGTAGCAGCAGGAGTGGGTGTAGCAACAGGCGCTGATGAGCGCCCCTGGGGGTTAGGGGGTCCATTTTTGCCACCCCCCTTGCCACCTCCTTTACCACCTTTATCCCCATTCGGGGGATTTCTGGTGGGTGTTTGGGTCTTCTGGCATTCTGCCTCCTGACGCTTGAGTTCGTCACTCTCGCGTTTCTTTATGTGGCATTCGTCCTTGTAGTGACGACGTTTGCCACAATAACCACAGGTGATGGTACACCTGAAATGGTCCTGATGGGTCACAGGTTATCCATCTTTGGTATGCTGCTGACGCTTCATCTGCAGCATACAGCTACTGCGGTGATCGCAGTCAGAGGCATGACAGGGCCCCCCCTTGTCATTGACAGGTTTGCAGTAGAACAGAGGGGGTGTACCTGCATCAGGTTTAACCTCATTCATGGCACGTAGGTTACCCCTCCCCTTACCACCTCCCTGGTTGGCGTTAGTGGGATTTGTAGGCCCTTTCCCTTCGCCACGTTCGGGGGTAGGGGTACCACCTCGACCCAAATGCTTCTTGAGGAATTTCTCCATGTGGGAGTCATTCTCCCTCTCAAGAGCCAGCTCAATCAGGATTCCACCAGTTCATTGTACGAGTGGGTCCGACTCTTCCTGTCAGAGGTAGAGCGGCAATCATCCCACGTACGTTGGGGGATCCTACTCATGAGCCACAGGTGGGGCTCAGTGGCTCCGTAGGAGCCCACGTTCATCCTTGAGAACAGGGACTCCAAATCGCACACATATTCAGAAATTCGCGCAGCGGATGGGAACTCAGGGAGCATAGGTAGCCCCTCTATCTGTGTGCGCACACTGAGGTCAGTCTCATAGACTGCGAATGTTTTCTCCAACCTCAGGAGTACCTCTGCCCAGGTGGAACAGGTTTTCACAATCTGTTTCACCTGTTTTTGCAAAACTTTTTTTTTGCATGACCGTTTCAGCAGTGAGCATTTGGTGGCCACATCCACATGGGATTGGCCAGTCAGCAAGAGGAACTCAGCAAATTCTTCTGCCCATTCGGGCAGATTTTTGGGGTCGAACTCCGGCAGTTCCAGCTGGATGTTCGCCTGGGCAATAGGTCTGCCCGTCTTCCCGCCCCCCGGAGTTAGGCCTGAAGGCGACACGCCGGGAAGAGGTGCCAGGGCTGACAGCCCTCTTTTCTCAATCTCTGTGACAGGCACGTCCTGTAGATCAGCCATGGGCACTGTCCTGGCACGGGGGTGAAAGGGCTGGGGCAGGTGACCTTAGGCAACAGCCTTGAGACCCTTGATCTCTTAAGATCTTCGGCCAGGGTACTCAGTCCGGGAGAGGGGGAGGACAACTCTGGCTTGGGTAAGGCTTCTGCAATACCCAGTTTCGCCTTACTGGCCTCCGATAGGGCCGTCACATCTGGATCTTCTGATCCAGACAGAAGTTTGGCCAACAGTTCGGCCGTATGATCCCAGGCACCATAGGTTGGCCTTGGATGGTGTTGTTCCTCAACTCGAGTCGGGCCAACTTCGGGAGCCCCTGGGGTTGGACAACATGCTCTTGGATACTCGGGTCTCGGTCGTCTTTGCAGAGATGCTGTCTCGGCTCTGTCAGACGGCGGGCCAGAGTGCGTGTAGGACCCTAGGTCTGTACGTGGTCTGGATCCATGTACTGCCAATGGTTCCTCTCCATCTTCTCCACGAATGGATTTGTAGTACTCCTCATGGAGCATGTATTCATCCATTTTCTTCCTCAGTTCCTCATACTCCTCAGGGCCTTCAATCGCTGTTGAGGATGGAGCTGGACAGGCGGATCGGGAAACTGAGGCTGCTACGCGCCTGTGGAGATGAGAGTTGCTGTCTCCACCGTGGGACGCTAAGGCCTCGGTGGTAAGGATTCTGTTCCCTTCCGCCCTTCTGCGTTCTGGATCTCCTTGGGACCCAGATGCGCCACTGAGATGCTGTGGAGCTCGGTAAGGTGGTTCGCTCATAGGGTGGGCCATGCTGCCCATTTGCACTTGGACAGTTCTGATGGGCCAGGTCCTGACGCTTGGCGTGGACATGATGAACTTGTTGTTGAGCTTTGTGTGCTGCACTTGTTCTCAGGGTTGGTTCAAAAGGTCACAAGGGACTGTCTCTGTTACCGGAAAGATGTCCTTGATTTATGCCCTAGATATTTTGATGAAATCCTGCAGGTTTTGAAGTTGAAAACGCAAACCAAAGCAGCAAGTAGAGCAAGAACAGGATGTGGATCGAATCAATGATTGGTTTTGGAATCCAGTGTAACACAGAAGCGCTGCAGATAGACAATGCAGGTTTATATACAAAGATTCAATCACAAATGGATAATACAAGAGATTTTATATGAAAATTGGACTGACTCAGGCCTCCAAGATTGCATTAGGCACTTCATGTGCACTCTTTTGGGTGAATTCGTGCTGGTTAGGAATGTGGGGCATAGATGTCAGGCCAACACAGAAAATGACTTGGCCGAGCAACTGAATTCAGAAACAGTTGAAAAGTAGGACCACAATAAGTGGTAGAAACATTTGAGTATAGGGGTCTTGGGGTGGGAGACCACTAGGCTTAACCTTCAAGGCCTAAAGCATGAAATGCCTATTTGATTTCGGTATATCCTCCATGAAGGAAGGTACCTCCGCTCAGTTGAGTGGTAGGGGTGAACTTCATGGGGGGCTAGGGTCACAACCCTAGTTACTTTGAGAAAGTGTACTTTGGGCTTCAAAAGAGAGATAAAAATACTTAAGTTAGTCTTAGCATCAACAAAAGGGTTTTAAGGGGGGCTTGGCCTGGATCAAGCCCTCCAAGAAAGACATGGCAGTGACTTTTCCTTACTACCAGGGTTAAGGTTAGGGTTACACCCAAGTGTTAGGTTTGGACCCTGAGCTAGATGAGGGGCACGGTGCGTCAGGATGTCGTCAGGATGCGTCAGGATGGCGTCAGGAAGGCGTCAGGATGGCGTCAGGATGGCGTCAGGAACGGTTCACGTATGAGTCAGGAAGCGTCAGGGTAGCATCAGGATGGCGTCAACAAGGCGTCAGGAAAGTGTGAGGAAAGCGTCAGAATGGCGTCAGAATGGCGTCAGGGAACGTCAGGATAGTCGAATTGCGTCAGATATGTGTCAGGATGCGTCAGGATGGCGTCAGGATGGCGTCAGGATGGCGTCAGGATGCGTCAGGATGGCGTCAGGCAGGCGTCAGAGGTGTGTCAGGGTAGTGGTGTAGGCGTCAGGTGCACGTCAGGATGCGTCAGGATCCGTCAGAAAGGCGTCAGGGTGGTGTCAGGAAGGCGTCAGGGTAACTTAGCGTCAGGATGGCGTCAGGATGACGTCAAACGACGCGGGGCCCGAATCAAGTCAGCCGGCTTTTGAAAACGAAGCCAATGCCTGACAGGGATTCACTTCCTGAAGACACGGTGCAAAACGCTGTAGCGTTTACGGAGGAGGAGTGGGAGCAGGCCAAGAAGAAACTCGAGCTAGCAAGAGAAGGCATCAAGGACGTGCACGTTCTGGAACTCGACTGGGACAAAAAGTTGGAGTACGGACAATCTTGGAGGGTCAACCGAAAGCGACTGCGGCGGATTGAAAGATCGGTGAAGGCCAATTGGCTGACAAGACCGGTGCATATTTGCGGAGTACGGCGTGATGGTATGTCTGACACGGGAAAAACTAGGCGTCACATGAATCAACGCACACTCAGCTGGACCGAACCCCGGCCTTCTCCTGCTTTGTGCAGATGAACCTGGGGTGGTACTGGATGGCCAGCACATTGCGTATGTGGTCAGGCAAATTTACGAGGCACTGGCAGAGCACTTTACAGAGGAGGATATCCAATATCAGTACAGGTATATGTCGTGCGAGATCTTGAAGCCTGGGACTGGTGTGACCGTATGCGCGATGTTGTTCGGACTGCACCAACAGATTCAACGTGTCCACAGAGAGACCACGTTCTCGGATATCCTGGTCAAATTCGTTGCCGTGGCGCGTCTGAAGAGAAAGCGAAATGATGGCCACATTGACCCGCTCACCGGCGACGAAATACATCTTATCATGCAGAACGTTGGTTTGGTGCAGGAAGATGCAGACAACGAGGCGAGCACAAAAGTGACAGTTCACCATGTTGGCGAGGTATGGAATGAAATGCCTTTGGCTGCGGTGCTACCGTCGCAGACACTTCATGAACTTGTTTTCTCTTGCAGGCAAACAATACAGTCCGATATTGGAGGGGTGTGGCAACGTTCTGTTCAGCAATCGAGAGTCACGGGATCGATAACATTTTCATCAAATGTGCGGACAAATTGGATAACAAAAGATCATTATCAGCAAGCAGTTTCCGGGAGTACGGGAACTTTGACGTTGCCACCTGCCTTCGATTTGTGGAATGGTTGGCAGAACCAGAGCAGTATGGAGTGGCTTCTGCACATCAAATCAATGCACACCTGCGGCAACTCGAGTTGCGACATCGAATCTCAGTACACCTGCTACACAAGGATAACAACCTGGTGCATCCTACACAGAGTATGCTATGCTATTGTTGTATTTTGCAGTCTCACCCTTGCCACCAGTGCATTGTCGTTTCATTTCCGGAAAGTGCATAGTTCGGCAGAAACCGTTTTTGAAAAACGGCTTAAAGTTGGCCTTTTGGAGTATTTCAGTTGAACGGATTCGGCCAAAAGGCCGTTGGCCGAATTCGGCCAAAGCTTAAAACATCTGCTACGTAAAAGTGATATGGTTCACCCCATTGCCTGTCAACCACTACTGTTTTGCTCTCAAATCCTTTGGCCGAATTCGGCTAAAATGTTTATTGCTAGCCTTTGGTTCCCCGTATGCTTGCAGAAAATGAAGCTGGAATCCGCTATTGCCTGAAGGAGACCCGGAGGGAGGCATGGACCCTGAAGGGGGTTACTGGACAAAGCCCAAGAACGTGAGGCTGGGTCAAGTTGTTCTGACATGGGCTGCTCTCTCTCAAGCTAAGATTTGGACGGACCCTGCGTACCAGTGCTAGCGGCGGTATCTGGCTATGGACCATGGAGCAGTTGCACAAGAAAGAAAAATGCAGGACAAAGGATTGCAGCGCATCACAGTTACCTCCGAACCTAAATCTGACCAGAGAGTCTCTGTTGCCTCCTTTGACACGTTGCTGCCTACCGGTGTTGATCTTGTCGTCGTTGTGACCTCAGGGCAGCTGCCGCCGTTCACTGCAGAGAATGACAGGACCATGGTCGGCAAGCACGCGTCAGTCATTCTCATTGGAAGAGAAACAGGGTCATGCGTGTTGTGGATGATGTCAAATGCGGCGGAGATCACCCCCTGGCACGTGCACGAATTCCCTCTCTTCACCTCAACGGGTGACCGTGTGTGGGACCCAGAGAACCCAAGGTAGATGCTGTACCGGAACCTTCGCATTTCTATGGTTACGGAGCAACGGTTTCCTGAGACGAGGCAGCCCAATTATGTCACATCTACCATGTCGTGGAGACTATCGTTTTTGATTTTTCTGATCAGGGCAGTTTCCACCAGCATGCGAAAACCGGAATCTGGAAGGAGCAAGATGAGCGTCTTGTGCGCATTTCGCGAGCGGCGCGACACTGAAACGATTGCGGAGATCCTTGCACTCGTCATGTGTGGGATGCCGCGCTGGAGCCTGAAGGTGGTCTGTCCAAGCACTCTACCCCTGAACACGTGGGCATCCAAGGTCAAAGAGGAAATCAAGGAGGTTGAGGCAACTGGCTTTGTCGGATATCCTGAGGGGGACCAGATGTGGGTCACTGGAGTGCCGTCAGCGTACACAGCGCTGGCGCAGTTCAACAAAGCGTATGTACAAAATGAGAGGCATCGTGAGAAAGTGGCCAGAGCCACCGAGATCAAAGAAGCAAAGGCAGATGTCAAAAGCAAAAGCAAGAAGCGGAGCGAAGAAAGGATGGAGCAGAACGAGGAGAAGCAGGACAACCGGAAGAAAAAGAGGCAGAGCAGTGGTGACACGAAGCAGAGTACCGCACCCGAACCAGGAGCACACCAGCACCAACAAGGAGAGGCAACAGGCGGATCATGAAAGAGCGGCCCCGGCCTCCCCTGCCAAAATGGCAGTACCCTGACCCGTAAACGCGCAACGACACCCTCAAGCGTGTCATCGGCAAGGGCAACCAACGATCTCAGAGGGGAGCCGCGACCACCAACGCCATCATCGAAACCATCGCCGACGCCGTTGACGGATACTGAGAGGAAGAGAATTGAAGAGGCTCAAGCAGAGAAAACGGAGGAGGACGACTGCTCAGAGGCAGATGCGCCACAATGCACCATGGATGACGAAGCACGCAATGACCGAGACGGGGAGAGTTCTCAGAAGTTTAAATCCTCCTAGGAGCCCCGCCGTACGTTGCGCCACAACGACAAGAACCCACGATACACCGAGCCACTACCGGCCAAACGAATCCGCATTCCAAAAAGCGGGGCAGAGCGCAAGTCAAAGGCCACCAGAGGACCTGAAGTGGAGCCCATAGAATGGAACGGGAGGCGGGAGCCCCCACCAACCTTGCGAGAGGTGAACGTCGTCATCAACGAGATCTCCAAGAACAGCTAGGCAAGGCACAACGCGAAGTTGGCAGGAATCGGCCAAGAGGACTTAAGTACAAGTGGCCCGTGCTGGCAGTGAACTTCACGGTAACTCAAGCCCTTTTTTCTCCTTTATCGTCTGATTGGCCAACCGCATCGCGGTTCATGTGTACTGTTCATGTGCATGTTTGGCAAGAGGGATTCAGCCATTGAGTCATTGAGTCCCTATATATTGTCACATATATTCGCCGTACGCACGCATCGGTATAAAGTTGGAAAGGGTGTCTCTGAAATGTCGCATTGCGGCCGTTTGCCCATCGAAACGTTGTACGTACACTAGACAATTCTTCTTACCCATGTGACTTGCACAACGCGGCACGACGGTTTGATGTTTGAGACTACAAGCACTCGAGTGTTCATATTTGTAAGTACCACGCACGCACAACGCAAAAGATTGCCGTGAAGGGAAAATTTGTTGGAGAGTGCATGCAAGAACATAAAAGCACACCGGGTGTCCGTACAACTCTGCTTCGTTGCCCATGCTCTTTGCTCCATGCTCCACCCGTGCCATGTTGTCCGTCACCGCTCCTCCCCGTTAGGCTTGTCCTCGCCAACGCCAAGCCTTGCAAAGGAACGGGGAGTGTCTTGCACGTGTGTGCTTTCAAAAGACGGGCGAAACACGGTACGCAACACGGCACGGCACCCGAGCTCACACCTCAACCATGCAATGGACACCCTATGTATGTAACAATGATTTCGTAATGACATGCCGCCCGTCGTCGAACCAAGTTTCCAGCGTAGCTACCAATATAGTAAACCCCAACAAGGAAAGGTGCGAACGTCCGTTGCGCGCGGTGAACATGGTGACATAACACCAACTGCAACCGTCCAAATTGGTAAACAAACACCACACGGATTCTGAATTTTAGCAGTGGTCGTAATTGAGCACGAAAAGGAAGCGGATGCATGACACATAGCAACGTGCGCCATTGGGCTGAGAAGCGCGGGTGAATTTAGCGAAAAAATGGTGAAACAAACGTGTGCAGCAGAAGGCAATGAACTCTTGAAAGGAAGCACCCTTTCAACGGTACGGGTCTCGTGGTCCGTGTGTGGGCCTCACTGTTACGTGTGAACCATCTTTCTTGGCCCAGTTTCGAAAAACTTCAAAGTGGAGCTGGCAGCAGGGCTTGTTTAATGATTTTAGAACGAAGATGTGTGATATTTGAACAGCCCGTACAGTGTCAGTTTTTGAAATACCACATTTGACCAGGGAAGTACAGTTACTGGCGGCTGCGGAATGCGGTCCCGCGACTTATCAGCGGGGGCTCCAACAAGTCTTGGGCGAAATCGGCCAAGATTTTATCTTTCGAATTTCTGAATGCAGAAATCATATTTTGGGATTGAAATGGTGGCCGGAACCGGCCAAGAAATTTTTCGACTTGGACAGTTCTTCGCAACAACCCTTGGAACCCGCTCTTCGATTTAACACTAGAAACAGATGCAGATCTCTGCAACAGCGTAGTGCAGTTCACATAGCCATCTGTGGGCACCTTGGAGTCGTAGGTCAAAGCCTGGTGTTAACTGATTTCATCAAAACACAATATTTTCATGGTTTCACATTTCTCATGTTTTTTTCCATTTTGATGAAATTTACTTTGGTCCTTGTGGGGACACTGAAGGTTGATCCTTGTGTGTTAAACGAAGTTGGAAATCCCAAAGTATCTTCCAAGGGTGCGTACCTAGTAGTTCAAAGTTTACGAAAGCAATCCATGTGCTCCTACCATGGTCACAACGGAGATATGTTAAAAATCTTCACATTGCAACCAAGGGAAGGTTGGCCTGAATAGGTGGGTCAATGGTGACATGCCCCGCCCCCCCCCCCTTAATTGGATCCACCAAGCGAATAAGTGTGGCATGACGTGGCACTGCTCCGGCTGAATTGCTGACCATGAAATCATAGCCCATTATGATGTCCCAATCGGGAAGGTTGCCCTCATAGAAGTTTCCTTGGAGCATCAAGCGTTTCGCTTGGTCCGGGCGGTCCAATCGATCATGCTGCCAAAATTCCAGGCCAACCCCTGCTTCACGGGATCCTCCACCCACGATCGCACCATTTGCAACCTTCAGGCGCACTGGTCAGTCACTGTCCTTCAGACATGTGTCCGGAAACAGTCGCCTCCGTACCAGGCCTACCTGGACCCCAGTATCCAGCAAGACATCTGAGACCACTTATCTCCGTCCGCACATCACGCGCACCTTCAACTGCAATCGCCCCTCATCGCCATGTGGTGTCCGGACAACTCTCACAGCATGCAACTCTAGTACAGACGGGTGCATAAGGACTTCCAAGGTGTTGTCTCGTATCTCATAGATTTTGGGTTGGTCTTGCCCATCCACAGAAATCCGCGAATCATCCGAAACAACCCGTATCCTCTTCACATTTCCCACTTCCACTTCGTCGGTAAGAGTTGACCAAGTCGTGGGGTGTTCAAATGATTTTGGCCCTTGCGAGGTTTTCTTCGGCATTTCAGAGACGCCTTCTCAATTTTCCATGATTTTTTTGGGGTCGGGCACCCACTTCTTTGTTCCAAAATCATTAAATAATCCATGCTGCCAGCTCCACTTTGAACTTTTTTAAATCTGGGTCAAGAAAGATGGTTCACGTGTAACAGTGAGGCGCACACACGGACCACGAGACCCGTACAGTTGAAAGGGTGCTTCCTTTCAAGAGTTCATTGCGTTCTGCTGCACACGTTTGTTTCACCATTCTTTCGCTAAATTCACCCGCGCTTCTCAGCCCAAGGGCGCACGTTGCTATGTGTCGTGCATCCCCTTCCTTTTCGTGCTCAAGTACGACCACTGCTAAAATTCAGAATCCGTGTGGTGTTTGTTCACCAATTTGGACGGTTGCACTTGGTGTTATGTCACCATGTTCACCGCGCGCAACGGACGTTCGCACCTTTCCTTGTTGGGGTTTACTATATTGGTAGCTACGCTGGAAACTTGGTTTGACGACGGGCGGCATCTCATTACGAAATCATTGTTACATACATATGGTGTCCATTGCATGGTTGAGGTGTGAGCTCGGGTGCCGTGCCGTGTTGCGTACCGTGTTTCGACCGTCTTTTGAAAGCACACACGTGCAGAACACTCCCCGTTCCTTTGCATGGCTTGGCGTTGGGGAGGACAAGCTTAACGGGGACGAGCGGTGACGGACAACATGGCACGGGCGGAGCATGGAGCAAAGAGCATGGGCGAAGAAGCGGAGTGTTACAGACACCCGGTGTGCTTTTGTCTTCTTGCATGCACTCTCCAACAAACTTTCCCTTCGCGGCAATCTTTTGCGTTGTGCGTGCGTGGTACTTAGAAATACGAACACTCGAATGCTTGTAGTCTCAAACATCAAAGTCACATCGGTAAGGAGAAATGTCTAGTCTATGTACAACGTTTCGATGGGCAAACTGCCAGATGCGACATTTGAGAGATTCCTTTTCAGACTTTCTACCGATGCGTGCGTATGGCGGATATATGTGACAATGTATAGGGACGCAATGACTCAATGGCTGAATCCCTCTTGCCAAACATGCACATGAACAGTACACATGAACCGCGATGCAGTTGGCCACTCAGACGATAAAGGAGAAAAAAGGGCTCGAGTTACTGTGTAGTTCACTGCCAGCAGGGGCCACTTGTACTTAAGTCCTCTTGGCCAATTCCTGCCAACTTCGCGTTGTGCCTTGCCTAGCTGTTCTTGGAGATCTCATTAATGACGAGGTTCACCTCTTGCAAGGTTGGTGGGGGCTCCTGCCTCCCGTTCCGTTCCATGGGCTCCGCTTTGGGTCCTCTGGTGGCCTTTGACTTGCGCTCTGCCCCGCTTTTTTGAATGCGGATTCGTTTGGCCGGTGGTGGCTCGGTGTATCGTGGCTTCTTGTCGTTGTGGCGCAACATACAGCGGGGCTTCTAGGAGGATTTAAACTTCTGAGACCTTCCCCCGTCTCCATCAATGCGTGCCTCGTCATCCATGGTGCCTTGTGGCGCATCTGCCTCCGAGCCGTCGTCCTCCTCCATTTTCTCCGCTTGAGCCTCTTCAATTGTCTTCCTCTCAGTATCCGTCAATGGCGTCGGCGATGGTTTGGATGAAGGCGTTGGTGGTCGCGGCTCCCCTTTAGGATCGTTGGTTGCCCTTGCCGATGACACGCTTGAAGGTGCCGTTGCGCATTCACGGGTCGGGGTACTGCCATTTTGGCAGGGGAGGCCGGGGCCGCTCTTTCATGATCCGCCTGTTGCCTCTCCTTGTTGGTGCTGGTGTGCTCCTGGTTCGGGTGCGGTACTCTGCTTCGTGTCGCCACTGCTCTGCCTCTTTTTCTTCCGGTTGTCCTGCTTCTCCTCGTTCTGCTCCTTCCCTTCTTCGCTCCGCTTCTTGCTTTTGCTTTTGACGTCTGCCTTTGCTTCTTTGATCTCGGCGGCTCTGGCCACTTTCTCACGATGCCTCTTATTTTGTACATACGCTTTGTTGAACTGCGCCAGCGCTGTGTACGCTGACGGCACTCCAGTGACCCACATCTGGTCCTCCTCAGGATATCCGACAAAGCCAGTTGCCTCAACCTCCTTAATTTCCTCTTTGACCTTGGATGCCCACGTGTTCAGGGGTACGGTGCTTGGACAGACCACCTTCAGGCTCCAGCGCGGCATCCCACACATGACGAGTGCAAGGATCTCCGCAATTGTTTCAGCCTTGCGCCGCTCGCGAAATGCGCACAAGACACTCATCTTGCTCCTTTCAGATTCCGGTTTCCGCATGCTGGTGGAGACTGCCATGATCAGAAAAATCAAAAACGATAGTCTCCACGGCACGGTGGATGTGACATAATTGGGCTGCCTCGTCTCAGGAACTCGTTGCTCCGGAACCATAGAAATGCGAAGGTTCCGGTACAGCATCTACCTTGGGTTCTTTGGGTCCCACATACGGTCATCCGTTGAGGTGAAGCAAAGGGAATTCGTCCACGTGCCAGGGGGTGATCTCCGCCACATTTGACATCATCCACAACACCCATGACCCTGTTTCTCTTCCAATGAGAATGATTGACGCGTGCTTGCCGACCATGGTTCTGTCATTCTCTGCAGTGCACGGCCCAGGACACCCCACAAACAACACAACACACGGACAGGGCGCACCGGTGTGACAGGTGAACAGGAGCCAGGTGGCCCAGGACACCGCACACGCAACAGGACAAATCAAGCGAGCACACCGGTGAACAGGAGCCAAGTGGCCCAGGACACCGCACAAGCAAAGCAACGCACCGAACGGGCGCACTGGTGAACAGGAGCCAAGTGGCCCTGGACACCGCAGACGCAACGCAACGCACCGAGCGGGCACACCGGTGAACAGGAGCCAAGTGGCCCAGGACACGCAGACACAAAGCAGCACACCAAGCGGACACACTGGTGAACAGGAGCCGATTGACCCAGGACACCCCACACACAACACAACACACCGAGCGGGCGCACCGGTGGACAGGAGTCAAGTGGCCCAGGACACGGCACACACAACACGACAAAGCACGCGAGCACACCGGTGAACAGGAGCCAAGTGGCCCAGGACACCGCACAAGCAAAGCAACGCACCGAACGGGCGCACCGGTGAACAGGAGCCCAGCGGCCCTTGACACCGCAGACGCAACGCAACGCACCAAGCGGGCACACCGGTGAACAGGAGCCAAGTGGCCCAGGACACGCAGACACAAAGCAGCACACCAAGCGGACACACTGGTGAACAGGAGCCGATTGACCCAGGACACCCCACACACAACACAACACACCGAGCGGGCGCACCGGTGGACAGGAGTCAAGTGGCCCAGGACACGGCACACACAACACGACAAAGCACGCGAGCACACCGGTGAACAGGAGCCAAGTGGCCCAGGACACCGCACAAGCAAAGCAACGCACCGAACGGGCGCACTGGTGAACAGGAGCCCAGCGGCCCTTGACACCGCAGACGCAACGCAACGCACCGAGCGAGCACACCAGTGAACAGGAGCCAAGTGGCCCAGGACACCGCACACAGGTAGGGCGGCCGAGGGACAGGAAAGAACCAATACCCCATGGGTCGGACACACTGGTGCGACCCAGCGGACCCACCGGGCCAGTGGCAGGAGCGGTACTCCAAGGCCACTGGTCCGAGCCCCGCCAGGCTGCATCGGGCACCATGGCAAACGTCGACCGGAGCCATGGAAGCAACCAATGACAGGCGAGCCGGTACACAGTCCAGGAGGGGGTCGCCTGCCCAGCGGAGCGGCCCCGCAACTCAAGCCACAAGGGTGAGGCGGTCGTACCGTAGACAAGCGGGAGCAGTACCCCTTGTGGTGAGAGATACTCCACACGGCTGGGCAGCCCCCAGAGCTGCCGCCCAAGAGAGGGGGCATGTTGCCCTACCCATGGACACATGTGGGGACACCCTCCCACCTGGGACACCTTGACCGGGTGGCCGCGACACTGCCTTCCCAAGCACCCGCGGGAGCGGCTTGAGAGGCACCTGACCTAGGGCAGTGGGAGGGACAGGACGTCCCCTTGGTAAGACCTTCTTCCTGCACTGTCAAAGGAGGCATCCCGAGCTCCCGAAGATACCTACCTACCTACCCTCCATAGCCGGATACCGCCGCTAGCACTGGTACGCAGGGTCCGTCCAAATCTTAGCTTGAGAGAGAGCAGCCCATGTCAGAACAACTTGACCCAGCTTCACTTCCGTGGGTTTTGTCCAGTAACCCCCTTCAGGGTCCATGCCTCCCTCCGGGTCTCCTTCAGGCAATAGCGGATTCCAGCTTCATTTTCTGCAAGCATACGGGGAACAAACGGCTAGCAATAAACATTTTAGCCGAATTCGGCCAAAGGATTTGAGAGCAAAACAGTAGTCGTTCATAGGCAATGGGGTGAACCATATCACTTTTACGTAGCGGAATCCGAATCCGTTCAACTGAAATACTCCAAAAGGCCAACTTTAAGCCGTTTTTCAAAAACGGTTTCTGCCGAACTATGCACTTTCCGGAAGTGAAACGACAATGCACTGGTGGCAAGGGTGAGACTGCAAAATACAACAATAGCATAGCATACTCTGTGTAGGATGCACCAGGTTGTTATCCTTGTGTAGCAGGTGTACTGAGATTCGATGTCGCAACTCCAGTTGCCGCAGGTGTGCATTGATTTGATGTGCAGAAGCCACTCCATACTGCTCTGGTTCTGCCAACCATTCCACAAATCGAACGCAGGTGGCAACGTCAAAGTTCCCGTACTCCCGGAAACTGCTTGCTGATAATGATCTTTTGTTATCCAACTTCCCCGCACATTTGATGAAAATGTTATCGATCCCGTGACTCTCCATTGCTGAACAGAACGTTGCCACACCCCTCCAATATCGGACTGTATTGTTTGCCTGCAAGAGAAAACAAGTTCATGAAGTGTCTGCGACGGTAGCACCGCAACCGGAGGCATTTCATTCCATACCTCGCCAACATGGTGAACTGTCACTTTTGTGCTCGCCTGCTTGTCTGCATCTTCCTGCACCAAACCAACGTTCTGCATGATAAGATGTATTTCGTTGCCGGTGAGCGGGTCAATGTGGCCATCATTTCGCTGTCTCTTCAGACGCGCCACGGCAACAAATTTGACCAGGATCTCCGAGAACGTGGTCTCTTAGTGGACACGTCGAATCCTTTGGTGCAGTCGGAACAACATCGCGCATACGGTCACACCAGTCCCAGCCCTCAAGATCTCGCACGACATGTACCTGTACTGGTATTGGATATCCTCCTCTGTAAACTGCTCTGACCACATATGCAATGTGCTGGCCACCCAGTAACACCCGAGGTTCATCTGCACAAAGCAGGAGAAGGCCAGGGTTCGGTCCGACTGAGTGTGCGTTGATTCATGTGACTCCTAGTTTTTCCCGTGTCAGACATACCGTCACGGCGTACTCCGCAAATATGCGCCGGTCTTGTCAGCCCATTGGCCTTCACCGATCTTTCAATCCGCCGAAGTCGCTTTCGGTTGACCCTCCAAGATTGTCCGTACTCCAACTTTTTGTCCCATTTGAGTTCCAGAACGTGCACGTCCTTGATGCCTTCTCTTCCTAGCTCGTGTTTCTTCTTGGCCTGCTCCCACTCCTCCTCCGTAAACGCTACGGCGTTTTGCAACGCGTCTTCAGGAAGTGAATCCTTGTCAGGCATTGGCTTCGTTTTCAAAAGCCGGCTCACTTGATTCGGGCCCCGCATTGTTTGTCGTCTTCCTGACGCCATCCTGACGCTAAGTTATCCTGACGCCTTCCTGACACCACCCTGACGCCTTCCTGACGCATCCTGACGCATCCTGACGTGCTCCTGACGCCTACACCACTACCCTGACACACCTCTGACGCCTGCTTGACGCCATCCTGACGCATCCTGACGCCATCCTGACGCCATCCTGACGCTTTCCTCACACTTTTCTGACGCCATTCTGACGCCATCCTGACGCTACCCTGACGCTTCCTGACGCATACGTGAACCATTCCTGACGCCATCCTGACGCCATCCTGACGCCTTCCTGACGCCATGCTGACACATCCTGACGACATCCTGACCCACCCTGCCCATCATCTAGCTCAGGGCCCAAACCTAACACTTGGGTGTAACCCTAACCCTAACCCTAGTTAAATTGTTGCAAAAATCATTGATTTTGGTGAAAAAAAAAAGGGAAGAGGAAGCACTAAGAGGATGAGTGCTACCACAAGCAGTGCCTGTCGGCAAAGCTGAAGGGGGAAGACCCTTGCAAAGGCTCTGGCAAGAGCGGTGGCAAAGGCAAAGGCAATGACTCCGGCAAGGGCAAGGCAAAAGGTTGTGGGAAAGGACGAGACAAGAACCAAGGTGGACGAGGAGGAGGCGCTAACCGCCAGCCAGACAAGGACAACAAGAACCAGGACAAGAACGGAGGCAACCCCAACCCTAATCAAGGGGGGAGCTCCGAGCCCTCTGGAGGGCAGTCTGGTCCTACCACACGCTCGCAGACACATGGCCAGCGAGAGCAAGGGGCCAGGCGTGAGCATGAAGGTGGTGATGACGGCAACGCCAAGAAGAGAAGCCGTTTCATGGGGATGGCCCGCAAATTGCGGAACAAGGGGTTCGAGGTGACCTGTTCCGCGGAGTTCTGATGGGGACGCTCCGGTGGGGCCCTGGACCTGGTGTTCTGGGTACGTATCCGACTAGGGGGACCTGAATACCTGGGGGTACTGGTTACTAGAACCACCATATCTATAGTGGCCAAGAAAACTTTACCTTGTGGGAGCCTGACGAACACCATGCCCACCGCGGCTATACGAATGGGGGTGGACATGTGTTGCACAGCGGCGGGGACTGTGAAGTGGAGGTACCAGTGGGTTCCCGAACTATCGCCCATTGGTTCTATGTGATGGACACTGAGGCCTTCGACTTTGTATTTGGGACTGACTTCTTCGTGCAGCACTCCCAGATACAATCCCTGACGCTGCAAGCGCCCTACCTCCTCTACGTGGACCCCGGCAATGGCAGAGAGTCCGTGCCACTGGAGCAGTCGGAGCATACCTCGAGCTACCTGAGGGTATTGAAGGGTGAGCCCTCGAACATGATTGCGGCCTCCAAAATTGAGGACTATCAACTATTTGATTCGGGCCCCGCGTCGTTTGACGTCATCCTGACGCCATCCTGACGCTAAATCATCCTGACGCCTTCCTGACGCCACCCAGACGCCTTCCTGACGCATCCTGACGCATCCTGGCGTGCTCCTGATGCCTGCACCACTACCCTGACACACCTCTGACCCCCGCCTGACGCCATCCTGACGCCATCCTGACGCCATCCTGACGCATCCTGACGCACTGTAGCACCACCACCAGCAAGCAGCAGCAGCACCATAAACAAGCAGCAGCAGCACCAGCCGCAGCAGCAAGCTGCAGCAGCAACACCACCAGCAAGCAGCAACAGATCCCGCAGCAGATCGAACAGACACGGCGGCAGCGGCAGCTTCAGCAGCAGCAGCAGCAAGCAGACCTTGGATTTGGGCTCCGTCTTCTTTTCTTTATCTTTTCATTCTTCTCTTCTCTCCTTTTTTCTCTTGTGCGCCTTCTTCGTCCTCTTCGTCAGCTTCTTTCTCTCTTCATATTCTTCCCAACTGTTCTTCTTCTCCTTCTTCTTCACTTGCGTCTTGTGTCGCCCTGCGCAGGCAGAACAGACAGAAACATTCAACCACTAATCTTAATGAAATGGAACGAACACAAAATGAAACTGAACAGTTGTAAATTGCATACCCGTAAACAATTTTATTCATATCGGGATTGCGGATGGGGTTCTGGGTTACGCGTGGCGTTCCACGCTGCTCCTCAGTGCTAGCTATTCACTTAAACCATCATTATGCCAGAAAGCAAAGATATTTTTCCGTTGAAAAACAATTTTCGGCATTTCCTGCCTTAAAGCCCCCTGAGAGATGTTCAAAACATCTCATTGGGGTTTGTACCTGATACAGCATTTTATCTTTTATGTGTAACCTTTTTCTGGTAAGTATCAACCCCAAAGGCCCCCTTGGGCCCCTGAGATGCCCTCAGGTCCTGGTGGCGTCATCCTGATGCCATCCTGACGCTCTCCTGACGCTTTCCTGACGCCATTCTGACGCCACCATGATATCCTGACGCCATCCTGACGACATCCTGACGCTACCCTGACGCTCCCTGACGCCATCCTGATGCTATTCTGGTGTTCTCCTGACGCAATCCTGACGCATCCTGACGCAACCTGACGCCATCCTGACGCCAAACTACCCATCATCCTGACGGCATCCTGACGGCGATCCTGACGCATCCTGACGCCATCCTGATGCCATCCTGACGCCATCCTGACGCCATCCTGACGTCATCCTGACGCTATCCTGACGCCATCCTGACGCTATCCTGACGTCTCTACGTCGCAGGGCCAAAATCAATTGGGGGAAGTCCTAGATCAAGGTCTGAAGGAGTTGGGTCACTCCAGAGAAGACCTGAGCGTGGAGTTGTTCGCCAGCGACAAGCAACATGTATTCGATCTCTACTGCAGCAGGGGGAAAAACTGCTGCTACAAATTTTACTGGCCCTCATTCGGGATGACCTACGGGAACCCCAGGTTCAGTGAACTGGGGAAGGTCAAGTTCAAGACCAAGGTGGCCCTTGAACGTTCCCGTATGGTCCTGTGTTTCCCCCATTAGGAGCCCATGGGGGCAACGAGTACTGGCGAACCCTCCTGGACAGGCTGACTATCAGCTCTGTCGTGCTACCTGATGAGGCCATCTACGTGCCTCTGGAACGCAAGACGCCCATCGGGAAACCCGGATGGGGAAGTATGCTCAGCGTGGTGGACAGAGGTCTTACCTCTATCCCCCCGGAGGACCTGGACTCAACTCTGTTCCAGGCTATACAACGAGAAAGCGATGGACTCACCCTGGGTGACTTGAAGGATCGACTGCCACCTCAAGATGCTATTGAGACTATACCAGGGGGAGATGAATACGTCGTGACTAACACCAATGCCCCCAACTCTCCCTGCCGTGTACCTGTTCCTGATGGAGTCTCCGAGTATGGACTATCTGAGCTCCCCAGCTCTATCCACTCTGATGACGAAACTGAGCATGACGCCTTCTTCGTGCAGACATGCGTGTCGGATTTACCCGAATAGGTGAGGAGCAAAGAAGAGATGGCGAAGCAATAGCACTACACAAGACACATATATGGGCCAACTCCTTAAAACCGGTTTGTCTTCTCTGTTTTCTGCTCTTTTGGTGCCCTTTGCTACCTTTCATTGAAACGGGCACCCTCAAAATATACACAAAAATGGTATTATACATGAAAAATGAAATTTTTGACCTCAAATACCCCCTCCATGGGGTTTGAACCCACGCTCTACCAACCTTAGAGCTGTTTTTTTCCTCTAAGCTACGACCTGTCGTCGACGATCTCAGAGAAAACCGTAGTATAATAAAAAATTTGGAAAATCAGTACTCCTTACATGCTCCAACCACTATTAACCTCCCATGCTCTTAAAACCGTGGCAACCGACGACCCAAGTGTCAACTGCTTTTCACGGTGAGCGAAGAACTTAAGGGAGGGACAGGGTGGGCATATATGTGTCTTGTGTAGTGCTATTGCTTCGCCATCTCTTCTTTCCTCCTCACCTTTCGGGTAAATCCGAGCTGGCTCAGCTAGCACTACACAATCCCCATATATGGGCAACAGAACAGAAGACTGAGCTCCCGTGAACTGAACCCTTCATAAGAATTAATTAATCGCCAGGCGCGAAGCGCGCGCCGCTTCTCCAGTCGCCAGATCAGGAGGGACCAGAACTTGCGCAATGCGCAACAGAGCTCTGGTCCTGTCGTAAAACTTTCTGAATGTATCGTAACAGGACCAATCACCCAATGCTGCTACCACATGCGGATCCACGCCAAGATAGATTAGTGCAGTTGCTGCTGCTCCTCGTGTAGAATGCGCGGAAAACGAATCCGTCTCCAGTTCCCCCAATTCCAGTAGGTGTTTCCTTAACCAGCGAGTAGTGAGACCGTTGATGGTATCAGATGATAAAGGCTTCCGTGGCTTTCGTAGGGACACAAAAATCTCAGAACCCTCGTAATCACCAGTAGCCTCCAAATAACGCGCTAAGCAGCGCTGCGAATCAATTGACGGTGGCGTAACATTGTGAATAGGATAACGTGCATAGTATCTCCTCCCTTTGCGCTTAGCAGAAATGAACCAAGGCTGAGCAGCGCGTTGGATATCCCTACGTGATCGCGCCAGATCAACGCCTCGGAACAAGGCAAAGAATCTCAAGGACAAAGTGGCTTGCAAGCGCAGCTGAGCTTCCGTCTCCACAGGTTGCTGATGCATGACTTGTATAAGACGCCGTACATCATAGAAACGATGATAATGAGGAACACTGACGAATCAGTCACGTTTCAAGTTGCGTAGCATACCCTCGAAACGTAGTTGCGAAAAGCACGGGAATAAACACACTGCTGAATACGCCATACGCCCAGCACTTAAAGAATGCGTGCGTGAAAACTTTAAAAGTTGCACCGCCACCGTCATCAGTGGGATTTGACCAAAGCGCTCCACCTTTAACAGTGGAGCAAGCGCCCCGTCTTGTAACAAGAACGTACCAAACATGTGCCACGCAGATTTGTAACGTTTCAAGGTGTCCTTCCCGATTTCATTGATGATAAGCGTCGCCTCTTCGTTGGTAGCTCCTCGCAATTGATAGTATTCACGCAAACATACGCCAAGGTCAACACGAAACGTGGTTGTGTCTCCGTGCCGTCTGGCATTTGCAAACAGAACTCCGACGTGTTCACTGCGAACTTCACGTATTTCATCAAAAGGTTCCACCAAACCTCGCGCGGCCTGTACGGCAGAGCCATGAGAACCTTCACCCCTGGTGACTCCAACACTTTGTTGACCAACTGAGGTATGTGCTTGAACGGCGGGAAGACCCACCCCGGTGAAAGTAAAGTTAGATTCTGGGAGAAGACATCGATGGCGTAAGCCCCCGGCTGAGGACACGGACTGACGAACTTGCTGCACACCGCATTGGAACTCCTTGACATCCAATCGATTTCCGGCTGAATCGAACTTTTGAACTCCTCCAGGATCCAAGTCAACACGTCCGACGGGAAGGTAGCCTCCGACGGTGTCCAACGAAGCCGAGACCAAATGTCCGCCGGATTCACCGAGGTGTGCACGTAAAACGGTTGAATCTCGATGCGATTGGCTTGTGTAAAATTCCACAGTTGGAGAATCAATGCGTTGAACCGCGGCTTGCGACCTCCCCACTTGCGGAGATACCAGTAAAGGACCATTGAGTCGGTGAAAAATCGCAGCGTGGTGTCCCTCAGCGCATACGCTTGAATAGTCAGTAGGGCTCCCCTGAACTCTTTGACGTTTATGTGTTCCTCTCGATTCAGGAACCAACCGAACGCTGCTTGGGCATTCCCTTGAAGGACTCCGCCCCACGCCAGATCTGACGCGTCCGAGTACATGTCCCTGACGTGACCCATGGAAACTACGAAGGTGCGTCCCTTCCACTGGTGTAACTCGTCCGCCAGATCCATCAACTGACGTGACACGCGCTCCGGGAGCGCCACGTCTGCCTCCCAGCCAGCCTGGACTGCCACCGCCACGTGCACCGCCAGGGCTTCGCTGAGGAGTCGGATATGGGGCATGGCGAACAACAAGGAACGGATTCTTCCAAGAACGGAGGCGCATCGCCTCACTGATGGTGTGTGACTGTGTGCCAGTCTGTTCACGTCCCGAAGAAATCGCTTGTAGGCGCTTTGGAGGTACCGCGACGAATCCTTCCCTGAAGTTTAGCATAAAACCAAGCATTATAATTTCTTGAGACGGCTCCAAACATGATTTTGGGACATTGACCAATATACCCAACCGATGCAAAAGTTGTACCAAATAACGTGTGTGTTCCAGACATTCACGGTAAGTATTGCCAATGATGAGCCAATCGTCCAAGTAGACCCAAACGAGTGCTCCGCGTTCGCGCACGGCATTTAAAATTGGTTGCATGAGGCGTTGCCATTCCCGTGGTGCAACGTTTAATCCAAACGGCAAAACGCACCACCTGTAAAATTCACCGTCGACGTAGACCCCCAAATAAGGTCGATCCCGCGGATGGATACCCATGTGAAAATAAGCACTTTTCAAGTCAATTTTGCAAGCATACTGAACGGGTCTCAAGAACGGTAAAATGCCCCACAGAGTGACCAAACGAAAATAGGTGGTCTGTACAAACTGGTTCACGTTCTTCAAATTGGTGATAGGTCGACGGCCTCCCTCAGGATGTGCCTCGTCTGACGCTTTGTCCACTGCGAACATACTTGCACAACACTTAATGTCTTTTCGCTCGACGCGTTCCATGCAACCCTGTTGCACTGCATCCAACACGTGTTTTACCAATTCAGGGTCGGTTACCTCTGCGTGGGAAGAACGAGGACGGAAGTCGTCGGCTGGCCGATCCGGATCAAAACCGTCAACCCAATCAAGCTGCAGCCCATTGCGAATCACTGACGCCGCGTATGTGTCCTTCCACGCTTCCCATTCGGGCAATTGTGCACGACAGCGCAAATAGAGTGGCATGTGGGGATGGATCGGCAGTGGCACGCACACGGCTGGCGCCAATAAATCCTCTACAGTCAAGCTACTGCTGTGGTCGTTCATCTAACTTGTCGTTACGTGGCACAAATCTTTGGGTGAAACCCTTACCTTTGCCTTTGCCTCCTTTGCCAGATCTCCGTGGATCAAAACGACCTCGTGTTGAAAACGAACGGAAGGAACTACGATGCGAGTAAGGGGAGAAACGCGTGCCTCTCAGGTCTTTTTGTAATTTGTTGCGCGACTGAAGTAGTGACATGTCATCCTTCGAGAGTAACTCTGGTGCAATCGCAGGTTGTTCAAACCGTTTATCTACTGCCACTCGCCGGGAGCTTTGGATGCTGTAGTCCAACGCACCCAACATTGCAAACAAATGTTCACATAGTACCAATGAAACAGGTGCTTCCGGAGCCACCGTCGTGTCATCTTCGCGTGCTAAGACTACTCCCAGGACTCGCATGGCGTCTTTTACCTGTTGTTCCCAACGACGCTTCTCTGCGTCCGCTGGATGTTTGTGCGTTGGCGCGTTCTTAACAGCTGCCCTATGGAACTCGTCGAACACTGGAAGGTGCTTCAACATCTTTTTTCTGCGAAACTCGTCTTGCAAAACCTTTCGCTCTTCCAAGAGTGCAGACAAGCGTGAAGGAAGCGACGGAACCTCATCGCGCCACACGAACGTGGACTCCTTGTCCGACGCGGGGCCAGCGTGGTCCTTGGGACCGCTCAAAGTTTCGCATGCCAAGAAGACGTCTTCGCGATGCGACGACGTTCCTGTTCTGCCAATGTCGTCGCCCTTTAAGGTGAGTAAGGCATCACGAACCAAGGCCATCGTGTCTTTGACAGTGGCCAGTGTTTTCTCTCCTGTAAGTTTGGAATACAGTGACGCTGCCTGCCAAGGACTGAGACCACTCATTGCGCCTTCCTTTGCCAACTGTGCTGCATGTTCCAACGACTCAGAACTCAGGTTCCACGCCGAATCCGGCAATTTCAGCACGAACTCGTGAAAATCCAGTGTCTCATTTCCTTCTGTCATTTTGTTAAAATTTATATCCTTAAAACATTTTGGATTGCATCAGAAATCAAAGCTCTGGGTACAGCAAATCACTAGTTGAACAACTCAGTGAGCGCGTGACCGGTCTTAAGAGCATGGGAGGTTAATAGTGGTTGGAGCATGTAAGGAGTACTGATTTTCCAAATTTTTTATTATACTACGGTTTTCTCTGAGATCGTCGACGACAGGTCGTAGCTTAGAGGAAAAACACAGCTCTAAGGTTGGTAGAGCGTGGGTTCAAACCCCATGGAGGGGGTATTTGAGGTCAAAAATTTCATTTTTCATGTATAATACCATTTTTCTGTATATTTTGAGGGTGCCCGTTTCAATGAATGGTAGCAAAGGGCACCAAAAGAGCAGAAAACAGAGAAAACAAACCGGTTTTAAGGAGTTGGCCCATATATGGGGATTGTGTAGTGCTAGCTGAGCCAGCGAGGAAGTGGAGAACGGCGAGTACGTCTTCCCACTGAAGCCCCTACTCTCCATGAGGGTGGAAGACCCCGTGGACGAGGAGCTGGACCCCCGATCCAGGCTAAGGGAGTACGTGGACTCCAAGAGGAGGTTGGTGGCAAAAAAGCTATGCTACGCTAAGCGTACCCGCAGCTCATGGCTACTGAAGCAAGGACGTATGGGAGATCCATCCCAATTGAAGGAGGACCTCGAACATAAGATCACCACCTGGCAAAGGGAGGTAGATCTTAAGCTCATGAAGAGCGTTTCGGGTGCCCATGTGAGGACCCCAGAGGAGTACGACCTCTCGGAGGAATGTGTATGTGAACCCCCTCGAGCGTGCCTATGTTGCCATTGTCCACCGGAGATGGTTGAACGAGACCTACTATATGCCTACCAAGGGTTGAAGGATACTACCAAGGGCGATGAGTCGGTGGAGGATCACCTCCCGGCATCTATCACTCAGGGGGGAAGCAACTTACACTCTGACAAGGACATGGAGGACAAGATCAAGCTATTGGATCCGCGGTTGCAGAAGCTTATAAGGACCTATCTGGAGGTGTTTGGGGAACTACCACCCCCAGCCTCATGTGACAAGCTGGTGCAGATGGACCTTAAGCTGAAACCCGATTTCGTGGGCCATAAGATAGGGAGGAGACCCTATCCACCTCCTAAAGAGCAGGCCGACGAGATTGAGCGTCAGATACAAGAGTGTATCGACGCTGGCCTAGTCCTGGAGTACAATGACAGGAACTACCCCCAACACTGCAGCCCCTGTTTCCCGGTGGCTAAGCCTGGGTCTACAGCCAAACGGCTGGGAGTGGACTATGGAGAGCTGAACAAGAAAATCTTGAACCACTCAGGGTCCATTCCTAACATGAAGTCTACCCTTGAGAAGATCGCCTCCTGTCGCTACAAGACCAAGATGGACAAGAGAAGTGAATTTTCGCAGGTGGACCTGAAACCCAACGCCCAGGAGCTACTCCCCTTCATCACCCCTCAGGGAAGGGTGTTCAAGTGGAAGGTCATGCCCTTTGGAATGGCCAACGCACCCCCTCTATTCCAAGAGCTGATGAACAAGATCCTGTCCATCCTCCGACGAAGACCCAAGGTGCAAGAACTCAAATTCCGTGGGGCCCAGATGGAAGCACACATCGACAATGTATGCCTCGGGACCAATACCCAGGAGGATCACCTAATCCTCTCCGGTGAGTTCTTTGCGGTCTGCCAGGAGAACCACACAGGACTCAAGCTGGAGAAGTGTGAGTTCATGCAGGAGACCATGCAGTACCTGGGGTTTGACGTTGGCTATGGGTGGTGGACCCCAGCGGCCTCTAAGGCCAAACCCCTGATGGATGCTAAGGTACGACATGAAGACCCCAAGAAAGGACTCCATGATGTACGCAGTTTCATACGGGCGTGCAACTTCTACCGCCGCCATATCAAGACCTTCACCTACACCAGCACCATTCTGACGGACTTGATCCAGAAGAGTACTACTTGGCGCTTCGGCCCACAAGAGCAACAAGCGGTTGACGAGCTCAAAGACAAGGTGGCCAACGCTAAGTGCTTTGGCGTGCCTAGAGCACAAGGTGAGATTATCCTGGTGACCGACGCCAGCAATGTGGGCGGTGGTGGAACGTTGTTCCAATGGCAAGCACTAGAGAAGGAGGAGTTCGAATTGGCTATTTCCCAATGGGGGACTGAAGGTCTCAACCGAGATGGAACTCTCAAGCACAGCTACCCTGACGACAAGTGGGTCCTAGTACCCCTGGGCCACTGGAACTCGAAATGGAACCAGGCAAAGGGGAACTACTCCACCTATGAGCAGGAATTGCTCGCGGGTATGCTGGTGCTATCCTCTCAGGCAGGACTGTTGGGGAGTAACCCTGTGGTCTGGCTGTGCGACCAAGAGCCCGTCCGCACTTTCCAGAAGGGTCCCCCACCTGAGAAGGCCAAGCTACGGCGCTGGTGGACCTACCTCAGCCAACTACAGCTGACGGTACACCATATCCAGGGAGTGAAGAACGAGTGTGCAGACTACATTAGCCGCAACAACTTCGACGCCCTGATTGGTGCCCGGTCTGAAGCGCTGGCTAAGGAGGCGTTCAGCCGTATGGACGTGCACGTGGATCTCAACATGACTATGATACGCCCCCTAGATGGACACGGACAAGCGGAATACCTGAAGGATTTTAGGGATATCTACAAGCACCTGGAGAAACGCCTTGAACCCCTCCTGGTCAACCAAGAGCAGTGGAAGAGGGACAGGAGCCACTTCTGGCACGAGGACCGCATCGTGGTACCCAGTGACAGGGTTCCAGTGCTGCTGAAGTGGACCCATGAGTCCAGTGGTCATGTGGGTGCTGACCGTACGCTGAGGCTATTCAAGCAGTGGTTCCACACTACGTGGACTGATGACCAACTGCAGAAGACCCTCCAGCCTATCGTGGACAAGTGCCCGTGTAGGTCCTGCAAACCTGGGGATATCAGGGGCAGGGGTCTCTACTCGACCCTGCCCACCCCCCACTGTGCTAACAGTGATCTCTACGTGGACTACACGGAGATGCCGAAGTTTGGGGGCTACGACTTTGCCCTCGTGGTGACCTGTGGGTTGACCAGGTTTACTAGGGTGTTCCCATGTACCAAGCACATTACCGGAGAGGAGACTATCAAGATACTCCTGGAGGAGTGTTTTTGTGGCTATGGGGCGCCCAACGAGATCATCTCCGATGAGGACATACGAGTACGCTCAGATACCGGCTGGTACAACAGGGTCCTGAGATCCCCCAATGTCCAGGTGTCTACGGGGATCCCCTACTCTCACACGAGCAACCCCCTATGTGAGCGACAGATTCGTGTCCTCAAGGAGAATGTAAGGATATGGTGCAAAACTGAAAGCACCAGAGACTGGGTGAGACTACTCCCCGTCATATCCTTGATGATGAACTCCCAAGAGAGTTCTCTCCCAAGTGGGAGGATCTACCGGATTTGCAACCAAAAAAAAAAGGCAAGGCAAACACAAAACACGAAGCAACGGCACAAAAGACCACAACACACTACACACTACTCCGGTCCTCAAATGTCTAGAAAAGAGGAACAAATGCAATACAAATGTCGGGTGCACATGCAAAGCAAGTGCACAATGCTTAACACAACTTGGACTTTAATGCACACAAAAAGTCTTGTAAATATTCGCATGGCAACATGTGCAAAACAATCACACATATTTTCTCAATGGTTCATGTATTCACTTGTGTGTATGCCATGTGTGTCAACAAGCATTGCTCAACTCATCAAATATTATGCCACAAATGCGATCCCTTGTTAGCTAAGGAGAGGCAAGGTCAGGCACACTGAGCACTGAATAAAATTCTGGAGTTGCAAGTTTGAGACCTTGTATTTCAGTGTGCCCTTTGAGTTGAAAATGTCGGTTCATGCATTTGTTGTTTCTTGCTTCATTATTTGCTTTCACGTAGGTCAAGTGAGTCCTATTCAAAAATCCACGATCACTCGCGACCTACTCAGCAAGCAAGTGATCGCAGCACTGCCGTTCAGAATTTGGTCGACAGTGTGTGATCCTACTGTCCTATTTCTGTTCTGTGTCTGGTACACCCCCCTCCCGGGGGTGAATATGTGGTTCAGGGGACCAAATGTTCCTCACTGTAGACCCCGAAGAGGACACAGGACAGAAAACAAGAAACATCACCAAGAGTAGTGAAAAAAAAGAAACCTCTGGCGCATTCAGGTGCAGTTCCTGTAACAACACATGAATAATAGATTCATCGCATGCCATCGTATGCAATGGACACAGGGCCATCAAAAGCACCAACAAGAGGGAGGAGGAATAGGACCGTTCCAGCAAATAGGGTGCACTGTGCGTACAGATGACTGGCAGAGCCACAGAAGACAATATGAAAAACACTGACACATCATGACACACAGCACAGTGATGCGAGTGTCATCCGGATTGTGAACTGCACACTGGACTGTGAACTGTACACATCCCAGAGCCTGAATATGAAGACAGAGGTAATCACCTGCCAAACTGCTTATTCAGGCTCATAGATTCGCAATGTACAGTGGCCTGTACCCTAATGGCTGGTTGGTGGGTGCAGACATCGTAGGCCCGTCCATACACTGACAACGGACAGGCATACCAAAGGCCGGACATGTAACCTACGGCAGTGAACCTCAAATTGCGAAACAGTGACAGCCAGAACACCAGCAAGTATATACACTGGAGTGCTGGAGTGCTGGTGACAGGCTGCAGAATTTCCGATGCAGACCTTCACATGGAATTGCAGGAGGCAACAAATACACATCACCACACTGCAGAAAATACAACAAGACAGGCAGAGCAACAATAAGGCCTCTGAGGGGGGGGGGGGGGGCTGTACCCTACAGTCAGTCAAAATAAATATGCTGGCAGCAGGAGAGAGGAGACAGAGACAAGGTCACTGCACCAAGGTGACAGGAAACAAAAATTAGCACAACAGCACAATGCAGATAGGTAATTCCTCGATAGGGGGGGCGCAAAGAACACGCCGGTTATTGTTTTATCACTCATAACAGAAAAATTGAGAAGTCCAAACCGGAAAGTACCAAAACACAGGCATAGGGGATTGAGATTCACTGAACTCTTACACACGCACTATGAGCGGTACCACTTGCGCTAGGGCGCAGGGGGCTCATGTATCTTACAGAACCGCATTGTACTCGCAGAGGACGCACTGCAACATTTGGGCCGGGGACCAGGGGGTTGCGCAGCGCACTCCGCCCGTAAACATAACAAGCGTCTGGTGCCGGAGGGAGGGAGTCAGATACAGCTCAGCACCAGTGTGCCCAGGGCTGGGACCAAATCTCATGGGGGGATTCAGCTACGTACTATACGGAGTGAGCAAGGTCACTGATGACCCATGCAGTTAACCTGAGACTGAGCTGACACTGCTATGTACACGGTTAGGAGGTACAACAATGTAAGACTGTCCATGGACTGGCATTCCCTTCCCTAGAGGAAGGGCCCACCTGCCGACCGTGGGTGAAAAAATGAAAAGGAGCGGCAAACCTGATAAACAATACCGTGGGCCGGGGTCCATACTGTAAGCAGGCGTCAGACCCCGTCAACCCGAATTAAATCAATCACAGTGGTAGGGGAGGACGTGAAATGCAGGGGCTTGCGACAGCCAGGCAGGGAGGAGAAGACAGTGACAGAATTGGGGCTATCAGCCAACGAGTGGCACCCGTACCATGCAGGAGGCATCGAAGGATTGCAACGCGTCCAAGTGGCCTTGCAGTAGCCATGCAGGGATGTGCCTGCAGACCCAACATCGGGTACAATGGTGCGCTCACTCTAGGGGGGGGGGGTCCAGCCTGAAAAAATGGTGACCTCAAAACTCCAGAGCAGGAAATTCAGGCTGGTCTGTCACTGCGAACAATGAAGGTACAGCGCGTACCGGTCGTACAGAAAGGGACCTGGGGAGAGAACCTACCGGTAGCAGCTGGGTGATGTCCAGGGCTATCTGCTTATCCAAGGAGTAGCGCACCCAGGGCAAATTGTAACCGGACAAGAAGATCTCGGCCGGCTCCCACGAATCTTGGTCCGCGGAGTACCCTTCCCAGCAGACCAGGAACTCCATTTTGTCCACGCCAGGACGCTTTACCAGCCGGTGGTCAAGTATCTTACTCACCGGATACGTCATCTCAGCCACTGGTTGTGTCTTGGCGCGTGTCAGGGGCCTAGTCCAGAAAAGGGGAACAGGCTCACCTAACAATGGCTCTTTATACAGTTTCAAGTCGGAGGAATGCTTTTCCACCGGCTGCGAGGCGTCAGTATTGACTAAGTATGTGTCTCTACCCTTGCGACTAACAACCTCACACGGGCCAACCCAATAAGGGGCCAGCTTGTCAGTGCCGTCCGGGCGCTGCGCCTGAACCCAGACCAATTCCCCTGCAAAGTATGCAGTACCCCCCCGTCTATGCTGATTGTACCGCCGTTTGTATTTCTGGAGTTCCTGTTCCTGCAGACTACGAGCCAACCTATCCATGTCCCTCATCTTCTCCAACCACTGCGTGGCGCAAACCGCCTCCCGACGGGGCGGGGCTCAGGGTGCAGGCCCTAACCTGTCGCGGCCAAACAGAATTTTCTGCGGGCTGAGCCCAAGGTGCCCCTTGGTCTGGTGGTATGCCCGGAGGACGGCCCAAATACACTGAACCGAAATGATACCATGAGGGGCCTCCTCGAGGTGAATACGCCAAAGAATCTGAAAACGTTGGTGGCCTGAGACCTCAGCCCTACCATTTGTCTGTGACCTATACACCTGGCTATACGCCACACTCACACCGAACCCCGAACACAGGGTGTCAAATCACGCCAAAGTAAACTTCTGATCGTGGTCAGTGGTAATTTCGACGAGAACGTCGAAAACAGACAACCACTGGCGGACAGGAACTTTTCCTATTTTCTCCCCTGTGAGGCCCTCAAACAGAATGGGCTCCACGATCGCGACACCACTCAAACGATCCAGGCACACAACAACACTGTCATACACTCTGCCATCGTCACTCTTGGCATTGCCGATGTGGAACGTGTCCAAAGAAACACTGGACATCACCCTATCAGGAATGGGGTGTGGCAACAGCATGCCCTCTTTGACCTGGTTGGGGGCGTGAGCAGCCTGGCAGACAGGGCAATGGCGTGAAACACGCTTACATTTGTCGGCCAGCCAGTCAATCGAGAACTGACGCCTGAGGCCTGCTTGCAACGCTGCAGCCCCCGCGTGCACGCTGTCAGTGTGCCACGCCTGGATGACCGGAATCTGCAGGGCTTCTGGCACACAACAGTAGCTCTCATAAAAGAGTTCACCAGCAGGCAACCGATATTCAGGAAAGGCAGACCGCCATGGTGTGTGATGGGCTAGTGTATGGTAAATACTTCGAAAGGTCTTGTCCTGCTGATAATATACTCCCAGGGCTCCCACAGAATATTTGCAGAAAAACCTGGGGGCAGGGGAACGTTAAGCGTGTCTCGAATATGAACAGGGGGTGACGGCGCTAAGTCAGCTTGCGGTGACAGAGCAATGTCAGGCGTAGCCACACAGGGTGCTGTAGCCGAGGAAGAGACGGCAATATCTGGCTGCGCAAACTGTCCTGTATGTCCTGACTGTCCTGATGGGCACTGAGGTTGGCGGACTTGCAGACTGTCGGCGCCCGTGACGGACGACCAAGGAGACGGAACATACACCCCATCTGAGCCTGCTGCAGTGGAACAGGAAGAAGGGCCGTCAGCCAATCCCATCGCATGTGGGATAGCTGGTGGGCGATCAGGGGCAGACGCAGACGCTGCACCAGAGCAGGACACAACAGCAGTAGCAAGAACAGCAGCGGTCAGGGCCACAGCAGCGGAACGCTGTTTTTTCTGAACCCTAGTGGCAACCTCAGAAATAAAGCAGGCATTGCACTGCACCAACAGAAATGGGTCCAGAGATTCTGGACAGCAATGCTCACACTGAAGCGGTGCAGGGGCAGGGCAAGGGAGGGACAGAACATAGTCCTGACGACAGGGAAAACCCTTTACCTGGTACATGCACCTAGGGTCATCTGCCCTATCCTGCGCAAGAATAACCTGGTTGTCCAGTTTACCCTGTAAGGATCCGTGGCGGCTGACGTCAGACCACGCTTGGCTGGTGGGGTACGCCCAGCGTGACATGGCATCGGCCACCTCGTTGTCCTTCCCGGGGACGTACAGGACATCGAGGGGAAACCTCGAAAAAGTTTCGTGCCAACGGCCACGACGCCCCAAAGGCCCACTGGTGGTGTTAAGGTGCTCCCCGGCCCAGGCATCCAGGCTCTTGTGGTCGGTAACAACCGAGACAGGGTTGTTACCAATCCAGGTCTGGTACTTGCGCAGGGCTTCAACGATCGCTGGCGCCTCTTTTTCACGAGGCGACCATTTTTCCTGTCCTGGCGCCATTTTTTTGGACCGAATGCCCACGGGAAAATCTTTCTTGGCCTTGGGGTCATACTGCTCTAACCCCGCGCGCCCACTTGGTCCCTAGTTTCATCTTACCAGAACTCAATATTCATCATGAAATTTTTAAGATGAAAATCTTGAAATTAAATCTCATCCATCATGCCTTCATTTTTTCGGTCATATTGGTTCCAAATCTGTGGTTGGGTGCCTGCTGCAGATGCCGTGCGCGTGTGTGCCGCTGTTTCTGCCTGTCGCCGCAACTTTTTGCACGGAAGGTTTTTTCACAGAAAGTTCGTCGTACGAAGAATAATTTCGCCGTACGATGAAAGTTTACGATGAATTTAGCGCGACAGGAGCAACATGCAAAAATCCGCACCAATATCTGACACATTAACAGTGAAAGTCGTAACAGTCGCTTCCAACACTCAATGGCAATCAAAATAGATACGTTCAGTTGCCCTCTGCACCGTCAGGCGCTGCACCACTCGCACCTGCACCTTCTGATACCTTATCTGTTTGTTCCTCGGGCTTTTCTTGATCTGCAGCTGGTGCTGGTGGTGCAGCTGGTTCTGCAGCAGCTTCTGCCTTGCGTGCCTTGCGGGCTTCGCGCTCCTTCTGCTGCTGTTCCTTCATCTTGCGCTTCTTCAGTGCCAGCGTCATGCCTTTGCAGTAAAGCTCGGCTTCTTTGGGAGTGCAAAACGCGATGCGAGAAGTGAGGTATTGACCTTCCACGTTCCAGCTCTTGTCAGTCGCATCGTCAGGAAGCCAATAGATAGTGCTCTTAGTCCGCTCCGCTTCAGCCACTAGTTCGTCAGATACTTTCGTTCCTCTAGACTCATAAAATCGACAAGCAATCCCTGCCGCCACCTTCAATTCGTCAGTGGCCTCCGCCTGGTATGGGACATACGACCACTTCATTCCTTTGGCTGGAGTTGTTTGGGTGACGCCTTCATCGCTGGCGTCACGGTCATCTTCCTTTTCCTCGTCTTCACCTTCATCCTCCTCAGGTTCTACCGACTCCTCGTTTTCAGACTCAGATTCCCACTTGCATTTTCTGGTGGCTGGTGGTGCTGCTTTTGTCGGTTCGCTTTTTTCATTACTTTTTGCATTACATTTTGGTGTGCCCGTCCTTGTGGCTTGTTCCTGGAGGGCAAGCAGTGTCTGCATGGCATTGGGGTTAATGGGCTTTGCACTTTTCACGGTTGTTGTTGCCGTTTTCACTGGGCTCTGCCAGGGCTCCCAGTGAGCAGCCTTTTTCTGCTCATGCTGCATTGCTCTTGCTGCGTTCTCATCGGTCTCCAGTGCTTGTAGCATCCCCAATGTTCGAGCGAATGCACGTCTCAGTGAAGTTAGGATGCTTCCTGCAGTGAGAACATGCTGAACCCCAAGGTCAGTACCAATATTGCCCACAACAAATCGAACTCCTACAGCTGAGCGCTCAACAGCTTCAACCTGAGGAAAGAGCAATGAACGAACGACATTTTTTGTACAGTTTCATCGTACGACAAATTGAATTCTTCGTTCGATGAATTATTCGTTTTACAATGAATTTTTAGGATTAATCGTCGCACGTTACACGCGCACCTCTTCAAAGGTTGCCTACCTCATATTGGCCCTGCTTTGTTGCGTTCTCCTGGAGTCCAGCAGTCACGGCTGCCATCAACGTCGCGCTCCAATTTGGTGCTGCTGCTACTGGTGATGGAGGCTCACTTGGTTCTTGTAATGGTGCAGATGTCGATCTCATAGCAGGTGGTGGCGCAGATGTTACTGGCGGTCTCCCTTTCTGCTTGCCCTCAGGGATAGGGATATTCCAAATGTCAGGTGCGGGGGTGCTGGAAAACCATAGCATCCATTCCCCCGCTTCAGCATGAAGCTCAACAACTCCATGTAATTTCCAGATGACTCCCAATAATTCTAGCAGCGCGGTTGGAGGCACCGGAGGCTGACGGGGTGGATTTTTTCTCTGCTTTTCAGTCAATGGGACACCAAAAGGTCGTTGGCCAGCCAGCTGATTTGCTGTCACCCAGGCATCCAGGCTCATGCTCTGGTGCTGCTTCGTAAGCTTGTTCCGACAACGACCAAAAGCATGATTGAGTGACACCTGCACCATGGTAGGGTCAGTGTAAATGGGTGTCAACGGCCCAGGAATATCAACATCATCCTCCAGGCACTTCAATAACATTGGGTTCACGTGGCGTTCCTCCAGGACCACCTTCTCATGGCTAGATAGCTTGTAGCCAGACATTTCAGAAAGGTGGCTGCCAAGTGCACTGCGTGGCCTGTCCGTGGCACTGAGGTCAAGTTGTCGCACAGGGTCCTGAGCCAATTGTGTTGGTGTGTGAACCAATTGATCTGCAGCTGGCAGCTCCTTGCTTGCAGTCACCGTGGCTGCCGGAGCTTGTTTCTGGGCCTGAGGTGGCAGGAATGGCGTTGTCTGAAAAATCGACGAATTTTTCTTCTTACGATGAATATTTTCGTCTTAGGAAGAAATTTTAAGATGAATTTTCCCGACAAAAAAACTTTCAAAAACTTTTTTTGAAAAAATCATATTTATTTTTATCATTGTTAGTATCATCATTATTTTCACAGCATACCTCTTTCCACTTCTTGAACTCCAGAAATTCTTCGAAATCTTGGTCCATTTTGGCTTTTGTATTGAGCGATCCAGTGATGCCAGACGTGATGTGCAGGGTCGTGGCACGCCATGGGCTTCCAGATGTGCATGATTCAATAGAAAAACATGCAGAATGGTCTGTCTAAGTGCAAAGGCTTCGCCCAATGCATATTCTGTTGCAGAACCACCCCCTCTGCTGCTGTGCTGGAGGTATATTTCCTTCATAATTGCGTTCATGGTTTCTGTCAGGTCGTTTGAAAACATCGCCAGACCGACTCCCAAGTTGCGACATTCGCTGATGATCGTTTTCCTGTCATGGATGAGGATGTACAGATACGACGATCTGGAATGGGGAACACAATGCAACTGAAAGTTGCGTCCCGCTAGCTCCACCGGATCTTCCAAGCCGTCAACGGGGGGCCCAGAGTGATACAGTTCGCGCAGTACTTCACCCAGCTGCCGCACAGCCTCATCTGCTGCAGATCTGTGAATGCTCAACACGTGTGCCACTGTATTCCAAGCGCAAAGCAGACGCTGGACTTCCTGGCCATCTGGTGCAGACTCCTTGTGCAACCCTCTCCATCGGATGTTGGCAGCCTTGAACGTCGCTTTCAGCAGCCGCACCCTGTCTTTGGGCAAGTTCAGTGCAACCTTGCGTGTAAAGGATAAGATCAGCTTACCACAGATCATCATGATGTGTAGAATACAAGGGAAAAATGATGATCTATCAGTGTCAAACATGGGTTCATATTTGACTCCTTTTCCAGCCTGTACAACAGGCAGTTTGCCTCTGCATTGTGCGTCCTCCTCAGGTGTTCTCTGCCTTTCCCACCCAATGAATTTGTGTTGCACATCAGACCAAACACCGTAGGAGGATGGGGAAGGAACCATCCAAGTTGTACTGAGTCCGGGGATACCACAAAGAAACGGTAGGTCGCCACCAAACTTGCAGGTACCCGGCACCATGCCACACTGCAGAGAAATGCAACCAGTCGTCAAGATTTGCTGAATGGCCTGCAGGGAAGAGATTATTTTCTCTTCTTAAATTGTCTACTTACGATGAAAAATTCATCTTACGATGAAACATCACGAAGAATGCAGCGCAGCACACCTCCACATTGGTTTTCCAAAGAATCTTCAGGTCCTCCATGTCCTTGTCGCTCGCATAGGCCAGTGGAATCACCCACTTGTGGCTGGTTGTCCTTACATGGCGACCATGGTCGATGATGGACACATTTAACTGCGTGCAACTACATCCCGCAACCGGATAACCATCGCCTCGGATAATCAATGTGATACCATCCTGCAGGTCTGCAACATTGTCCCAGATAGCATCCTGGGACTGCACATATTCCAACCAATTGTTCGAGTGGCCAGGAAATTGAGACGGCGTTGTTGTACCATGTAGGTGACTCCAATGCACAAAGGCTTGTGAGACGTTTCCATGTGTCCTGTACAGTCCGTCGACCCCGGAACAAATTGAGAACACGAACCTCGGTGGCTTTGAAGTAGGCCTGCTGCTTGGCACTTGCAAAGGACAGGAGGTGCCTGTATTTTGCCCGGGAGAGGCCAAGTGCCACAATCGAGCACACAGCTTGTATAGGACTACACCAGCTTTTTGTGAAATGGTGCAGCTCAACATTTCTTTCGGTGAGTTGCATTTTCTTGTTGATTTGGTGGAATAGGGAACGACCAAGAGTAGAACCATCACAAAAAGCCGCTAGTAAGGTGGCAGCATCGTCACCATAAGCTGAGTACTGATGTGTTATCTTCTTGATTGCTGTTTGTAGTTGTTGAATTGCGGTTTCCATCGCTCTGAAAAAAACGGGCAAACAAAAGGCGGATGTGCACAACAATAGGGGATGGATTTTTGATTCCGGCAAATCCTAATGAATAATCAAGCAATCCATCAACTGAATAGCTGCAATGATAAATGTAAATGTTTACAACTGGAAAGGTGCAAAGAGTCCCCAGAACTGTAAAACTACAAAAGAGTGTAGGCAAAAAGGTGGAACCCAAAAAAAAAGTTCAGCAGATTATTCTTCTTATTTTCCTTCTTACGTTTCATCTTAAGATGAATTTTTCATCTTAAGAAGATGAATTTCCTAAGATGAAACTATGGACCAAGTGGGCGTGCGGGGAAGGTACAACCCACCCCCCAGTCACTGGCATCACACCTAAGGTAGAAAGGGGCATCTGGTTTATAAAGAATCAATGCCCGAATATTCAGGACTGATTTCTTGGGATCGTCGAAGCTTTGCTGGTGTACCTGCTGCCAATTTACCTTGACCCTGCTACCCTTCTTATCCTTCTGTTTACCTACCTTCAGTAACTCCTGGAAAGGGCCCGCTAGGTGTGCGTAATTACGAATATAGATGTGGTAGTAATTACACACTCCTAGAAAGCTCTCAAGCTGGGTTACGGTCTGTGGACGGTCCCAGAGCTCCAGAGCCTTCATGGCACCAGGCGCAGGGCGTCGAGTCCCATTACTGAGGACCTGCCCACAGACGTGTGACGAACAACTTGTTTCTGTTCAGTCCGCACATCATTTTCCAAGCCCGAAGGCGTTCAAGAACCTGTCCCACGGCCTGATAATGGGTTTTGGCATCGACAGACCGGATAATCTGGTCGTCAATGTACATCGTGGCCTGAGGGAGCGGATCATGTATACCCATCCATAAACCGTCCACAATCGGCCAAGGTCGGTGGTTGAGAATCCACTCCATGAGGCGCTGGAATTGCGCAGCCGCATTTTTCACGCCCAAGGGCAGGACCCTCCGGCACAATACCCCCAGGGGGGTGGGCATGGCCGTCAAGTGGCGATCATCCGGATGCAGAGGCATCTGGTGAAAGCCATGTGTGAGGTCCAGCACAGAAAAAACTTTGTGGCGCTCATGCCGCTCAAGCATGTCCTCAATAAGAGGAAGCGGCGCCTGATCGTCCTGCGTTTGGGAGTTTAGGTATCGAAAGTCGATGACCATCCTCCATTTGTCTAAATGTGCACTTTCCTTGGGGACGGGCTTAGGGACGGAAAAGGGGGGAAAACACCACTCATTGCCCGAGCTGAGCTCTTCAAGCCAGCCACGCTTGTGGAGATTAATACGAATAATTTCGCCAAGCGCTTCCCCACGCTCACCTATATGGGGGAATGGATGCTGGCGCTTGGGCAGGGCTCCAGCCTTCAGCTGTACCCGAGCGTACCCATACGGGCCACAAACAATATCGTGCTCGCAGTAGGGAACAATGCCGCTGAGCACGTCCTGTTTGTATTCATCCTCAAGACGTGAGCGGTACTTGACACACTCTGTGTCCTGACTGGGGTCATCAGACTCCACAACCCGCTTGACATATGTGGCTTGTGTGTGTCGACTCAGAGAGAAATCCTCACGGGATGGCGAAGCATCCTGCCATGCGTCGTAAGTACGAACCCGGCCAGAGCCTAGAACATGCTGTGCTTGGGTGGCAACCCGGCTGTGCTGATTGCGTTGAAAAGGGAGCAGCACAGGCGGTGTTGACGGCCCAATAATACCAGGGCGAACCCGACGGACAGCAGACCAGGCATCACAGCCCACCTGATAACTACACCGGTGGCGGGCGGTACACTGACAAATGTCACTGGACAGAAAAGATTGCAAATCAGAAAGTGTAACAACCACTGCAGTGGTGTCAGCAGAACCAGAAATCAGTTCTGGATTGCTGCACACAGAGTCTGGGGCGTCAGTGGCGAACCCAGACATCTCTGGATCGCTAAAAACTGAATGGAAAGATGCAGTGTCAGAATCCGAGGCAGAATCAGAGGCAGAATCAGACAAATCAGGGGGGTCAGAAACTGAAATGGAATCATCAGGTGCTGAGCAAACTGCAGACACCCGCGCGTGTGCTGGAGGCCGCGTCAAATCATGCAGCCACATACAAACAATGTGAAGGGGGGTGTCTTGTGTAAGGGCAGCAAGTACGGTCTGAGCGCACTGTCTATCATTATCAAATAGCGTTCAGCCCGCAACGTTGTTGATCAAGTGGGATAGGGGCAGCGAGCCCGTTCAGGCCAATACAGGCCCAGTGCTGTGTCCCACAAGATCAACAGACGGGATCAGGGATCCATCCACAAGACATGCAAGATGCGGGAAATGCCTGCGCCGCATGGGGACATCAGGGTGATTGTGCATTTTCAGAGCCCTGAGGGGTATCGAATATGAGGCCTTGGTGATCCTGGCTAGCGCTGCGTACCAATGGCGATACTGCCATGCCGGCACAACAAGGATACCCTTGGCCTTATCCTGTATGATTTTATCTATCACCTTATGGATATCCTCATACCGAGTATTTATGTAGCTGTAGTACGGCCCTCATTCCGCGGAGTACGGATCGTTCAGCACCTGATCACACTGTGGGTCACCCAATGCTCCAAACACATCCATGTTCGGGGCATCTGACCCGAATTTCTGCCACTAAACTGGGTAAAATTCCCGCTTGACAACGAAGTCAAAACTGGTGTGACCCGGTGGAAGAATATCCGGCTCCATACGTACATAACGGAGAAACCGCTCGTATCGAATAGGATCATCAAAATAATTCAGGTCAAAATGGGTCTAGTCCCCATATTTGGTGACCACCGATGGGGCTTCTCATACTACTTGCTTGTCCCGAACTACTTCCCGCAAATATTTGGGATAGTACTTCCAAACAAGGCTATCCAACACCGCGGATATGGCCTTGTATGACGGCCACACCCAGCTGGCCAACGTTGCCGGGTCATCAGGGTCACCCATGAACAGGCAACCCCGATTGGCAAATGGTGCCATCTTCTTATCGTACAGCCACGAGTTCCCTATAAAAATATCATATTGTATGTCCGCCTCATACGTATAGATGGGAAGCTCAAACTCCTCATTGAGGTGCATATGTGCAGGGTCGAGATGTTCCCGAAAAAACTTCAGTGAGGGGGTACACGCCCGTGAGCCACCAGCCAAACGCTGCTTGTTGGCAACCAAAAGATTCATTTTGGTCTCTGGAGTCTCCTGAAGACCCGGGTCGCTCGAAGAAGGCAGCGCCCGCGATGGCGCCGCAGCACTTGGCGACGAAGACAAAGTCGATGGCGATGAACTCCCGTGATGTGGCGCCGGCGACGAAGGGGCACACGGCGTCGGCGTCTTGAAGGGCGGTGAGGAATCCAAAATTCTTGAAGATGGCGAATGTGTCGATGGCAATGCACACAATGTCGAAGGACTCAACGACGGTCCCACCAACGATGACGGCGGGGAAAAGTGAGAACTCGGCAACGGTGAAGGACTTGGTGAAGATGGCAATGACGGCGCATAAGGCGCCATACCATGTTGATGGTGAGCATGATTGCAACGCGTCCGTGAAGAGAGCATCGCCGACGGGATCCCCGAGCGAGATGGACATGACGAAGGCGAAGGAAACTCAAAAATCTAGAAGATGGTAAGGAACTCGCTGGCGATGTAGCTCCGGAGACAAACGAGTCCTGTGAACGTGAGAAAGGCAAAAAAATGGCATTGCTCTCCCCAAAATGATGGCCCGCTGAAACACCAAGTGGCAACGTAGGACTCGATGGTGGACCCATAACATCATGAGCAGCTTCACGCTTGTAGCCCGTAAAAGCAACACCACCCACTTGAATCCCATCACGTAATTGATTCCCATCACCCAATTGACTGATTAGTGCCCGTAGTTGTTCGTCTACCACCACTTGTTGTTCGACCAAGACCGTGGTGGAAACGGAAGACGAGCCCGTTGATTAGGTCGCCCATGATGGCACCTCGGAAGGCAAAGATGACAAAGAAGGCAGAAAGGGCATCCCCGGCGATGACGGCGCGGGGGAGTGCGACACACCATGAACGGGCGGCGGCGATGGCGTCTCGCTGCCCGGTGACGGCGAAGAAGGTGATGGCCCCAACGGACATGGCGATGACGTCTCATCCCGAGGGGCTTGTTCCGAGTGAATGGCCGCGGAATCCGGCGATCGCGGCTCGGACCCTTGGTCCGACATCATCATTAGACCGTGGCTACTTACAACTCACGCGCAAAAGCAAGCAGCAATTAATGGCGTGGGGTGGGGCTTTAGTTACAAGCACACACCACGTGAATTCCGGAAGAAAAAGATGAATTTAAGTATCAAAAAGGAAGGAAAATATCTTTTGTGAACTTACCTCGGTTACAAAAATCCCGGAACCAAACCGCTACCATCTACCAAGTGGGAGGATCTACCAAATCTGCAACCAAACAGAAAAGGCAAGGCAAACACAAAACACGAAGCAACGGCACAAAGGACCACAACACACTACATACTACTCCGGTCCTGGAAATGTCTAGAAAAGAGGAACAAATGCAATACAAATGTCGGGTGCACATGCAAAGCAAGTGCACAATGCTTAACACAACTTAAACTTTCATTCACACAAAATGTCTTGTAAATATTCGCATGTCAACATGTGCAAAACAATCACACATATGTTCTCAATGGTTCATGCATTCACTTGTGTGTATGCCATGTGTGTCAACAAGCATTGCTCAACCCATGAAATATAATGCTACAAATGTGATCCCTTGTTAGCTAAGGAGAGGCAAGGTCAGGCACACTGAGCACTGAATAAAATTCTGGAGTTGCACGTTTGAGACCTGGTATTTCTGTGTGCTCTTTCAGTTTAAAATGTCTGTTCATGCATTTGTTGTTTCTTGCTTGATTATTTGCTTTCACGTAGGTCAAGTGAGTGCTATTCAGAAATCCGCGATCACTCAGCGACCTACTCAGCAAGCAAGTGATCACAACACTGCCGTTCAGAATTTGGTCGACAGTGTGTGATCCTATTGTCCTATTTCTGTTCTGTGTCCGGTACAAGTTCGGCGACTGGCTACTCGCCCCATGAGCTATTCCCAGGGCGCCCGGCGCCGTTCCTACATGCTCCCTATCCAGAGGACACCCACTCTTCTGTGGGTGAGTGGGTCCAGGAGCACCATGCGAAGGTAGACAAGGCCAAGGCCATGCTCCAGAGAATGAGGGAGCGTCGGTGGAACAAGAAGAACAAGCACCGGGTGCCTGCTACCTACGAAGAAGGGGACTGGGTGCTGGTGCATCACAGCCCACTACCAGCCTGGCCACGCTCTACCAGCGATGACCCCTACTTCGGGCCCTACAAGATTCTATCTGTGGATGGACACCGTATCACAGTGTGGTGTTCTCCCCGTCTAGGGGGGACCCTGGTGTGTGCTGCTCAACACCTGAAGCGCTGCTATGATCCTGAAGACCTATGTGGGCAGGGGTGGGAGCTGAACGACGAGGAGATTGCCGCCCTAGACCTACAGGGGGCTGCCAGCCCTATGGAAGTTGAAGGGGACGTCCCCGACATGAACGCCGAGGAGATGGCTAAGGAGGGCTTCTACCTGGTGAAGTCTGTCCTACGCCACCGCTATCGCCAGAGTTGGCGCTTCCTCACCCTCTGGGAAGGGTTTGGAGTCCAAAAGGCCACCTGGGAGCCCTTCTCAGCGTTTGTTCTACCTGAGGGACGCCTAAACCCCGTTCTGGTAGACTACTTGTCCCAGAACAACCTTGGGGAGTTGCTGAGGCTCGCTGAGACGCTTGCCTCCAAGACTAAAGCTAGGGACTGAACCTTACCCTTACCTGCCTAAGCGTATGTGTGAGTGTGCTATTCCTGAGGTCCTGAGAGCAAGCCGCAGAAATGGTATCCTAATTATACCCAAGTCTGCACGCTTGCTGAAACTGGCGGATGTCTTACCAGTGCCACGGGGTACGCCCCGGGTCTCTCCGCTCCTAAGCGCCCAGTTTCTGTGCTGGCGCAAAACCTTGGGGGAATACCCAGCATACTAATCCAGTTATTGTTTTTCCACCTACCTGCCTGCTACAGGGGAGGTGTGACCAAAAGCTACGAAGGCACGAAAACGCCCGTTTGGTACGATGGCCAAAATCTAGCTTAAACACAGCCACTGGACACCAACCCCGCTAAAATTGCAGGAAACGGGTGGGACAGTGACACATGCACTACAGGTCCTACACACCCTACAGTGGCACTATCCTTGTGGGCAAGCACTTCCTCAACTGGCTCAAGCCCCCACTCAGGACTACCACTGCTACACGCACGCTCTACTGGGTGTTGTTGAGGACAAGGTCACGAGCCCTAATGGCTCACCTGTGAGATTGCAAGAGACCACAGAGCTACTAATCATCTGTGGCTTAACAGGGACGCCACAACGTGTTTCCCTGCTGGGGCTTGGAGGGAAGGAGTGCTCTTTTGGCGTGCACAGCGTGAATGTTGATGAAGTCGGACTGCGCTCGCCACTCCTGGCTGAGTCGCAGTTTGTTATTTGTGTGATCAGCGCCGCATAGTTATGCACGGCTTGAGACTTCACCACTTCACCCTGACCTTCCCAACTGCAAAGCAAAAGCGAATGACTTGGGTTTCCGGCTGAGGAACCAAGACTACCTCCACGTATTATACGCTTCTCAGGTAGCCCTATAATACACTGTCCTCAAACCCAGGTACACGCAAGCAAGCTTAAGGAACTCCACCCGTTCTCTTATGGAATGTGGGGTGGAGCCCCTGGGTAACCTAAACAAGGGTTGTACCGTGCGCACCACGCGTGGCTTACCTCTTAATGCGTGTTTGAATGCACGAGCATGCACGAGTTTTCCAACAACCTGGTGACGCGTTCCCGTGGGGGGCCTGGCCACGGGACGCTGCGGTGGACACGCACAGGCAGGCAGGCAGGCAAAGCACTGCGCTCACAAGGGCGTCATCACGCTCGTGTCATGTGACAAAGCGTTTCAGGATCCTTGTCACTCTGAAACAAGGGAACAAAAGTATGTACAGCAACACATCAGGATATGTACACATGGGGTTAAGACTGGACTGGGGTAAGGGCATCACAGGACAATAGACACTCAGTCCCAACTCATATCCCTATCCCACGTCCGACCCTCCCAGTGGCTGGCCGGGGCGGTGGCTCAAACACAACCCATGCCCTGTCCAGTCCGGACCCTGAAGCCCTGCCAATAGGGGAGGTGTCCCGCTCATCCACAGGCCAGTTCCCAGAAACAAAGGTGCTCCAAGGCCAACCAACAGTATCTCCCTATGCTCCCTTAACAGCAGGTCCCAACTCTGCTCTGAGCCAGAGATATGGCCCCGCCATTGTCCCCTAGGAGTTGGTAGCTGAAAATGGGCTGTTTCAGCCCAAACTGATATTAGCTCAAAAATCTCCAAGAATGACCCCTCGTCGGGACCTGCCAGAGGTAGGGACGTGGCAACGGACCCTATGCCCTTCGCGTAGGAACTCTCTGGAGCCTTCACCCAACCTGGTTCCCTCTGAGGTCCCGGCATCAGGGCACCACGGGTTCGTCAAGTGGGGCCATGATGCCAAAATCACTGAAATTGGCGTCATCCCCACGCGTGGCTGGCCAGGCCAGGGCAAGGCACATCGCTCACAGGATAGGAGGCAGGACTCAGGACTCATATCTGAGTGCACAACCCGAAAATAGGTCCAGGCTCACTGTGGGCATAGAGATATGGGGCCGCTGATTGACCACACGGGGGGGTGAAATTGGGGTCCGAAAAGGGGGTCATTTTGGCTGCTCAAAATGAGCCAAAATCCGGGGTATCCCCACTGGTATATCTCCACGCCGGCTTGGAGATCAGATCCGCCATTCCATATGCGATCCACCAGGAGTCCAACATAGACTCCCATGCACTTGGCACTCAAAGATCTCCATGCCACTCGGCGTGGTGACAATCCAAATTGGGCCCACAATTGCCAAAATGGCAAAATTGTCCACACTCACCTTGGGCTAGCACCTAGACGAAGGTTGCTCCGCTTCGCCCACGTGGTGTGCGAATGATGGTGACCAATATCCAAAACACCCATGTCATATATGGTCCATTGGTCCATGCGTCCGGCGTGCACGAGGGGGCTGAACATGGTGCACGGCGGGCAGAAAATGTGGAAATTGCTCAAAATGGCCGAAAATGCGCACACTCATGGTTGGGGCATATGAGGCACATGCCGGACTTGGATCGAGTGTGCCATAGGATTGGTATCAAGTCATATGCGTCCAACATATCTTTTGGGCGTCGCCCAAACCCCTCCGGTTTTGGAAATGGCAGGGTCGCCAAGTGAGCCCATGATTTGGGATCGTCCCGAATTGCCAACATGGCGGCCACGGTATGCCAAGCACAAGAGGAGTTATTCGCCGAGTCGAAGATATGTTGGGCACGGAAGTATGTACCTTCATGACATACTTGGGTCATGGTGTCAATTGCGCGCAACGTGGAGATACACGGTCGCCACTTGACATCATGACGGGCAAAAAACAGCAAAGTTGGCGAAAAAACACACAAAAGTGCCTTGAAACCTACACAAATATATTATAATATCTTCGGCTTGGATTGAGTAGTTGGCTAATCCTTCCAAACACAATGACTCGACACCAATGATCTCCAATTCCACATATGTGCTCCACTTGGGGCGCTCTGGAAGGTCGCGCGCGATGCCTTCCAAGTGGGCACATGCAAATATGGAATATTGCAAAGAACACACCTTGCTCGCAACGCATCGCTTCGAGAGCGCTCCACAAGCAATCTTCACGTAGGTTAGGCTTGCGAGTGTGGGTTGGGAGTACAATGAAGGGCTTCGTGCGATTTGGGGCCCATTGACGGGTTAGTCTTGGAATGGTGCACCCGCCAAATGGGCACGTGATATCACACCAAATATGGCATACAACCGTACCCTCGCCTTCTACACCCAACCTAGTGGCCCAGAATCAAAGTATGCATATAGTCTAAAGTAACTTTGGTCCCTTAACACGCATGCAAGTACTTTGGTCGAAAATAGACCTCCTTTCGGAAAGCCGAATTTTAGCATGCACGCAAAATAAAATGCCAATATATATATGGAGAACATATATGTACTATCCGGGGAAGACAAGTGATATGCCCCGGATGTAGACGCAAGCATGGGTGGGGCAAATGCCAACTCAACATACTTCTACACGTACTTGGACGCCAAGTACGTGAAAAAGCGCACTTCTTGGAGAACACTCAAAATAAATAACCCTTTGGGCCTATGGAGTTGCGATCCTTTGGCCTCATCCTATGACTATGGGGGGCAAAACCTCATACACAGTGCCTATGAGGCACGTTGATTCGCCCTTGGGCGCTTGAACGCTCGTAACCCTTGTTATTCCACTTGGGGGTTCAAAGCGCCTTCGGCTGCCCAGATTTTCTGGGAAAAGTCTGGGACGCGATGCGTCCTATCAAGGAAAAAATTGCGGATCACTCGAAGACTGTTTCAGTCTCAACTTCAGGAAAGATCGTTCTACAGAATCGTCTAATGCAGTGCACGGGACGTGCGACGACAGGCGGCGATTTCACGACAATTAGAAATCGCGGTAGAAATCGGGCATTTCACCGATTTCCGACCGAAAATCGCCTAAAACAGTAAAGTTGTGGTAATTGTACATTGATTTAATGGTTTAAGATCAGATTCCAGATCCCGCGGATTAGAGAACAGGGATATCCCGCTGACAGCCGGTGTCAACGGTTTCGCACGGGTGTGACGGCTCACAGGCCTCCGGGCCATGGGCCATAACGGGTGTGACGGCTCACCGGCCTCCTGGCCATGGGCCATAGGTTCTGGGTACCGCTTCACCCCCCTCCTTAGAGCAAACCCTGGGGGGGTCTCGATAACACCCAAGCATGGCAGCGGGTACCCAGGACCATCCCGTGAAGGGGGGGGGTGTCACATCCTCACTTCAGGCCGATTTGCGGGTTAGGCTGCCAAGTACAATCCCACAGAAAGACAAGTACGGTGCTGTAGCTGTCAGTAACTGCAAGTATAGTATTGAGTATCAAGCCCCGCGTCCTGGCGGCGATTGTTCGGCATCCAAAGGACCTGTTAACCCATACCAGGCGCACCGGGTGCCGGCTGCGACGGTCACTATCACAGTGGCAGTGGCATACACGGCCAACATAGGCATCACACGACGACCGAGGTGGTCCCACAGGTCGAAAGCGACCACATAGATCCATCAGGCTACCCCAGGCTTCCCAAGGCTGCAGTCTGGGGGAGAGTCCCCACGGGTCCTTCCTTGGGCGCACCATGTCGTTATCCACGACGCGGGTCCAGAGTGGTAAAGTCGAACGAGCTCCTCCATAAGGGATCGGGCGTCAAGGCCGTCTTTTCCCTCGCCCCATTACCACGAGGGCCATGCATGGGGGCGTCCCCATGCAGTCTGGGCGGAGGCGTCGACTCCTCAAACCACCAGTTTCGCAGGCAGACTGACCGAGGTCAGGACACCGGAGGTCGCCACCCGACTGCAAGTGCGTCTGCGAGTCGGTAGGGTCACACTGGGACTGACAGTGGCGGACCGCTGGGAGTGTAGTCAGGCAACTGGGCTTCCTGCCTGGCGCCATCAGGATCTCAGCACATCACAGCCACTAGGGCACATTGTATCACGGGCACTCAAACAGAAGAATCTGTACTTAGGTACCGGTCCAGGCTGGACCTCATGTAAGAGCATGTACACGGCGACTCAGGGCGCCTTCGTATCCGATTCGCATCCCCTCGGGGGGGAAAAACAGTCCATATTTCAGTGATGGGCTGACAACACGTAACATACAGATGCACATATCCTGGGGAACAGAAAAAAAAGCAATAAGCGGGGTAAATAGGCGTGTAAACACACTCTGGATGGAGCGCCAAACCACGCCCTGGTTTGGATAAGGCATATGCAGGAGGGTGGACAGGAAAATGCCTGAGTTCAGGCCATATATAGTCTGCCGACACACGTAGACTAGTCTGGATCCTGCAAGTGCGATGGGACCAGACGACACAGCGAAAAATTGCAATGCCGATGACAGCGGCATCCATTGCGCAACGTCGTATGGGCTTCAAGGCCCCAAGAGCTCAGGAGATGTGAAGGTCAGTCGCCCTGCCTGGTTTCCCAAGGATTCAGCAGGCGGGGAGTGACGAAAAGAAGTGGAAGAGAGGGGCCATCCTCCTCTGGATTCAGCAGGGGGGGGTATATGGCCACTCTGATGGCAGTTCACCGAAAGATGGAAGAGAGCAAGCAAGTGAGGGACGATCCGTCGACCTAACAAGCGCTCAAAATGCATCAGGGGAGAGCTCAGGGCGGTGATCAGGCGCCCCTGGCTGCAATCGCCCGGTAAGTGCTGCCAAGTCCGAGACGTGGATCTTGGTCTTGTGCCTGCGGATGTAGTCCATGAAGGGGGTATTAATCCGCGGCACAAACGAGGAGACTGGTTCCCAGGTGTCGTGGGACGGCCCATAGCCTCGCCAACAAAACTTCAACTCCAGGCCTCCGGGTGCCGAGGCGTTCAGACGCTGGGCCAGGATCTTCTCGACAGTATAGTCGTCCTGCTCAGCATAGTGGTCGTCCGAATCAGCCTCATGTGCGGCATAGTCCAGGGACACATGTTGGCCACGGAGGTCGGGTTCCCGCACACGGAGTTGACTCTCGTGGCGCTCCTGAAGCGGTACCCAGAACCTATGGCCCATGACCCGGAGGCCTGTGACCCGTCACACCCGTTGACACCGGCTGTCAGCAGGATATCCCTGTTCTCTAATCAGCGGGATCTGGAATCCGATCCTTAACCATTAAATCAAGGTAGAATTACCATAAGTTTATTGTCTTAGGCAATTTTTGGTCGGAAATCGGTGAAATACCCGATTTCTACCGAGATTTCTAATTGTCGGAAAGACGCCGCAGTCGCGCCGCCTGTCGTCGCCTGTTCCGTGGACTGCATTAGATAATTCTGTAAAGCGATCCTTCTTGAAGTTAAGACTGAAACAGTATTCGAGTGATCCGCAAATTTTTCCTTGATATAATGGATCGCGTCCCAGACTTTTCCCATTAAATCTGGGCAGCCGAAGGCGCTTTGAACCCCCAAGTGGAATAACAAGGGCTACGAGCGTTCAAGCGCCCAAGGGCGAACTAACGTGCCTCATAGGCACTGTGTATGAGGTTTTGCCCCCCATAGTCATAGGATGAGGCCAAAGGATCCCAACTCAATGGGCCCAAAGGGTTATTCATTTTGAGTGTTCTCCAAGAAGTGCGCTTTTTCACGTACTTGGCGTCCAAGTACATGTAGAAGTATGTTTAATTGGCGTTTGTCCCACCCTTGCCTGCCTCTACATCCGGGGCATATCACTTGTCTTCCCCGGATAGTGCATATATGATCTCCATATACATATTGGCAATATATTTTGCGTGCATGCTAAAATTCGGCTTTCCGAAAGGAGGGCGATTTTCGACCAAAGCACTTGCATGCGTGTTAAGGGACCAAAGTTACATTAGAATATAGGCATACTTTGATTCTAGGCCACTAGGTTGGGTGTAGAAGGCGTGGGTAGGGTTATATGCCATATTTGGTGTCATATCGCGTGCCCATTCCGTGGGTGCACCATTCCAAGACTAACCTGTCAATGGGCCCCAAATCGCACGAGGCTCTTCATTGTACTCCCAACCAACACTCGCAAGCCTAACCTTCGTGAAGGGACGCTTGTGGAGCGCTCCCGAAAGGATGCGTTGCGAGCAAGGTGTGTTTTTTGCAAATTTCGGTTTTTGCATGTGCCCACTTGGGAGGCAGCGCGCGCGACCTTCCAAAGCGCCCCAAGTGGAGCACAGATGTGGAATCGAAGGTCATTGGTGTCAAGTCATTGTGTTTACAAAGATTGGTCGATTCCTCGATCCAAGCCGAAGGAATTATAATATATTTGTGCGCCTTTCAAGGCACTTTTGGGTGTTTTTTCGCCAATATTGCTGTTTTTTACCCGTCATGATGTCAAGTGGCGACCGTGTATCTCAACGTTGCGCTCAATTGACATCATGACCTAAGTATGTTTTGAAGGTGCATACTTTGGTGCCCAACACATCTTGGACCCTGCGAATAACTCCTCTTGGGCTTGGCATACCGTGGCCGCCATGTTGGCGATTTGGGACTATCCCAAATCATGGGCTCACTTGGCGACCCTGCCATTCCCAAAACCGGAGGAGTTGGGCGACGCCCAAAAGATATGTTTGACGCATATGACTTGATACCAATCCTATGGCACACTCCGGTCCAAGTCAAGAATGTGCCTCATTTGCCTCAACCATGAGTGTGCGCATTTTCGGCCATTTTGAGCAATTTTCCATATTTTCTGCCCGCCGTGCACCATGTTCAGCACCCTCGTGCACGCCAGATTCATGGACCAATGGACCATATATGACATGGGTGTTATGGACATTAGTCCCCATGGTTCACACACCACGTGGGCGAAGCAGAGCACCCTTCTTTAGGGTGCTACCCCAACGTGAGTGTGGACAATTTTGCCATTTTGGCATTTGTGGACCCAATTGAGATTTTCACCACGCCGAGTGGCATTGAGATCTTTGGGAGCCAAAGGCATGAGAGTCTTCGCTTAACTCATGGTGAATCACATATGGAATGGCAGATCCGATCTCCAAGCCGGCTTGGAGATATACTATTGGGAGCACCCCCGAATTTTGGCTCATTTCGAGCAGATAAATGACCCCCTTTTGAGACCCCAATTTCACCCCCCTGTGTGGTCAATTGGCGGCCCCATCCCTCTATGCCCACAAGGAGCCCGGACCTAATTTCAAGTTGTACAGTTAGACATCAGTCCTAGGTCCTGCCTCCTATCCTGTGTGCCATTGGCCTTGCCCTGGCCGGGCCAGTCACGCGTGGGAATGACGCCGATTTTGGTGATTTTGGCATCATGACCCCACTTGACGAACGCGTGGTGCCCTGATGCCGGGACCTGAGAGGGAACCAGGTTGGGTGAGGGCTCCAGATAGTTCGTACTCGATAGGGCATAGGGTCGGTTGCCGCATCCCTACCTCTGGCAGGTCCAGACGAGGGGTCAATTTTGGGGATTTTTGAGCTAATATCAGTTTCGGCTGAAACAGCCCATTTTCAGCTACCAACTCCTAGGGGATAATGGCGGGGCCATATCTCTGGCTCAGATGGGAGTTGGGACCCGCCGTTAGGGGAGCATGGGGAGCTACTGTTGATTGGACCTGGAGAATCTTTGCTCCCAGGAACTCGCCTGTGGCTGGGCGGAACACTCCCCCTATCGGCGGGGTTTCAGGGTCCGGACTGAGCAGGGCATGGGTTGTGTTTGAGCCCCCGCCCCAACCAGCCACTGAGAGGGTCGGACCTGGGATTGGGATACGAGTTGGGACTGAGTGTCTATTGTTCTGTGATGCCCTTATCCCAGTCCAGTCTCAACCCCATGTGTACATATCCTGATGTGTTGCTGTACATACTTTCGTTCCCTTGTTGCAGAGTGGCAAGGATCCTGAAACGCTTTGTCACATGACACGAGCGCAATGATGCCCCTGTGAGCGTAGTGCTTTGCCTGCCTGCTCACTTGTGCGTGTCCACCGCAGCGTCCCGTGGCCAGGCCCCCCACGGGAACGCGTCAAAAGCGTTTCAACGCCGCGGGGTTACCCATCCCTCGCGTGCCACTCGGGGCCACCAACCCCGAGCAGCTAGGCGCAGCAGCTCGCAGCTGGCAGCTCGCAGCGCAGCGCAACGACTCGCAGCGCCGCCCAGCGACAGCGCCGAGTCCGTGAAGGAAGTGCAGGGACCAGAACTCCGTCATCAACGAGTTCCCTCGGCCGACCAGCAAGGCCGCACTCCCAGCTACAGCAACGACTTCCACAACCACCGGCCGACCAGCACCGGCCGCACTCCCAGTCCAGTGCTACATCACCCACCTCAAAAACCACCCCAGGACCACTCCATCGAGAGCACGGATGGTGAACTGGGACGAGGCGGGCAAGACGTGGCCGCAGCCCCACCCCCATGCGGCGCGCCCACTGCGTGGGTTGCTGTGGGGGCAGCACTACTGCCACAGCGATCCCCAGTGCGAAGGCGGCATGCCCGGGAGCTTCGAGCTCCGTGAGGACATGGGCGAGCACCGCCTGCGGGCAGTGGAGGAATGGCTGCGGGCGGAAGGGTATGCGTACCGCTTCCGCCGGAAGCGCTGGAGGGTCTGGACCCGCCCAGACAGGCCCGGCGAGGGTTGCGCCCCGACGGGATTAAGGAGGACGAGAAGCCCAACGAGTACCCGTCGGGCGCCTCGATCAACGTCTCCATGTGGGACATGATCGAGAAGGAGTTCTCGGAGCTGGGGAACGAGCGCAGGCTGCAGAGCAGCAGCAGCAGCGCGTCTCCACGGAAGGAGAAGCGTTCCGCCGGGGACAGGAGGCGGGACAGGAAGTGGCGGGTGCCAGGAGTCCCTGGCTGCCGAAGCCGCCCAAGGCGCCAGGGGCAGAACCCCAGCCCACAGCCCCCAACGGGCCAATGGTGGTCACCAGCCCGGCCACACCACCCTTGGCGACTTCCTGGAAGTGGCCAAGCAGGCCAAGGCCAAGCCCCGTCGGCTGCTCCTGAGGAAGTCAGGACCCAGCAGCGAACTGGAGTCGGCCCACCGCGGGAGGATGCCGGCCGACCAGGCTAGCTCCAGCAGCGGCGTCCCTCCCGACCAAAGGGAAGTGGCGCTGGCCTGTGAGCGCGCCTGTGGGGTGCCCTGCAACCTTAAGGTTGCCCGGCAACGGGCCACGCAGCAGAAAGCTGCCATGGGGGGCGCCGTCCGCATCGCCCAGCATGAGGCTGCGGAGTGGGCGCATGGTATGGCCATCCACGCCTCGACTGTGGCGGCCATTGCGGCCGGACTCACGGCCGCAGCCGCCCATGAGGCAGCGACTGCCCAGGTCAAGGGTGAGGTGGCGGCAGCCGACGAGGAGGCCCGCCTGACGCAGGATTCCATTGCCTGCAAGGAGGCCGAGGTGAAGGCGCTGGAAGAGGCGCTGGCCCAAGAGAGGGCAAAGAAGGAGGCGGAGGAAAGGGCCCACGCCGAAGCAACGGCCAAGGCCCAGGCGGAGGCCGCCAGGAAGGACGCCATCGAGGCCGCGCGACGGAAGTCCGCTGAGGAGAGGGCCAAGACGGAGGCGGAGTTGGCGGCGTTGGAGGCGGAGAAGGCTCGGCTGCAGCAGGCCCGGGCAGCCGAGGCGGCTCGTGCTCGGGAGGAAGCCAAAGGGCGAGCTGTCGCAGCCACAGCCGCCGCGATGGAGGAGGCGGAGGCCAAGCTCCGCCGCGAGACTCCCCCGGGAGGATCCCGAGTGGAGACCCTTCGAAAGCTTTTCGAAGGGGACGCCTCCTCCAAGATGACGCTGGACGAGGTCGACACAGGCAGCAGTGGGAGCAGTGGCCCCACCGCCTACCGACGGAGGAAGGGTAAGGGGAAGACCCCCGAGAGGCCACGGAGGCCAGCGGGCGGACACCCCCACGACTCCGACCCCTTCTTCACCGCCAGCGACGGGGATGAACGAGGCCGCCGACATCGGCGAGGAGTGGCTCGCGGAGGAGGCGGAGACGTCCCCATAGAGCCGGAGGGTGAGGATGAGGATCGGCCTCCTCCTTACCGGAGCTCGAAGTCATGGACGAGGATGATGATATGGACTTCGACCACACGAAGAAGCCCCCATCCTCGGACCCACCGAGGCGACCTGGCGGAGACCCACCGGGACCCCCTGGCGGAGGACCATCAGGACCCCCGGGAGGACGCCCACCCAGTGGACCCCCTGGAGGCGGACCACCGGGCGGGGGAGGACCCCCTGGACCGGGCGGACCCGGCGGAGGCCCTCCAGGAGGACCCCCTGGGGACCCCGACGAACCACCAGGGGACGGCGACCCGGATGCCATCCGGCGGTGGATTGTCTACCTCCGCAGGAGGGTCCAGTCCCTCGAGCGCGAGGTAGACACTGGCAAGGGCGAGATAACTCGCATCGCCAGGGTCGCCGCGCGCGCACAGAGAGAGCTGGACATCGCCAAGATCGAGATGGTCAAGAGCGCCAGCGGCGCCACCGCCACCCAGAGGTAGCTGGACATCGCCAGGAGCGAGACCAGGCAGCTGAACAAGGTCATCAGCGGCCTGCAGCAGAGGCTGGACGCGCTGGAAGCCCGTTGGAGCGTCGGCAGCGACCACCCACCCCTGGAGTCTGGCTCGTCGGACGACGGCTGGGGACCTGGACCAGGTCCAGGCAGACCCCACGCCCCCGGCGGAGCCCCCAGGAGTCGCCCCAGCGCCAGTGCCCCCTCTCTCAGCGCCCCCTCTCACCACAGCGCGGGCCGCCGCAACGAGCGCGTGCCGCCCGGCAGTGGCAGTGAGAATTGGCGTGATGAGTGGCTCAGCGCGGAGTACCACAACCGCTGTGCTCCACCGCGGACACCGGTACGCCCCCGACGCCCCGCACCAGCCCCGGAGCCAATCCCAATGGCTGGTGGACGTTATGGTGGACTCAGAGATGAGGTCCCCAGAGGAGACGTGGAGTGGGATGTCGGCGGAGGTGAGGACCTGGATCTGGACCTGGAGGAGTTCGACATCTCCCTGCCGCGTGGTGTACGAATGGAGGCCGCTGAACGCAGCTGCCGGCGCCGTGATGAGGAGGCATACATGGAAGGAGTACGGCGTGAACATCTAGGTTCAGCGTACATGGAGGAACCACGGCGTGGCCACGCGGATACCAGGGAGGAGATGGAAGTGGCAGCCGTGGGAGTCCGTCGGAGAGGCCGATGGGAACCTCGGTCGACCTCGCGGCCGGCGTTGATGGTCTCTAAGGCCGCGGATGCCGCCGTGTGGGAAGACTTGAAGGACATCAAGCCCCCCATGTACGATGGCAACCCCCTCAACCTCGACCGCTTCTTGGAGAAGCTGGACGATTGGGGGGTGACCGTCACTGAAGACATGGATCCCGCAGATGCGGAGAAATATGTCTTCAGACGGTTCAGGTACCGCCTGCCGGAAGTGCTCCAAGAGCTATACTTTGTGGCGACCAAGGAGGGGAAAATCAAGACCCTCAAGGAAGCCAAGAAGTGGCTTAACGAGCAGGAGCGGGTGGAGGCTCCGCAGGTGGCTGCCAAGCGGGGGAAGTCCATCAAGCTTCAGCATGATGGACGGGAGATCCGCCTACGGGACTGGCGAGACTTCCGAGGGCAATACACCCTCTTCCGCCGCAACGTGGAGGACTGGAACGAGGGTGACGAGCAGGCTCGCCTGCTCTCCATGCTGCCGGAAGCATGGATCAAGAGGGTGACCAAAGAGGAAGCCAAGAGGGCCAAGTCCAACCACACGGTCAAGATGATGCTCCCCAAAGAGTATCAAAGGAACGTGGTGGCTTGGACGAGGAAGAACGTGGCCCTGGATGTCAAACAGCACTCTCTGCAGAACGCTCTCCTCATCACCGTCTCGGGCGATCGCGAGAAGACCGCGATGTGGCGCCTTGACGAGTGTGACGTGAGCGGCCAGACCATCCGTCTGCAGGCCATCTCGGCGCGGATGAGCTGCGACGAGATCCTGGAGTGGGTTGGAGAGGAGGTACTCAAAGAGTACAGGAACCTCCACCACACCCGCGGGTTGAGGCCCGGCGACCGTGACGTCAACTACGTTGGCGAGGGATCTGGGGGGGAAGCTGCCATGAACCCAGCGGGAGCTGACAGCGATGAGACTCTCTTCCACGATGACAACGACGATGAGCCCAATGAGATGGCCGTTTGTGCCTTCGTGGCCAACAACCTGAACGCGGGGAGCAAACAGGGAAGCTGGAAGCCCCTGCAGCCGGGTTGGAAGGAGAATGAGAAGAGGGACACTCGCCGCATTGGCGACCCTCCGCTGTCCTTTGGGGAGTTCATACGAGCTCACCCGCAGGGCTGTTTCGTGTGTTATGGGAGGAAGAAAGGCTTCAACCATGACCACCGAACATGCCCCATCCACCAGGCCGACACAGAGGCCTACAAGAAGGCGCACGGGTCGAAGAAGCCCGCACCTGCGGGTATCCGGGAGGCCAAAGTGGAGGTGGACAAGGACGAGCTCTCCAAGCTGATGTCGGTGGGGACCGAGTTGGCTAAGGAGATCCAGGAGATCAAGGGGAACTGGGTCCCAAGGTCGGACAACAAGGGCAAGGAGAACAACGAGAACGGCAAGAACAAGGACAAGGACAAGAAGCCTAGGAATAGGGGAAGGAAGAAGGGTGTCAACGAGGTTGATGCGGAGGAGAATACCCCTACTTCCACAACCGACGCCCCCTAGCGGAGCCCCTGCAGCCAAGGGCCCCAGCTAGGGCGGTCGCAGGTTGGTGTTATGGGAAGCGCCACACCATCGCAGTCGGGAGTCGGTAAGCACAAAGGGACTACCGCGGGCGGAAGGCCCGGTCCGGCACCCGACAGTCGCGGTGGCGGGCTGAGAACAAGTGAAGGCACGAACCCTTGCACCCGTCCATCCTTCGCGACTAAGAATGTATTTGATGTTCTTCAAGATCTATCCGAGAGTATCGGAGGATCACCTGGACCGCAGCTGGATGCTGCAGATGGGCAGCCTCAGCCCTGTAATAAAACCCAACTTGGTCTTGACTGAGGTCTATTTCTTGACCCTTGTTCCCATGGACACTGAAGCGCAGGCACTGATCCAAATACTCAAAAGCATTTTAGATTACAGGACGTGATCTACAAACATGCCTGTGCAAAACACAGCAAACTGTCCTAAACATGCCGAAAAATATCTACAACACTGAGAATACTATAAAACCTAGAAAAATTATAAAATCTGTAGATTTTATCTAAGTTTTCTTCATGTCAAGAATTTAAATCTACGACACTAATCGCGATGTGCGGCTGCCATCTGGCATTTTCCGTCCGCGAATTTCGCGGGCCATTCAGCAGCCCATATTATAATAAAAATGCATAATCTACAATAAATTTGGAAACAAGAGAGATAAGAGTATCTTCTACATTTGTGGACCCATTACACTCCCCCTCCAAGCTCAAACTCAGGGTCCAGAGCTGAGTTTGTTGCTGAAAAATTTGAATAATGGGGGCAAATGGGTAAGATACACCCAAAGCCAATCTGAGCTTTTTCAGCATAAACCTATACTGTACCTGTGCCATGGTATTTACTACAACCATTATGTACAAGACAAAAACTTCTGCCACACCCCAGTGCCCTGAAATGGAAACCCACCAGGTGTCAGGGGCTTTTTGTTTGAATGTACAAAAAAAAAAAATCCCTGCTCAGGGGTTGGGGAAAAGCCTGCAGCAAAAGGCTATAAAAACCCCATTCCCTTTCTGGGAGGTGTGGTAACACACTCCCACCAAAACCTGTATATAATGAAAAAAAAATCCTACATATCCTTCTGAGCTTACCTGTAACTTGCAGTCATTTCTCATTATATAAAAACCAGCTCCAACAGCCCTAGTCAGTGCAAAAACCCAGCCAGACTTTCGAAATGATTTTCAAAACCCAACTGCAATTTCCGCCTAGGGAGCCTGGCCCAGAGTACCCTGCCTAGGGGAGACCCCAAAAGGACAGAGACACACAGGCGCAAGGCACAGAGCATGGGCACACAAATATCGGACAAACAGATTTGGTTGTGCCCACTGGGTTCGCACCATCCTGGTGCCGTGCACAGTACTTTACAGAGTGCAGGTGCAGTGCACAACGTGCAGTGCACAGTGCTTGTGCAGCATTGAACAAACGAAGAAAAGAAAAAAAAGAGAACACGTCAGAGGAAAAAAAAAATTTTCAATTCTTCACGACTCCTCCACATGTCATCCAGTATCAACCTTCTTCTTCAACATCTCTTCACCATACCATGCACGCTTACACATACCTCGAACTCACCAAGCAAAGTGCTCACACCCAGACACCAGAACTGAGGAACACCCTGCACATTCAAATGCCAAACCCTTTCCCAAAATAAAAAATGTAAAGTACAACTCTGCCAGCAGAGCAGAGGTTCCCACTGACCCACCTGCTCTCTGCCCTACCACTGGGCCTGACGTCTCACGCACTGGCGTACCTGCTGACCTGGAGGGGGGAGGGGGCGTAGTTGGCGTCCCATACCCCAACCCCACTTAGAAAAGTATAACGAAGGCTTGCCATGCCCCCCACTACATGTCCTCGGACCACCCAAAAATCTGCAGCAGGTAATGAGTATAAAAAAATATCCCCAGGGGTTGTAGAAGTTTTTCAAGAAAACGTTTTTTGGCTCTGAATCTCCCAAGGGGGCTGCTGCACTGACGGGGGGGGTACCTCAAAGGCGAATTGGCCTCCCCTCAACCCATCTCCATCCCCCAACCCATCTGATGCAGCCCCTTTCAGCAAAAAGGGCAGAAGAAAAATCTGCAGAAAAATTACCTGGAAAGACCTGTGAGTGACAAAGAGGCACGTGCAAAGCCTTGCCACAAACACAATACATACAGGCGCCCACACAGGGCCCAAACAAGGCCAACAGGCCCACAGCCCACAACGAAGGGCCCGCAAAGCAAAGACAGGGCACATCCAAGCCCACAGACAAAACAAAAACAAACCTGAACCTCCATACACTACCACAAACAACTTCTCATACTTTTTTTTTATCCTACGGCGTTTGTTGTCCAAGTCACTTTTCACATCCAGCTCATTTACCCTGATCTATGGGACCTCCGCCACTTCAGAACCAATCTCTACACTGGTCTCTGCAAAAGTGTACAAAAAGACATCAACCAACCAAAACAAAGGTCTACTGTACAACCCATACGTACAGGCAGTGCCTTTAAGAGCACTGCTGAGACGCAAAAACACCTCTGCGCAAAGTAGAAATTCCACATCCAGTAGATTTCGCGCACATTCAACCATATATACATCAATCACGAAAACAAAAGGGAACCACTCGCTCTTAACGAAGGCTTACACACCCAGCACAAACTGTCCTCCAGTTAAACGCAGTCAGGACCGGTGAGCGAAGGGCCGCATCCACCAAGGCCATCTCGTGCGCAGCAAACTTCAGGAACACGCCTCCAGCGAGCGGCACAGGCCGCATCCACCAAGACGCCGTCTGCACTGTCTGGGGCCTTCTCAATCGAGGTCACAGTCACCCAGGGCACGCATCGCGCCAGCTTGCTTGCGCTGCTGCTGCCGCTGCGCAGCCGCAGCAGCTGATCTTGTACCCCTTCGCGAACGCCGAACAGGTTTCTCCACAGACAACAACTTCATCACTTCGCCACGCTCCTCAAACTCCAACGCATGACGCGCAGCTTCTTCAGCAGCATCAACAACTTCAGCAGCCCCACCATAGAGCACGCTGTGCGCGCTAAGCCAGGCCCAGTCACGGCGTAACACGGCTTTATCCACCTCACTGACACGCACTGCATTAATCCCACACGACGGTTCTCGCAAGCAGTATTGTCTTTCACGCCACAAATCACGCGCAACCAAAGGGGCTCGAGAATTGTACACCCAGTTCAACAAGGACAGCTCCTCCAGCACAAAGCAACACAACCTAGGGCTCCAAGAATCAATGTCTTCAAGCGCGTACCTTTGCAGCAGGCGCTGTACCTCTTCTCGAAGGTCACGCAGAGTCTTCGCGTTGCGGCCAGGTCGATTCAGCCTCAGGGCCTCACAGAAGACAGCAGGAAGGGGAGTATCACCCAACAAGCCCGCCCGGCGAAGCTGACAGACCTCATACACCCGTACGTCCACTGCCGCACGCCAGTCATCTTCAAGCAGCAACTCCTCAAGGGACTCACAACCCTGGTCATCCGAAATGGTCTTGTCCAACAGCCGCGTCTCTGAGCGAACCCTGTCCTTGAAGGCTGCAGTGGCCGGCACCCACGACGGCAGCCACATTCAGCCCAACTGTGCAGCGCAAAAGGAGGAGGTTGCTATGCAGCACACAGGGCGCAACGTGTAGCGTCGTTGAGGCGCTGTGAACGGTCCGGCTATGCCGAGATGCACGTCAGTGCCATCGCTGTCCTTGGGCAGGTCATTGCGACGCAGGTTTGTAGATTGTAATAAAACCCAACTTGGTCTTGACTGAGGTCTATTTTTTGACCCTTGTTCCCATGGACACTGAAGCGCAGGCACTGATCCAAATACTCAAAAGCATTTTAGATCACAGGACGTGATCTACAAACATGCCTGTGCAAAACACAGCAAACTGTCCTAAACATGCCAAAAAATATCTACAACACTCAGAATACTATAAAACCTAGAAAAATTATAAAATCTGTAGATTTTATCTAAGTTTTCTTCATGTCAAGAATTTAAATCTACGACACTAATCGCGATGTGCGGCTGCCATCTGGCATTTTCTGTCCGCGAATTTCGCGGGCCATTCAGCAGCCCATATTAGAATAAAAAGCATAATCTACAATAAATTTGGAAACAAAAGAGATAAGAGTATCTTCTACATTTGTGGACCCATTACAAGCCCACAGTACCCACGACGTGCACCAGTCGCTTTCTGAGCTTCTGAAACGGCCGGAGATCCTGAGCTTGCACGCCGTGCGCCGAGTTGGGCGTGAGCGGCAGTTGCACCTTAAGGTCCGTGCCTTATGCGGGGAAGTGGAAAAGGTCTTCGACGTGTTGGTCGACACGGGAGCTCGGGTCAGCTTGGTCAAGGCTGGCCTACTTCCGCCAGAGTGTTTGACCGACAGTCGGAAACCTGTCAGGGTGAAGGTGGCGAACGGCCAGTACATGGTGGGAGGCACGAAGGAAGCGGCCATTGGGCTGCAGTTCGTGAACCACCGTGAGCTGAGCCGCCCGGACCTCGGCAAGGAAATCCTCCTGCAAGGTCGCTTCTACGAGGCCGAGATGGACTGGGACATGATCGTTGGGTACGACTTCCTGATGGAGACGGATTCCGGCGTCCTCCCTGCCCAGGCCTCGATGACCCTGTACCAGGACGACCAGCTCTCGTGGCTTTCGTCACTTGAGCACCATGTGGAATGCCAAAGGATCCACCCAGAACGCAATCAGCTCGAACTGGCCGCGCTGGACACTGAGCCAACTGGGCCAGCAAACCAGGAGTACTGCGTAATGCTGGAAGTGGCGAGCCGAGTGGTCGCGGACCTGGGAGCTTCGGATCTGGCCCTGGATGCGTTCTCTTCAGGAACCTCCGCCAATCTGCGGGTTTGTGAGAAGTACTGGAGCGCACAGGACTCCGCGTGGAAGAAGCACTGGGGTCCGCATCAAGGCTTGATGTGGATCCATTGCCCCCGATGGGACATTCCAAGAGCGGTAGCGAAGATCCGCAAGGACCGCTCCGAGGCAGTGCTGGTTGTTCCTATGGGATGCACCGAGGAGGAAGGTACCCGACATTGGGTAGTCTCATTGACCAACATGACCTTAAACATAGTCGTCCTACCGGCTGGAGAGAGTGTCTATCAGGACGCTAAGGGACAGCCCATGCCACCCCAGAGATGGCCAACGGAATTCCACTATGTGGATGGGGGCCTTGATCAGGCCGATACCACGGATTTCGTGTGTGTCAACCGCATCATAGCGGAGCCATGGCGGCAATGCTTTGCGGTTTCCCTTGTTGACATCGGAGAATCGGAAGACCCCCTCACAGAAGAGGAGTTGGATCTGGTTCAGGGGTATATGGATCAGCCCTTTCACGACTGGGGAAGCCAGCGTGAGGGTAAGGGCCAGGACGAAGCCTGGTGGGAAGTGGACTCGATCGTCTCTGGTTCCTATGATGGGAACACCTTCGTGCAGAGGGTGCTGGACCACCTGTCCAGCCAGGACGAGCCAATCGGCGGTAACTCACCCACCTACGGCGATCTTTTCCGAGGCAAGACCAGAGATTGCCCCTGGGGCCACCTGGGAAGACCACCTGAGCCGAAACCGAGCGGGGTTGCTACCCCTCAAGTAAGCTCAGTGGTCCAGGTGCCCGGGAAAGCCAAGGCGGAGTCCGATGATTGCCCCAAGATCCAGGCATTGAGGGCCAGGCTGAAGCAGAAGTATGCTGACACCTTCTTCAGCGGAAAGCCCGTATTTCCCCCACCGGTGCGTGGACCGTATGGCGAGGCCAAGATACGACTGAAGCAGGACCCCCGTGTGTATCGACACCAGGAGTTTGCCCTGAGGGGCGAGAGGAAGGAGGCCATGGAGAAGATCCTCCGGGACTTCATCGAGAAAGGCTGGCTAGAGCCGTGCTACTCCGATTGGGCCTCTCCATGCTTCGTCGTCCCCAAGAAGGTGGCCAGTGAGTGGCGGCTCGTGGTCGACTACCGCGGCCTAAACGCCCAAACGCAGCACGACAGCTATACGCTGCCCCTCATAGAGGACATGCTGCAAAAACAACATCGGCGGAGGATCTTCACGGTGATTGACTTGAAACATGGTTATCATCAGATGCCTCTCGCCAAAGAGTCCCGTGCCTGCAGAGCCATGAGCACCCCACTTAGCCCTTTCCAGTGGAAGGTGATGGCCATGGGCGTTACCAACGGCAATGCGGCTTTTCAGCGGATGCTGCGTTGGACACGCATAAGTGAGCAGGCAGGCAAAGCACTACGCTCACAGGGGCATCATTGCGCTCGTGTCATGTGACAAAGCGTTTCAGGATCCTTGCCACTCTGCAACAAGGGAACGAGAGTATGTACAGCAACACATCAGGATATGTACACATGGGGTTAAGACTGGACATGGGGTAAGGGCATCACAGGACAATAGACACTCAGTCCCAACTCGTATCCCAATCCCAGGTCCGACCCTCTCCGTGGCTGGTGGGGGCGGGGGCTCAAACACAACCCATGCCCTGCTCAGTCCGGACCCTGAAACCAATAGGGGAGGTGTCCCGCCCAGCCACAGGTGAGTTCCTGGGAGCCAAGATGCTCCAGGTCCAACCAATGGTGGCTCCCCATGCTCCCCTAACGGCAGGTCCCAACTTCTCTCTGAGCGAGAGATATGGCCCCGCCATTATCCCCTAGGAGTTGGTAGCTGAAAATGGGCTGTTTCAGCCCAAACTGATATTAGCTCAAAAATCCCGGAAACCGACCCCTCGTCTGGACCCGCCAGAGGTAGAGACGCGGCAACTGACCCTATGCTTCCTGAGTACAAACTCTCTGGAGCCCCCACCCAACCTGGTTCCCCCTGAGGTCCCGGCATCAGGGCACCACGGGTTCGTCAAGTGGGGTCATGATGCCAAAATCACCAAAAATGGCGTCATTCTCACGCGTGGCTCGCCCGGCCAGGGCAAGGCCAATGGCTCACCGGATAGGAGGCAGGACCCAGGACTCATGTCTGAGTGTACAACTTGAAATTAGGTCCGGTCTCTCTGTGGGCACAGAGATATGGGGCCGCCAATTGACCACACGGGGGGGTGAAATTGGGGTCCCAAAAGGGGGTCATTTTGGCTGCTCGAAATGAGCCAAAATTGGGGGGTGATCCCAATAATATATCTCCACGCCGGCTTGGAGATCGGATTCGCCATTCCATAAGCAATCCACAGGGAGTCGAACGAAGACTCCCATGCACTTGGCTCTCGAAGAACTCCATGCCACCGGGCGTGGTGACAATCCCAATTGGGTCCACAAATGCCAAAATGGAAAAATTGTCCACACTCACTTTGGGCTAGCACCCTAACAAAGGTTGCTCCGCTTCGCCCACGTGGTGTGTGAACCATGGGGACCAATGTCCATAACACCCATGTCATATATGGTCCATTGGTCCATGAGTCCGGCGTGCACGGGGGTGCTGAACATGGTGCACGGCGGGCAGAAAATATGGAAAATTGCTCAAAATGGCCGAAAATGCACACACTCATGGTTTGGGCAAATGAGGCACATGCCCGACTTGGACCGGAGTGTGCCATAGGAATGGTATCAAGTCATATGCGTCCAACATATCTTTTTGTCGTCGCCCAACTCCTCCGGTTTTTGGAATGGCAGGGTCGCCAAGTGAGCCCATGATTTGGGATAGTCCCTAATCGCCAACATGGCGGCCACGGTATGCCAAGCCCAAGAGGAGTTATTCGCCGGGTTCAAGATATGTTGGGCACCGAAGTATGTACCCTCATAACACACTTGGGTCATGGTGTCAATTGAGCGCAACGTGGAGATACACGGTCACCACTTGACATCATGACGGGTAAAAAACAGCAATATTGGCGAAAAAACACCCAAAAGTGCCTTGAAAGGCGGATAAATATATCATAATATCTTCGGCTTGGATTGAGTAAATCGACCAAACCTTCTAAAAACAATGACTTGACACGAATGACCTTCGATTCCACATATGTGCTCCACTTGGGGCGCTTTGGAAGGTCGCGCGCGCTGCCCCCCAAGTCGGCACATGCAAAAATTGAATTTTGCAAAAAACACACCTTGCTCGCAACGCATCGCTTCGAGAGCGCTCCACAAGCGTCCCTTCACGAAGGTTAGGCTTGCGAGTGTTGGTTGAAAGTACAATGAAAGGCCTCGTGCGATATGGGGTCCATTGGCAGGTTAGTCTTGGAATGGTGCAGCCGCCAAATGGGCACGCGATATGACACCAAATATGGCATATAACCCTACCCACGCCTTCTACACCCAACCTAGTGGCCTAGAATCAAAGTATGCCTATATTCTAATGTAACTTTGGTCCCTTAACACGCATGCAAGTGCTTTGGTCGAAAATCGACCTCCTTTCAGAAAGCCGAATTTTGGCATGCACGCAAAATGTATTGCCAATATGTATATGGACATCATATATGCACTATCCGGGGAAGACAAGTGATATGCCCCGGATGTAGAGGCAAGCAAGGGTGGGACAAACGCCAATTCGACATACTTCTACACGTACTTGGACGCCAAGTACGTGAAAAAGCGCACTTCTTGGAGAACACTCCAAATGAATAACCCTTTGGGCCTATGGAGTTGCGATCCTTTGGCCTCATCCTATGACTATGGGGGGCAAAACCTCATACACAGTGCCTATGAGGCACGTTATTTCGCCCTTGGGCGCTTGAACGCTCGTAGCCCTTGTTATTCCACTTGGGGGTTCATAGCGCCTTCGGCTGCCCAGATTTCATGGGGAAAATCTGGGACGCGATCCATTATATCAAGGAAAAAATTGCGGATCACTCGAAGACTGTTTCAGTCTTAACTTCAAGAAGGATCGCTTTACAGAATTATCTAATGCAGTCCACGGAACAGGCGACGACAGGCGGCGCGACTGCGGCGTCTTTCCGACAATTAGAAATCGCGGTAGAAATCGGGTATTTAACCGATTTCCGACCGAATATCGCCTAAGACAATAAAGTTATGGCAATTTCGCCTTAGTTTAATGGTTAAGGATCGGATTCCAGATCACGCTGATTAGAGAACAGGGATATCCCGCTGACAGCCGGTGTCAACGGGTGTGACGGGTCACAGGCCTCCGGGCCATGGGCCATAGGTTCTGGGTACCGCTTCAACGCCCTCCTTAGAGCAAACCCTGGGGGGGGCTCGATAACACCCAAGCATGGCAGCGGATACCTAGGACCATCCCCTGAAGGGGGGGGGGATGTCACATTCTCACGTCAGGCTGATTCGCAGGTTAGGCTGCCCAAATCCCACACGAAGACAGATACACTGCTGTAGCTGTTAGTAACTGCAAGTACAGTATCGAGTATCAAGGCCCGGGTCCTGGCGGCGATTGTTCGGCATCCAAAGGACCCGTTAACCCATACCAGGCGCACCGGGTGCCGCCTGCGACGGTCACCACCACAGTGGCAGTGGCATACACGGCCAACATAGGCGTCACACGACAACCAAGGTGGTCCCACAGGTCGAAAGCGACCACAAAGATCCATCAGGCTACCCCAAGCTTCCCAAGGCCCGCCCGCTGGGGGAGAGTCCCCATGGGTCCTTGCTGGCAGGATAGGTCCACCTACTGAGACACTCCGCCACGGTGTTGTCCTTACCAGGAACATACACAACCGTGAGGTCGAACTTGGCCAAGGTCTCATGCCATCTTGCCCGTCGGGAGGCGGGACCAGAGGGGGTGTCCACGTGCTCCTTGTGCCACGACTGCAGACTCTGATGGTCGGTGCAGACGGTGACGGGATGGAGGGCTATGTACCCAGCCCATTTCCTGAGAGCCATGACGATGGCATACGCCTCCTTTTCTCGGGGCGTCCACGTCCGTCTCTGGCCTTCCGCCAGGACTCGGCTCCAGAAGGCCACTGGTACGTGCCTCCCATCGTCAAGCACTTGTTCCAACACAGTGCCAACGGCGTAGTCAGAAGCGTCGGTGCGCAGGACGAACCCTTGGTCAGGATCCACGAGGTGCAGACCCACTGCGGATAGCAGCGCCTGCTTCATCCCCTCAAAGGCACGGTTGGACTCAGCTGTCCAGACCAGAGCCTTCTTGGACCCCTTCTTGGTCTCCTCTCGGTTGCCCTTGAACATGGTCGTCATGGGGGCTGCATACTCGGCATACATCTTGATATACTCCGAGTAGTAGTTGCAGAACCCCAAGTACGCCCGTAGCTCAGAGACCGTTTTGGGCTTTTCCCAGTGCCCGATCGCAGCCACCTTGCCAGGTATGGGCTTCCGCTGCCCGTTCCCAACTACGTGGCCAGCGAAGACCACCTCGCTTACCGCAATGGTGGCCTTGTCACTGCTGCCCGTGAGTTTGTGCCGAACCAGAAGGTCCAGCACTCGGGTGACGTCCCTCTCATGTGCCTCCAGGAGCTCCTTGTAGCTCATACTGGGGTCCCCGGACGCGATGATCACGTCGTCCACGAAGGGGTCCGCACAGTCACGCACCGGCTCAAGCAGGTTCTCCAGCATCCGCTGAAAAGCCGCATTGCCGTTGGTAACACCCATGGGAATCACCTTCCACTGGAGAGGTCCGAGTGGAGTGCTCATGGCTGTGCAGGCACCCGACTCCTCGGCGAGAGGCATCTGATGATAACCATGTTTCAGGTCAATCACCGTGAAGATCCTCCGCCGGTGTTGTTTTTGCAGCATGTCCTCAATGAGGGGCAGCGTATAGCTGTCATGCTGCGTCTGGGCGTTTAGGCCGCGGTAGTCGACCACGAGCCGCCACTCACCGGCCACCTTCTTGGGGACGACGAAGCATGGGAAGGCCCAATCGGAGTGGCACGGCTCAAGCCAGTCTCTCTCGATGCAATCACGGAGGATCTTCTCCATGGCCTCCTTCCTCTCGCCCCGTAGGGCGAACTCCCGGTGTCGATACACACGGGGGTCCTGCTTCAGTCGTATCTTGGCCTCGCCATACGGTCCACGCACCGGCGGGGGAAATACAGGTTTTCCGCTGAAGAAGGTATCACCATACTTCTGCTTCAGCCTGGCCCTCAATGCCTGGATCTTGGGGCAATCATCGGACTCCGCCTTGGCCTTTCCGGGCACCTGGACCACTGAGCTTACTTGAGGGGTAGCGACCCCACTCGGTTTCGGGTCAGGTGGTCTTTTCAGGTGGCCCAAAGGGCCATCTCTGGTCTTGCCTCGGAACAAGTCGCCGTAGGTGGGTGGGTTACCCCCGATTGGCTCGTCCTGGCTGGACATGTGGTCCAGCACCCTCTGGACGAAGGTATCGCCATCATGGGAACCAGAGACGATCGAGTCCACTTCCCACCAGGCTTTGTCCTGGCCCCTGCCCTCACGCTGGCTTCCCCAGTCGTGAAGGGGCTGATCCATATACCCCTGAACCAGATCCAACTCCTCTTCAGTGAGGGGGTCCTCCGATTCTCCGATGTCAACAGGGGAAACCGCAAAGCATTGCCGCCATGGCTCCGCTATGATGCGGTTGACACACACGAAGTCCGTGGTGTCGGCCTGTTCAAGGCCCCCATCCACACAGTGGAATTCTGTTGGCCATCTCTGGGGTGGCATGGGCTGTCCCTTAGCGTCCTGATAGGCACTCTCCCCAGCCTGTAGGACGACCTTGTTTAAGGTCATGTTGGTCAATGAGACCTCCCAATCTCGGGTGCTTTCCTCCTCGATGCATCCCATAGGAACAACGAGCACTGCCTTGGAGCGGTCCTTGCGAATCTTCGCTACCGCCCTTGGAATGTCCCATCGGGGGCAATGGATCCACATCAAACCCTGATGCGGACCCCAGTGCTTCTTCCACGCGGAGTCCTGGGCGCTCCAGTACTTCTCACAAACCCGAAGATGGGCGGGGGTTCCTGAAGAGAACGCATCCAGGGCCAGATCCGAAGCTCCCAGGTCCGCGACCACTCGGCTCGCCACTTCCAGCATTACGCCGTACTCCTGGTTTGCTGGCCCAGTTGGCTCAGTGCCCAGCGCGGCGACTTCGAGCTGATTGCGTTCCGGCTGGATCCATTGGCATTCCACATGGTGCTCAGGTGACGGAAGCCACGAGAGCTGGCCGTCCTGGTACAGGGTCATTGAGGCCTGGGCCGTGAGAACGCCGGAGTCTGTCTCCATCATGAAGTCGTACCCAACGATCATGTCCCAGTCCATCTCGGCCTCGTAGAAGCGACCTTGCAGGAGGATTTCCTTGCCGAGGTCCGGGCGGCTCAGCTCACGGTGGTTCACGAACTGCAGCCCAATGGCTGCTTCCTTCGTGCCTCCCACCATGTACTGGCCGTTCGCCACCTTCAGCCTGACAGGTTTCCGACTGTCGGTCAAACACTCTGGCGGAAGTAGGCCAGCCTTGACCAAGCTGACCTGAGCTCCAGTGTCGACCAACACGTCGAAGACCTTCTCCACTTCCCCGCATAAGGCACAGACCTTAAGGTGCAACTGCCGCTCACGCCCCACTCGGCGCACGGCGTGCAAGCTCAGGATCTCCGGCCGTTCCAGAAGCTCAACAAGCGACTGGTGCAGGTCGTGGACAATGGGGTCAGGCTGCCCATCTGCAGCATCCAGCTGCGGTCCGGGTGATCCTCCGATACTCTCGGATAGATCTTGAAGCACATCGAATACATTCTTGGTCGCGAAGGATGGACGGGTGCAAGGGTTCATGCCTTCACTTGCCCTCACGCCGCCACCGCGACTGTCTTTCGCTTTGGGTGCCGGACCGGGCCTTCCGCCCGCGGCAGTCCCTTTGTGCTTATCGTCTCTGGACTGGGATGGTGTGGCGCTTCCCACGACACCATCCTGCGACCACCCTAGCTGGGCCCTTGGCTGCAGAGGCTCCGCTTGGGGGCGTCGGTTGTGGAAGTAGGGCTATTCTCCTCCGCATCAACCTCGTTGACACCCTTCTTCTTTCCCCCTTTCTTACCCTTCTTGTCCTTGTCCTTGTTCTTGTCGTTTTCCTTGTTCTCCTTGTACTTGTTGTCCGATCTGGGGACCCAGTTCCTCTTGATCTGCTGGATCTCCTTGGCCAACTCGGTCCCCACCGACATCAGCTTGGAGAGCTCGTCCTTGTCAACCTCCAGTTTGGCCTCCCGGATACCCGCGGGTGCACGCTTCTTCGAACCGTGCGCCTTCTTGTAGGCCTCCGTGTCGGCTTGGTGGATGGGGCATGTCCGGTGGTCATGGTTGAAGCCTTTCTTCCTCCCATAACACACGAGACAGCCCTGAGGGTGAGCTCGTATGAACTCCCCAAAGGACAGCGGAGGGTTGCCAATGCGGCGGGGATCCTTCTTCTCCTTCTTCTTCCAACCCTGCTGCAGGGGCTTCCAGCTTCCCTGGTTGCTCCCCGCGTTCAGGTTGTTGGCCACAAAGGCACAAACGGCCATCCTGGCGGGCTCATCGTCGTCGTCATGGTCGTCGAGAGCCTCACCGCCATCGGCTCCCGCTGAGTCCATGGCAGCTTCCCCGCCAGGCCCCTCGCCAACGTAGTTGACGTCACGGTCGCCGGGCCTCAACCCGCGGGTGTGGTGGAGGTTACGGTACTCCTTGAGTACCTCCTCTCCAACCCACTCCAGGATCTCGTCGCAGCTCATCCTCGCCGGGATGGCCTGCAGACGGATGGTCTGACCGCTCACGTCACACTCATCAAGGCGCCACATGGCGGTCTTCTCGCGATCGCCCGAGACGGTGATGAGGAGAGCGTTCCGCAGGAAATGCCGTTTGACATCCAGGGCCAAGTTCTTCCTTGTCCAAGACACCACGTTCGTATGATACTCTTTGAGGAGCATCATCTTGACCGTGTGGTTGGACTTGCCGTCTTGGCTTTCTCCTTGACGACTCTCTTGATCCATGCTTCCGGCAGCATGGAGAGCAGGCGGGCCTGCTCGTCACCCTCATTCCAGTCCTCCACGTTGCGGCGGAAGAGGGTATATTGCACCCGGAAGTCTCGCCAATCCCGTAGGCGGATCTTCCGACCATCATGCTGAAGCTTGATGGACTTCCACCGCTTGGCAGCCACCTGCGGAGCGTCCACTCGCTCCTGCTCGTTGAGCCACTTCTTGGCTTTCTTGAGGGTCTTGATTTTCCCCTCCTTGGTTGCCACGAAGTATAGCTCTTGGAGCACCTCCGGCAGGCGGTACCTGAACCGTCTGAAGACATATCTCTCCGCATCTGCGGGATCCATGTCTTCAGTGATGGTCACCCCCCAATCGTCCAGCTTCTCCAAGAAGCGGTCGAGGTTGAGGGGGTTGCCATCGTACATGGGGGGCTTGATGTCCTTCAAGTCTTCCCACACGGCAGCATCCGCGGCCTTAGAGACCATGAACGCCGGCCGCGAGGTCGACCGAGGTTCCCATCAGCGTCCCCCACGGACTCCCACGGCCGCCACTTCCATCCCCTCCACGGTATCCGTGTAGCTACGCCGTGGTTCTTCCATGTACGCTGAACCTAGATGTTCACGCTGTACTCCTTCCATGTATGCCTCCTCATCACGGCGCCGGCGGCTGCGTTCAGCAGCCTCCAGTCGTACACCACGCGGCGGGGTAATGCCGAACTCCTCCAGGTCCAGGTCCAGGTCCTCACCTCCCCCGACATCCCACTCCACGTCCCTTCCGGGGACCTCATCCCTGAGTCCACCATAACGTCCGCCAGCCATTGGGACTGGCTCTGGGGCTGGTGCAGGGCGTCGGGGGCGTACCGGTGTCCGCGGTGGAGCACGGCGGTTGTGGTACTCCGCCCTGAGCCACTCATCACGCCACCTCTCACTGCCACTGCCGGGCGGCACGCGCTCGTTGCGGCGGCCCGCGCTGTGGTGAGAGGGGGCGCTGAGAGAGGGGGCACTGGCGCTGGGGCGACTCCTGGGGGCTCCGCCGGGGGCGTGGGGTCTGCCTGGAGCTGGTGCAGGTCCCCAGCCGTTGTCCGATGAGCCAGACTCCAGGGACGGGTGGTCGCTGCAGACGCTCCCACGGCCTTCCAGCTGGTGCAACCTCTGCTGCAGGCCGTTGATGACCTTGTTCAGCAGTCTGGTCTCGCCCCTTGCGATGTCCAGCTCCCTCTGGGCGGCAGTGGCGACCTTGGCGATCTTGACCATCTCCGTCTTGGCGATGTCCAGCTCCTTCTGCACGCCCGCGGCGACCCTGGTAATGCGGATCATCTCGCCCTTGCCCGTGTCTACCTCGCGCTCGAGGGACTGGACCCTTCTGCGGAGGTGGAAAATCCACCGCCAGGTGGCATCCGGGTCACCGCATCCTGGTGGGTCGTCGGGGTCCCCAGGGGGTCCTCCAGGAGGGCCTCCGCCGGGTCCGCCCGGTCCAGGGGGTCCTCCCCCGCCAAGGGGTCCGCCTCCGGGGGGTCCACTTGGTGGGCGTCCTCCAGGGGGTCCCGGTTGGTCTCCGCCGGGTTGCCTCGGTGGGTGCGAGGATGGGGGCATTTCGTGTAGTCGAAGTCCATGTCATCATCCTCGTCCATGTCGCCCCACCTGGGCGTCTCTGTCCCGCACGCGGAGGACTCCCAGCTCCGGTAGGGACGAGGGAGATCCTCACTCTCACCCTCCGGCTCCATGGAGACATCTCCGCCTCCTCCGCCAGCCACTCCTCGGCGATGTCCGCGGCCTCGTCCATCCCCGTCGCTGGCGGTAAAGAAGGGGTCGGAGTCATGGGGGTGTCCGCCCGCTGGCCTCGGTGACCTCTTGGGGGTCTTCCCCTTACCCTTCCTCCGTCCGTAGGCAGTGGGGCCACTGCTCCCACTGCTGCCTGTGTCCACCTCCTCCGGATCCAGCGCCATCTTGGAGGAGGCGTCCCCTTCGAAAACCTTTCGAAGGGTCTCCACTCGGGATCCTCCCGGGGGAGTCTCGCGGCGGAGCTTGGCCTCCGCCTCCTCCATTGAGGCGGATGTGGCTGCGGCAGTTCGCCCTTTGGCCTCCTCCCGGGTACGAGCAGCCTCGGCTTCCCGGGTCTGCTGCAGCCGAGCCTTCTCCGCTTCCAACGCTGCCAGCTCCGCCTCCGTCTTGGCCCTCTCCTCAGCGACCTTCCGTCGCGCGGCCTCGATGGCGTCCTTCCTGGCGGCCTCTGCCTTGGCCTTGGCCATTGCTTCGCCGTGGGACCTTTTTTCCGCCTCCTTCTTAGCCCTCTCTTGGGCCAGCGCCTCCTCCAGCGCCTTCACCTCGGCCTCCACGCAGGCAATGGCCTCCTGGGTCAGGCGGGCTTCCTGGGCGGCTGCCGCCACCTCACCCCTGACCCGGGCAGTCGCTGCCTCTTTGGCGGCTGCAGCCGTAAGTCCGGCCGCAATGGCTGCCACGGTTGAGGCGTGGAAGGCCATGCCGTTGCCCCACTCTGCAGCCTCCTCCTGGGCGATGCCGACGGCGCCCTCCACAGCAGCGCTCTGCTGCGTGGCCTGTTGCCGGGCAACCCGAAGGTTGCACGGCACCCCACAGGCGCGCTCGCAGGCGCGCGCCACGTCCCTTTGGTCGGGAGCGACGCTGCTGCTGGAGCTGGCCTGGTCGGCCGGCATCCTCCCCCGGTGGGCCGACTTCACGTCGCTGCTGGGTCCTGACTTCCTCAGGTGCAGCTGACGGGGCTTGGCCTTGGTCTGCTTGGCGACTTGGAGGAAGTCGCCAAGGGTGGCGTGGTCAGGGTGGTGACCGCCACTGGCCCGTTGGGGGCTGGGGGCTGGGGCTCCGCCCTTGGCGCCTTGGGCGGCTTCTGCGGCCAGGGATTCCTGGTACTCCTGCCATTTCCTGTCCCGCTTCTTGTCGCCGGCGGAACGCTTCTCCTTCCCAGGAGAAGCGCTACTGCTGCTGCCCTGCAGCGTGCGGTCGTTCCCCAGCTCCAGGAACTCCTTCTGGATCATGTCCCACATGGAGACTTTGATCGTGGCGCCCGACAGGTACTCGTTGGGCTTCTCATCCTCCTCAATCCCGTCGGGGCGCAGCCCTTCGCCGGGCCTGTCTGGGCGGGTCCAGACCCTCCAGCGCTTCCGGCGGAAGCGGAAGGCGTATTCTTCCACCCGCAGCCAGTCTTCCACTGCCTGCAGGCGGTCAGGACCCATGTCTTCGCGGACCTCGAAGCTCCCGGGCATGCCGCCTTCGCACTGGGGGTTGCTTTGGCGGTAGTGCTGTCCCCACAGCAATTCACGCAGTAGGCGCACCGCATGGGGGTGGGGCTGCGGCCACGTCTTGCCTGCCTGATCCCAATTCACCATCGTTCCCCTCAACGAACTGGTCCTGGGGGTGGTTGTTGAGGCGGTTGCTGAAGCTGGGAGTGCGGCCTTGCTGGTCGGCCGAAGGAACTCGTTGATGTCGGGGTTCTGGTCCCTGCACTTCCTTCACGGACTCGGCGCTGTTGCCGGGCGGCGCTGCGAAGCCCGTGGTACTCGGGGTTCAGGTGGCCCCGAGTGGCACGCGGGGGATGGGCAACCCCGCGGCGGTGAAACGCTTTTGACGCGTTCCCGTGGGGGGCGTGGCCACGGGACGCTGCGGTGGACACGCACAGGCAAGCAGGCAGGCAAAGCACTGCGCTCACAAGGGCGTCATCACGCTCGTGTCATGTGACAAAGCGTTTCAGTATCCTTGCCACTCTGAAACAAGGGAACAAAAGTATGTACAGCAACACATCAGGATATGTACACATGGGGTTAAGACTAGACTGGAGTAAGGGCATGACAGGACAAAAGACACTCAGTCCCAACTCATATCCCTATCCCAGGTCCGACCCTCTCAGTGGCTGGCGAGGGCGGTGGCTCAAACACAACCCATGCCCTGCTCCGTCCGGACCCTGAAACCCTGCCAATAGGGGAGGTGTCTCGCCCAGCCACAGGTGAGTTCCTGGGAGCCAAGATACTCCACGTCCGACCAACAGTGGCCCCGCATGCTCCGATAACAGCAGGTGCCATTTTTCTTCTGAGCCAGAGATATGGCCCTGCCATTGTCCCATAGGAGTTGGTAGCTGAAAATGGGCTGTTTCAGCCCAAACTGATATTAGCTCAAAAATCCCCAAAATTGACCCCTCGTCTGGACCCGCCAGAGGTAGGGACGAGGCAACTGACCCTATGCCCTTCGGGTACGAACTCGCTGGAGCCCTCACCCAACCTGGTTCTCTCTGAGGTCCCGGCATCAGGGCACCACGGGTTCGTCAAGTGGGGTCATGATGCCAAATCCACCAAAATTGGCGCCATTCCCACGCGTGGCCTGCCCGGCCAGGGCGAGCCCAATGGCTCACGGGATAGGAGGCAGGACCAAGGCCCTCTATCTGAGTGCACAACTTTAAATTAGGTCCAGGCTCCCTGTGGGCATAGACATATGGGGCCGCCAATTGACCACACGGGGGGGTGAAATAGGGGTCCCAAAAGGGGGTCATTTTGGCTGCTCAAACTGAGCCAAAATCCGGGGTATCCCTAATGGTATATCTCCACGCCGGCTTGGACATCAGATTCGCCATTCCATCTGCGATCAACCCGGAGTCCAACGAAGACTCCCATGCACTTGGCACTCAAAGATCTCCATGCCACACGGCGTGGTGACAATCCAAATTGGGTCCACAATTGCCAAAATGGCAAAATTCTCCACACTCACCTTCGGCTAGCACCTTGACGAAGGTTGCTACGCTTCGCCCACGTGGTGTGCGAACCATGGTGCCAATATCCATAACACCCATGTCATATATGGTCCATTGGTCCATGCGTCCGGCGTGCACGAGGGGGCTGAACATGGTGCACGGCGGGCAGAAAATGTGGAAGATTGCTCAAAATGGCCAAAAATGCGCACACTCATGGTTGGGGCAAATGGGGCACATGCCCGACTTGGACCGGAGTGTGCCATAGGATTGGTATCAAGTCATATGCGTCCAACATATCTTTTGGGCGTCGCCCAAACCCCTCCGGTTTTTGGAATGGCAGGGTCGCCAAGTGAGCCCATGATTTGGGATCGTCCCAAATTGCCAACATGGCGGCCATGGTATGCCAAGCCCTGGGTTCAAGATATGTTGGGCACTGAAGTATGTACTTTCAAAACATACTTGGGTCACGGTGTCAATTGAGCGCAACGTGGAGATACACGATCGCCACTTGACATCATGACGGGCAGAAAACAGCAAAGTTGGCGAAAAAACACGCAAAAGTGCCTTGAAAGCTACAGAAATATATTATAATATCTTCGGCTTGGATTGAGTAGTCGACCAATCCTTTTAAACACAATGACTCGACACCGATGACCTTCGATTCCACATATGTGCTCCACTTGGGGCGCTTTGGAAGGTCGCGCGCGCTGCCTCCCGAGTGGGCACATGCAAATATGGAATATTGCAAAAAACACACCTTGCTCGCAACGCATCGCTTCGGGAGCGCTCCACAAGCGTCCCTTCACGAAGGTTAGGCTTGCGAGTGTTGGTTGAGAGTACAATGAATGGGCCTCGTGCGATATGGGGTCCGTTGGCTGGTTAGTCTTGAAATGGTGCAGCCGCCAAATGGGCACGTGATATGAAACCAAATATGGCATACAACCCTACCCTCGTCTTCTACACCCAACCTAGTGGCCTAGAATCAAAGTATGCCTATATTCTAGAGTAACTTTGGTCCCTTAACACGCATGCAAGTGCTTTGGTCGAAAATCGACCTCCTTTCAGAAAGCCGAATTTTAGCATGCACGCAAAATATAATGCCAATATATATATGGAGATTATATATGTACTATCCCGGGAAGACAAGTGATATGCCCCAGATGTAGAGGCAAGCATGAGTGGGGCAAATGCCAACTCAACATACTTCTACACGTACTTGGACGCCAAGAACGTGAAAAAGCGCACTTCTTGGAGAACACTCAAAAAAAATAACCCTTTGGGCCTATGGAGTAGGGATCCTTTGGCCTCATCCTATGAGTATGGGGGGCAAAACCTCATACACAGTTCCTCTGAGGCACGTTGATTCGCCCTTGGGCGCTTGAACGCTCGTAACCCTTGTTATTCCACTTGGGGGTTCAAAACGCCTTCGGCTGCCCGGAATTTCCGGGAAACGTCTGGGACGCGATCCATTATGTCAAGGAAAAAATTGCGGATCACTCGAAGACTGTTTCAGTCTTAACTTCAAAAAAGATCGTTCTACAGAATCGTCTAATGCAGTGCACGGAACGTGCGACGACAGGTGGCGATTTCACGACAATTAAAAATCGCGGTAGAAATCGGGCATTTCACCAATTTCGGACCGAAAATCGCCTAAGACAATAAAGTTATGGTAATTCTACATTGATTTAATGGTTAAGGATCGGATTCCAGATCCCGCGGATTAGAGAACAGGGATATCCCGCTGACAGCCGGTGTCAACGGCTTCCGCACGGGTGTGACGGCTCACAGGCCTCCGGGCCATGGGCCATGACGGGTGTGACGGCTGACAGGCCTCCTGGCCATGGGCCATAGGTTCTGGGTACCGCTTCACTGGTCCAATCTTTCTTCTTCCTACCAATCTTACCCACAATCACAAACTCCACCAGGTGGTGGCCCCACCTAGGCTTACCTACCTTATCTACCGCTGGAGAGCAAAGCAAGGTGAGGGAAACAGCGAAACACAAGCGAGACACGACGCTATGCATAGGTGTGTATGTTCTAATCAATGCAACAAAAAGGGTGGTTGTGCTGTAAGAGCAGTTGTCACGGTTGCCCCGCATCGCAGCGCAGGGCAGGACCGGTAGCCCCACGTGACAACCACTCCCTGGCCGAAGGCCATCTGTTTTTTCTCTAATCTCACCTCTAATCGCCTGCAATTTTTCTAATCTAGCCCTCTATCGTTTGTTAGCGCTGCTACAAGGCACGTTCACGGAGACACGAGACGAGCAATATGCATGCTGCATACCAGACGAGCACACCTGTGGTTTATACCTGATTCATTGAAGTCTTTTCTTTCATTTTTGAATTCTTGGATTTTTGATTCTTGCTGTCAGTGTGGGTGGAATCCTTACGTTTATGGGTTCATGTGTGTGCCGTCATTTTTGTCATTATACGTAACATACGTTAATATATATACGTATATATACGTTAATATACGTTTATGAATTCTTTGTTTTCCGGCGCTTCGCTAAGACCCGCTCCTGCGCGCCGTCTTTTTCTGCGTCGGAATCTCCTGATTTAAAAAATCAGCAGACGACCACAAATTTTATAAAAACGTGCATCTGATGCACTGAAGCCAGTTCGGACCCCCGTGGCCATCTTTGCGTCACTTGGGATGTGTATCTATGGGCCGGCAAGCCGCCATTGGCTGATATCATACTCTCCCATCCACCTGACCTAACCTGATGTGATAGTGTGATAGGCTTGGCCATTCCAGCTATAAGCGGCCATTCTGAATACCGAGGCGCCGCCGGCTGAGATTTATATATCAAAATATCAGGAATCAACAGGGTTTTTTTATCATAATGTTTCCGTAACTTTTCAGCTATCCGTTCTGATTGTCAATGTATCGGCGTCTGGCAGTTGGCTCGCGATTTTGCGGTAACCGATTGATTAACTGATATTTCCAGATATTTTAGCGGAAACCCCGATGAACGGTCAATTCTCATCAGAAAAGGGTTCGTTGCTTCCGCAATTTCCATGTTATACACTCGCAAAATTAATCCAATTTTTTCAGACATTCAGAATTCGATTCTCAATTTCGAGGTCGTTGCACTGAATATGATGAATTTTGAGTGGTCCTACATTTTTCCCCGATCACGAATCAACCTTCCTTTTGTTGTCTGCTTCATTTTTCTTGGAGATATAGGCGAAACAAAATTGATTCGTGAGGCCACTTTGAAAAATCACATCTCCGGCTCACTGCGAGGAATTCTAATTTTGAGATATGGGCTGGAAAACGCCTTTGTTGTGTACACATGCCTGGTGTAGCAAGGGATAATGGTCAAGAAGGTAGAAAGTGATATATGACTCTTGGACCATGCAACCGAATATTGTAATGCGACCTTCGAGTGTACCGCATGAGTGTTGGTGTTGCAGAGAAACTTCCTGGGGTTCCTACGTATTTTAAACGTGAAGTTATGGCCATGGAGCGTCATGACATACCATGGTGGGAGCCATTTTTGAGGGGATGTGTTATATGCATGGTATGTGCTTCGCTATGCTCACGCCCATTTCTATATCTCAGGTTGTAGGAAGATACATGGGGTCGCACGTGGCAAAGGCTTTGCCCGTGTCCTAATGGTGTGCTCCATAGCGCTAGACTAAGCCTACCGCACATATAGTGCATGTGGGAGGGCTTACAGAGCGGCCCACAAGCGCCACTATCATTTTTCCCATTTTCATGGTGCGTGTCATGAGGAGTTTCGAAGGCATCCCTATGCGTCCCTGTGGCGATCCAAGTGGGGGGATCGTTCGCGAATGGTCCCAAGCAATTGTGTTTTGAACCATATGTTGATACCATGGGTGAGGGAAGGTATATACTATTGTGATTATCTTGAATTTAGCAACTTTTGCATGTTTTTTGACCTCATTTTATGCTCATGTTTGTATTTCATGTGCTCAACTGGTCGGCTAACAGTAAAGTGCCTAGAGATCCGTGAACTATGGTATGTTGCTTATATGTTGGTATATGCTTCGGTGTTGCACCTCACCATATGCCAGATCACGTGGTCACTTTGGCGTGGCACAGGAGGCCTCACAACATGAGGTCTCAAATTCGTGAGTTGACTTGTGAAGCAAGGCATGTGTATATCTGGTGGGGTTTGCGAACCAATGTTGGAATATTCTTGGGCATGAACCTTTAGTCTATGTCAGCCTTGTATATTACTTTCTGGTTTGACACATGCATGGAGCATTTGAATATTTGCCGTATGCATTTTTGAGTATATAATTGAATTTTGGGCACTATGGTGTGATTTGCCTAATTTTGCTATGTTGTGAGGTCATCTTCATGGGGCAATTCTCCAAGCCCAATCGACTCCAAGTCCAACCAAAGTTACGTCAGGGTAGAGCATGGTCCTGTGTGCCTCTCTAGGCCATGACATGCCACTCCCCCTATTGGGCTAGGATTTAGGGGCTTGGGGGTGAACACATTTTTGGGGTTTGTGTAGTGACTTTTGATACATGGCATTTAGCCATCTTATTTGACTTGGTTCAGGGCATCATGTTGGCGAGTCAAGGGAAGGTCTTGAGTCCAGGGAATGAGGGGTCTATGGCTGTGATTGTGTATGTTTCCATCTTTCCCCAATTTTGCTTGATTTGTGTTCATATGCCAATTTCAGGGCTTCTTCTTTATTGCTTTTGCTGCAATTCTATGTACATGCCCAACGCCCGTGTCTCTGTGTGCACCGTGAGACGACCGGCGCGTTGAAAGGAGTTGTTGAGTGTCGACGCGGGACCTCAAGCACCCTTGGAAGCTCTCAGTGTGGATTTTTTGGATTTGAGTTATTGTACTTGGGAGTTGGTTATTGCAAGGGATCAGGATTTGTGTGAAGGAGCCACATTTTACTATTTTTTGTGGGAAATTGTGCAGGATAGGGCAAGATCATGCAGAACCTGGTGAGAAGCAAGACCATAGGTGTGACAGGAAATGGTGGAAGGGGTACAGCAGGGGCCGGTCCTGGTACGGACCATCTTTATGGTAGCAGAGGATTACCTGCCCCCTACGGCCGCACCGGGGACTTGGGCCCTCTTGAGCCCTGCCGAAGGACGCCCCGGGTGCAGATCGTGGAGTCCGTGGAGTCGACGCCGGACTTGGAAGCCCGAGAAGAGCGAAAATGCTCAGGACGGAGAGCCCTTGTAGGACATGGGCTAGACATTGAGGACCTGGCCTCCATGTGTGAAAGGCAATGCCGCAAGGCTTGCAATCTCCGCTCCGCTGCGGAGGAGTTGGAGGAGACTGGCAGCAACGGCAGGGCCCGGCGTTACCTGAAGCGCGGGTCCCCAAAACCCGCGGCGGAAGCCAGGGCGATGGAGACGGATCCCAGCCCGGTCAGGCTGTGGTCAGCCGCAGATTCCGAGAAGCATTCCGATGGCTATCGGACCGCTTTCCCTTAAGAGTGGGAGGAGTTGGCCAGACCGCCCACAAGGGCGCACACGGCCCCCAAACCCAGCCTGGAGCATGACGCCGAGGCGTTGGAGAGGCCTACCAGAGCCAGAACGGCGCCTGTGGCCCGGCACACGGAGCCAAAGCGGGATGACATGGGCGACACACCCACGGCGGAGGTGTCCGAGGCGTCGGGAACCGTGCGATGCGCCGGATCAGGTAGAAAGCACGTTGAGTGCCACTGCGAGCATGTATCCTTCCTCATCGGCAAGTACCCAAAGATGGGGTTGGAAGCCATCGTGCAGCACCTCGACCGCCTGGATAACTAGAAGGACGGCCTACAGGAGGACATCGCAGGGATCCTGGATGACCAGTCGGAAGCGGGGGGAGACATGGCGGACTTGCGAGCGGAGCAGGACCGGTACCGGGAGAAGCTGGAGATGGCCCTGCAGAAGGAGCAGCGAGTGGTGGACAGCCTCCTCCACCTGGTGGAGGACATGTCGGGACGCCTGAAAAGGCTAGAGGAGTTACAACCCCTCGCCTCGGGTCCGGAGCTCATGCCAAGGCCGGCAACGGCAGAGCTGGTGGAGCGGGTTAAGACCCTCAGGAGCGCCATGGAGAAACCCATGGGCGGCCCTGCAGAGGCACCTTACGCGCCTCCGCATGTTGACCCAGGTGCGCTGCCGTTTGTTCCCATGTTCAGCGAATCCATAATGCTCGGGGAGCATACGGCACCGGCTGGTTCCATGCGGGAAGAGCACGCAACCACGTACCTGAGGAGCCTGACGGTACAGATGTCCCATGCCGCCCAGGATCAACCGACCGCTATGACTGCCCATGTAGTTTATGCGGAAGAGGCGATCCAGACCATGCAGGGGCGAACCATGGGAAGGGCCGACGGACATGGTCGAGGCCATCCAGGCGGAAACCTGGGGGTGAAGGACCCCGCTAGGGGGATATGGACAGCCGGTGGAGCAAGTCTTTCTGACATCCCAAACCCAATGGGTTCAGGCCCAACTGGACCGCACTCCATGGAGGAGAGGGATGTACGGGGAGTGTACTCACACTCCCCGGCCACAGGTGGTATCCGTCTCGGTGGAGTCGTGGCTGCGGACGTCGGAGACACCATCAGGATTGACGACGTCAGGGGAATCAAAATCCCCTACTACGATGGCAACCCCCCCGACGTGGATGACTTCATCCTGGATTGGGAGGACTACGCCGAGGAGGTCGTCGGCGAGATGAAGGGAGCGCCAAGGGACAAGTGGGTATGTCGGACATTCCCACACAGGCTGGCGCAGGACCTGAAGGAGGAGCTCAGGGATCAGATCCGCGAGGGATTGATCCAGACGGAGCAGGCCTGCCTCCAGTGCCTGGAGGAGGAGGAGCGAGTGGACGCCCCCAACCAGAAGTTGCAGGATTTGTGGCCCGTTCGGTTGCCGCTGGAGCGCGGGGAGTTGCGGGTCCGGGAATGCAATCGGTACATCCGCAAGTACCGAAGAAGCCTCAAGCTGGTGGAGGACTGGAATGAGTCCAGCGAGATCCGACACCTGCTTAAGGACGTCCTCCCCGGCCACTGGAAGAAGAAGGTGGAGGAAGAGGAGAAGAACAGAGCAAAGAAGCGCGTGGCCGTACAGATCATGGCATCATGGAGTTTTTCCGGCGAAACCTCGGCGAGCCCAGCCGAATGTTGGGGTTGAAGAACGCCGTCTACGTGGAGGTATTCGGCAACACCATGGGGCAAAGGCTGATGCGCCTCAACAACGCGGAGTGGAGGCGCGGAGAGCCGCTGAGGATGAAGGTCATCCTCGCCGCATGAGCCTGGACAAGATCGTGAAGTACATCACGGTGGAGCTGAAACTCAACGCCAAGAACGAGGCCCACGTGCAGGATCGACAGGGCCATGGACATCGAGGTCATCGGGAAGATCGCCAACACCGAGAGATCAAGGAGGACACGGTCGGCACTGCGGAGGAAGGGAGTGGAAGCGGCCAAGATCTCTGGACCGCGACCACCCGAGAGGATCATGAAGAAGCCCACTTCTTCGCGTTCGGAGCGCTCAATATAAAGGGGCATGGGCAGGACAGGTCCAGGTGGAACCGCCTGGACCCAAGGGTCAACAAGAACCGCAAGGAACCGGGGTAATGGGGTAATTGCGGATGTATGCAGAACTATCGGGCCCGATGCACAAGATGCTGCAGGTGGGCAAGTTTGATGGCCGGAAGGGGAGCAAGAAGAAGCTTGCCTGGACCCCTGAGGCCCAAGATGCATTCAGCCGCCTGAGGGAGCGACTCTTGGGGCAGCTGGGGCCATTGCTGGTGGACCCGAACAAGGGATTTGTGCTACGGACGGACGCCTCGGACTATGCTGTAGGAGCAGTCCTCGAGCAGGTCCGGGACGACGGGTCGCACGTACCCGTGGCGTTTTGGAGCCGGATCCTGGCGGGGCCAACGTCAAACCTGGACCGCAAGGGAGAAGGAGACATACGCCATTGTTTGTGCGCTCAGGAAGTGGTCTGGCCACATCGGATTACAACCGGTGGGGGTTTGTACGGACCATCAGTCCTTACAGAGCTGGCACAAGGAGCACGTCCACACCCCCTCGGGACCGGCGGCAAGCAGGGCCCGATGGCATGGGACGTTCGCCAAGTTCAACCTCAGCGTCGTATACGTCCCGGGGAAGGACAGGACTGTCGCGGATTGCCTCAGTCGATGGGCCTACCCCGCTGGCAAAGCATGGACGGACATATCCAGCCATGGGGACGCCAAGGAGACCGAAAAGGCCAAGCGCATCATCGAGATGGAGAAGGCCATGGAGCAAGAGGGGGTCAAGTGCTTTGTGGTGATGGCAAACCGTACAGACCTGGCCAAGTTCCGGGGCGCCCGAGTCCAAGCTATTCGAGAGGAAACACTCGAGCAATGGATAGTGGCCCCCGTAGAGCTAGTCAGGTCGGTGCTGACAGAAGACTGGTCGGATGACTATGCGGCATCCGAACACTGGAGCAGGTACTGGAATGCCGTGAGCGCCCCGTCGGACGACGAATGGCCTGAGGGCTTGACCGAGGATGGGGATAAATTATTCCTCAGGAACAAGTTATTGGTCCCTGAGAATAAAATGGAGGAGCTCATTGACCACTGGCATAACCCCCAGCTCATGCATCCTGGTCGGGACAAGATGCAGCAGGACCTGGAGTGGCGCTTCAAGTTCCCACCGGGGTACTACGCCATCCTGGACAAGTACTGCAGCGACTGCGCCGTGTGTCGGGCCACGAAAACCCCCAACCGGTCCACAGCTGGCAACCTGGTGTATACGGCTATACCGGAGGCCCCTATGCGGTCCGTTGCCATGGATGTATTCGCCATGCCTGAGGTCACCGACGAAGGAGGGACCTACGACTGTGTCATCCTGGCGGTGGATAGGCACAGCGGGTATATCGTGGCGGTCCCTGGCAAGAAGTCCAAGAAGAAGGACAAGAAGGACAAGCATGGAGTGGGTCTGCAGGCCAAGACCGTCGCTAATGTCATGATCAGGCATTCGCTGACGATTTTGGATGTCTCAGCTGTCATCTGCAGCGATGAGGGCAGTCAATTTGTGGGGACCTGGTTCAAGACGATGTGCAATCACATGGGGATTCGGCATGCCAAGACCGTGGCGTACCACAGCCGGTCGAATGGCTGGGCTGAGGTGGCCGGGCGGCAGATGTTTGAAACGTTCCGCCAGCTGCACATTGACGAACCGGGCCGGAATTGGTACAATTTGCTGTGGAGAGTACTCCAGGCGTACCACGACCTTCCGGGGCCCACTGGACTGCCGCCCCATCGTATCCTCTTCCTACGGGATCGAGTGTCACGCACTCTCCCGTGGTTGAACCATGGCAAAGTGGCCCTGGATGCGAGTGCTATGATGGCTGAGGCGGACAACACGGCGGCCAAGGTGTGCAAAGCACTTCAGGATGAGCATGAGAAGAGGGCCAAGTACTTCAAGCAGGGAAAAGTCCAGAAATATGCTCTCAGAGACACCGTATGGGTGGAGCGGCACCACAGCGATGTCCTGTCCAGGCATCGGCAGGCGTCTTGGTATGTGCCGGGGGTAATCGTTCGGAAGGTCGGGCAGGATGTGTATGCGGTTCGTGTGGGGGATAACAAGATCCTTGACCGCGACCACACCCAGCTTCATCCCCGAGCACCAGACCCCAGCGGACGTCCCCTCACCTTCGAGTTCACAGCCGGCGATGTGGACTCGGATGACGAGGGTGAGGACGACGACTTCACCGCCAAGAAGATCCTGATGGACAAGCCAGACCCGGGGACACCCGGGGGGAGGCTACATAAGGTCCGTTGGAAGGGATTTGCTGCATCCAGAGATTCGTGGGAGCCCCCGAGCAGTTTCGTTCCGAGGTATACTACGGTCTGGATGGATTATCTAAAGAAAAAGAACATTTCTTTGGATGTCAAGGACGTGTTGGTCCATTTGGTAGCTGCTAAAGCAGAGTAATGGATCCCCCTTGGCATTTACGTTTGTCTCTGTGGTTGGGAGACAGCTGAGGGCGTTCATCCGGGGATTTTCGGCCTTGATTGGCCATATACCCCCTTCACCTGGTCTCCACATATCTATTTCATTGTGGTATACGTATTTGGACTGGTCGACAACGTTTTCCCTATCTTTGATCCCCTTGGTCCACGTTGTAGATCAGAAGAAGACCGGATATGGCGGAAAGAACCGATTCTGAGTGTCCTCACCCCCCCATTGGGGCATGGGGGCCGCCTACGCCCTCTGTGGGGCCTCCATGTGTCCTTGGGACATGGGGGGGGGGGGTTTTGAGCCCATTGGGGTCCTCCCTTCCTCTCTTCAATGACTTCCGAGCAGGTACAACGCTCTGGGAAGGGGGGTGAAGCCGGTTCGGACCCCTGTGGCCATCTTTGGGTCACTTGGGGTGTGTATCTATGGGCCGGCTAGCCGCCATTGGCTGATATCATACTCTTCTGTCCACCTGACCTAACCTGATGTGATAGTGTGATAGGCTTGGCCATTCCAGCTATAAGCGGCCATATTCAATACCGAGGCGCCGCCGGCTGAGATTTATATATCAAAATATCAGGAATCAACAGGGTTTTTTTATCATAATGTTTCCGTAATTTTTCAGCTATCCGTTCTGATTGTCAATGTATCGGCGACTGGCAGTTGGCTCACGATTTTGCGGTAACCGATTGGTTAACTGTTATTTCCAGATATTTTAGCGGAAGCTCCGATGAAGGGTCAATTCTCATCAGAAAAGGGTTCGTTGCTTCCGCAATTTTCATGTTATACACTCGCAAAATTGATCCCATTTTTTCGGACATTCAGAATCGAATTTTCGATTTTGAGGTCGCCGCACTGCATATGATGAATTTTGAGTGGTCCTACATCTTTCCCCGATCACGAATCAACCTTCCTTTTGTTGGCTCCTTCATTTCTCTTGGAGATATAGTCGAAACAAAATTGATTCATGAGGCCACTTTGAAAGATCATATCTCTGGCTCACTGCGAGGAATTTCAATTTTGAGATATGGGCTGGATTCGCCTTGATCTCAACTCGATTTGTTGAGCGTCAAACGCATTTGATGTGGACGCATGCTGGGTATAGCAAGGGATAATGGTCAAGAGGGTAGAAAGTGATATATAACTCTTGGACCATGCAACCGAATATTTTAATGCGACTTTCGAGTGTACCGCATGAGTGTTGGTGTTGCATAGAAATTTTCTTGGGGTTCCCACGTATTTTTAACGTGAAGTTATGGCCATGGAGGGTCATGACATACCATGGTCGGAGCCATTTTTGAGGGTATGTGTCATATGCATGGTATGTGCTTCGCTATGCTCACACCCATATTATATATCTCCGTCTGTGGGAAGACACATGGAGTCGCACGTAGCAAAGGCTTTGCCCATGTCCTAATGGTGTGCTCCATAGCGCTAGACTAAGTCTACCGCACATATAGTCCATTTGGGAGCGCTTACGGAGCGACCCAGAAGTACCACTATCAATTTTCCCATTTTCATGGTGCGTGTCGTGAGGAGATTCGAAGGCGTCCCTATGCGTCTCTATGGGGATTCAAGAGGGGGGATTGATCGCAAATGGTCCCAAGCAGGTGTGTTTTGAACCATATGTTGATACCATGGGTGAGCGAAGTTATATACTATTGTGATTATCTTCAATTTAGCAACATTTGCATGTTTTTGACCTCATTTTATGCTCATTTTTGTATTTTATGTGCTCAACTGGTCGGCTAACAGTAAAGTGCCTAGAGATCTGTGAACTATGGTATGTTGCTTATATGTTGGCATATGCTTCGGTGTTGCACCTCACCATATGCCGGATCACGTGGTCACTTTGGCGTGGCACACGAGGCCTCACAAAATTAGGTCTCAAATTCGTGCGTTGACTTGTGAAGCATGGCATGTGTATATCCGGAAGAGTTTGGGAGCGGATGTTGTGATATGCTTGCGCATGGACCTTTGGTCTATATCACCCTTGTATATTACTATCCGGTTTGACACATGCATGGAGCATTTGAATATTTGCGGTATGCATTTTTGAGTATATAATTGAATTTTGGGCACTATGGTGTGATTTGCCTATTTTTGCTATGTTGTGAGGTCATCTTCATGGGGCAATTCTCCAAGCCCAATCTACTCCAAGTCGGACAAAAGTTATTTTAGGGTAGGGCTCATGGGGCAATTCTCCAAGGCCAATCGACCCCAAGTCCAACCAAAGTTACGTCAGGGTAGAGCATGGTCCTGAGTGCCACTCTAGCCCATGACACGCCACCCCCCCTATTGGGCTAGGATTTAGGGGCTTTGAAGTGAACACATGTTTGGGGTTTGTGTGGTGACTTTTGACACATGGCATTTAGCCATCTTATTTGACTTGGTTCAGGGCATCATGTTGGCGAGTCAAGGGAAGGTCTTCAGTCAAGGGAAGGAGGGGTCTATGGCTGTGATTGTGTATGTTTTCATTTTTCTTAATTTTGCTTGATTTGTGTTCATCTGCCAATTTCAGGGCTTCTTCTTCATTGATTTTGGTGCAATTCTATGTACATGCCCAACGCCCGTGTCTCCGTGTGCACCGTGAGAGGACCGGCGTGTTGAAAGGAGTTGTTGGGTGTCAACGCGGGACCTCAAACACCCTTGGAAGCCCTCAGTCTGGATTTTTTGGATTTGAGTTATTATACCTGGGAGTTGGTTATTGCAAGGGATCAGGATTTGTGTGAAGGAGCCATATTTTACTATTTTTTGTGGGAAATTGTGCAGGATAGGGCAAGATCATGCAGAACCTGGTGAGAAGCAAGACCATAGGAGTGACGTAAATGGTGGAAGGGGTACAGCAGGGGCCCGTCCTGGTAGGGACCTTCTTTAGCACAATTGGATTCTGTTCAGGTATGTGCTTTCAGAAACATTTTAGGTCGTCATTTGACGGATTTAGGTGTTGTCGCTTCGCGTTTGCGTGGATTCGTCCCTCATTCTTCCATTCCTCTGTTGTACAGATATCCTCGCAAAGCGTCGCTGAGTAGGCCGCTGATCGCGCCGAAAAGCAGCAGCAGAAGACTGAACCAGAACTAAGACCCCTCCAAGGGGCAATTCTAATCTAATCGTCGCCCCCTCGCCCCAGTACCAGGACAGGTGTCTCCATCAGGTTCCGTGAGACTTAGATCGAGCGTCCTATGAGAGTCTGGTGTTGGGTTGTGTTATGCTGCAGCTTGGGGGGCGGGATGCATATGCATATGGTCTTTGCATGCCCTATTCCAACCCCACCAAGCCACAGGAACCCCTGCAGCGCCAAGAGTGCTGATTTTTCTGTTGGAAATTGTCATGAACAATGCAGCAAGAGTCGCTGGCCATGTTAAAGCGCTGTTTTCCAGTGTTAGGGAAGCTATAGGTATTTCAAAGTAGGTGTGGAAACCAAGCAAAGGCCAGAGAAATATCCCTTTTTCCTGAATATGCGACAGTGGTGGCCGCCACAGCACAGAGGGGGAGTAAAACAAAGTTGCTCTTCTAATGCTTTAGGGGATACTTTAGTTGTATTAGAGGTGCTCTAAGCAATCTTGCATTTTTATCTTAGTATTTGCCTAACCAAAATCGGTGATAACACATTTTGACCCATAGAACCAAACACTAAATCAGGATGTTGTGTGGACCCCTTAATCCGCAAGCAATGTGCTTTAGAACATCTTTTCCTGGGTGACTGAGGCACTGATGTAGTGAAGGCAGAGCCCATGAATTTATCTATGCTTTCTCATGAATTCTTAGCTATCCTAGTGGTATGCACCCTAGGGGGCAGGGGCACCTCTTTTTGAGGGGTCCTGGGTTCCATTCCCAGTCAGCCTAGCTAAGTAGGAATATCCCATGTGACATGGCAGTGACATCAGCGCCACAGCCATGCCAGCTCAGCACCTATGGGACCCAGAAACAAAGAGGGCACATCTCAAGATGGCAATGTGGAAGAGTGTGAGCCATTGGGGCAGTTTTTCACTCAGATTTTCTCAAACATGTAAAATATTTCATCCTGAGTTGCATTGAATGTTAATTGCTGTGGTTTATTGTAGATAGTTCTCTTTATCTAGCTCTTTGTGACTGCAGCCCCCCATGCTTTGATCCTGTTTATCTTCTATCTGCTTATCACTAGCTTGGGTTATCCTGCATTGTTTGTATTTCAACAACAAAACATTTTCATCGTCAAGAACAAGCAGCAGGAACCTGACACCAGCAGCAAGCAGCAGGAAAGGCACATCAAAAACACAGTGCTGAAAACACTATAAAACCTTCTCTTTGCAAACTCTTTCCAGATGCAACCATGGCATCCGTTTGCTTCCTGCTTCCACCTAGGTCACAAATGATATGATATTTGGTGAAAAAAAAATTCGGAGAAAAAACGTTTTTTTTCGGAAAAAACACTTTTTCGGAAAAAAATAATTTTCTCCCCAATTCCTCCGTTTATTGTCTTTGGTGACCTCAAGGTGCATTTCAGCATTGTATGGCTCTCATTCTGCTTGTTGAATCCCCTTCGCGCCATTGGGTGGCATTGTTGCGCTGCGGCTTGGCTTGTCGCTGGGAATTTGCAGCTAGGGAGGGGGGTGTCAATGGCACGTGTGGGGGCTTTGCATAGGTATTTTATCGCCTAACCACCAGCATTTGAGTTATGCAGGGTGTTCAGGGCTAGGGTGGGGGGTGTTCATACAATGCCCACACCCGTGTGGATTTTGCACCCGCCCACCCGCCCTATGGTGCTTGTTTGTTCTCGTTTCCATGGCTCTGATCCTCGTTTTTTGACTTTGGTGTGTCAGAGCATCGGGGATGTCTGAGTCAGGGAGGGGGGTGTAAAACCTGGGGCATAGCCATGTCAGAATCCATTTTTGTTGCCCATTTCTCCTTTGCACACTCATGTTGCTTCTTGTGTGCAATTTGATGTGTTAATTTTTATGCGGTCTCAGCATTTGATTCCAATCCCAGATTTCAATCCCAGAATTAATTCCGATCGCAGATTTCAGTTTTGTCTTTGCATTTTTGATGTGGCACTGATTTTTTTCAATTCTGTGGTTGGCCAGCATTTGTTCTAACATTATTTGGATTTCCCATTCGTCGATTGGCAGCTGCTGTGTGTGCGCGCGCGCCGTCCTTGATCGCGCCGTAATGCAGGTCAGCCAATCGAATACCCTTGCAGTTGGTGCTAATAGTGTTAGATCTCTCCTGTTACCAAAATGGATACTGATCGGAAGCTAGGGCGACTGTAGTGGAAGATAGAAAGCCCGGAATTGCGATCTGGGTAAACCCTGGTGTGGTGCCTCTGCGCACACCGGCTGGCGCCCTTGGGTGCATCACTGCACTTGAGAGGAGCATGGTACACGTTAATTGGCGCATCTGCTTCGGCAATGCCATGCCTACGTGTATGGGGGATCACGAATCCCTGGAAGCTGGAGGAGTCCTAGTGGAAGGGGAGTTGAAGTGGAAGTGGCTGAGGTATGCGCACCGCTGGTCGTGGGATACATTGGTTGTTGCTTTGCAATTCGATTCCATTGGGTAGCCACACCATATTTGGTTTCGAGGTCTCATGCATTCATTCTAAGAGTTGACATTGCATTTGTCGTTCATGCATGGTTCATTCATTATGTGACTCAAATTTGGTGGTGCCCACGATTCCATGGTCAAGGTGAACATATAGTGTCTCCTCTCCCCAAGGTGGATTTGGCACCTTCCCTCACTCTCCCTCGCTCTCCCAATTCTTCATACTCCGCAAGAGGTAAATTGAGCATTTAACGCCATGTGACCGTTGTCTTTGATCCTTTGGGACTCTTGGGCTCTTTCACCTTTTTTCAAGTGCCCGTGGCTTGGGAGTTATCCAATTAAGACATGCCGTGGTTTTGCCGTCTTATGATTAGACTCAAGGATAGGCATTGGTCGAGCTTTCGCCACTCTCTCTCCAAGTGCATACATGCTCTCTTTGGTCAAGGCTAGGCGAACCTCTCTCCCCATGCATGCCTTCTCTCATGGTGGATAGGTACATCTCTCTCAAGACATTTGGTTGGGGAATATCTCTTCTTGGGCATGGTTAGGCGATGCATGTACTCTCTGAAGGCTCTCCGGGATGAGACCAACTCTCCATGCACGTGCTCTCTTTGGGTGGGATCATCTCTCCATGCAAGTGCTCTCTTTGGGTGGAGGTTAGGTCCCATGAGTAGCCCGGGAGGCCATTGGCCTATTGTGTGCTTCTTTGCCCCATCTCATGGATGTCATTGTCAATGGTGTATTGCTCATATGCTAATTTGGTTTAGATTAGTTCTTGATCCTAAGAGCTAAACGGGTCATGGTTTGATGCCTTTGTTGGTGCGTCTACATGCCCCATGTGACCATGTATGTGCATGTGCACTTCCTTCCCTCATGTCCGTGTAGTCAAGATGTCCGGAGACTCAAGTGTGACTCATGTGCTCTTTGGAGATGGCCCAACGGCGTTGTCGATCATTTCTTTCCTCTCCTCCACCCCCGCTGAGACCATCCATGTCGACGGGTAGATGTAGTGTGAAATTTGGTTCACACTTTTGCATGCATGACTCAAGTCCATAGAATAATGCCCGTGCCCATGAACTCTTCGTCTTTGCATTGCATGTGGTCCGACCGGAAGAGTAGGTTGAGTCTTATCCGCGCTTGTGAATTTCCTTTCTCTTCCCAAGGGTGGACCTTTCAGGAACCATGTGGACCTACCTTGTGCCCCTTTGGACTCTCTCTGGACCCGTGCTTGACCCGTGTGGACTAGTGGACCCGTCTCGGACCCGTATGGGCTCATTTGTGGGTTTTTGAGGACGACTGGTGACCTTTTGGTTGGATCATTGTTGGACCGTATTGGATTCTTGGGTCATTTTGTCATTGGGCTTTCAATTGGAATTGTTTGTGTCATTGCCGTGCTCTGGGGGACTTGAGTGGGTTGTGAGCTTGGAAATTTCTGCTGCTTTTATTTGTTCGGAAACCGGTGGTTGGAATATTTGAAAAATGGAAGATTCACCCGGTTCAAGTCACCTCCAGGGTGAATTGTTTATGCAATGTTCACACCTGTGTGCATTTTGCATAAACACATGCGGGAACGTTCCAAGGCTACCTTGGTCAAGACCTTCCCCAGTTCACTGCACCTGGGGTTCCCGTAGGCCAACCCGAAGGAGGCCCAATACAATCTATAGCAGCAATTTTGCCCTTTGCTGAAGTACAGGTCCAGGACGTGCTGCTTGTCACTGGCGAACAACTCCACGTTCAGGTCTTCCCTGGAGTATCTCAACTCCTTTAGACCTTGGTCCAGGACATCCCCAAGGAGCTGATAGTCCTCCGTTTTGGAGGCGGCCTTCATGGCATAGGGCTCCTTCTTCCACACCCTCAGGTAGCTTGACGTTAGATCCGACTGCTCCAGTGGTACAGATTCTCCTCCATCACCATGGTCCACTTGGAGGACATAGGGTCCTTGCAGCGTGAGGGATAGAGTCTGGGAGTGCTCGACGAAGAAGTTGGTCCCCAGTACGAAGTCGAAGGCTTCGGTGTCCATCATGTAGAACTGATGAACAATCCTCCTTGATCCCATAGGCACGCTGACCTCGCAGTTGCCACAACCGTGCGCCACGTGGCCATCCCCCATGCAAATGGCTGCGGTAGGTATGGTGTTCTTCAGGTCGCCACGAGTTAACGTTTTCTTGGCCATAATTGATATAGTAGCCCCAGTATCCAGTACCCCGAGGTATTCTCGTCCCCCAAGAAGGATACGCACCCAGAACACCAGGTCTGTGGATCTCCAAGACCGGCCCTGTCCAAACTCAGCGGTAGAGGTCACGTCAAACCCCTTCCTGCGCAGTTTCCGCGCCATCTGCATGAAGCGAGAACGTTTCCGGGCCTTCGACTCGTTCCCATCTTCGTTGGCACGCTTAGTCCCTTGTTCTTGTTGAGCTTGCGCCTGGGAAAAGGTCGTAGGCCCCGTGTTTTGATGCCCACCAGAGGGCTCAGGATTCGTCCCCCGTGGCCTAAGATTGGGGTTTTTCCCAATCTGTCCTGGTTCTTGTCCTTGTTCCTCTTGTCGGGGCCTCTGCGTCCTCCACCTTTGCCTTGCGCTTGACCTTGACCTTAGCCTCGTCCTTGACACTTACCCTTGCCTTTCTCGCCATGGCCCTTGCCTCCGGCACTTTCACCGCCACTCTGGTCCTCGCTATTCAGCTTGAGCGACAAGGTCTACTTGTGGTAGCACTCATCCTCGTAGTGCTTGTGCCTGCCACAGAAGGCACAGGTGATGGTGCACCTGTAGTGGTCAGGCATCCTAGCCTTCCCACCGGTGTTGGTCTCCTTCTTCTTGCCGTCGACCACGAAGCACTCATGATGGTCGCAGTCCGAGGCATGCACGAGGCCGCCCTGCTTGTCTCTGGCATCACACCAGAAGAGGTCTTGCACATTGCTCATATAGCAAGCATTCTTGGGGGTAGTCCCTTGTCCAGGTGGAGGTCCTTGATGTCCACGGCCATGGTTCCCACAGTTGCCGCCTCCGGGGCGGTAGGCGCTACGGTGCTGGTCACGCTCCTTCTCCAGCGCCAGCTCCAATAGAAGGACAGATAAGTACTTGTAGGTGAGGGTTCTTGCCTTGCGTTCTGCCGTAGCCCGACACTCATCCCACACGTCTCGGGGTATGTTGGCCACCAACCAGAGGAGCATCTCATCGCTGCCGTATGATCCGGGCGTCAGTAACCCTACCCAGTGGTCCAAGTTGGCCAGTAGTTCAGAGATACGCGCAGCCTTGGGGTTGTTGGGCAACATTGCCAGATTCTGGATCTCTGTCCGGATTGATAGGTCGGTCTCGTAGGAGGGTTTCTACCTCTCAAGGGCAACCAAAGCTTTGGCGAACGTAGCGGACTTAGTCACAATCTGCTTGACTTGTTTCTCCAACTACTTGGTCTTGCAACAATGCAATAGCAGGTCACACTTCACTCGCCCACTGGCGTGGGTCTGGCCGGTCATCCTCAGGAACCGGCCAAAATTCTCCACGAACTCGCTGAGGTCCTTCCCAGTGCACTCAGGCAAGTTGACCACAATCTTAGAGGTGGCAAAGGCCTTAGCCTGCTTGGATCTGCGTCTCCCGTGGCGCTTGGTCTAGCTCTTTCTCTTTTTCTTTCTGCCAGTCGGGTTCTCGGGGTCCTCAGAGTCATCGTCCTCAGAGGGCGAAGCAAACGTTAGAGATGGCGGCTCCTCATCCGAAGGATCACCGCCCAAGTCACTGGAGCCATAGGGCTCCAGGTCACCCATAGCTCTTGAGGCTGTCAGTCCCAACTGATCCAGCTCAGCTCGGGTGGAGTTCTCCACATGGCTGTAGGGCGGCTGGTCAGTTCCTCACACGAAGGGACTCCTTGGTACAGCTGCAGGGGGCGGCATAGGTCGAATTCTCACGCCGCCCAGAGTATGAGTCAGTCCCGCCACTAGGTGGTTGGCCTGCACTCGGTGAGGGGAAGCTCCGATGGTAATAGGTGACCCTTCAGGAGGTATCACGGGCTTCAGGTTGTTACTGATTTCCTGCGTCATGTCGGCAACTAGCTCTCCAGTAGCCTTGCGGAGAGCCTCCTCAATCTCCGAGCACATGGGACCTGTTAGAGGATTTTCCTGATGCCCCGCTCCGTCCTCCACAGGACTCAGGGCCCCAAAGGCCACTCAGAGAGGCGAACCCAGGCGCTGGCATTACATAGCCAGTCTTCGGTGCTGCATAGCCAGGAACATTGGTTGGGCCCAAACCAGCGGGGGGGGCTGTGATAGCCCTCAGCGTATCAGAGTGGTCCAGGCTCATGGATACCGATGTCGGTGGAGCTGGATGCCAGTGGTTCACCGACAGCTGTCGCGATAGGTGGTGCAGTCGCGACTGGTGTCACACAATCGGTGTCTAAGGGATACCAGTAACGCCTAGACCCTCAGCCATAGGTGGAGTGCTTGTCGGTGAGAATGTTGCTGGATGTGTGGCTGGGAGTGTAGTGGTTGTTGGAGAGGGTGCTGCAGGGCGGTCACAGGCGCTTGGAGCGCTCTCAGCAGGTTTGTCATCGAAGGGTACCTCATCGGCTGGATTGTGTTCATCTCCAGGGTCTTCGTCTTCGACTCCCATATCCACTGCTCCCTTCTCCTTCTCCTCCTCGCTGCCTTCAGGTCCTCCAACAGATAGTGCACTGAAGGCAGCTCCGAAGCCCTCAAGCGAATCATTCCGAGGCCCACTTAAGGGCACTGAAGATACGGCCTCCTCATGAGCAGGCTCACCAGGTCTGGGCTTCGGTGCCGGCTTTGCTGGTGCCGCTGAGGGCGCTGTCTTCTCGGCAGTGTCCTTGGTGTCCATATGGTATTCCTCTGCCCTTCAGAAGTGTTGTCAGTCTGGAAGTACTGGTTGTACTGCACGGGGCTGCAGGTACGCAAAGACTGAAATTCTCTGCTACCAGAAAGTTAAAACACACTTCCACTGTAGATGCTTTTGTGATATTCTTTTGTTTGTGCCTCTGCTTGCTCCTGCTGCTTCTTGTGGTAGCTAAGGTTTTCCAAATACCAATGTTTGGATAAAACGAAATAGTAAACTAAAGCTGCCAAGTACCCAAAGTGCAAGAAGAGGAGGTAGGTAGGTAGGTATCTTCGGGAGCTTGGGATGCCTCCTTTGACAATGCGGGAAGAAGGTCTTACCTAGGGGACGTCCTGTTCCTCCCACTGCCCTGTGTCAGGTGCCTCTTAAGCCGCTCCCGCATGTGCTTTGGAAGGCATTGTCGCTGCCACCCGGTTCATGTGTCCCGGGTGGGAGGGTGTCCCCACATGTGTCCATGGGTAGGGTCACATGCCCCCTCCTTTGGGCGGCAGCTCTGGGGGCTGTCCAGCTGTGTGGAGTATCTTCCAGCACAAGGGGTATTGCTCCCGCTTGTCTACCGTACGAGCGCCTAACTCTTGTGGCTTGAGTTGCGGGGCCACTCTGCTTGGCAGGCAACCCCCTCCTGGACTGTGTACCGGCTCGCCTGTCACCGGTTGCTTCCATGGCTCCAGGTGACGTTTGCCATGGTCCCCGATGCACCCTTGCCGGGCTTGGACCAGTGGCCTTGGAGTACCGCTCCTGCCCCTGGCCCGGTGGGTCGGCTGGGTCGCCCCACTGCGTCCAACCCATGGGCTGTTGATTCTTTGCTGCCCCTCGGCCGCCCTACGTGTGTGCGGTGTCCTGGGCCACTTGGCTCCTGTTCACCGTTGTGCCCGCGTGGTTTGTTGTGTTGTGTCTGCGCTGTCCTGGGCCACTTGGCTCCTGTTAACCGGGGCTCCCGCTCTGTGTGTTGTGTTGTGTGTGCGGTGTCGTGGGCCCCTTGGCTCCCGTTCACCGGTGTGCCCGCTGGGTGTGTTGTGTTGCGTCTGCGGTGTCCTGGGCCACTTGGCTCCTGTTCACTGGTGCGCCCGCTCGGTGTGTTGCTTTGGATGTGCTGTCCTTGGCCACTTGGCTCCTGTTCACCAGTGTGCCTGCTCCGTCTTTTGTTTTGCTTGTGCGGTGTCCTGGGCCACTTGGCTCCTGTTCACTGGTGTGCCCGCTCGCTGTGCTGCTTTGTGGGTGCGGTTTCCTGGGCCACTTGGCTCCCGTTCACCGGTGTGCCAGGCCGTGGTGTCCCGTCTCTTTGCTCCCCTCGGTGCATATGCATGTGCGGTGTCCAGGCCCACGTGGCGCCTGTTCACCGGTGTGCGCGCTGTGTGCGGTGCCCGTGTGCTGTTGGTGGTTGTGTCCCTCTTCCTCCCCCCCTAATTTTCTTTTCTGTTTTTTTTCGTGCCTCCTCTTTTTTTTTTTTGAAATGCAAAAAAGTGGGCGCGCGTACACTGCAGGCACAGGCATGGGCAACTGGTGCAGCGGTGCAATAGTGTTGTGTTCTCTGGCGTGTGTCGTCGGTGCTTTGGCGGCGTTCGCGCCCCAGTGGTGCGGCTCGCGCGTCCTGATGTACACGGGTATGGGTCAGGGCTGGTTTGGTTAGGTGCCTTTTTGCTTTTGGTGTTAGCTGGTTAGGCGCCTGTGTGGGCTGTGCGTGTGGGTTGTGGCTACGTTGCTCCCTTGGCAGGCCTGGTTAGGAGTCAAGGGTTAGCAGTTATGGGGTGAGGCTCGGGATTAATTCGTGTTGGGGCTTTGGCTGGGTTAGGCGGTCTTGACGGCTGCAGGCTTGGGTTCGGTGCTGTTGGGCATGGCGGTGCTTGTTGGCGTGTGCGTTGGCGTCCTTCGGCTTCCGGTTCGCTGGGTGTCTTCTGAGCGGGGCTTGGGGTGGCGCCCCGCGGCGGTGGCTGGCTGGGTAACGGGGTTAGGTGGCGGCGCCGCTGGCTGGGGGGTCAGGTGCGTCGTGCTGTGTGGCGCGCAGGGCTCCTAAAGTGCTGTGGGTGCCGCCGGTGTCTGTGTGCCGACGCTTTTGGGGTGGCGAGGGGGTGTGTCTGCGGGGTTGGGCTTTGGGTGATGTCCCACAGGCGGATGCTGTCTCGCTGCGTCTCCTGGAGGGTCTCCCGCAGGCGCCTGAGGACATACGGGTGGTCCTGGGGCGCGGGGAGGTTGCGGGGGTGGACTCCCAGGGGGTGGAGCGCATCGGCCAGCATGGCTTCCCATGCGGCCTGCGGCATTCACCCCCCCACCGGCTGGAGGCGGCAGTTCTCCACCGACCCCTTGCGGGGCCGGTGGACCAGGCCCTCGAGGGAGGGCTCTGCCCGGGCCCACTTTCGCAGCTCCCAGAGCTGCGTGTGGGTCCAGCGCTGCCACCACTGTCCCTGGGCGGGGCCGCGGCCTGGGGCGGAGGAGTGGGCGTGGGTGGGTGTGATGGGGTTGAGGGGACTGGTGGCGGTGGCGGGCCTGGGGGAATCCTCGTAGTCCTGTGCCCTGGGGGTGCGCGGGGAGTGGGGGCGCGGGCGGATGTGGACTCGCGGGCACGGTGGCGGCGGTAGCGGGGCATTTGCTGTATGGGGGCTGACATCGAGGGTTGGTAGGGGGGCGGGAATGCTGCTGGTGGACCCTGGCGCCGTTCCGGTCCGGTTTGGGGCATTCCGTGAGCCTGGGGTGCGGGCTTTGAGAGGTGGCGGGACGAAGTGCGTCGTGCCTTGGCCGCGGCGTGCTCCGCCATGAAGGTGGTCGCGGCGGCGTCGGTGACGGTGGGGGGGCGCCGTGCTGGGCGCTGCTGCCTCCGGGTCTGGGATGGCTGGGGCTGAATGTCGTAGAGGACGTCCTCGGGGGGTCGGGCTTGCGCTGCCGTCGTGTCGCCGGGCTTGGGCTTGGGCTTGCGTTTGGCTGCTTGGCGGCGGTCTTGGATTTCTGCCGGGCTGCGGGCGTGGCCTTCGTCGGGGCGTGGGCCTTGGCGGCGGCGGGGTTGCCCGCGGTGGGGACGGGTTTGGGGGCCCGTTGGGGAGGTTTCCCCCGCGGCTCCGGGGGCGGAGTGCTCGACCAGGACGTGGTGGTGGTGGCGGATGAGGTGGCTGTGGTGGTGGAGGTTGTGGAGTCGGAGGCGGAGGAGAGGGCTGTGGGGGACGGCGGAGGGCCCTGGGTTGCGGGGGCGGGCGTAGGATGCTGGGTCCGGCGAGAAGTGAGGACGAGAGTGCGGGTTTGGGCACCGGGCGTGTGCGCGCGCTTTCCCTGATGACCTGTGCGTGCTGGTGCCGGTGTAGGTGCATGTGGCTGTGTGGTGGCGTTGTCTCGGCTGTGCGGGCACGTGGGTTACCCGGGGGGTGTCCATATCTGCTCCAGGACGTGTGGGTGCGTTTGCTGGAGGTAGTCGAGGGTGCCGAAGAAGCATCGCTGGATGCGGGGCATGTCCTCCTCCTTGAGGTGGGGGTAGTTTTGGGTGGGGAGGTCTGGGCCCGGCCACAGCAGCGCCATGAGGCAGGCTGCCCCCATGTACGGGCAGAGCTGTAGGGTGGTGGGGCGTGGGGGGGTGGGTCCCCTGCGGTTCGGGGGGGCCTCCTTCTGCTGGGGGCACAGCATGACCTTCCACAGCCACCGGTCCATGGGTATCCCCAAGGTCCGTTGGGTTCACTTGGCAAGGCAATATATCGCCCTACCAAGGCCCTGGTAGCCGCTGCGGATGGAGAGCAGCGTTTTCAGGGACTTGTGTTCCCACGTGCCCCAGATGTGGGGGTCGTCTGGCTCGTCCCCCCTGGTGTACGTGTCGGGGCCTGGGTTGTGTGGGGGGGGGGGCGTAGTCGGCAGGGAGGAGGAAGCCGGTGCCGTGCACCACCCAGTGCCCAGTTGGTGTGTGGTAGTGGGTGTTGGAGAGGGTGTAGGACAGATTGTACATGAGGGTCATGTACGTGGAGGGGGCTGGCTGCTGGTCGTTGGGGGTGGAGACGTCCCCCGGGACGTGGTGCCTGAAGTTGCTCAGGAAGGCCATCTGGGCGACCCATGTTTCCCCTTCCCACTCTTTGGTGTCTCCGGGGGTGGCGCTGGGTGGGGGGTGGGCCATGTCGGGCTCGTGGTAGCAGGTGGGGCCCTTGGTGTCCACCCGCCCCGGCACGGGGTGTCCGACTAGGTGTCGCCCCGAGTCGATGGGGGGCACCCAGATTGGGTCCCCCGTGGGGGGCGGGCTCTGTCCGTCTGGGGTGGCAAGTGGGGGGCTGTCGTGTCGGGCGACGTGCAGGAAGGCGTCGAAGAGGAAGTCCTGGACTCCTTCCCCCAGAGTGGCCGCCTGGACCAGGGTGGTTGCTCGGATGCGCGGGGTGGTGCCGGAGATGCGGAGGCGCAGCACCTCCTCGTCCCCGAGTCCCCGGAGGTGCTGCCGTACCGCTGTGGGATTGTGTAGGGCGTAAGGTTCGGCCGGTGCGGCGGCTGGTGGTGCGGTGTGTGATGGGGGGGGTGGTGTGGGTTGGGGGGGGGTGGTCGTGGTTTTTGCCTGTGGAGTCTGGTGAAGGGGTTTCTCTTGGCGGCTGCGGGAGGGGGGACTTGCGGTGGTGTCTGTCGGCTGGGGCATCACAATCAATCGGCTGGTGGGGGCCGCCGCGTGTTGCGTCTGTGGCCTGATGTCGAGGGGGGGGCGGGGGGGGGGGGGTGGTGTGGGGGTGGCACTGCTGGTGGTGGGGGGGGGCGGGGATTGGTGTTGCGCTGGCAGGGGGTCTTGGCGTCCCAGTGAGTTGTCTGGGTGTTGCGTGTGCGCGCCGTGCGATCCTTGCGGTCCCTGGGTGGTTGCAGTGACGAGGTGTGGGATGGAGGCGGCCGCATGGGCGTCCGGGTGGGGCTGTGGTCCGTAGGTAATGGGTGGCTGTTGGTGGATGGTGCTCGCTGGTATGGGCTGTGGGTGGGGGGGCTGCTGGTTGTGGTGGGGTGCTTCTTATACGCCCTGGTGTTGCTGGTGTGCGTGCGCGGCTCCCCGCGGGTCCAGGTGGGTGTACGTTGGTCCGTATGTCATGAGCCTGTGTAGTGGGGGCGGTAGGTCGTGCTGGATCGCGTGGTGGTTGTGTTGAGGGTGTGTTGGTTATGTGTGGTACCCCGGCGTTGCGCGGGTGCGGTGGTAAGGGCTGGTCGTGGTGGTATATGTAATGGTGTGGTGCGGTGAGGGGTGCCGTGTGGAGTGGTTGGCCCGTGGGGCCCGGTTGTGCCGGAGGCCTGGTGAGGATGTAGCTGGTGGGGGTCGCCGTAGTATTGGGGCATCGGGGGGTAGGGGTTGGGACGGACGGGGGCGTGGTGGTGGTGTTGGTGGTGCCGTGTCCCCTGGCTCTGCGTGTATGGTGGTCCTGGCATGGCGTGGACGTGTGTGAGCGGTGGTTGCTGGCTGGGCGGCTGGGTTAGGGTGCTGTGGTACGGTGGTGGTGGTGGGCGCTGGTGGGGTTGGTGCTGTTGGTGTGGTCCGGGGGTCTGGGCGTTGGGTGGCGCGGCGTGGCTGGACCCGGGCCCTGGTCGGGGCGCCGCGCCCTGCTGGGGGGTGGCGCTGGCTGACCTGTCTGGTTCTTCTTCGCCTGGTGGGTGTTGGGGGCGGATGAACCCCCCTGTCCCCGTGGGTGCGACGGGGAGCGGGCGTGCCAGCGATGCGCCTCTCTGAGGCGTGCTACGAGGCCTCCGACGTAGGCGCGCTGGTCCGCGGGGTTCATCCGCGTCGCGGTGGCTTCGTCGGGGGCGGCCAGGTGGGCGTCCCGAAAGGACGTCCAGCCCTCCAGGGGCCTCAGCTGCGCGGGGTGGGGGGGGGGTGCCGGGCAGAGGAGTGCCCTGAGTGGGTAAGGTGTTCCTTTCCGCCGGCTGAGGGCGGTGTTGAACCGGCGGCAATGGATTCGGAGGTAGGCTGCTATACCCTCTGGTGCCGTGTCCGCCCACGCTTCTGGCGTCGGGGCTGCTGCTTGGGGGGCCGGGAGCTGTGGGTCTGGGAGGAGCAGGTCACGGTGGTGGAGGTATGGGGCGGGGAGGACATAGCGGGCCGCCACGTTCAAGCCGCCCCGTCTGTGGCGTACCCGGTACTCGTTCATCATACTCATTTCCCTCGATGGCCACGAAACGACTTGGATCTGCCGTACTTCGGACCGTACTTGGTGATGGAGGTTGGGCCGGGTACTGTGAAGGTCAAGGCGAGCCCGAGCATGGGGGGGTTCGTAGATGTGGGTTACAACCAACTGGAAAGGTACACAGCGGTGGAAGATGAGGACGTGGAAGCATGGGAGGAAAAGGCGATCCAAGCAGAAAGGTCAAAGATGGCGGCTGACGAGGATGAGAACGAAGGAGGCGTGCAGAAAGAAGATGGGGTACAACAACTTCCTGAAATGGACGACGAAGAAATGAAAGAAAGGGACTGCTACACCGTGGAGTAGCTCCTACAGCACAAGTAAAAACACGGGTGGCGATGTCTCACACGATGGGCTGAGTATGAAGTTAGCGACAGCACGTGGGAACCCATAAGCGCATTCGTGTTAGACAACGGTAATCTGACATACCAGTTTGTCCATTACTGCCGGCTGCACGATCTCACGGGTATACTGGAAAAGGCAAGAAAGATGGCACAAAGGAAGTTGGACGGAGCGCAACGTCGCGAAGAGAAAAGAGAAGAGGCACGGAAACTAGTAGACGATGAACAAGAACAAGAGGCAGTCCCACGGAGGAGCAAAAGATTGCGAGCAAACTGACCTCCGTCAATGGCCATCCAAGTAAGATACCTGTTAGCGAAGAAGTGTTCGTGGGCGGTGATGAAGATCGAGTGCCACACGGCGCAAATCATGGCGATGGCAGCAAGTTGGTGCTCAGGGCCGAAGCTGTCCACTTCCACGATCACATCCACGTCCTCAACCTCCCAAATGAGTTCCTCCTGGGGGAGAGCGAGGGGGCCATGGAGAGGAGGGATTACCCACTCCTCCGGCACCGTAGCACTCGGGCCCGGAGGGTCCCAAGTCCACACCCAGCGGACCCCGGCACGGGTGAGCCGGGGGGCGCGCCGCATGGAGCGGCGAGGGAATCCCTGAAGCGTACCGCCTCCTGTCCCAAACCACACGGCGGGCGATGCAGTTGGAGTCTGCAAGATCCAGGTCCCACGGAATGGGAGCCATGTCGGCGTTGTCAACCCAGAAGGCCATCCGCGCTCATAAGCGATGCGGATGTACGATGGCTGAGACGGAGGCGAGTTGGGGGGCAGACGTGGAGTTGGTGCGAGTGGATGGAGTGGTGGGAGTGGAAGAACTGCCACAGGCACTGCAAAGGCTGCCGCTGGCGCAGTCGCTGGTGGAGAAGCCCAACGGCGAGGCACACTCTTCTTCTTAACCATATTGCTCAGAAGAAAAAGAAAGAAAGGAGAAAAAAAAGAAAAAGGGGTGAAAAGAACAGGTTATGCAAGCCAAAGGGAGTGTTTTGACAAGTTTGAAACAAGTCCAGCCCAATATCTGAAGCTCGCACGTGCACTTTGTCTGGAACCAGGGTGGAAAGAAAGAAGTACAAAAAGAGGGACTGACTTGATAACTCTGCTGTTTGTTGACTATTTAACCACAGACTGTCTGTTTGCAAAAGACCCGAGAGAGTTAGGAGTAGGTGGAGTCTGACTGACTGTAGACTGCTGACCGAAAACACTGTTGCGCCTGAGTGTAGTAGATACTGGAAGGATAGTTGGTGCTGAGACCCTAAGGTTAGGTTTGTATGGCACTGCCCCGCACTGGAGTCGGTACCCCAGCAAACCTGTGCGTTCGTCAACCTGCACAATCACTACATCAGACGGATGCAAAATCGTCGACGCGCTGGGTCAAAAAGAAGTAGAAGGGACCTGTGGGTCGACTGAACGAATGGCCGAAGCATCAAAGGGAGACTATGAAGACTGAAGTCAATGGAGGACTATGACAACTGCGAAGCCTCCGAGGAGATGAGTACTGCAGACTGAAGCCCTTCAAAAAGATGCGATCAGCGTGAAGAACGACAAGTCGTACTGCGTCGTCCCCAACGCGCGAATTGGAGGATGAGCAAGGAGAAGAACAAGATCCAGCCGAAGTGCAGGAGAGTATGAGGACAGCGTCAACACGTCTGAAAGAACTTTGAGTACAACGCGTAGCTGTGGACCTCAAGCAGGGCAGCGTCAAGCCTTGAAGAGCGAGAGCGACCTGATGGAGGTGCTGGATTGCAGAAGTGAGGAGTCGTCAACAACGACAAGATCGGCGCCAATCACGACACCACAGCGTCAACGAGCCACGATAACGCGACGAAGTACGCCTGCGTGGTCTTCGACGAGGGGGAAGTGAAGTAGATACACAATCCTAAAGCTCCACAGGTTAAAAGGGTTTTGACAGATTGACACATTGATGTTTTTCTACTGGCATGCATGTCATATGCTGATGAATGATGATCATGATTTAGATGGTCATTTATACTGATTCTGTACCATTGCAGCCCTGTGTCTCTAAGGCTATTGGAGTCGCTTTTTACTACTTTTTAACACAGTTTCGAGCTATGATCCCCTCTTTGAGTGGGAGCCTTTATGGGCTATGGGCGCTGTTCATTCTTTTGCTCTTGGTAGGAAATACCCATGGTGGTCACATGTGCACAACACAAATAACAAGCAAAGGGCAATAGAGAAAACGAACAAGCAAAGCGTTGTCAAGTAAACGAAGTGAATAGCAAACTGCATGTGTAAATAAGTCAGTGGTTCGTCACATACTCTGTGTTTGTACAGCCTCAGTTTGATGCAATGAATGAGTCCAAGGTGCAGTGCTTTCTAAGGGGTGCTGGTTAGAGCCTATATCTTAGTTACACTCGTCGACACACGTGCAGAATGGTGCTGACATGTACGATGAGTCCGAAACAGAAGATGGTATCACCAGTGAGGGGTACAGCGTCATGGAGATCGAATACATCTCGTTGCCGAAACTCAAAAGGGAAATCCGTCGAGCTGATCTCACCGGTGATCAGGTGTTTCTCTGCTGCATGCCTCGACCCGCAGTGCCGGTCGATCAAATGTACAAGATGCAAGCAAGCAGTGATGATGACGGGCTTGACCCAGTTCGACGCAAATTGCCCATTCTAATCCACAAGTGGGCGGACCTCTACGACCAGGAGAATGCGGAGTTTGGAGACTTACCTCCGCATCTACCTGGTAGAGATCATGGAATACGCCTCCATTCGGAAGACAATCCACCGTGGGTGCACCCTTACAAAATGGACCCGAGTCAATTAGATGAATTTCGACAACAGCTGGACAAGTTACATTGATCTGGTCGGATCAGACCATCCTCAAGTCCATACGGAGCGGGTTGCCTGATTGTGAAGAAAGTGAATGGTAAATGGCGTATGTGCGTCGATTACCCAGCGTTGAATACGCGAACTGTTGGAGATCGATATCCCTTACCTTCGATCGAATCCATCTTGAGTCAACTGGGGGGTTCCACCGTATTTTCGAAGAAAAACCTTGTCAGCAAGTTCCACCAGATCCGAATCCACGACAAAGATGTCAAGAAAACCGCCTTCAACACACAATTTGGCGCCTTGGAATGGGTTGTTATGCCCTTTGGCCTCTGTAACGCGCCATCGACGTTCCAACGCGTCGTGAATGATGTCCTTCGAGACCACTTGGGGATTTTCGTATGGGTGTACATCGACGACATTCTGATCTTCTCGAAGGATGCGGATGATCACCAACAACATCTCGATTTGCTACATGAACTACTCTGTCGACACCAGCTATTCCCCTGCATCAATAAATCCACATTCTTCCAGAGTCGAGTATCCTTCTGCGGATACAACATCGATAGAGACCGAGTACAGATGGACGCCGAAAAGATCAAGGTCATTCGAGGTTGGCCTCTGCCGACCACGGTTAATGAAGTTCGACAATTTATCCGGTTGTGTGGATTTTACCAGCAGTTTGTTGAAGGGTTCCAAGCTGTTGCAGCCCCTCTGGCCGCGATGTTTAAGGCAGATTTTGAGTGGGAGTGGACAGCTGTGCATCAAGCTTCCTTCGACAAGCTGAAGCAAGCAATGATCAATGCAACACATCCCAGTGCCATCGACCCCCGACAGCCGTATCACTTGTGCACGGATGCTTTGAAAGATTGCATGGGTGCCACGCTAGCGCACCGATGCAAGGGACATCTTCGACCTTTTGCCTTCATGTCGCGGAAAATGCAACCTGCCGAAAGTCGATATCCAATTCGAGAACAGGAGCTGTTGGCCATGGTGTTAGCCTTGAAGCAGTGGTTTCATCTACTTCGAGGACCACAGCAGGTGCATGTGCACACTGACCACGAAAGCCTTCGTTATTTTCAGACGTGCCCTCGACCGCTGACACCACAACAAGCACGTTGGTGCCAGTTCCTCGAGGAGTACAACCTCACATTGTGGGATGTGCCGGGCCTAGAGAATCCAGCAGCGGACGCCTGTTCCCGCCTGACTTTGCGACAGTTGATGGACATCAAGAATGCCACACGTACACTGGCCTTCGTGGTACCTTTGGTCGAGAACTGGGTTTCACCGGAAGGAGAACCTGTCGATGAGTTCCTACATGGGCTCGACGACTCGTTCTCATACGATGAAGTGTGGCCCCAGCCATGCGAGCACCTGTACGTATCGCTTCGAAGCGGGCGCTCCGCCAGGAAGGAACCTGATGTTGACGAAGATGCAGAACCAGCCTTCCAATTTGACACTGAACCAGCCATCGAGCCGGATGATCTGGAGCCACTACCGTCAAACGAGACAGCCGTCGAGCCGGAGGACCTGGAGCCACTGCCATCAAAGGAGATTCTGACTGAGAATTCACACCAGCCTGAGGTACATCTCGATGATGCTGGCAACGAGCCAGACACGTCTACCGACACCGACGACCTTCCCGACATAGACATGAACTGCCCTCTTCGAGTCACTTTTGGCAAAGAACGTCGATGTGCCCCGACCCTGACGGAACTTTTTCGCTGTCGACGCCACCGGGACGGCACACTACAGTCAGTTCCGTTGCCTCAGGGTGGACCAAACACACCGTACAGGTCGAGTCTTAAAGATACACTCCGTCGAGTACACCGACACTATCAGTGCAAGGATTTGACTTCGACAACTGTGTGGGCAGCGGCCTATCGAGAAGACCCGCGTAGGAGACACATCTATGAGGTCGCGGTTCGAAGCCCTGCAGCACGACACCAACTCTGTGATGCCAAGTTGTCCTTCCATGATGGTAAGTGCTTCCATTTGTCGACGATGGGCAAGTGTGTGCTTGTCCCTCGAACGCTCGTAACCTCGATTGTTGTTATGTATCACAAGCCGGAGTTCTATGGCCATTCGGGAGTACTTCCAACCATGGCGCTGATCAAGCGCGACTACATTTGTTCACATCTTCGACATTACGTCGAGCGTTACATCTTAAGTTGCGATGTGTGTCAAGCGGCTAAGTCACGGCGTGTTGACTCCGCGAGACAACGCAGACCCTTGCCGGTGCCCGACACCAAATGGCACAGTGTTTCCATCGATTGGGTTTCAGGATTGCCGTCGACCACCAGAGGCCATGAAGCCATCATGACTGTGGTCGACCGATTCTCCAAGCGTGGAATGTTCATCCCCTGCCGCAAAGATATGCCGGCCGGTGACCTTGTCTATGTGTTCCTGCGTGAAGTAATTTTACTCAAAGGGTGGCCTCGACAAATTGTTTCCGATCAAGACAAGCTGTTCAAGTCCCAAGCGTGGAAAGAGTTGACACAGCGTTTCAAGATCGAGATGCACCAAACAGTAGCCAACCGTCCTCGGGGCAGTGGCCTAGCGGAGCGCAGCAACCAGTCAGTCCTCCAACGCTTGCGCACACACGGCATCTTTGGTATCAACGAGTGGGATGTCGACCTTCTGTTCGCCGAGATTCAGTTTAACAACCTGACGTCCAATAGTCTTCGACTATCTCCGTTCGAGATTGATGACCGACATCCCATTTTCCATCAGGTTTTCCCCGAATGACTTCTCATGCACATGCACCTTCGACTGAGAATGGTTACATGCAGCGAGCTGAACGTACCTTGGATTCTGTGCATGCAATGCTTGCGAAGGAACGTCGACGCCAGATGCATGTGGTCCTGCAAACGGACCGACACCTTCGAGTGCCTGAAGTTGGGGAACCATGGTGGGTGTCGGGGCCGGAATATCGACATAAAGGGAAACTCGATGTTGTTTGGTGCGGCCCTTACAAAGTTCTCGAGGTACTGAACAAGGGCGAGAATGTTAAATTGGACATCCCTGCCCCCTTCGATGGGTTGCGAGTTTTTAATCGCGACAGCATAACCCCCTACGTCCAACGAGAGGGACAGCCAGTGTGGGAATTCCCGATGTCACCTGTCAAAACCGGGGACTCCCCTCGACTTGTCAAGATCCTGGCTAGACTTCGAGTGGGATCTAAAAAGCGCCGCACGTTCCTGTACGGCTGTGAATGGGATGACAACACATGGTCTTGGGAGTCGAGTAAAACTCTAGAGGAGGATCCAGTGTACCTTGAGTTCCTTCGACTCCACCCTGAGTAACCTCACTTCTCTGCAGCGTGTTTTTTCGAAAACCTCATGCGGGGTTCCAGGTCGACCACTGGAGCCTCCGCCTACGGTCCTGTTCCCCGGACATCCCGAACTTCCTCTCGACCTCCTTCCTCTCGAGCATCACCATCGAATGTCAGGGATGTTGACGAGATCAACGACGCTGCCGGCGGAGATGGCGATGGTGCCGAAGCCCCAGCGACATCGAACCCAGCTCGCCGCTGTCCATCAGTAGCGTCAGCGCCAACTCGACGGAGTCGACCGCTGGACCCGTTCTCGGCGCCGAGCTACAGCCAATCGGCATACGCTGAGAGTTCGAAGGGAAAAGGAGGCCTCTCGTCGAAAAGAGGCAAGGCAAGTGTGTCCTCTGGCGAGGAATTTGCATGAGTAGCACCGAGTGGGCGAATCGTCATGTCAGGAGCCACCACAGGCTTGGAAACGCTGCAGCAAGCCCTGGCCAATTGGCCTGTCCTGGAATCGACCAGGGGAGGGGGGCCCCCAACCTGCATTCAGCCAAAACATTGCAAGCTGTACAGGCCCCCGCCCCAGGGCGACGCCAAATACTATCAAGGACCGTGCTCGGGCCTCGAAGAGCCTGATACACACTCCAATTCTTCGGAGGAATGGGTTCATTCACACTCAGAGTGGTTCGATCCTGGTGAGGATCTCGCTTCCTACACGGGGTACGACGACTGATTCCCTTCCTCTGCTCAGCGTCCGGATGGAATCAATCATGGGTCGACAGTTCGTGGACATCGAGGCCCAACACGTGGACATCAAGGCCAAACACCTCCAGGAACGAAGCGTCGTGGGAAGGAGAGCCGAACACCTCCAACAACGAGAACACTGCCCCCAATGACGAATCATGGGTTGACCAATCATGGCTGTCCAACGCCCCGAGTACGCAAGCTACCACTCGAACGAAACAGTCCCATTCCTACTTCGAACAAGATGACAACGATGAGGACTATGGAGATCTACCCGATTCCTACACCCTTGACGACACGGACTATGTGTATGCCACACAGAGTTGGTCGACGCCACCGCCCAGTTACGATACTGTTCGACAACCAGAATCGCTGTGGCAGCCATATCATATGCAACAATACGACCATGAAGTCGAGACTATCCAAGAACCCCCAGACCAGGGCACGTTCCGAATGAAGCCACCCTATCGATTTGGGACGCACGAAGACGATCCACTTGCGACAGAGTAGACCAAACTCGACCCGCAGGTGCTTACCATCACGTCGAGTGCCATGGCCGGTCAACGACGAGGTCACGTCTTCCTAAGCGAACACCATGCAGCAATTGTGACGAGTACGAACGCCGCTATTACCGAATTGCGCAAAACCATCGACATAAACAGCTCCTACAAGACGATGCGAAGCGTGCCTGACACATCCCTTGATGAACATGGGAATGCTTGTAGCGCACCGAGCTACCAGTGGGTCAGGACGATCGGAGTGGCTTGTCAGAACTTTCGAAGGACCCTCATCGCCTGCCAAAGATGCAACGAAGTGCTCGACTGGGGATTCAGGAACAATCTCGTCGAGAACGTCCTGCCCAATCAAACTGCACGCCTGAACCGCATGCATCGAGAGATCTCAGGGATCGATGGCCTGATGCACGTCGCCGATGGAATCGACCTAATCTTCAGGTACCGACGTTACTGGACAGTGGACAAGATGCATCTAGCAGCATCCTCTGCCGTTTCGATCCTTTGGCTAGTTCGAGACCTCCAGAGGGTTTGCCAGAGGCAGGACTGGTTGATCAAGGAACGGGCCCCCTTTCTCGCGTACAAGGTCGACATTCTTCTTCGTCGACACCAATTGCGAGGCCTACGAGGTACCACCCGACTTGGGTACAGACGATATGGGTGCGCTCCACATCGAACACAGGACCTTATGGTCCAACTCCAGGAGTACTATCGAGTGAAGGCGGGCAACTCGTCGAATTTCCTTATCGAAGTCGTAGTACCAGATTTGTCCAGGGCCAGCTTGGTAAATCGTCGCCAGCTGGACTAGGTCGATGGGGGCACCTGGTGCGACGGCGTTGTACGCATAGGGTCTAATGAAGAGTACATCGACCTCTTTCCTTTCGAGGACGCCGCCGATTTGGGTCGACATCTGGGTACCTCGAAATACCTCATGTCCACCTTCGGAACCGGATACAAAGATGGATGACGTTGGCGTCGAGTGGTCAAATCCCGAAGGGATGTTTTCGCCGATGAACGGGAGGAGCTTGGGTCCAGCGATTCGCCCGGGAGTGACCCGTTCCACCCGGACCCTCTCGACCACTGGTTCTTTCCGGCGGATTCGAACGTCTATCAGCATCACTTCTACATCCCGTTCTTCAAGTACCTCACGCCGATCCATGACGACTTCAAAGCTGCCCATCGACGCAAGTTCAGCTGCCGAGACCAGGTCCTCGAGGCGGTCATTGTGGACACGGCTTCGACTCTTCCGACTGCAGAAGCGGTTCGATTTGCTCTGCAGAGCGCTCTCGCCGATGGCCAGTATGTGCATCAACCCCTCTGTAGCCTCCAAGCAAACTCTCCAACCAGCAGCCTTGAGATCATTAACCGATATGCCCTCGGCCCTGGAGTTGACGACGCCAGTGTCATCATTATTGTTTGGAGAGTTTCGATTGCCAACACACCGTGGTGGCGACTGGATACGCGAACTGGTCAGTTCTACCAAAGCATGGCCGATTGTATTGGTTGGAAGCAAACCTATCGATTGTCCACCGGTCGACATGACGCATTCTCCTTCGAGGTCACCAATCAAATGGATCTGTGGAACGGAGACATTTGGAAACCGTCGAACCTTTCGGATTTTTATTCGACTAAGGCACAAACATTGGGACCGGGACAATTTCCAGCGCTTGCCCGTTAGCATGTCTTCGTATTCCAGTACAAGTGCCCCGTCGATGGCCGGCCCGGCGGTCCCAACCTTCGATTGCTCAACCATCAATCTGGTATCCTGATTGAGAAGCGTGCCGTCGAAAGCGACATTCGTCGACACTACACGGGTCATGACACCTTCAAGTTCATGGCTGGCGTCGCGACGCCGAAAGAAGTGCACCAAGTATGTCGACTCCAGGTGGATCCCTCGTCCACATTCGAGTGGGGCAGGGTGTTATGGCTTCGAACAGCAGGTAGGTAGGTAGGTGCACTCGCTCGTGGAGAAGGGCCCCATGGTTCCCCTTGGCGTCGCCCCTGTGACTAACAGGAGGAGGCTCCGCGCGTGAAGAGGGGAGGCGGCTTACAGCCCGCTAGACCTGACTGTTGGCCCCCAACAAAGCGGCCCCGGGCAACACCGGGAGGGCTGATCGCCGCCAGCGTGACCTGCTTGTCTCGCCTGGAGGGTGTGCCCCCTTGCTTGCGCACGTCCCCTCCTTTGGGCGGAACCCTAGAGGTCCACCGGACTTCCTGGCGTATCCCGTTCCTAAGGCATACATGCACGTTCTTGGTACTGGGGTTCCGAGGCGCTTGGGTGTAGCACGCTCCGCCTCGAGTCCCAAAGCAGCGCAGGCCTTAGGATGCAGCCTTACCCCCGGTCTCTAGATCTCGTTTGGCCGGGTCACCTGCATGGCACAGGCTGCCTCAGTGCCCGGGCTGTGGGCACTGGGTTTCCTACTGTTGTGCGACGTTTGTGTTTGGGTCCGGTTTGCGGTTGGGTGTGGGTTTTGTTAACCCCGCCACTCCTGGCTGGGGTCTTGGGTGCATGTGTTTGGGCACCGTTTGTGGTGTTGTCCCTCTAGTGTCGGCTGTTTGTGGTGTTCGTGGTTGGGGTTCGGTTTCAGCCTGCTTATGGGACGTGTGCGGTTTCGTGCGCGCCCCGCTTGCCCCCCGCCGTTTTTCCGGTTCTGGCGTGCGGTGTGGGCGTGCGTGCTGGGCCCGGGTCTCGGCTGTGCCTAGCCCTTCGTGGCTCGGTTGTCGGGGTGTGTTTTTTGCGCTTTTTTTTTCCTGGGTGTCCCTGTCCCGGGCAATGTGGCCCCTGTCCCCCAATCCCCTTTCTTTCGGGCTGGGCTGCTGGCTCTTTTTTTTTTCGTGTCTGCATGTTTCGGTGTCCCTTTTCCCAGTGGGCCGCTGTTCCTGGCTTGGTGTTGCCGGCTTTGGCTGGGTGGTCCCCCGTGCCTCTTCCGGGTTCCTGTCTTCGGTGCCTTCTGGGGGGGGGGGGTTGGCCGCCTCTGGTGGTGTTGGGGGGCTGTTTGGTGGCTGTGGGCTGTTTTCGCGCCCCTCCCCCCCTCCCCCTCTGTTTTTGTTTTTTGAGGGGGGGGGGGCTGCCTGTTCCTCCCTCTGCCTTCCCTGGTTGGCGCACGCACTGGCCCGCATTCAGTGTTGGCTTCCGGGCTGCTGTTGGCGGTTGCGTTCTGTTTGGCCGTGTTCCGGCCCCATGGGTCGGGTGGGCTATGTACACGGTGGGCTCGGCGCCCCTTCTTGCCGGGTTAGGTCCTGGCTCTGCCGGCCGGGCGGCTGCGCCAGGCGGCTGCTTGTGGCTCTGGGTTAGGGGGCTGGGGTTGTTCGTGTCCTTTCCCCTCTGCGATGTCGGTTTTAACCTTCTGGGTGGTCCGCCAGCGTTGTTGCTGGGCGCGCTGTGGCCCCGTGTGTGGCCTGCGGTGCTGGTGTGTGGCGTGCTGGTGCGGCGCCTTCCGGGGTGTGCGGTGGCTTGCTTCGGTTAGTCCTTCAGGTTAGGGTCAGTTGTGTCGTGTTGTGCCGCTCTGTGCCGCGTCGAGTCGCGACGTGCTGTGGCGCGTTGCACTGTGGCGCGCTGTGGTGCGGTGTGCCGTGGTCTCGCGTTGTGCCGCGGTGGGTCAGTGGAAGTCAGCCTGGCCTGTGTCATGGTGCGGAGTCCAGGCCGGAGTGTGGCTGGCTTGTGGCTGGGGGGTGCGGTTGGGTGTGGCTGTCTCGCTGGGTCCGTGCTCTGGGGGCTTGGGCGTGCCGCTCGGGCTGGTGGGTCGGGTAGGTCGATCGGGTGACGGTCCGTGGGGTTGCCCATCCTGGGGGCCAGCGCCTTGGTCCCGTGTCCTCGGGGGGTTTCGGTCCCTAGTCCTGGTCGCTGTGGCCGTGCCTTCGTCCTCTTCCGGTGCTTGTGAGATGGCCCTTGTGGCGGCCGGGGTCGTCGCCTGGCAGTGAGGGCGTGGTGGTGCGCCGTGCGGCGGCGTTCCCTCCGGCTTCCTCTGTGGGTGTGGCTTGTTCTCCCCGTGTTGGTGTGCCCTCCATTCCCCGTGTGGTTTCCGGTGTCTGGTGGGTGTGCGCTGGCGTAATCCGTACGGCGTCCGATGCTTGCTTCGGCCCTGTGTGTTGGGTGGTGCGCCCCCGGGAGTCCTGGGGCGTTCGGTGGAGGTGGGGCGGCGCTGGTCCCCCCGTCGTGGTATGCCCTTCCTGGTTGTGGGTCGTGGCGTTTGCCGTGGTGCCCTTTTCCTCCGTGCCTTGGTCCCCGCTCCCGCCCCTTCCTGGTTCTTGGGTGGTTTCCTGCCCCCATATGGTGTCCCTTCCGGCGTCCTGCCCCTGTGAGTGCCTGCCCTCACTTGGGGCCCCCCCGTGCCCTCTTGTCTGAGTGCCCCTTGGTGACCCTTGCCCTACCCTTGCCCTTGTCCTCCCCCTTCCTGGTGTGGTGGTGGCGGGAGGGGCGGGGTGGGGAGGGGGCGCGGACGGCCCAGGCCTGGGGGTGGGTGGCCTGGAGCCACTGGCGGAGGGCTTGGGGGGTGTAGGGGGGGCGGAGGCCCTGGACTGCATCGCGGAGGAGGGCCTCCCATGCCGCTTGTGGCATGGTGGCCTCCAGGGGCGGCCTCGTTGGGGTCCGCGGGGGTGCGGGTGCGCACCTCCTCGAAGGTATGCACCATGTGCACCCCATCGTGCCTTCCTGCTCCCCCGGCCCACTTCACCCAGCGGCGGAGCTCCTGCAAAGCGGAGGCAGACGACCAGGCGAGGTGGGCGGGGGCCTGGGGGGGGGAGGGGTCGGTGCCCGGGGTCCTGGAGCGGCGGGGGGAGGACGTGGACCTGCGGTGGTGGCGGGGGTGGCGGTGCCTGGGGGAGCGGAAGCGGCGGTGGCGGGGGCTGGGGGTGGAGGACGGGTACGGGTGGAGGGGGGAACGGGAGGGGGAGGTGGACATGGGGCGGCGGTGGCGCGCTTGGTGGCGTCCGGGGGAGCGGGAGTAATGGTGGCCGGGCTGGGGGTGGTGGATGGGTATGGGCGGCGGGGGGAACGGGGAGCCCGGCGGGGCCTGTGGGGGGAGGGGGAGGTGGACGTGGGGCGGCGGTGGCGTGCCTGGCGGCGTCGGGGGGAGCGGGAGCGGTGTCGGCGGGGGCTGGGGGTGGGGATCTTGTATGGCCGGAGGGGAGAGGGGGAGGTGGACATGGGGCGGCGGTGGCGCTCGTAGTGGCGCCCGGGGGAGCGGGAGCAGCAGGAGCAGGGTCTCGGGGGGTCGTGGTGGCACCTGGGGGAGCGGGAGCGGCGCGAGTGGGTAGTTGAGGCGCGGTGGCGGTGTGGGGAGTGTGGGCGCCGTGAGCGAGTGTGCCGTGCGGGGGGGGAGCGGGAGCGCCGCCGTTCGCGGGACCGGGCCTCATCGCTCGAGTCGGGCCAGTCGGGAGGCGTCGGCGGGTCCTGGGGGGCTTCGCGTGGTGCCGCCTGGTACTGGGGGGGGGGGGGGGAGGTCCCCCGTCGTCCATGGATCCGCCACGTAGGGATGTGGTGGCGGCAGCGGCTGGTGGTATGGGTCGAGTGACTGTCCTCGGCGTGGACGTGGTGGCCGGGGGGGTAAGGATACGGCTCCTGGTACAGGGGGGGTGGCTGGTACGGGGGGGTCGGCCCCTGGCGGTAGGTGGGGTATGCGGTTGGAGCGCTCGGTGGCTGCCATCCCATTCGCCGGGGCTGTTCCTGCACGGGGGGTTGTGGCCTAGTGGGGTAGGGTGGTGGGCAGTGGTAGTGGTGGGGGTGGTGTTGATAGTGGTGGTGGTGGGGCCGCTGGTGGTGGTGGTGTTGGTAGTGGTGGGGTTGATGCTGCGGGTATGGCCCATGGACCCCTTGTGGGTTTTCCGGTTCCCCTTGTGGGGGTGGGGGGTTGGGCATCGTGGGCAGCCCCTGGGGCTGCACTATGTGGTGGGGAGGGGGGGCGGGTTGGGGGCTGGGCTTGACGGTGACGGTGGTCGAGGGGTCCCACGTCCCTGAGTTGGTTTGGCCGGCGGTGTCGGTGGTTTGCGGGGGATGGATGACGGGGCGCTTGGTGATGGGGATGCGGACGAGGGCTTCGACGGGGTCGTGTTGGTTGGCCGCCTCTGCGGTGGTGGTGGGTGCCGGTGGGAGGGGGGCGTGGGTTGTGGTGGCTGGGGGGTCCTGGCTTGGGTGAGGGTCCGGGTTGGGGTGGTTTCGGTTGGGTTTGTGTCGTTGCGTTCGTGGTGTTGTGTGTGCTCGCGTGGGCGCCGCCTTGGGTTTGCGGTCGGGTTTTGGGTTGGGGTCCGGTTCGAGGTTGAGGAGGACCTCTGTCTGGAGGTGTGAGGGCGCCAATGTCGAGTCGGGGGTCTTCCCGGTGCGTTGCCGGGGTGCCCAAGTCGCCTGTGTGGGGGTCGGGGGGTCGGTGCGTGGGGCCGCGGCTTTGACTTTTGCCGTGGCCTTGAGGATGAGGGCGGCGGGGAGGGGGGGGTCGGAGGATGAGGTGGAGGAGGTGGACGAGGCTGAGGATGAGGAGGAGGTGGTGGACGCGGGTTGGGCTGTGATGCGGGCGGGCTTGCGGGCGGCGGCTTCTGCTGCGGCCACAGCGGGGAGGATGGAGGGCATGTCCTCGGGCTGTAGGTTTGGGGCGGGCGGCTGGGGGGGCCCGGTCGTGACCTGGCGGCCCAGCGGGCCTATCTGGTAGGCAGCGGCGGGGGAGGGAGGCGCGGGGCTGTGGCCTTCTCCTTCTGGGCTTGGCTGGGCCCGGGTCCTGCAATGTGCGAGGTTGTGTGGGTTGGCGTCCGCGGGGGGGAACAGTTCGCTTGGGGTGCATTCAGGGGCCGGGGGGGGTGGGCCTGCGTCTTCTGGGGTGTGTGCGGGGCGCGTTGGCGGGCCACTGGGTGGGGTGGGCGTGCCGCGGGGCGGCACTCCTCTCGGCGGGTGTGTGTGGGTTTTCGAGTGTGGGGGGTGGTGAGGGGTGTCCGGCGAGTGGGTGTGTGGCGGGCGTGTGCTGGTGTTCGAGCGGCTGGGGGAGGCCCGTGTCGCGGGGCCCGCGGGTGCGCGCAATGGTGGGCGTGTGTGGGTCTCTGGGTGAGCAGGGAGAGGGGAGGGGCATGGGCGGGGATTGTGCGGTGGGCTGTGCTGTGTCGGTGTATGTGTCCGCTCGCTGCGGCGCGCTTGCGTGGCCAGTTGTAGGCCGGGCGGTTTGGAGGAGTAGCTTGCCGTCTTCTGCTGCCGCGGCAAGGATTTAGCAGACGAGCTTGCGTATCTGGTGGACCTCTTGGTCAGTGGTGGGAAGGGGGTATGCTAGCTTTGGGCTAAGACCCACGAGGTTGAGGACCCTGTGGATGGCGTGGTGCGCGCAGGTGAGGGATTGCTGCGGTCTGGGGGGGGGGGGTTTGGTCGCGTGTCCGGGCCCCCTCCGACCTGTGTGTGGGCGGTGGGGATGGCCCAAATCCAGGGCACGGTCCCCGTGGGTGGCCAGCGGCGCTAGATCCAGTGGGTCAGGCAGAGCATGGCCAATCCCAGTTGGTAGCCCGCCTTCCCTGAGGTGATTTGGGCCAGGGCGCGGGCTGAAGGCTTGTCCCCTGCCTGGAGGACGCCCCTGAGGAATCTGTGCTGGGTGGTAGGGTCCGCTACTGCCCCTGGTGGGGCGGTCCCTGGGGCAAACATGCTGTCTGTCCCCTTGACGAGCCATTGCGGGCCGGGGGACGTAGCCCTAGCGGCTATCACAAAGTAGTGCCCGCGCTCGAGGACTGTAACCCAAACCTCCGGCGGGGGGTGGTCACTGTCTGTAGGCGGGGGGTGGGGGTCGTCGTCTGGGGTGCGGAGGCCGGCGGCGCGGAGGGCAGTGTCGCGGGTTGGTGCGGTGGCCTGTTCCCACTGCTCCGGGCGGTTCGGGTCCGCTGGGTGGTCCGGTTCCGCTGGGGCCTGTCGTAGGCGTACGGTTCCTCGACGTGTGACGTTGATGCCGGTGTCGTGCGTCTGGGCCTGGCTCCACTCGATGGGGGGGATCCAGACGTGCTGGCCCTGGGTGTGTTTGCAGGCTCGCCACAGTACAAGGTCTACAATGGCCTCGTGGAGGCCGCTGCCTAGGGTGGTCAGGTCCCGGAGGGCTGTGACGGTGAGCTTGGTCCAGTCGTCTTGTAGGCGGTACCAGTCCAGTGGGGTGGTCGGGGCCCTGCCTTGGAGGGTTGTTCGGAGGAGGTCGGGATCGCGGATGGTGGCCGGTGTGAGAGGGGGGTGCCCCGGGTCCAGGGGGGGTGGGCTGGATGGGCTGCCGGGGTCTTGCGCGTCTACGTCGACGTATGGTTGGCCCTGGTTTGGCTCGGCCGGGCTTGGCGGTGCCAGGTGGCTTCTTGGGTGGGAGATGGGCCTCTGGGCGCTGTGGTGGTGTCTTGGAGGCCTGCAGATGGAGATGGGGGGCGCGTGCGGGGCGCGGAGTGGATTAGTGGACGTCTGGGTCATGCATGGCATGCTAATGGATGAGACGCTGCATGTGTTCCCTGGCGGTGGGGTCGGTGAGTTGCTCCGCGTGTGTTAACAGGAGGTGTTTGCGGTGTACCATTTGGGCCGCTGCTCTGCGGACTGCCTCTAGTTGGAGGTGCGCTGCTGCCTCCATGGGGCTTTCCGTGTGTTTGGTGAGGTGTCTGTGCAGGGCCTGTGTCACCGCCCCTCTCATGGTGGCTTCTTTGACCAGGGGATCCCGGAAGAGGTGTTCCTTGGCCTGGTGTGCGTGGCTGTGGGTTGGCCATCCTTCGTGTTGTCGTAGGGTTTCCGCCGGGGACCAGCCCACTAGCGTGTCCCTGCCTGTATGGAGGGGCCATTTCTTGAAGTGTTCCCAGTCCTCCGGGGTGGTGTGGTCGCACGGGCAACGCGTGTGTTCTTCGAGGACGTGGATGTGTTTGCGGGCGAGCCATCTGGCGACCCTGGTGAGGAATGGTAGTTGCTCCCTCAGGAGCTGGATGCGTCGTTTTTGGAGGTGGGCTGGGAAGTTTGCTGGGCGCAGCGCTGAGTGGTAGAGGGGGGTTTGCAGTCTGTCCTGGAGCTCCTGGATGTGCGCCCGGCTGTCTGCGTCGCCGAGCACGCGGGCGAGATGTTGGATGGGGTTGGGGTAGTGGTATGCTCTGTCGTGGGAGGAATAGGGGGCGTCCTCTGGTACCCAGTCCAGGGTCTGATGGGGCTCGGGTACGGGGGGTATGTGTTGGAGGTGTGTGTGGTTTCGGCCGAGGTCAGAGATCTGGAGGGCTGGTAGGTGCGTTGTGCGCTGGTGTACTGCCTGGTTGTCGACCTTACCATTTCTGTATTGGTGTCTGTGGGACTCTTGTTTCACGATGTGGAGTTGGACGTAGGGGGGAAGGCTGCGAAGGGCTTTCCAGAGCAGCAGTGCCTGGGTGCCGATGCTCGTCGCGGTGGCTTTGTGAAGTGGTTGCCTTGCTATGCGGAGGAGCAGGTGTGTGTCGACAGTGGCGTCTACCACAAACCAGACCCGGACGATGTGCGGGGAGTGGGCGGGTAGGTGGGCCGCGATCTCGGTGATGGCGTCAGCCATGGCCCCTAGCTCCCCGTGGGAGGAGGTCCCATAGGTGGTGTGGCCTGTGTGGTGGTCCATGTGGTAGTGTCCGCCGGTGTGGGTTAGCTGCAGGGTGGCCCCCCCGGTGATGGGCGTGAGGGCGTATTTGCCTGAGGCGTCGGTGAAGAAGAGCCGGTCCGCCGGTGATGGTTGTGGGAGGCGGCATGGGTTCATGGGCAGGTAGGCGTATATGGCGAGACCCGTGGTGAGGTGGGCTACTGGGGTTGTGGGCTGCAGGATGGGGATGGCGTATACCCCTATTCCTTTGGAGATGATGTGTTTTGCTTGGGGGGACAGGGCTATGACTCCCTGCTCCGGCTGTCCTTGTGTGAGGTAGGAGTAGATGTAGTGGAGGATGTAGGCTGTGTCTGGGTTTAGGTCGTGGCATGTGAGGGTTTGTGTTCGGTTCTCCGGTGTGTGGCAGGAGTGGTGGAGCGGATAGTAGGGGTGTTCGTGCTTGCCCGTTCTGCCTGGCTCGCACATGCTGTAACGGATGGCGACCCCTGCCGGGTCGGGGCGGGGCCATGTGGGTGTAGTGGTGCGGAGCCATTTGGGCGCGTGGTCGGGGTTCCATGCTACCGTGGGGTTAGTGTCGGTGCGGTGGAACCATGGGGCTACCCATGCATAGGTCTGTGGTGGTAGGTGGGTTGTGGGGTGGGTGTGGTGGCGTGCTATGAGGTGGAGTACGGGCCATGGTGTGGTTGGTGCCTCGGGGTCACAGGCCCAACATGTGCGTGGCATGCTCTGGGAGTCATGGGGGACCCGTGGTAGGTCTCGGGCGGTCATGTGGTGTTTCGGTATGCGCCATTTTGCCCCGTGGTGGATGACGGTGGTCTGCGTGGGTTTGGCTTCATTCGGGGCCAGTAGTAGGGTTAGTGTCGGGACTGGGCCCGTCACCGGGGGGACGGGTCCGTGTTTCGGGCCGGTGGGTAGGGCGGTGTCGCTGCGATGGGTCGGGGGTGTTGCTTTGTTCAATTCTCGGTAGGCTGTTTGCATGTCTTTGCTTCCCGGCAGACTGTGTCCCGCTGCTCGTGCCGTCTGCGTGAGGTACTGGTGGAAGAGGCGGTATTGAGGCCATTCGGGAAGCTGTAGAAAGGGGGTGTGGTGTGCCCCGCTGTGGTGCAGGACCGGCATTTGGGGGAGGGTGACATATACTATGGTGATGGAGGCCCCGACAAGGTCTATGGTGTGGATGGTGCCCTTGGGTTGATGGTGGAGGTCTTCGCAGAAGACCTCTAGAGACCCTTCCTCTGGGCAGGTGCGGTTGGTGAGTATGGCGTGGTGTGGGGATGGGAGGAGAAGCTGCAGGTGGTTCCACAGGCGCGTGTTCATGTTGGTGGGCATGCCCGTCTGGTGGAGTACCCAGCGCGGGCACGTGTTGCGGGCCCGTTGTGCGGCTTGGAGGCGGATTGTGGTGAGCTCGCGGACCTCCGGTGAGTGGTTGTGGGTCATGTGGTGAAAGAGGAGGGCGGTGTGTCTGGTGTAGGCCGCTTTCACCTCGTCCCCTATGGCGTCCCCATAGTGGGGCCATGCCGCTCGGATGGCGCGGGTGGGTATGGAGGTGGGCCAGCCCCCGTGTGCTGCCCATGCCTTGGTCACGGCTCGTGTGGCCGGCTGGAGGGCAGTGGTGGGGTGTGTCAGGTGGAGTGCTTGGAAGCCTATGGAGGCGTTCAAGACCCCGGTGAGGTAGTACGCCAGGCTCTGGTGGGACAGGAAGAGGGCCTTGGTGGTCGAGGACGCATATCTGGGGAGATGGGCGAGGTGTGATTGCAACTTGGGAGGGTGGGTGGCGTCCTCAGGGTTGGCGGCCTGGATTACCCCCAGGTGGGTGGTGGTTGTCACGACTTGCATGGGGGGCCTTGTGGCCCTAGGGTGGGGGGTGTGGCAGACCCCTTGATCATGGCCACTGACCTTGTAGGGTGGACGATGAGGTTGTAGTGGGAGAGGTAGGAGACGGTCACGTCCAGTAAGGCATTGGCCTGTTGGGTGACCATTGGCCTGGGGTCCGGGGCATGGGGTTCGTGTGGGCTGTGTGTGACCGTGAGGTTGGTGTCGTCCGCGAAGCCCACCAGGGGGGAGAGGAGGGGGTAGGGTGCGTAGGCCGGGTAATCCTGCTCGATGGCGAGGGCCAGGGGGAGCGTCACTAGAAGGTACAGGAAAGGGCCCTCTGCTCCCCCTCGGGGGACCCCGCTGCCTGGCTCCAGGAAGGGGCTGAGGCCTGCTCCAGTGCGGACCGTGTATTTGCGGGTGCGGATGTAGCCGGAGGCGAGGTTGTAGAGGGGGAGGCCCAGGCGTTTCCACACCGCTTCTAGAAGGAGCCAGGGGGTGTTCGGGAACGCTCCTTTGACGTCGAGGGAGGCGATGATGAGGTCCACGGGGTCCATGTCTGCGATGGTGTCCTGGAAGAAGATGGCCTCGTGTGGGGACCGGCCTGGGATGGCCCCCCAGGGGCTGGCTGGTATGTGGGGGTCCAGGTGGGGGCAGATGCGGCGTAGGAGGATGGTCCAGACGATTTTGACCTCCGTGACCGCACAGACTATGGGGCGCCAGTTGTCCGGGTTTGCCCAGTGCCCTTTTTTGTAGAGGGGGCGGACAACGTTTGCCCAGTCTGGTGGCAGGGGGGTCTGCCCCGTGACGATCTCCCAGAGGCGGTGAGCGAGGATGCGGAGAAGGTGGGCGCGGAGGTGGTAGTATGCCTCCGCAGGGAGGCCGTTGTAGCCTGGGGTTTTGTGTTGCCGGAGACTGTGGATGGCCTTCCGGACTTCGTGGATGGTGAAGGGGCGTTTTTCCAGTTGCCTCCTCTGGGCGTGGTTGAAGACCCGAGGGAGGCGGTCGATTTTGGCCTGGGTGTCTGGGTCCAGTGTGTCCTGGGTGGGGGTGTGTTGCCGGAGGAAGCTGTCTTGGGTGGCTTGGAGCACTGTGGCTGGGTCGTTGGTGAGGGAGCTGTCCTCCTGCCGGACCGTGGTGATGGTGCGGTGGCCGGTGTCGGTCATGGCGTCGTTGAGGTGGCGGATGGCCTTGTAGGGGAGTTCATGTTGCGCATACTGTTCGTGTTCCTGGGCGATGCACTGTTGCCTGTGGATGTGCCACCGCTGCAGGTCTGCCCTGATGTGGGCTTCCTGTGTCCTGCATTGGTGTATCTGGCGGCGGGTTTGGGGGGTGTCGGTGTGGAGGAGGGTCGCCAGTTGTTGCTTCGCATGGCAGAGGTCATGGAGCATGTCCCCTAGGGCCGTGGGTGGTTGGTCGTCGTCTGTGTGGGGGTGTTGCTGGAAGCCGCAGATGACGGCGGCCGTGCGCATGGCTGTGAGTAGGTCGGTGGGGTTGGATGCGCCGGGCGCGGTCTATGGCCCTGTGATATTGGGACCAGGCATGCTTGTCATGCAGTGGGGGCATCTTCAGGGGGGCTGGTAGGCCTTGGTCCGCATCCTCTGGGGGGCTGGGGGGAAGGTTGGGGATGGTGAGGCGGATGTGCAGGGGGCTATGGCCTGTGGGTCCCAGCGGGAGGGGTCCATATCGCACCTCCGCCCGGATGATGGTGGTGGGGTCGCCATAGCATACGTCGATGCGGAATGGGGCGGCATCTGTTTGGTGGGGGAAGTGGGATGGTTTACCTTCGAGGTTCGAGCGTGCCTGACACATCCTTCGATGATCATGGGAATGCTTGTAGCGCACCGAGCTACCAGTGGTACAGGACGATCGAAGTGGCTTGTCAGAACTTACGAAGGACCCTCGTCGACTGGCGGCAATGCAACGAAGTGCTCGACTGGGGATTCAGGAACAATCTCGTCGAGAAGGTCCTGCCAAATCAAATTGCACGCCTGAACCGCATGCATCGAGAGATCTCAGGGGTCGATGGCCTGATGCACGTCGCCGATGAAATCGACCTAATCTTCAGGTACCGACATTACTGGACAGTGGACAAGATGCATCGAGCAGCACCCTCTGCCGTTTGGATCCTTTGGCTCGTTCGAGACCTCCAGAGGGTTTTGCCAGAGGAAGGACTGGTTGATCGAGGAACGGGCCCCCTTTCTCGCGTACAAGGTCGACTTTCTTCTTCGTCGACACCAATTGCGAGGCCTACGAGGTACCAGCCGACTTGGGTACAGACGATATGGGTGCGCTCCACATCGAACACAGGACCTTATGGTCCAACTCCAGGAGTACTATCGAGTGAAGGCGGGCAACTCTTCGAATTTCCTTATCGAAGTCGTAGTACCTGATTTGTCCAGGGCGAGCTTGGTACATCGTCGCCAGCTGGACTAGGTCGATGGGGGCACCTGGTACGACGGCGTTGTACGCATAGGGTCTAATGAAGAGTACATCGACCTCTTTCCTTTCGAGGACGCCGCCGATTTGGGTCGAAATCTGGGTACCTCGAGATACCTCATGTCCACCTTCGAAAGCGGATACAAAGATTGAAGACGTTGGCGTCGAGTGGTCAAACTCCGAAGGGATGTTTTCGCCGATGAACGGGAGGAGCTTGGGTCCAGCGATTCGCCCGCGAGTGACCCGTTCCACCCGGACCCTCTCGACCACCGGTTCTTTCCTGCTGATTGGAACGTCTATCAGCATCACTTCTACATCCCGTTCTTCAAGTACCTCATGCCGATCCATGACGACTTCAAAGCTGCCCATCGACGCAAGTTCAGCTGCCGAGACCAGGTCCTCGAGGCGGTCATTGTGGACACGGCTTCGACTCTTCCGACTGCAGAAGCGGTTCGATTCACTCTGCAGAGCGCTCTCGTCGATGGCCAGTATGTGCATCAACCCCTCAGTAGCCTCCAAGCAAACTCTCCGACCAGCAGCCTTGAGATCATTAACCGATATGCCGTCGGCCCGGGAGTTGACGACGTCAGTGTCATCATTATTGTTTGGAGAGTTTCGATTGCCAACACACCGTGGTGGCGAGTGGATACGCGAACTGGTCAGTTCCACCAAAGCATGGCCGCTTGTATTGGTTGGAAGCAAACCTATCGATTGTCCACCGCTCGACATGAAGCATTCTCCTTCGAGGTCACCAATCAAATGGATCTGTGGAACGGAGACATTTGGAAACCGTCGAAACTTTCGGATTTTTATTCGACTAGGGCACAAACATTGGGACCGGGACAATTTCCAGCGCTTGCCCGTTAGCATGTCTTTGTATTCCAGTACAAGTGCCCTGTCGACGGCCGGCCCGGCAGTCCCAACCTTCGATTGCTCAACCATCAATCTGGTATCCTGATTGAGAAGCGTGCCGTCGAAAGCGACATCCGTCGACACTACACGGGTCATGACACCTTCAAGTTCATGGCTGGCGTCGAGACGCCGAAAGAAGTGCACCGAGTATGTCGACTCCAGGTGGATCGCCCGTCCACATTCAAGTGGGGCAGGGACTGCTGAAACGACAGTCCGAACGCCAGGTAATGGCTGGATGCCAAGTAATGGTTGATTCGGTAGTCTGGATGCCAAGTAATGGCTGATTCGACAGTCGGGACGCCTTTAATGGTGTCGACTGCCTTAACATGCCCTGTTGACGTGACAGATGTGTAGTCCTGTAGGTTGTTTGTCTGCTGGGCACTCAGCTTCGATGGCTGTGTCCAATGTTATGGTATTTTGACGGGCCCACAGCCTTGGTGTGGGTAGCGCCCGTGCAGTGTGCCTGGCGAAGTTGTCTTCTGCAGCTTCCGCCAAGACACAGCCGTGGCAGAGTCGAACACGGCGTATGAATGAGGCACTGACAACAGGTATACCATATACTGTACCTTAGTGTGTGGTCTTCCACCACTATTATGCTTCAGTAGCCAGCACATGTCGAGGTCCAAAAAAAATATTTTTCTGGGCCCGCCTTTCCAGGTTCGACTGTGTGACTCCCACCCAGACGAGTGAGACCTCTTCGAGGTCTCGGGGGGGGTAGTGTTATGGCTTCGAACAGCAGCAGCGCAGGGAGCGCGCGAGTCGCGATCGCAGTCGCAATTGCACTGCAGCCTGTGAATACATCTGAAGCATCGAGATGCCTGTTGCGCGAATGAAGTGCTGTATGATACTTCAATATCTCTGGACAGGGTTTTTGTCTTCGACTTTGTGAAGCGTCTATGTATTGGTGCTCCGTCTAAAAATCCTGCGCAGAGGTTTGTCGATTTTGGGATTTGGGATTTTCAAGGAACAAGAGAAACAAGAGAACAAGAGAGTTCCCAAGTCGAAAACCACAACAATGTAATGTGTCACACATGCCAGGTGTCAGGTATTGCTGTGAGGTCACTCTCCCGACTCATATTTGGTGATCCCCTTTGCAAGCTGTGTACATGTGATCATTGGTGATTCATGAGTGTGGACAAGTCATGTATGTGGTCAGGCCGTACTTTGTCCTCCTACAATCCATGGCGTCATGCTTAATCCACGGTGGGAACATTTCTCGTATTTCTCAATTCCAGGTTTGCTGTCTTACAGGCCAGGGTGAGGATGGGCCATGTGGTGCCACGCTCATGTTGAATCCGCTGATGCCATTGTGTTGTGTATCATTGCTTTGTGGTTTGCCATCTACCATATGGATGTCATTCATGTCATTTTGTCGCGCATGACCTCAATGTCATTTCACTCAATGTGATGAATTGAGGTTGTTAGCATGGCGTTATATGTCCGTAGTTCGAATGTGCATGGTATATAAAATCGATTCTCAGAGTAGGGACGCAACATCATCTTCGATAATCGCATACTCTATTCCAGGGCTTCACTTATACTTCTGTTTCTACCTCTCCCTTTGCCCGACATTGTCTCATTTGTTCCCCTCTCCATGATCATGTCCATGTATTGATGAGGTTACACTCAACTCGATTTGGTGATCAATCATTTGTATTCGCTGGTCAATTTCATTCGAATTCATCGATCAAGTGTTTGGTTCTTATTGCAAGGGTTGCCAAGGATGAACCTCCGGGATTAGTTTGGATTGTGTTGCCAAAGGTACTTGCAGGAATTTTGGACATTGGTTTTTGTGAGCCATGGAAACACTGGTGAGATCAGGGACGATGTCTGTCACGGGAAAGAGGGTGGAGAAAATGGGTATAGGTGGTAGAGCCCGTACAGTGGCAGGGACCGGTCCTACGGACCTTCCTTATGGTAGCAGATCCAATGATCCAATGCTCTCATGTCTCTTGTTGGGGATGCGGGTCATGCAACGGGTTCATGATTTGCATGGCAAGCATCACATATCTGTTTGTGGTCTTTTTATGGAGACGGATCGATCATGTTGCTTTCGTTGTACATTGTCTATCTTTGATCGGCGGAGCTTTTCTTTTAGCTTCAGTGGTCGGGGGGGGACGCAGGTGCAAGACAGGAATCCTCCCGTCCTATGGTTTTCCGAGCAGCAGACAATGCTCTGGGTAGGGGGGTAAAGCCGGTTCGGTTCCCATTTGCATCTCTGTCCCATATTTCTACTATTTCAGCAATCTCAGCGATTTCGGGAATCATTTCAGCATTTCAGTACCAGATTTCGGTAATTTCAGCGATTTAGGGTATAATTTCTGGTGAATTCCGAATTTATACCATCTATAATCCACAGGATGGAGGATTGGACACTTGTGGTTCAGATCAGGCCTACTGTGTGTGCACGCGCCCTTCTTGTGTTCCTGTTGGCGTGCGCGTGCTCTGTGTTCTGCAATGCGGCCCGATCGCCTGAAAATTGCTCCCAACGGGTGCTAATACTGTTAGATCTATCCTGTTACAGAAATGGAAGCGAATCGGAAGCTATGGCACCTCCAGTGGATGATAGAAGGCGCAGACTTGCGATCTGGCTAAACCCTGGTGTGGTGCCTCCGCCCACAACACCGGCTGTCCAGTGCAGGCCCCAAAACAAGTAGCAAAGTGCATGACGTAGGACTAGTCCAAAAGAACGTGGACATGACGAGCAACGGCGAAGAAAACAAAAGTATGTTCCGACACGGCGAGGTATGGAGCCGCCAAGAGAATGCCACGCCCCAACAAGCACGACGCCAAAGTAGCATGAGACCAACGCGGAGTAAGACAAAGGGACAAACTCAAGACTACGCTACGGGTGAGGCAAGGATATACATGGCAAGCAAACACCAAGCAAGTACACATAAAAGCGCTTATTCTTTGCCGCCGCCAAAACCCAGGAGTTGAGTCACCAAGTGTAAAGCATCCGCGATAAACACATATGAAACCTATCGTCCCCATACCCTTGTCTATTTAGACCACATGGTAACTACCTTGCCCACGGAGCAAACGTACATGAACGGCACCACGGGGAGGAGCGAACACCGAACATTACGAAGACCCAACGAAGCAACAAGCCGCTAACCAACACACTGGAACAAGACATGGCACAACACTATGTGTCACGAACACACCACGACATAACAAGTGAGTATGCAACACCACACGACAACGCAAAAAACCGCGTGCCAAGACACAACACACACCCAAACGCCACACAACACCACTCAAAACAACACAACACGACACAACGCAACGCCGCAGCGAGCGCACAACCACAACACAATGGGAGAGCCACGCCATACCACACAACAAGCCACAACACGACGGCGCTACATGACACAACAATGGAGCGCAACCAACATACCTATTACACAACGCCACGCAACGCGGAGACACAACTCAAAACAACAAGCCCGCCAACAAGATACACTACCCCAAAAAAAACAACTAAACAACGATACGCCATAACGCAACACAACATGCTACACAAAACAACAAACCGCCAAGTAACAACACACAACACTGCGTGAAAATGCCCGACGCCACACACCAACGTACAACCCAACGCACCAAGGCACGTCACGACAACACAACACGCGTAACGCCAAGACACAAAACAAGAACCATACGACGTCACGATAGAACACAGCAACACATAACACGGCGCCACACGACGCAACAATGACGCGCAACTAACATACCAACAAAAAGGCCAATAATAAGCCACACAAAAACGAACCGAGCCACAAAAACTGCCACAAAACAACGCCGCAGAACGAAAACCCATCAAAACCGACCATAATTCACAACAACAAAACACCACAACGCAACAAACCACAAGACAACGTACCACAGCGGAACCACACAAGACACGCCACCACACCACATAACACAACGAGACAAAACCCAACACCGAACCAACCCCAACGCAACAGACAAAACCGGACACCGTGACACAAAGCAGCACCACGAAACACGCAACACAACACAAGCACACAAGGAAACAGCGCAGACAGGGTCCTCCGTGGGAAATTCCTAATTTCAGGTTGACAGACTACAATAAAATCCTTTCCTGAATTTTTCCGATGTCACTGATTACTGCCCACATATTAGGTATCACTCGATCCGCAATTTCCTGGCGCACACGCTGATCACAATTTCAACACCAGCTGTCCAAAAAATCGATCATGGGCAAAGATCGCACCGTGCCAAAAGCCGCAGATCCGAGCACGTCCGTCGCAAATCGCGTGGCGCAATTCGAGAAGAGCGACCAACAGCTGAGGGATCACAGACGCAACGCAGCTCTTCGGGAAAGCAGAACAGATGAAAAAGGAAAGGAGAATGATCAACAACCCCAAACTCCCAAATCAAATCAGAAAACAGACGCCGAGAAAAACACTCCAGACGCAATTCCAAGCCAAAATGCGAGTTCAAGCCCAAACGGCAAGTCCAAGCGCCACAAGACAAAATGGATTCAGAAAACCACCCCGCAACCAAACCGTGAAACGAAAGAGGCTGTCAACGACGACATCGTCATCAACACCCAACTTCATTACAATGAAAAGCCAACAGTGGATTTTGCCAAACTTTCAGAAAAGCGCAACAAGAGTTTCACTTTCATCCCTATGGAAGACTTGGAAACCCACCAAACCACCAACGTTTTTATGAACGACCCCAATGGCAACTCTCCATCCCAACTCCACCAAGACCTTCAAGATGAAAAAGTTCTGGAAGTCTATCAATCTCAATCTCAAGACAACCGAGTATACTCCGACTACATTACCATGTTACCAACCGAGGACATCATCGCCCAATTCCACAAACAACCTCATGAAATACATTTTGGAGGCACCAACTACCAACACTATTTCAACGAGAAGTACGAGTATTCCGCCCCGTACCCAACGGAAGATCATGCACGAGCCATCAAAAATGCGAAATTGGTCACTCCTCAAAATATCACGACCCTCAACATCATGGCCAACCTCTACGAGTCCCAAACAAGAACTTTCATCTTCACTCCCACTACAAATTACGACTTCAGAAAGGACGCCTCGCACAACACATCCGCACACGTGTCCATGTTGCTCAATGCTCTAGCGTCGCTCGCGCGTGCTAAAATACATGTAAGGGGTACGCTAATTCTTTTGGTGTCAGACCCGAGAGTGTGTGAAGCCACGACCGGGATTTGGGATTACTCTCAAGCCTATGCCAAAGCAAGAAGGTTTATGGTTGACCAAAAAATCTCCCAAAACTTTGTTCCGTTGAATATGGTCCTCAAGAATGATCAAAAGCTTTTTGACACTTGCTCCGCCCCACACCCTGAGGGATATATTATGATTACTTTGGACAACCTTTCCGAATTCCAATACACACCGCCCAAATTCTCTCCTATTTCGCCGGGCCATGACCTAGCACAAGCCGAGGCTTTCATCTCTCCACAACAAGAAGCCCGTCACACACCACCAATCACCGATTATGTCAGAATTGACATTTCGCGAGACCTCGAAGTCCTCACCGAGGAGGATGCTTTCCAAGTTTTCAACAAATTAATCAAACCCGACCTCCAAGATGCCTCATCCATTACCTCCACCAATTGCGCACACTACCGCGGTGAGATAAAAAAAAGGAGCTCGCCCATTGGCAGCACCCACGCTGGTTTCGACATCGAAACCAACTCAGCCCTCTCCTCCCAAATTGCCAAAACGGTTCAATCCCATTACCCACTAGACAGGAATCCACTCATTTTGGCTTTCCCCTACAACCTCTCCGCCCATGGAATTACTTTCATGATCTGCGCCTCAAAAAGCTCTGCGAAAAACGGAGTCAAGCTTGAACCTAAGGAGCTTCTAAATCGAGTGGCCTCTCTTGAAAAAATGAATTCGATTCTGCAATTCGCAATTCTACGCACCAAATACTCGGTATTGGTGCATCTGGATGTCCACTCTATTCCAAGCAACACCGAAACACGAGTTTCAAAACTCAAATGGATGAACGAACAATGCAAGAAAGCCGGCCTCACTTTTTTCAATCACGATAACACATATGCAGTTTTGTCCGACGCTCCACTAAGCTATCGTGCTAAACCCTCCTACACACCAACCGACGCCAAATCGGTGGTCATTTGTGCTCCACGCTCCATAAGTTTTAGAGACATCAACAAAGCAACTTCACTTTTTGGTACCTTCACCTCCATCCAACCGCTGGAATCCAACCCAAGTGCCAAATCACACCAATATTTTGAAGCGCTCTTCGAAAACTTGGGATCCAGTATCCTAGCAAACCAGGAAAAGGTTCAAGGCATCACTTTTACATCCGGTTCGCCCAACCTCTTGAAAAAACAAAACATCATTGATTCAATTGCGAAAGACTATGACACTTCTAAATGGGAAGCCACACTCTTGGCCGCCAAAGAATTTGGCTCCGAGAAACAATTGCGCTCCATCAATGAGCGATTGATCGTGGCCAAGCCCCAATGACTCCCCACCCACCCACACTCTTTCTCTCATTCAGTTCTCTATGTCTTCACTAAGTCATTACTCAGAGATGCGGATTCCCTCCGTCCTCACTTTCAATACCAACGGTATGATCTGTTTATCATGCTGCCTATTCTCGAAGCGATAACACCTAACCATCCGCGATGCATCACCTCGCAAGATATTGTGCCACACATCGATAACAATGCGAACACACTGGAACGTACACTTTCCTCACAATGCATCCTGCATGCCGTGTGGATTTCGCTCACTCATCTACGGGGCGTCAAGATTTTGATTCATCCAAGCCACGATCGGGTACTCGTTTGCACGCCTAGTGTCACTCTGCCCTATCAGTCGCCAGCAAGTGGCCTGACTGATTTCTGTCATGACCGGATGAAGAGTTTATCTTTTTGCAAGTGCTTCCTTCTTGACCCAGTCGGGTTACGATTGCCAAAACGGCCTCACGTTAGACTCGAGGACTCGTCAAGATCAAGGAATGTCTCGGAAGTGGTCAGTGTTAGATACGTGGTCCCATCTCTCTCATCATCATGACGCCGTCAATTGATATCCCCCTCCCACCGGGAGTCCCCCAACCACCAAGTTACGATACCAACATTCACAAAGCACCTAAACCTACCACACCAACAGACAACTTAATCCACTCTAAAACACGCTTAACACTCACTACTCACAACACTGCCAAAAACATTGACAACCTAGACGCCATTATACTACGACACCAACAACAAGGAACCGACATACTTTGTTTACAGGAAATACCTACCGCCCCCTCCTTACATTCACTCCTAAACCTACACACTTTCACAAACATATCTTCTGACAAATCCAACGGCACAGCGATTATCATTCACTCCTCCCTATCTCCTTTCGTCACGCAAATCGAACACGACAAGGTCAATGGATGCCTTACTGCCATCGACCTTACTATACCAGGCTACCACACACTCCGTATCATTAACGTGTACAAATCACATCACGCTCATCTCCGACACAGGTTAGAGAAAACAATCTCCGCCCTCCAACAAGACCAACCGTGCCACATCATGCTCGGCGACTTCAACACATATCTCCAACCTTCTCTAGACACGGCTAATATCAAACACAATAAATACTGGCCTTGGATCCACGACAAGGTACACCCCACCAATCCTACCACCACACCAACCCTCATTGACCTGTATCGTAAGGACCACCCAGAGACAAAACAGTGGACGCGCCCTGCAAACAAAAGGCTCCCGTCTCACACACGCATCGACTTGATTCTCTCCTCTCCTCTTTCCAACACCATTTTCAAACCTTTCAACACCTTCATTGATATTCACAACGACATCTCCGACCACCGACCCGTATCCACTTCCATAGCCATCCCTACCAATCCGATTAACATATACAACATCCCACACAATTCCATTCACTACCGCCCCCTAAGCAAAGAAGAAAAGTCACACTTTACGTCCCTCAGTAAACCTCTTAACGACTCGCTCTCCAAACATCACGACACTCTCTTCCAACAACCCGTTGAACAACTTATTCCTCTGACCGACTTCCTGTTCACCCAACTAGTCACCACCTACAAAAAAGTCACTCATCAAGCACACGACCACAAACCAACCAGCGTGGAGAAACAATTCCTTGACGCTGTAAATAATCTACCTTCTACTACCTCCAGTGCACACAAAACAAAAAAACTTCAAACACTACTCAATGACTGGACCTCAAAGAAACAAGCACAAGCGCACAAGAAACTTCACCACTCCCTCATTTCTCACAAGCGCATATAAAAACCAATCAACAACATTCTCAACCCCAGAAACACCACCCCCACTCTCTCTTTGACCAAACTGGTCAACTCACCACCGACCCTTACGAAATGTGCAAATCTATGGGACACGCTCTCTCTTCCCTGGGAGGCCCCCCAGATTTCGACACAGACCCAGCCTTCATCGACACACTCATGACTAACTCCCCAAAAATACCCAACGACGCTCCACTACCACACTTTACCAGAGACTTCTTCAACCTTCTTTTGTCGAACGCTAAACCACACACCGCACCTGGTTTCGACGACACATCTCTGTACCTTTTCTCCGTCTGCCCCCCTGATATACAAACCTACATTTACAGCCTGTGTTCCCTCCTTATCGCCGACCACATACCTTTTCACTGGCTTAAAGCAAAAAATTTTCTTCTTTACAAAAAAGGCGACCCCCATAATCCTACAAACTACGGACCAATAGCACTACTTAACACGCTTTACAAAATCATAGCTTCTTACGGTGCACACACCCTCACTTACTACGCCACAACATACCACCTCACCAACAACACACAGTATGGCGGACTTCCTAACCACAGAACCACAGACCACATATACACTATGATTGCCAACCTATCACTGCACCCAGACATGTACCACTTATATCTTGATTTAAATAAAGCATTTAACTCCGTTCCTCACCGAGCCTTATGGCAAATACTCTCCAACTACAACATACCTCACTCCATCATCAACCTCATTCAAAACCTCTACGCCTGCCCCCACGACTTCCCCGTCGTCAACGGCTTCGCCCTCTTTGCAGCCCACTGCATAAGGGGACTTAGACAAGGATGCCCCATGTCCCCCATACTCTTTAACCTCTTTGTCGACCCCATCATTAACCACATACAATCTCTCCTACCTAAACACGAATTCAACGACCTTTTCTCCTTCATCGACGACATCGCCCTCCAAACAACCTCCCATGCCACTCTACACAAAGTGCTTCACTTCCTCTTTGTCCAAGGGCCTCAATACGGCCTTTCTTTTAACACGACTAAATCCGAACTCCACGCCATCAACAACGCCATCCACATCACCATTCGTATTAGTCCTACCCAACATTTCAGTACCTTTACCGATGACGGCGACCCCAGGGCTTTTTATAAATACCTGGGCACCTACTTTTTCAACAAACAACAAAACCCGAGCATGCTCCAACTTCTACTTAACACCATTCACGCCTTTTTCGCCAACATATCCACCCTCCCTCTCACACACAACGAAGTCATAAAACTATCCAACATACAACTGATACCTACCCTCACCTACCGTTTAATCTACAACTCACTCCCGCAACAGGACCTCGACAAACTGGACACCACAATTTGGAGTCATATCTCCAAGTTAGGCAAACTATCCTTTCGTACCCCCAATAAAACCAAAAACTCCCCCCCACACACACTAGGTTTAAACATCACGAAAATTTCTATCGTAACCCACATCCAAGCCATCAACCATATACTGCGCTACACAGACGACGACAGACCTTCCCACACCAACGAAAGAGTCAAGTACACCTTGCGCTACAAGGCCACTAACCCCAACACCATGCAACGCATGACTGCCCACTCTGCTAGCTTTTTAGGTTTCCACACGCACAACATACCCACAGTCAACCCATGTCTCCCTTCTCAAATCCCTACACACACAACAATCGAAGTCGCCTTTCTCTACTACCAATCCAACAGCCACCCACCAACATATTCCATTACGAAAAATGCCACCCATACCACAAAAACGACCCAGTGGTTCCGAGGCACAGTCGACCACCCCACGCCTCAGAAAACCACAGTTACTTTCCCTGACATGTCCACAATCCTCACCCCCAACCACCAGTTTCGCCTTCCAACTCTCCCCACATCCCAAGATATTTCCCAACCTACCAAGTCTCTCTCCATACCCGACACGGCCAACTTCCCTTTTCCTTTCACTAGCACCACAACCACTCAAAATTTCATTCAATTTACCCTGAAAAACAATCTTCCTCCCCCAAACCCTCAACACCTGCACTACTGGGGGTGCCACGATCTTTTAGACGCACTCGACGCCTACCCTGACGCTACGATTGCCTACACCGACGGGTCGGATGACCCCACAGCTAACACGCCATCGGGCGCCGCCATCACCTTCAACACTACACCGCCAACAACCATCTGCAACACATCACCGGTAAAAGGATCTTACCCAGCAGAAATTTATGCCATTATACTGTTTACCTACCTCCAACACCTCGACACTCTCTCTCAACCAATCATTTTTGCCATTGACAACCTGTCGGTTTGCTCCACACTCCACCAAATACAACAATTCAAAACTAAACCCTTCGCTTCTAACGCTAATTGCTTCGCTCTTTGGTACAACTATATTTGGGAATTTCTTCACAACACCCATCTTCACATAATTTTCACCTGGATCAAAGGACACACTGACTTCGCTGGCAATGAGCACTCTGACAAAATTTCTAAATGGATATCACTCAACCTCCACCAACACCCAGAACACCACAACCCCGACACTTTTCACTTCATACACCACAATCATACACCACTGCCAGGACGCATTACACGCAAAACTGTCAAACACCTACTTCCAAGCCATAAACACAACAACATACACCTACCTTCTAGCACCGACTTCTACGCCCACACATCGTGGTTTTCCAGATTACCTTTTAAATGGACTAACGGACTGTACTGCTGCACTGGTTTCCTTCCCCATTACAAACTCAACACATATCAATGCCCCAAATGCCACACTCATCACCCCCTCGAACCCATAACAACGGTGACCGAATGCGGCACAGCGAAACCTGTTCGTGACCTCTTTTTTGAGGTCTGGCAACAACGCTTCAGACAAACAGTCATCGACTGGTGGCTGCATGCATCCAAAGGAGAAAGAAGAAACTACATCCGCACGCTCATTCCCAACTCACTCAGTAATTCACTAAGAGCAATCCCACCCAACACTCCCTACTTCCAACACCCACAAAACCTGAAAACAGCCTTTAAACACAGAAGAAAACGACTCAAAATAGCACTGCAAGAGACACAAACCTGGCTCAGACAAAACCCAATTAACGATCTGCACTTACTCCAACCAGATTCCGAAGACAACCCATGGAACAACCAATACTCCATCTACAGCACTTCGTCTCACAACCCCACCTTGTTGACCTACCCAAAAAGGACAAACACAACAGTCACCAATAAACACCCCCACAAACACAGACACGTTCACAGCAAAAACAAAAAAACCAAATCCCAACTACTTAATTTACAGTAACTACCCACTTAGGAACACGTTACCCTAAAAAAGCCATCGCGAAAAGAAACTATGCTCCGCAAGCGACTGGGGGGTTTCTGCCCCGCTTTGGTCTCCGGGTGACGAGTTTCTCCCCCCCCTCTTTTTCTTTTTTCTTTTTGACTCTCTTTCCGTCCTCCTCATCTTCACCACCTGCGATCTGCACCCTTCCCCCCCCTGACACCAGTTGGCAGATCGATGAGATGGGACCACGTCAGCACTTTTTTGATGCTCTCTTCCAGCTCCGTCTCGCACACCTTCCAATCAATCATCCAATTTACAGCCTTTTTCCCCAGCCACTGCTACCTCGGCATTCACTGGTGGTATGAACCAGAAGGTTTTGGATACTATCATTGCTGGTTCTGGATACCGGAACCTCGCGAGCCGTCCCCGGAAGTCCTGTGGTACCTGGATTAAAAGAACACAGCATTCCAGTGCTCCGAGCCCGCTCACATACGGCGTTTGCCCTTCCGCTGCATGCCAACAGATTGATAAAGTACTCTGAGATTCTCGTTCCCGTCTCCTTGAACATTGAAGTTGGCCTGTGAGTCCCTTAGCCTGTGAGGTCAATTTGAAACCGGCAACAGCTCAATTACTACGGTAAGAACACCTCAGCCATCACTCGGTTCTCAGAGCTTTCCGAACGCTTCTGAAGTCAGTGGTTTCCACTTAACTGGAGGTCTCTTTTGATACCCCTGATGTTCTAAGGCCGGGATTATTTGTTTGTTTCTGACTTCTATATATATATATATAAATATATATAGAGTCCCTTTTATTTTCGATTCGTCTTGCGTCATAACACCAACCACAGGGCTAATGGCGAAGCCACAGCCCACAGTAACCAGGCCTTTGGTGCATTTTGGAGCAGGGTCACACCCCCTGAGTTACTGTACATATGGCTGCTGTCCTTCGATGAACTTCGGCTCGCCATGAACGCTCACTTGCCCGTGGTTAGGCGGCTTTTGTGTTATGCTCGCCGGGGGGCAACCTCCATGCACCAAAGAGGAAACAGCGCAGAACACAGCAACACAACAATTGACGTAACCCGTGGAACCCAGCAAGTACCAGCACGAAACACGACACACCACGGCGCACTTCAACCCCACACCACGCCACACAACGTGAACAGCACCACAAACCGCAACGCCGCGCAACCACATACCACCACCACGACACAACCCAACAGGACGCGGCACGCCACAACGCACCACACAACACAACGGCTACACAACATGCCGCAAGGCAGCACGCGACAACAACCAGCGATACACAACAACTTCACACAACACGAAACACCACAACCCAACAAAAACTACACAACACCAGGCAACACGACGCAATACTACACCACACAAGAAACTGCCACAAAAAGACACACAACGGGACATGGCAAAGCCAACGCCCGGCACAACACGACGCCACGGGACGCCACACGACACAACACAAAACACGCTGCGACACGACGCAACGACGCAACCACGCGACGCCACACAACCAAATACCATCCAACGCGGCACAACACGATGACGCGGCTACACGATGCCGCGCCACGTCACCAACCAAAAACGAGGTGCCGCAACCCACCACGATATGACAGGACGCAACGCACCACCTGAACCTACCCTGTGTGCCGCGGGTCCTCCACATGGCTGCCGCTGACCGGCTAGAATGGGCGCAGTTTCTGCAGTGGACTACAGCGGCGGAGCAGATTCCAGCAGACGCCGAAGCCAAGGGCAAGAGGTATGCCACTTACCAGTGGCGTATATAGTGCAGACGCGCATGTGACGACACGCAGCAGTGACAGGTGCACGCACAGGCGACGGTACCTCCACACCCAAGTAGGTCGCACCCAGGAAAGACCACACACGCAACACAAACACAGGAGATGGTGGAGCAGGAGCACCAGGACGACGACTCCCGGGGGGAGCCCGCAACGCTGAGCACGCCGACACCAACAACAACCCGAGAGGGGAGACAGCGCCCGGCCAACCCCGATGACCTCTGCAGCCCCAGGAGCCGAGAACACGCACCAGGCGCACTCCCCCCAAGCCCGACCCACACGGTTTGCAGCGCGCACCAGGAACCAACGACCCAATGCAGCACGGGCCATTACCCCGGCACTACCAACACAACTGGGCCCCAAGGGGGGGGGAAGACAGGGGAGGGAACGACACGACGCCAACTGGAACCGGAACCAGACCAAACCCCATCACAACGTACCCACTACAGGGCCAGCGCCACAGACCGAACCGCAAGCAACACAACACGCCAGCGTACCCCGTGCCTGGACCGCACGGAGTATAGCCAAAACACGGACTACAGCCACATGCCGCGGCGCGACACCAACGACCTCAACAGCCCCAGCAACAGAGGCCGAGGGCGAGCACCAGACACATACACCCCCAGCCCTACACACACGGTGTACAGCGCACAACGGGAAGAAACCCGACACACCCAGGGGCACGCCGACCGCTGCCCCGAGACGGCCGGCACAACCGGGCCCCAAGGGCAAAGCGAAACCGGAGGACAGATGGCACAGCGACGGTTGGACCCAGAACAGGACCCAAACCCGTCACAGCACACTGACTACAGCGACCGAACCACAAATTGAACCACAAACACCACACCGTGTCGGCGTACCCCGAGCCACGACCGCACGGAGTACAGCGCCCAAAACGCGGACCACTGCAGCAAACCTCAACAAGAGGCGCATCACCACGGCGATCGGGACAACGCCCCAAGGCCGGAACCACAAACGGAGACGTTGGTCACAGAAACAACGTAGCCAAGCGCGCCAGAGGACCACACACACGAAGCACCACTATCCGTGTCAAGTGGAACATCCGACACCGCGATGGATACCCACTCCCAGCCATCCATGCCTCCCGAAGCCCCTAACCCACCCCTGGAATCACTGCCCAGTGGCCTCGACGTCTCCACGAACGACGACCCCATGGACCTAGACAACGATCCACAGCAGGACAGCATCCAACGCGTATTGCAGGTGGCGGCTGCCGCGCACCAACGACCCACATGGAGCCTGTACCGGGCACTCAACGAAAAGGATCAACAGATGACGGGAACAGGAGAAAACCGGGACCCAGGGGCGTACATCCAGGAGCTGCGAAGGGACATGCAAAACGCCCAGCAACAATTGCCGGAAGGAGTGGTGGTGCAGGGACGGGAAACCAAAACTGGAGCCTGGAAGAACCTCACAGGAGCCCCGCGCGCGCAGGAGGCCCTGACATTCATCGAAGAATCCGACGCCCCACCGTCACCAACCCTCGCGGAAACAGGGGCGGCTCTCGTCCTGACGCTGCACAGTCGGACGCGAGGCCACACCATTGTCCTGCATGACAGAACGGGCCCCCCCTACGTACGCACCGGGACATGCCGACCGCCCAACGCGTCCACGGGTGAAGCCCACCTGGAATGGACACCCGAACGAGAAGATGACGAATACACCCTGGTGCACGCCACCCGACACGGACATAGGGCAACCAAGAAGAAGGAGCCCACGCCCGAGCCAGCCGCGACCCCCCCACCGAGACCGGCCTCCCGACACTGGACCCTGTACCAGCAGCTGGCCCATGCCCGCACCCTAGCGGAGCACAGTATCCAACCGTACACGGAAGCTGCGTACGTGGAACGCATGCTACAAGACTGGACCAAGTACGAAACGGAGATCCTGGAGGGACACACGGGCCCACCGGATACCACGTCCCGCACAACATGGGACGACGTAGTGCCAAACGGAGACATCGGGGCACTGGCTACGACCGTTTGCACCACGTTCGACGACTGCTCAAGGCCCGACCTTCCGTTTGAGGACAACAACGACCCTGCCATCACGAACGCCATCCTGGCCTACCACAGCTGGTCCACTCAGCAAAGCATCCACCTCGACGACCCGCACGATGACCCACGCGAGTGGCACCCTGTTGGACCACCAGCACTGGAGTACTACCTGCACGAAGATGCAACCATCGGGGCGCACAGCATCACCAGCCTTCGGCCAACAGTGCCGCAGCCGATACCGGACCCACACAAACCCCCCAGCCCAACAAAATCCCAAACGCCCACGCAACACGCACACGAGCCACCGCAACAAGAGCACAGCCCACCAGTCCACAAAAGGACCGAACCCCCCAGCGCCACCACGACCGTCCAACAACTCGACAAACCCCTCACCTCGCGTCACGTCCCAGACAACTACCAACTACCCCGGGGGGGGAACCACACAAGGAGCACAGCAACGACATGGCAACTACCGACGGGCACCATGGATTGGAAGAAAATCCTCCCAGAGATAACAACGATGGAAGTCATGCGCCTCCTCACACCACACCAAGTACAACTAACGCAGGCCATGCACCTCTTTATAACCACCCAGGGCACGGCTGCCATTGAAGGCACAGCCCTGGGAGACGACGACCAAACGCCCCAGGCGACACCCACACAAGCTATCTGGATAGACACAACAGCGGGCACCGACATTACCGTCCACCCCAACCTGGAGTGGACGGCTATCCACTATACCTTGGACTGCGCCGAGGGTGACCCCACGCTGACGGAATGGCAGACAAGGTGGGCCGCTGAAGTCAACCGCCTCAACGATGTCACCTCCGACGACATCCTCACACCGCGGGCCATGGAGCCCACGGGACGTGCCGCCCGTACATACCGGGACCCCACCAAGCACACCCTCTGGCACTCCTCCACTACCATACACCGAAGGGCGGTAACCCAGATCAAAGAGGCGCTCTCTCAGACCCTCCCGGACACACACAACGCCAACCAGCCGGGGATGTTCACAATATACTGGAACTTCCCAACAGACACCAGCATGGTGCCCCAGGTCGCCGAGCCCCCAGTGCCGCCCACCGTCACGGCACTCGCCAAGGCGGCCCAAGCCATGGCGCACAGGGAGGGTGCCCCGCAGGACTGGACGCCGAACGTCCTCGTCGAGCAACGCGCCCACCACAACGCCAACAAAGCACAGCAGGCAGGACGCCAAATACACCCGCCGATACGCGACAAAGACGGTAACCTCCAGGCCAACAGCCTGTGGATGGTACACTTCATACTAGAAGACCACGGGGACAATCGGAAAGGCGCGGAAGTGCAAATCACACACGCCCTGGCGCACTGGCACCTCAACTAAGCCGTCCCCACCTCAAATATGCCTGTCACCTACGGCGAAGCACGGAAGTCCACGTACAGACTGCAGGCCGACACCGAAGCAACAGCGTACCCGGGGTACACCTGGGCACAATACAGAGACCTGGCAGCCCCCATCTGGCACCCGGACCCGTCCTGGCACAAACCCCTCGATGGGAGGCGAGTGCCCCGTCAGAGCATCAAACCCGTGGGGCGCAGCACCACCGGTGCCCACGGCGACCTGCTCCCCCCTCAAAATCATAACCTCCGCTCTCGCAAACGCCAGGATGCCTCTCATGGGCACGGGGTGCCCCATCCCGGATGACACCACCCAGCGCAGAACGTGGGGCACCATCAGAAGGGCCCTACACCACGACATCGACCGCGACCAAGCTACTTGGATCAACCAAGGCTCTGTAACCATCAGGGTGGGGGGGTGGTTGAACACCCTAAACCCCCAAACACTGCGCAGGGTGGCAGGGCCCTACATACTTTACCCCATGCCCCACTGCATGGATGAACACTGCCCAGGGCTCCGGCCCGGGGACCCACCCTGCAGGCACCCCTGCCCCCACGGCCCGTTCCAGCCATTGCCCCCACAGCCCGCCCCACTCCCAGATGTCTACCTAAACACGGTGACAGGCGCCAAAGGAGTGTACCTCTTGACGGGAGATACATTCGCCTTTTCAAGTCCTCGACGCTAGTGCGATTGAGGGGTTCAGAGGGTTAGCGGGTGAGACCTCATCTATATACAGCTGTATACAGATATATAAGGCCCTAACCCCCCCTGCCCCCCCCCAGCGTATCGCGGCGCAACGGAAGGACCTTGGCCTCCATCCTATGTGGGATCCTCCGAGGAGCGACCCTGCCCAGATCGCGGGCTGTGCGCTCCCCCATCCGCGCCCGCAGATGCAGGTGCGTCTGTGGGGGGTTGGGCGCTCCCCCCTCCCGATGACTGCACCTGCCGAGTGAAGCCCAGGCTCAAGAGCCCCCCCCCCGCGGGGCGGCAGACGGGCTGCCGCATTCCTGCGTTGCGCGGGGCGCCCCTGACGGTCCGCCCCACGCGCTGCCCTGCCCCCCCGTGTCGCACTGCCGCGCTCCTGCGCACAATGGTACAAAGAAGACCTTTGTACCATTCCAGGGCCACTTGGCAGGAGGGGCCGGCGGCATGAATTTTTAAGTCGGTTTCACCTCACAATTTTTTATAAACAGGGGGAACAAAAAGAGGCGGCCGACGCCCTATCCAGGTGGGCATATCCAGCGGGTTTGGCTCAGGACTCCAACTTTCATGGGTCCAACGCCGACGTGGAGGGCACGAGGGCCGATGAGATGGAGGAGGTAAGGGCAGCCAGGGAGAAGCTTCGGGCTGAACACCCTGAACGTTTCTGTATGGAGGCTGATTTGCGGGATTTGCTCCGTCAGAATGTCAGCAATACACAGTCAGCGACAGATGCGGGTCAAACATCTCCTGACAGGGAGTTACACCCCCCAACCCCTCGCAAGGTGCGTGCTATCTCTTCGGCTGCCATGTTTGATCAGTGTTTTCCTGATTTTGACCCTGACACTGGTTCTGACGCTGATGCTTACTGCTGTACTGTGCGTGCACAGGAGTCCCAGCTCCGTGAGAATCGCAAGAGTCAACGACGAGATGTCCAGAAGTACGGCCTGAGCAGGCATGCACGTATCAGGGCGGTGGGAGATCAGTTTCAGCGCATGATTTGGCATCTACCGGCAGTAGAGTTATTGGCAGACAGCGTGGTCAAGACAGTGTCTGTACCACCTGCGGTCAAAATCCTGCATGAGTCTTGGGAGGAGTTCTATGAAAGGGACACTGCGATTGGGCCGATTTGGGAGTCACTGGTAGATCGGGCAGTGTATGAGGGATACACGTTGTGTGATGGGAAAGTGCGTCCCAGGACAGGCAATGACAGAGGGAAGATTTTAGTGCCTCAGGCCATTGTACAACGGGTCCTGGAGGCTTTACACAGTTATGCACATTCTGGTACCCGCAAGTGGGGTCGGGTGTTGTCACCTGACACATAGGCAGCTTAAGCACCAGGTACAGACAGTTGTAGGGCACTGTGCAGTGTGTGCAACGGTGAAACCTCGCAAGGGCATGCAGCCGGATACATGTGAATACGCCCCAGTGCCAGAATATCCCTTCTCTGCCCTGTCCATGGATTTTGACATCTTCCCCCACATACGGTAGATAGTGTACTGTATGATTATGCGTTTGTATGTGTCTGCCGCTTGACCGGATATGTGATCAGCGTCCCCTGCCAGAAGACGATTGATGCTGGTCAGCTGGCACGCCTCTTCTTAACCAGGGTAATGCCGGTTACTGGTCTCCCTGATAATATTTTTCCTGATCGCGATAAACTGATCACATCTTCGTTCTTTACCACCCTCAGTGAGCTGAGTGGTATGGAAATGAGTCAGTCGGCAGCGTATAGGCCTCAGGCCAACGGTAGGGCGGAGAATGCCGTGCAGATGGTCATCCAGAGCCTCAGGAAGGTGATAGCCCAGTCTGGTAAGAAGAACTGGCCTGAGCTGCTGCTGCTGGCCCTCCGGACGCTAAACGACCTACCAGGGCCAGCGGGATACTCCCCCCAGCAGTTGGTCTTTGGGCGTGAGCCCATGGGCCTGGGAGATTGCCCCCCCATCAGTCCCACCACGGGCTGTGAGGACGCTCTACAATTTTTCGAGCGGCTCATTTCTGAGCGAAAACAGGTCCAAAAACGCCTTACGGATATTCACCGCAAGGCCATGGAAGAATACAGACGCCTCTGACCGATAACGGATTATCGTCCGGGTGAAAAAGTGCTCATCAGGGTGGATAAGGAGCACCAGGACAAACACCTGGACAAGTTGGAGCGCCTGTGGAAAGGTCCAGCGGAGGTGCTGAAACGGGTGGGCACAGGGCACTATCGCGTCAGCACCGACCGGGGTGAGGAAGTCATACCAACCATACGCATGAAACCTTTCTTGGGGAGACTGAATGGCACAAAAGTGCCACTACACTATTACAGGGAACGCGAGGAGATGGTGGACTCAGAGAAATACATCCTCGAACAAGTTTTAAAGCACAGAGTGCGTAAGGGGACGCATGAGTGGTTGGTAAAATACAGGGGATACCCAGAACCTGAGTGGCAACCGGTCACATCCAGTAAGAAAAAGTCACTGCCATGTCTTTCTTGGAGGGCTTGATCCAGGCTAAGCCCCCCTTAAAACCCTTTGTTGATGCTAAGACAAACTTAAGTGTTTTTATCTCTCCTTTGTTGCCTAAAGTACACTCTCTCAAAGTAACTAGGGTTGTGACCCTAGCCCCCCCATGAAGTTCACCCCTACCACTCAACTGAGCGGAGGTACCTTCCTTTTTGGAGGATATACCGAAATAAAACAGGCATTTCATGCTTTAGTCCTTGGAGGTTAAGCCTAGTGCTCTCCCACCCCAAGACCCCTATACTGAATTGTTTCTACCACTTAATGTGGTCCTACTTTGTAACTGTTTCTGAATTCAATTGCTTGGCCAAGTCATTTTCTGTGTGGTCCTGACATCTATGCCCCACATTCCTAACCAGCACTTTTTCACCCAAAAGAGTGCACATGAAGTGCCTAATGCAATCTCTGAGGCAAGAGTCAGACCAATTTTCATATAAAATCTTTTGTATTATCCATTTGTGATTGGATCTTTGTGTATAAACCTGCTTTGTCTATCTGCAGCCCTTCTGTGTTACACTGGATTCCAAAACCAATCATTGATTCGATCCATATCCTGTTCTTGCTCTACTTGCTGCTTTGGTTTGGGTTTTCAACTACAAAACCTGCAGGAATACATCAAAAGATCTAGGGCATAATTCAAGGACATCTTTCGGGTAGCAGAGACAGTCCCTTGTGACCTTTTGAACCGACCCTGAGAAGAAATGCAGCACAAAAGCTCAACAACAAGTTCATCATGTCCACGCCAAGCGTCAGGACCTGGCCCATCAGAACTGTCCAAGTGCAAATGGGCAGCATGGCCCACCCAATGAGTGAACCACCTTACCGAGCTCCACATCATCTCAGTGGCGCATCTGGGTCCCAAGGAGATCCAGAACGCAGAAGGGCGGAAGAAAATAAAGGCCTTACCACCGAGGCCTTAGCAGCACACGGTGGAGACAGCTTCATTCACCTCCACAGACGTGTAGCTGCCTCAATATCCAGATCCAATTGTCCAGCTTCATCCTCAACTGCCATTGAAGGACCTGAGGAGTATGAGGAGCTGAAGAAGAAGATGGATGAGTACATCCTACATGCGGAGTACTACAAATCCATCCGTGGGGAAGATGGAGAGGAGCCATTGGCTGTACATGGATCCAGACCACGTACAGACCTAGGGTCCTACGCGCACTCTGGTCCTCCGTCCACTGCATCCCTGCCAAGACGACTAAGACCTGAGTATCCAAGACCATGTTGTCCAACCCCAAGGGCTCCCGAAGTGGGTCCGACCCGAGTCGAAGAACAACATCATCCAAGGCCAACCTACGGTGCCCTGGATCATACGGCCGAGCTTTTGGCCAAACTCCTGTCTGGATCAGAAGATCCAGATGTGACGGCCCTATCGGAGGCCATTAAGGCTAAACTGGGTATTGCAGAACCGTTACCCAAGCCAGAGTTGCCCTCTCTCTCTCCAGGACTGAGTACCCTGGCCGAAGATCTCAAGAGATCAAGGGTCTCAAGGCTGTTGCCTAAGGTCACCTGTCCCAGCCCCTTTCGACCCCGTGCCAGGACAGTGCCTATGGCTGATCTACAGGACGTGCCTGTCACAGAGATTGAGAGAAGAGGCCTGTCAGCCCTGGCACCTCTTGCCGGCGTCTCGCCTTCAGGCCTAACTCCGGGGGGTGGGAAGACGGGCAGACCAATTGCCCAGGCGAACATCCAGCTGGAATTGCCGGAGTTCGACCCCAAAAATCTGCCCGAATGGGCAGAAGAATTTGCAGAATTCCTTTTGTTGACTGGCCAATCCCATGTGGATGTGGCCACCAAATGTTCACTGCTAAAACGCTCATGCAAAAAGAAGTTTTTGCAAAAACAGGTGAAACAGATTGTGAAAACCTGTTCTACCTGGGCAGAGGTACTCCTGAGGTTGGAGAAAACATTCCCAGTCTATGAGACTGACCTCAGCGTACGCACACAGATCGAGGAGCTACTTATGCTCCCTGAGTTTCCATCCGCTGCGCGAATTTCTGAGTATGTGTGCGACTTTGAGTACTTATTTTCAAGGATGAACGTGGGCTCCTACGGAGCCACTGAGCCCCACCTGTGGCTCATGAGTAAGATCCCCCAGCGTACGTGGGATGATTGCCGCTCCACCTCTGAGAGGAAGAGCAGGACCCACTCGTACGATGAACTGGTGGATCTCTTGATTGAGCTAGCTCTTGAGAGAGAGAATGACTCCCACATGGAGAAATTCCTCAAGAAGCATTATGGACGAGGTGGTACCCCTACCCCCGAACGTGGCGAAGGGAAGGGGCATAAAAATCCCACTAACACCAACCAGGGAGGTGGTAAAGGGAGGGGCAACCTACGTGCCATGAACGAGGTTCAACCTGATGCAGGCACACCCCCCCTGTTCTACTGCCGACCTGTCAATGACAAGGGGGGACCTTGTCATGCCTCTGACTGCGATCTCCGCAGTGGCTGTATGCTGCAGATGAAACGTCAGCAGCATACCAAAGATGGGAAAACTGTGACCCATCAGGACCATTTCAGGTGTACCATCACCTGTGGTTACTGTGGCAAACGTCGTCACTACGAGGACGAATGCCACATCAAGAAACGCGAGAGTGACAAACTCAAGCGTCAGGAGGCAGAGCGCCAGAAGACTCAGACGCCCGCCAGAAATCCCCCGAACAGGGATAAAGTTGGTAAAGGAGGTGGCAAGAGGGGTGGCAAAACTGGACCCCCTAACCCCCAGAGGCGCTCATCAGCGCCCGTTGCTACACCCACTCCTGCTGCTACACCCGCTCCTGCCGCAGGTGACCCTAAGAAACGCCCCCAAGGGGACAACGCTACCCCTGAGGGGAAAATTTCCAAGAAGAGGCGCTTGGCCTGGATGGCCAAGTCCCTCATGGCTGCAGGGGTGGATGTGAAATTCCCTGATGAGGAATAGGGGGGCGGCTCCGAAGAGGAGGACTTGGTTTTCTGGATCCTCGTGAAAATCGGGGATCAGGTTTTTCGAGCGGTGCTTGATACCAGTGCAACACTTTCCATAGTGGCCCGGCGCCTGCTTAGGACTTTCAGGAAAACTAAGAACGTGGCCATAAGAGTACGGGATGGGCGTACCATCCATTCCTTGGGGGGGGTCGATGTGACTATATGTCTGGCCGACGAAACCGTGACCCAACACTGCAGAGTGTTGGACACTGACGCCTTTGACATCGTCAGTGGCACCGACTTTCTACGAAGAAACCCCCAGGTAAAAATGCTGTCCCTACAGCGTCCCTATTCTTTGCACTGCGACTTTGGCAGTGGGCTATTCTCCGTTCCTTTGGAGCTGTCAGGACGAAAAGAGTCTGGGCTGCGCTACGCAGCCAAGACGAACTATCGTACTGAAAACTACCAACTGGCCCGTCACGTTCTTGAAAATGGACTGGCGGCCCTTCAGGTAAACCTGGATGAGATCCAGGTGGAATTGTTTGCGAGCCAACAACAGCACATCATGCAGTTGTACTGCTCCAAACAACTGAACAATGCTTTCCGCTTCTTCTTGAAAGCAATGGGCCTAGCGTATGCTAACCCTCCCTTCTCCCTGCTCGCGAAGGTTCTAACCAAAATCGCTTATGAGGGAGGAAGGGTTGTTATGTGCACCCCTGACTGGGGTTGCTCTGGTGAACATGCTTACTGGCGCCGTATGCTAGATCGAATGACCGTGGGAAGAGTGCAACTTCCCGACGGCCCCATCTATGTGCCTGAGGACTCAGACACAGCTATGCAGGCCCCTGAGTGGGCCAGTTTCCTGTCCATCGTCGACGGATCTCTCAATCCTGTACCCCTGTGTGACCTAGACCAGGTGCTACTAAAAGAGGTCATGGCCGGAAATCGTGGCCTGACCCTTTATGATCTCAAAAATCGATCTCCTGAGCACCTATCTGCCACACTTACAGGGTGTGAGTCTCCTGATGACTATCTGGAACCTGCAGCTGTAAAAGAGGATGCTGACGACCAACTGTCTGAGATCGTCAGCACTATTCCCTCTGTTGATCCCAGCTGTGTTGACCTAAAACATAGTGCTTTCCTAGCCCAGCTGTTGCTAGAGGAGGTAGATCTAGAGTCAACCTCTGAACCCGCTTCCCCTGTTGGGAAGCCAGTGCTACACATGCAGCCTGTGCACACAGGTGAACCCGTGGCCCGGAGTGCTGATGCTCTGGCGCGTCCTGCTGCTAATAACATGCCATTGTCTGAGCATGACACTCAAGAACTCCGGCGGCTGTTGTATCTGAAGGCCGAAGGTATTGAGCGCCAAGAGAGGCTGCAATACCTCAGACAGACCTGGAAATACTCCATCTGGTCTGAGGAGGACGATGAGTCCTATACGCTGCCTGATCCTGAGATACCTCTAGCATATTCTCTACACTATGGGCAGCAATGTCCCCCTGAGTGGGACGATGGTACTGTGCCTGCCGAAACTGCTGATCGGCAGAAAAAGAAAGAACATGGAAAAAGCAACCTCCATGCTGAGGAGGATTTCCTTCAGAAACTCGAGAGTCTTAACCTTGACCCCCGCCTGAAGAAACTGCTGATAACCTATGAGGAGGTGTTCGGCGCTTTGCCGCCCCCCCTTTCTTGTAAAAAACTGGTCCAGATGGACCCGAAATTGAAACCAGAATTTGAAAAGACGCGAGTGAGGCGTCGTCCCTATCCCGCTCCACAGGAACAGGTTGAAGAAATCGAGCGCCAGATCCAAGAATGCATTGATGCTGGCCTCGTTGAAGAGTATAAACACGGGGACTATCCCCATCACTGCAGTCCCTGTTTCCTTGTTGCTGAACCAGGGTCGATTGCCCTACGTCTTGTTGTAGACTATGGTGAGGTCAACAAGAAAGCCCAGAACCACTCAGGGAGTATTCCTAACATGGAAAACACCCTGGAGCGTATTGCCAAATGCAGGTATAAGACCAAACGCTCTGGTTTCTGGCAGGTGGACCTAACCGCCGCAGCTCAGGAGCTGTTGGCCTTTATAACCCCTAAGGGTCGTGTCTTCAAGTGGAAGGTTATGCCTTTCAGGGTGGCTAATGCCCCAGCGCTCTTCCAGGAGCTTATGAACAAAATTTTGTACATACTGAGGCGCAGGCCTCTAGTACAAGAGTTGATTTCTCGGGGTGCAGAAATGGAGGCTCACATCGACGACGTGAGTTTGGGTACTAATACAAAAGAGGACCACGTCCTTCTCCTCCGTGAATTTTTCATTGTCTGTCAAGAAAACCATCTCCGAATCAAACTCGAAAAATGTGAGTTTATGAAAGAGGAGATGGAGTATTTGGGTTTCGACGTGGGGTAAGGCTGGTGGAAACCAGCCGCGTCTAAGATGCAGCCCCTACAGGACATGCAGATTCGCGATGACCCTAAGAAGGGTCTACACGATGTGAGGAGTTTTGTGGGCGCCTGTAATTTCTATCGGCGTCACATCCACAATTTTACTTACTCCTCTGCACCCCTCACTGACCTGATCAAGAAAACTACTCCCTGGAGGTGGACCTCCAGAGAGGAAGAGTGTCTCCAGGAGTTGAAGAAGAAGATTGCCTCCTCCAACTGCCTGGGAGTGCCCCGCCCAGAGGGCGAGATAGTCCTGATCACTGATGCCAGTGATGTAGGGGGGGGTGGTACAATCTACCAATGGCAGGAGCTTAACCCCGCTGAACTAACCCACTGCCATTATCGTACTACTGGACTGAACCGTGATGGTTCGTTGAAACATGACTATCCTACCAGTGAGTGGCGACTTGTACCACTAGGACACTGGAACTGGAAATGGAACCAAGCGCGTTCCAACTACAGCACCTATGACCAGGAACTCCTGGCCGGTATGGTGGTGCTATCGTCACAATCCTGACTCCTGGGATCTAACCCTATTGTCTGGCTGTGTGACCAGGAGCCTGTGAAGTCTTTTCAGAAGGGCCCACCACCAGAAAAAGGAAAGCTAAAACGGTGGTGGACTTACTCGAGCCAGTTCAGGCTGACAGTGCATCATATCCCCGGGATTAAGAATGAACTGACTGACTATATATCGCGCAACAACTTCGATGCGCTTATTGGTGAGAGCTCTGAGGCGCTCGCCAAAGAGGCTTTCAAGCGTATGGATGTCCAGCTTGACCTGTCCATGTGCACTGCTGGAATCCTGGAGGGTTGGAGTCTAACCGACTACCAGTCAGAGTATGAAGAAATTCTCCAAACCCTCAGCACTGGTCTCGAACCCCGTGTCATTGACGGGCACCAGTGGTATAAAAGCAATCAGTACCTCTTCTACGAGGACCGAATTGTTGTGCCTGAGGCACGACTGGATGGGTGCCTACAGTGGTCCCATCTCAGTTCTGGTCACACTGGCGCTAATCGCTCAGTGGACTTCTTCCGTGAGTGTTTCTACTCTAGTCTAACCCTGACTGAACTGAGGTCGCGTATGCAGACCATTGTGGATGCTTTTGGCTGTCGTGCCAGCAAGCAGAGCGACAGTAGGGATAGGGGCCTGATCTCCAGCTTACCCATACCCTATTGTGCTAAATCTCTTCTCTACGTGGATTACATCCACGGCCTACCACGCTCTGGCGGCTATGATAGTTGCCTCGTGGTCACCTGTGGTCTATCACGCTTCACCCGTGTGTTCCCTTGCAATAAGAAAATCACAGGTGAGCAGACTGTGAAAATGTTGGTCGAACAATGGTTCGAACCCTATGGAGCACCTAAGCAGGTGCACTCTGATGAAGATGTACGCATCCGCAGTGACACTGGGTGGTACAAACTAGTGCTAAATGCCCTCAACGTGGAGGTAACCACAGGTGTGCCCTATACCCACACGTCTAACCCTCTCTGTGAGAGACAGAACCGTGTGGTGGAGCAAAACTTAAGAATCCTGATGAAACAGGAGCGCACCAAGGACTGGGTACGCCTAGTGCCCTGGGCAGTGCTGTCCATGAACTCACAGCGGAGCTCTTCTACGGGTTTCACCCCCCACGAACTGTTCCATGGAGGACGACCTGCTTGGTTCTTCAAAACCCCCTTTCCTGAGGACTTCAAGAGCCCTGTGGGAGATTAGCTGGAACACAAGCAGTCTCTGGCTAACCAGGCTGGTACTAACCTGAGGCACATTCGTGACCGTGAACAGAGCCGACGGAACCGCCTACGGCGACCTGCCAGCTTCAAGGTTGGTGACCTTGTTTTGGTACACCATTCACGCCTACCCTCCTGGCCACGTAACTGCCTACAGGACCCTTACTTTGGACCCTATCGTATCATCAGGATAGATGGATCCAGGATCCATGTCAGGTGCAGTCCACGTCTAGGTGGTGAACTGCTGTGTGCACCTAAGCAGTTGAGGCACTATCACTCCCCTGACGACTTGTCTTGGGATGAGTGGCGCCTCAGCGACAGTGAGATTGAACGTATAGACCTAGAGAACGCTGCCAGTCCAGAGGAGGCAGACGAACTCGAAGAGATGACTGCCGATGAGATGGCAGTCGATGGTTACTACGTGGTTGCAGGTATTGCTCGCCGCGAGTATAAACAGGGCTGGAAATTCCTTACCCTGTGGGATCGCTATGGGTTGTCTGAGGCGACCTGGGAACCTATGTCAGCCTTCATACTACCAGATGGGAGTATAAACCCCATATTCCGCACTTACCTCGTTGAGAACAACGAGGGGCAGCTCCTAACCCGTGCTGAGACTATGTCCCAGCGTAGGAAGCGAAACTAATCTCCCTGTGTCAGTCTGTGCCCTGCAGACCCATGCCTATGGTTTCCAGCGTGAGCCAGGTGGCCGCTTACCATGATTGCGGCCACCCAGCGAGTGTGTGCCTTGTTGACCATGTGTTGCATGGGTACTGCCCTAATGTAATGACCTTGGAGAGCCAACGAAGAACGGTGGCTTACTACACCAGGGGGGAATGACAAGCAGGGTGTTATGAGGCAAGGTGTGTCTTCCCTCCTTGGGGACAAGCGAGCCCACAGTTAGGACCCCTGACTGGTCCAGACCCATGGGGTTCTATCCTTCCTTACAGGGCTTACCATACCCCTAAGTGTGCTACGTATGTCTGTATGTGTCTCACTTCTCTCCCCAGCGTGGCTCCCGGAGACCAGGCTTCGCTGACGTCGGACCGAAGGTCCTAATCAGGTACTATTACCACTCCTATGGCGCCCAATTTCTGTGCTGGCGCCTATCCTTGGGGTAAGACGGCAAAAGTCCTACCTACTAGAGGGGAAGGGTGGCCAAGTGTGCTAAGGGCATACAAAACGCCCATTTTTGCTACAGGCCAAAAGCTAACGCACTCCCCTGCCCAGGAGTAAAAGCACGCGGGACAGGAGACACCACTACACTACACTCACTAACGCCAGCACCGGCCTTCGAAGGCAGGGTGAGCACTCATCATTTGCACTCAACTCCTGCCAGGCCTGCTGACCCTAGCCCCTACACACGCTACTGGGTGCTGCAGTCAAAGATCACTCAGGCCCTAATGGCCCTCCTGTGAAGAAGACAAGAGAACACAGCGCTCCTAAGCAGCTGCGGCCTAACAGGGGACGCCACAACGCGTTTCCCCTGCTAGGGCTTGGAGGGAAGGGGTGCTCTCGTTGCGTGCACAGCGAAGATGTCGTTGAAGTCGAACTGCACTCGCCAGTACTGGCTGGGGCACAGTGATTTGATTTGTGATCAGCGCCCCTGTTTTGCTGGGGCAGAAAAATGGATAGCCGCCGAAGGCAGCTGCTGCGTGCACCAATCACCCATAACCTCTCCCACCTGTACAACAGAGGCAAATGAAGGGGTGTTTGCGGCGGGGGAACCAAGCCACACTCCAGGTATTATACCCTTCTCAGTGTGACCTATAATACACTGTCCGCAAACACGCTGACGGATCAGCTCCCCTGTCAAGCAAGCAAGCTTTAAGAGACTCCTCAGGTTCTCTTAAAGAACGTACCGAGGAGCCTCTGGGTAACCTAAACAAGGTTTACCGTGCGCAATTCGCGTGGCCTACCCTTTAATGCATCATGTGCACGCAGGGAAGGGAGGCTGAACCACTGACTCAACCAGGAGGTGAGCTCCTCCTGGGCTAACCTACCTTACTCACCATGCATCGTGTGAATGCCGAATTGAAACGAACACAAAACAAGCCTAAGCGTTTTAAGCAATCCTACTTTAACGCCACGGCCGCACACGAACAAACGCTTTCTTTACTTACCTGTGAAGAAGAAAACAGGGGTGAATTTGGGGTACAGGTAAAGCGTCACAGCGTGTGGATGCCTCGATTGGGCACATGCATCGCGAGCACAGCGCATATTCTAACCCTACGTGCGCGCTGCGCGCTCGATTCGCATCACATACCTTTCATTCCTGTTCTTACCTGTGCAGAGCACGGGAGAAGAACACCCGACCCCCCAACGAGCACAGCGTTGACAACCCTAACGTTTTGACGAAACAATCAACACGAACGCAATGCGTGAGTGTGAGGTGACACTGACGTACCTGAGAGATGGGTTGTTGACCTGCTCTCTGGTGTGGGTTGAATTTGAATACTTGACTCTGAAGTTTATAAAAAATTTGATGCAACTGTGCAAAAACTTCCTTTAAAACTTTAAAAACTACGGCTCATACCTTCTTTTCCAAAAGCCGTTTACGCTTGCGCAACCCTTTTCTTGGAGTCCGCTTCCTTTGCGCTTGTCTGCGACTTTGAGTTATGTGTAAAAATGACGATTTCCCGCGTGGTTCCGTCGATTTTTAACGATTTCACTTGCTAAATCGCAACCCCTTCCGCTAAACCGCAGGAATCACTCCCTGCTGGTTACATTTTCTATTTTTTTCAGCTCCTGGAGGTTTGTGTCCTCCATTGGGAGTATTGCTTCGCCCTGGCCCTTGGTCAGGACGTATACTAAAACGCTGTTTATACAGCGATAGCTGTCCGCATTAGAGCGTTCGACTGTACCCTAGTGGGCAAGCATATGTGCTCTAGGGAGGGAGTCCTGGGTTCAAACCCCACTACCCCCAAACTTTTTCCAAACGTTTTCGTCGCACGCCGGCGACGTTTGAGGAATGCCCCATCGAAGGGACATCATTCACGGTACATTACACTGTTTTTCAAAGGTACCTACAGTGTGATAGGCTTCTATGAAGTGATGAGGATGTTTTTGGTAACTTTAATGCATTTTCTGAGGTAATTTTGGGAATATTTGAGCCTTTTTCCTTGGTCCTACTAGCTTAGCTAACTAGTACTCCAGGGGGGAGTAAGAAAAAGTCACTGCCATGTCTTTCTTGGAGGGCTTGATCCAGGCTAAGCCCCCCTTAAAACCCTTTGTTGATGCTAAGACAAACTTAAGTGTTTTTATCTCTCTTTTGTTGCCTAAAGTACACTCTCTCAAAGTAACTAGGGTTGTGACCCTAGCCCCCCCATGAAGTTCACCCCTACCACTCAACTGAGCGGAGGTACCTTCCTTCATGGAGGATATACCGAAATAAAACAGGCATTTCATGCTTTAGTCCTTGGAGGTTAAGCCTAGTGGTCTCCCACCCCAAGACCCCTATACTCAATTGTTTCTACCACTTATTGTGGTCCTACTTTGTAACTGTTTCTGAATTCAGTTGCTTGGCCAAGTCATGTTCTGTGTGGTCCTGACATCTATGCCCCACATTCCTAACCAGCACCATTTCACCCAAAAGAGTGCACATGAAGTGCCTAATGCAATCTCTGAGGCAAGAGTCAGACCAATTTACATATAAAATCTTTTGTATTATCCATTTGTGATTGAATCTTTGTGTATAAACCTGCTTTGTCTATCTGCAGCCCTTCTGTGTTACACTGGATTCCAAAACCAATCATTGATTCGATCCATATCCTGTTCTTGCTCTACTTGCTGCTTTGGTTTGGGTTTTCAACTACAAAACCTGCAGGAATACATCAAAAGATATAGGGCATAATTCAAGGACATCTTTCTATCCTTTTTAGATGATATCAACAGTGACTGGTTGGTGTTCAATGCCCGTAAGGGGGTCAACATCAAACTGAGTGATGTCAGGGTCGTTGAGGGAGAGGTAGGTAGGTAGGTGCACTCGGTCGTGGGGAGGCGCCCCATTGGTCCCCCTGGCGTCGCCCCTGTGACGAACAGGAAGAGGCTCCGCGCGTGAAGAGGGGAGGCGGCTTACATCCCGCTAGACCTGACTGTTGGCCCCTAACAAAGCGGCCGCGGGCAACACCGGGAGAGCTTATCGCCGCCAGCGTGACGTGCTTGTCTCGCCGGGAGGGTGTGCCACCGTGCTTGCGCACGTCCCCTCTTTTGGGCGGAACCCTAGGGGTTCACCGGACTTCCTGGCGTATCCCGTTCTCAAGGCATGCATGCACGTTCTTGGTACTAGGGCTCCGAGGCGCTACGGTGTAGCACGCTCCGCGTCGAGTCCCAAAGCAGCGCAGGCCTTAGGATCCAGCCCTACCCCCGGTCTTCGGATCTTGTTTGGCCGGGTCAGCTGCATGGCACGTGCTGCCTCAGTGCCCGGGCTGTGGACACTGGGTTTCCTACTGTTGTGCGGCGTTTCTGTTTGGGTCCGGGTTGCGGTTGGGTGTTGGTTTTGTTAACCCCGCCACTCCTGGCTGGGGTCTTGGGCGGGTGTGTTTGGGTACGGTTTGTGGTGTTGTCCCTCTTTTGCCGGCTGTTTGTGGTATTCGTGGTTGGGCTTAGGTTTCGGCCTGCTTATGGGACGTGTGTGGTTGCTTGCGTGCTCTGCCTGCCCCCCGACGTTTCCGGTTCCGGTGTGCGGGGTGAGCGTGCGTGCTGGGGTTTGGGTTTTGGCTGCGCCCCGCCTCTCCTTGGGGGGTTTTGGGGTGTGTGTCTGCTCGTGCGCCCGTCCCGCGTGGTCTCCCGCACCTCCTGGTTGGAGTTGCTGTGCGGGGGTGCGTGTTTGTGCGCGCGCCCCGCTTGTTCCCCGCCTTTCCTGGTTGGGGTGCGGTTTGTGGGTGTGTGTGCTGGGCCCGGGTCTCGGCTGTGCCCCGCCCTTCTTGGTTGGGTTGTCGGGGTGTGTTTTTTGCGCTTTTATTTTTGGCGTGTCTTGGTTTGGCTTTGTGGTGTCGGTTGCTGGCTGTCCCTGTCCCGGGCCTTGTCGTCCCTGTCCCCCCATCCCCTTTCTTTCGGGCTGGGCTGCTGGCTCTTTTTTTACTTTTTCAGCGTCGTGTGTGTCTGCATGTTTCGGTGTCCCTTTTCCCGGTGGGCCGCTGTTCCTGGCTTCGTGTTGCCGGTTTTGGCTGGGTGGTCCCCCTGTGCCTCTTTGGGGGTCCTGTCTTCGGTGCTTTCTGGGTGGAGGGTTTGGCCGCCTCTTGTGGTGTTGGCGGGCGGTTTGGTGGCTGTGGGCTGTTCTCTCGCCCCCCCCCTCCCCCCCTGCTTTTCCTTTCTTGGGGGGGGGCCTGCCTGTTCCTCCCTCTGCCTTCCCTGGGCTGGGGCACGCACTGGCCCGTATTCAGTGTGCTCTTCCGGGCTGCTGTTGGCGGTTGCGTTCTGCTTGGCCGTGTCCCGGCCCCATGGATCGGGTGGGCTATGTACACGTTGGGCTCGGCGCCCCTTCCTGCCGGGTTAGGTCCTGGCTCTGGCGCCAGGCGGCTGCGTGTGGCTCTGGGTTAGGGGGCTGGGGTTGTCGGTGTTCTTTCTCCTCTGCGGTGCCGGTTTTAACCTTCTCGGTGGTCCGCCACCGTTGTTGCCGAGCGGGCGGTGGTCCCGTGTGTGGCCCGCGGTGCCGGTGTGTGGCGTGCTGGTGCGGCGCCTTCCGGGATGTGCGGTGGCTTGTTTCGGTTGGTCCTTCAGGTTAGGGTCAGCCGTGCCGTGTTGTGCCGCTCTGTGCCGCTCTGTGCCGCGTCGCTCCGCGTCATGCTGTGGCGCGTTGCACTGTGGCCCGCTGTGGTGCGGTGTGCCGTGCTGTCTCGCGTTGTGCCGTGGTGGGTCAGTGGAGGTCAGCCTGGCCTGTGTCGTGGTACGGAGTGCGGGCCGGTATGTGGCTGGCTGGTGGCTGGGGGGTGTGGTTAGGTTTGAGGTTTGAGGTTTGATTTTGCGGGTACTAGACGCCTTTCGGCCCCAGGGGGGCCACCTGGTCGGGCCAGGTGATATCCTCCCCACCGGGTCCTAGTGGGGGGCCCTCCAAGACGCACCTCCTGCCTGGTGGCGGAGTCCCCTGGGTTCACAGGGCTCGGAGCCCCGTCCTTCCCCGGCTTCCCCGTTTCGCCACTCCCCGGTCAGTGCTTCAATTCGCAGCCGTCGCTGCGGGCGCTTACCCACTGCGTCGCCCCCCTAATGCGTGGTCGCCCGGGGTGTCGGCGCCGCAAGGCCCGTGCTACTGGCTTGTCGCCAGTGGGACCCCATTGGGCTGGCGCGGAGGCTGCCCAGCCTAGGGGTTGGGGCGTGGCGCTGTGCGCCACTACTGCCTTGGCAGGTGCAGTGCCCCGTCCGTGTGTGCGCGGCGCTCGCGGCCAGTTCGGGGGGTTCGGGTCGGTCACCTTCGATTTTATGGGACACAAAGTGGCCAAAACTATGAACGTCTAGCCGCTTGGACCTTAGAATGGATGAACGTCTAGCCGTTTTGCAACCGATTGTGACATCCTAATCATTCACCCTACCGTTTTTCGAGCCACATGTCGGACTATTACGAAAACATGAAACGTGTATTTTCCCCAGGAAAATGCACTAAAACAAGTGTTGCACCAATTGGTGCGCCGATCGTCGCATCAATCGTCACACAAATCGGTGCACCGTTTCTTCCCTGCATTTGTTTGTTGGAAAGCGTTGTACTTTTTTGCAAAAAAAACTTTGGAATGAGGCATACTACGCATTATGTGAGGCCCAAACCGCAAATGCACATCATTGCACGGATCATGCTGTGATGATTTCTGCAACGTACATATCGTCGCACTGATCGGTTCACCGATCAAGCTGATCTCAGAGCCCAGGCACAATGTGACTCAGATGTTGGTCTGACTGTTTAAACAATATGTTGTCCGAACAATCTTAGGTTATGGGAGCCAAGCCAGCTTATTTTTGTCCATGGTTACACCACTGTTCGTCGCACTGATCGTCACACCGATCGTCACACTGATTGGCTCACCGATCGTCATAGCCATCGGCTCACCGACTGTCGGGCCTCTTCCTCTTCCTGCCCGACTTTTCCTCGTCCAGCACCAGGGCTTCAACTGTCTCCGGCCGTTTTGAAAGGGCCGCCACCTCACGCCGTAGTGCTTCAAGCTGGTCCTCCCCTGATGACTCGCAGTGGACCTTCACTCTGTGGTTAGTGCAGCAGACAATGAAGTACATCTTCTCCTTGCGCGATGGCAGCACCTTGAAAGTTGTCTCTGCAGCCAGATGCCACGCTTCATTACCCGCAATCACGTCCGACACGACAGGGCACTCTGCAGGCACAGACGACAGAGGAAGGCACAGAGGAAGGCGCAGAGGAAGGCGCAGTGATTGTCGCAACGATCGTCGCACCGATCGTTGCACCGATCGTCGCACCGATCGTTTCACTCTTCAACATACTTGTGGGATGCATCTGGCAGTGCTTTGCCTTGCCCAACAGTAGTAGCGCGACCCAGTCTCCGTCCTCCTCCGCAACTGTGACGCGAAACTCCTCTTCGTGAGCTCCCGGTGCCGCTCAGAGGACGGTGAAGGAGTCTGGAGGTTCCTGATTTGTGTCATCCTCTCCCACAACCTCACTCAGCAGATCTGTCAAACTGTTACGAGTCGCAGCAAGTTGAGACCGTGTCTTCAACAGGGTGACCCACCTGGTCATCGGTTGGCGGTGGAGCACTTGTAGGAGTTGAGGGAAGTACTTGACGGCCACCGTGAACTGTTCTGCCGGCCAGAAAACGACATCTTCGTCATCTTCCTTGTCATCTTCCTACTCATCTTCTCCTTCTTCGGACGAGTCGCTTCTCATCTTCTCCTTTTCCTTTTTTCCTTCCTTGTCACTGTCATCTTCCTCCTCTTCTTCCTCTTCTTCGGACGAGTGGCTGTCCTCTGCTTCTGCAGGTGGCACATCCTTGCCGGCGGCCATAGCGCTAAAAGCAAGCAGCACACAAAGTGTTGCACGGATCGTCGCGCAAAACGTTGCACCGATCGTCGCACTGAACGTCGCACTGATTTAGTGGCAGTAATTGTCAAATATTTAAGTTGTACCCAAAATCGTTTGGCAACACTAAGCTATTGCAACAAAAATGAACATTCCACACATCTGGATGCAAAAACCATAAGAAATCGTAAATTCAGGGTAGGATCGGCGCAACAATTGTATCATCGCTGGCGCCTGCGCATTTGCGGGACCGTTTCGGTCGGTGCGAGTTTTGGCCGGCAAAAGCCCTTTAAGTTCATAGGTGTACCTGGTGTTGTGTCTCTCCTGTTTCCCTCTTCCCGCCCCGCGTGTCCCGCGCTGCGTGTGGCGGGCCGTCCCGTCCGGCTGTCCCTTACCCTCGCTCGCTGGTACGCCATTCCACGCGGTCTGTGCGTTCCGCGTGCTCGGTCCGGTTGTCCTTCTGGTTGTCCCCGCCTGCCCTCTGCGTGTGTGTGCGCTCGCACTCTCGCGGCGCCCGCTCCCCCCTCCCCTGGGTGGTGTGGTGTGTGCACCTCGCGAGGTCCCGGCACTGGGCGCTGGTAGGGCCGTTCCACATGGTCTGTGCCAGTCCACGTGTCCTGCCCCGGTCCCTTGCTCCGTCTGGCATGCCTGGGGGGGGGCGGTCCGGTCCCGGTTCCCCCCTACTTGGCTTGGGGTTGTGGGGGTGGCGGAAGGGCGTCCCTGGGGGGGCCGCCTGCCACTGTTGCGAGGGGCGTCTGGGGTCAGGCGCTCCCCCTCCCCCGACTGCCCGCCCACTGGGCAGGCTGTTGGGGTCCGCTATCCACGTACGTACGTGCTGTGGGCGCGGGCGTGCGGTTGTGGGGGCCCTACTCTGTCCCCTTGGTCTGCACGCCCCGTGGGGGCTGCGTGCCGTGGGGCGGGTCCGTGGCGTTCGTGTGCCCGGGGGCGGGCTGGGGGGGGGGGGCGTGCGCCGTGCCCCCCGCTTGTGCGGCCGGGGGGGGGCTGTAGGGCGGGGGGTCGTTCTGCCTCGTTCCGTCCCTCTGCCTTCCCTGGGCAGGCAACAAAGCGGGTGTCACTGGCGTTGTTCTGTCCATGGGGGGCGTGACCCCCCATACCACTTCGGTTCGTGCTCGCTCGCCTTCACTGGGCGCGATCTGTGCGGCGTCCTGGCGCGTTGGCGCGGGCTCGCTTGTTCTCCGCGGTTCCTGCAGGAGCCGGCAGCTGGGGCGGGGGTGTGGGCCGCGCTCCAGCTCCTCCCCCGGGCGGGGGGAGGAGGGACCGCCCCCCCTTCCTCGGGGGCTGGGGCCCGGGGCCCCCGCGGCTTGCGGGCCGGTCGGGGGGGTGGGTGGGGGGGGGGGGTTGCGCTGCAGCCTCCCTGCTCCCCCTCTGGGTGGCGGCCCGCGGTACCCCATCCTGGCCCCCCTCGTGCCGTCGGCGCACTCCTCTCCGGCGTGCGCATGCGGTCGGGGTCGCGGAGCCGCCCCCGGGTGGGGGGGGATGAGGGGCGGCCCGCGGACCGCTCCCCTCGGGGCCCCTGCAGACCTGAACCCCCCCTCTGCCCTCCCTGAGTGGGCTGTGGTCATGGGAGGGTCATGTGGGGCGCGGCCTCCATACTGTTCTGGTTCGCCGCCGTGCGCCGCCCCCAAGCTTGGTCCGCGCGTTGCTCCGGCAGGCTGGTGTGGGCTCGCCCTGCGGCCGCGACCCCCGCGGGAGCGGCTGGGGGCGCTGGGGCGCGCGGTGTGCAGGTCCAGCCGCATCCCCCTCCCCCGCGTTGCGGTCCCTTCTGGGGGAGGGGGGGCGCCCCCTCGGCTCCGGGGGGGCGGGGGGTCGCTCCTGTGGTTCCCAAGCTCGGGGTGGGAGCGGGGGGGGGGGGTGGGGGGCGCCTCCCCGCCCCCCCGCCCCATCGGGCGTCGGCCTGCCATCCGTTGTCTCCGGCGTGCCCCCCCGGGGTATACGCGTGCCGTGGGGGTTGCTGGTCGGCCGCGGGCGTCGAGCGCGGCCTGGTCTGCCGCCAAAGGGTCAGTGCAGCGGGGGGGGGGCGGGGGACCCCCCCGCCCTGGTTCGCGCCCCCGTCTTCCCCGGGATGGCCTCTGACAGGGCTGCTCAATTTGCGCCGTCCTGGGCGCCGCCGGTCCGCCGTCCACCGGCAGCAGGCAGGGCGTGCAGGCGCCTGCCTCGGCCGTGGTGCCCCCGCACCCCGGGTGCAGCGGCCTCTTCGGGCTGGGTGCGGGGCCGCCGCTTCTTCGGTCTGCCTCCGTCTGCTCTTGAGCCTGGCTGGGAGGGGGGGGAGAGGAGTGGGGGGGGGGCTCTGTTCCCCTGGCGCCGCCTCCTGACGGCCCAGGGGGGGGCGGCATGGCGGTCCCGGCCCCGGAGGCCAGCCATCGGCTGGGGGGTCACACCCTTCCCCCACCCCCCTCTACCTAGAGCCGGACCCTCGTGCAGGCCCTCGCTGGGGCCCTTCGCTCCCTCCGCCGTCGTTGCGCGGCGCTGGCCGGCCGGGGGCGGCCGTGAGGGTTAGCGGTTAGCGGTTAGCGGGCTGCGGGCCAGTAGTTTCACCCCCGCGCTCGCTGTCTCCGCCCTCCCCCCCGCAGGAGGGGGCGCGCGCTCCTTCGACACGCCGTACCGTGGGGGGGGCGTGGGTCGGGGGGCCCAGCTCCCCCCCCCACTTTCTCGCGCCTGCAGTTGGGGCCGTCACCTGCGCCGCCGCTTGTGTGGGGGCTGGGGCTGTGGCGGCGGCGGGTTGCGCCGGTGGTAGCGCCAGTGGGCGAGGGCGCTGCGCAAGGCCTGGGGGAGCCAGTTGTTGGCGTCCGCATCCGTGATGCGGAGTACCGCCCCCCCCTTCCAGGAAGGCCGGCCACGTCGGCTCCCTGTCGCGCCACGTCGCCCGGATAACTGACCTGAGGACCCTCACGTGGTCCTCCAGGGCTGCTCACCCCCCCGGGGGTACCTCCCGGTTCCCTCCGTCCCTCCGGAGGAGCACGGCATCGAAGGGCCGGTTCCTCAACCCCATGGTGGTCCCCTGGTTGGCCCAGCACAACCACCCGTACACCTCTCTCTTTCGGGGTAGGGGGGTTGGCCACCTCTTGTGATGTTGGCGGGCGGTTTGGTGGCTGTGGGCTGTTCTCTCGCCCCCCCCCCTCCCCCCCTGTTTTTTTTTCTGGGGGGGGGCCTGCCTGTTCCTCCCTCTGCCTGCCCTGGGCTGGCGCACGCACTGGCCCGTATTCAGTGTGCTCTTCCGGGCTGCTGTTGGCGGTTGCGTTCTGCTTGGCCCTGTCCCGGCCCCATGGATCGGGTGGGCTATGTACACGTTGGGCTCGGCGCCCCATCCTGCCGGGCTAGGTCCTGGCTCTGGTGCCAGGCGGCTGCGCGTGGCTCTGGGTTAGGGGGCTGGGGTTGTCCGTGTCCTTTCTCCTCTGCGGTGCCGGTTTTAACCTTCTGGGTGGTCCGCCACTGTTGTTGCCGGGCGGGCGGTGGCCCCGTGTGTGGCCCGCCGTGCCGGTGTGTGGCGTGCTGGTGCAGCGCCTTCCGGGATGTGCGGTGGCTTGTTTCGGTTAGTCCTTCAGGTTAGGGTCAGCCGTGCCATGTTGTGCCGCTCTGTGCCTCGTCGCGTCGCGTCGTGCTGTGGCGCGTTGCACTGTGGCGCGCTGTGGTGCGGTGTGCCGTGCTGTCTCGCGTTGTGCCGTGGTGGGTCAGTGGAGGTCAGCCTGGCCTGTGTCATGGTGCGGAGTGCGGGCCGGTGTGTGGCTGGCTGGTCGCTGGGGGGTGCGATTAGGTATGGCTGTCTTGCTGGGTCCGTGCTGTGGGGGCCTGGCGTGCCGCTCGGGCTGCTGGGTCGGGTAGGCGTCCGTGGGGTTGCCCTCCCTGGGGGCCTGTGCCTTGGTCCCGTGTCCTCTGGGGGTCCCGGTCCCTAGCCCTGGTTGCTGTGGCTGTGCCTTCGTCCTCTTCCGGTGTCTGTGAGGTGGCCCTTGTGGCGGCCGAGGTCGTCGCCCGGCGGTGAGGGCGTGGTGGTGCGCCGCGCGGCGGCGTTCCCTGCGGCTTCCCCTGTGGGTGTAGCCCGTTCTCCTCGTGTAGGTGTGCCCTCCATCCCCCATTTGGTTTCCGGTGGCTGGTGGGTGTGCGCTCGTGTGATCCGTACGACGTCGGATGCTTGCTTCGGCGGTGCATGTCTGGGGGTGCGCCCCCAGGAGTCGTCTGGCGTTCGGTGGGGGTGGGGCGGTGCTTGTCCCCCTGTCGTGGTATGCCGTTCCTGGGTGTGGGTCCCGGCGTCTGCCGTGGTGCCCTTTTCCTCTGTGCCTCGGACACCGCTCCTGCCCCTTCCTGGTTCTTGGGTGGTTTCCTGCCCCCATGTTGTGTCTCTTCCCTATGGGTGCCTGCCCTCATTTGGGGCCCCTCCGTGCCCTCTTGCCTGGGTGCCCCTTGCCGTCCCTTGCCCTCCCCTTGCCCTTGTCCTTCCCCTTCCTGGTGTGGTGGTGGCGAGGTGGGGAGGGGGCGCCGATGGCCCAGGCCTGGAGGTGGGTGTCCTGGAGCCATTGGCGGAGGGCCTTGGGGGGTGTAGGGGGGGCGGAGGCCCTGGACCGCATCGCAGAGGAGGGCCTCCCATGCCGCTTGCGGCATGATGGCCTCCAGGGCGGCCTTGTTTGGGTCGGCGGGGGTGCGGGTGCGCACCTCCTCGAAGGTGTGCACCATGTGCACTCCTTCTCGCCTTCCCGCTCCCCTGGCCCACTTCACCCACCGGCGGAGCTCCTGCAAAGCAGGGGCAGACCACCAGGCGAGGTGGGCGGGGGCCCGGGGGGGGGGTCCGTGCTCGGGGTCCTGGTGCGGCGGGGGGAGGACGTGGACCTGCGGTGGTGGCGGGGGTGGCGGTGCCTGGGGGAGCGGGAGCGGCGGTGGCGGGGGCTGGGGGTGGAGGATGGGTACGGGCGGAGGGGGGAACGGGAGGGGGAGGTGGACATGGGGCGGCCGTGGCGCGCTTGGGTGCGCCTGGGGGAGTGGGAGTGCTGGTGGCGGGGGCTGGAGGTGCTGGATGGGTATGGGCGGCGGGGGGAACGGGGAGCCAGGCGGGGCCTGTGGGGGGAGGGGGAGGTGGACGTGGGGCGGCGGTGGCGTGCCTGGCGGCGCCAGGGGGAGCCGGAGCCGGGGGGGACGCGGCGGCTTCGCCCGGGGGTTGTGTACGGCCGGAGGGGGGGGGGGGAGGTGGACATGGGGCGGTGGTGGCGCTCGTGGTGGCGCACCGAGGAGCAGGAGCGGCGGGAGCGGGGTCCCGGGGGGACTTGGTGGCGCCTGGGGGAGCGGGAGCGGCGCGAGTGGGTGGTTGAGGCGCGGTGGCGGTGTGGGGAGTGTGAGCGCCGGGGGCGAGTGTGCCGTGCGGGGGGGGAGCGGCAGCGCCGCCGTTTGCGGGACCGGGCCTCATTGCTCGAGTCGGGCCACTCAGGAGGTGTCGGCGGGTCCTGGGGGGCCGCGCGTGGTGCTGCCTGGTACTTGGGGGGGGGGGGGAGGTCCCCCGTCGTCCATGGATCTGCCACGTAGGGGTGTGGTGGCGGCAGCGGCTGGTGGTATGGGTCGAGTGACTGTCCCTGGCGGGTTGGGCCCGGGGGGCCCCTTTGGCGTGGACGTGGTGGCCGGGGGGATATGGTTCCTGGTACGGAGGGGATGGCTGGTACGGGGGGGGTGGCCCCTGGTGGTAGGTGGGGTATGCGGGTGGAGCGCTCGGTGGCTGCCATCCCATTCGCTGGTGCTGTTCGTGCACGGGGGGTTGTGGCCCGGTGGGGTAGGGTGGTGGGCAGTGGTAGTGGTGGGGGTGGTGTTGGTGGTGGTGGTGGTGGGGCCGCTGGTGGTGGTGGCGTTGGTAGTGGTGGGGTTGGTGTTGCGGGTATGGCCCTTGGACACGTTGTCTGTATTCCGGTCCCCCTTGTGGGGGTGGGGGTCGGGCATCGTGCGCGGCCCCTGGGGCTGTACTATGTGGTGGGCAGGGGGGGCGGGTCGGGGGCCAGGCTTGACGGTGACGGTGGTCGAGGGGTCCCACGTCCCTGGGTCGGTTTGGCCGGCGGTGGTGGTGGTTTGTGGGGGATGGATGACGGGGCGCTTGGAGATGGGGATGTTGACAAGGGTTTGGACGGGGTTGTGTTGCGTGGCTGCCTCTGCGGCGGCGGTGGCTGCTGATGGGAGGGGGGCGTGGGTTGTGGTGGGTGGGGGGTCCTGGCTTGGGTTAGGGTTTGGGTTAGGGCGGTGTCGCTTGGGTTTATGTCGGTGCGTTTGTGGTGTTGTGTGTGCTCGCTTGGGCGCCGGCTTGGGTTTGGGGTCGGGTTTGGGGTTGGGGTCCAGTTCCAGGTTGAGGAGGACTTCTGTCCGGATGTGTGAGGGCGCCGATGTCGAGTCGGGGGTCTTCCCAATGCGTTGCCAGGGTGCCTGAGTCGCCTGTGTGGGGGTCGGGGGGTCGGTGCGTGCAGCCGCAGCTTTGGTTTTTGCCATGGCCTTGGGGATGAGGGCCGGGGGGAGAGGGGGGTCGAAGGATGAGGTGGAGAAGGTTGATGAGGCTGAGGATGAGGAGCAGGTGGTGGACGCGGGTTGGGCTGTGATGCGGGCGGGCTTGTGGGCGGTGGCTTCTGCTGCGGCCACAGCGGGGAGGATGGAGGGCATGTCCTCGGGCTGTAGGTTGGGGGCGAGCGGCTGGGGGGGCCCGGTCGTGACCTGACGGCCCGGCGGGCCGATCTGGTCGGCAGCGGCGGAGGAGGGAGGCGCGGGGCTGTGGCCTTCTCCTTCCGGGATTGGCTGGGCCGGGGTCCTGCAATGTGTGAGGTTGTGTGGGTTGGCGTCCGCGGGGGGGAACAGTTCGCGTGGGCTGCATTCAGGGGCCGGAGGGGGTGGGCCCGGGTCTTCTGGGGTGTGCGCGGGGGGCGTGTGCGGGCCACTGGGTGGGGTGGGCATGCCGCGGGGTGCGAGGCTCCTCTCGGCGGGTGTGTGCGGGTTGTCGAGTAAGGGGGGTGGTGAGGGGTGTCCGGCGGGTGGGTCTGTGGCCGGCATGTGCTGGTGTTCGGGCGGGTGGGGGAGGCCCGTTTCGGGAGGGCCGGGGGTGCGCGCGATGGTGGGGGTGTGTGGGTCTCCGGGTGAGCAGCGAGAGGGGAGGGGCATGGGCGGGGATTGTGCGGTGGGGTGTGTTGTGTCGATGTATGTGTCCGCTCGCCGCGGCGCGCTTGCGTGGTCAGTTGTAGGCCGCGCGTTTTGGAGGCGAAGCTTGCCGTCTTCTGCTGCTGCGGCAAGGATTTTGCAGACGAGCTTGCGTATCTGGGGGACCTCTTGGTCAGTGTTGGGAAGGGGGTTTGCTAGCTCTGGGCTAAGACCCACGCGGCTGAGGACCCTGTGAATGGCGTGGTACCCGCAGGTGAGGGAGTGCTGCGGTCTGGGGGGGGGGTTTGGCCGCGTGTCCGGTCCCGCCTCGATTTGTGTGTGGGCGGTGGGGATGGGCCAAATCCAGGGCACGGTCCCCGTGGGTGGCCAGCGGCGCTGGATCCAGTGGGTCAGGCAGAGCATGGCCAGTCCCAGGTGGTAGCCCGCCTTCCCTGAGGTGATTTGGGCCAGGGCGCGGGCTGGGGGCTTGTCCCCTGGCTGGTGGACGCCCCTGAGGACCCTGTGCGGGGTGGTGGGGTCCCCTACTGCCCCTGGTGGGGCGGCCCCTGGGGCGAGCATGGTGTCTGTCCCTTTGACGAGCCATTGCGGGCCGGGAGACGCAGCCGTAGCGGCTATCACGTAGTAGTGCCGGCGCTCGAGGACTGTACACCAGACCTCCGGCGGGGGGTGGTCACTGTCTGTAATTGGGGGGGGGAGGTCGTCCTCTGGGGTGCGGAGGCCGGCGGCGCGAAGGGCGGTGTCGCGGGTTGGTGCGGTGGCCTGTTCCCACTGCTGCGGGTGGTTCGGGTCTGCTGGGTGGTCCCTCTCCGCGGGGGCCCGTCGTAGGCGTACCGTCCCTCGACGTGTGACGTTAATGTCGGTGTCGTGTGTCAGGGCCTGGCCCCACTCGATGGGGGGGATCCAGACGTGCTGGCCCTGGGTGTGTTTGCGGGCTTGCCAGAGTACGAGGTCTACGATGGCCTCGTGGAGGCCGTTGCCTGGGGTGGTCAGGTCCCGGAGGGGTTTGACGGTGAGCTTGGACCAGTCCTCTTGTAGGCGGTATGAGCCCAGGTGGGTGGTCAGGGCCCTGCCTTGGAGGGTTGCTCGGAGGAGGTCGGGGTCGCGGATGGTCGCCGGTGTGAGGGGGGGGTGCCCCCGGTCCGGGGGGGGTGGGCTGGATGGGTTGCCGGGGTCTTGCGCGTCTACGTCGACGTATGGTTGGCCCTGGTTGGGCTTGGCCGGGCTGGGCTGTGCCAGTTGGCTTCTTGGGTGAGAGATGGGCTTTAGGGCGCTGTGTGGGTGTCTTGGAGGCCTGCGGATGGTGATGGGGGGTGCGTGCGGGGCGCGGAGTGGGTTAGCGGACGTCTGGGTCATGCACGGCATGGTAATGGATGAGAGGCTGCATGTGTTCCCTGGCGGTGGGGTCGGTGAGTTGCTCCGCGTGTGTTAACAGGAGGTGTTTGCGGTGTACCATTTGGGCCGCTGCTCTGCGGACTGCTTCTAGCTGGAGGTGCGCTGCTGCCTCCATGGGGCTTTCTGTGTGTTTGGTGAGGTGTCGGTGCAGGGCCTGTGTCACCGCCCCTCTCATGGTGGCTTCTTTGACCAGGGGATCCCGGAAGAGGTGTTCGGTGGCCTGGTGTGCGTGGCTGTGGGTTGGCCATCCTTCGTGTTGTCGTAGGGCTTCCGCCGGGGACCAGCCCACTAGCGTGTCCCTGCCTGTATGGAGGGGGCATTTCTTGAAGTGTTCCCAGTCCTCCGGGGTGGTGTGGTCGCACGGGCAACAGGTGTGGTCTTCGGGGACGTGGATGTGCTTGCGGACGAGCCTCTGGCGACCCTGGTGAGGAATGGTAGTTGCTCCCTGAGGAGCTGGATGCGTCGTTTTTGGAGCCGGGCTGGGACGTTTGCTGGGCGCAGTGCTGAGTGGTAGAGGGGGATTTGCATTCTGTCCTGGAGCTCCTGGATGTGCGCCCGGCTGTCTGCGTCGCGGAGCACGCGGGCAAGATGTTGGATGGGGTTGGGGTAGTGGTATGCTCTGTTGTGGGAGGAATAGGGGGCGTCCTCTGGTACCCAGTCTGGGGACTGATGGGGCTCGGGTACGGGGGGTATGTTTTGGAGGTGTGTGTGGTTTCGGCCGAGGTCAGGGATAAGGAGGGTTGGTAGGTGCGTTGTGCGCTGGTGTACTGCCTGGTTGTAGACCTTACCATTTCCGTATTGGTGTCTGTGGGACTCTTGTTTCACGATGTGGAGTTGTAAGTAGGGGGGAAGGCTGCGAAGGGCTTTCCAGAGCAGCAGTGCCTGGGTGCCGAGGCTCGTCGCGGTGGCTTTGTGAAGTGGTTGCCTTGCTATGCGGAGGAGCAGGTGTGTGTCGACAGTGGCGACTACCACGAACCAGACCCGGACGATGTGCGGGAGGTGGGCGGGTAGGTGGGCCGCGATCTCGGCGATGGTGTCGGCCATGGCCCCTAACTCCCTGTGGGAGGAGGCCCCGTACGTGGTGTGGCCCGTGTGGTGGTCCATGTGGTAGTGTCCCCCGGTGTGGGTTAGCTGCAGGGTGGCCCCCCCGGTGATGGGCGTGAGGGCAGATTCGCCTGCGGCGTCGGTGAGGAAGAGCCGGTCTGCCGGTGATGGTTGTAGCAGGCGGCATGGGTTCATGGGCAGGTAGGCGTATATGGCGAGGCCCGTGGTGAAGTGGGCTACTGGGGTTGTGGGCTGCAGGACGGGGGTGGCGTACACCCCTATTCCTTTGGAGATGATGTGTTTCGCTTTGGGGGGACATGGCTATGAGTCCCTGTTCCGGCTGTCCTTGTGTGAGGTAGGAGTAGATGTAGTGGAGGATGTAGGCTGTGTCTGGGTTTAGGTCGTGGCATGTGAGGGCTTGTGTTCTGTGCTCCGGTGTGTGGCAAGAGGTGTGGAGCGGATAGTAGGGGTGCTCGTGCTTGCCCTTTCTGCCTGGTTTGTACATGCTGTAACGGATGCCAACCCCTGCCGGGTCGGGGCGGGGCCAGGTGGGTGTAGTGGTGAAGAGCCATTTGGGCGCGTGGTCGGGGTTTCACGCTACCATGGGGTTGGTGTCGGTGCGGTGGAACCATGGGGCTACCCATGCGTAGGCCTGTGGTGGTAGGTGGGTTGTGGGGTGGGTGTGGTGGCGTCCTATGAGGTGGAGTACGGGCCATGGTGTGGTTGGTGTCTCGGGGTCACAGGCCCAACATGTGCGTGGCACGCTCTGGGAGTCATGGGGGACCCGTGGTAGGTTTCGGGCGGTCATGTGGTGCTTCGGTTTGCGCCATTTTGCCCCGTGGTGGATGACGGTGGTCTGCGTGGGTTTGGCTCCGTTCGGGGCCAGTAGTAGGGTTAGTGGCCAGACTGGGCCCGTCACTGGGGGGACGGGTTCGTGTTCCGAGCCGGTGGGTGCGTAGGGCGGTGTCGCTGGGATGGGTCGGGGGTGTTGCTTTTGGAAATCTCGGTAGGCTGCTCGCATGTCTTTGCTTCCCGGCAGAGTGTGTCCCGCTGCTCGTGCCGTCTGCGTGAGGTACTGGTGGAAGAGGCGGTATTGAGGCCATTTGGGAAGCTGTAGAAAGGGGGTGTGGTGTGCCTCGCTGTGGTGCAGGACCCGCATTTGGGGGAGCGTGACGTACACTAGGGTGATGGAGGCCCCGACAGGTCTATGGTGTGGATGGTGCCCTTGGGGTGATGGTGGAGGTCCCCGCAGAGAACCGCTAGAGGCCCTTCCTCTGGGCACGTGTGGTTGGTGAGTATGGCGTGGTGTGGGGATGGGAGGAGAAGCTGCAGGTGGTTCCACAGGCGCGTGTTCATGTCGGTTGGCATGCCTGTCTGGTGGAGTACCCAGCGCGGGCATGTGTTGCGAGCCATTGTGCGGCTTGGAGGCGGATTGTGGTCACCTCGCGGACCTCCGGTGAGTGGTTGTGGGTCATGCGGTGAAGGAGGAGGGCGGTGTGTCTGGTGTAGGCAGCTTTCACCTCGTCCCCTATGGCGTCCCCATAGTGGGGCCATGCCGCTCGGATGGCGCGGGTGGGTATGGAGGTGGGCGAGCCCCCGTGTGCTGCCCATGCCTTGGTCACGGCGCGTGTGGCCGGCTGGAGGGCGGTGGTTGGGTGTGTCAGGGGGAGTGCTTGGAAGCCTATGGAGGCGTTCAAGACCCCGGTGAGGTAGTACGCCAGGCTCTGGTGGGACAGGGAGAGGGCCTTGGTCGTCGGGGACGCATATCTGGGGAGATGGGCGAGGTGTGATTGCAACTTGGGAGGGAGGGTGGCGTCCTCAGGGTTGGCGGCCTGATTTACCCCCAGGTGGGTGTTGGTTGTCACGACTTGCATGGGGGGCCCTTTTGGCCCTAGGTTGGAGGTGTGGCAGACCCCTTGATCATGGCCACTGACCTTGTAGGGTGGACGATGAGGTTGTTGTGGGAGAGGTAGGAGACAGTCACGTCCAGTAAGTCATTGGCCTGTTGGGTGACCGTTGGTCCGGGGTCAGGGGCATGGGATTCGTGGGAGGTGTGTGGGACCGTGAGGTTGGTGTCGTCCGCGAAGCCCACCAGGGGGGAGAGGAGGGGGTAGGGTGCGTAGGCCGGGTATTCCTGCTCAATTGCGAGGGCCAGGGGGAGCGTCACGAGAAGGTACAGGAAGGGGCCTTCTGGTCCTCCTTGGAGGACCCAGCTGCCTGGCTCCAGGAAGGGGGTGAGGCCTGCTCCAGTGCGGACCGTGTATTTGCGGGTGCGGATGTGGCCGGAGGCGAAGTTGTAGAAGGGGAGGCCTGGGCGTTTCCACACCGCTTCTAGGAGGAGCCAGGGGGTGTTCATGAAGGCTCCTTTGACGTCGAGGGAGGCAATGATGAGGTCTACCGGGTCCATGTCGGCGATGGTGTCCTGGATGAAGATGGCCTCGCGTGGGGACCGGCCTGGGATGGCCCCCCAGAGGCTGCCTGGTATGTGGGGGTCCAGGTTGTGGCGGATGCGGCGTAGGAGGATGGTCCAGACCATTTTGACCTCCGTGACTGCACAGACTATGGGGCGCCAGTTGTCCGGGTTTGCCCAGTCCCCTTTTTTGTAGAGGGGGCGGACAACGCTAGCTAAGTCTGGCCGCAGGGAGGTCTGCCCCGTGACGATGTCCCAGAGGTGGTGGGCGAGGATGCGGAGGAGTTGGGCGGGGAGGTGGTAGTATGCCTCCGCAGGGAGGCCCTCGTAGCCTGGGGTTTTGTGTTGCCGGAGATTGTGGATGGCCTTCCGGACTTCTTGGGTGGTGAAGGGGCGCTTTTCCAGTTGCTTCCTCTGGGCGTGGTTGAAGACCCGAGGGAGGCGGTCGATTTTGGCCTGGGTGTCCGCGTCCAGTGTGTCTTGGGTGGGCGTGTGTTGCCGGAGGAAGCTGTCTCGGGTGGCTTGGAGCACTGTGGCTGGGTCCCTGGTGAGGAAGCCGTCCTCCTGCCGGACTGTGGTGATGGTGCGGTGGCCGGTGTCGGTCATGGCATTGCTGAAGCGGCGGATGGCCTTGTAGGGGAGTTCATGTTGCGCACACCGCTCGTGTTCCTGGGCGATGCGCTGTTGCCTGTGGATGTACCACCTCTGCAGGTCTGCCCTGATGTGGGCTATCTGCGTCCTGCAGTGGTGTATCTGGCGGCAGGTCTGGGGGGTGTCAGTGTGGAGGAGGGTCGCCAGTTGTTGCTTCGCATGCCAGAGGTCATGGAGCATGTCCCTAGGGACGTGGGTGATTGGTCGTTGTCAGTGTGGGGGTGTTGCTGGAAGCCGCAGGCGACAGCGGCCGTGCGCATGGCTGCGAGTAGGTCGGTGGAGTCTGGTTGGATGCGCCGGGCGCGGTCTATGGCCCTGTGATATTGGGACCAGGGCTGTTTAGCATGCAGTGGGGGCATCTTCAGGGGGGGTGGTAGGCCTTGGTCCGCATCCTCTCGGGGGCTGGGTGGAAGGTTGGGGATGGTGAGGCGGATGTGCAGGGGGCTATGGCCTGTGGGTCCCAGCTGGAGGGGTCCATATTGGGCTTCCGCCCGGATGATGGTGGTGGGGTCGCCATAGCATACGTCGATGCCGGATGGCACGGCATCTGTTTGGTGGGGGAAGTGGGATGGTTGGCCTTCAAGGTTGGCCGTCAGGTCCATGAGCCCCAGCATTTTGATGGTGTCGCAGACTGCATGGTCCTGGGGTGTGGCCTGTCCCACTCGGTCCGCCGGGACGGGGGCGGCGTTCATGTCGCCGTTGATGATTGTGGGGGCGAGCATGGCCATCTGGCGGTATGCCTCCTCCAGGGCTTGAAGGGAGGGTTCCCTGGCATCGCCGAAGGGGAGGTGGGCGTTGATGACGTTGAGTTGCCATCCTTCTCCGACGACCTTGTAGACACCTAGCCTCCCTTGGATGCTGAGGTGGTGGACGAGGTGGACGTGGATGCCGGTTCGGGCGTACAGGGGGGTCCCCTTGTGCCAGTAGCATTTGTATGCTTTCCAGTCCGGGGTATATGTGGGGGTGATTTCTGGGGGGTTGTCACGTTGTAGGCCTTGTTCCTGGAAGGCGAGGAGGTGGGGAACCCACCCCGGCCCCTGTGCCATCGGGAGCTCCTGGAGGGCGGTTGTGGCGTCCTTGGAGTATGTGACGGCCGGATGGTTGAGGTCGAGGAGGTTGACGGTGGCCTCGGTTGGGGCGGGCCGGGGCTGTGGAGGCTTGTGCCCTCGGCCCCTGCCCCGTCAGGGAGGGGGACTGGGGCTCGGGGACTTTTTGCCGGTTGGTGGGCGCTTGGGTAGGCGCGGCGGGGGGGAGACCTTGGCTCTACTCCGGGGGGAGCTCCCCAGTGTATTTGGTGCCTCTGTGGGCCTTGTTCTCGTCGGTGCGGAGACGGATGGGGTGGGCGCTGGTGAGCTCCAGGGTGTGGCCTTCTGGCTTGTCCGGGGCGCTGCTGCATTGGTCTAACTCCTTTTGGCGGTGCCAGACGACCCGGATCTGTGGCCCCCCGTTGTCCCCCAGGTCGCGGAGGCGGTACTGGATTGTGCCCTCACACCAGATCCAGTCGCCCGTGTGGTCGTTGCGGAAGGGCTACTGGACCCTCGCGCCCTTTTCGAATCCTGGGTACGCCTCGGGCGGGGCGGTGCTGGTGGCGGGAGGGAGGACGATGAGGATGCCTGGTCCGGCCGGGGCGGTGCTAAGGATGGGAGGGAGGATGACGAGGATGCTTGGTCCGGGTTTGCCGGGTGGGTCGGGTGGGGTGCGGGGGGTCGAGGGATCGCTGCTTTTCCAGCTTGGCTGGGGGCGGGTGCGCCCCTTTTTCGTCTTGCTCGCTTGGGTGGGACTGGAGGTAGCGGGGCTGCGGGGGCGTGGGGTTTGAAAAACGGGTGCGTTGCTTGCTGGCCCGGATCCCTTAGTGGGGGTTCTGCCGGCGTTTGCATGTTCGCTTTCGTGTGGCTGCGCATGAGGTCGGCGAGCTTGCGCACGGTCTCCGGGGGGTCGGATGGCCATGGCAGTGCGGCCAGGCTGTCGTCGAAGGGGTGGTGAAGGTGGTAGTTCCTCATGGCCTTGGCCTGCATGACCCAGTCCTCCGTGGGTTCCGGTGTGTCTGGGCCGTTCGGGGAGCCTTGAGCCCAGTAGAGTGCTGTGTGGAGGGCTTCCCACGGGGCGCCTTTGCGGCCTGTGAGGGTGGTGGCCTGGAGGAGTCGCTGCCGGCCCTGTGGGGGGTCTTCTGGGTCTATTTCCGGGGTATAGGCCTGGGCCGCCATGAGGACTCCGTGTGCCCAGTGGAGGACCCAGCATTGGGCTTCTGCTTTGAGGATGTGGATGGCGGGTTGTTGGGGGGGCGTGTCCAGGGTGTCCCACGATGCGATGGTTAGTTCTATCCTGGAGGGGTGGAGGTGTCGGGTGGGCCTGCGGCTTAGGAGTTGATCGATGTGGAAGGGGGTGACGGGATCTTAAGGGCCCTGCGCTGGTAGGGGCATCGCTGGGATGGTTGTGGGGTCCCAGTGGCGTTCGTGGGAGTCGAGGGCGTATAGGGCGGCGGTGATGATGTGGTGGGCTTGCCCCTCCAGGATGATTTGGCGCTCCGTGCCGAAGTCCTTTGGTAGGTGGGCTGCGGGGTGGTTGGTGATGTGGGCTAGGGCGCGTTGGTGGGCCTTCTTTCCCCCGTCTGGTGTCTGCGTCCGTTTTTCCCCTGTGATGTGCTGCTGTTGGTGTTTTGGTGAAGGCGGTCCCAGGGCGAGGGATTCTACTCCGTGGAGGGGGATGGCGTGTTCCCTGGACCTGTTGGGCAGGATGTATATGCCCGGGTCTCCCGGTACGGTGCCCAGGTACATGTTGCCCGTGATGGTGGGGGCCGGCAGCGGTTGGCGCAGGGGCGAGGTACATGGGGTGGAGCAGGGCGGGTCATGGTGCTCACACCGGGGCTGCTCGATGCCGCACGGGGTGACGTGTACAGCGAAGGGTCCGACGGCGCGCTGGAGTTTGTGGGGTTGGATGTTGTGGAGGCGCGCCACCGCCCGTGGGTGGGAGCGCCCTTCGCTGATCCACACGGCGTCTGCCCGCGACGCCGCTGGGTTCAGGCAGTCCGTGATGATGCCTGTGATCGTGCGGTTGTGGGTGGCATCTGACACTCTGGCGGGGGGGGCGCTGATGCAGGAGATGGCGTGGTCGTTGTGGAGGGTGCGGGCCTTGCGCCTCGCATCGTGTCGGTGCTGGGCCTCCTGGGCGGGGGTGTGCATACCTGTGTGTTTGGGCTTCTTTTTGGGGCGGTCTGCTGTGTGGAAGGGGGTGGGCCAGGTTTGAGGTTTGAGGTTTGATTTTGCGGGTACTAGACGCCTTTCGGCCCCGGGGGGCGACCTGGTCGGGCCAGGTGATATCCTCCCCACTGGGTCCTAGTGGGGGGTCCTCCAAGACGCACCTCCTGCCTGGTGGCGGAGTCCCCCGGGTTCACAGGGCTTGGAGGTAGGTAGGTAGGTAGGTGCACTCGGTCGTGGAGAGGCGCCCCATGGTTCCCCCTGGCGTCACCCCTGTGACAAACAGGAAGAGGCTCCGGGCGTGAAGAGGGCTTGGAGCCCCGTCCCTCCCCGGCTTCCCCTTTTCGCCACTCCCTGGTCAGTGCGTCAATTCGCAGCCGTGGCTGCGGGCGCTTACCGGCTGCGTCGACCCCCTAATGCGTGGTCGCCCGGGGTGCCGGCGCTGCCGGGCCCGTGCTACTGGCTTGTCGCCAGTGGGACCCCCGTGGGCTGGCGCAGAGGCTGCCTAGCCCTGGGGCTGGTGCGTGGCGCTATGCGCCACTACTGCCTTGGCAGGTGCAGTGCCCTGGTCTTGTGTGTGCGGCGCCCGCGGCCGGTTCGGGGGGGTTGGGGCCGGTGCCGGGTGTTGTGTCTTCCCTGTTTCCCCCTGCCCGCCCCGCGTTTCGTGCGCTGTGTGTGGCGGGCCGTCCCGTCTGGGTGTCCCTTATCCTCGCTCGCTGGTACACCATTCCATGCGGTCTGTGCATTCTGCGAGCTCGGTCCGGTTGCCCTTCTGGTTTTCCCCGCGTGTCCTTTGTGTGTGTGTGCGATCGCGCTCTCGCGGCGTCCGCGCCCCCCCCCTCCGCGGGTTGGTGTGGCGCGCGCACCTCGCGCGGTCCCGGTGCTGGGCACTGGTAGGGCCGTTCCACTCGGTCCGTGCCCCTCCGCGTGTCCGGTCTCGGTCCCGTGCTCCGTTTGGCTTGCTTGGGGGGGGGCAGCCCGGTCCCGTTTCCCCCTACCTGGCTTGAGGCTGCGCGCTCCCCGTGGGGTGGGTGCGGGCGTGGGGACCCGTCACCAACCCCACCACGCGCGCTCTTGCGAGCTGGCCTTGCGCGCTTGCTTGGCGCGCTGTAGGGGCGGCAGGAGGGCGCCCGGGGGGGGTGCCTCTTGCCTGGGTGCGGGGCGCCCGGGCCCGGGCGCTCTCCAACCCCTGACCACTCGTTCTTTCGGGCGTGCGGCCGGGGCCCACTACCCACTGGCTGTGGGTGCGGGGGGTGCGGGCGCGGGGACCCGTCACCAACCCCACAGCGCGCGCTCTTGCGAGCTGCCTTTGCGCGCTGTGGGGGCGGCATGTAGGTGCCCGGGGGGGGCGCATCTTGCCTGGGCGTGGGGCGTCCGGGGTCGGGCGCTCTCCCAACCCCGACCACTCAGCCTTTCGGGCCTGCGGCCGGGGCCTACTACCCTGTGGCTGTGGGTGCGGGGGCTGCGGGCGTGGGGACCCGTCAACAAGCCCACAGCGCGCGCTCTTACGAGCTGGCTTTTCGCGCTGTGGGGACGGCATGAGGATGCCCGGGGAGGGCGCCTCCTGCCTGGGTGTGGGGCGTCCGGGGTCGGGGGCTCTCCCACGCCCGACCACTTGTCCTTTCGGGCGTGCGGCCGGGGCCCACTAGCCACTGGCTGTGGGTGCGGGGGGTGCGGGCATGGGGACCCGTCACCAACCCCACAGCACGCGCTCTTGGGAGCTGGCTTTGCGCGCTCTGGGGGCGGCATGAGGGTGCCCGGATGCGGCGCCTCCTGCCTGGGTGTGGGGCATCCGGGGTCTGGCGCTCTCCCACCCCCAACCACTCGTCCGTTCGGGCGTGCGACCGGGGCCCACTACCCACTGGCTGTGAGTGCGGGGGGTGCGGGCACGGGGACCCGTCACCAACCCCACAGCGCGCGCTCTTGCGAGCTGGCTTTGCGCGCTGTGGGGGCGGCATGAGGGTGCCCCGGGGGGGCGCCTCTTGCCCGGGTGTGGGGCGTCCGGGGACGGGCGCTCTCCCACCCCCGACCTCTCGTCCATTTGGGCGTGCGGCCGGGGCCCACTACCCACTGGCTGTGGGTGCGGGGGGTGCGAACGAGGGGACCTGTCAGCAATCCCACAGCGCGCACTCTTGCGAGCTGGCTTTGCGCGCTGTGGGGGCGGCATGAGGGTGCCCGGGGGGGGCGACTCCTGCCTGGGTGTGGGGCGTCCGGGGTCAGGCGCTCTCCCACCCCGGACCACTGGTCTGTTTGGGCCTGCCACCGGGGCCCACTACCCACTGGCTGTAAATGCAGGGGGAGCGGGCACGGGGACCCGTCACCAACCCCACAGCGCGCGCTCTTGCGAGCTGGCTTTGCGCGCTGTGGGGGCGGCATGAGGGTGCCCCGGGGGGGCGCCTCTTGCCCGGTTGTGGGGCTTCCGGGGACGGGCGCTCTCCCACCCCCGACCTCTTGTCCATTCGGGCGTGCGGCCGGGGCCCACTACCCACTGGCTGTGGGTGCGGGGGGTGCGAACGAGGGGACCTGTCAGCAATCCCACAGCGCGCACTCTTGCGAGCTGGCTTTGCGCGCTGTGGGGGCGGCATGAGGGTGCCCGGGGGGGGCGACTCCTGCCTGGGTGTGGGGCGTCCGGGGACAAGCGCTCTCCCAACCCCGACCTCTCGTCCATTTGGGCGTGCGGCCGGGGCCCACTACCCACTGGCTGTGGGTGCGGGGGCTGCGGGCATGGGGACCCGTCACTGACCCCACAGCGTGCGCTCTTGCGTGCTGTGGGGGCGGCATGAGGGTGCCTGGGGGGGGCGCCTCTTGCCTGGGTGTGGGGCGTCCGGGGACAGGCGCTCTCCCACCCCGAACCTCTCGTGCGTTCGGGCGTGCGGCCGGGGCCCACTACCCACTGCCTGTGGGTGCGGGCGGTGCGGGCGTGGGGACCCGTCACCGACCCCGGAGCGCGCGGTCTTGCGTGCTGTGGGGGCGGCATGAGGGTGCCTTGGGGGGGGCGCCTCTTGCCTGGGTGTGGGCGTCCGGGGACGGGCGCTCTCCCACCGCTGACCTCTCATCTGTTCGGGAGTGCGGCCGGGGCCCACTACCCACTGGCTGTGGTTGCGGGGGGTGCGGGCGTGTGGGCCTGTCACCAACCCCACAACGCGCGCTCTTGCGAGCTGGCTTTGCGCGCTGTGGGGGCGGCATGAGGGTGCCCGGGGGGGGCGCTTCTTGCCTGGGTGTGCAGCGTCCGGGGACGGGCGCTCTCCCACCCCCGACCTCTCGTCCGTTCGGGCGTGCGGCCGGGGCCCACTACCCACTGGCTGTAGGTGCGGGGGGTGCGGGCGTGGGGACCCGTCACCGACCCCACAGCGCGCGGTCTTGCGTGCTGTGGGGGCGGCATGAGGGAGCCCGCGGGGGGCGCGCGTTGCCTGGGTGTGGGGCGTCCGGGGACGGGCGCTCTCCCACCCCCGATGTCTCGTGCGTTCGGGCGTGCGGCCAGGGCCCACTACCCACTGGCTGTGGCTGCGGGGGGTGCGGGCGTGGGGACCCGTCACCGACCCCACAGCGCGCGCTCTTGCGTGCTGTTGGGGCGGCATGAGGGTGCCCAGGGGGGGCGCCTCTTGCCTGGGTGTGGGAGTCCGGGGTCGGGCGCTCTCCCACCCCCGTTCTCTCGTCCGTCCGGGCGTGCGGCCGGGGCCCACTACCCACTGGCTGTGGGTGCGGGGGCTGCGGGTCTGGGGACCCGTCACCAACCCCACAACGCACGCTCTTGCGAGCTGGCTTTGCGCGCTGTGGGGGCGGAATGAGGGTGCCGGGGGGGGGGGCGCCTCTTGCCTGGGTGAGGGGCGTCCGGGGACGGGCGCTCTCCCACCCCCGACCTCCCGTCCGTTCGGGCGTGCGGCCGGGGCCCACTACCCACTGGCTGTGGGTCCGGGGGGTGCGGGCGTGGGGACCCGTCAACAACCCCACAGCGCGCGCTTCTTCGTGCCGTGGGGGCGGCATGATGGTGCCCGGGGGGGGCGCCTCTTGCCTGGGTGTGGGGCGTCCGGGGACGGGCGCTCTCCCAGCCCCGACCTCTCATCCGCTCGGGCGTGCGGCCGGGGCCCACTACCCACTGGCTGTGGGTGCGGGGGGTGCGGCCCTGGGGACCCGTCACCAACCCCACAGCGCGCGCTCTTGCATGCTGTGGGGGCGGCATGAGAATGCCTGGGGGGGGCGCCTCTTGCCTGGGTGTGGGCGTCCAGGGACGTTTGCTCTCCCACCCCCGACCTCTCATCCGTTCGGGCGTGCGGCCGGGGCCCACTACCCACTGGCTGTGGGTGCGGGGGGTGCGGCCCTGGGGACCCGTCACCAACCCCACAGCGCGCGCTCTTGCATGCTGTGGGGTCGGCATGAGAATGCCTGGGGGGGGCGCCTCTTGCCTGGGTGTGGGCGTCCAGGGACGTGCGCTCTCCCAGCCCCGACCTCTCATCCGTTCGGGCGTGCGGCCGGGGCCCACTACCCACTGGCTGTGGGTGCGGGGGGTGCGGGCGTGTGGACCCGTCACCAACCCCACAACGCGCGCTGTTGTGAGCTGGCTTTGCGCGCTGTGGGGGCGCCATAAGGGTGCCCGGGGGGGGCGCTTCTTGCCTGGGTGTGGGGCGTCCGGGGACGGGCGCTCTCCCACCCCCGACCTCTCGTCCGTTCGGGCGTGCGGCCGGGGCCCACTACCCACTGGCTGTGGGTGCGGGGGGTGCGGGCCTGGGGACCCGTCACCGACCCCACAGCGCGCGCTCTTGCGTCCTGTGGTGGCGGCATGAGGGTGCCCGGCGGGGGCGCCCGTTGCCTGGGTGTGGGGCGTCCGGCGACGGGCGCTCTCCCACCTCCGACCTCTCGTGCGTTCGGGCGTGCGGCCGGGGCCCACTACCCACTGGCTGTGGGTGCGGCCGGTGCGGGCGTGGGGACCCATCACCGACCCCACAGCGCGCGCTCTTGCGTGCTGTTGGGGCGGCATGAGGGTGCCTCGGGGGGGGCGGCTCTTGCCTGGGTGTGGGCGTCCAGGGACGGGCGCTCTCCCACCCCCGACCTCTCGTCCGTTCGGGCGTGCGGCCGGGGCCCACTACCCACTGGGTGTGGGTGCGGTGGGTGCGGGTGTGGGGACCCGTCACCAACCCCACAACTTGCGCTCTTGCGAGCTGGCTTTGCGCGCTGTGGGGGCGGAATGAGGGTGCCTGGGGGGGGCGCCTCTTGCCTGGGTGTGGGGCGTCCGGGGACGGGCGCTCTCCCACCCCCGACCTTCCGTCCGTTCGGGCGTGCCGCCGGGGCCCACTACCCACTGGCTGTGGGTGCGGGGGTGCGGGCGTGGGGACCCGGCACCAACCCCACAGCGTGCCCTCTTGCGTGCCGTGGGGGCGGCATGAGGGTGCCAGGGGGGGGCGCCTCTTGCCTGGGTGTGGGGCGTCCGGGGACAGGCGCTCTCCCACCCCCGACCTCTCGTGCATTCGGGCGTGCGGTCGGGCCCCACTACCCACTGGCTGTGGGTGCGGGGGGTGCGGGCGTGGGGACCCGTCACCAACCCCACAGCGCGCGCTCTTGCGAGCTGTGGGGGCGGCATGAGGGTGCCCGGGGGGGGCGCCCCTTGCCTGGGTGTCGGGCGTCCGGGGACGGGCGCTCTCCCACCCCCGACCTCTGGTCCGTTCAGGCGTGCGGCCGGGGCCCACTACCCACTGACTGTGGGTGTGGGGGGTGCGGGCGTGGGGACCCGTCACCAACCCCACAGCGTGCGCTCTTGCGTGCTGTGGGGGCGGCATGAGGGTGCCTGGGGGGGGCGCCTGTTGCCTGGCTGTAGGGCGTCCGGGGTCGGGCGCTCTCCCACCCCCGACCAGCCGTCCTTTCGGGCGTGCGGCCGGGGCCCGCTTCCCACTGGCCGTGGGTGCGGTGTGCGAACGTGGGGGCCTGGCTGTTCTTGGCATCCTGTCACGTGCCGCGGTTCGTTGTTTGTTGTGCGCGCTTCCCGGGTTCGCGGCACCCGGTGGCCAATGTGGCCTGGCACCTGTCCTTGTGCGGTGGTTGTGGCCTGCGGAGTGCCTCTCTGGCGTGTCTCGTGGCCCGGCATTGGTGCGCCGCTCCTCGTCCGGTCCCGTCGCTCTCGGTGCTCCGGTCGGCTTTCCCGTCGCCGTGGCGCCTTCTCCCACCCCGGGGGCTGTCGCCCCCGGTTTTACTGGGTGGCTGCGCGGGGCACGTGGAGGCCGGCCGAGAACCGGGTTCATTGAGCCTGCCGCTGGCCCCTGCCGAGGCAAGGGCGCTGGGCGCGCTCCGCGTCGTACCTGTTCGCGGCCCCCCGATGGGGTTGTCCCTGGCGGGTCCCTCCAGCTTCGGTCTTGGGCTGCGTGCGCTGCGGTGATTTGGCGTGTGTGGACCCGGTCACTGATGCGTCTGGTTTCCCGTACCGTCCGTCTTGCAACAGGGGACTCGGCCAGTGCACCGGGGCTGTTTCGTGTGGACGCCGACACCGCCCCTTTCGGGTCGGAGGACGCCACACCCGGGTCCCGCGCGTGTGGGCGTGTGCGTGCCCAGCTTGGCCAGGTTGGGCGGGCCGGCCTCCCGGGCGCGTTCTGGTGCGCCTCACTTTTTCTTTGGCCGTTCTTGGTTCGCTGTTTGCTTGTTCGGCCCCCTCCGGGCTGGGGTTGCCCCGTTTGTGGTTTTTGTTGTTTTTTTTTTCCTTTTCCCCTTCCCCCCCTCGTTGCGCCCTCGTTGTGTCCTGCTTTGCGTGTTTTCCGGCCCCGGGTGCCTTGGGCCTTGGCGTCTTGTCGCCTCCCCCCCCCCTTTTTTTGGCCCCCCCCCCTCTGTTGTCTCTGGCGTTTCCTGCTTTCCGGTTGCCTGGGGCCTCTGCCCCCCCCCCTTTTTTTTCTTTTGTTTCTTGTTTTTCCTTTTTCCGTTTTTTTTTCTTTTTTTTGCCGGTTGTGCGGTGCGGGGCGGGTTTGTGTGTCTTGGGCCATCGGGTGTGCCCGCGTGTGCCTGGGTGGTGCTGTCCCTGTCATTGCTCTGTGTGCGCTGGCTGGTGTTGCGTGGTGTTCGCTGTTGGGCCTGGCTGTCCTCTGCTGTGTCGTGGTGGGTCTTGGTGTCGTGCTTCGGTGGTGCTGTCCTTGTCTGGCCGCGTGGCTCGCCGCCGTGTGGTTCGGCGTGGTGTGTCTTGGTGTTCCGCTGCCCTGTGTTGTGTTCTGTTGCGCTGTTCTGTCGTGTGGTGGTGTGCTGTCTTGGTCTGCCGTTTGTTTGCGTCGTTGCCTGCGCCTGTTGTTTGTTACTTGCCGCTGCGCGTCTGCTGTGTGTGTTCTGGGGTGTCTTTCTGTGTGTCCCCTGTCCTCTCCGCCCTGTGCTGTGCTGTGCTGTGCTGTGCTGTTGCCTTTTTGTTGCGCTGTGCGCGTCGTCTGTGCTGTTTCTGGTGGCTGGTGTTGTTGGTTCCTGGTGTCGCTGCCTTTTGTTGGGGGTCTGCTGGTGGCTCTGGTTGCCCGGCGTTGTCGTTTGGTGGTGTGTGTCGGCTTTGGTGCCCGTGTCTGGTCTGGCCGTCGCTCGGCGTCTTCCCTGTGGTGTCCTGCTCCCCTGTGCTGTGTCCTGTGGTGCTGTGCTGCCGTGTGGTGCTGTGCTGTGGTGCCCTGTCTTCTTTTTTTGTTTTTCTCCTTGCTGGTGGCGCTGGTTTCCTGTTGTTCCTCGTTGGTTCTGGGCTCCGGGCCGGTTCCGGGTCGTTTCTGTTTCTGTGCTCTGCCCGTGCGGTGCTGTGCTGGTGTGCCTGCGTCGTTGCTCTCTGTTCGGTGCTCTCTTGCCCTCGCGGGGCTGGCTGGTGTTTTGTGTTGTGGGGGTTCTGCCGGCGTTTGCATGTTCGCTTTCGCGTGGCTGCGCATGAGGTCGGCGAGCTTGCGCACGGTCTCCGGGGGGTCGGATCGCCATGGCAGTGCGGCCGGGCTGTCGTCGAAGGGGTGGTGAAGGTGGTAGTTCCTCATGGCCTTGGCCTGCATGTCCCAGGCCTCCGCGGGTTCCGGTGTGTCTGGGCCGTTGGGGGAGCCTTTAGCCCAGTAGAGTGCTGTGTGGAGGGCTTCCCACGGGGCGCCTTCGCGGCCTGTGAGGGTGGTGACCTGAAGGAGTCGCTGCCGGCCCTCTGGTGGGTCTTCCGGGTCTATTTCCGGGGTATAGGCCTGGGCTGCCATGAGGACTCCGTGTGCCCAGTGGAGGACCCACCATTGGGCGTCTGCTTTGAGGATGTGGAGGGCGGGTTGTTGGGGGGGCGTGACCAGGGTGTCCCACGATGCGATGGTTAGTTCTATCCTGGAGGGTCGGAGGCGTGGGGTGGCCCTGTGGCTTATGAGTTGATCAATGTGGAAGGGGGTGACGGGATCTTAAGGGCCCTGCGCTGGTAGGGGCATCGCTGGGATGGTTGTGGGGTCCCAGTGGCGTTGGTGGGCGGCGAGGGCGTATAGGGTGGCGGTGATGATGTGGTGGGCTTGCCCCTCCAGGACGATTTGGCGCTCCGTGCTGAAGTCCTTTGGTAGGTGGGCTGCAGGGTGGACAGTGATGTGGGCTAGGGTGCGTTGGTGGGCCTTCTTTCCCCCGTCTGGTGTCTGCGTCCGTTTTTCCCCTGGGATGTGCTGCTGTTGGTGTTTTGGCGGGGGCGGTCCCAGGGCGAGGGATTCTACTCCGTGGAGGGGGATGGTGTGTTCCCTGGACCTGTTGGGCAGGATGTATATGCCGGGGTCTCCCGGTACGGTGCCCAGGTACATGTTGCCTGTGATGGTGGGGGCCGGCAGCGGTTGGCGCAGGGGCGAGGTGTATGGCTAGGAGCAGGGCGGGTCATGGTGCTCACAACGAGGCCGGTCGATGCCGTACGGGGTGACGTTTACGGCGAAGGGTCTGACGGCGCGCTGGAGTTTGTGGGGTTGGATGTTGTGGAGGCGCGCCACCGCCTGTGTGTGGGAGCGCCCTTCGCTGATCCACACGGTGTCTGCCCGCGACGCCGCTGGGTTCAGGCAGTCCGTCATGATGCCTGTGATCGTGCCATTGTGGATGGCATCTGACACTCTGGCAGGGGGGAGCGCTGATGCAGGGGATGGTGTGGTCATCGTGGGGGTTGCAGGCCTTGCACCTCGCATCATGTCGGTGCTGGGCCTCCTGGGCGGGGGTGTGCATACCTGTGTGTTTGGGCTTCTTGTTGGGGCGGTCTGCTGTGTGGAAGGGGGTGGGCCAGGAGGGGGTGTGGTGGAGGGTGGGGTGTGGGAGGTCCCCCCGTGTTGCTGATGTGTACAGGGTGGTCGCGGCGGCTTCTTCCGCCTGTATGATGTATCGCTTGTCGTGTCAGCAACGGGTCACAAGGATGTTGGGGGCCGTCAGCTCATACACCTGTGTGGTGTGGGGGAGGTGGCGGGTGACGGTGATCTTGGCGGCGTTGTTCTTGCGGGTGGTGTTTTGGGGGATGATGTAGTGGGTCGCCCATTCGTCCTGGGGGGTGTGTTCCGTCGCGTCCAGCTTGAGTGGGGGGTGGAGCGGCTTCGGTGTTGGGGGCTTTTCTTGGGCCTTCGCGTGGGGCGCCACTTCGGCTTCGACCAGGTGCTTTGGGTCCCAGGTTTCCGGGGCCCCTACCTGTGTGGCTGCCGCTGCTGCGGCTTGGAGGAGGGCGGTTGTGTTGGTGTCTAGAGGGGGGGGCCCTGGTTGGGGGGTGAGGGTGTCGTGGTCTTGGTATGCCCACCAAATGGTGTAGCCTCGTTGGGGGTTGCGGTGCGGGGTCTGGGTCTGGGCTTGCTGGATGGATAGGGCGGTCTTGATGTCCTCCGCTGCTTGTGGGTTTATGGATGTGGCGTACGTGCATAATCCCGGGGTGTGTATGCCGTGTGGTGCTTGGCCTACTCCTCGTATCGGGTGTAGGGTGTGGTGGGTGCGCGTGAGCCCTAGGTGTTCTTGGAGGAGGTCCCCCCGGATGTCCTCCCACCGTTGCTGCCAGGTGTGTGTGTGGTCGTTTGGGGGTGGGGTAGGTGATGACGATGGCTTGCCATGGGGCGGGGCCTGGATGTACTGCCATAGGTGCCGACGATGCTTGCGGGGGTATGTGGACGGCGTGGGCGGGGGCTGCTGTTAGGGGCTTCCCCTCCGTTGGTGTGATTGTGGCATCCCTTAGGACGGTGAGGAGGAGGTGGTGGCGGCCTGTCGGTAGTTCCCAGGTGGTGGTGGGCTCGGTGATCAAGTGGAGGCGAATGGCCTGGAGCCCCGGTCTGATTTCGTCCCATCGGAGTGTGCCGTTGTGGACCGCCCATTCCCGTGGCAGGTCTCAAAACCCGTTGCGGTCCGGGGTGGTGCGGTGCTGTGGGGGGAGCTCCACTGTGGTGATGGGGTGGGTGAGGGGCTCTGTGCGGGGGTTTTCTTGTGTGGTTGGTGGTGATGGTGCCTGGGGCATCTCTTCTTCCGGTTGTTGTGGGGCTTTCGCCTCCTGCAGTTCTGCGCTGAAGGTCGCAAAGACATCTGTGAGGGTGGAGGAGGCATGGGGCTGGGGTGCCGGATCGTTCCATGTGATGTGGTATTCCTCCGTGTTCTCGGGGCTTTGCTGTACGGTGATGGCGGCGGTGGCGTCGTCTTCAGGTTTCCATCAGTGTGGATTGTGGTCGAGGGGGTGCAGGGTGATGGTGTGGCGGTGTTTCCAGCTGTGGAACGCTGGGAGGGCGTGGAGGCCGTGCCTAGTGTCCCCGGGCGGGCGGGGGTAGGTTTCGGCTGCTGCTTCCAGGAAGGCGTCCTTGGTGCCTTTCCAGGTGCCTTCCCAGAGAAGGTCTTCCTCCGTTCCACACTCGTTGTTGTTCCTTTTCTCCTGCTTCCACCCCTGGAGGGTCGTGTGGTCCTCAGGGAGGTCTCGTTGCATGGACTGGTAGTACTTCTCGGTGTCGACGGGGGCTAGGGTGCTGGCCAGTGTGGCGTAGATGTCCTTCAGGGGGGGGGGGCGGTGGGGGCGTGGCCCATGCCCTGCCCAGTCCAGACCCTGAAACCCTGCCAATAGGGGAGGGTGTTGCGCCCAGCCACAGGCGAGTTCCTGGGAACCAAGGGGCTGCAAGGCTGACCGACAGCGGTCCCCCATGCTCCCTGAACGGCAGGTCCAAACTCTCCTTTGAGCCAGAGAGAGGGCGCCGCCTTTATCCCCTAGGAGTTGGTAGCTGAAAGTGGGCTGTTTCAGCCCAAACTGATATTAGCTCAAAAAACACCAAAATGGACCCCTCATTCGGACCACCCAGAGGTAGGGACGAGGCAACTGACCCTATGCCCCTCAGGTACAAACTCTCTAGAGCCCTCACTCAACCTGGCTCCCTTTGAGTCCCCAGCATCAGGGCGCCACAGTTTCGCCATGTGGTGTCATGATGCCGAAATCATCCAAATTGGAGTCATCCCGACGGGTGGCTCGCCCGGCCAGGGCAGGGCCAATGGCTCACAGGATAGGAGGCAGGAGCTACGACCTACATCTGAGTGCACAACTTGGAATTAGGTCCGGGGTCCCCACAGGAACAGAGATATGGGGCCGCTAATTGACCACACGGGGGGGTGGAATTGGGGTGCCAAAAGGGGGTCATTTTGGCTGCTCAAAATGAGCCAAGATCGGGGGTGTCATCAATGGTATATCTCCACGCCGGCTTGGAGATCGGATCCGCCATTCCATATGCCAATCCACTGGGACTCCAATGAAGACTCACATGTACTTGGCTCTCAAGGATCTCCAGGGCCCTCGGCGTGGTGATGATCCAAACTGGGTCCACAACTGCCAAAATGGCAAAATTGGTTGTCTCGGGCGACTGGTCAGGGTAGAAAACCTTGGCGATCTCGTCGCGCCAAGCCTTGATTCACGACCCATCATATCCCCTTTGGTCCCATGCCCTGGGTTATGGTTTGCTGTCACGCTGGCTGCTTACTGTTCACCGAGGAAATGACCACACGGACGGGGCAGAAAGCAACATGCGGTGCAAAGGGGGGGATCATGGATCGCACCAAAAGTTGAATAACTCCGGATGAGCCGCAGGAGCAAATACGAAACTCAATGGTGTTCAACCCTTGGTCATATGCTACAATAATCGCACCTCCTTCCTAGCTGGATGCTGTGCCCCATGGAGATATGGTAGTTCCAATATGGCATACAATCCCAAAAACAGCGAAATTTGGCCAAAATAGCCCGCACTCATGATTCCATATCTCCATGGCCACGGCGAGGATCCTTTCAACCAAAGAAGCTATAGACACATGGGACTTAGGTCCCAATATCTGCCGCTTGCCAACCCTCATGGTCGCCTCTAGCTTTTTTCCCCATTGGAGGGAGAGTGACACACAAATGGCGCAGAATGGCAACATACCCCAAATTGGGTGACTCACAACTCTCCCTTCTAGAGGAGAGGCCACATGGGGAAACACCCCATTCGATGCAGGTTTATGTGCCCCCTCCGAATTGCCCTTACCCTTGGTCAAGTGGCGCACGCAACCTCAGGGGTGAAATCAGGGGGAGAAGGAATTTGTGGCCATTCTGGGCAAAACGGCCAAAATTCGCCCAAAAGTGGCCACTCGAAAAATCGTATCTCCGTATCAAAAGAGAAGGGAGCCTCGAGCTTTTGCGTGGATGCAAACCAAAGCTTTGCTTCCCTTTTGCAAAAAGGGTTGAGGTTCAAAGCATAATAGAAACATTTTTAACACCTCAATCCTTGAAGCACACTATTTATGGGAAAAAGTGCATATATAGGCGATATTGGTATGTACATCTCTTTTGGTCATTGAGGAACAAAATATGAGCAAACATTTTTGGAGTAGGCCCATAGTAGGTGCCTTCAAATATGCCCACTATGGTTAGATCGTCTCCACCCACTCATGTCATTAGTGCTTGCATATGAGCGAGTGTGCAAAGAGGCAGTATGGCACGCGTGCTCACAAGGCGACATTATATAAAAAAAAGGCAAGGTTGTAAAAACCAGCCAAGCCATCCACGATGTCCTTCGTGGTCTCTACTTTACATATTGCTTTGGTTCAAGGCTCAACTCCCCATAGGCTCTGAGTACAAGCCTTGAGTGATTGGCCATTTTGGCCTAATTTCCGACCAAAACCTGCCCTTTTTCGAAAATAGAGTTTTGGTACGCAATGAATTCCGTGGGACCATCGTTGAGTTGGCTCTAAAATCAAAAATGACCTAGGGCTTTTGATGTTGTGAGCATTGTGTTCGGTTATTAACGTTCATGGTCACAAGGCCACAAAGTTAGCGTTTGCGCACGCAAACGACTTGGGTTTGTGAAACCCATAGGCTGCCTAAAACATCCCTATTGCCCTCTTCCCTATTCAAAGTGATATGCCCATGTGAAAGGGGCATGGATGAAAGGCATAGGGGGGGAATGCAGGGTTCCGTCCGAACTCATGGTCCTTGAGAACCATGAGCTCGAGCGATTGACGAAAAAGCTTGCGCGCTGATTTTCCCTCAGACGCAACGGCGAAACATTCTGCTGAACACACCAGATGAAAGTACAAGAAAAACCCTCTAGATCCAGCCCTTGAGTTCCTTTAGAACCTCAAAGGTACTCGAGAAAAATCCCTCACAAAACTCGCCACAGGGAAGCGACAAAGGCGCGCGAGCAGGCGACAACAGGCGGCGATTTCACGACAATTAGAAATCGCGGTAGAAATCGGGTATTTCACCAATTTCTGACCGAAAATCGACCAAGACAATAAAATTATGGTAATTCTACATCGATTTCATGGTTGGAAATCTGATTCCAGATTTCGCCGATTAGAGAACAGGGATATCCCGCTGACAGCCGGTGTCAACGGCTTCCGCACGGGTGTGACGGCTCACAGGCCTCCGGGCCATGGGCCATAGGTTCTGGGTGCCGCTTCACCCCCCTCCTTAGAGCAAACCCTGGGGGGGGGCTCGATGACACCCAAGCACGGCAGCGGGTACCCAGGACCATCCCCTGAAGGGGGGGGGTCATCACACCTCACACTCCAGGCTGGCTGTGGGTCAGGTTGCCCATTGTCACTCATGGTTAGACATGTATGGCACTGTAAAAGCTTGAAGTGCATGTATAGCATCAAGTATCAAGTCCCGGGTCCTGGCAGCGATTGTTCGGCATCCAAAAGACCCGTTAACCCATACCAGGCGCACCGGGTGCCGGCTGCGACGGTCACTACCACAGTGGCAGTGGCATACACGGCCAACATAGGCGCCACACGACGACCGAGGTGGTCCCACAGGTCGAAAGCGACCACAAAGATCCATCAGGCTACCCCAGGCTTCCCAAGGCCGCAGGCTGGGGGAGAGTCCCCACGGGTCCTTCCTTGGGCGCACCATGTCCATTTCCACGACACGAGTCCAGAGTGGTAAAGCCAAACGAGCTCCTCCATAAGGGATCGGGCATCAAGGCCGTCTTTTCCCTCTCCCCATTACGGCGAAGGCCATGCATGGGGGAGGCCCCATGCAGTTTGGGCGGAGGCGTCGACTCCGCAAACCACCAGTTTTCCAGGCAGACTGACCGAGGTCAGGACACCAGAGGTCGCCACGAGACCGCAAGTGCGTCTGCGAGTCGGTAGGCTCACACTGGGACTGACAGTGGCGGACTGCTGGGAGTGTAGTCAGGCAACTGGGCTTCCCGTCTGGCGCCATCAGGATCTCAGCACATCACAGCCACTGGGGCATACAGTGTCACGGGCACTCAAACATGACAATCTGTACTTAGGTACTGGTCCAGGCTGGACCTTATGAAAAAACATGTACACGGCGACTCAGGGCGCCTTCGTATTCGGATTCGTGTCCCTTCGGGGGGGGAAACAGTCCATTTACTCGGTGATGGGCTGACAACACTTAACATACAGATGCACATATCCTGGGGGGCGGAAACGTGAGCAAGAAACAGGTAAATAGGCGTGTAAACACACTCTGGATAGAGCACCAAACCACGCCCCGGTCAGGATAAGGAATATGCAGGAGGGTGGACAGAAAGACGCCTGAGTTCAGGCCATATATAGTCTGCAGACACACGTAGACTGGTCTGGATCCCGCAAGTGCCATGGGACCAGACCACACACCCAAAAATCGCAATGCCGATGACTGCGGCATCCGTTGTGCAACGTTGTATGGGCCCTAAGGCCTCAATCTGGAATAATGAAGGGGTGGCTATGCACACTGGGGGGTGCGGCCGTCCAAGCCTGCCAGGGAAATGTCAGCAGGAAAATGCTTACGGACAATGTTTGCCGAAAGCATCTAAGCCTGAACTGACCATCCGGCGTGGGCACAATCCAGCTCCATAAGCATTGATAAGCTCTGCAATGTCATGGAGCGTGGATTTCCAAATTACACTGGAAAGTCCAGCGATGCTCACAGGGGAGAGCCCAGGGCGGTGATCAGGCGCCTCTGGCTGCAATCGCCCGGGAGATCGCTGCCAAGTCCGTAACATGGAGCTTGGTCTTGTGCTTGCGGATGTAATCCATAAAGGGGGTATTAATCCGCGGCACAAACGAGGAGACCGGATCCCAGGTGTCGTGGGAGGGCCCATAGCCTCGCCAACGAACCTTGAACTCCAGGCCTCCGGGTGCCGAGGCGTTCGGACGCCGGGCCAGGATCTTCTCGACGGTATAGTCGTCCTGCTCAGCATAGTCGTCGTCCAAATCAGCCTCATGTGCGGCATAGTCCAGGGACACATGTTGGCCACCGAGGTCCAGTTCCCGCACACGGAGCTGACTCTCGTGGCGCTCCCGGAACTGTCCGTGACCCACCTTGATGCGGTAGGTGTCCTCACCAATCCTGCGGACCACCTCTCTGGGTGTGAACCAGGTTTTGGTGCGGTGGGTGCCCATAGGGCGGGGTCTGATCACCCACACCGGGTCTCCCACCCTGAACTTTTGCGCTGTCGAGCTTGGGGCGGACTTCTGACGCTCAGCATGCTCCTTCTCGAGCTCCTGGCGGATGTCCCGCGCCGTTGCTTCTTGCTGCGCGAAGAATTCCTTGGCGTCCATGGCCATACCATCACCAGACAAGGGAAGTCCCCGACCAAGGGGGTCCCTGCCGAACAGAATCTGGTGAGGGGACAAACCATCCGGAGTGGGGGTGTCATGATGGGCCCTCAGAGCGGGCCACATCTCCTCAAACCAATTCTGACTCGGATTGGTGATGTGAATCCTGCGTAGCTTCTCGAACAGCTGCCTTCCAGCCACTTCAGCCTGGCCGGTGGACTGGCTGAGATAGGCGACGCTCTTGGCATGACGTATTCCCATGAGGGAACACATGGCCTTGAACCAGCCACCAGTAAAGTGGGGCCCTCGGTCACTGCAAATGGTGCGGGGGACGTCAAAGACGGTCAGCCAATGGCGAATCATCATGACTGCCACTTCCTTGGCAAGCAACCCCTTTTTGCGTGCCGGAACGGCTACTACATAGCCGCTGTGGCGGTCCACACAAAGGACCACACAGTCAAAGGTCTCCTTGCCTATGTGAACTTCGGGCATGGAGAAGATGCCCATGGCCACGCTCTCCATGGGCTGGTCAGGCACCAGAGTCCATTGGGCTTCCCCCTTGACGTTCTGGTTGTCAGGATTGCAGGCCTGACAGACCGAGCAACCCTTTCTGACCTTCTTGATAGCATTGTAGAGACTGATCTGGTCGATTTTGAACCGGCGCTGCATATCCAGGGCTTGTTTCCTGACCCCTGGGTGCATCATGTGGTGGTGCCAAGCCTCACATAGCTCGAGCACTCGGGACTCTGGGACCAGCAGCTTACTGTTCCGATAGAGCTTGCCATCCTCCTCAGTCGGCCCCTTTGGCCACTTCTGCCCGTCATCAGGGTCAGTCACAGCCCTATACTCGGCCTCAAAGGCCTCAGACTTAGCGTAGTCGTCGGTCCAGTCGTCCTGGAGGCACGATTCAGGGAAGAGGTGCTTGTCGGACTCGGCGCTTTCAGGGGCGAGTACCCTGAACGCTCTGCCCATCCTCCTTCCAAGGGGGGCATCCGCAGCCATGACGACGAAGCATTTAACACCCTCCTCCTCCATCAGGCGCTCCATTTCTATGATCCTCTTGGCCTCAGCGGTCTCAGCCTCATCGCCACGGGCAGAGACATCCGTCATGCCCTTGCTGGCGGGATAGGCCCACCTACTGAGACAGTCCGCCAAGGTGTTGTCCTTGCCAGGAACATACACAACCGTGAGGTCGAACTTGGCCAAGGATCCATGCCATCTTGCCTGTCGGGAGGCGGGAGCGGAGGGGGTGTCCACGTGCTCTTTGTGCCACGACTGCAGACTCTGATGGTCGGTGGAGGCGGTGACGGGATGGAGGGCTATGTACCAAGCCCCTTTTCTTGAGAGCCATGACGATGGCATACGCCTCCTTTTCTCGGGGCGTCCACGTCCGTCTCTGGCCTTTCGCCAGGACTCGGCTCCAGAAGGCCACATGCACGTGCCTCCCATCGTCAAGCACTTGTTCCAACACCGCGCCAACGGCGTAGTCAGAAGCGTCGGTGCGCAGGACGAACCCTCGGTCAGGATCCACGAGGTGCAGACCCACTGCGGATAGCAGCGCCTGCTTCATCCCCTCAAAGGCCCGGTTGGACTCCTCATTCCAGACCAGAGCCTTCTTGGACCCCTTCTTGGTCTCCTCTCGGTTGCCCTTGAGCATGGTCGTCATGAGGGCTGCATACTCGGCATACATCTTGATATACCCCGAGTAGTAGTTGCAGAACCCCAAGTACGCCCGTAGCTCAGAGACCGTCTTGGGCTTTTCCCAGTGCTCAATCGCAGCCACCTTGCCAGGTATGGGCTTCCGCTGCCCGTTCCCAACTACGTGGCCTGCGAAGACCACCTCGCTTACCGCAATGGTGGCTCTGTCACTGCTGCCCGTGAGCTTGTGCCGAACCAGGAGGTCCAGCACTTTGGTGACGTCCCTCTCATGTGCCTCCAGGAGCTCCTCATAGCTCATACTGGGGTCCCTGGACGCCATGATGACGTCGTCCACAAAGGGGTCCGCACAGTCACGCACCGGTTCGAGCAGGTTCTCCAGCATCTGCTGAAAAGCCGCATTGCCGTTGGTCACGCCCATGGGCATCACCTTCCACTGGAGAGGTCCAAATGGGGTGCTCATTGCTGTGCAGGCACGGGACTCCTCGGCGAGAAGCATCTGATGATAACCATATTTCAGGTCAATCACCGTGAAGATCCTCCGCCGGTGTTGCTTTTGCAGCATGTCCTCAATGAGGGGCAGTGTATACCTGTCATGCTGCGTTTGGGCGTTTAGGCCGCGGTAGTTGACCACAAGCCGCCGCTCTCCGGCAACCTTCTTGGGGACGATGAAGCACGGGGAGGCCCACTCGGAGTGGCACGGCTCAAGCCAGCCCCTCTCGATGAATTCACGGAGGATCTTCTCCATGGCCTCCTTTCTCTCGCCCCTCAGGGCGAACTCCCGGTGTCGGTACACACGGGGGTCCGGCTTCAGTCGTATCTTGGCCTCGCCATACGGTCCACGCACTGGTGAGGGAAACACAGGTTTTCTGCTGAAGAAGGTATCCCCATACTTCTGCTTCAGCCTGGCCCTTAATGCCTGGATCTTGGGGCACTCATCGGACTCCGCCTTGGCCTTGCCGGGCACCTGAACCACTGAGCTTACTTGCGGGGTGTCACCGCATGGTTTCGGCTCTGGTGATCTTCCCAGGTGGCCCAAAGGGCCATCTCTGGTCTTGCCTCGGAACAAGTCACCATAGGTGGGCAGGCTCGCCCCGATTGGCTGTCCTGGCTGCACATGTGGTCCAGTACCCTCATTACGAAGGTATTCCCATCATAGGAACCGGAGACGATGGATTCCACCTCCCACCAGGCTTTGTCCTGGCCTTTTCCCTCACGCTGGCTTCCCCAGTCGTGAAAGGGCTGATCCATATACCCCTGAACCAGGTCCAGCTCCTCTTCACTGAGGAGGTCCTCCGGTTCTGCGATGTCAACAGGGGAAACCGCAAAGCATTGCCGCCATGGCTCCGCTATGATGCGGTTGACACACACGAAGTCCGTGGTGTCGGCCTGCTCAAGGCCCCCGTCCACATAGTGGAATTCCGTTGGCCATCTCTGGGGTGGCATGGGCTGTCCCTTAGCGTCCTGATAGACACTCTCTCCAGCCGGTAGGACGACCTTGTTTAAGGTCATGTCGGTCAGTGAGACCACCCAATTTCGGGTGCCTTCCTCCTCGGTGCATCCCATAGGAACAACCAGCACTGCCTTGGAGCGGTCCTTGCGAATCTTCCCTACCGCCCTTGGAATGTCCGATCGGGGGCAATGGATCCACATCAAACGCTGATGCGGACCCCAGTGCTTCTTCCACGCGGAGTCTTGGGCGCTCCAGTACTTCTCGCAAACCCGAAGATGGGCGGAGGTTCCTGAAGAGAACGCATCCAGGGTAAGATCCGAAGCTCCCAGGTCCGCAACCACTCGACTCGCCACTTCCGGCATTACGCCGTACTCCTGGTTTGCTGGCCCAGCTGGCTCAGTCCCCAGCGCGGCTACTTCGAGCTGATTGCGTTCCGGGTGGATCCATTGGCACTCCACATGGTGCTCAGGTGACGAAAGCCACGAGAGCTGGTCGTCCTGGTACAGGGTCATTGAGGCCTGGGCCAGGAGAACGCCGGAGTCGGTCGCCATCATGAAGTTGTACCCACCGATCATGTCCCAGTCCATCTGGGCCTCGTAGAAGCGACCTTGCAGGAGAATTTCCTTGCCGATGTCCGGGCGGCTCAGCTCACGGTGGTTCACGAACTTCAGCCCAATGGCCACTTCCCTCGTGCCTCCCACCATGTACTGGCCGCTCGCCACCTTCAGCCTGACAGGCTTCCGACTGTCGGTCAAGCACTCTAGCGGAAGTAAGCCAGCCTTGACCAAGCTGGCCTGAGCTCCCGTGTCGACCAACACGTCGAAGACCTTCTCCACTTCACCGCATAAGGCACGGACCTTAAAGTGCAACTGCCGCTCACGCCCCACACGGCGCACGGCATGCAAGGTCAGGATCTCCGGCCGTTCCAGAAGCTCAATAAGCGACTGGTGCAGGTTCTGGACAATGGGCTCAGGCTGCCCATCTGCAGCATCCAGCTGCGGTCCGGGTGATTTTCCGATACTCTCAGATAGATCTTGAAGCACATCAAATACATTCTTGGTCGCGAAGGATCGACGGGTGCAAGGGTTCGTGCCTTCACTTGCCCTCACCCTGCCACTGCAACTGTCTTTCGTCTTGGGTGCCGGACCGGGCCTTCCGCCCGCGGCAATCCCTTTGTGCTCATTGTCTCCCGACTGGGATGGTGTGGCGCTTCCCGCGACACCATCCTGCGACCGCCCTAGCTGGGGCCCTTGGCTGCAGCGGCTCCGCTAAGGGGCGTCGCTTGTGGTAGTAGGGGTACTCTCCTCCGCATCAACCTCGTTGACAGCCTTCTTCTTTCCCCCTTTCTTACCCTTCTTGTCCTTGTCCTTGTTCTTGTCATCCGAGTTGGGAACCCAGGACCTCTTGATCTCCTGGATCTCCTTGGCCAACTCGGTCCCCACCGACATCAGCTTGGAAAGCTCGTCCTTGGTGACCTCCACCTTGGTCTCCCGGATACCCGCGGGTGCACGCTTCTTCGACCCGTGCACCTTCTTGTAGGCCTCCGTGTTGGCCTTGTGGATGGGGAATGTCCGGAGGTCATGGTTGAACCCTTTGTTCCTCCCATAACTCCCGAAACAGCCCTGAGGGTGAGCTCGTATGAACTCCCCAAAGGACAGCGGAGGGTTGCCAATGCGGCGCGGCTCCTTCTTCTCCTTCTTCTTCCAACCCTTCTGCAGGGGCTTCCAGCTTCCCCGGTTGCTCCCAGCGTTCAGGTTGTTGGCCAAGAAGGCACAAACGGCCGTTTCGGCGGGCTCATCGTCGTCGTCATGGTCGTCGAGAGTTTCATCGCCGTCGACTCCCGCTGGGTCCATGGCAGCTTCCCCGCCAGACCCCTCGCCAACGTAGTTGACGTCACGGTCGCCGGGCCTCAACCCGCGGGTGTGGTGGAGGTTCCAGTACTCATTGAGTACCTCCTCTCCAACCCACTCCAGGACTTCGTCGCAACTCCTCCGCGCCGCGATGGCCTGCAGACGGATGGTCTGGCGGCCCACGTCACACTCATCAAGGCGTCACATTGCGGTCTTCTCGCGATCGCCCGTGACGGTGATGAGGAGGGCGTTCCGCAGGGAGTGCCGCTTGACGTCCCGGGTCACGTTCTTCTTTGTCGAAGCCACCACGCTCGTATGATACTCCTTGGGGAGCATCATCTTGACCGTGTGGTTGGACTTGGCTCTGTTGGCTTCCTCCTTGGTGACTCTCTTGATCCATGCTTCCGGCCGCATGGAGAGCAGGCGGGCCTGCTCGTCACCTTCATTCCAGTCCTCCACGTTCCGGCGGAAGAGGGTGTATTGCCCCCGGAAGTCCCGTCAATCTTGTAGGCGGATCTCCTGACCATCATGCTGAAGCTTGATGGCCTTCCACCGCTTGGCAGCCACCTGCGGAGCGTCTACCTGCTCCTGCTCGTTGAGTCGCTTCTTGGCTTCATTGAGGGTCTTGATTTTCCCCTCCTTGGTTGCCACGAAGTATAGCTCTTGGAGCACCTCTGGCAGGCGGTACCTGAACCGTTTGAAGACATATTTCTCCGCCTCTGCGGGATCCATGTCTTCAGTGACGGTCATCCCCCAATCGTCCAGCTTCTCCAAGAAGCGGTCGAGGTTGAGGGGGTTGCCATCATACGTGGGGGGCTTGATGTCCTTCAGATCTTCCCACACGGCGGCATCCGTGGCCTTAGAGACCATGAACGCCGGCCGCAAGGTCGACCGAGGTTCCCATCGGCGTCCCCCACGGAGGGCGTTGAGGACGTCGCGCGATCGCAGCAGAAGAAAAAAAACCAAGAAAAAGACGCACAGCCAGGAAAAATAAAGCAAAAAAATGTCTTTTCCGACCTCAAAAACCCCCCCAAAAGTTTTACGCCGCTGTCTGGCGAGGTCGCAAAATTTAGGACACTCACAAAAGCAGAAGATCAATAGAGTCGCGACGGCGAAGAAGCTGAGCGTTGCTTGCCTCAAACCACCTAGCAAAGTGCGTGTTCTAGGCCCTAGGGACTTTTGCGCGCCCCAGAACAAAACACACACAAACAAAAACAACGCCACCGTTAAAACGCGACCGAAAGGTTTTTCGGGCTTGATTAGGTGAAAAGTTAACGCTCTAAGCACCGTACCGAGCTTAGGAGTATAACACTGTGCCTCTCGCCCTCTCACACGCCGTATAGGTAAAGAAAAACGCTTCGCGAGCGGCGCGTAAAAACCGAAAAATAGATTACTAACACGCGGCGCCCTCCGTCCTGCACTCTCTCTCTTCCTTTGTCCTTCTCCATGTACCTCGCCACCCACCTTTGTGCCCATTAAGACACGCTTACTCTTGGGCGTCGCAAAAAACAAAGAGTCCACAAACATAAAGAATAGGTAGCATGTCATGAATGCATTAAACAAACACGCCTACTCTTGGGCGTCGCAAAAAACAAAGAGTCCGCAAACCAACGATTCAGTAACATATGCCGCCATGCAAGCATTAAGATACGCTTACTCTTGGGCGTCGCAAAAAACAAAGAGTCCATGACATAAAGAATAAGTAGCATATCATGAATGCATTAAGCAAACACGCCTACTCTTGGGCTTCGCAAAATGCGAAGAGTCCACAAACCAACGAGTAAATAGCATGCACCGCCATGCATGCATTAACACACTCTTACTCTTGGGCGTCGCCAAAATCAAAGAGTCCAGGACGGGAAGAGTAAGTAAGACACCATAGGAAGCAATGTGTAAAGAAAAAAGTGTAAACAAAAACAAAGAGTCCGCAACGTCGCTGCAACGGTATGGCGCACGCGAGCATGCACCCACACCCACACCGCACACAACACACAACACACCGAACAAGCACACAGCACGCCGCTGAACGGGAGCCACGGGGGCCAGGACACCAAACACGCGACACAACACACGCCACGCGGGCACACCGGTGAACAGGAGCCAAGTGGCCCAGGACACCGCACACACCACACAACACACCGCACAAGCACATCGGTGAACAGGAGCCAAGCGGCCCAGGACACCGCCCACACAACACCACACACCGGGCGTGCGCACCGGTGAACAGGGGCAGGGAGGCCCAGGACACCGCACACGCAACACCGCACACCGGACGCCACACACACCGCAACACACCGCGACACCGGAGAACACGAACCAAGTGTCCCAGGACACCAGACACACAACACAACACACACCACAGGAGCACACCAGCACAAAAGGACCAAAAGGCACACGCAACACCACGCACAAAGCGGGCACACCGGTGAACAGGAGCCAGGAGGCCCAGGACACCGTACACACAACACCACACACAGAGCGTGCACACCGGTGAACGGGAGCCAGGAGGCCCAGGACACCGTACACGCACCACCACACACAGAGCGTGCACGCCGGTGAACGGGAGCCAGGAGGCCCAGGACACCGTACACCCACCACCACACACAGAGCGTGCACGCCGTAGAACAGGAGCCAGGAGGCCCAGGACACCATACACGCAACACCACACACAGAGCGTGCACACCGGTGAACAGGAGCCAGGTGGCCCAGGACACCGTACACGCAACACCACACACAGAGCGTGCACACCGGTGAACAGGAGCCAGGAGGCCCAGGACGCCGTACACGCACCACCACACACAGAGCGTGCACACCGGTGAACAGGAGCCAGGAGGCCCAGGACACCGTACACGCAACACCACACACAAAGCGTGCACACCGGTGAACAGGAGCCAGGAGGCCCAGGACACCGTACACGCAACACCACACACAGAGCGTGCACACCGGTGAACAGGAGCCAGGAGGCCCAGGACACCGTACACGCAGCACCACACACAGAGCGTGCACACAGGTGAACAGGAGCCAGGAGGCCCAGGACGCCGTACACGCAACACCACTCACACAGCGTGCACACCAGTGAACAGTAACCAGAAGGCCCGGGGCACCGTACACGCAACACCACACACAGAGCGTGCACACCGGTGAACAGGAGCCAGGAGGCCCAGGACGCCGTACACGCAACACCACACACAGAGCGTGCACACCGGTGAACAGGAGCCAGGAGGCCCAGCACGCCGTACACGCAACACCACGCACAGAGCGTGCACACCGGTGAACAGGAGCCAGGAGGCCCAGGACACCGTACACGCAACACCACGCACAGAGCGTACACACCGGTGAACAGGAGCCAGGAGGCCCAGGACACCGTACACACAACACCACACGCAGAGCATGCACACCGGTGAACAGGAGCCAGGAGGCCCAGGACACCGTACACACAACACCAGACACAGAGCGTGCACACCTGTGAACAGCAGCCAGGAGCGCCAGGACGCCGTACACGCAACACCACGCACAGAGCGTGCACACCGGTGAACAGGAGCCAGGAGGCCCAGGATACCGTACACGCAACACCACGCACAGAGCGTGCACACCGGTGAACGGGAGCCAGGAGGCCCAGGACACTGTACACACAACACCACACGCAGAGCGTGCACACCGGTGAACAGGAGCCAGGAGGCCCAGGACACCGTACACACAACACAAAACACAGAGCGTGCACACCGGTGAACAGGAGCCAGGGGGCCCAGGACACCGTACACGCAACACCACACACAGAGCGTGCACACCGGTGAACAGGAGCCAGGAGGCCCAGGATACCGTACATGCAACACCACACACAGAGCGTGCACACCGGTGAACAGGAGCCAGGAGGCCCAGGACGCCGTACACACAGCACCACACGCAGAGCGTGCACACCGGTGAACAGGAGCCAGGGGGCCCAGGACACCGTACACGCACACCACACACAGAGCGTGCACACCGGTGAACAGCAGCCAGGGGGCCCAGGACACCGTACACACAACACCACACCCAGAGCGTGCACACCGGTGAACAGGAGCCAAGCGGCCAAGGACACCGCACACGCAACACCACACACAGGGCATGCACGTTGGTGAACAGGAGCCAGGAGGCCCAGGACACCATACACGCGGCACAGCACACCACACGAGCAACCCGCCCCCAAAACGAACCCAGCCCACGCCGCCCTGCAGGAAAGAAACACCATGTCAGACCACCAAGACCAACCGTCCAGCCAAGGCCAACCCAGCGGGTTAGAAGAGGGTAGGCAGGCAGAGCAGGCCAGCGAAGAGGGACAGAAGGACAAGGCGGGGAAAGCGAGAGGAGAGGAACCAAACCCCCCCCCCAACGTACACACACCCCACTGCCGCTCACCGGGCTGCAGCCGGGCGCCAACAGGGCCCGCCATGGAGCCAAACGGGCCCGCCAGAGAGAGGGTGTGTCCCGGCGCCTGCGCAACAGCACGCCCGGGCAAGGAGCGCGCGCCACACGCAGGCCAAGCGGGGCACACGCGCAGCACCGCACGCCAGCACGCACCACGGCACAAAACACGACACCACCACGGCAAACACCCACACCCGACGACGAACGAGCCGCCAAGAAGAAGTCCAAGCCCGGCAGTCCCCACAGCGCAACAGCCGCCGTCCGGATGGACGTGTGTGCGCCCGGCAGGGTACCCAACCCCTGCCGGCTACGAAACAGCCGCCGTCCGGACGGACGTGTGTGCGCCCGGCAGTGAACCCAGCCCCTGCCGGCTACGAACCAGCCGCCGTCCGGATGGACGTGTGTGCGCCCGGCAGGGTACCCAACCCCTGCCGGCTACGAAACAGCCGCCGTCCGGACGGACGTGTGTGCGCCCGGCAGTGAACCCAGCCCCTGCCGGCTACGAACCAGCCGCCGTCCGGATGGACGTGTGTGCGCCCGGCAGTGAACCCAGCCCCTGCCGGCTACGGAACTGCCGCCGTCCGGATGGACCTGTGTGCGCCCGGCAGGGTACCCAGCCCCTGCCGGCTACGAAACAGCCGCTGTCCGGACGGACGTGTGCGCGCCCGGCAGTGAACCCAGCCCCTGCCGGCTACCGAACTGCCGCCGTCCGGAGGGACGCGTGAGCACCCGGCGGGGACGCACTGCCTGCCGGACGGGCTACCGGACCACCGGGCCCGCGCCACCCGGAGGGGTGAGTGCTCAGTTATCGCAAACCACACGCCCAACGGTACCACACCAAACACCACCCGCAATGACACACCATCACCACCACCATACACGCCCACCCGCCACCACACACCCAAGGCCCATCATCAGGGCCGCCCGCCGACACCACAACCACCAAGCAGTCCAGCCACAACCACCACCAGCACCCAGCCCACACCGGCCCGACCACACCTGCCACCAGCCGGCCACACACGTCAGGGAACCCAACATCACGCCCGACCACACCGCGCAGGCGACGCACCCACATCCAGCACCCAACCCCAAGCACCCACATGGGCACCATCCACGCAGAGCATACACCAGCCACGCACCATCAGACAACACAAGCTGCCCACCAAGTACACGTCCACGCGCGCACCCGCACCCAACCACGCCCACCAAGTGCCCAGCGCACCGACGCCCACCACCACCGCCACACACAACGGCACAAACATCACACAGGCAGCCACCCAACGCCGGCACCAACCCCACGAGCAGAGAGGCGGACAAACCGCCGCCATCAACACACCCGCACCAACAAGCGCACCTAAGATACTCGGCACAGGCCAGACACACCGAGCGCCACACCACCAGCCGCACCCACCTCCGGCTGACCACCCACAGAGAAGAACCGGACATCGCGCCCGGCGGCACTGCCGCCCTCTCCTCTCCGCCAGCCTCTCACCGGCGGCACCGCCACCCAAAGCATCACCAACAACACCCTCCCCCCCGGCAGCACTCAGGACGCCGTCGCCAGGCACACCACCATCCTCCCCGCACCACACCTGCAACACCCCCACGCTCAACACCACCCACAGCACCCACACCAGAAACCGCCAACACCGCCGTCCCACCCCTATCACCTGCAGCACCGTCACCATCGACGTCGCCAGCGGCACCACCATCACGCCCGACCACACCGCGCGGATGACACGCCCACAACCAGCACCCAGCCCCAAACACCCACACCGACACCACCCACGCCGACCAGACCCAACACCATCCACGCAAAGCACACGCCGGCCACGCTCCACCAGACAACACAATCCGCCACACGTACGGCAACAGCGCACCCGCCGCCCACAGACCCCCCGCAACCCGCACCAAGTACACACCAACACGCGCACCCGCACCCAACCACGCCCACCAAGCGCCCGGCGCACCGACCCCCACCGCCACCACCATCCGCACAGGCAACCGCCCAACGCCGGCACCGACTCCACAGGCAGACAGGCAGACAAACCACCTCGTCGGCACCACCAACAACACCATCACCCGATCCACCACCTGCGGCACCAACGCCACCATCGCCCGTTGCACCAACGGCAACCCCCCCTCCAGCCCCCCTACACCCGTTCCCAACGCGTCACCTACGGCACACACCGGCCTCACCGTCACCGGGTGCATCGCCTGCGTCACCCTCGCCATTGGCACCACCGACGACACCACCGCCCACAGGACCCCCAGCACCACCCTACGCAAGGACAGTACCAGCGGCGCCACCAGCCGGCACACCACCTGCAACACCCACATCAACATCGCCACGACCCATGACATCACCCGCAGCGCCCTCACCATCGACGTCACCTGCAGCACCCTCACCGCCGACATCACAAGTTACGACACCACCCACTGCACCACCTACAGCGACCACCGGAGCCGCAGGCCCCCCCAGCGCCCGCCCCGTCACCTATGACACCATCAGCGTCACCAACCCCGTCGCCGCCCGGCGCATCACCTGAAGCACCCACGTCAACAACACAAACCCGTTTCGACGCCTACAGCACCCCCCCCTTAGGCGTCACCAGCATCTCCTCCACCCATGGCATCGCCCACAGTGCCCCAGCCCAACCCACCGCGCCTTCGGCGCACGCATACCCGACACCCACACAAACCAGCAACGCCCACACTGCCCACCACCCCATCAGCCCACGCCATGAACACACCCACACGCACGCCCACGCCCGGCCACGCCACCCAGGCACTACCCAGGAGCCACGACCACCCACGCAAGCACCGCGCCACCACTGCCGCCAACAACCCGCCGTCAGCACCCCCCGGACCGGCGCCCTGGAAACCGGAAGCCTGGGGGCCGGCGCAAACACAGCAAACCCAGAGCGCAACAGCCACCCGACCCCCGTCCCCCACGACACCCACGCCCACACCGGCACCGGCACCGGCACACTACCAAACCCAAGCACCGCAGCCCATCCAGCCCGCCCAAAAAAAAAAAAAAAAAGCAAAACAAGCCAGCGAAAAGAGAGGAGCAAGGGAAAGGCAGAGGAAGAGACCGCGGGGAGAGCAGAAAGCAAACACGCAAGCCCACACACGTGCCCCCCCCCCCAGGCAACCCGACCCCGCATGTCCCGCACCCTCCCGGGAACCGCCAAGCCCAAGACCACCCCCCAGGCACCACCAAAACCGACCACCATGAGGAGTCGCCGATGACGACACACGACACACTGCCGCCAACCACAGGGACGACACCGACACAAGACCCACCCCCACAACCCACCCTTAGGCGGCTCAAGTTGCATGGTCAAAATCACACCAAATGCACCCAATTTGGACCATGCAAAAAAATAGTTTTTCACAGGCTCTGTTTTTTGAAAACAGAATATTAGTCCAAAGAAAGTATCTTTCTTACCATTTGTGCCATTTTGTGCCTTTTTTCGGACAGCGGAAAACAAAAAAAAATCTATAAAAAAAATATACAAATCTTATGATTGCAGTGGAAAAAGATGTGCTTTTAGCGGAAATTGGCCAATAAATACATTTTGCGTTCCCCTTGCTTTTTGGATGAACATTGTCTGCAGAAAAAATGATTGCAATATCATTTTCTGTTCTGCATGTTCATCGCATACCTGAAAAAACGATTTACTGATCGAATTCTATGCGCGAGGCTTCGCGCAATCAAGACCAAGGATCATTAAAACAGAAGCATGGCGGATTAAATATCAACGCAAAAGATATGCAACATGTGGTTCAAGGGCTGCCCCATGCGCGAGGCCTCGCGCATAACTTACTAAACCAAAAACCTTACCCGATTCATTTTCCTTTGGAAAGACGGCTTCAGGGTCGAGTGGTCTTACTACCCACCCCACGGTTTGATTTTTGATTTGCACTGCCTGTAAAAAGAGGTATAGGTTGTGACTTTCAAGTTCTGGGACTGCATTGCAGTCCTCATTGCGCGAGGCCTCGCGCAAAAAAAGGCACAGAAAATATATTCTTTGTACCATTGTGATGGGTTCTCATCTGAAGGCGCTTGTGCACAACCTTCACTGAAGCAACGAGTACCTAAATTGTCGTTGAGTCATTGAAATTTACCCGAACCTTGCCCCCCCGGAGGCGGAAAAACCCTTTTTGGGCTTGGTCAGCCCCTGCGCTTGGCAGACTGCTTCCCCCAGGGCACCTTCTTTCTCCGGGTATCGAACGTCATCTTGATAATTGGTGTCGTTTGCGCTACATTGCATTTTACTCTCCATAAAAGAAATTTATTTGACCCAAACAAACACTCAAAAAAGTGCCACGCATGGCACATTCATATTTTGTTTGCACATTTTACTTTGGTCTATAGTCAAGAACGCAAAGATCAATTTTTCTTCAGCCAAACCTACAGGGGGGGTCCCTGTCCAGCTCAGCGTCTTCTGTTGAGTGAACATGCTTCATATGTTACCAGTGAAGGATGCACCCTGTGCAACACCTCCAACGTATGTGCTCTTTTTGTTAGGAATGCAACAACATTAGAAATGATTTCCTGAGTCATCAATTAGATTTGCAAGGCTTATTTAGAGCGCTGAATGTCCGCCCGCGTAAACATGTTGTACAATGTGATCACGTCAAGGGTGCCTGTAATGTCACTCCAGTGTAGGCACCTGCTTGATTCCTCAATTCTACCATCATTACCTGACTTTGAAGGGGCAATAAAGTCCTTGCGCGAGGCCTCGCGGAAGGAACAGTCCATTGCCCCAAAAAAAGCATTTTTTGGACCCATCAGGACCAAGAAAAGGCCAAAATTCCTTACATAAGAGTTCTTTGGGTGTTTCACAAACGGCTTGATTTTTTGCAAGCCAAGGAATGTTTCTTTTGATGTTTTTTGAGGCCGTGTACTTTGGGCAGCTTCTGTCGTTTTATACCATGCAACCTGAGCCGCCTAAGCCAGCGCACCCCCCGCTGCGGCGCGCCAACACACAATGGTGCCCCCATGGATGCGGTACACCCCGAAAACCCCCTTCAGCCAGCCGACCAGAGACCACCACGGGACGCACCAAGTCGACACCGCGGACGACCCACCCACAGTGAGGCCCCGACACCCAATACCAGCCGGCAGCCTACCACAGGCCCACCCCACACCCGAGCAAATAGCCCCCCCCCCAACCGTGGAAACGATACACCCCAGCCACACACCGCCACTCACCACCCGCGGGCGCCGCACTGGGGCCACAACACGCCCAAGATGCCGCGACCCACGGACCCGCGGACCCCGCGCACGCAATAGCCCGCGCGTGGCCCATACACGGCGCTCCCCGCACCACTGGGCCCACTCAACGGTGGGCCGACACCACCAAGCACCACACGACCACACACCCCTGGTTGCGACACTCCAGTCCGGCACACCCCGCCCCAAAGGGACCCCAGGCCCCACGCAACACCGACCCCGCACGGCCCACGTACTGAAACACGCCAGGAGGACGACCAAGAGACCGCGCAGGGCTGCCCCACACCGCCAGAGGACCAGCCACGGGCGACAACGCACCCCACCAGACCTGGACACGGTGCCCCCCCCCCAACCGGGAAGGCCACAACACAACACAACACCACCATACCACACCGCACCCCCCTCCCCCACCCGGGGACATGGGACACCACAGCCCACCAACACAGGAACAAAGCCGCGCCACGCCGACTCCGCACCCCACCCCACCGGCACCGGCCCTGGAAACCCCACACACCTCACGCCAGCTCAACGCCCACCACCGGCCACAAACCGAGTCGCACACTGGGGCAACACCACCGGCCAGGACAGTCACCAGCGAGCAGCCACACACCACAACCACGCCAAACGGCGCGCTTCCCCGGACACCGGCGCACGACCCCGCACCGGCCGCCGCACGTGCCCCGAGCACCAGCATCACACGTCCACCGTGCCATGAAGCAGCAGCCCAACACATGAATACACACGATGGCCCCATGGCCCTGGACATCGACAGCCTGTTAGAGCTGGAGCTCCAACACACGGAGGACACGGAGCATCATATGGACCTCACCCCGCCGGAGCTCGAGCCCGCAGCAAGCGACCCCGCGTACCCCAGTCCGCATAATGCCCCCCCGCGGCCCCCCCCCCGCGAGCGGGCGCCCTGGACGCACCTGTCCAACGCCCTGCGGCGCCACCAGCACACCCACGAAGCCAGCAAAGGGCCTGCCAAGTACCGGGCGTCCCTCGAGCATGACCTGCCCGACGTCACGGGGCCGGGACTCCACGGGTACACCACCGCCCCCCCCCCCTCCAGGCACCCCTACACAAGAATTGGAGGACGAGTACGCCGTCGACGTCACCGACATGACGGCATACGTGGAAAGCGTGGAGGACCCAGAGCAAGACACCGTCCTCAGCCTCCTCGCCTACCACAGCTGGGGATGGGGTCACCAGGTCACCCTCCACCGACCGCAGGACGGACCCCACCAGTGGTCCCCAGAGCAGACGGCGAAGTGGGACATCGTCCTCCAACTCACCCCCGAGAACTTCTACATCCTCACACACAGCGGATTACCCGACGCCACACCCAATGCACAGGCGCCGCCACTAGCCCAGCCCACGGAAGACGACGCAGACGCACCCCCCCCGGAGGAATGTATATGGCACCCCCCCACAGCCACCACCGAACGCATGCCACACCGGCTCACCAAACGTGACCTCCCCCACGACTATCATGCCACCAACGACTCGCGGGGACGCTGCACACTGCCCCTGCAGTGGGCATCACCCGAAGGCACCTTCACGTGGGGGGAAATCCTCCCCGGCACCGTGGCGCTCACGTACCTGTGGCTCCGGGACGCGGAGACGCACACGCAGCCCCCCGGCACACAGCTCCTCCTCACCCTAGAGGGAGAGGCCGCCGTCGAAAACGTCCACACAGCGGAGGGAGAGGACTACGTGAAGCCGAACGCAGACACCGCAGTGTGGCTACACGCTCACGAGCACACCACAACCCCCACCGTAGTACCAGGGTCACACGCCTGGCACGTGGTCATCGTGCAACTGCCCACAGGGACAGACACAGGAAGCGCCCAACAGGGATGGACGGACAGGTGGGCACACGTGTGCGCCTCCCTGCACGAAGGGCTGCACAGACCCTCCCTCACCAGTCACTCCCTCGAGCCGGCCCCCACCACGGCCGAATCCCACACCGGGACGGCCCCCCCCACCAGAGTCTGGGCCTACACGCGCACCCTCCACCGCGAGGCAGCGGAAGCCCTCAAGACCGCCATCTCCAACCACCAGGGCCTCCTGCACACCCCCCACGATAACACGAGAAAGGGCTACACGCTATGGTGGCACCACCCCGCACCAGAAGGGGGCCTGCAGCCACCGGCAGACCAACCTGGCATCAGTCCGGACCTCACAGCGATCGCCCACGCCGTCGCCGCCATGGTCCAGCAAGTTGGGGCGCCACCCCAATGGGCACCGTCCATCATCAAAGAAACGGCGGCACGCCACAACCAGGCTTTCGCACATTTCCGGGGACGCCCCATTCATCCCACCCTACCGGACCTCGACCTCCCTGCCCACGATGCGTGGGCCGTCCACATCCACGTGCCCCCAGACACCGCGCCCAAAACGGGGGACGCGACGGCACGCATCACCAAACAACTCCCCAATACCGCACTCCACTACGACATACCAACGCCAAACGTCATCGTCACCCAGAAACACATGTCGCGACCACTACTACCTCGAGGCCACGCATGAACGCACCCCCGTCACCATATACACCTTCACCACCTACCCTGGCCTCCAGCCACCGCAACACCACCCGCGCCCGGCATGGAAGCATCCACTACACGTCACTCCGACCCCGCACAAAAGGCCCACCCACCACGCGCCCCCTCCCGCCGACAGCACCGCCCTCCACACAGCCCGCAGACGGGCCGCGGCACACCACCAAAACCACCTGCTCCCACGCATTAACGCTGGACCCGGCGCCGTCACCGAGGCCACCCACAAAAGCACCTTGAACCTACTGGCCCGCAAGCTACGCCCCAAGATGGCACTGGAGGACACACTCTGGATATACTATGGCGAAAGCCGCACGGCACGGCCGGCGGACCTCCGCACCATCATCCCCCGCCACATCCAGCGCGCGGTAGGGCCCTTCACCGTGTACGCGGTACCGCACCCCATAACAGCCGAATGCACCCACTGCAACCCTCGGTGCGCGCTACCATGTGCAGGCGCTCTGCAACAACCCCTGCCCACCCCTACCTACAGGGGGGGCATATACCTCGGCACTATACCCGGGGACCCACACCCCTACCTCCTGCCCGCAGCGGACCGCCACCACGCCATACCGCTACACCTTGTCGAGCACCTGGCGGTGGGACCATCCCCCTTCCAGAAGCGCCCCCCCAACACCCCATCCGACGGACGCCCGCCAGATGAGCCGACGCACGCCACACCTGGACCCAAACGCGCCATCGCACTCCTCACCCTAAAGGCGGAAGCCACCATCCCCCGAGACCTGGAGGGGGAAAACCACCTCATGGTGGAAGGGCTGACGGGACACGTCCTGATCACAGCCATGTACGCCACAGCGTCCGCCTCCCGCCTCTGGGAGGACCGCCCCTCCCCACCTCTAGCCCAGGCAGCGCAGGACGCCCCCCACACGGGCCCTACCGCCGAGGACATCCGCCAAATCCTCAACATGCGAGCACCCCCGAAGACCCACCCCCAAGTCCGCCCCATCCAGCTCGTCAGCGGGGACGCCATGGACGCCCCCCCGACCACCACGGAGGTCCACATCCTCAAACACCGGGACACCTGGTGGACGGTGGAATGGGACGACCACGGCAAGGTCAGACAGGCAACGGCACACGCCCCTGACGACGAAGTCCCGCCCCCACCACGCGGAGGGGACCGCTTGCGACTCGCCGCACGCATCCCCCACGCCCCAGAGGCAGCCTGGGAAGCGCTGCACTACGCCCTCTACTGGGCGCAGGGGGCGCCAGAAGGACCCCTCCCCCCGGAACGCAACCCAGCGTGGACACGCCACGCCACCCGCTACACGGCCCACATGCGCCGCCACGGGGCAGGCACCGGGCATCGGCTCCTCACCTGGCCCACGGACCCGCCCGACGCCCTGCAGGAGGCCGAGGAGGTGCTTGGCCTCATGACCAAGCAAGTGTTCCAGCTGAAGGACCCCGTCCCGACGTCCAAGCCTGACGTCCCAGCCGCCCGCGAACACCCCGTGTTTGCAACGGGCCACGCACCCGTACAGCAGCCCGAGGGCGCACCTCCCCAACGGGGACAACCCGCTGCCCGGCGCCGCCAAGGTGCGCAGAAGCGCAAGGCCCCCGCAAAGGCCAAACCCGCGCCCAAGCCAAGAGCCAAGTGGAAGAGCTAGACCAAAGAGGAAGCCGCTGCCATGTATCCGGAATACGCCATCGGTACCCGGGTGCAGCTGCCCTTCGAGTACGCCACGGCCGCGGGCCCCTCCAAGTGGATATGGGCCGCAGGGGAGGTCAAGCAACGGTACCTCGTCAGCGGGGACCACCAGGGGTTCAAGATCCACGTCAAGTGGGACCCGGCCACCCCCAACGACAAGAAGGAGGGGCGCAGCATCGAACTCTGGCGAGACCGAACCGGTCGTGAGATGGTCCCCATGCAGCTGTGCACCCCCGACACGGAGCACCTCACCGGCACCGAGTACACGGGCGAAGTCCACAATGCATGGCCCCTACCCCAGCCCCAGAAGCGGAACCGCGAGGCACCCGCAGCTCAGGGCGTCATCGACCTCCTCGACGCCTGACGGGGCCAGGGCCGGACACGGCCCTCCCCCCCAACTACCGGTCCCCAGAAACCGGCACCTGCGGAAGCCCACGCCCGCATCAACATCCTCAACGAGCCTGCGGTCACCTACGACCTCACCAAGGCTGCCACACTGCAAGCCATGCCCGGGCCACACCCCCAAGGCGCAGACCTCCTGGGGTTCCTGGAGCAAGCCCTCCGCAGAGCGGACCAACCCGAACCAGCACCGATCCTGGACCCGGAGGGGAACAAATATCACGCCCACTGGCAACGGGGGGTGCCCCTCTACGACAAGACGTCAGTCACCGTGCATGCCCACCCCGACCTCGGAGTGGATGGTCGCCATGGGGCGTACGAGTGCGTGGGGCCCGGATGGCAGCTAAACGTGCTACTCACGCACGTCCCATTCGGGGAGGAGACCAAGGACTTCCTGGACACCCTGAGCCTGGCGTACCGCCGACTCTCCCTCCTGGCACCCACCATTATCATAGGCGACCTAAACACCGCCCCCACCAACGACGACCGCACCGGCCCACCCACAGCCACCGACATAGCTGTCCGGGACGCCATGCACCAACTGGGCCTCACCGACCTCACGGCAGGACTCACCGGCACACCCTCCCATTACCCCCACCAAGCCGGCACCCACCCATCCCGCATCGACAAGTGCTACGGGGACCCAACCACGGTGCGCGTCCACGAAGCAGCATACGGGGACCTCCCGCCCACAGACACGGGCCACCGACCCCTCTACATTGACCTCATCATCCCCAACCTACCCCCACCCGCGGCCACCCTGCCAGACGACACCCTCCCACCCACACTGCAGTTCCCGGCCGAGGACGACCACGTCGCCTGGCGCAGGTATAACAGGGCCCTACACGCCATCCTGCGCCGCCCGGATGCACCGACACTCACCACCGCCATGCGCCGGGCGGCACAAGCATGCGGCATGGAGCGTGACACCAGCCACACGGGAGCACCACCAGACCTCACCCTCCAACAACTCGTCCATGACATCTGGACCACAAAAGAGGAACTCGCCACCCTGCTACGCCCAAGCACACCGGAGGCACAAGACAGGGACCCCCACCTCCGTGCGCTCCTCACCACCCGCCGCCACCAACTCCAGGAATGGCACGCCCACCGCATAGCGGCCGCAGCCCAGGAACGCAAAAGTTACAGCAGAAACCACACGCCGTACAAGTCCCTGCGGTACGTCAGCCGCATCCTGGAGGACACGGGGCGCCGTACCATCCACGCGGTGCGCACCCCCAAGGAGGGCCTCACCAATGACCCCGACGCCGTCCTCCAGGCAGTCCTGGACAGCTTCCAGGCACAACACGGGGACGCCCTCCCCAAGCTCGACCCCCACACCAGAAACACCATCCGCGAGCATGTGCCCAGGGTCTTCAACCGGGAACAGCGGCGCGCCATCGATCACGACCCCTTCAGCATCTCAGAACTGCAACGCGCCCTGGACCGCATGAAGAAGGGGGTCGTGCCCGGCGTCGACGGTTTGCCGGCCGAAGCGTACCAATGCCTCACCCTGCCCGTCAAACGCCGCCTGGCAGCCCGCCTGTAGGACATCGTCACGGGCGCCACGCCCATCCCCCCTGAGTGGGCCAACCTGGTCCACCCCCTCTACAAAAAGGGGGACTGGGCGCAGCCGGGGAACTGGCGGCCCATAGTCTGCGCCACCACCGAGGTCAAGCTGGTGTGGACGCTCATCCTAGGCCGCATCGCGCCGGCGGTCTTCGCCCACCTGCCCGCCAGCATGTGGGGAGTCATGGCCGGCAGGTCCCCCCACGAGGCCATCTTCCTCCAGGACACCGCACTGCACATGAACCCCTACGAGATGATTATCGCCTCCCTCGATGTCCAAGGCGCGTTCCCCCACGCCCCACACCGGCTCCTCACGGAGGTATCGGATGCCATGGGCCTCCCATTCCTATCCTTCATGACCGGGTACATCCAGACCCAACTCTACGCCGTCATCACAGCCGCAGGCCTCAGCCCCTGGACCGGCACAGACAGCGGGGTCCCCCAGGGAGGCGTCGAAGGCCCCTTCCTCTACCTCCTCGTCACCCTACCACTGGCATTCGAGCTAGCACGGGTATACCCGGGGTACGCCCCATACCCGCTACGGTCCCCCCTCATCAACTTCGCGGACGACAACCTCCTAACTACGGCCACCCGCCACCGCAACCCTGAGAACGCAGGGCTACCAACGACCACCGAGCAAGCGTCCGCCATTCTCCAACTCACCACAACCTACCTGGACGCCCACCAGCTCCTAGTGAACCCCCGCAAATTGGTCGGATTGGCCGACGCCAGGACCCCCACCCCCCACATCCGGAAAGGCGAACCGCTACACCTGGAAGACACCACAGTCCACCTGGGAGTCACACAGGCCACGCGGCACCACTACATCACACTCCCAAGCAAGCTGGAAGAGCGCCTCGCCCGGCTACCCGGAAATTGCCAGAGGGGACCTCCTGTCTACGCAGGGCCTGGCGTACTTCATGGAAGCGGTGCTCAACGCGGCCATCGGGTACCAAGCCCTGCACCTCCCGCGCCCCAAAGACGCCCTACGCCACGCTCGACAACAAGTGACGAAGGCATGGGCGCAACACGGAGGCTGGCCCAGGTCTTTCCCCAAGGAGGCCATGATGGCCCACTGGAGCTACTACGGAGACAATACAGGCGCCCTGGCCGACATGGCCTATGCCAAACACGCAGCGCACCTCCTACACAGTGTGACACACAACCACCAACGTGAAGTTCGCGAGGCGGCAGCCATACGCATAAAAAAAGCGCAAATGGCCCGCAACACCTGCCCCCGGTGGATACTGGCGCAACACGGCGTCTCCACCTCCGTGGGCACTGGCATCTGGGCCCAGCTGCAACTCCTCCTACCGCACCACACACACGCCATCCTGACAAACCACCACTGCGATCAACAGGGGCCACTCGTCGCCACGCACACCGACATCCACCGACACCCGGCAGGCGAGGTGGACACCCTGCGCCTCGTGGGGGCCACCGTCACCATAGTGTATATCACCCCAACACAGATGAGGATCATGGCCCAATGCGACGCCCACCACGCCCCGTTCCCTTCCGACCCACAATGGCCAGCACGCCACGTCTTCCAAGCGTACCTCCGCGCATGTGCTACGAAGGCAGGGCGCGACATGCCGGGGACCAAGGACATCGACACGGCGTACACAGCCTTCCAGCGCCAGCACCCCCGGCCCCGCCCGAGCGAGCACGAGACCCCCAACGACGGCGGCACAACGCAGGAGGAGCCCACCCCGTCAGTAGAAGGCTGGACACCACCCACCATCCTGCTACTAGCACCAAACGGCCACAAACATGCTACCCGCACTGTCCAGCGACACCATGCCCCCTGGTCCATCCCCAAACACAATGCACCGGAGACCGATGTACCACCAGTCAGACACAGTGACCAGGGCATACCACGCACGTGCTGGCACTGCGGCCCGGCAGCCCTTGACACTCCGTGGCCCCTGCTACACCTCATCTCCACCCACTACCACACCCCCACCGCCGCCGCCACCGCCGACCAGCAGGCATGGCTCTCCCCCTGGTTTCACACGGTACCCCCAGACCACCCGGCGCACGTAGCCTGGACCCGAACAACCACGGCGACATGGACGTTCACCAACGAGCGGGCAGACCCGGACAGCGTGGCCATAGGGTACGACCGCTGCGACCCACACCGCGCAGGACCTCAGGAGGCACCCATGCGCCCCCTACAGCACAAATGCCCCACCCTCCGCGGCGACAAAGACGACAAGGAGCGGCGACAGACCATCACGTGCCAGAAGTTCCACCCCAATACGGGATACCTCTTCCACCTGATGTACCCGTATATCACCCAGGGGCGCCCAGACAGGGGCCTCCTCCGCCTCAGCCCACGAGCCCAGGCCATCATCACCCAGGGGATAGGCGTCTATGCAGCGCCACTACTACAACCCACGCAAATCACCGCCAGAACCGCCCAAGGGAACCCCATCTACGTCTATCACCCCACAGCAATTGCCCGCCTACCCATACCCAGCGACACCGACATCATCTACTTCAATGACGCATCCGGCACCCAGCAACGCACCCCCACGGTCGGTTGCGCCTCTGTGCGCATCACCCGGCACGCGGACGGCCTCCACGTGGAACACCACACCGGGGCCACCATCTTTGGGGCGTCCTCCCACGGCGAACTGCGCACCATGGCAGACGCCGTCACCGCCACACCGCCACCCAAAACGATCCGGCCCCGCAACATCTGGGTAGTCGTGGACGCAACGGGCGCCATCCACCTCACCAGGCGCCTTGCGGACCTGCCCCTCCACAAGGCACTCGAGTCCGGCCTCACCACACAAGCGTTGGGACTATGGATGGCCTTCAGGGGCATGCACCCCCAGAACGCCCTACACATCGTCAAACAGGAGTCACACCGCTACGCATATGGCAATGGACGCGCAGACACGCAGGCCAAACACCAGAACACCAGCCACACCCCAGGGCTCGAACACGTGCGACTGGACACCCCACACCACAGCCACCTGCAGCACCTGCCCCCGATACCCCCGGCCACACAGCCCCCCCAATGGATGCCCGAGGACACGCCGTACACAGATCGAGACAAGCAGTACCACTACCCCACACTTATCCAGCAACTGGCCAGCACACTGGGCCACCCAGCGAACACCCAACTCCTCCGACACCTCGAAGACTCCGTCCACACCCCCCTCTACTACTCCGCCCTGCGCCCGGATAGCCTCCCAGCACACCTACAAAAGCCCGACTCCAACTCGCCCTCGAACAGCTTCCCCTCCTCACCCGATACCACCGATGGTATGCGCGCCGCTCGATCCACGTCCCCGCAGGATACACCAAATGCATCTGTGGCCACGCGGAAGAAGAAACCTGGGACCACTTCAAGGTGTGCCCCCAGTACAGAGGACTGGGCACCCTCACAGACTGGAACCCAACCCACACCATCGCACAGCACGCCAGATGGCTGACGCAGTCCCCGGCAACCCAGCAACTCACCACCATCCTCAAGCAGACGGAGGTACTCGAGGCGGTCCGCAGGGGACTCGTCCCCACTGCCGTCTACACCTTGCTACCACGGCGGCGCACATGCACCGGACGGCCGTTGCCAAGACAGCGGAGCAGCTCACATACCGCACCCACAAATACCTGCAGCATGCAGCAACCCTGCCCCAAACAGACCAAGCCCACCTCCTCAAACTCCTGTTCTACCAACCAGGAGAACCTACCCCGTGACATACCAACACGGAACCCCCACCACGTCTACACAACATCCACCGAGCACAACACTGGCACGGCACACACGGGCACCACAGGCACCGCACACACTCCCACCAGCATGCGCGTGCCACCAGCCCCCATCCCCCCAAGCCGCCGTCCGTCCACAGGTACCACCAACCGCCAGCCACCGCATGTCCCCGCTGCGTACGCCAGCGGCTACCACAGACGGCCCTCCCCTGCAACGCAGACCACTGGGTCTGCCTGGGAGCCGCGCACCGCCTCACCCACTGCCCCCACTGCGGGGACCTCAACCCCCAGCACCGCGAGCGGCCCGCGGCCCCAGCCGCACCCCCCCCCAGCAGCCACCCCAGCTTCCTGGGGGCAGTCACCGACACCCTCCGGGACCACCTGGGAGGGTACTACGTGGCGGACGCGGCGGACCACGCATGGACCATGGCCGTGGCCACGGGCAGCACACCCCTGCCCCCCCACAGCCCACCCTTACGCCACAGCGGAGGCGGCTTGAACGTGGCGGCCCGCCACATCCTCCTCGCCCTATACCTCCACCACCGTGACCTACACCTCCCAGACCCACAACTCCCGGCCCCCAAAGCAGCAGCCCTAACGCCAGAAGCGTGGGCGGACACGGCACCAGAGGAGATAGCAGCCTACCTCCGAATCACTTGCCGCCGGTTCAACACCGCCCTCAGCCGACGGAAGGGAACACCTTACCCACTCAGCGCACTCCTCTACCCGGCACACCAACCCCATCCCGCACAACAGAAGCCCCCGGAGGGCTGGGCGTCTTTTCGGGACGCCCACCTGGCCGCCCCCGACGAGGCCAATGCCTCACGGATGGGCCTTACTGACGAGAGCACCTACGTCAGAGGCCTCAAGAGCAGCCTCCAAGAGGCACACCGCTTGCACGCCCGCTCCCCGTCGCCCCCACGGGGACAGGGGGTTTCACCCGCCCCCGACACCCACCAGGCCAAGAAGACCAAGACAGGTCAGGGGGCCCGCCAGCGCGCCCGCCAGCAGGGCGCGACGCCCCGACCAGGGCCCGGGTCCAGCCACACCGCACCACCCCACGCCCAGACCCCCGGGGCACACCAACAACACCGCCCCCGCCAGCGCCCACCACCACCAGCGTACCGCAGCCCCCAAACCCTGCAGCCCAGTCAGCCAGTACCGCCCACACACGTCCACACCATGCCAGGACCACCATACGCGCAGAGCCAGGGGACATGGCACCATCAACACCACCACCACGCCCCCGTCCCTCCAAACCCCTACTCCCCAATGCCCCCATGCTACAGCGACCCCCACCAGCTACATCCCCACCACACCCCAGCACAACCAGGCCCCACAAACCACCCAGCCCACATGGCACACATCACCGCACCACACCATCACGTATTCCACCAACACCAGCCCCTACCACCACACCCACCAACGCCGGGGTACCACACACAACCATGCACACCCTGAACACAACCACCAAGCGGTCAAGCACCACCTGCCGCCCCCGCTCCACGGGCCCACGACACACGAGCCACGGTACACCCCCATGGACCCGCGGGGAGCCGCGCACGCACACCAGCAACACCAGGGCCTAGTAGGAGCGCCCCACCACCACCAGTAGCCCCCCCAACCACACCCCATACCAGCGAGCACCACCCACCAGCAGCCACCCATTACATACGGACCACAGCCCCACCCGGAGGCCCATGCGGCCGCCTCCCACCCACACCCCGGGACCACAACCAGTCAAGAACCGCAAGGACCGCACGGCGCACACACGCAACACCCACACAACCCACAGGGACACCCAGACCCCCAGCCAGCACAACACCCACCCCCACCCCCCCCACCACCAACAGCGCCACCCCCACACCAGCCCCCCCCCCCCCCCGCACCCCCCCCGAGACCAGGCCATGGACGCAACACGCGGCAGCCAGCACCAGCCAATTGACGTCGATGCCCCCGCCGACACACGCCACCGCGACTCCCCCCTCCCGCGACCGCCACAAGAGACCCCATCACCGGACCCCACACGCGACAACGACGACCAGCCCCCCCAACCCACACCATCCCCCAATCACGCCCCGCACCACCAGCCGCCGCACCGGCGGAACCCTACGCCCTACACAACCCCGTAGCGGTAAGGCAGCACCTCCAGGAACTCGGGGAACAGGACGTGCTGTGCCTCCGCACCTCCGGCACCAGCACCCGCATCCGGGCGGCCACCCTGGTCCAGGCGGCCACCCTGGGGGAAGGCGTCCGAGACTTCCTCTTCGACGCCTTCCTCCATGTCGCCTGACACGACCGCCCCCCACGCGCCACCCCAGACGGCGAGAGCCCGCCCCCCACGGGGAGCCGGATCTGGGTGCCCCCCATCGACTGGGGGCGACACCTAGTCGGACACCCCGTGCCGGAGCGGGACAGCACCCAGGGCCGCACCCGCTACCGCGAGCGCAACATGGCCCACCCCCCACCCGGCGCCACCCCCGACAACACCAAAGAGTGGGAGCGGGAAACATGGGTAGCCCGGATAGCCTCCCTGAGCAACTTCCGGCACCACGTCCCGGGGGACATCCCCACCCCCGACGAGCGGCAGCCAACCCCCTCCACGTACATGACCCTCATGTACAATTTGCACTACACCCTCTCCACCACCCACTACCACGCACTGACTGACCACTGGGTGGTACACGGCACGGACTCCCTCCTCCCTGCGGACTACGCCCCCCCCCCACACAGCCCAGGCCTCGACACGTACGCCAGGGGGGACGACCCGGACGACCCCCACATCTGGGGCACGTGGGAACGCGAATCCCTGGACACGCTGCTCTCCATCCGCAGCGGCAGCCAGGGCCTTGGTAGGGCGATGTATTGCCTGGCCAAGTGGACCCAACGGACCTGGGGGATCCCCACGGACCGGTGGGTGTGGGTGGTCACGCTGCGCCCCCAGCAGAGGGAAGCCCCCCCAAACCGCAGGGGACCCATCCCCCCATGCCCCACCACCCTACAGCTCTGCCCATACATGGTGGCAGCCCGCCTCATGGCGCTGCTGTGGCCGGGCCCAGACACCCCCACCCAAAACTACCCCCACCTCACAGAGGAGGACATGCCCGGCATCCAGCGATGCTTCTTCCGCACCCTCGACTACCTCCAGCAAACACACCCGCACGTCCTGGAGCAGATATGGCCACCCCCCGGGTAACCCACATGCCCGCGCAGCCGAGACAACGCCGCCACACCATCACCAGCACGCACGGATCACCAGGGAAAACGCGCGCACTCGCCCGGTGCCCGAACCCGCACCCTCGTTCTCGCTACTTGCAGGACCCAGCATCCTACGCCCGCCCCCGAAGCCCAGGACCCTCCGCCGTCTCCCACAGCCCTCTCCTCCGCCTCCGACTCCACAACCTCCACAACCACGACCACCTCATTCACCACCACCACCTCGTCCTCATCCAGCACTCCACCCCCCAGGCCGCGGGGGACACCTCCCAAACGGGCCCCCAAACCCGCCCCCACCGTGAGCAACCCCGCCGCCGCCAAGGTCCACGCCCCGACGAGGCCCACACCCGCGACCCAGCCGAAACCCAAGACCGCCGCCAAACAGCCACCCAAACCCGTCAGCGCGCCACGACCGCAACCCGCAGCCAAGCCCAAACCCAAGTCAAAACCCGGCGCCACGACGGCAGCGCGAGCCCGGCCCCCCGATATGACATTCGGCCCCAGCCGTCCCAGGCCCGGAGGCAGCAGCGCCCAACACGGCGCCCCCCCACCGTCACCGACGCCGCCGCCACCACCTTCATAGCGGAGCGCGCCGCGGCCGAAGCACGACGCACCTCGTCCCGCCACCTCTCAAAGCCCACACCAAAGGCCCACGGACCGCCCCCGACCAGGCCAGAACGACGCCAGGGTCCGCCAGCAGCGTCCCCGCCCCCCTACCAACCCTCGATGACAGCCCACATACAGTGCATGCCCCGCTACCGCCGCCGCCGCGAGTCCCCGCCCATCCCCAAGGCGGAGACCGTGCGCGCATACCCGCGGGTCCACATCCGCGCGCGCCCCCACTCCCCGCGCATCCCCACGGAACAGACTACGAGGAATCCCCCAGGCCCGCCACCGCCACTGGTCCCCACGACCCCGTCACACCCACCCACGCTCACTCCTCCGCCCAAGACCGCAGGCCCGCCCAGGGACAGTGGTGGCAGCGCTGGACCCACACGCAGCTCTGGGAGCTGCGAAAGTGGGCCCGGGGAGAGCCCTCCCTCAGGGGCCTGGTCCATCGGCCCTGCAAGGGGTCGGTGGAGAACTGCCGCCTCCGGCCGGCGGGGGGATGGATGCCGCAGGCCGCATGGGAAGCGATGCTGGCCGATGCGCTCCACCCCCTGGGAGTCCACCCCCGCAACCTCTCCGCGCCTCAGGACCACCCGTATGTCCTCAGGCGCCTGCGGGAGACCCTCCAGGAGACACAGCGAGACGGCATCCGCCTGTGGGACATCACCCAAAGCCCAGCCCCGCACACACACATCCCCTCACCAGCCCACAAGCGTCGGCGCACCGACACCGGCGGCACCCACAGCACCCCAGGAGCCCTGCACACCACACAACACGACGCGCCTGACCCCCCGGCCAGCGGCGCTGCCACCTAACCCCGTTACCCAGCAAACCACCACCACGGGGCGCCACGCCAGGCCCCGCCCAGAAGTCACCAAACGAACCGGACGCCGAAGGACGCCAACGCACACGACAACGGGCACCACTACGCCCAAAGGCACCGAACCCAGGCCCGCTACCGTCGCAACCACCTACCGAGCCAAAACCCAAACACAAATCAAACCCCAGCCACACCCCGAAACCACTAACCCTTGACTCCTAACCAGGCCCGCCGAGGGAACAACCTAACCACAGCCCACACCCACAGCCAACACAGCCGCCTAACCAGCCAGCTCCAGAAGCAAAGAGACACCTAACCAAACCCACCGTGGCCCAAGCCCGTGTACATCAGGACGCGCGACCGCACCCCTGGAACGCGACCGCCGCCACAGCACCGACGACACACGCCAGAGGACACAACACTATTGCACCGCCGCATCAGCTGCCCGTGCCTGTGCCTGCAGTGTACGCGCGCCCCTGTTTTTCTTTTTTGTCCATCAAAAAAAAAAAAATTAGGGGGGGAGGAAGAGGGACACAACCACCCATGGCACACGCGCACCGCACACAGCGCGCACACCGGGGAACGGGAGCCAAGTGGCCCAGGACACCGCACACGCAACACAACACACCGAGCGAGCACACCGGTGAACAGGAGCCAAGTGGCCAAGGACACTGCAGACGCAACACAGCAAACCGCGCGGGCACACCGGTGAACAGGAGCCAAGCGGCCCAGGACACTGCACACACGTAGGGCGGCGGAGGGACAGGAAAGAACCAACACCCCATGGGTCGGACGCACTGGAGCGACCCAGCCAACCCACCGGGCCAGTGGCAGGAGCGGTACTCCAAGGCCACTGGTCCGAGCCCGGCCAGGCTGCATCGGGGACCATGGCAAACGTCACCCGGAGCCATGGAAGCAACCGGTGACAGGCGAGCCGGTACACAGTCCAGGAGGGGGTCGCCTGCCAAGCAGAGTGGCCCCGCAACTCAAGCCACAAGGGTGAGGCGGTCGTACCGTAGACTAGCGGGAGCAATACCCCTTGTGGTGAGAGATACTCCACACGGCTGGGCAGCCCCCAGAGCTGCCGCCCAAAGGAGGGGGCATGCGGCCCTACCCATGGACACGTGTGGGGACACCCTCCCACCTGGGACACATGGACCGGGTGGCCGCGACAATGCGTTCCGAAGCACATGCGGGAGCGGCTCAAGAGGCACCTGACATAGGGCAGTGGGAGGGACAGGACGTCCCCTTGGTAAGACCTTCTTCCTGCAATGTCAAAGAAGGCATCCCGAGCTCCCGAAGATACCTACCCTACCTCCCCAAAGGACAGCGGAGGGTTGCCTATGCGGCGCGGCTCCTTCTTCTCCTTCTTCTTCCAACCCTTCTGCAGGGGCTTCCAGCTTCCCCGGTTGCTCCCCGCGTTCAGGTTGTTGGCCACGAAGGCACAAACGGCCGTCTCGGCGGGCTCATTGTCGTCGTCATCGTCGTGGAAAGCCTCATCGCCCTCGGCTCCCGCTGAGTCCATGGCAGCTTTCCCGCCAGACCCCTCGCCAACGTAGTTGACGTCACGGTTGCCGGGTCTCAACCCGCGGGTGTGATGGAGGTTCCGGTACTCATTGAGTACCTCCTCTCCAACCGACTCCAGGACCTCGTCGCAACTCATCCGCGCCGCGATGGCCTGCAGACGGATGGTCTGGCGGCCCACGTCACACTCATCAAGGCGTCACATCGCGGTCTTCTCGCGATCGCCCGTGACGGAAATGAGGAGGGCGTTCCGCAGGGAGTGCCGCTTGACGTCCCGGGTCACGCTCTTCTTTGTCCAAGCCACCACGTTCGTATGATACTCCTTGGGGAGCATCATCTTGACCGTGTGGTTGGATTTGGCTCTCTTGGCTTCCTCCTTGGTGACTCTCTTGATCCATGCTTCCGGCCGCATGGAGAGCAGGCGGGCCTGCTCGTCACCTTCATTCCAGTCCTCCACGTTGCGGCAGAAGAGGGTGTATTGCCCCCGGAAGTCCCGTCCATCTTGTAGGCGGATCTCCTGACCATCATGCTGAAGCTTGATGGCCTTCCACCGCTTGGCAGCCACCTGCGGAGCGTCTACCTGCTCCTGCTCGTTGAGTCGCTTCTTGCCTTCATTGAGGGTCTTGATTTTCTCCTCCTTGGTTGCCACGAAGTATAGCTCTTGGAGCACCTCCGGCAGGCGGTACCTGAACCGTTTGAAGACATATTTCTCCGCCTCTGCGGGATCCATGTCTTCAGTGACGGTCATCCCCCAATCGTCCAGCTTCTCCAAGAAGCGGTTGAGGTTGAGGGGGTTGCCATCGTACGTGGGGGGCTTGATGTCCTTCAGAACTTCCCACACGGCGGCATCCGCGGCCTTAGAGACCATGAACGCCGGCCGCAAGGTCGACCAAGGTTCCCATTGGCGTCCCCCACGGACTCCCACGGCGGCCACTTTCATCTTCTCCGCGGTATCCATGTGGCTACGCCGTGGTTCCTCCATGTACGCCGAACCTAGATGTTTGCGCCGTACTCCCTCCATGTACACCTCCTCATCGCGGCGCCGGCGGCTGCGTGCAGCGGCCTCCCGTCCTACACCACGCGGCGGTGTATTGCCGAACTCCTCCAGATCTTCCTCGCCTCCGCCGACATCCCACTCCACGTCGCCTCCAGGGACCTCATCTCTGAGTCCACCGTATCGCCCCCCAGTCATTGGGATTGGCTCTTGGGCTGCTGCGGGGCGTCGGGGGCGTACCGGTGTCCGCGGTGGAGCACAGCGGTTGTGGTACTCCGCACTGAGCCACTCGTCACGCCAATCCTCACTGCCACTGCTGGGCGGCATACGCTCCTTACGGCGGCCCGCGCTGTGATGAGAGGTGGCGCTGAGAGAGGAGGCACTGGCGCTGGGGCGACTCCTGGGGGCTCCGCCGGGGGCGTGGCTCTGCCTGGACCTGGTCCAGGTCCCCAGCCGTCGTCCGACGAGCCAGACTTCAGGGCCGGGTGGTCGCTGCCGACGCTCCCGTGGCCTTCCAGCTCGTCCAACCTCTGCTGCAGGCCGTTGATGACCTTTTTCAGCAGCCTGGTCACGCCCCTGGCGATGTCCAGCTCCCTCTTGGCAGCGAAGGCGACCTTGGCGATCTTGACCATCTCCGTCTTGGCAATGTCCAGCTCCTTCTGTGCGCCCGCGGCGACCCTGGCATGCGGATCATCTCGCTTTTGCCCGTGTCTACCTCACGCTTGAGGGTCTGGACCCTCCTGCGGAGGTGGACGATCGACCGCCAAGTGGCCTCCGGGTCACCGTCTTCTGGTGGGCCGTCCGGGTCCCCAGGGGGTCCTCCAGGAGGGCCTCTGCCGGGTCCGCCCGGTCCAGGGGGTCCTCCCCCGCCCGGAGGTCCGCCTCCGTGGGGTCCACCTGGTGGGCATCCTCCAGCCGGTCCTGATGGTCCTCCGCCAGGGGGTCCCGGTGGGCCTCCGCCAGGTCCCCTTGCTGGGTCCAAGGCTGGGGGCTTTTCTGTGTAGCCAAAGTCCATGTCATCATCCTCGTCCATGTCGCCCCACCTAGCCGTCTCGGTCTCGCACTCGGTAGACTCCGAGCTCCGGTAGGGAGGAGGGAGATTCTCACCTCCACCCTCGGGCTCCATGGGGACATCTCCGCCTCCTCATCCAGCCACTCCTCGGCGATGTCGGCGGTCTCGTCCATCCCCGTCGCTGGCGGTGAAGAAGGGGTCGGAGTCTTGGGGGTGTCCGCCCGCTGGCATCCATGTCCTCTCGGGGGTCCTCCCCTTACCCCTCCTTCGTCGGTAGGCGGTGGGGCCACTGTCCCCACTGCTGCCCCTGTCGACCTCCTCCAGATCCAGCGTCATCTTGGAGGAGGCCTCCCCTTCAAAGAGCTTTCGAAGGGTCTCCACTCGGGATCCTCCCGGGGGTGTCTGGCGCTGGAGCTTGGCCTCCGCCTCCTCCATTGCGGCGGCCGTGGCTGCGGCAGCTCGCCTTTCGGCCTCTTCCCGGGCATGGGCAGCCTTGGCTTCCCGAGCCCGCTGCAGCCGAGCCTTCTCCGCTTCCAATGCTGCAAGCTCCGCCTCCGTCTTGGCCCTCTCCTCAGCGACCTTCCGTCGCGCGGCCTCGATGGCATCTTTCCTGGCGGCGTCCGCTTGGGCCTTGGCCGTTGCTTCGGCGTGGGCCCCTTCCTCCGCCTCCTTCCTTGGCCTCTCTTGGGCAAGCGCCTCTTCCAGCGCTATCACCTCAGCCTCCTTACGGACAACGGCCTCCTGGGCCAGGCGGGCTTCCTGGGAGGCTGCCGCCACCTCACCCCTGACCCGGGCAGTCGCTGCCTCCTGGGCGGCTGCAACTGTGAGCCCGGCCACAATGGCCGCCACGGTCGAGGCATGGAAGGCCATGCCTCTGCCCCGATCTGCAGTTTCCTCCTGGGCGATGCCGACGGCGCCCTCCACGGCAGCGTTCTGCTGCGTGGCCCGTTGCTGGGCAACTCGAAGGTTGCAGGGCACCCCACAGGCGCGCTCGCAGGCCCGGGCCACGTCCCTTCGGTTGGGAGCGACGCTGCTGCTGGAGCTGGCCTGGTCGGCCGGCATCCTCCCACGGTGGGCTGACTCCACGTCGCTGCTGGGGCCTGAATTCCTCAGGTGCAGCTGACGGGGCTTGGCCTTGGCCTTCTTGGCGACCTCAAGGAAGTCGCCAAGGGTGGTGTGGTCGGGGTGGTGACCGCCACTGGCCCGTTGGGGGCTGGGGGCTGGGATTCCGCCCTTGGTCTCGTTCTCCGCGGCTTGGGCAGCTTCGGCGGCCAGGGCCTCCTGGTACTCCCGCCATTTCTTGTCCCGCTTCTTGTCCCCGGCGGATCGCTTCTCCTTCCCAGGGGACGCGCTGCTGCTGCTGCCCTGCAGCGTACGCTCGTTCCTTGGTTCCGGGAACTTCTTCTCAATCATGACCCATATAGAGATGTTGATCGTGGCGCCCGACGGGTACTCGTTGGGGTTCTGATCCTCATCAATCCCGTCGGGGCGCAGCCCTTCGCCGGGCCTGCCCGGGTGGGTCCAGACCCTCCAGCGCTTCTGACGGAAGCGGTAGGCGTATCCTTCCACCTGCAGCCAGTCTTCAACTGCCTGCAGGCGGTCGGCGCCCATATCCTCGCGGAGCTCGAAGCTCCCGGGCATGCCGCCTTTGCACTGGGGGTTGCTGTGGCGGTAGTGCTGACCCCATACCAACCCACGCAGTAGGTACACAGCATGGGGGCGGGGCAGCGGCCACGTCTTGCCCGCCTCCTGCCAGTTCACCATCGGCGCTCGTTCCCCTCGACCGACTAGTCCTGGGGGTGGCTGTTGAAGCGGTTGTTGCGGTCCACTCTATCTACAGGACTGGGACAAAGACGCCCGATGGTGGTTGTGGAGGTGGGTGATGCAGCTGGGAGTGCGGCCGGTACTGGTCCGCTGAAGGAACTCGCTGATGTCGGAGTTCCGGTCGCTACACCTCCTTCACGGACTCGGCGCTATTGCTGATGCTCGGGGCAATGCTCCGGGCGGCGCTTCGAAGCCCGTGGTGCTCAGGGTTCAGGTGGCCCCGAATGGCACGCGAGGGATGGGTAACCCCGCGGCGCTGAAACGCTTTTCACGCGTTCCCGTGGGGGGCCTGGCCACGGGACGCTGCGGTACACGCACAAGTGAGCAGGCCCGCAAAGCACTGCGCTCACAAGGGCATCCTCATGCTCGTGTCATGTGACAAACCGTTTCAGGATCCTTGCCACTCTGAAACAAGGGAACAAAAGTATGTACAGCAACACATCAGGATATGTACACGTGGGGTTAAGACTGGACTAGGGTAGGGGCATCACAGAACAATGGACACTCAGTCCCAACTCATATCCCAATCCGGGGTCCGACCCTCTCAGTAGCTGGGAGGGGCGGGGGCTCAAACACAACCCATGTCCTGCCCAGTCCGGACGCTGAAACCCTGCCAATAGGAGAGGGTGTTTCGCCCAGCCACAGGCGAGTTCCTGGGAACCAAGGGGCTCCAAGGCCAACCGACAGTGGCTCCCTATGCTTCCTTAACGGCAGGTCCCAACTCCCTTTTTGGACCAGAGATAAGGCCCCGCCTTTATCCCCTAGGAGTTGGTAGCTGAAAGTTGGCTGTTTCAGCCCAAACTGATATTAGCTCGAAAAACTCCAAAATTGACCCCTCGTCCGGACCAGCCAGAGGTGGGGACGAGGCAATTGACCCTATGCCCTTCAAGTACTAACTCCCCAGAGCCCTGACTCAACCTTGCTCCCTCTGAGTCGACAGCACCAGGGCGCCAGGGTTTCGCCATGTGGGGTCATGATGCCAAAATCATCTAAATAGGAGTCATCCCCACGGGTGGATTGCCCGGCCAGGGCAAGGCCAATCGCTCAAAGGATAGGGGGCAGTACGTAGGACCTACATCTGAGTGCACGACTTGGAATTAGGTCCGGGGTCCTCACGGGCACAGAGATATGGGGCAGCCAATTGACCACAAGGGGGGGGTGAAATTGGGGTCCCAAAAGGGGGTCATTTTGGCTGCTCAAAATGAGCCAAGATCGGGGGTGTCCTCAATGGTATATCTCCACGCCGGCTTGGAGATCGGATCCGCCATTCCATATGCGATCCACTGGGAGTCCAACGAAGACTCAGATGTACTTGGCTCTCAAGGATATCCGTGACCCTCGGCGTGGTGATGATCCAAACTGGGTCCACAACTGCCAAAATGGCAAAATCGGTCGTCTCGGGCCACCGGTCAGGGTAGGAAACCTTGGCGATCTCGTCGCGCCAAGCCTTGATTCACGACCCTTGATATCCCCTCTGGTTCCATGCCCTGGGTTATGGTTTGCTGTCACGCTGGCTGCTTACTGTTCACCGAGGGGATGACCACACGGACGAGGCAGAAAGCAACATGCGGTGCAAAGGGGGGGATCATGGATCGCACCAAAAGTTGAATAACTCCGGATGAGCCGGAGGAGCAAATACGAACGTCAATGGTGTTCAACCCTTGGTCATATGCTACAATAATCGCACTTCTCTCCCAGCTGGATTCCGTGCCCCATGGAGATATGGTAGTTCCAATATGGCATACAATGGCAAAAACAGCGAAATTTGGCCAAAATGGCCCGCACTCATGATTCCATATCTCCATGGCCACGGCGAGGATCCTTTCAACCAAAGATGCTTTAGACACATGAACCTAGGTCCCAATATCTGCCGCTTGCCAACCCTCATGGTAGCCTGTAGCTATTTTCCCCATTGGGGGGAGAGTGACACACAAATGGCGCAGAATGGCAACATACCCCAAATTGGGTGACTCACAACTCTCCCTTCAAGAGGAGAGGCCACATGGCGAAACACCCAGTTCGATGCGGGTTTATGTGCCCTCTCCGAATTGCCCTTACCCTTGGTCAAGTGGCGCACGCAACCTCAGGGATGAAATCAGGGGGAGAAGGGGTTTGTGGCCATTCTGGGCAAAACGGCCAAATTCACCCTCGAGTGGCCACTCGAAAAATCGTATCTCCGTATCACAAGAGAAAGGAGCCTCGGGCTTTTGCATGGATGCAAACCAAAGCTTTGTTTCCCTTTCGCAACAAGGGTTGAGGTTCGAAGCATAATAGAAACATTTTTAACAACTCAATCCTTGAAGCACACTATTTATGGGAAAGTGTGCATATATCGGCGATATTGGTATGTACATATCTTTCGGTCATGGAGGAACAAAAATATGAGCAAACATTTTTGGAGTAGGCCCATAGTAGGTGCCTTCAAATATGCCCACTATGGTTCGATTGTCTGCGCCCACTCATGTCATTAGTGCTTGCATATGAGCGCGTGTGCAAAGAGGCAGTATGGCACGCGTGCTCACAAGGCGACATTATATGAAAAAGAAGACAAGGTTGTAAAAATCAACCAAGCCATCCACGATGTCCTTCGTGGTCTCTACTTTCTATATTGCCTTGGTTCAAGGCTCAACTCCCCGGAGGGTTTGAGTACAAGCCTCGGGGGATTGGCCATTTTGGCCTAATTTTCGACCAAAACTTGGCCTTTTTCGAAAATAGAGTTTTGGTACGCATTGAATTGCGTGGAGCCATCGTTGAGTTGGCTCGAAAATCAAAAATGGCCTAGGGTTTTTGGTGTGTTGAGCATTGTGTTCGGTTATTGACGTTCATGCTCACAAGGCCTTGAGAACCATGAGTTCGAGCGATTGACGAAAAAGCTTGCGCGCTGATTTTCTCTCAGACGCAACGGCGAAAACTTCTGGTGAACACACCAGATGAAAGTACAAGAAAAACCCTCTAGATCCAGCCCTTGAGTTCCTTTAGAACCTCAAAGGTACTCGAGAAAAATCCCTCACAAAACTCGCCACGGAGAAGCAACAAAGGCGCGCAAGCAGGCGACAACAGGCAGCGATTTCACGACAATTAGAAATCGCGGTAGAAATCGGGTATTTCACCAATTTCTGACCGAAAATCGACCAAGACAATAAAATTATGGTAACTGTACATTGATTTAATGGTTAGATATCTGATTCCAGATTTCGCGGAGTAGAGAACAGGGATATCCCGCTGACAGCCGGTGTCAACGGCTTCCGCACGGGTGTGACGGCTCACAGGCCTCTGGGCTATGGGCCATAGGTTCTGGGTACCGCTTCAGGGGCGTGGCGGCGCGGTCAGGGTCGGGCTCCTCTCGCTGGTGTTCCGCGTTCTGGTCTGCGGTGGACGCGGGGGATATGGAGCGTGGTGGCATGGGGTGGTCGGGCTCCTGCGGTTCCCTGGGTTTCTGGTGGGCTTGTGGGCGCGGGGCCGTGGCTGCCAGTAGGTGTCGGATGGCGGGGAGGACGTCTTAGTCGTCGTCCCAGCAGTGGGCTGCAGCGCACGTCCTGTCCAGGGAAGCGGGGGGGCGTGTTGCGGAGAGGTGTACGATAGGCCGGGCGACGCGTGCGCGTGGTGGCGTGCTCGCTCCGCCGTTCCGTTCCCCGCGAGCCCTGACCCTGGGGAGTGGTGGTGATGTTGGTGGTGAGGGTGGTTTGGGTGTCGGAGTGGATGATTGTGCCGCTGGCGGTGCCGTTGGCGAGGGTGGTATGGGCGTTAGCGTAGATGAGGTTGGTGCTGGGCTAGTTGATGGTGGTTAGTTGTTGGGTCAGCTGTTGTCGCTGTCGTTGTCGCCGGTGGTGTTGGTGCCTCTGATGTCGTGGACACTGATGGTGAGGGTGATGGTTGGTGAGCATGGCGAGGGTGACGTATGGGGCGTATGTGGTGTTGCCGGTGGTGTCGATGGTGAGGGTGTTGTCTCTGGCCGTTGGGGCGTAACGTTTGTGGGCCGGACGTGGCGCTGGTTGCAAGGGTGCTGTAGATGACGGGTGGTGTGGCCCACGTCGCCGCCGGTGGTGGAGGTAATAGGTGCTGTGGTGTTGAGGGTGGTGTTGGCGACGGTGGGGTGCCGCGGGTGGTGTATTGGTTGTTGGTGGTGGAGCTGTTCTTGGTCTTTGGGTAGTCCCCGTCCGGCGGTGGTGGTGTTGGTGGTGTCGATGTTCCTTGAGGCCGTTGGCGATGCCAGGGGTTCCTGGCCTCGCGCGGGGTGGTGCTGGCGCTGGTGAGTGCAGGTGGTGCCATGGGCGGCGGTGCCATTGACGGCCCGGCCGGGTGTTCTGGCAGTGATGCCGACGGTGTGGGTGCGGTGGCGGCAGTCCTGTGGTCGTTAGTTCATCGACGTTTGTGTCTTTCAGGGTGTCGGTGACACTGATGTCGGGTCGGCGTAGGCGCTGCTGCAGGGTGTGGGTCCGGGTGTGGGGGGTCTTTGGGCTGTTTTGGGCGCTAAGGGCTGGCTTTTCTGCTGGTGCTGATCATCGTCTTCCGGCGGAGGGTGATGTCGCTGGCGGGGTGTCCGCTGGTGTTGCTGCAGATTTTGGGTGTAGGTGTGGTTTGGGGTGCGGTGTTGGTGGGTGGCGCCGACGATGGGTGGCGTGACTGGTGGTGGTGGCGCTGGTGGCAGCGGTAGTGGGGGTGTCGGTTGTTGGTGAGGCTGCCGTCGTCGGTGTTTCAGTTGGTGCTGGTGAGGGTGTCGCTTGTTGTGCAGATGGTGGGGGGTGTGGGCGATTCCGTTGTTGTTCGTGGGGGGGGGGGGGATGGGAAGGGGGACCCGTATCCAGGTTTTTTTTTAGGGTGATGTGGCTATCGGTCGACGGTGCTGCTTTCGGTGGTGTTGAAGCGGTACCCAGAACCCCATGGCTAGGGTAGGGCATACAACCGGTCTCCGGTCCACTAACCCCATGTACGGAAGGGAAGACCGGTCTCCGGTCCACTAACCCCATGTACGGAAGGCGCCCATTGACGCCCGGTGCGAGCCCGGCGGGAGCTTGTTCCGTGCCGCAAAGCCCCGCATCGGCAACCGATGCACCGCCAGCGGAGATTTATATATCAGAATATCAGGAATCAACAGGGTTTTATTTTCATATTGTTTCCGTCAATTTTTATGCTTCCGTTCTGATATTCACTGTTTTGACAGCTGGCGGTTAGCTCCGGACTTTAGCGTAACCGCCTGTTTAACTGTTATATACAGATATTTTAGCGCAAATCGTGACGAAGACTCTAAAGTCTTCAGGAACTGCATTGATGCATCCGCAATTTTCACATCTTACACTCGCAACCTTAATACGAATTTTTCAGGATGTCGAAATCGGATTTTCGACTTCGACATCCCCGCACTTGATTTGACCTCTTTCGAGTGGACCTACGTGCTTCCCTATGCACGAATCAACTTTCCTTTTATCTTGCCCTCCATTTGTCTTGGAGATATGGGCAAAACAAAGTTGATTCGTGAGGCCACTTGTGAGGGTCATATCTCCTGCCGCTTGCGAGGAATGACAATAAGGAAATGTGGGATGTAGTCACAATACTCTCAACGTAATTTAGGAAGCTTTATATGCCTTGCGTTTCCACACGTGCGCGCTAGCGTAATGGATCATGGTCAAGAGGGTAGAGTTTGTGTTATAACTCTTTGGCCATGATATTGCGTGCGTTAAGATAACTTTCGAGTGTAGCGCGCGAGTGTTGGTGTTGCATAGGAACTCTTCTTGAGTTCCTATGAGCGATTGACACAAAGTTATGCCCTTGGAGGGGCATGACATATCGTGGGGGGAGCTACCTTTTTGGGCAATATGTGGTATGTGCCATGTGTTGTGTTGCGTGCCCATTTGGCGGGTCCATTGCTCCAAGCCAAACCTGCCAATGGACCTCATATTGCGCAAGCCCCTTCTCCATACTCCCCACAATCAATTGCAAGCCTAACCTTCGTGAAGGGAAGCTTGTGTGGCAATCCCGAAGCGATGCGTTGGGAGCAAGGTGTGTGTTTTGCAATTTTCCATAATTTCATGTGCCCACTTGGGAAGTAGCGCTCGTGACCTTTCAAAGCGCCCCAAGTGGAGCACATATGTGGAATCGAAGGTCATTGGTGTCAAGTCATTATGTTTAGAAGGATTAGTTGATTGCACGATCCAAGCCGAAGATATTATAATATAATTGTGCACCTTTCAAGGCACTTTTGTGTATCTTTGTGCCAATTTTGCCGTTTTTGGCCCGTCATGATGTCAAGTGGCGACCGTGTATTTCAACGTTACGCTCAATTCACATCATGACCCAAGTACGATATGAGGGTACATACTTCGGTGCCCAACATATCTTGGACCCGGCGAATAACTCCTCTTGGGCTTGGCACACCGTGGCCGCCATGTTGGCGATTTCGGACTATCTCAAATCATGGGCTCACTTGGCGACCCTGCCATTCCCAAACCCGGAGGAGTTGGGCGACGCCCAAAAGATATGTTGGACACACATGACTTGATACCAATCCTATGGCACACTCCGGTCTGAGTCGAGCATGTGCCTCATTTGCCCCAACCATGAGGGTGCGCATTTTTGGCCATTTTGAGCAATTTTCCACTTTTGCTGCCCGCCGTGCACTATGTTGAGCCCACCCGTGCACGCCGGACGCATGGACCAATGGACCATATATGACATGGGTGTTATGCATATTGGTCCCCATGGTTCACACACCACGTGGGCGAAGCGGAGCAACCTTCGTTAAGGCGCTAGCCCAAAGTGAGTGTGGGCAATTTTGCCATTTTGGCATTTGTGGACCCAATCGGGATCGTCACCACGCCGAGTGGCATGGAGATCTTTGGGAGCCAAGGGCATGGGAGTCTTTGTTGGACTCCCGGTGCATAGCGTATGGAATGGCGGATTGGATCTCCCAGCCGGCGTGGAGATATACTATTGGGAGCCACCCGAATTTTGGCTCATTTCAGGCAGCCAAAATGACCCCTTTTCCGGACCCCAATTTCAACCCCCCGTGTGGTCCACTGGCGGCCCCATATCTCTATGCCCACAGGGAGCCCTGACCCAATTCCAGGTTGTACACTCAGATATCGGTCCTAGGTCCTGCCTCCTAACCTGTGAGCCATTGGGCTCGCCCTGGCCGGGCAAGCCACGCGTGGGAATGACGCCAATTTTGGTGATTTTGGCATCATGACCCCACTTGACGAATCCGTGTTGCCCTGATGCCGGGACCTCAGAGGGAACCAAGTTGGGTGAGGGCTCCAGAGAGTTCGTACTCGAAGGGCATAGGGTCAGTTGCCTCGTCCCTACCTCTGGTGGGTCCGGACGAGGGGTCGATTTTGGAGATTTTTGAGCTAATTTCAGTTTGGGCTGAAACAGCCCATTTTCAGCTACCAACTCCTGGGGGATAATGGCGGGGCCATATCTCTTGCCCAGAGAGGAGTTGGGACCTGCCGTTGGAGGAGCATAGGGAGCCACTGTGAGTGAGCCTTGGAGTTGCTTGGTTCCCAGGAACTCGCCTGTGGCCGGGCGGGACACCCCCCTTTTGGCAGGGTTTCAGGGTCCGGACTGAGCAGGGCATGGGTTGTGTTTGAGCCCCCGCCCCCACCAGCCACTGAGAGGGTCGGACCTGGGATTGGGATACGAGTTAGGACTGAGTGTCTATTGTCCTGAGATGCCCTTACCCCAGTCCAGTCTTAACCCCATGTGTACATATCCTGATGTGTTGTTGTACATACCTTTGTTCCCTTGTTGCAGAGTGGCAAGGATCTGTCCGTACCTGTCTTACTGTGGGATTTGGGCAGCCTAACCTGCGAATCGGCCTGAAGTGGGATGTGACACCCCCCCCTTCAGGAAATGGTCCTGGGTACCCGCTGCCATGCGTGGGTGTTATCGAGCCCCCCCCAGGGTTTGCTCTAAGGAGGGGGGTGAAGCGGTACCCAGAACCCCATGGCTAGGGTAGGGCATACAACCGGTCTCCGGTCCACTAACCCCATGTACGGAAGGGAAGACCGGTCTCCGGTCCACTAACCCCATGTACGGAAGGCGCCCATTGACGCCCGGTGCGAGCCCGGCGGGAGCTTGTTCCGTGCCGCAAAGCCCCGCATCGGCAACCGATGCACCGCCAGCGGAGATTTATATATCAGAATATAAGGAATCAACAGCGTTTTATTTTCATATTGTTTCCGTCAATTTTTATGCTTCCGTTCTGATATTCACTGTTTTGACAGCTGGCGGTTAGCTCGCGACTTTAGCGTAACCGCCTGTTTAACTGTTATATACAGATATTTTAGCGCAAATCGTGACGAAGACTCTAAAGTCTTCAGGAACTGCATTGATGCATCCGCAATTTTCACATCTTACACTCGCAACCTTAATACGAATTTTTCAGGATGTCGAAATCGGATTTTCGACTTCGACATCCCCGAACTTGATTTGACCTCTTTCGAGTGGACCTACGTGCTTCCCTATGCACGAATCAACTTTCCTTTTATCTTGCCCTCCATTTGTCTTACAGATATGGGCAAAACAAAGTTGATTCGTGAGGCCACTTGTGATGGTCATATCTCGTGCCGCTTGCGAGGAATGACAATAAGGAAATGTGGGATGTATTCACAATACTCCCGACATAATTCAGGAAGCTTTATATGCCTTGCGTTTCCACACGTGCGCGCTAGCGTAATGGATCATGGTCAAGAGGGTAGAGTTTGTGTTATACCTCTTTGGCCATGATATTGCGTGCGTTAAGATAACTTTCGAGTGTAGCGCGCGAGTGTTGGTGTTGCATAGGAACTCTCCTTGAGTTCCTATGAGCGATTGACACAAAGTTATGCCCTTGGAGGGGCATGACATATCGTGGGGGGAGCTACCTTTTTGGGCAATATGTGGTATGTGCCATGTGTTGTGTTGCGTGCCCATTTGGCGGGTCCATCGCTCCAAGCCAAACCTGCCAATGGACCTCATGTTGCGCAAGCCCCTTCTCCATACTCCCCACAATCAATTGCAAGCCTAACCTTCGTGAAGGGAAGCTTGTGTGGCAATCCCGAAGCGATGCGTTTGGAGCAAGGTGTGTGTTTTGCAATTTTCGATAATTTCATGTGCCCACTTGGGAAGTAGCGCTCGTGACCTTTCAAAGCGCCCCAAGTGGAACACATATGTGGAATCGAAGGTCATTGGTGTCAAGTCATTATGTTTAGAAGGATTAGTTGATTGCACGATCCAAGCCGAAGATATTATAATATAATTGTGCACCTTTCAAGGCACTTTTGTGTATCTTTGTGCCAATTTTGCCGTTTTTGGCCCGTCATGATGTCAAGTGGCGACCGTGTATTTCAATGTTACGCTCAATTCACATCATGACCCAAGTACGATATGAGGGAACATACTTCGGTGCCCAACATATCTTGGACCCGGCGAATAACTCCTCTTGGGCTTGGCACACCGTGGCTGCCATGTTGGCGATTTGGGACTATCTCAAATCATGGGCTCACTTGGCGACCCTGCCATTCCCAAAACCGGAGGAGTTGGGCGACGCCCAAAAGATATGTTGGACACACATGACTTGATACCAATCCTATGGCACACTCCGGTCTGAGTCGGGCATGTGCCTCATTTGCCCCAACCATGAGTGTGCGCATTTTTGGCCATTTTGAGCAATTTTCCACTTTTGCTGCCCGCCGTGCACTATGTTGAGCCCACCCGTGCACGCCGGACGCATGGACCAATGGACCATATATGACATGGGTGTTATGCATATTGGTCCCCATGGTTCACTCACCACGTGGGCGAAGCGGAGCAACCTTCGTTAAGTCGCTAGCCCAAAGTGAGTGTGGGCAATTTTGCCATTTTGGCATTTGTGGACCCAATCGGGATCGTCACCACGCCGAGTGGCATGGAGATCTTTGGGAGCCAAGGGCATGGGAGTCTTTGTTGGACTCCGGGTGCATCGCGTATGGAATGGCAGATCCGATCTCCCAGCCGGCGTGGAGATATACTATTGGGAGCACCCCAAATTTTGGCTCATTTCAGGCAGCCAAAATGACCCCTTTTTGGGACCCCAATTTCAACCCCCCGTGTGGTCAATTGGCGGCCCCATATCTCTCTGCCCACAGGGAGCCCGGACCCAATTCCAGGTTGTACACTCAGATATCGGTCCTAGGTCCTGCCTCCTAACCTGTGAGCCATTGGGCTTGCCCTGGCCGGGCAAGCCACGCGTGGGAATGACGCCAATTTTGGTGATTTTGGCATCATGACCGGACTTGACGAATCCGTGTTGCCCTGATGCCGGGACCTCAGAGGGAACCAAGTTGGGTGAGGGCTCCAAGGAGTTCGTACTCGAAGGGCATAGGGTCAGTTGCCTCGTCCCTACCTCTGGTGGGTCCGGACGAGGGGTCGATTTTGGAGATTTTTGAGCTAATTTCAGTTTGGGCTGAAACAGCTCATTTTCAGCTACCAACTCCTGGGGGATAATGGCGGGGCCATATCTCTGGCTCAGAGAGAAGTTGGGACGTGCCGTTAGAGGAGCATAGGGAGCCACTGTGAGTGAGCCTTGGAGTCGCTTGGTTCCCAGGAACTCGCCTGTGGCCGGGCGGGACACCCCCCCGTATTGGCAGGGTTTCAGGGTCCGGACTGAGCAGGGCATGGGTTGTGTTTGAGCCCCTGCCCCCACCAGCCACTGAGAGGGTCGGACCTGGGATTGGGATACGAGTTAGGACTGAGTGTCTTTTGTCCTGAGATGCCCTTACCCCAGTCCAGTCTTAACCCCATGTGTACATATCCTGATGTGTTGTTGTACATACCTTTGTTCCCTTGTTGCAGAGTGGCAAGGATCCTGAAACGCTTTGTCACATGACACGAGCGTCATTGATGCCCCTGTGAGCGCAGTGCTTTGCCTGCCTGCCTGCTTGTGCGTGTCACCGCAGCGTCCCGTGGCCGGCCCCCCACGGGAACGCGTCAGTGTTGTTGAGGGCGGTGCGGGTGTTGGCCGGGAGTGTTGTCGGCGTTGCTCTGGCTGTTAGTGCCTGCGGTTCGTGGTCGTAGGTGGTTTACCAGGCTTTGTCGCTGGTGAGGTTGGTGCAAGTGGTGTCGGTGACTGTTTGGCTGATGCCGTTGGTGCGGGCTGTGTGGTTGTTGTGTCAGGGGTCGGTGGCGTTGGTGACGGTGACGGTGGTGGCGCTCCAATGGTGAGGGTGCCGGGGACGCTGGGTGGCTCCGCGTTGTTGGGTTTTCTCCCCGCCATTCCTGGCGGAGGGTGCCGCTGGTGTCCCTGGTGGTGAGGGTGGTGGATGTGGTGCTGTTGCTGCGGTTTTTTGTGTTTTTTGGTGCATGGGGGTTGCCCCCCGGCGAGCATAACACAAAAGCGGCCTAACCACGGGCAAGTGAGCGTTCATGGCGAGCCGAAGTTCATCGAAGGACAGCAGCCATATGTACAGTAACTCAGGGGGTGTGACCCTGCTCCAAAATGCACCAAAGGCCTGGTTACTGTGGGCTGTGGCTTCGCCATTAGCCCTGTGGTTGGTGTTATGACGCAAGACGAATCGAAAATAAAAGGGACTCCATATATATATTTATATATATATATATATATATAGAAGTCAGAAACAAACAAATAATCCCGGCCTTAGAACATCAGGGGTATCAAAAAAGACCTCCAGTTAAGTGGAAACCACTGACTTCAGAAGCGTTCGGAAAGCTCTGAGAACCAAGTGATGGTTGAGGTGCTCTTACCGTAGTAATTGAGCTGATGCCGGTTTCAAATTGACCTCACAGGCTAAGGGACTCACAGGCCAACTTCAATGTTCAAGGAGACGGGAACGAGGATCTCAGGGTACTTTATCAATCTGTTGGCATGCAGCGTAAGGGCAAACGCCGTATGTGAGCGGGCTCGGAGCACTGGAATGCTGTGTTCTTTTAATCCAGGTACCACAGGACTTCCGGGGACGGCTCGCGAGGTTCCGGTATCCAGAACCAGCAATGATAGTATCCAAAACCTTCTGGTTCATACCACCAGTGAATGCCGAGGTACCACATGACAGCAGTGGCTGGGGAAAAAGGCTGTAAATTGGATGATTGATTGGAAGGTGTGCGAGACGGAGCTGGAAGAGAGCATTAAAAAAGTGCTGACGTGGTCCCATCTCATCGATCTGCCAACTGGTGTCAGGGGGGGGGGGGGGTGCAGATCGCAGGTGGTGAAGATGAGGAGGACGGAAAGAAAGACAAAAAGAAAAAAGAAAAAGAGGGGGGGAGAAACTCGTCACCCGGAGACCAAAGCGGGGCAGAAACCCCCCAGTCTCCTGTGGAGCATAGTTTCTTTTCGCGATGGCTTTTTTAGGGTAACGTGTTCCTAAGTGGGTAGTCACTGTAAATTAAGTAGTTGGGATTTGGTTTTTTTGTTTTTGCTGTGAACGTGTCTGTGTTTGTGGGGGTGTTTATTGGTGACTGTTGTGTTTGTCCTTTTTGGGTAGGTCAAAAAGGTGGGGTTGTGAGACGAAGTGCTGTAGATGGAGTATTGGTTGTTCCATGGGTTGTCTTCGGAATCTGGTTGGACTAAGTGCAGATCGTTAATTGGGTTTTGTCTGAGCCAGGTTTGTGTCTATTGCAGTGCTGTTTTGAGTCGTTTTCTTCTGTGTTTAAAGGCTGTTTTCAGGTTTTGTAGGTGTTGGAAGTAGGGAGTGTTGGGTGGGATTGTTCTTAGTGAATTACTGAGTGAGTTGGGAATGAGCGTGCGGATGTAGTTTCTTCTTTCTCCTTTGGATGCATGTAGCCACCAGTCGATGACTGTTTGTGTGAAGGGTTGTTGCCAGACCTCAAAAAAGAGGTCACGAACAGGTTTCGCTGTGCCGCATTTGGTCACCGTTGTTATGGGGTCGAGGGGGTGATGAGTGTGGCATTTAGGGCATTGATATGTGTTGAGTTTGTAATGGGGAAGAAAACCAGTGCAGCAGTACAGTCCGTTGGTCCATTTAAAAGGTAATCTGGAAACCCACGATGTGTGGGCGTAGAAGTCGGTGCTAGAAGGTAGGTATATGTTGTTGTGTTTATGGCTTGGAAGTAGGTGTTTGACAGTTTTGCGTGTAATGCGTCCTGGCAGTGGTGTATGATTGTGGTATATGAAGTTAAAAGTGTCGGGATTGTGGTGTTCTGGGTGTTGGTGGAGGTTGAGTGATATCCATTTAGAAATTTTGTCAGAGTGCTCATTGCCAGCGAAGTCAGCGTGTCCTTTGATCCAGGTGAAGCTTATGTGAAGGTGGGTGTTGTGAAGAAATTCCCAAATATAGTTGTACCAAAGAGCGAAGCAATTAGCGTTAGAAGCGAAGGGTTTAGTTTTGAATTGTTGTATTTGGTGGAGTGTGGAGCAAACCGACAGGTTGTCAATGGCAAAAATGATTGGTTGAGAGAGAGTGTCGAGGTGTTGGAGGTAGGTAAACAGTATAATGGCATAAATTTCTGCTGGGTAAGATCCTTTTACCGGTGATGTGTTGCAGGTGGTTGTTGGCGGTGTAGTGTTGAAGGTGATGGCGGCGCCCGATGGCGTGTTAGCTGTGGGGTCATCTGACCCGTCGGTGTAGGCAATCGTAGCGTTTGGGTAGGCGTCGAGTGCGTCCCAAAGATCGTGGCACCCCCAGTAGTGCAGGTGTTGAGGGTTGGGGGGAGGAAGATTGTTTTTCGGGGTAAATTGAATGAAATTTTGAGTGGTTGTGGTGCTCGTGAAAGGAAAAGGGAAGTTGGCCGTGTCGGGTATGGAGAGAGGCTTGGTAGGTTTGGAAATATCTTGGGATGTGGGGAGAGTAAGGAAGCGAAACTGGTGGTTGGGGGTGAGGATTGTGGACATGTCAGGGAAAGTAACTGTGGTTTTCTGAGGCGTGGGGTGGTCCACTGTGCCTCCGAACCACTGGGTCGTTTTTGTGGTATGGGTGGCATTTTTCGTAATGGAATATGTTGGTGGGTGGCTGTTGGATTGGTAGTAGAGAAAGGCGACTTCGATTGTTGTGTGTGTAGGGATTTGAGAAGGGAGACATGGGTTGACTGTGGGTATGTTGTGCGTGTGGACACCTAAAAAGCTAGCAGAGTGGGCAGTCATGCGTTGCATGGTGTTGGGGTTAGTGACCTTGTAGCGCAAGGTGTACTTGACTCTTTCGTTGGTGTGGGAAGGTCCGTCGTCGTGTGTGTAGCGCAGTATATGGTTGATGGCTTGGATGTGGGTTACGATAGAAATTTTCGTGATGTTTAAACCTAGTGTGTGTGGGGGGGAGTATTTGGTTTTATTGGGGGTACGAAAGGATAGTTTGCCTAACTTGGAGATATGACTCCAAATTGTGGTGTCCACTTTGTCGAGGTCCTGTTCCGGGAGTGAGTTGTAGATTAAACGGTGGGTGAGGGTAGGTATCAGTTGTATGTTGGATAGTTTTATGACTTCGTTGTGTGTGAGAGGGAGGGTGGATATGTTGGCGAAAAAGGCGTGAATGGTGTTAAGTAGAAGTTGGAGCATGCTGGGGTTTCGTTGTTTGTTGAAAAAGTGGGTGCCCAGGTATTTATAAAAAGCCCTGGGGTCGCCGTCATCGGTAAAGGTACTGAAATGTTGGGTAGGACTAATACAAATGGTGATGTGGGTGGCGTTGTTGAGGGCGTGGAGTTCGGATTTAGTCGTGTTAAAAGAAAGGCCGTATCGAGGCCCTTGGACAAAGAGGAAGTGAAGCACTTTGTGTAGAGTGGCATGGGAGGTTGTTTGGAGGGCGATGTCGTCGATGAAGGAGAAAAGGTCGTTGAATTCGTGTTTAGGTAGGAGAGATTGTATGTGGTTAATGATGGGGTCGACAAAGAGGTTAAAGAGTATGGGGGACATGGGGCATCCTTGTCTAAGTCCCCTTATGCAGTGGGCTGCAAAGAGGGCGAAGCCGTTGACGACGGGGAAGTCGTGGGGGCAGGCATAGAGGTTTTGGATGAGGTTGATGATGGAGTGAGGTATGTTGTAGTTGGAGAGTATTTGCCATAAGGCTCGGTGAGGAACGGAGTTAAATGCTTTATTTAAATCAAGATATAAGTGGTACATGTCTGGGTGCAGTGATAGATTGGCAATCATAGTGTATATGTGGTCTGTGGTTCTGTGGTTAGGAAGTCCGCCATACTGTGTGTTGTTGGTGAGGTGGTATGTTGTGGCGTAGTAAGTGAGGGTTTGTGCACCGTAAGATGCTATGATTTTGTAAAGTGTGTTAAGTAGTGCTATTGGTCTGTAGTTTGTAGGATTATGGGGGTCGCCTTTTTTGTAAAGTAGAAAAAATTTTGCTTTAAGCCAGTGAAAAGGTATGTGGTCGGCGATAAGGAGGGAACACAGGCTGTAAATGTAGGTTTGTATATCAGGGGGGCAGACGGAGAAAAGGTAGAGAGATGTGTCGTCGAAACCAGGTGCGGTGTGTGGTTTAGCGTTCGACAAAAGAAGGTTGAAGAAGTCTCTGGTGAAGTGTGGTAGTGGAGCGTCGTTCGGTATTTTTGGGGAGTTAGTCAGGAGTGCGTCGATGAAGGCTGGGTCTGTGTCGAAAACTTGGGGGCCTTCCAGGGAAGAGAGAGCGTGTCCCATAGATTTGCACATTTCGTAAGGGTCGGTGGTGAGTTGACCAGTTTGGTCAAAGAGAGAGATGGGGGTGGTGTTTCTGGGGTTGAGAATGTTGTTGATTGTCTTTTTTATGCGCTTGTGAGAAATGAGGGAGTGGTGGAGTTTCTTGTGCGCTTGTGCTTGTTTTTTTGAGGTCCAGTCATTGAGTAGTGTTTGAAGTTTTTTTGTTTTGTGTGCACTGGAGGTAGTAGAAGGTAGATTATTTACAGCGTCAAGGAATTGTTTCTCCACGCTGGTTGGTTTGTGTTCGTGTGCTTGATGAGTGACTTTTTTGTAGGTGGTGACTAGTTGGGTGAACAGGAAGTCGGTCAGAGGAATAAGTTGTTCAACGGGTTGTTGGAAGAGAGTGTCGTGATGTTTGGAGAGCCAGTCGTTAAGAGGTTTACTGAGGGACGTAAAGTGTGACTTTTCTTCTTTGCTTAGGGGGCGGTAGTGAATGGAATTGTGTGGGATGTTGTATATGTTAATCCGATTGGTAGGGATGGCTATGGAAGTGGATACGGGTCGGTGGTCGGAGATGTCGTTGTGAATATCAATGAAGGTGTTGAAAGGTTTGAAAATGGTGTTGGAAAGAGGAGAGGAGAGAATCAAGTCGATGCGTGTGTGAGACGGGAGTCTTTTGTTTGCAGGGCGCGTCCACTGTTTTGTCTCTGGGTGGTCCTTACGATACAGGTCAATGAGGGTTGGTGTGGTGGTAGGATTGGTGGGGTGTACCTTGTCGTGGAGCCAAGGCCAGTATTTATTGTTTTTGATATTAGGCGTGTCTAGAGAGGGTTGGAGATATGTGTTGAAGTCGCCGAGCATGATGTGGCACGGTTGGTCTTGTTGGAGGGCGGAGATTGTTTTCTCTAACCTGTGTCGGAGATGAGCGTGATGTGATTTGTACACGTTAATGATACGGAGTGTGTGGTAGCCTGGTATAGTAGGGTCGATGGCAGTAAGGCATCCATTGACCTTGTCGTGTTTGATTTGCGTGACGAAAGGAGATAGGGAGGAGTGAATAATAATCGCTGTGCCGTTGCATTTGTCAGAAGATATGTTTGTGAAAGTGTGTAGGTTTAGGAGTGAATGTAAGGAGGGGGCGGTAGGTATTTCCTGTAAACAAAGTATGTCGGTTCCTTGTTGTTGGTGTCGTAGTATAATGGCGTCTATGTTGTCAATGTTTTTGGCAGTGTTGTGAGTAGTGAGTGTTAAACGTGTTTTAGAGTGGATTAAGTTGTCTGTTGGTGTGGTAGGTTTAGGTGCTTTGTGAATGGTGGTATCGTAACTTGGTGGTTGGGGGACTCCCGGTGGGAGGGGGATATCAATTGACAGCGTCATGATGATGAGAGAGATGGGACCACGTGTCTAACACTGACCACTTCCGAGACATTCCTTGATCTTGACGAGTCCTCGAGTCTAACATGGGGCCGTTTTGGCAATCGTAACCCGACTGGGTCAAGAAGGCAGCACTTGCAAAAAGATAAACTCTTCATCCGGTCATGACAGAAATCAGTCAGGCCACTTGCTGGCGACTGATAGGGCAGAGTGACACTAGGCGTGCAAACGAGTACCCGATCGCGGCTTGGATGAATCAAAATCTTGACGCCCCGTAGATGAGTGAGCGAAATCCACACGGCATGCAGGATGCATTGTGAAGAAAGTGTACGTTCCAGTGTGTTCGCATTGTTATCGATGCGTGGCACAATATCTTGCGAGGTGATGCATCGCGGATGGTTAGATGTTATCGCTTCGAGAATCGGCAGCATGATAAACAGATCATACCGTTGGTATTGAAAGTGAGGACGGAGGGAATCCGCATCTCTGAGTAATGACTTAGTGAAGACATAGAGAACTGAATGAGAGAAGGAGTGTGGGTGGGTGGGGAGTCATTGGGGCTTGGCCACGATCAATGGCTCATTGATGGAGCGCAATTGTTTCTCGGAGCCAAATTCTTTGGCGGCCAAGAGTGTGGCTTCCCATTTAGAAGTGTCATGGTCTTTCGCAATTGAATCAATGATGTTTTGTTTTTTCAAGAGGTTGGGCGAACCGGATGTAAAAGTGATGCCTTGAACTTTTTCTTGGTGTGCTAGGATACTGGGACCCAAGTTTTGGAAGAGCGCTTCAAAATATTGGTGTGATTTGGCACTTGGGTTGGATTCCAGCGGTTGGATGGAGGTGAAGGTACCAAAAAGTGAAGTTGCTTTGTTGATGTCTCTAAAACTTATGGAGCGTGGAGCACAAATGACCACCGATTTGGCGTGGGTTGGTGTGTAGGAGGGTTTAGCACGATAGCTTAGTGGAGCGTCGGACAAAACTGCATATGTGTTATCGTGATTGAAAAAAGTGAGGCCGGCTTTCTTGCATTGTTCGTTCATCCATTTGAGTTTTGAAACTCGTGTTTCGATGTTGCTTCGAATAGAGTGGACATCCAGATGCACCAATACCGAGTATTTGGTGCGTAGAATTGCGAATTGCAGAATCGAATTCATTTTTTCAAGAGAGGCCACTCGATTTAGAAGCTCCGTGGGTTCAAACTTGACTCCGTTTTTCGCGGAGCTTTTTGAGGCAGAGATCATGAAAGTATTTTCATGGGCGGAGAGGTTGTAGGGGAAAGCCATAATGAGTGGATTCCTGTCTAGTGGGTAATGGGATTGAACGGTTTTGGCAATTTGGGAGGAGAGGGCTGAGTTGGTTTCGATGTCGAAACGAGCGTGTGTGCTGCCAATGGGCGAGCCCCTTTTTTTTATCTCACCTCGGTAGTGTGCGCAATTGGTGGAGGTAATGGATGAGGCATCTTGGAGGTCGGGTTTGATTAATTTGTTGAAAAATTGGAAAGCATCTTCCTCGGTGAGGACTTCGAGGTCTCGCGAAATGTCAATTCTGACATAATCGGTGATTGGTGGTGTGTGACGGGCTTCTTGTTGTGGAGAGATGAAAGCCTCGGCTTGTGCTAGGTCATGGCCCGGCGAAATAGGAGAGAATTTTGGCGGTGTGTATTGGAATTCGGAAAGGTTGTCCAAAGTAATCATAATATATCCCTCAGGGTGTGGGGCGGAGCAAGTGTCAAAACGTTTTTGATCATTCTTGAGGACCATATTCAACGGAACAAAGTTTTGGGAGATTTTTTTGTCAACCATAAACCTTCTTGCTTTGGCATAGGCTTGAGAGTAATCCCAAATCCCGGTCGTGGCTTCACACACTCTCGGGTCTGACACCAAAAGAATTAGCGTACCCCTTACATGTATTTTAGCACGCGCGAGCGACGCTAGAGCATTGAGCAACATGGACACGTGTGCGGATGTGTTGTGCGAGGCGTCCTTGTTGAAATCGTAATTTGTAGTGGGAGTGAAGATGAAAGTTCTTGTTTGGGACTCGTAGAGGTTGGCCATGATGTTGAGGGTCGTGATATTTTGGGGAGTGACCAATTTTGCATTTTTGATGGCTCGTGCATGATCTTCCGTTGGGTACGGGGCGGAATACTCGTACTTCTCGTTGAAATAGTGTTGGTAGTCGGTGCCCCCAAAAAGTATTTCATGAGATTGTTTGTGGAATTGCGCGATGATGTCCTCGGTTGGTAACACGGTAATGTAGTCGGAGTATACTCGGTTGTCTTGAGATTGGAATTGATAGACTTCCGGAACTTTTTCATCTTGAAGGTCTTGGTGGAGTTGGGATGGAGAGTTGCCATTGGGGTCGTTCACAAAAACGTTGGTGGTTTGGTGGGTTTCCAAGTCTTCCATAGGGATGAAAGTGAAACTCTTGTTGCGCTTTTCCGAAAGTTTGGCAAAATCCACCGTTGGCTTTTCATTGTAATGAAGTTGGGTGTTGATGACGATGTCGTCGTTGACAGCCTCTTTCGTTTCACGGTTTGGTTGCGGGGTGGTTTTTTGAATCCATTTTGTCTTGTGGCGCTTGGACTTGCCGTTTGGGCTTGAACTCGCATTTTGGCTTGGAATTGCGTCTGGAGTGTTTTTCTCGGCGTTTGTTTTCTGATTTGATTTGGGAGTTTGGGGTTGTTGATCATTCTCCTTTCCTTTTTCATCTGTTCTGCTTTCCCGAAGAGCCGCGTTGCGTCTGTGATCCCTCAGCTGTTGGTCGCTTTTTTCGAATTGCGCCACGCGATTTGCGACGGACTTGCTCGGATCTGCGGCTTTTGGCACGGTGCGATCTTTGCCCATGATCGATTTTTTGGACAGCTGTTGTTGAAATTGTGATCAGCGTGTGCGCCAGGAAATTGCGGATCGAGTGATACCTAATATGTGGGCAGAAATCAGTGATATCGGAAAAATTCAGGGAAAGATTTTATTGTAGTCTGTCAACCTGAAATAAGGAATTTCCCACGGAGGACCCCATGTGCGGTTTTTTGTGTTGCTTGGGTGGTTGTTGACGATGCTCTCCGTGATGTCCATGCGGTGGGCGTGACGGTGTGTGCTGTTGCTGTTGCTACCCCTGGTTGGGGGCCCCGTGGGTGGCGCTGGTGGCGTTCGTTCGCCAGCCGTGCTGGCGTCTTTGGTGACGCCGTCGGTGGGGGCGCCCTAGGTGTTACTCTGTGCCGGGGTCGTGGTGGTGGTGGTAGAGGTGTTGTAGGTGACGGCACCTCGGCACGTTGTTGGTGGGGTTGGTGGTGGTGTGGATAGTGCCGTGCGTGTTGGCGACGTTGGTGTTGCCGACGGTGAGGGTGTCACGGTGGTGGTTGGCGTGTCTCGTGGTGGTCTGATGGCGTGGGTGTTGTTGGTGTTGGTGCTGGGCGCCCCCTGCGTTTGGGTGGTCGGCGGTTCCGAGCGTGCCACTCGTGGCTGGTGTTCGGCCGGCCTGTGGTCCTGGTGGTGCCGGTTGTCTCTGGTGTTGGGTTATTTCCTTCATCTGTCCGTGGGTCTGTAGTGGTAGGTGTTGCATTGGTTGTGGTTGAGGGTGTCGATGCTGTGGGTGTGTGGCGGTGTCGCCGTGTTGCCGCTGTCGGTGGTCCTGGTGACGGTGTTGGTGAGGGCGCCGCCGGGGGAGCTGTGGGTGTTGGCGCCGCCGGTGATGCTGAAGGCGCGGGCATTGTAGGTGATGCCCTGGTGGATGGTGGTGTTCTGACGGTGGGGGCGGGACCTCGCCACTCCTGGGGGAGGTTCCCATGGGCGTTGCTGGCCGGTGTGTTGGCCCTGGCCCCCTTGGTGTCGTTGATGCCGATGGTGTCGTATCGGGTGCTGTCGCCGTGGTGGCTGTCGTTGACGCTCCGGGTTGCTGTTGCTGAGGTCGCACTGTCGGTGGTGCTGTGGGTGATGCCGGTGGTGACGTCGCTGCGGGCGTTGCTATGGTTTACGGCGTCTCTGATGTTGTTGATGCTGCTGGTCATTGGTGTGGGTCTGTGTGTGGGTGGTCAGTGGCCTGTGTTCGGGGGTGGGCGCTGGCTGGTTCCTGTGGCTCTGTCTGGGAGGGTGTGCAGTAGGTGGCGTGGGCTGCTGGTGATTCTGTTGGTGAGGGTGGTGCAGGCGATGCCCCTGGTGGCGTCGTGGGCGAGGGTGGTGTTGGTGGCGCTGGTGACTGCGTGGTGGATGGCGCCCTGTGGTTGGTTTGGTGGCGAGGGTGTTGTTGTTGATGGTTCTGGGCGTGTGTCCTCGCCTCCTCTGGCCGGGGCTTGGTGGTTTGTTGGTTCACCGGTTGTGGTGGCTTTGGTTTCCTCTGGTGGCGGAGGTTGCCGGTGGCGACGCTGATGGTGGGGTGATGCTGGCGATGGTGTGTTTGATGCCGTGCACTTGGGTGATGTAGGTGTTGTATCCGGTGTTGGCGTGCGTAGGTATTGTAGGCAATGGTGAGGACGGCGGTGCCGCCGGTGATGGTGATGGTGAGGGTGTTGTGTTGGCTTGATTGTTGGTGGTGTTGGTGTTTCCGATGGTGTGGATGCTGTCGGTGGTGGTTCTAGGTGCGGGTCGGTGGGTGGCGCTGGTGTAACGCCTTGGGTGTAACATGGTCGTTGGGTGGCTTCTTGTGTTGTTTCGATGTTGGCGAGGGTGTCTCAGGTGTCGTGCTGGGTGCTGGGGTTGCTGGTGTTGCCGACGGCGTCTTCGTTGGTTCCGGTTGTTTCCGCTGGTGAGGATGTTGTGGCGTTTGGTTTGGGTGTTGGTGGCGGTGCAGGTGTGGGTGTCGCAGTTACTGGTCCTGGTTTTGGGCGTGGTTGGTTGGGTGTTGCTGGGTGTGGGCTCTCGCCGCTCCTGGCTGAGGGCTTGATGGGTGGCGCTGGTGGCGTTTGTTCGACAGCCCTGCTGGCGTCTTTGGTGACGCCGATGGTGGGGGCGCCCCAGGTGTTACTCGGTGCCGGGGTCGTGGTGGTGGTGGTAGGGGTGTTGTAGGTGACGGCACCTTGGCACGTCGTTGGTGGGGTTGGTGGTGGTGTGGATAGTGCCGTGGGTGTTGGCGACGCTGGTGTTGCCGACGGTGAGGGTGTCATAGGTGATACTTGGTGGTTGGCGTGTCTCGTGGTGGTCTGATGGGGCGGGTGTTGTTGGTGTTGGTGCTGGGCGCGGCCTGCGTTTGGGTGGTCGGCGGTTCCGGGCGTGCCACTCGTGGCTGGTGGTTGGTCGGCTTGTGGTCCTGGTGGGGTGGTGCGGGTTGTCTCTGGTGTTCGGGTATTTTCTTCGGCTGTCCTTGGGTCTGTAGTGGTAGGTTGGTGCTGTGGGTGGTTGGCGGTGTCGCTGTGTTGCCGCTGTCGGTGGTGCTGGTGACGGTGTTGGTGAGGCCGCCGCCGGCGGAGCTGTGGGTGATGCCGAAGGCGAGGGCGTTGTAGGTGGTGCCCTGGTGGACGGTGGTATTCTGACGGTGGGGGTTGGACCTCGCCACTCCTGGCGGAGGTTCCCATGGGCGTTGCTGGCCGGTGTGTTGGCCCCCTTGGTGTCGTTGATGTCCATGGTGTTGTACCGGGTGGTGTCGCCGTGGTGGCTGTCGTTGACGCTCTGCGTTGTTGTTGCTGAGGTCCCACTGTCGGTGGTGCTGTCAGTGATGCCGGTGGTGCGGTCGCTGCGGGCGTTGCTATGGTTTACGGCGTCTTTGATGTTGCTGATGCTGCTCGTGGTTGGTGTGGGTCTGTGTGTGGGTGGTCAGTGGCCTGTGTTCGGGGGTGGGCGCTGGCTGGTTTCTGTGGCTCTGTCTGGGAGGGTGTGCAGTAGGTGGTGTGGGCTGCTGGTGATGCTGTTGGTGAGGGTGGTGCAGGCGATGCCCCGGGTGGTGTTGCCGGTGAGAGTGGTGCTGGTGGCGCTAGTGGTGTGGGTGCCGCTGGTGACTGCTTGGTGGATGGCGCCCTGTGGTTGCTTTGGTGGCGAGGGTGTTGTTGTTGATGGTTCTGGGCGTGTGTCCTCGCCTCCTCTGGCCGGGGCTTGGTGGTTTGTTGGTTCACCGCTTGTGGTGGCTTTGGTTTCCTCTGGTGGCGGAGGTTGCCGGTGGCGACGCTGATGGTGGGGTGATGCTGGCGATGGTGTGTTTGATGCCGTTGGCTTGGGTGATGTAGGTGTTGTATCCGGTGTTGGTGTGCGTAGGTTTCGTAGGCGATGGTGCCGGCGGTGTTGATGTTGGTGAGGGTGTTGTGCTGGCTTGATTGTTGGTGGTGTTGGTGTTTCCGATGGTGTGGATGCCGGTGGCGGTGGTTTCTGGGTGCTGGTCGGTGGGTGGCACGGGTGCGGTCGTTGGTCAGTGTTGGGTGGCTTCTTGTGTTGGTTTGATGTTGGTGAGGGTGTCTCAGGTGTCGTGCTGGGTGCTGGGGTGGCTGGTGTTGCCGACGGTGTCTCCGTTGGTTCCGGGTGTCTCCGCCGGTGAGGATGTTTTGGCGTCCGGTTTGGGTGTTGGGGGCGGTGCTGGTGTGGGTGTGGCAGTTACTGGTCCTGGGTTTGGGCGTGGTTGGTTGGGTGTTGCTGGGTGTGGGCGCTCGCCACTCCTGGCTGAGGGCTTGGTGGGTCTACCCTTGTGTCCCAGCGGTGTTTCTGGCGGCCCTGCAGCTCCCCTGGCGGGGGGTTGCTGGGTTCTTGTTCTTTGGGTTTTCGTGTGTTGTGTGCGTTTGTGGTGCGGGCGGTGCTCGCGCTTTGGTGTGTGGTGTGCCTTTGTGGGGCTCGTGTCGGTGGCCGCTGTGGCGGTGTGTGTTGTGTGCATGCGCAGGCCTGTGTGCGGTGTGTTGGTGGTGTGTTTGGGTGCCTGTCCTTGCCTTTCTGGGCTTGGTTTGGCGGCTCTCTGTGGGTGTGGGGGCTGTGTGTCGTGGCCCCTCTCCCGTCCCGGCTGTGGGGTCTGGGTGTGGTTCCCCGCCCCCCCTGGCTAGGGTCCGTTGGTGGTATGTCCCCCCGCCGCCCCCTTTGCGTGCCCTCCCCCCTCTGTCTCTTTGCCGCGTCGCTTGGTGCGGTGTTCCCCTGGTGCCTTGCCCGGGCCTTCCCGGCTGCGGTGGGTGGGGGGGGGGGTCCTTGTCGTCAGCTCGGGTCCCTTCCCCTGGTGTTTCCCCTTGGGGGGGCCGATGGTTGCACTCCCCGTCAGGGTGTAACTCTGTTGTACGGGCCGTCCATTTGTACCCGCTCGGTACAAATGGACCTGCTTCGTAGCCAGGTACTCCAGCCGTTCCCCACACCGGGGTCGGGTACACTGTGGGTCGCAGGGGAGTCCTTGCGGGATAGGCGTGTCTCTTGCCTGCCCCGATGGACGGTGTGCCCTACCGGCAGCCCCTCGTTGGGCCCGAGCCGCAGTACGTGCCGTGGGGAGTGCTCTTGGTCAGGCCCATTGGTCACCCCCCCAAGCCGGTGCCACCGCAGGCCGCTGACCAACGGTCCCGGGCGTATCCCACCTTATTGCGTGTGCTCAGGTGGGGCCGATACGGTCACCGGGGGGGGCCCCAAACCCCTGAGGTTGGGTCCCTCGTCTGCGTCTCCCGTGGGCCCTCTTCGTCCCGCCCCCCTCTTCGCTGTGTGGTTTGCGGTGGCGGGTTTCCCGTCTCTCCTGGGTGGGGTGGTGGTGGTGGGGGGCGCTTTTCGCTTTTCCTGGCCGTGTTGCTTGTGTGCGTGTCCCACCTCCCCTGGTTGTGGTTCGCCGCCAGTGGCGGCGGGTGGTCCCCTGCCCTCCCTGGCTGTGGGTCCGGGTCTTTGGTGTGGCTCCCCGCCACTCCTGGCTGGGGTCCTCTGGTGTTGGTGGGGGGTGGGCCTTCGCCACTCCTGGCTGTGGTGCGCCAGTTTGCTGGGCGTGGTCCCTCGCTTCCGGCTGTGGGTTGTGGGTGGGCGTTCCCTCGCCTCTCCTGGCTGAGGGCCCCGATGCGGTCCCCCGCCACTTCTGGCTGGGGGCCCGTTGTTGTTGGTGGTTGGTTGCCCCTTGCCTCTCCTGGCTGTGGGTCCTGGGCGCGGTTCCCCGCCTCTCCTGGCGGGGGTCCGCTGGATGCGGTGGTGGCCCTTTCCGCGGGGTTTGGTGGGGGGTTTCCCGTGTTGCGTGTGTTTGTGGCGCGGCGCGCGCTGGTGTGTGCGCTGTGTGTTTGTGCCGTGGTGTGGGTGTGGGTGTGTCTTCCTTCTGTGTTGGCGCGTGTGTGGCGGCGTGTGGTGGTTTGTTTCCCTGGCTGGGGCTTGCTGCTGGTGTTAGTGTGGGTGGGGGTGTGGTTGGTGTGTGGGCGGTCCCTCACCACTCCTGGCGGAGGTTCCTGCGTGCGTTTCCCCACCTGGTCTGGCTGGGTTGCGCTGCCGTTGGTGGTGGGTGTTCCTCGCCACTCCTGGCTGAGGGCCCCGGGTGCGGTCCCTTGCCACTCCTGGCTGGGGTCTGCCGGCGGTGGTGGTGTGTGGTTGCTTGCCGCTTTTGGGTGTGGTCCTGGTTACGGTTCCCCGCCACTGCTGGCTGGGGTCCGCCAGCCGCGGCGGTGGCCGTTTGCGTGGGGTTGGGTGGGGGTTTCTCGTGGTGTGTGTGTTTGTGGCGCGGTCCGTGCGCGCGTGGTGTCTGTGCTGGTGTGTGTGTCGTGCGTTCGTGGTGGCGTGGGTGTGGGTGTGTCTTCCGTGTGTGTTGGTGTGTGTGTGTGTGTGTGGGTGTGGGTGTGTGGCTGGGGCCGGCTGGGGCTTGTCCCTGGTGTGGGTGTGGGTGTGGTTGGTGTGTGCCGTGGTTGGTCCCTCGCCACTCCTGGCGGACGTTCCTGAGTGCGATTTCCCGCCACTCCTGGCTGGGTTTCGCTGTCGGCGGTGGTGGGTGCTCCTCGCCACTCCTGGCTGAGGGCCCCGGGTTCGGTTCCCCGCCACTCCTGGCTGGGGTCCGCTGGCGGCGGTGGTGTGTGGTCGCTTGCCACTCCTGGCTGCGGGTCCCGGTCGCGGTTCCATGCCACTCCTGGCTGGGGGGTCCGCTGGTGGCGGTGTTTGGTGGGCCCCTGCCACTCCTGGTTGAGGGTCTCGGGGGCGGCTCCCCGCCACTCCTGGCTGGGGTCCGCCGGCCGCGGCGGTGGGTGTTTCTGCGGGCAGGGGTTTCCCGTGTTGTGTGTGCTTGTGGAGCGGCGTGTGCGTGTGGTGCCTGTGCTGGTGTGTGTGGTGTGGTGTGTGTTCGTGGTGTCTGTGTTGGTGGTGGTGTGGCCGTGGGCGGGCCCTCCGCGTGTGTTTGTGTGTGTGTGTGTGTGTGTGTGTACATGTGTGGTGTGTTGGTGGAGTGCGGTGTGGTGCGGTGTGGTGTGTTGTTGGGGTGTGGCTGGTGTGTGGTGTGGTTGGTCCCTCGCCACTCCTGGCGGAGGTTCCTGTGTGCTACTCCCCGCCACTCCTGGTTGAGTTTCGCTGCCGGTGGTGGTGGGCGTTCCTCGCCACTCCTGGCTGAGTGTCTCTGGGGCGGCACCCCGCCCCTCCTGGCTGCGGTCCGCCGGCCGCGGCGGTGGGTGTTTCCGCGGCTGGGGGTTTCCCGTGTTGTGTGTGCTTGTGGCGCGGCGCGTGCTGGTGTGTGCGCTGTGTGTTTGTGGCGGTGGGGTGGGTGTGGGTGTGTCTTCCGTGTGTGTTGGCGCGTGTGTGGCGGCGTGTGGTGGTTTGTTTCCCTGGCTGGGGCTTGCTGCTGGTGTTTGTGTTGATGGGGGTGTGGTTTGTGTGTGGGCGGTCCCTCGCCACTCCTGGCTGAGGTTCCTGCGTGTGTTTCCCTGCAACGTCTGGCTGGGTTGCGCTGCCGGTGGTGGTGGCTGTTCCTCGCCGCTCCTGACTGAGGGCCCCGGGTGCGGTCCCTTGCCACTCCTGGCTGGGGTCCGCCGGCGGCGGTGGTGTGTGGTTGCTTGCCCCTTTTGGGTGTGGTCCTGGTTACGGTTCCCCGCCACTGCTGGCTGGGGTCCGCCGGCCGCGGCGGTGGCTGTTTGCGGGGGGTTGCATGGGGGTTTCTCGTGGTGTTTGTGTTTGTGGCGCGGTGCGTGCGCGCGTGGTGTCTGTGCTGGTGTGTGTGTCGTGCGTTCGTGGTGGCGTGGGTGTGGGTGTGTCTTCCGTGTGTGTTGGTGTGTGTGTGTGTGTGTGTGTGTGTGTGTGGATGTGTGGCTGGGGCTGGCTGGGGCTTGCCGCTCGTGTGGGTGTGGGTGTGGTTGGTGTGTGCCATGGTTGGTCCCTCGCCACTCCTGGCGGAGGTTCCTGAGTGCAATTTCCTGCCACTCCTGGCTGGGTTTCGCTGTCGGCGGTGGTGGGTGCTCCTCGCCACTCCTGGCTGAGGGCCCCGGGTGCAGTACCCCGCCACTCCTGGCAGGGGTCCGCTGGCGGCGGTGGTGTGTGGTCACTTGCCACTCCTGGCTGCGGGTCCCAGTCGCGGTTCCCCGCCACTCCTGGCTGGGGGGTCCGCTGGTGGCGGTGTTGGGTGGGCCCCTGCCACTCCTGGCTGAGGGTCTCGGGGGCGGCTCCCCGCCACTCCTGGCTGGGGTCCGCCGGCCGCGGCGGTGGGTGTTTCCGCAGGTGGGGGTTTCCCGTGTTGTGTGTGCTTGTGGCGCGGCGTGTGCGTGTGGTGCCTGTGCTGGTGTGTGTGGTGTGGTGTGTGTTCCTGGTGTCTGTGTTGGTGGTGTGGGCGTGGGCGGGCCTTCCGCGTGTGTTTGTGTGTGTTTGTGTGTGTGCTTGTGTGGTGGGTTGGTGGCGTGCGGTGTGGTGCGGTGTGGTGTGTTGGGGGGGGGTGTGGCTGGTGTGTGGTGTGGTTGGTCCCTCGCCACTCCTGACGGAGGTTGCTGTGTGCTACTTCCTGCCACTCCTGGCTGGGTTTCAGTGCCGGTGGTGATGGGCGTTCCTCGCCACTCCCGGCTGTGGGTCTCGGGGGCGGCTCCCCGCCACTCTTGGCTGGGGTCCGCCGGCCGCGGCGGTAGGTGTTTCCGCAGGTGGGGGTTTCCCGTGTTCTGTGTGCTTGTGGCGCGGCGTGTGCGTGTGGTGCCTGTGCTTGTGTGTGTGGTGTGTGTTCGTGGTGTCTGTGTTGGTGGTGGTGTGGGCGTGGGCGCGCCTTCCGCGTGTGTTTGTCTGTGTGCGTGTGTGTGTGTGTGTGGTGTGTTGGTGGTGTGCGGTGTGGTGCGGTGTGGTGTGCTGGTGGGGATGTGGCTGGTGTGGGGTGTGGTTGGTCCCTCGCCACTCCTGGCGGAGGTTCCTGTGTGCTACTCCCCGCCACTCCTGGCTGGGTTTCGCTGCCGGTGGTGGTGGGCGCTCCTCGCCACTCCTGGCTGAGGGTCCCGGGTGCGGTTCCCCGCCACTCCTGGCTGGGGTCCGCCGGCGGTAGTGTAGTGCGGGTCCCCGCCACTCCTGGCTGGGGCCTGCCAGTTGTGGTGGTGTGTTTCGCGGGTGGGGGTGTCCCTTGTTTTGTGTTTTTGTGGTGTGTGTGGCTGTGCGCGGTGGCCGTGCTGTGGCGCTTCGTGTTGCTGTGGGTGGCGTGGGGGGGGTCGTGCGCGGTGTAGCTGCCGTGTGTGTGTGTGTGTGTGCTTGCGGTGTGTGGTTGGTGGGGTGTGTCATACCTTGGTTGGTTCTCGTCGTCGGTCGGCATGGTCGTGTTCAAAAAGCAGAAGAAGAAAAGCAATAGAAGAGGTCCTGTAGACGTGTAGCAGAAATGCGTGGTATGCGTGACGCAAAATACGTACCTCTCTATTTGTCCCACCGCGCTTTCTTCCCCTGTAGAGAGAGAGCGTGTGCAGGTCTTTGGGGGGTTGGTTGGTTGTTTTTGCGTGGTGTGCCTTGTGTCTCCTTTTTTTTTTTCCGTGGCGTCTTCGATAACATACCTCTTTGCCCTGCGTTTCCCCTATAGAGAGGGCGTGGAAGGCGCCTTTGTGTTTTTTTTTCCGTAACATACTTGTCATACCTTGTGTAGCATCTTGTTGTCATCCCCTATAGAGAGAGCGTGTGCTTGTTTGTGGGTGGGGCGGGGCTGGGTTTTCATAGTATGTTTCTCCTTTGTCTTGTCTCCGTCTTCTTGTACCTTGCGGCCTTGTGTACGTTTGTGTTTTCGTGCGCGGTCCGTCCCTTTGGCGCCCTCCCTCGCATTCTTAACATACTTGTTTGCCATACCATTGTTTCCCCGTGGTTCGTGGCCATCCCCTATAGTGAGAGCGTGTGTATGTTTGCGGGCGGGGCGGGGTGGGGTTTCATACCATGTTTCTCCTTGCTCTTGTCTCCGTCTTCTTGTACCTTGCCGTCTGGTGTATGTGTGTGCATGTGTGCGTGGTCCGTCCCTTTGTCGCCCTCCTTCGCATTCTTAACATACTTGCTCATCATACCATTGTTTGCGCGTGGTTCTTGGTCATCCCCTATAGCGAGAGCGTGTGCACGTTGTGTGGGTGGGGCTGGGGTGGGGTTTCATACCATGTTTCTCTTTGACCTTGTCTCCGTTTTCTTTCACCTTGCGGCCTTGTGTACGTTTGGGTATGTGTGCGTTGTGCGATCCCTTGGCGCCCTCCTTCGTATTTTTAACATACTTGTTCGCCTTTCCACTGTTTCCCCATGGTCCGTGGCCGCCCCATACCTTTTGCGCTTTGTTTTGTCGTCGTGTATCTCGCGGTGCTTGGATCCTATGGAGGAATATTGGGGATATATGGTTGTGGTTCGTGTTTGTGGGCATGCCTTATGACGTGCGTGGTGGTTCGACGTTCTTTTTTGCGTGCGGCGTTGTCCCTTGGGCGCCCTCCTTCACAACATACTTGGTTTTCTCATCTCCGCATGTGTAGCGGGGGATATGATATGTAGGATGTATGGGGCCGTAACATACTTGTTTGTCATACCTTTGTTTTCCCGTGGTCCGTGGTCGTGCTTTCTTTGTTTGTGGTTTGGTAATTATCCTTTTGTTTTGTTTCATTCTTTTTTTTTTTTGACGCGCACAAGTCGCCTAGCTCCTATGGCACGCACTTTGCTAGGTGGTTTGGAGCACGCAATGTTCAAATTCTTCGTTGTTGCGGGTCGCTTGTTCTTGGTGTTCTGTGTGTGTCTTAATTTTGACGACCTCGCCAAACAGCGGCGTAAAATTTTTGGGGGGGTTTCTGAGGTAGGGAAAAACGATTTCTCTGCTTATTTTTGTCGGCTGTTCGTCTTTTTCTTGGTTTTTTTTTCTCTGCTGCGATCGCGCGCGACCTGCTTTCTTCATTTGATACGAATCGTTGAGGGAGAAGTGATAGGGGAGGTCAGGGTGCATACGGTCAGCACCCCTGAGTATGGGGAAAAATGTGCCGCAATAAGGGCTGCAGTGGCTCAGGCCAAGACTCAGAGCCCTTTCCAACCGCTTCGACATGCACAGTACCCCCCAAAGTTGCGCAGAATTATCTGGGAAGATCTCCAGTACACTCAGATGTACGAGGACTGGCATGCTTCTCTTCAGCGCAAGCGTGCCCAGCAAAGAAGTGGCGGCCGGGGTCGACTGTCATGAAGCATGTAATGGAATAGCTCTTTACCCCCCCCCTCTGCCACTGTGATCCCCTGTTTGTACTGTTGCTGCACTTTGTGCCTATGATTGAGCCCATTCTCTGCTTGGGGGATTCTTCTGAGGCAGGGGTTCTTAGTGTTTCAATGTTATTCCTTTCGTCACGTGTGTACACTTCTTGTTTGCAGATATCCAATGGGAGATCATGCAATTGAATTCTGCCAGGATGAAAATGAGATAGTGGATCGAGCCAGAGGTCAGTAGTTTGGGGTTGCTGGGTGGCAGCACACCCCCCCCCCCCCCTCTCTCACGTATTTCCTTTTTTTTTACCCACCCTTGGCAAGTGGGCCCTTCCTATACGGTTGTGGGATTTCAGCATCGCCAGATTTTTTCCTTTCTCTCTGCCCTCTCCCTATAATTGATGCGCGCAGGATGGCATTTAGGCAGTTCAGTATTCAATAGACTGGTGTATGTGCTTCTTCCGGCCCGTCAGGATTTGTCCTACCCCTCTTCCTTTCCTCTGATGCCTTTTGTGCTGCTTCAGGACTGCAGAAGCGGGGATTCCAGGAGCAACGTGGGAAGGTGAGGATAATTAAATTCCAGGACAGGACAAAGGTCAGTCAGTCTGAGGCTTTATCGGTGGTTGATTCTCAGTCTGACAGACAAGCGCAGGCAGACAGGACCAGGCCTTATAGTGGATTCTTGCAATTGGCGGTGGTGTCGGCTGCGCACAGGTTACTATTTTTTCACCAGCCCATGGCAGGTTGGCCCCCCTGTGGCGCACCGTAACCCTGCCAGTTTCTACCTCCCCTGGCCCTTCTCTGTGTGTCACCAATCACTCCACAGCAGTGCGCTCTGCCCAAAGCGAATAGTGTTGGTGCCTGATCAACCATGCCTGAATGTCATCTCCCTCCCACTCTCCCACCCACTTCCGGCCTTCAACCTTCACTCCGCTGTCTTTTTCAGCCTACGGGCGTGACAGTCTCCGACTGCAGCACCTGGTTTCAGACTCAGCTCATCTTCACTACGTGTCAGATCCGCTGCCACAGTCATTTGTGGGATCATCATAACGCCGGACTGCTTTGAACCCAGGTTCACCAGAAACCCCAGTTTGGCATCACCTCCTCTCTTATCCACAGTGTGCAGCGCGTGCTCCCGCCCGTCGGATGGTTGTTCCAATTACACTGTGGCTGTGTCTTGAGGGCAGGGAGGATCCAGAGAACCAGCCAAACCTTGATTCTGGCAGACAGGCAGGCAGGTGCAGATAGACAGACGATCAGCCAGATCAGCCAGCTTCAGATCAGCCAGATGCTGCCCTGCTGTGTGTGTGTCTGCTTGTGGGGATACAGTGCCCATCAATATTTTTTTTTCAGCTAGGCAACGGGGTGCCTGGCTTGGGAGGGGAGTGTAATGGGCACACGTATCCTGGGCCTGCCTGCCAGATCGCTTCAGGACAGGTCACGCGAGCCCAGATGTCGCAGATGCTCAGTGCAGAAGTCAAGTTGGGATATGAGGAATTGTTGCAGTTCAGAGACATTTAAATTCACATTTGTCAGTTTTAGCATCAGATTATAGTATGGGATACTGTAAGTCAGATGCCGGCGATAGTGCTGTCATTTCCGCCATATCGCCGAGTTGTTTGTGCTCTCTTGTGTTTTAGATGTGCGTCCTAGACAAGTAGGAACTTTAACATTGATTGGTCCGTCAAATTAGATTTGTTACATTCACTGATTGATACGAATACCACAGAATTGAAGCTTTGATCCCTTGTTTGATGTATTCCGATTATTCCCTTAAGGAGTTGTAGTGGAAGAATTCTTCGACAAATTGAGACATATGTCATTGTTCCACGGATTTGTATGTTATTCTCAGGGATCCATGTTTACACTATGATTGATTGAGTTTCGATAACATCAACAAGTGGATTTGAATTTGCATTTTGGTATTGCCTACTCTCTTTTCGATCCGTGCAGCATGCAACTGTTCACAAAATCCACTCAACCCGATAAATTGTCGAACTTCATGGACGTTGGTCGGCGCAAGCCAACCTCGAATGACCTTGATGTTTTTGGGGTCCATGTGTACTCCATCTTTATCGATGATGTATCCGCAGAAAGGCAACTCGAGGCTCGAGGAACGTTGATTTATCCATACAGGGAAATAGCTGGTGTCCCTGTAGTAATTCATGTACCAAATCGGGGTTTTTGGTTGGTGCTCCTCAGCATCCTTTGAGAAGATGAGGATGTCATCGATATAAACTCATAGGAAAATCCCGAAGTTGTGTGCGAGACCGTCTCGGACCACACGCTGGAATGTCGATGGTGAATTGCACAGGCCGGAGGGCATAACAACCCATTCGAGGGCCCCAAACTGCGTGCTGAAGGCAGTTTTTTCAATATCTTCGTCATGGATTCGAATCTGGTGGAACCCACTGACAAGATCAATCTCTGAAAAGACGGTAGAACTCCCAGATATCCTCAGTATGGATTGGATCGAAGGTAAAGGATATCGATCTCGAACACTTCGGGTATTCAAGGCTCGGTAGTCGACGCACATACGCCATTTACCATTTGCTTTTCTCACCAGCACGTAACCCGCTCCATATGGACTTGAAAATGGTCAAATTCTGCCAGATCGGTGCAGCTTGTCCAGTTGTCGTTGAGCTCATCCAAATGGCTCGGGTCCATTTTGTAAGGGTGTACCCACGGAGAATTGTCTTCCGTATCGAGGCGTATTCGATGCTTTCTTCCAGGTCGATGCGGAGGCAAGTCTCCGAACTCTGCCCTTTTCCGATCGTATAGACCTGCCCATTTGTGTATCCGAATAGGCAACTTGCGTTGAACGGGGTCAAGCCCTTCATTGTCACTGTTCTCTTGCATGTTGTACGTTTGGTCGACCGGCACTGCGGGTCGAGGCATGCAGCACAGAAACATTTGATCACCGGTGAGATCAGCTCGACGGATCTCGTGTTTGAGCTTCGGCAACCAGATGTACTGGTTTTGCATGTCGCTGCACTGCTCATCGGTGATACCTTCATCCGTTTCGGACTCATCGAGTGCGTCAGCATCGCCTTTGGCACGTGTCCACAAGTGTAGGTCAGGGTGTTCTGTGGCAAGTGGTGTAGGGCTTCCAACTGGGATAACTTTGGAGGTACTGGATGCAAGTGTCGACAGGAGATCCAACTTCGAAGCGGCCTGGACCTGTAACTGGATGGAATACCTAGACTCATCAAAGCACGAACGGTATGAAGTGGAACCGTGTCGTACGTTTGCATACCACTCCTTCCCGTCGACAGTTTGGTTATAGCTTCGAAGCCATGGTAACCGAAGCACCACATCCGGTAGAATCTCCAAGACCTTGAAGTGGTGTCAAAATACGAACTCCCTAACTCGAACATAAGCTGTCGTGTAGTATCGTACTTGGACTTGGACACCTCCGGGGGTTACGACGTGTCCGGGGTTGGTCAGTTTGTAGAGGGCAAGTTGCGCCCTATTTACGGTCTGCATCGAGGTAGGGAGGTAGGTAGGTAGGTAGGTAGGTGCACTCGGTCGTGGAGAGGCGCCCAATGGTTCCCCCTGGCGTCGCCCCTGTGACGAACAGGAAGAGGCTCCGCGCGTGAAGAGGGGAGGCGGCTTACATCCCGCTAGACCTGACTGTTGGCCCCCAACAGAGCGGCCCCGGGCAACACCGGGAGGGCTGATCGCCGCCAGCGTGACGTGCTTGTCTCGCGGGGAGGGTGTGCCCCCGTGCTTGCGCACGTCCCCTCCTTTGGGCGGAACCCTAGGGGTTCACAGGACTTCCTGGCGTATTCCGTTCCCAAGGCACGCATGCATGGGCTTGGTAGTAGGGTTCCGAGGCGCTTGGGTGTCACACGCTCTGCCTCGAGTCCCAAAGCAGCGCAGGCCTTAGGATGCAGCCTTACCCCCGGTCTCCGGATCTCGTTTGGCCGGGTCACCTGCATGGCACGGGCTGCCTCAGTGCCCGGGCTGTGGGCACTGGGTTTCCTACTGTTGTGCGGCGTTCGTGTTTGCGTCCGGTTCGCGGTTGGGTGTGGGTTTTGTTAACCCCGCCAGTCCTGGCTGGCGTCTTGGGTGGGCGTGTTTGTGCCTGGTTTGTGGTGTTGTCCCTCTAGTGTCGGCTGTCTGTGGTGTTCGTGGTTGGGGTTCAGTTTCGGCCTGCTTTTGGGACGTGTGTGGTTGCGTGGGCGCCCCGCTTGCCCCCCGCCGTTTCCGGTTCTGGCGTGCGGTGTGGGCGTGTGTGCTGGGCCCGGGTCTCGGCTGTGCCCAGCCCTTCTTGGCTGGGTTTTCCGGGTGTGTTTTTTGCGCTTTTGTCTTTTTTTTTTTTTTTGGTGTCTCTGTCCCGGGCCTTGTGGTCCCTGTCCCCCCATCCCCTTTCTTTCGGGCTGGGTTGCTGGCTCTTTTTTTTTTTTTCTTCTTTGTGTGCTACTCCCCGCCACTCCTGGCTGGGTTTCGCTGCCGGTGGTGGTGGGCGGTCCCCGCCACTCCTGGCTGCGGTCCGCTGGCGGCGGTGGTGTGTGGTGTGTGGTGTGTTGGTGGGGTTGTGGCTGGTGTGTGGTGTGGTTGGTCCCTCGCCACTCCTGGCGGTGGTTCCTGTGTGCTACTCCCCGCCACCTCTGGCTGGGTTTCGCTGCCGGTGGTGGTGGGCGCTGCCCGCCACTCCTGGCTGGGGTCCGCTGGCGGCGGTGGTGTGTGGTGTGTGGTGTGTGGCGTGTGGTGTGTGGCGGTGGTGTGTTAGTGGGGCTGTGGCTGGTGTGTGGTGTGGTTGGTCCCTCGCCACTCCTGGCGGGGGTTCCTGTCTGCTACTCCCCGCCACTCCTGGCTGGGTTTCGCTGCCGTTGGTGGTGGGCGGTCCCCGCCACTCCTGGCTGGGGTCCGCTGGCGGCGGTGCTGTGTGGTGTGTGGTGTGTGGTGGTGGTGTGTTGGTGGGGTTGTGGCTGGTGTGTGGTGTGGTTGGTCCCTCGCCACTCCTGGCGGGGGTTCCTGTGTGCTGCTCCCCGCCACTCCTGGCTGGGTTTCGCTGCCGGTGGTGGTGGGCGGTCCGCGCCGCTCCTGGCTGGGGTCCGCTGGCGGCGCTGGTGTGTGGTGTGTGGTGTGTGGTGTGTGGCGGTGGTGTGTTGGTGGGGTTGTGGCTGGTGTGTGGTGTGGTTGGTCCCTCGCCACTCCTGGCGGAGGTTCCTGTGTGCTACTCCCCGCCACTCCTGGCTGGGTTTCGCTGCCGGCGGTGGTGGGCGGTCCCCGCCGCTCCTGGCTGGGGTCCGCTGGCGGCGGTGGTGTGTGGTGTGAGGTGTGTGGCGTGTGGCGTTGGTGTGCTGGTGGGGTTGTGGCTGGTGTGTGGTGTGGTTGGTCCCTCACCACTCCTGGCGGAGGTTCCTGTGTGCTACTCCCCGCCACTCCTGGCTGGGTTTCGCTGCCGGTGGTGGTGGGCGGTCCCGGCCACTCCTGGCTCGGGTCCGCTGGCGGTGGTGGTGTGTGGTGTGTGGTGTGTGGCGTGTGGCGGTGGTGTGTGGTGTGTGGCGTGTGGTGTGTGGCGGTGGTGTGCTGGTGGGGTTGTGGCTGGTGTGTGTTGTGGTTGGTCCCTCGCCACTCCTGGCGGAGGTTCCTGTGGGCTACTCCCCGCAACTCCTGGCTGGGTTTCGCTGCCGGTGGTGGTGGGCGGTCCCCGCCACTCCTGGCTGGGGTCCGCTGGCGGCGGTGGTGTGTGGTGTGTGGCGGTGGTGTGTTGGTGGGGTTGTGGCTGGTGTGTGGTGTGGTTGGTCCCTCGCCACTCCTGGCGGAGGTTCCTGTGTGCTACTCCCCGCCACTCCTGGCTGGGTTTCGCTGCCGATGTGGTGCCAGTTGTGTGCGAGACCGTCTCCGACCACACGCTGGAATGTCGATGGTGCATTGCAGAGGCTGGAGGGCATAACAACCCATTCGAGGGCCCCAAACTGCGTGCTGAAGGCAGTTTTTTCAATATCTTCGTCATGGATTCGAATCTGGTGGAACCCACTGACAAGATCAATCTCTGAAAAGACGATGAAACTCCCAGATATCCTCAGTATGGATTGGATCGAAGGTGAAGGATATCGATCTCGAACACTTCGGGTATTCAGGGCTCGGTAGTCGACGCACATACGCCATTTACCATTTGCTTTTCTCACCAGCACGTAACCCGCTCCATATGGACTTGAAAATGGTCAAATTCTGCCAGATCGGTGCAGCTTGTCCAGTTGTCGTTGAGCTCATCCAAATGGCTCGGGTCCATTTTGTAAGGGTGTACCCACGGAGAATTGTCTTCCGTATCGAGGCGTATTCGATGCTTTCTTCCAGGTCGATGCGGAGGCAAGTCTCCGAACTCTGCCCTTTTCCGATCGTATAGACCTGCCCATTTGTGTATCCGAATAGGCAACTTGCGTTGAACGGGGTCAAGCCCTTCATTGTCAGTGTTCTCTTGCATGTTGTACGTTTGATCGACCGGCACTGCGGGTCGAGGCATGCAGCACAGAAACATTTGATCACCGGTGAGATCAGCTCGACGGATCTCGTGTTTGAGCTTCGGCAACCAGATGTACTGGTTTTGCATGTCGCTGCACTGCTCATCGGTGATACCTTCATCCGTTTCGGACTCATCGAGTGTGTCAGCATCACCTTTGGCACGTGTCCACAAGTGTAGGTCAGGGTGTTCTGTGGCAAGTGGTGTAGGGCTTCCAACTGGGCTAACTTTGGAGGTACTGGATGAAAGTGTCGACAGGAGATCCAACTTCGAAGCGGCCAGAAAAGTTTATAGTGGTTTCAGCACTGCGTTTTTGCTTCTCCTGCTGCTTGCTGTAGGTGTAGGGTTTCCTGCTGCTTGTTTTGGAAGATGAAAACCTTTTGTTTGCAGAAATATATCCATTCCAGGATAACCCAAGCCAGAGGTGTGCAAGGAGAAGAGAATTCAGGATCAAAGCATGAAGGGCTGCAGTGTAAACAGTGAAAGATGAAAGAATATTCACAGAAACTGCAACTCAGGTCAAATACGATTGCATATTCACAAAGATAGCTGAAATGTTTTGGAAAAGAGTTGGAAAACTGCCCCATGGTCACTCTCTCTCCATAGTGCCATCTCAGGAGATGTGCACTCTTTGTTTTGGGTCCCATATGTGCTGAGGTGGCAGGGCATGTGGCGATGAGGTCACTGCCATGTCACATGGGATCTTCCTACTTAGCTAGGCTGACCAGGAATTGAACCCAGGACCTCACAAAAAGAGGTGCCCAGCCCCCTAGGGTGCATACCACTAGGATAGCTAAGAATTCATGGAAAAAGATAGATAAATCCATAGGCTCTGCCTTGGATATGTCAGTTCTCAGTCAACTCAGGAAAAGATGATTTGCCTCACATTGAAAGGGGATTAAGGGGTCCACTCCATATCCTGATTGGGTGTTTGGTTCCATAGGTCAAAATGTGTTATCACCAGTTTTGGTGGGACCAATACTAAGATAGAAATGCATGGTTGCTCAGTGCATCTCTAATACAACTAGAGTATGCCTCAAAGCCTTGGAAAAGCACTTTTTCTTACTCCCCCCTTGTGCTGTGGTGGCCACCACTGTCGCATTTTAGGAGAAAGGGATTTTTTCTTGGCCTTTCCTTGGTTTCCACATCTACTTTAAAATACCTATAGTTTCCCTCACACAGAAAAATGGGCGCTCACCATGGCTGGCGCTCTTTTGCTGCTCTGTTTGTAACATTTCCTACAGAAGACTCAGCGCTCATGGCGCTGCCGGGGCTCCTGTGGCTTGGTTGGGTTAGTTTGGGAGCATGCCAAAACATGTGCATATGCATCCCTCCCTCCAAGACGCAGCGCGACACAAACCCAACGCAAGACACAATATACACACTCGCATGGGTTCTCGTAAACCTGCTGGCGACCTGTGACCTGTCTTAGGGCGAAGGGAGTCGTGAAAAAATTTAAATTGCCCCTTGGTGGGGTCTTGGGTTCTGCTCAGTCTCTCCAGGCTGCTGCGTTTCGGCCAGAACACGGCCTACTCAGCGAGGCTGCGCGTGGGTATCTGCAGAGGCAGGAATGGGAGAATTATGGAAGAATCCACGCAAAAACGAAGCGACGACGTCAAAATCCGTCAAATGACGGCGTAGAATTTTTCTGAAACAACACACCTGAGCAGAATGCAATTGTGCATCAGAAGCACATTTTTATAAAAATTATAGTCATCTCTGGATTTTTTAAATCCAGAAATTCATACGCATAAAATGGCGGCGCGCAGGAGCGACTCCTAGCGAAGCGTTGGAAAATGGAGAAATAATGGAATTATAAACGTACGTCTCACGTAGTCTTGAAAATGACGAGACACACATTAATAAAAAAACATACAGATTCCACCTACACTAATAGAAGTATCAATAATTCAAGAATTCGAGAATCAACGAAAAAGACTTCAATGAATCAGGTATAAACTACAGGTATGCTGGTCTCGTATGCCGCATACACATTGCTCGTCTCGTGTCTCCGTGAACGAGTCTTGTAGCAGCGCTAACAACGATAGGACGCGATAGAGGGACTGATTAGAAAGATTGCAGATGATTAGTGGTCAGATCAGGGTGATTAGACATACACACAAATGCATAGCAACGTTCTTCGTGTGCCCCCCTCACTTGCTCTCTCTCTCCAGCGGTAGGTAAGGTGAGTAAGCCCAGGCGGGGCCACCCCCTGGTAAAGTTCGTGATTAAGGTTCAGATGGGCAGGTGTGCCCACGATACAAGTGCATGCTCGCGCATTCACACACGCATTAAAGGGTAGGCCACGCGAAGTGCGCACGGTAAACCTTGTTTAGGCTACCCAGGGGCTCCTTGGTACGTTCTTTAAGAGAACCCGAGGAGTCCCTTAACGCTTGCTTGCTTGACAGAGGTAGCTGATTCTTCAGCGTGTTTGCGGACAGTGTATTATAGGTCACACTGAGAACCGTATAATACGGGGAGTGTGGCTTGGTTCCTCCGCCGCAAACGCCTCTTCATCTGCCTTTGCTTTACAGGTGGGCAGGTAGGGTGATTGGTGCAGCAGCATACCATTTTTTTCATGCCCTGCTAAACAAGGGCGCAGATCACACAAACAAGTAACTCCCCTCTGCCTGTGGCAGAGCAGGGAGTCCGACTCCATCGACATCTGCGCCCTGCACGCAAGAGCACCTCTTCCCTCCAAGCCCTTGCAGGGGAAACGCGTTGTGGCGTCCCCTGTTAGGCCACAGTTGCTTAGCAGCGCTGTGTTCTCTTGTCATTTCACAGGAGGGTCGCTAGGACCCACGACATGTTCTTCAACAACACCAAGTAGAGTGTGCGTGTAGGAGTGGTAGTCCTGAGTGGGGGCTTGAGCCAGTTGCCCCAGTGCTCGCCCACCAGGATGGTGCCACTGTAGGGTGTGTAGGACCTGTAGTGCGTGTGTCACTGTCCCACCCGTTTCCTGCAATTTTAGCAGGGTTGGTGGGCTGTGGCAGTGGTTAGGTCAGTGTTTTGGCCACTTAGCAAAACGGCGTTTTCATGCCTTCATAGCTTTTGGCCACCCCTCCCTGTAGTAGACAGATAGGTAGGGAAAACAATACCTGGATTAGTACGCTGGGTATTCCCCAAAGGTTTGGCGCCAGCACAGAAATTGGGCGCTTAGGGGAGGGGAGACCCGGGGCGTACCCCGTGGCATCAATAAGCCAACCCTCCAGGTTTAGCAAGCGTGCAGACTTAGGTATAATTAGGACACCACTTCTGCGGCTTGCTCTCAGGACCTTAGGACTAGCACACTCACACATACGCTTTGGCAGGTAAGGGTAAGGTTCAGTCCCTAGCTTTAGTCTTGGAGGCAGGCGTCTCAGCGAGTCTCAACAGCTCACCAAGGTTGTTCTGGGACAAGGAGTCAACCAGAACTGAGTTTAGGCGTCCCTCAGGTAGAACAAATGCAGAGAAGGGCTCCCAGGTGGCCTCTTCGACTCCAAGCCCTTCCCAGAGGGTGAGGAAGCGCCAACCCTGGCGATAGCGGTGGCGTAGGACAGACTTCACCAGGTAGAAGCCCTCCTTAGCCATCTCCTCGGCGTTCATGTCGGGGAGCTCACCTTCAACTTCCATAGGGCTGGCAGCCCCTTGTAGGTCCAGAGCGGCGATTTCCTCGTCGTTCAGCTCCCACTCCTCCCCACAGAGGTCTTCAGGATCATAGTAGCGCTTCAGGTGTTGAGCAGCGCACACCAGGGTCCCCCCTAGACGGGGAGAGCACCGCACGGTGATACGGTGTCCATCCACTGAGAGAATCTTGTACGGCCCGAAGTATGGGTCATCGCTGGTAGAGCGTGGCCAGGCGGGTAGTCGACTGTGGTGCACCACCACCCAGTCCCCCTCTTGGTAGGTGGCCGGTACTCGGTGCTTGTTCTTCTTGTTCCACTGGCGCTCCCTCACTCTCTGGAGCATAACCTTGGCCTTCTCCACCTTCGCTTGTTGCTCTTGAACCCATTCACCCACAGAAGAATGGGTGTCCTCTGGATAGGGGGCATGTAGGAACCATGCCGGGCGCCCTAGGAATAGCTCATGGGGCGAGTAGCCAGTAGCTGAACTCTCTTGGGAGTTCATCATCAAGGATATGACGGGGAGTAGTCTCACCCAGTCTCTGGTGCGTTCAGTTTTGCACCATATCCTGACATTCTCCTTGAGGACACGGATCTGTCGCTCACATAGGGGGTTGCTCGTGTGAGAGTAGGGAATCCCCGTAGACACCTGGACATTGAGGGATCTCAAGACCCTCTTGTACCAGCCAGTATCTGAGCGTACTCGTACGTCCTCATCGGAGTTGATCTCCTTGGGCGCCCCATAGACACAAAACCACTCCTCCAGGGGTATCTTGATAGTCTCCTCCCCGGTAATGTGCTTGGTACAGGGGAACACCCTGGTAAACCTGGTCAACCCACAGGTTACCACGAGGGCGAAGTCATAGCCCCCGAACTTCGGCATCTCCGTGTAGTCCACGTAGAGAACACTGTTAGCACAGTGAGGGATGGGCAGGGTCGAGTAGAGACCTCTGTCCCTGATATCTGCTGGTTTACAGGACCTGCACGGGCACTTGTCCACGATTGGCTGGAGGGTTTTCCGCAGTTGGTCGTCAGTCCACGTAGTGTGGAACCACTGCTTGAACAGCCTCAGGGTACGGTCAGCACCCACATGACCGCTGGACTCATGGGTCCACTTCAGCAGCGCTGGGACTCGGTCACTAGGCACCACGATGCGGTCCTCGTGCCAGAGGTAGCTCTTGTCCCTCTTCCACTGGTCTTGGTTGACCAGGAGGGGTTCAAGGCGTTTCTCCAGGCGCTTGTAGATATCCCCAAACTCTTTCAGGTACTCCGATTGTTGGAGTCCATCCAGGGGGCCTATCATCGTCATGTTGAGGTCCAAGTGGACGTCCATGTGGCTGAACGCCTCCTTAGCCAACGCTTCAGACCGGGCACCAATCAGGGCGTCGAAGTTGTTGCGGCTGATGTAGTCGGCACACTCGTTCTTCACTCCCTGGATATGGTGTACCGTCAGCCGTAGTTGACTGAGGTAGGTCCACCAGCGCCGTAGCTTGGCCTTCTCAGCTGGGGGACCCTTCTGGAAACTGCGGACCGGTTCTTGGTCGCACAGCCAGACCACAGGGTTACTCCCCAACAGTCCTGCTTGTGAGGATAGCACCAGCATACCCGCGAGCAATTCCTGCTCATAGGTGGAGTAGTTCCCCCTGGCCTGGTTCCACTTCCAGTTCCAGTGGCCCAGAGGTACTAGGACCCACTTGTCGTCAGGGTAGCTGTGCTTGAGGGTTCCATCTCGGTTGAGACCTTCCGTCCCCCATTGGGAAATGGCCGAGTCGAAATCCTCCTTCTCTAGTGCTTGCCATTGGAACAACGTTCCACCACCGCCCACATTGCTGGCGTCGGTCACCAGGATAATCACCCCTTGTGCCCTAGGCACGCCCAAGCACTTAGCGTTGGCTACCTTGTCTTTAAGCTCGTCAAACGCTTTTTGCTCTTGTGGGCCCCAGCGCCAAGTAGTACTCTTCTTGATCAAGTCCGTCAGAACGGCGCTGGTGTAGGTGAAGTTTTTGATATGGCGGCGATAGAAGTTGCACGCCCCAATGAAACTGCGTACATCATGAAGTCCTTTCTTGGGGTCTTCGTGTCGTACCTTGGCATCCATCAGGGGTTTGGCCTTAGAGGCCGCTGGGGTCCACCACCCATAGCCAACATCAAACCCCAGGTACTGCATGGTCTCCTGCATGAACTCACACTTCTCCAGCTTGAGTCGTGTGTGGTTCTCCTGGCAGACCGCAAAGAACTCACCCAAGAGGATTAGGTGATCCTCCTGGGTATTGGTCCCGAGGCATACATCGTCGATGTGAGCCTCCATCTGGGCACCAGGGGATATGAGCTCCTGCACCTTAGGTCTCCTTCGTAGGATGGACAAGATCTTGTTCATCAGCTCTTGGAATAGAGCGGGTGCGTTAGCCACGCCAAACGGCATGACCTTCCACTTGAACACCCTCCCCTGAGGGGTGATGAAGGCCAGTAGTTCCTGTGCGTCGGGCGTCAGGTCCACTTGCCAGAATCCGCTTCGCTTGTCCATCTTGGTCTTGTAGCGGCAGGAGGCTATCTTCTCCAGGGTAGACTCCATATTGGGAATGGACCCTGAGTGGTTCAGCGTCTTCTTGTTCAGCTCTCCGTAGTCCACTACCAGCCGTTTGGCTGTAGACCCAGGTTTAGCCACCAGGAAGCAGGGGCTGCAGTGTAGGGGGTAGTCCCCGTCCTTGTACTCCAGGACTAGGCCAGCGTCGATACATTCTTGTATCTGTCGCTCGATCTCGTCGGCCTGCTCTTTAGGAGCTGGATAGGGTCTCCTCCGGATCTTGTGACCCACGAACTCGGGTTTCAGCTTGAGGTCCATCTGTACCAGCTTGTCACATGAGGCTGGAGGGGGTAGTTCTCCGAACACCTCCAGATAGGTCCTTATAAGCTTCTGTACCCGCGGGTCCAATACCTTGATCTTGTCCTCCATGTCCTCGTCAGAGTGTAAGTTGCTTGCCCCCTGAGTAATAGACGTCGGGAGGTGGTCCTCCACCGACTCTTCGCCCGTGGTAGTGTCCTTCAGCCCTTGGTAGGCATATAGAAGGTCTTGTTCAACCATCTCCGATGGACGATGGCAACATAGGCACGCTCGAGGGGGTTCACATACACATTCCTCCGAGAGGTCGTCCTCCTCTGGGGTCCTCACATGGGCGCCCCACACGCTCTTCATGAGCTTAAGATCTACCTCCCTTTGCCAGGTGGTGATCTTCTGTTCGAGGTCCTCCTTCAATTGGGATAGGTCTCCCATACGTCCTTGCTTCAGTGGCCATGAGCTGCGGGTAGGCTTCGCGTAGCATAGCTTTTTCGCCACCAACTTCCTCTTGGAATCCACATACTCCCTTAGCCTGGATCGAGGGTCCAGCTCCTCGTCCACGGGGTCTTCCACCCTCATGGAGAGTAGGGGTTTTAGTGGGGCGACGTACTCGGCGTTCTCCACTTCCTCCACACAGGTCTGCACGAAGAAGGCGTCGTAGACAGTTTCGTCATCTGAGTGGATAGAGCTAGGTAGCTCAGATAGTCCACACTCAGAGACTCCATCAGGAACAGGTACATGGCAGGGAGAGTTGGGGGCGTTGGTGTCAGTCACGACGTACTCATCTCCTCCGGGTGTAGTTTCAACAGCATCTTGAGGTCGTAGGCGATCCTTCAAGTCACCCAAGGCGAGTCCATCGCTTTCTCGTTGTATAGCCTGGACCAGAGTCGGGTCCAGATCCTCCCAGGGAATGGAGGTAAGACCTCCATCCACCACACTAAGCATACTCCCCCATCCGGGCTTCCCAATAGGCGTCTTGCGTCCCAGAGGCACGTAGATGGCCTCATCAGGCAAACGAACAGAGCTGATAGTCAGCCTGTCCAGGAGGTTTCGCCAGTACTCGTTGCCCCCATGGGCTCCCCAATCGGGGGAACACAGGGCCATACGGGAACGTTCCAAGGCCACCTTGGTCAGCACCTTCCCCAGTTCACTGAACCTCCGGTTCCCGTAGGCCATCCCAAAAGAGGGCCAGTAAAATTTGTAGCTGCAGTTCTTCCCCTTGCTGCAGTAAAGGTCCAGTACATGCTGCTTGTCGCTGGCGAACAACTCCACACTCAGGTCTTCTCGAGAGTAACCCAACCCCTTCAGACCTTGGTCTAGGACTTCCCCCAATAGTTGATAGTCCTCAGTTTTGGAGGCCGCCATCATGTTCGAGGGCTCCTCCTTCGATAGTCTCAGGTAACTCGAGGTATGTTCCGACTGCTCCAGTGGCACAGACTCTCTGCCTCTGCCGTGGTCCACGTAGAGGAGGTAGGGCGCTTGCAGCGTCAGGGATTGTATCTGGGAGTGCTGTACGAAGAAGTCAGTCCCCAGTACAAAGTCCAAGGCCTCAGTGTCCATCACATAGAACCGATGGGCGATAGTCCGAGAGCCCATAGGTACCTCCACTTCACAGTCCCCGCAGCTGTGCACCACATGTCCATCCCCCATACGTATAGCAGCGGTGGTCATCGTGTTCTTCAGGCTCCCACAAGGTAAAATTTTCTTGGCCACTATAGATATTGTGGCGCCAGTATCCAGTACCCCCAGGTATTCGCGTCCCCCTAGTCGGATACATACCCAAAACACCAGGTCTTGGGTGCCACCAGAGCGTCCCCATCAGAACTCCGCAGGACAGGTCACTTCGAACCCCTTGTTCCGCAGTTTGCGGGCCATCCTCATGAAACGGCTCCTCTTCTTAGCGTTGCCGTCATCACCACCTTCATGCTCAAGCTTGGCTCCTTGTTTTTGCTGGGCCTGCGTTTGTGAGCGTGTGGTAGGACCACACTGCCCTCCAGAGGGCTTGGAGTTCCCCCCTGGATTAGGGTTGGGGTTGCCTCCGTTCTTGTCCTTGTTCTTGTTGTCGGGCTGGCGGTTAGCGCCTCCTCCTCGTCCACCTTGACCCTTGTCTTGCCCTTGACTACGTCCTTTCGACTTGCCCTTACCGGAGTCGTTGCCTTTGCCTTTGCCTCCACCTTTGCCTGAGCCTTTGCCAGAATCTTCACCTTTAAGCTTCGCCAATAGGCGTTGCTTATGGTAGCACTCATCCTCGTAGTGCTTCAGCTTCCCGCAGAATGCACACGTGATGGTGCACCTGTAGGTAGGTAGGTAGGTAGGTGCACTCGGTCGTGGAGAGGCGCCCCATGGTTCCCCCTGGCGTCGCCCCTGTGACGAACAGGAAGAGGCTCCGCGCGTGAAGAGGGGAGGCGGCTTACATCCCGCTAGACCTGACTTTTGGCCCCCAACAAAGCGGCCCCGGGCTACACCGGGAGGGCTGATCGCCGCCAGCGTGACGTGCTTGTCTCGCCGGGAGGGTCTGCCCCCGTGCTTGCGCACGTCCCCTCCTTTGGGCGGAACCCTAGGGGTTCACCGGACTTCCTGGCGTATCCCGTTCCCAAGGCATGCATGCATGTTCTTGGTACTAGGGTTCCGAGGCGCTTGGGTGTCGCACGCTCCGCCTCGAGTCCCAAAGCAGCGCTGGCCTTAGGATGCAGCCTTACCCCCGGGCTCCGGATCTCGTTTGGCCGGGTCACCTGCATGGCACGGGCTGCCTCAGTGCCCAGGCTGTGGGCACTGGGTTTCCTACTGTTGGCTTGCGTTTGTGGTTGGGTCCGGGTTGCGTTTGGTGGTCGGTTTTGTTTACCCCTGCCTGTTGTGGCTGGGGTCTTGGGTGGGTGTGTTTCGGCTCGGTTTGTGGTGTTGTCCCTCTTTTGCCGGCTGTTTGTGGTGTTCGTGGTTGGGCTTTGGTGTCGGCCTGCTTTCGGGACCTGTCCGGTTTCGTGTGCGTTTCCCTTGCCCTCCGCCGTTTCCGGTTTCGGTGTGCGGTGTGGGCGTGCGTGCTGGGCCCGGGTCTCGGCTGTGCCCCGCCCTTCTTGGCAGGGTTGTCGGGCTGTGTTTTTTGCGCTTTTTTTTTTTCCGGTTGCTGGGTGTCCCCGTCCCGGGCCTTGTGGTCTCTCCCCCCGTCTCCTTTCTTTCGGGCTGGGCTGCTGGCTTTTTTTTTTTTTTTTTTCTTTTGTCTGCTTGTTTCGGTGCTCCTTTTCCCGCTGGGCCGCTGTTCCTGGCTTGGTGTCGCCGGTTTTGGCTGGGTGGTCCCCCTGTACCTGTTTGGGGGTCCTGTCTTCGGTGCCCTCTGGGTGGGGGGTTTGGCCCCCTTCTGTGTTGTTGGCGGCGGTTGGGTGGCTGTGGGCTCTTTTCGCGCGCCCGGCCCCCCCCTTTTTTTTTTTTTGGGGGGGGGGGGGGGGCCGCCTGGCTGTTCCTCCCTTTGCCTTTCCTCGGCTGGCGCTTGCTCTGTGGCTGGTGTGTGGTGTGGTTGGTCCCTCGCCACTCCTGGCGGAGGTTCCTGTGTGCTACTCCCCGCCACTCCTGGCTGGGTTTCGCTGCCGGTGGTGGTGGGCGGTCCCCGCCACTCCTGGCTGGGGTCTGCCGGCGGCGGTGGTGTGTGGCGGTGGTGTGTTGGTGGGGTTGTGGCTGGTGTGTGGTGTGGTTGGTCCCTCGCCACTCCTGGCGGAGGTTCCTGTGTGCTACTCCCCGCCACTCCTGGCTGGGTTTCGCTGCCGCTGGTGGTGGGCGGTCCCCGCCACTCCTGGCTGGGGTCTGCTTGCGGCGGTGGTGTGTGGTGTGTGGTGTGTGGCGGTGGTGTGTTGGTGGGGTTGTGGCTGGTGTGTGGTGTGGTTGGTCCCTCGCCACTCCTGGCGGACGTGATGGTGCACCTGGAATGATCCGGCAGCTTCGCTTTGGCGCCGGTGTTCTTTTCCTGCTGCTTCCCCTGGACTACGAAGCAGTCTCGCTGCTCGCAGTCAGGGGCGTGCTGCAGGTGGCCCTGCTCATCTCTGGCGTCACACCAGAATAGCTCCTTCACGTTCTCCATGATACGGGCGTGGGCGTGTTTGGGGGTATTCCCCTGCCCAGGTTGGGACCCTTGGTACCCTTTGCCATGGCCTCCAGAACCTCCACCACCAGGACGGTAGTTGTTCAAGTGCTGGTCGCTCTCCTTCTCCAGCGCCAGCTCCAGGAGTAACACGCATAGATCCTCGTAGCGGAGGGATCTAGCCTTGCGCTCCGCCGTCGAACGGCACTCGTCCCATAGCTCTCGAGGGAGCATGGCCACCAACCAGAACAGCAGGTCGTCGCTGCTGTAGGAACCGGGCGTCAGTCGTCCAGCCCAGTGATCCAGGTCAGCCAACAGCTCAGAGACCCTGCCAGGTTTGGGGTTGTTGGGCAACACGGGCAGGTTCTGGATCTCGGCCCTGATGGAGAGGTCGGTTTCGTAGGTCGGGTACTGCCTCTCCAGGGCAACCAACACATCGGCAAAGGTGGCGGAGTTAGTCACGATCTGCCTGACCTGCTTCTCCAGGTACTTGGTCTTGCAGCACTGCAGGAGCAGATCGCACTTCACTCGCCCACTAGCGTGGGTTTGGCCGGTCAGTCGTAGAAACCGGCCAAAATTCTCGGCGAACTCGCTGAGGTCCTTGCCTGTGAACTCAGGCAGGTTCACCACGATCTTGGAGGTGGCAATAGCCTTCGCCTCCTGAGACCTGCGTCCCTCAGGGCGTCGGGTCTTCTTCTTCTTCTTCTTCTTCTTCTTCCCCTTTGGGTCCTCGGGGTCCTCAGGGTCATCGTCCTCCGAGGCAGGGTTGGTACCGTACGCCGTTCATGAACGCGTACCGTCCGCAAACGCGTACCGTCTGGTATTAATACCGCACAGTACGTGCGGTATTAGAGATGGTGCCGCAGACAGGCACCGCATTGCAGCACGCGCGCACGCTAGACAGAAAATTGCCAGATGAATTGAAATATTGCGAAAAACACGCTGCTGGATCGAAAGTTTACTACCGATGTTGGTAATTAGCATTATTATGCATTACCGCGCCACTTTTAGTCTTGAATCATAATGTCACAGTTTTGGGAACATAAGAACGAATTCTGCTAATACTAGTATTGTTGTGACCGCGTTGCAAATGCGCATTCAGCGGTGTATGAGTTTGCAGCAGCGGTGCCGTGTACGCTGAAAAACACTGCTCGCAAGGTTTTAAACCCCTCCTTTTAGTTGGGCCATGTGAGGACTTGCAGCGATCAGCGTGATGACCACCCTACTGACGAGCGGTGTGTATGTTCGGGCCTCAGCCCCTCTCCCTGTGCAAGCGCAAGCCTCATGCTCCAGTGATGCGTCCACCAACGAAGCCTCAGCAATGGGCACAGAATCAGGGCGAAGCAGCCCTGCGCGCACTGCGCGGGACTTCAAGGCGAAGCAGCACTGCGCGTAAAGTCAAGGCGAAGCAGCACTGCGCGTGAAGTCAAGGCGAAGCATCACTGAGCGTAGAATCAGAGCGAAGCAGCACTGCGCGCACGGCGCGTGAAGTCAGGGCGACGCGTGAAGTCAGGGCGACGCAGCACTGCCTGGGGCGACCTCCGCGCTGCGCCCAAGCGCCAAGGTAAATAAGCGTCGTCTGCCTCCAGTTGTATTCGCCAGAAGTCTTGTTTTCAGTGTGTGTCACGTGCGTGTGCCTGTCATTCACATGCAATGAGTGGATCTGTAAATTTGACTTTGGCCTCTGTGCCTCCATCAACCCTGAGGCGTGGCATGCATGTGTGTATTGATATCCTGATGTGTAGCCTTGCCTTTGTTCAGCTCTGTTGAATCCTCAGACCCCTCTTTCAAGGGGTGAGAGGGGGGTGACGCAGAATCAGACCCTTGGTCTGTCCTGCCTCGATGGCTACTCGAAGAGCCGCCCCGACAGCGTCGAAGAACACGCGCGCACCGCAGAATACAGGCGCACGCTCCAGCGCTTGCGTGGCGTGATCAGGACTCTGAATCGAGATTTTACGATGTATTGCGTGAAATATAGCGTGCATTATGCATTATTATTATTATTTTTATGCATTATTGTTTTGTGTGCATACAGCTCTGATTGTGTCATGGAGCAGCAGGACTTGGCAAAAGTCCTTGAACTTTTCGTAGCTGGCAATACGAGTTCAGCACGATGACAGTCTGATGGAGCAGTATGGTGCAACGTGTTCTGTCGCTACTGCCGTGTGCTCTGCTGAGTTGCTTTTCTGTTGATGCGTCCCCCAAGCAGGATTAAGTGAAACTCTGGCAGCCTGACTCGAGATCATCGGCTTCAAAAATCATGAACAGCAGGACTTTCGGGTTTTTGCAGTGGTGAAACTGAGGTTCTTTTGCGGCGGCAAACTGAGGTTCTTGTGCGGCGGCGGTACTTTTAGGGTGTCTGGAAAACCCACAGATGGAAACCAAGGACCCAAGAAACAAAAGTATCCGTAGACGCAATCCCCGGTACTCTGGACCTGCTTCAGAAAAGTTCAAGTATATTGCCATTTCCGCGCTCAACTGACTGAAGATCGTTCGGGACCCTTGGACGCCAGAAGATCGCCGTTGGGTCCATCACGGTGCGCCGACGACTTCAACTGCGACGCCGGTTGGCGCTGAGAGGACTTTTGGCGGCACAGTGTGACCAGCGTGCAGGTTCGTGGATTTTCGCCTGGTGCACGGTTCAGCGCGTGAGGTAGGACCTGACCAAGGAAACGGCGCCTGATGTGGAGCCAGCCGGGCCTGGTTGACCCCCGCGAACCGATGGGACCTGGATGCAACCGAAGGCGGACATCGACCCTGAAGCCACCAGCAGCGCCGCGATCCACCAAGAGCTGTCACCGACGTTGCCGACGCATCCTCTTGGCTAAACCTATGTCTGGGATTTTAATTATCAACTTTGGTCTGCAGCGCGTGCGGACTAGAGTTCAGTCTGTTCCATGATCCAAGTTTTTTTTATTATATTATATATTGCGCTTTTGTTCATCTGTCGCAATATACAGTTCCTGGGTACAGGAACAGTACAATATACAGTACAGTGTGCAGCCTCCCACGGCTGACATTCCAAAATGACCACACACCACGCCGCAAGGTAACCGACAGCCTTGAGGAGCGAGATCGGCACCATGGTCGGTGCTGTGATGTGTATACTATGGCAGTTGGGTGTCAGGTCGGCCGGTAGGGAGTTCGGAGCGACCTGCTGACCCTGCAGTTCGTTCCTAAGAGGGGGGTGACGCAGAATCAGACCCTTGGTCTGTCCTGCCTCGATGGCTACTCGAAGAGCCGCCCCGACAGCGTCGAAGAACACGCGCGCACCGCAGAATACAGGCGCACGCTCCAGCGCTTGCGTGGCGTGATCAGGACTCTGAATCGAGATTGTACGATGTATTGCGTGAAATATAGCGTGCATTATGCATTATTATTATTATTTTTATGCATTATTGTTTTGTGTGCATACAGCTCGGATTGTGTCATGGAGCAGCAGGACTTGGCAAAAGTCCTTGAACTTTTCGTAGCTGGCAATACGAGTTCAGCACGATGACAGTCTGATGGAGCAGTATGGTGCAACGTGTTCTGTCGCTACTGCCGTGTGCTCTGCTGAGTTGCTTTTCTGTTGATGCGTCCCCCAAGCAGGATTAAGTGAAACTCTGGCAGCGTGACTCGAGATCATCGGCTTCAAAAATCATGAACAGCAGGACTTTCGGGTTTTTGCAGTGGTGAAACTGAGGTTCTTTTGCGGCGGCAAACTGAGGTTCTTGTGCGGCGGCGGTACTTTTAGGGTGTCTGGAAAACCCACACATGGAAACCAAGGACCCAAGAAACAAAAGTATCCGTAGACGCAATCCCCGGTACTCTGGACCTGCTTCAGCCCACGCTTAGCGCTGGACCAGGAAGAAGACAGTGTGCAGTAAAGTCGACGTTAAAGTATTCTTTGTGTCTGAGTTGCAGGGCAAGACAGGGTAGAGCTGAAAAGTCATTTGCACGGTGTTTTAAGAAACATTGTCTTTTTGGCTGAACTGCAGGCAGGGTAGTGCATAAAAGGGAAGCAAACAATTTAAGGTGTGAATCATTTGCACGGTGTTTTGAGAAACATTTAAAAGCAGGTCTGTGGTAACAAATATTTGTTGAAATTTTCTGGTGTTTTTACGACAAAAGTTTGGTTGTTGGAATCAGCTCAAATGTATCGTAAAACCAAGGATTCAGCGGACATTTAGTGGTGCCTACTGGGTCTTCATTGGGGCTAGGCGATACCATACAGGACACCGGAGTACTGTATGGTATCGATACCGAACGGTACACGTACTGTATGGTACCAACCCTGGTCCGAGGGCGAAGAAGAAGTCATCGACGGCGGCTCGTCATCGGAGGGGTCTCCGCCTAGATCACTGGAGCCATAAGGCTCCACGTCCACCATCGCCCTTAAGGCTGTCAGCCCCAGCCGGTCCAGCTCGGCCCTCGTCGAGTTCATCACGTGGCTGTAGGGCGGCTGGGCCGTTCTCGGCACGAAAGGACTTCTCGGTATAGGTGCTGGAGTCGGCATCGGTCGGCTCCTCAGGCTCCCCACGGTGTTTGTCAACCCTGCCGCCAGGTGGTTGGCCTGTACCCGGTGGGGTGACATTCCCACCGTGGTAGGTGACGCGTGGGGCGGGATCATCAGGGGTTCCAGTTTCTCACGGATCTCTTGAGTGAGGTCGCCCACGATTTTTGAGGTGGCTCCTCGGAGCACCTCGTTGATCTCCGACCGCGTCAGGGACCTGTTGGAGGATCTTCCCGATCCTCTACTCCTGCCACCAAGAGATTCAGGTCCTCTCCTCAACCCACTCAAGGTTGCATAGCCAGGTGCATACCCAGGAACATCCACATAGGTTCCAGTAGCGCGTAGTGGATGAGGGTATTCAGCCGCATACCATCGCGGCGCACAGCTGGTAGCCACCGGCTCACTGGCAGTAGTTGCCTCATGGAGCGCAGTGGTAGGTGGGCCCATACCATAGGCGGGGTAGGGAGGCATGCCAGTAAGGCCTGTGCCCTCTGCCATAGGCGGGTTGGTTGTGGAAGTGGATGTTGCAGCGGCTGGGAGTGTGGTGGTTAAAGGAGAGGGTGATGCGTGGAGGCCAGAAGCGCTTGGTGCGCCTTCGAAGGTAGGGACATTCGTCAGGTCTTGCCCTTGCTCCTCTCCTTCGTCTGCTTCGTCTCCAGCCTCCTTCTCGCTCTCTCTCTTCCTCTTCACAGGCTGAGAGACCACCTCTTCGACGGACAGGGCCCCGAAGGCCGTCTGGAGTCCATCCAAGGAGTCCTCAGCCGCATCCACTGGCCCATGTAAGGGCTCCGCCGAAGGTACAGCGCCAGGTGCTGGCCTTGCCGGTGCCTCAGGCGCTGGCGCTGTCTTCACGTCGGCGTCCTCCTTCCTTGTGTCCATCTTCAGTCACCCTTCTGCTTATATGTGCCTGTACTCGGCGCACTGGATGTACGGCGCGGGGTTGCTGCCGGTGCGCAGAGACAGGCTGCCTCTTGCTACCAGAAAAGTTTATAGTGGTTTCAGCACTGTGTTTTTGCTTCTCCTGCTGCTTGCTGTAGGTGTAGGGTTTCCTGCTGCTTGTTTTGGAAGATGAAAACCTTTTGTTTGCAGAAATATAGTCAATCCAGGATAACCCAAGCCAGAGGTGTGCAAGGAGAAGAGAATTCAGGATCAAAGCATGAAGGGCTGCAGTGTAAACAGTGAAAGATGAAAGGATATTCACAGAAACTGCAACTCAGGTCAAATACGATTGCATATTCACAAAGATAGCTAAAATGTTTTGGAAAAGAGTTGGAAAACTGCCCCATGGTCACTCTCTCTCCATAGTGCCATCTCAGGAGATGTGCACTCTTTGTTTTGGGTCCCATATGTGCTGAGGTGGCAGGGCATGTGGCGATGAGGTCACTGCCATGTCACATGGGATCTTCCTACTTAGCTAGGCTGACCAGGAATTGAACCTAGGACCTCTCAAAAAGAGGTGCCCAGCCCCCTAGGGTGCATACCACTAGGATAGCTAAGAATTCATGGAAAAACATAGATAAATTCATAGGCTCTGCCTTGGATATGTCAGTTCTCAGTCAACTCAGGAAAAGATGATTTGCCTCACATTGAAAGGGGATTAAGGGGTCCACTCCATATCCTGATTGGGTGTTTGGTTCCATAGGTCAAAATGTGTTATCACCAGTTTTGGTGGGACCAATACTAAGATAGAAATGCATGGTTCTTCAGTGCATCTCTAATACAATCAGAGTATGCCTCAAAGCATTGCAAAAGCACTTTTTCTTACTCGGCCTGGAACTGTAACTGGATGGAATACCTAGACTCATCAAAGCACGATCGGTATGAAGTGGAACCGTGTCGTACGTTTGCATACCGCTCCTTCCCGTCGACAGTTGGGTTATGGCTTCGAAGCCATGGTAACCCAAGCACCACATCCGGTAGAATCTCCAAGACCTTGAAGTGGTGTCGAAATACGAACTCCCTAACTCGAACATAAGCTGTCGTGTAGTATCGTACTTGGACTTGGACACCTCCGGGGGTTACGACGTGTCCGGGGTTGATCAGTTTGTAGAGGGCAAGTTGCGCCCTATTTACGGTCTGCATCGACATGAAGTCACTCGTTGCTCCACAGCCGAAACAAAATTTCATGTTGGAGTCAAAGGAGTCGTCTCGACATGCGCAAATGCGCACTCGAACGGTGAACAGAGTCGCATGCTCAGGTTCGGTTCCTTCGACGTTAACACTCTGAAGTGTCGATTTCTTTTCGGGTTTGTCGATACTGATGGTGGAGTTCAACTCTTCTCGAGGACTTCCGCCACCAGGTCTTCGAAAGTGCTTTCTAGGCCAACATGGGCCGTTCTCTGTTCAGGGAGCATGATCGCAATCGTCCTTTAGTGTCACGACTTGGATCTCTTCGGGACGTGCCTGATCTTGACCCTCGATGCTCTCGTCCTCGAAATGCCTGTCGATTCTTCGAACTGTTGAACAATCGCGGGGTAGGTGCCCTTGCTCGCCGCAGTTGTAACAACGCCGTGTTTCTCGATTATCCTGACGATTCGACCGATCATTCCGACGTTTGCCAATGTACCCATGTAGCTCTTCTCAAAGCGTGGCAATGGAATCGAGGTTCATCGGCTCAAGCACAGTCGAAGCCAGTGGAGCTGCAGTAGGAGTCGGCGTGGGATTGATGTGCGGCGTTGGCATAGGATTGGAAGGAAACATTGTCTAAGTCGAAGTTGGCGCAACCACCATAGGTACAGGTCTCAAAACCGCAGTACTGCCGGCATCTCCAATCGGTCTGGACGCGTTCTGAACTTCGTCGAGTTGATAACCGGCTGCCATGTAAGCTTCGGCAATGGTCTTCACAAGCGTGTCGAAGCCCAATGGTCTCCCTCAACACCAGTTTGAACGAACCTCGACGATGTACTATTGAAGCATTTTCGGCGGGGGTGATGTCCGTGCGTCCACAGAAAAATCGAAATTGAAATTGAAAAATTGAAAATCCTTCAACCCATCACCCCAACCTCTCCAAGTACTACATGAAGTCTATTCCAAACTTCGATACCATTGGAGTTGCGTAAATGGTCTTGGAATCCTTGCTCACCCCACGGGGAGCGTCCGCGGACACAATCTGGCGTCTATGGACAAAGAGAAGGTATATGTAAAATAAATATGCAAAATAAATGCGTTGACATGTACAATGTATGTGTAACAATTCTATACTATAAAATAGCATAAAAAGGAAGACGAAATGAAGGCGACGGCGTCGCCGCCATCAGAAAATCTGACGGCTACGAGGCGTCGCCATCAGGATCTCCACTGAGATCCTGCCCAAACTGGGCCAACCAGTGGTTTTTGGGGGAAAAACAATGAAATAAAATGATTTTTGAGTCAAAAACACTCATTTCACGAGTCTCCCCCCAACGCGTAGCGTAAGCGACACGACGCGTTTCTGTGCCAATTCAACCTACATATGAAAAGGCCCACTGTTGGGCTACGCCATAGGCGTCTGGGCGATTCCTGGAATCGCCTCAGCATTTTTTGAAAAATGCGTGAACGCGCCTTTTTTCGCAAAAATGGACCTTCGCGGAACGCCGCGAAAAAGGTCACGCTATAATCTTTTATTCCTAAAAACGATAAAACAATAATAAAATTGCCTAAAATCTTTAGAAATCGAGAGTTAAATTCTCGATCTGGAGCTGCGTCGCGCAGGCGACGACTGTCGTCGCCAGTCCAGAAAAGACGTAAAATTACGATTTTTGGGGTATTTTACAAATATTCCACAGAAATCAGGATGCCGTAGCATCAACAGGAAAATCCCTGATCTGGCCTGGCGAAGAGCGCCACCGGCTGTGCAGCGGGTATGGGTGAAGCACCCCATACCGCTTCACCCCCCTCCTTAGAAGCCTTGACTATATCCAAAGGAAGGCAAGGCCAAGGAGGCGCTCTGACCCCTGCACTGCCCTGGTTTTAAAACTGATTCATCAGAACAGTGGGGGGGGGGGGCTTCGTGAGTAATTTACATGGGGGGGAGCACCACACACATGTGAAAAAAAATTTAAAAAAAATTATTATTTTTTTTTTGATCTTGAAATATTCATAGGGCAATTGCCCCTCAGGCGACAACACTGGTCCCTGGCACTCCTCTCAGCCTCTGGTTACCAAACCAGGGGCGCTGCAGGGCCTTCCGCCCTGACTGATGGCACTTAGGTGCACATATTGGCCCTTTTTCTCCATGGGCATGGAAATCAATAATTCAATAAATTCGGAAAATTCGGAAAAAATTATTTAGGGTCAAACCCAAGGCAAGGCCTTCCACCGAGCCTGAATTTAGGGCCATTTCCTGCCCAAGGCGACGAATTCCTCGTGCCTTTTAGGGTCGATTCCCAACCCAAGGTGACGAATGAACGCACCTGATTTGGGGGATTTAGGGTCATTTCCTACCCAAGGCGCCCCACGCCAATTTAGGAAGGGACCTCCTGCAAAAGTCAACCAACCCAAGGCGACGAATTAACGCGCCTGATTTGGTTACTGGTGGACGAGCAGCGCCTTCCGCGCCGCATGCTGTCGTCGCTTCACGGATCAACCATCATAGAAGTCCATCCACTTGTCAAGCTGCTGCTGGGTCTGGGGGGAAGCACCCCAGACCTCTGCTGGGATCGTCGTCGTCGTCGCAGGAGCTCCTGGAGCTGATCTCAGGGCTGTCGTCGTCGCTGCTGTTGCCTTGGGGGCCAGTCTTGGCCCACGCGTCCCTTCTTGCACTGTATTTCCACCAGTGCAATACCTTTGGCTGCAGTTTGTTGCGCTGCGGCGGTTGTCGAAGACCAGGCAGCAGGTAAGGACCTCGACGTTGTGGGAGCTCATCGACAGGTCCTCCAGTGAACCACGCGGACAGCGGCAAGACCATTTTGAAGCATTTTCGGCGGGGGTGATGTCCGTGCGTCCACAGAAAAATCGAAATTGAAATTGAAAAATTGAAAATCCTTCAACCCATCACCCCAACCTCTCCAAGTACTACATGAAGTCTATTCCAAACTTCGATACCATTGGAGTTGCGTAAATGGTCTTGGAATCCTTGCTCACCCCACGGGGAGCGTCCGCGGACACAATCTGGCGTCTATGGACAAAGAGAAGGTATATGTAAAATAAATACGCAAAATAAATGCGTTGACATGTACAAGGTATGTGTAACAATTCTATACTATAAAATAGCATAAAAAGGAAGACGAAATGAAGGCGACGGCGTCGCCGCCATCAGAAAATCTGACGGCTACGAGGCGTCGCCATCAGGATCTCCACTGAGATCCTGCCCAAACTGGGCCAACCAGAGGTTTTTGGGGGAAAAACAATGAAATAAAATGATTTTTGAGTCAAAAACACTCATTTCACGAGTCTCCCCCCAACGCGTAGCGTAAGCGACACGACGCGTTTCTGTGCCAATTCAACCTACATATGAAAAGGCCCACTGTTGGGCTACGCCATAGGCGTCTGGGCGATTCCTGGAATCGCCTCAGCATTTTTTGAAAAATGCGTGAACGCGCCTTTTTTCGCAAAAATGGACCTTCGCGGAACGCCGCGAAAAAGGTCACGCTATAATCTTTTATTCCTAAAAACGATAAAACAATAATAAAATTGCCTAAAATCTTTAGAAATCGAGAGTTAAATTCTCGATCTGGAGCTGCGTCGCGCAGGCGACGACTGTCGTCGCCAGTCCAGAAAAGACGTAAAATTACGATTTCTGGGGTATTTTACAGAAATCCCAAAGAAATCAGGATGCCGTAGCATCAACAGGAAAATCCGTGATCTGGCGTGGCGAAGAGCGCCACCGGCTGTGCAGCGGGTATGGGTGAAGCACCCCATACCGCTTCACTATCGGCGCACCGCGTCATTCAGTAACCCTTCAACAAATGGACAGCTAACGAGGTAACCCATCTGGAGGTCACTGGTGTTGACCTTCAACTTGATGACACAGGTCCAAAATTCTTTCACATAGTCCGCATGTCGACGGAACTCACTTTCTCGTAGGGTGAACATTCTGGATAGGTACACTGGCTCGTGGGATATACAACCGAAGCGGTGACCCAACACGCGCATCAGCTTGAACCAATCATCTTGTACCTCTTTCGCAAAGCTATGATGATAGTTGATAGCGTCGCCTTGGGGGAAAAGCGGTATGGTGGTGACTTGATCGAGTGGTAAATTGATAAGGTCACAAGGGCATAAGATCCTCCTTTCAAGTCCGAAGCTCTCCCCATCTGGGCTTGCCAAAAAACAATCGAATCAATTTGCGTAAACATTCCACTGGGCGACCCACAATATCGAACGCTGTAGCGCGAGGAATCATGGCATTCATCGGATTCAGCTGATTCATCGACGGATCAAAGGGAGGTGCTTGTAGAGGTGGTTGCTGTGGAGGGAGAGGTTCTGGCGGCTGGTCGTTTGATGGTGCATGCGGTGGATAACTCGAAGATGTACATTGTGGGTGAGGGTGTTGCGGTGGAAGCTGGAAGTGCTGGAACAGCGGCTATTGATTCGAAGGCTGCAGAGGGTTAAGACACTGCTGCTGGTTCCAAAATTGCGCAAACTGGTTGAGAACAACGTAGCACTGCGAAAGTTCATGCTCCGGTCGTTGTCCTTCACTCAGTGCTGCTCGTGTGGCGTTCTCCGTCGAAGATTGCACAGTGTCAACTCTGTGGTCAGTTGCCGCAGTAGGGTTCGCTGCTGATACCTGCAAGGCTTCAATGCGTTGTTCCAATTCGACGTGCTTGGCTTGAACCTCTGCGACGGAGGATTGCAAACTGTGAAGATCGCGGAAAATGCATGGAAACCACTCGCTCTCTCGACTTGTGTTGCGTTGTGCGATGAATTTTTCTAGCGAACTCGAGAAGGCGTGGTGCAACGGCGAGTCAAATCAAAATAGGCAATCTCGAATGACGTGCAGCATAGCGGCATCGTCAAAAGTTCGCTCCATTTCAGGTTGGAATCAGACACGGCGTCGAAGATTGTAATGCAGAGGTCGACGATAATGATCTCCCCGCCACCTTACTCGCTACCAATTGTTGTGGTTTGACTTGGGAACTGTCCTGTTTCTCGAAAATGCAAAAATACGACAAACCCTTTTACGAAGGATCTTTAGGCGGAGCACCAAATCGCACCCATTCACAAATTTGAAAACAAAAACCCTTTTCAAAGATATCGACATATCATACACCATTTCGTTCACAGCAACTGGCATCTCCAGACTTCATATGTATTCGCAGACTGCAGTGCGTGATCAGGCATTCGCGCGCTCGTTGCGCTGCTGCTGCTGGAAACCATAACACCGCACCCTCAAGCGCCAACGCAAAGTACCCCACCAAAGACAACGGCACGAGGGGAGGCTCATTCGTTCGGGCCTCCTCCATTGTGGTCACCTTGCAACACACGACGTCCAGCTTTGTGGAGGCCCGCTGGCCCAGCCTACGTGCCATGTCCCCCCCCCATGCAGCCAACATGGCAACATCGTCCCACGTCTCGGCCACGGTCGTGAACTCCAAGGGCGCAGGGGCCGTTCCCCCCCCAAAACTAGCCCCCAAACACGGCCTTGCGCCGGCTCCCCGTGCTCTCTTGGATGCCCCCCCCACACCTCCCGCCATGGCTGCCCCCCCCAAAACCTCCTGCCATGGGTGCCGTACGCCGGAAGCCTCAGCCGGCGTACAAGTATGGGGGGAAGAAGGCATTAGTGGAGAGTGCGAGACATGGCACGCTCCGGGAGGTCCCGGAGGTGTATTACATCTCAGGGAGGTGGTTGGTCCGGCGACACCCCCTGACCCTCCGGCGGTTAGGTGCCCCCCTTGGCGCTCCGGGTGTGGGGCAGCTATATCGCTTGTTTTTTGAGGCCCGGCCGGACGGCACGATGCGCACACGCGTGTGTGAGACGGAAAGTGCGGGGTATGCCGAGGTGGAGTACATATGTACCCCCCTCAGCACTCTGTTTGAGGGTGTCCCGGGGTGCAGCAAAATGCCCCCAGTCCACTTTTGGGTGTCCCCGCCTAAGCGGGAGACAGTGCGGAGGAACGGGAATAGGGAGGTTGTGCCATGTGCGTTGCTTTTGGCACGCATTATGGCGCATTGGATCAAGGAGGGACACTACGTCCCCCCTGAGGACCTCTCCGGTGTCGGCGCGGGCCGGGCTTGGCTTGGGCTGGGGGGCGGGGGGCCGGGGGGCTGGGTCGACATCCAGCGGAATACTCAATTCCGCGTCACCGCCCTCCGGGGCCTCCCCCTCCTCCTCTTCGTCCTCCTTCCCCACCTCATCTTGGGCCTCCCCCCCCTATTCCTCTTCGGCCTCCTCCCCCTCCTCCTCTTCGTCCTCCTCCATCCCCTCCCCCCCCCCGCAAAAAAATGCGCGCCCTCAAATGCCGCCAGGCGCACCTGGTAGTCGGTGACCTCGTCATCCGACCACGCACGGAGGCGGAGATGTTCTCCCCGATGGTACACCTCCTCCGCATGTTGGTGCGCCCGCACCGTCACGTCCCCGAAGTGACCCTTGTCCCAAAAAATTTTGCGCACCGCCCGGCCCAATGGGTGCACAAGGGGGAGGAGGAGCTCACAGGGCACCTCCCACTCTAGCACATTGTTTGCCCATGCGCGTAAACCCGACTCTTCTCTTTCCTCCGCGACCCTGACGGTCGCGACGTCAAAAATCCCGAACAAAAAATGTTTCGCGTCGGCCCCCCTCCCCTACCCTTGGAACAGTGCGCAGTGTTCCTGCTACTTTTGTGTGTGTTATTAGCGGTTCCAAAAAGAACTTATGGTGACTTGGGGGCAATACCATTCCCCCATGAAGGTATTGCCCTCCCCATCACCCACAACCACCGGCAGGGGGTCAGATGTGAGGGGCAAGGGGAACCCGGGGCGCCTCCTCGCGAAGGGGGCACACCTCTAGACTCGGCGCACGATGTACGTGTCGCTCGGGGCCGTGCTTTGGGGGCGGGGAACAACGGCCTTCAAGAACTTGACGTTGGCGTCGAAGGTCTCCTCCACACTGAACCGGACGAGCTCGCGGTCCTTGGGGTCTGTGACGGCCAGCACCCGCTCATCCTTGATGTTGCTGGCCAATGTTGCCAAAGGGATACATGCAGCAAAGGGTGCCAACGACAAGAGGCGCGCTCCCAAACCCCACTCCAAGGTCGTGTCACCTAACCCGAACAACACCCAAACCCAGCCTGATACATACATTGGCCCGTAATGGGCCATTGGTAGGACCTCAAAGACCAGAGGCGCGCTCCCAAATCCCACTCCAAGCTCGTGTCACCCAACCCAAACGACACCCGAAGCGACTGTTATACATATATGGGCCCGTATTGGGCCATTGCTAAGACCTCAAAGAAAAGAGGCGCGCTCCCAAACCCCACTCAAAGGTCGTGTCACCCCACCCAAACAACACCCGAACCCACTCTTATACATATGCCGGCCCGTAATGGGCCATTGATAAGACCTCAAAGACAAGAGGCGCACTCCCAAACCCCACTCCAAGGTCGTGTCACCTAACCCGAACAACACCCGAACCCACTCCTATACATATATGGGCCCGTAATGGGCCATTGTCACTGCACGGCAAAGAGGATGGATAAGGCATATACTTGCTTTCTCAAGTTTCTCCTCTTCCCCACGCCCCTTGCGCTCCCGACGCTCCTTTATCATCGGAATGAGCTCGTCCGCACCCTTTCTCGCTAAACAAACAAACAAACAAACAAATGTACAATGTGCAGAAGAAAACAGGGGCAAACAAGAACACCAACAAATGCACAATTGACAAAAAAAGGACAAGCAAACCAATGATGCCAACACGGAGATACCTTGCTCGCTTCGTGGCGCACCCTCCGCCCGGGTCTAGGTTGCACCCTCGGCATGTGGCTCGGACCCGCCTTCGCGCAACCGGCGTCTCTCCTCCCGATCCTTCCTCCTCTGCTCCATTGTTGCTATAAACAAGGGATGACAAACGGTGCGAACCATGTAACACGTGCCATGGTGCAATGGTGCGTAGCGGTGTATACCACGTTCCGCCCCGTCTCGTGGTTGCGGGGAGTGCTTTGGCGTGCCCGGTGGAGTTGGACTTGGACTTGGAGTGCCAACAATGTCAGCGATGCACTCGATGTTGATCTCCTTTTGCCATTGCGCGTGTGGGTCGGCTTGTCCTTCTTCTTCTTCTTCTACTTGTGGTTGTGGTTGTGGTTGTGGTTGAGGTTGTTCTTCGGGCCACGCGAGATTCCATGGGTCTTCGTCTTTCACCTTCATTTCTTCTTGCGCTTCTTCTCATTCTTCTTTTGGTTGCGCTTGTGGTTGGGGTTGTTGGTGGCGTTGCTTTTCAGCAGCGCCGGTGACATGCCAGGGCTGGTCCCCGACAAAGGTGATATCATCCTCTTCTGCAAACAAAGAATAGGTAGGATGGGAAAGCACGCATTTTGCATGAAAATGACATGAAATGCACAACCATAAACCGAAATGTTTGCAACCACATACAATCCGGGTGGTCCCACCAATACTTTGTGGGAGTCTCCGCATCATCCTTGTACGCCTCGGCAGGCAACATGATTTCTTTGCCTCCCTTCCCAACTTTTGCCTTCCATTCTGCCTTGTCTCCATGGGGGGGCAATTGATGAGGGTCGTGGGGTGGCGATGGGGGTACTGCGTGGGGTGCGCCTATTGGGTGGGAGCCGCAGCCCGGTCTGGATCCTCGGGGTCCTTCCGGTGCCAAGCAGTAGTGGCAGTGGCTTTGGCAGACATAGTTTTGCGCACTGAAGAGCTACAGACCACCAGGAAACGGACATTCCTTAAAATGGCACGCTATGCATGTGTCCCCTCTGTCAAAATTGTACTGTGATAAAAGGAAAAGGTCTTCACTTCTGTCAAAATTTGACGTTGCATGCGCGTGCGCAACGTGGGCAGATCCTTAGTCCTACGCGTAGTCCTAAGCGCTAGTCGTGCATAGCCATTCCCGAGCTACAGTAATATGTCGCTTAATGTACCCCGGCCCTTTCCCAAAATGGGTACATTACTAGACTTGCAAAATGGGTACATTCACCTGAAGGACCCAAAAAGGGTACATTGTTGCACTTCGGGAAAACAGGCTGAAAATGGGTACATTACTAGACTTTTGGGAAAAAAATGTGAACAATGACACCCTAAGCCCCCCCCCCCCCTTTTGTCATTTCTAGCTTCTGGACCCCCTTGTTGGTGACTTCTGGCATTTGGACCCCCCCCCCGTTGTTGACTTCTGGCTTCTGGACCCCCCCTTTGTTGGTGATTACTGCCTTTTGGACTCCTCCTGTTGGTCATTTCTGGCTTCTGGACGTCCCCTGTTGGTCATTTCTGGCTTTTAGACCAGCTACGGAGTTTCGGGATACAGTTCAGAGAAATAACCGGCTTAGAAGCTTAATTCCGCACCCTGCAGATGACAACCTGTGCCACTGTTAGTGATTTCTGGCATGTAGCATCATCAGTTTCCTGAACCTCAGACCAAAAAGCGTGGTGACATGCAAATAACAGGCAGCAGCACAACACTGTGAAAAGCAGCAGGCTGAATTCAGGGTGTTTAAACACACTGACGGAGATTGTCAAGGTACTGTGGCATGATGTTCAACAATTCGTAACCGGAAGAGTGTCACAAAATGGCCATCAAAACTTCATCACGGCTCATAACTCAACGAATGTTGCCACAAACAAGAAGTACCACCCCGAAAGCACAAAAAAACATACCTCGCACAACACAAGGGTCTCTCGCCGCCGCTGGGAGAAGCTGATGCTGACGGCGGCGAGGATTCGTCTCTTTAACAAGTCCAAAATGTGACAATCTCAGCGTCATACCTCTGACTCTAAGTCGACGAATGACACCAAAAAAAAGCGTCCAAGGAGTGGAAAACAAGACCTCAACCTCGGCGAACGCTTTGTCCCACTTCTGCTTCGTCGAATTCACAGCATCTTGATTTCAAAATGGCCATCAAAACTTCATCACGGCTCATAACTCAACGAATGTTGCCACAAACAAGAGGTACCACCCCAAAAGCACAAGAAAACATACGTCCCACAACACAAGGGTCTCTCGCCGCCGCTGGGAGAAGCTGATGCTGACGGCGGTGAGGATTCGTCTCTGTAACAAGTCCAAAATGTGACAATCTTAGCGTCATACCTCTGACTCTAACTCGACGAATGGCACCAAAAAAAAGCGTCCAAGGAGTGGAAAACAAGACCTCAACAACCTCGTCGAACGCTTTGTCTCACTTCTGGTTCGTCGAATTCACTGCATCTTGATTTCTGACGACAAACATCCAAGAATTCAAGCCACATTCAAAAAGACTGTTCGAATATCAAAATGAAATACAAACCTGAGCAAACAATCTTTTCTCAATGTTCCTTTCGAGGGGTCCAAAAGGTGCGGGAGGGGGGCCACAATTAGGCCACTTGAATGCTTCAACTTGAGTACAGGGTCTGACCCCCCCCCCCCCCTTGGGACCCCCCTCCCTCCCTCCCTCCCTCAGCTCCCTCCCTCCTGCCCCCGGCTCCCTCCCTCCCTCCGTCGGCTAAAGTCCCCCCCCCCCCACCTTCTTTCTCGTCTACTTTACCTCTCTTCCTCCCTCCTTTGCAATGCAATGCATAGACAACAAAGAGCAAAGAAATTCTCCAATGAGCTTGTCAAGAACACGACATGTTTACTCATCCAGGAGCTGGCCACTTGCAGGATGCCGCAACCTGTTGTGGTCTGCCTTGTCACCCTTGCTGGTGAACGGCCACCGGCATTGGGCACATGCACCATGGCCGTTCAACATGGCCGTGGGCTGGTGCTCATCGGCCTTCGCCCGTAGCGTGGCATCATACGCCATTTGCTGCCACGTGGCGTAGTGGCCTGGGTGCTTGGGGTCAGGGACTGGGCTCGTCAGCACGTCACCCATTTGTTGCATGCGTGCAACAAACATCGTCGATAAGCTTGGATGATTCCGCATGCAAGCGCAGGAGGGAACACGACACCGCCTAAAAGATAGAAGATTGTGGCGCCGATCACAATGTGCCAAGAAAAACTTGAATTCACCATAAACCTCCTTAAGCTCCGCCTTTTTGCGGATGGTACTATTCGACGCTGCACAAAAAGCGGCAATAGTATCATAATCCGCCCACCGTCCGGCATCGTCCGGTAGGTGGCACTGCACATGGAAGCCATCGCGAACACCGTCTACCACATTCTTCATCTGTGTGCGTGCCACATCCTTATCATCACTAAAACAATGACCGGCTAGCCTTTGGCTTACCCAACCAAACAACAATTCCACGAAATTCCTGAAACTTTGTTTGGGGGCATAGGAGAGCACGATCAAAACGTCACTCGGAGAGGCAAGCCAAAGACGGGCCCACGCAAAGAAACTATGCCAAATTATGCCGGATCCAGCAGGAAATTGTACCAGAATGAAAACTATGTATGTTCCAATCATAATGATATAAAAAACGCATTCATACCGTTCCGAAACAAAGAAATAAATGTCTGCTTGGCCACAAATTCGTCGCCGGCCTGTTGCGCGACACCCAACTTGAGTACGGGCCGCGACCCCCCCCCCCCCCTGTGCTGAAGCGTTCAACTAGCCTAATTGTGGCCCCCCGGAGCGATCGAATTGAGGAGAAAGGCGGCAGCGAAGGACCGCTAGGGATCGCCAGGAATCGAACCGCCGCAAGGAATCGAACCGCCGCCCGGCCTCCAGTGGCAAAAAGGTCCCCTGAGTTTTGCCGCTCACCTACAAGTGCGGCAACAGCCACATCCCCAAATTTGGTACATTGCTGCACTTTTGTACCCACTTTCAGCAACCGAAAAAAAACCCAAAAACGGTACATCGGTAGACTTTTGGCAGGGTACATTAAGTGACATATTACTGTAGACGCTCAGTCTGCACACCATCACCGCTCGTCCCCTGTCCTGTGTCGGGGGACTAGCAGAAAACGCTCGGAGTTCGGCAAATCACCCTACTATTAGCGTCTTTAACCCCGATTTTGCAGTATATATAAATACCTGTCTCGAACCGTTCACAGCATTCGTCGGGATGGAACCTCCACTTACGTTCTCGATAATATCGTAGAGTAGAAAAGAAGAATTAAATGTAGTAGAGAGGAGAGAGAGAGAAAGAGAGAGAAGAAGAAGAGAGAGAGAGAGAGAGAGAGAGAGAGAGAGAGAGAGAGAGAGTGGAGAGAGAGATAGTAGAGAGAAGAGGAGAGAGAGAGAAGAAGAAGAAGAAGAGAGATCAGAGAGAGAGGGAAGAAGATTGTTGTCCATGTTCTGCCATGTGCGAATCATTGAGGGAGGGAGGGGTTGGAATCCAGGGCAGCTCAGAATTTGCCTATTTTTCACGATTTCTCCGAAAAACGACCCCCTAACCCCAGGGCAGTCCGAAGAGATCGGATTTTCGTCACCCCTGGGGGTCCCTTGGGCCATCTGTCACATCTCTTCGGGTAAGGAATTTTTTTCCGCCGCACATGTGGTTGGTGTTGTAGTGTTATGACCCGTCGCATTCGAGCACCCGGGGGGCAGACGTTCGGGAAGGTGATATTTCTTTGCGCTATTTCCAGGTGGTACCCCCACCACTTTCCCCCTGCAAGTCAGGTTCTGGTGAGTATAGCTCCAGGGGATAGTGTTTGTAGACTACAGTGCTATCTGCTATAGTGCTGTCTGATCCATCTACAGTTTGACATCCAATTCCCAAAGCAGAATGCTAATAAATTGCTGTGGTGCTGCAAGTGATTTGGTACCGCAAAAAACCGTTTTGTAGCCACGGATAGTCAATTCCCTTTTGGGCGTTTGACTTCACAATATGTGCCACATGGGAACCAAACAGAGGGGGTTGGTCTAGGGTACAAGTATACTGGCCACTTCGAACAACAGTTGGGGACATCAGGACCCTTCTCACTCACAGATTTTCGTTGCTTGAGCCACGTCCCATGACTCAGGACGTGCTGTCCAAAAAGAAAGAAATTCTTGACAGCCTCGATGAGTCCAAAAACTTGGCGACCGCCTTGACGGCAAAACTTGAAGGAAAAAGAAAGCAGTTGGAATGCATCGTCGGCTCTACAACACAATTCGAACAGACCACGAATCGCCTGGGGAAAAAAATTGGCGATTTGGACGAAAGGCTGCTGACGTTGGACGCAGAGCGGGATAAAATTCGTGAGCAACTGCAAGAAGTACGAATCGCTGAGTTGCAAAAACTGCTTCGCATGACAAAGTCAAGCTACGAATCGGAAATGGCCCGCCGCGTTAAAGCAGAGGAAAAATTAACAGAGTGGAAGTCCGAAATGGAACTTGCGAGTCAAGACTCAACCGAGAAAGTTGTGAAACTTGAAACCGAAAAGGCCGACCTTTGCAAGAAAGTTGCTACGCTGGAGTCACAAGTTGCGGACTTGCGGGACCAAGTGAGCGCAACTGCCGCTTTGGAGTCCGAGGTCACGGAGTTGCGGGTTCAATTGTCGGCAACACGAGACGCTCCCAAAACAGACCACACAATGGTCCAAAACCTTACCAAGGAAATTGCGGCCTTACAAGAGCACAGCACCACGAACGACAAGCTTATCGCACAGTTGACAGACCAATTGGAGCATCAGAAAAAAATGAATGCATCCCTCCTAACGGAAATAGAAGCATTTCAAGAAGCACAAAATAGTCGCGTGGATGCAGAATGCCAAACCACCCCCCCTCCCCCCACAACAGCGCCGTCACCGGAGCCAGCCCCGCCATCCCCGCAACCCCAAAGTCCCCAACCGCAACCACAAAGTCCGAAACCTCCTCAGAAGCCAGTTTTGGGTGTGGAAGTGGAATTTCCGGGCTCGGGTAAGCCATTAATCGTGAACTTGGTGACACCCGATGGCCCGGCGCACAAAGCAGGGGTCAAAGTTGGGGACGTGCTGTTGAAGTGGAATAACAACCGCATTCCTTCGGACAAGGCCGGCTTTCATGCGCTCATGACTTCTCATAAGATTGGGGACACAATCTCTTTGGATGTCAAACGAGGTGACAGTGTCAAGGGGCTGAAAGTCCGACTTGACGTAATGGGGGGCCAAGGCTCTCGGCCACAACACACGGCACGCGGAGGTACGCCGAGAGCTGGTATAACGCCAAGAGCAACTCCCAAATAGGCCCGTTCGTCGTCCCTAACCAATCTTTGGGTTCGATATTTTCGATATTTGCATTGGTCGAGGGTTTCATAAGGGCACTTGCTGGTTCCAACCACGCTTCACACAGCAAGATTGGGCATGCTACGATTGTTCTTTGGTTGAGGTGTTCAACCCATCCATGATACACTTCATCATCCACACGTGAGTAGGGATGATTTTCTTTGCCGACACAATTAGGTGACTAAAGTAAATGATTTGCGCCATTGATTGTGCTCCTTTGAACATGTCCTTCGCAAAGTTTCGCTGTGGTGCACCGCCTTTGTATTTTGTCCGGGGGGTGGGGGGGGGGGTTAGCTCACCATGCCCTAAAAATTGGCACGGGTCGGTAGCGAGGTGACCCATCATACCCCCAATCGCAAGACGTAACGACTCGGATGGACATCCAAAGGTACCGTTGCTGTGAGAGTGCACTTTGACCTACAATAAATACTTTCCTATGGGGTATGTCGTTGATCAACCACTTGACTTTGAAGCTAACTTTAGGTCACGGATTTGCTTGTGCACAAGTGGCGCATACATTCGATCACCTTGTGCGCGCCGCCATTTCGATTTTACATTTTTCATGGTGTCTCCTAATGCCGTTCTCCCAACTTGCTTGCCCTTGTGGGAAAGTGTGCAGGCCCGTGATAAACCTTTGAGGGAAGAATTGGGAGACATGTGCCCCTTGGTTGAGGGTGGCTTCAAGCGACAGTTGTCTTCAAAGATGTGGTGCATTATCCTTGGCTTTGTCAAGCCAAAATGCGCATGTGCATTGTCGTCTGTTCCTTAACAACAGACAAAGCCATCCCAAAACACCATATTCATGTTAGCCACCATACACACGAGTTTCAGTCTGTGAAGATTTAACATTTTGTCAGGGCGTTGGACAATCTCGGATTGTTATGTGTAGGAACCGAGCAACGCTTTCCAAGATCGTACAGCGGTGCGAACACAAACAGGGATGCAACACCGGTTGCGGACCGGATACCATGGTACGCTACGGTTGATCTGCCTGCTTTTCAATAGTTCCACAGTCAAGCGGGCTTTTTTGGAACGCAAGCCATCATGTTTCGAAACATCGCGTCGATCCTCCATCAACAAACCACACGGCACAAGTTGGATGACTCTTTGTCTAGAATTGCTAACCCTAAACCTTACTCTCATATTCAACGGTGGTAGATTTTCACCCTGTTGTTGCACGCTGAACCCCGACCGTTGCGGTGCCTAGACCAGGTTGTTTTTGATGGTTGATGCGCATCATGTGCAACATGAGAGGGGTGCCTCCCTGGCTAATGCCATCTGTGACACTCATCCTAATACAAAGGCATACCAATTCCGAATTTCTGTAGATAAGGTTCCAGGTCTCAGTGCCCTCACACTCCTAACCTCTGTGATTCTAATCCATCTTTGACTTTCAATCTTTTCTTGCTTGATGCCCAATTTAGGGGATGACAATGCAAATAGAGATCTGAAGCTTGAACATACTTTGAACTTGCACTGTCTGCATGGGGTCCTGCAATGGCATCAACGTGTTCTTTGAAAGTGAAGTGCTGATGAAGTGAGGAATGAGCAACAGTGAGTGTAGAATCATGCCATGGACAATCTGCACTGGTAGCTGAGGATACGATTCTGTCCAGGCCATTGTTAATTTGCAAGTCAAGATTGTGAATTTGCAAGTCAAAATTGTGAATTTGCACGTCAAGATTGGGTTTTTCAGGAAAGTTTACCAACTGATCAATTTGGAAACAGTTCTCTGAGTGTCGAGCAGACAGGCAAGGTGCTTTTGTCACCGTTTGATTTTTGTGATGCTTGTTTGGTGTGCAGCTCCAGCATACAATGAGGAGGAGCATGTTTGGTGTGCAGCTCTAGCATAACATATTGAGGAGGAGCACACAGTTGCCGCCACTATGTGTGTGTGGGGATGGGGGTTAGACAACACCGCATGCTCTTTGGTCATGTCCGGTGTAAGCTCTGCACTGAAGCAGACCATCAAGCCAGGAGCTCTTGGAGGGTGCGCTTTTGGGCAACCATCCATACTAGTAGTCTACGGGAATGCCATGCACACAGTGCGCACGCAGTGCACACGCAGTGCGAAGTTTTGAATGTCGGCCAATACTCAGACCCTACTTTTGGCCCCTTTTGACAAGTTTTTGGTTCCATACTAGGGTTTTTTTAGCTTCCTATGCATTTGGGATGTGGCACATTTGAATTGTCACCCTTTGTTGCCCAATGTCAACCATTTGTACCCATTTTCCATCCCCCATATTGAACTCTCCCCACTATTGGGACCCCGAGAAGGCAGGGGTGATGTAGCCATACATAGCCCGCGGACCTTGAGGAGTTTGTGGTACGGCCTTCATCCCCACCACATCACTGATCTCGCTCGCCATCAACAAGTGTGTCGCGTCCACGCTCAGAATCACCACCGCCCTCCCCTTCACCCTATTCGCGGTCCCCATCACCCAAGAGAGCACGGACAACGCATTCCCCGCGCTCCGAGTCAAGGGACACCTCATCCGCTTCCAAGAGCGAAGCCACGGGCACCGAAACACTCGAAGCAAGCGGACTTTACAAGGCTGAGTGGTTTGTTCATAGGGACAGTGGAGTACCAAGTTGAAGGCAGTTTCGTCATTCTCATGTGGGCTTTGCTGCTTCGCTGTGCAACCAGCCAGGTGACAGGTATTCTTGGGTGAGTATCCCGGCCTCTGCGTGCGTAGTACGCACGCAGTGCAAATACTTGGCCTACAGCTCGTCCCAAGCGGGGCGGCCTGCTCGGATAATAACCCCCAACCGGGTGCGAAAACGTTTGGGGGTCTGGAGGGGGGAGGGGGGGTAGGTGGGTCGGCCGGTCAGCCGCCAGAGTCTCCGGGGGGACGGGGGACCTCAACATACATACGTCAAAATGATCCCCATGACGCGCTGATCATTTTGAACATACACAACTGGGGTTTGTTTCTTGAAAAAAATTGCCCATCAGCCCAGGCTCCCTTCAGCCAAAGTCTGACCCAGAGGTCAAGTCGGGGGCCACATTGTTTTGCGTGGTTCTCACCCATTTTTGACAATTCTGAGTATTTTGAGCATAGACACATGGGGTAAAAAAAGATAACCCCTCAAGAGGCCAAAATTTTTTGTTCGGCACCAGCACTTTCCCCCGAAATTTCAAATTGGAGGAAGATGGAATTGGAGAAAAACTTTGGGGGTCTAGATGGGGGGGGGGGTGCCGGGGGGGGGGGGGGGTCGGATCTCGAACAAGCCGCGCTCTTGGTTCGTCCTGGCCAGGAAGGGGTGGGGGATTCCTGTCCAAGAAGGGGCATGGAGGATGTAATGTGACCCCTAGATGCTGAATGTTCCATGCCATGTACACTATTTCTACATGTGGGTGTTTCCAACTTGGGGCATCCCCAACAATCCCGCAAAATAGGAGAATTGTGGGTGCAGCACCTCTAATGCACCTTAGTCTTGTCGTCCCTCTGGACTTCTTCCCCAGTATCTTGGTGGGAGATGAATGCGTACTCCAACTCACAGATCTGTTCATTGTCCCCCTCTGCTTACCAGGAAGATTTTGGAGTAGGCATCTGTTCTCAAATCACCTCCTTGCCTCAGTGACATAGATACCCTTGATGCACCACATCAGCCTTTTACTCAAAAAAGCACATGTCCAGAAGGTTTAGAATGGGTCAAAATGAGTGGTGATGGGCTTCATTTGGAAGTGCACTACAACATGCTTTTGGCCAACCAATAGCCAACCAGTGGAATGGATGTGGCACACTTTGCACATCAAACTGGGGTTGTAGTCTCTCCTTTATACAGAATTATGCTGTCAACGGATCAATGTGCACCCCCCCCCCCTCCTGGTTACCAGTTTTGTGGGCAAAGGATTTTGGGGGGGCCGTTTGCACAACAAATTTGTATGTAGCCATGGCAAGTGACTGTTCACAAAACAGGGTACAAATGAAAGGGCATACACTCCAAAAAGGGTAATACTCTCATCCATGTTGTCGAGGATCTCCATTGCCCCCACAACCCTGTGCATTAATTGCAGCAGTATAGTGACTTTGTGCAACCATGCTTCTTTTTCCAATGTATGCATGGTATGTTTGGTGCATATTACCAAATGCCAGGGCACGGCTCTGGGTTCCTTTTATGTGTGGAGTATCTCTGTATCAGCCCAATTTGGCACCTCCCGTGAATTTTGGAGGTATTATAACTGGAGGATGCTAGAACGGTTTCGCCACAACTATGGGCCCCTATGCCCAAGCGGGTGGACACAAGAGCATCCATGAGCACCCAGCAACACTTGGCGATTTAGATGGTCCGGTGGATGGCGGCCTCTGACCACTAGCTGGCCAGCACCTAGGCCCGGAAAGAACGCCACCTGGCTGCAGAGGCCGACATTGTCGGCCGCCTCCTCAAACGGAAACGTGCCCCCTCGCCGGAGGGCACGCGTGGCAAACGCCCTCGCTCCCGCCCCCACGGGGTGCCATAAGGACGCTCACCCTTTTTTCTTACTATGGCATCCACTCTCTGATGTTGGGGAGATACAAAATCGTGACGTACCTTAGCTGGTAGTTGTATTCAACTCTAATACAAAGGGTCCCGGGTTTAATTCCTAGTGTGTGCGAGCTTTTTGGCCTCGCCTTTTTGGTCTTTTTTATGTCTGCATGTTACCCTCAGGACTGTGTTTGGCTGCTTTTTGTTTGGTCTGTTTTATGTCCGCATGTTACCCCCCGCGGTTACCCTCCAACTGCCATCAGTTACCCACCAATCGCCATCGGTTACCCACCAACTGCCATCGGTTACCCACCAACTGCCATCAGTTACCCACCAACCGCCATCATAGGGCGTATTGGACACTCCGAGTTTTTTTTTTCCATTACGGCACCCCCTGCCCGCCACCAGAGGGACACATGCATTGTGCAACTTACGGGGTCTGTTGTGCAGCAGGCCCTCCATCATACGGATGGCATCCAAACTCACTAGGTTGCCGATCCACTGGACCTACACATCCGCTGGACTCACACGGATCGGGGGCGCTTTAGTCCCCTATTTTCGAGCGGCCGGGAGCGTTTTTTTGGCGCGCCTGCCCATCATCTGCCTTTGAACCCCTGCCCCTTACCATGCACATACACCTTTTCCCCCCTTTTTCAGTCTACAACCATGGGCTCTATGAGCCCTGGCGGCACACACCGCTGCACAGCATGTACAGTAGCAACGAATCCCCCCCCCCCCCTGCCCCCAGAAAATGTCCCTCTAGTGTAGGGACCTGCCTCACTTGCATGAAGCTGCAAGTTTCCCAATTCATGATGCACATATAATCTCGGCCTGGGTGCCCATGCACATCGCTGGCCGGATGGCGTGGACTCATTGTGGTGTCTTGAACACAAAAAATTTTCAACTCTTTGTTGCCTATTTTGACTGTCTCGTTCAACATCCAGCTACGGGTTGATGTCTAAAAGAAACCCCATTTTGATTAGTTTATGGTGCCTCATTTGGATTGTCCTTTCCAACAGCGACCTGCCGTTGGACAAGACGTTCAAAATTTGGCATCAATCGCTGACAATGATGAGGTTATCGAGAGACATCAACCTGCGGGTCAATGTTCGACAAGAAAGTCAAAATCAAGTTGCACCAGTTGGACGAAAAAGATGGGTCTTCCGTCAGACATCAACCGGTGGCTCGATGTTGGACAAGTGTTTTCAAATAAATTGCATCATCACTACATAATGCCCCTCATATTTACATTTTGATTGTGTTGGCCAACATCCACCTGCAAGACGATCTATGATAGAAACCTCATCTTGATAAGTTTCTACATACTACTTATGAAAGTCTTGTCCAACATCAACGTGCAGATCGATGTCCGACAAGACGGTCAGAATTGGGCATTAGAAACTGACAAAGATGGGTTTTCCGTCAGATCTCGACCCGTAGGTCGATGTTGCAGAAGTCCGCCAAAATTAGACAGCAGAAACTACGCGAAAATGATGGGTCTTCCGTCACACATCCATTTGGGGCTCGATATTGGACAATTGTTCCAAAATGAGTGCCATCATAACCCCAACACAGAGTGTTGTTGACTATGTTAAAGACGCGGGCACGCCCAGCCATTTTGTTCAGTCGACCAAGAAACTCTTCTCCGATGAAGCCAGCGGTATCCATTGCTAGCCCTCACATGCATCTGAAGCTCGTAGTTGGTCAATAAAAAATCGCAGACTTGGGCCCTTCCCAGCTACAATCATTTGTGTATTCTTTCGCAGAGTACACTTCACAAGGGGGTGTAGTTCATCCATATATTCCTCTTCAACTACCACCATGGTTTGACAAGGATAGTGGCAATACGATACAATGAGGCATTATCGTAGATAGATGGGCATATCTATCACACATGATCGGTAAACTCAGAGACAAAAGGACGAACCCAGTATTCAAAACTACATGGCACATTGCATACCGCACTGAATGGTACGGTGCACACTCGACTCCGTACTCCTTTGGTATCACCAATACTCATAATGCGCATCTCACCACTAGCTGCAGCTGGACAAGTTGGTGCATCCGTCTCATCGGTGACAGGGGCTTGATCTACAACTCGGAGCATCAGTAATATCATTTTTTCATTGGTTGTCTCAATGTTGTTGTCTGGGGTGCGCCGGTGGAAGCGCTCCCCTGGAACCCTCCCCCCCCTTTCTAGGACACTTGGTGGGTGGGGGCTACCATGCCACGTCCCCTCAGTTAAGCAATATGTTGTTCCTAGTGTTTGTTGGTGAAGGAAACAAGGTGTACCATTGCCGGCTTGCTTGATTTAAGATGGGTTCAAAAGTGCTGGAACCCCCGCTGGAACCCCTTCTAGCGCTTCGCTCGAAGGAGGTTTCAACGCTAAAGGGGGGGGGGTCCGGCGCTAGAAGGGGGTTCGTGCGGGGTTCCAGCAGGGGTTCCGGCGCTGGAAGGGGGTTCCAGCAGGATTGGGGCAGCAGCACTCGTTCCACATTCGCTCCTCTCCGCCCACATTTCTCACAATACTGGGCCAGTGTTTCACCTTGATCATGGACCGCTCGAATTTTCCAGTACTTGCATCTTGGCTTGACAAGGCCAATGCCCTTGTGGGGACTCATGGACATTCAGCACCTGTCGGTTGTTAACTTGGGCCCCTCGCAGCTCAAACCACCGGTGCTGCAGTTTTTTTCCAGCCCACCACCAATGTAGGCCGTGTCCAAATGAGGGGGTCCATCATGCATGATTGTACCCCCCGTGTGAGAGCGATTACATCAGCGAGGTCATGGACAAAAACCCCCACGTTCCCATTTTTCTATTCTCTCTTCTGCATGTGGGGGACGACTAGTCCGGCGACGTCCTCTTTGCTAGGAGGCACCCCACAAGCAAGAAGATGGGCAAGGACAACCATTTACTCCGCCAACCCACAACTCACACACTCCGCCTCCTCTCCCTCAAAGACACACACAGACAGATCCCCATCTACTCGTTGCGCACGTCTAGCCGGTTACAGTGGAGCCCTGACGACCGCTATGGCCTTACCACCCCCACCATGATGTCCACGACGGACGAGGAGCCCTTTTTTCCTTTTTCTATGTGCCACCCCCTTCCATTGCCTAGGAGCAACGAGGAGGTTCTCTCTGGCCTTACACCTGGCACAGCCACCAATGAGAACCCCAATGCCATCGCCAACTTTCCGCTTTGCCGCTACCATGGTATCTTTGCCGACTCCCCCGTCCACAACGCCACCAAGGACGAGTGCATCACCATTCCGGGTCACAAGTGGGGATCCGTCTTCAACGACAAGGTGCCGGCTCCAGGTCGTCAAGGACAGCCCTAGCCGAAGTGCCTGCTACAGCCGCTTGGGATTGCCACTACCGGATGAAGAGGGGATGGAGCTGCCGGCCTTGGACGCCCTCGGGAAGGAAGTACAGTGGGAGTTGCAAAAAGTGAAGAAGTTTTAGGATGCTGTGGTTGTCCGGGCTGGCTATATCCGCACAACCAATGACGGGCGGCAACACTGGCACCAGGATCGCCCCTTGACACACAAGACTCAAGGCAAAGCCATCTCCGTATTTGTGCCGTGGAACGTGGATATTTCCGCCGATGCCTCTTGTGGTCGATATGTGCCCTTGTCCCATGAGGCGGCGCCGAAGCCCTGATACGAGCGCCCGCTGGACATGGATGTTGGGGATGTGGTGGTCTTCACGTCGGAGTTGAGCCATTCCGGTTGGACTACCTGCAGGCACTCCTCAAGACAGTGGCTTCATCGTGCTGGCCAATTACAATTTGCACTACAAGAACACGGTGCCAATTTCTCCCGCACCGTGGGCGCATGCCAAAGCGCACCTACCAAAATTGACGGAGAAATGAGCATCAAATTTGGACTAAGGGATGAAAGTGCCTATGGTGGAGGCATTCAGTCAATCAGATACCAACCGTCCACGTCCCGGAGAAATGTGGGCGCAGTGGATGCCGCAAGAAGGTCGCAAAGCCCCCGCCCGTATGCTTCATGTGCCAAAATGTCCCACTATGCCATATCCATGGAACTAGAACGTGCTCCGCCTGCCATGCAACACTAACCGCCCCAACGCCCAAACTCTTTGAAGCGCCTGCTCCGGATTCCCCCCTTGGTATTCTATCGCAAGGTTCTTCAGCATCCATGGTACCAAGTTCTGTGTGTACTTTCGCCGCCACATGCCTCATGCCGCTGGGAAGCACTTGACTTATGACACAGCACCTGCCACAACCCCCGGTGCCTGTCACCACGCCACAGCCCGCGGACGTGCAAGCAACACCATGCCTCCCACGTGCGAGGAAGCCGAGGTGATGCCGAAGGTTCCGATTTCGGTGATGGGTGTGGTTGCGAAGCCCAAGGTTGTGACATCAAAGCTTGGTGGGGAGGTGGACACCTAGGCAATAACGTGGCCAGCAACCGCGGGTTTGGGTGCAGAGGACTAGTCCCAGAGTTTTTTTCTAAAGGGGAAGACTAATTGGTACCGATGCCTAAGTTTGCGGGTTAGGACACAAGCACCACGGTTGCTGGTACTCCGTTTGCCTTTGAGCATCACACAAAATGAGAAACCGTCACGCCAGGAGTTTTTTTGTGTGATGTTGCCACAACATAGGCACACAGATCATACACCCACCAGTTGTGGGATGCTCAAGCAGGTGATTGGGAGTTGGGCACTCTTTGAAGCGGTTTGCCAGTGTGGGCGGAGCCCGTGTTCCCCTAGGGTTTTAGACCCGTGTGGATGAGTTGGTTGCTGAGCGCGTGGCGGAGCCGTTGATAGGGCAGGGCCCAAGGCTGCCCCTTGGTTGTTGAGGAGGAGTCGGCAGAGCCTGCCGAAGGTGCCCCTAAGGGTAAGACGTCCGTGAAGGCAGAGGGCAAGCCCGCAAAGCCCCCCAAGAAGCCCATCCCCAAGGCCAAGCCCGGCAAGCCCACAACCCCTATCAGCGCCCCCCCTGTCCCCCCCCCCCCCCCGCCCCCATTCCATTGCCCCCGCAGCAAACCGTGCGGGGCATTTCTAATGTCGTGGTGCGCATATTGGAGGGAAATGTGCACACCACATTGAGAGATATTTTGCCTGCTGCCATGTGTGAGGCTCTGAAGGCAGAATTAGCAGCGAGGGCGACTCGTGAGGTGCAGAAGCTCCAGGGGGAGCTCGCTCCAGCTAAGGATTAGGTAAAGACCGCAGAGAAGCGAGCACAGGAGCTCCAGGAGACAGTGGAGGACACCAAAAGGCAGAAGCCAGAGATAGAGGGTGAATTGAAGGACATGCGAGGGAAGTGGGAGGAAAAAGACACCCGAAAAACTTCTTGGTGCAAAGCGTGCCACGGGACAGGGACCGTGGCAATTGCTTGTAAATGATGCATGATGTGGTGATACGTGTCACCGTTGGAAAGGTCGCTGGAAGGGTGTTCCGGCGCTGGAAGGGGGGGGGGGGGTTCCGGCGCCAGAAGGGGGGGGGGGTTCCGGCGCTAGAAGGAGGGGGGTTCCGGCACTAAAAGGGCGGGTTTCAGCGCTCGAAGGCGGTTCCAGCAAGGGTTTCAGCAGGGTTTCTAGTGCTCAAATAGAGTTCCGGCGGGGGTTCCACCGCCCATTCCTGGTCTCTAGATGTCTGAAACGGACAAGGGTGTGGCAGCGTTTATGCAATCAATGCCCCCTCTAGCGGCCTATTGACAACTCAAGGACCGTGCAGGACGTGAGAGGCGCGTGCAAATCGCCACAATCCTAGCACCTCTTCTCGCGGGGGGCACGCCACTAGTTGAAGAAAGTGCGGATGGGTTTTTCATCCGTAGCAGCATTGGCGTTGAGGGGGAGGATGGCTAGGCCTATCGGGCTGTAGTTGGCGTGTGGAAGTACGCCGCGGAGTCAAACATTTCAATCCAACAAACGTTGAGGTTGCCACGGCAATGCACGCAACGCGACCTTCGCGACACGCGGACCCGCTTGACACCGTACATGGCAGCAACACTCACCGTTAGCGGGGGGTCCATGCACCAGAGCAGTGCAGCTGTGGCGCAGTTGAAGGACGTCGTGGTGAACCAAGTTCAACGAGCAATGGCTGGGGGGAATTATCAAGATAATGGGACCGATAAATGCATCAGGGCGTTTGGGGTGCCCGATGCAACTCTTTTGTGCAAACCTAGTGTTTCAAACGTGGATGTGTTTGTCCATGTTTGAGGAGAGGGTGTGAAAGCTGCTGGACACATTGCCCGTTGGGCAATGTGGTGGTGCATGGACTGGCCCGCTGATGCTCGTTGTCTCCTAGGTGTGGACCACATAGGCCGACTCAAGGAACAAGAGGTTGTGTTAGAGAGGGACACCACAACAGTCATTGATGGCAAGTCCCGGCGGTCCGTGGTGTTCCTCACTGGGGAGGGCAAGTTGATGGGCGCAACGAACGGCGGGGGAAAATGTTGGTGTTGTGGCGATGTTACTATTTTACATCCATTGGACCATGTCCTTGAACATGAACATGAACGCCGGGGATCCTTCTGGCGGAGTATCAAGGCGAACCGTAGTTGCGAAAAACTTCGATTTTTGAGATGCCCAGGGTGAAAAACTGCAGAAGCAGGTTGTGCACCAATCCCTTGGGAGAACCCCCCCCCCCCCGCCCGCCGGCGCCCAATACCCAAATGGGGTGAAAAACACAGAAATACAGCCTAGAACATGCTTTACAAACATTGAATGGTCATTTTGGGTGATCACGGCATCAAAAACGTAAGTTTCAAAAACCTCCATTTTTGAGCTGTCCAAGATGAAAAACTGTATACGCGGGTTGTGTACCAATCCCTGGGGAGCCCACTGCCCCCCCCCCCCCCCGCGCCCACTACCCAAATAAGGCGAAAAACACGTAAAAATGGGCTAAAACATGCTTTATGTACTGTGGATGGTGATTTTAGGTCATCACAATATCAAAAAAATTTAGTTTCGAAAACTTCTATTTTTGGGCTGCCCAAGGTGAAAAGCTGCATAAGCAAGTTGTGTAGATATCCCTTGGGACCCCCCCCCCCACACCCAATACCGAAATAGCGTGAAAACATGTTCGCTGGGGCTCCTTCTTGCGGAGTATCAAGGCGACCCATACGACCATAGACCCCTTCGATGAGGAATGTGCTGACAACAATTGAGAGGGGGTTCTGATCTCCGGGTATTTGCATCCATGTTTGCTATTTGACACCCAGCCACATTTTGCAACCCCGTCCCGATTTGTTGTTAGTAGATGTGGGTTGTGCAGTTTCCAACCATTTTCGGCCCCTGCGATGATAGCGACGCCATGTGTGCACGGGCCTGCTCCGTGGAACTTGGGTTTGGGCTGCAGGAGGGAGCCATGCGCAGACCCCTGCAGGGACCTTTTTCTTAGGCCCTGATTTGTGTTCCACGGATTTTTGAAAATGCCACTGCCAGTGCCAATGCGCAAATCCTCATCATAGTACAGCCAATACCGCACCCGATGTGGGTCCCCAAGCAAACAGCTGACACGCTTAGCATGTAACACTGTGGTACAACGCTGTGGTACACCGCTCCCCAAAGAACCATGAATCCAATGCAAGGTCCTTTGTGCACATGCAGGGGGATAGCTGAGAAGGGGCTCTTCTCTGTTGTTGTGTTGCCAAGTGTGTGTTACCGGTGTTACACATCCCCTTCAATGATTTGTTGTTTCCAAGGGCGCAAACGCAGGGGGATGCTTTGCCGACATCGGGTCCGTGCTTCCCCCACAGCAGAGGCATCGACCCCCGCAGGGACCTTTTCTCTTAGGCCCCGTTTGGGGTGGCAGAGCTATTGAGAAAGTGGGGCGTGAAAGAGCATTTGCCTAAGCATGGGGAAATCACCACCAGCCAATTCTACGTTCCACCGGGAAGGGATCCAGCTTCGCAGCAGCAGCATCCCGAAAGAGCCCCCGAGCCCCAGCCCCTGTCGCGGCCATGGCGCCGCTGGACTCGGGCGCGCGATAGGGTGCCCAACCCTCTGCCCCGGGAATGCGTGCCCCAGAGCCGCAGCAGACATATTTCAAACATCCCCACGGTCGTATGGCGCCGGGAGGCTGACGCTTCCACCAAAAACAATGTAACGAGAAGGGGCTCTGCTTTGGCTGTTTCGGTTACCATTCTCAGAGGTGTGCTTTGCTAATACTGAGAAGGGGGTCTGCTTTGCTGATGCTTGTGTTTTGGTTCTATTTGATTTGATTTTTTTCCTTTGATGGATCATGCAAAGTCACTAGTGCCCCCTTCGACCCCTTCGATGATGAACATGCTGCCAGCTACTGAGAAGGGGTCCCGATTTGTTGGTATTTGCATGCATATGCGTACCCCAGTTGTGCCTTGTATGTATGCATCCCTTTCGATGATGTGTGAGCCATGTGCAGGGGCTTTGTGGAAACAATCCGTCCAGTGGGCTACTGCTTTAGGCCCTATTTTGTTGGATGGAGCCAGGCATCTCCCCATACTCCAACGGATCTGCATGTTTGTCAAACTTGCTGAAAACCAGTGCTCTCAGCCCTCCTGCACCCTAGTGCTGCACGACATATGGAGGCCCTACCTTGACAGCTTGTCTGGGTCATTGCACGGATTCCAGCCCCAAGGGTTCTTTTTCATTGTGCCTTGGTGGGCGCAGTACTTTCCAATGTGGCGGACTGCATTTGAGTTGGGTGATGCAGAATTCCCACTGTCAGCCAAAAAAAAAACTGAGAAGGGGCTCTGCTATGTGGGTCCTGGTGGTCGACAACTTGGAGGTATTTCGTTTTGATTTAATTTGGTCCTGATTTCCTGGTATGTTTTGGTTCTATTGGATTTGATTTTATTTTATTTGATGGATCATGCAGAACACCCTTGAGGTGTTTAGTACGTTTGTGGTCTAGGCCATGGCGCCTATGACCATAGACCCCTTCGATGATGAACATGCTGCCAACTACTGAGAAGGGGTCCCATGTCACATTCTCTCAGTACCTATGTCCCTTCAACGCTCACTGTTCCTTGTTGTGCATGTCTCTCTCGACACAAAGGGAAATGAGTGTATTGCATAGGAGACAAGTGTGCGCTGACCCTCTTCTACACATAGGGCAGTCTTTTGTTTTCAACCTCCCCCTTGAGGCGAGGAAGCGCGTCTTGGGTCTAGACCGTTGCATCTGTGACCCAGACATTTGAGTTGGGCCTGCCCCAGCACCCAACCTTCATCCCCACCCTCTGCGGGCTGCAATTTGCCATGTCGTCTAGCCCCCTTAGTGTGGCCTCTTCCGCCCCCTCCAGCCCTTCGTTCCCGGAATGCGGTTGGGGGGATCTGCCGGAGCTCTTGCGGTTTGGAGACCAACCCCCATCGCCACCGTGGGACTCTGATGCTGAGAAGTTTCTCAGCAAACTGGCCTCGCCGCAGCCTCCATTGCTAACACCGCCTCCCTCTCCCCCTTCATCCCGCTGTGCACCAACAACCTCTCCAACGCCAGTTTGTCCTCCGCGCAGACCACATGTTACCACAACCCCATACCAGGTAGCCCTGGAAGCCGTGGAGGAGGCCTTGATGTGCACTGGCGTGCCACCGCCATCCCCCCCACAACTCCCCAAGTCCGTACCCAAGGACCCCCCCCACCCCCCCAAAACCCACTATTCACGGGCCCTACAGTGCCAAAACGCTGCAGCTCATCCGGGAGAATCACCGGGGTGGGGTTCAGTATTTCGTAGACGGGGTGCTGAACCGCCGAGCGATGTCCCGGTTTGCTGTTCAGCAGCCCAAGAAAAACCCCCTGCGGGTGTGGCAGGAGGGCATGCGAATTAGCCGTTCGCATTTCCTCAGCACAGACGAGGAGCATGCAGCAGTGGTGCTTGAAATCCTGTGTGCCACCCCAAAACCCCCCCGTATCCCCAAGCCGGCCTCACCACCTGTGCCTCGTCGGCCGCTGCCCCCTCCACCAAGTGATCAGGTGACGCTGACCCAGTATAGTAGGCACCGCCGTACCTCACTCCTTCCACTGGCTCCCGCACCAAAGCGGCCATGCCCCACCCGGCAGTACAGTTCATTGCTCCAGCGGCGTGCGTCTCAGTCAGCCCCCCCACCGGTGAGGCCGCAATTTGGGTCATTGCTCCCTGCGCAAGCTCCCCTGCAGCGACCCCAGACTTCGGCGAGACGTTCCAATTTCTAGCTCTTCGGCCAGGGTGCACCGAGCGTCTCTTACACATAGGGCACTCTTCCAAATGGCTCCAAAATGGCTCGCCAAGACCAAGTATGGTGCAAAGCCGAAGCCAAAGGCAACGGCACCACCACCATCACCACCATCGCGCGCCCTAGAGGCGCCGCACGCCACCTCAGTCCCGGCCATGGTGCCGGCTGACAGGGGCGCGCCACCCTCTGCCCCCCCCGATGCGTGCCGTAGAGCCGCAGCAATCCGCCCCAGTCCCGGCCATGGCGCCCGTGGACTGGGGCGCGCGACAGGATGCTCCACCCTCCGCCCCGCGAATGCCTGCCCCCCGAGCCGCAGCAATCCGCGCCTGTCCCAGCCATGGCGCCGGCTGACGGGGGCACGCCACAGGGTGCCCAACCCTCTGCCCCCCCCCGACGCGTGCCCCTGAGCCGCAGCAATCCGCCCCAGTACCGGCCATGGCGCCGGTGGACTGGGGCGCGCCACAGGGTGCTCCACCCTCTGCCCCGCAAATGCGTGCCCCCGAGCCGCAACAATCCGCCCCTGTCCCGGCCATGGCGCCGCTGGACTCGGGCGCGCGACAGGGTGCCCAACGCTTTGCCCCGCAAATGCGTGCCCCAAAGCCGGAGCAATCCGCCCCTTTCCCGGCCATTGCGCCGGTCGACTCGGTCGCGCGACACGGTGCTCAACCCCCTGCACGACCAATGCGTGCCGCTGAGCCGCAGCAGTCCATCCCCATCAAGGCACTGCCGACTGCTGCCTCAAGTGCGCCACAAGGTGGTCAACCCTCAGCACAACCACTGTGTGCCGCTGAGCCACAGCACTCCGCCCATGTCGTGGCCATGGCGCCGGTCGACTCAGGTGCGCCACAAGGAGCTCAACCCTTTTCACAACCACCATGTGCCCCTCTGCCACAGCAGCCAACACTGTTGCCCACTTCGGCCACATTGAACAACATGGACTACGGGCCCGATGACATCTTTGTCGAAGGGTTTACACAACGGTGGCTTGACCGCGACAGGTTTGTGACCAAAGCATCAAGGGTGTACACTGTCTATGACATGGAGGCTGCCCACGTGTGGGCAAACAAGAACGGCACGAAGCGGAACCTGGCCTTTGAGGAATGTTGGCGCCACGATGATGGCGATGGGGATGGGAATGTTCCCCCACAGCCACAATGGGCCTCCCTAATGGAGGTCTGGGGCAAATATGAGCTGCCCGATGGTGACATGGTGTGTACCCTTCGTGAACGGCCGTTAAGTGGCCGTTTGACTAATTGCGTGAAGTTCACGTGAATTTACCCAAATTTTCAGGTTTTTGGGGGAAAATGCCATATTCTTGGTTCCTTCGGAGGGCTTTGAGGGGCCAAAATTCCTCCCCCGGCTTTGTTACGCATCATGCAATGAAAGTCCCGCCCCAAAAGCATCCATCATGTCCGAACCGTGCCCAAAACGAGAGGTGCCGAAACCCGGCAAGCCAGTAGCCGATTCACAGACGTGAATTCACGTGAATTCGTACGAAATTCGCACGATTTTCGTACGAATTTCGTACCAATTTGGTACGAATTTCACGTGAATTCACCTGATTTTACACAAATGTTACCGGTGTGCACCCCCTCATTTGTCCTTACACCCCTAGTAGGCCCCCAGCATGCACCCCGGTCACAGGCAACAATGGTCTGGGTTTGTATGGTGATCTCATGTCCGTCTCTTGCGGCACCTGAACCGCCGCTGTAGAGTATGAAGGTGCTGCATGTCGGTTAGAAGCCGTCTTCTTGTACGGCTTGCATACGTTTGTACACTTATCGGCCCTTGCCCATGTTGTGCCCTTTTGGTCGCATCCCACCCATGCGACCAAAGGCTATCGTCACTGGTGTGGTTGTCCACAACCACTTGCACCCCTAGTCTCCCCCGGAGGAGGCTTAGGCCCCCGCTGTTGCGCAACATGCGCTTCAGCCTCCGGTGACTTTCCTCCATGGCAAAGCAGGAGAACTTTGACAAGATTCTCCACTTCTTTGCAAAATAATACATGTAGTCGATCCAAAGATGCGTCCAGAGAAGTTTGCCCCACTGGAGCTCATTGTGGGTAGGGCTATGCTATGGTTCCGGAGCCGCCCCAAGTCGGCCCCGGAGAACCATGCGGAACGCCACGTGTATACACACATGCTTGCAAAATTCTCCCACCACGTTTTGCACACCGACTCCCAACTTTTTCCCCCTACTTGATGCTGCCTCACACTAGGCTGCTGTAGGTAAGCATCTGTTATCTTCTCCCAACCCCCATTCCGCATGAAATGGATGGCAGCAGCACACTCCATCCTCACTTTCCCCTTGCTGTTTGCCTTGTCATTATTTAATGAGGCACGGGTGCATGTTCGTGCAGCAAGCCGTGCCTCATCTAGAACCGCTTGCAGCATGGTGCGTGCCACAGTGGCCGGTGCCTTCCCTGTCAATTGTACCACTAGGTTCCGTGTCCCGTTGATTGCACACAACACGACACGAAGGACCCCATGGAGGCCATAATGAGGCACTCGCCTATCACTCGTAATGGTCCTATATATAGCACCTATGGCAACAGCCGCTTCCCAGTTGCCATCTATCGCACTTGCTGTGCCAAAGGTAGCCAGGCACAGAGCACGGTTACGCATGCAGACCCAACACACAGTGGCACCAGGGGATTCTACCTTCCAGTTTTGGCAGCCCGCCATGAGCACCTGTGCTTTACCATCTGCACACAGAAAAAAAAGGGACTGCCTATCGTTCCCTGCCGTATCCTTAAAACTTACGGTTGCGGCCTTGCGCAACTCATCCGCAAAATGAATTTCTTGGGAGGCCGCGTAGAGGATGTCCCACTTTTCACTGCCCCCTAGTAGCCACCAACTAGATAGTTGGTTGGGGCTGGCGGGCCACCAAGCGTGCAATGGACGTACGAGGCCTCATGCCTCGATGTACCGTCCACCGCAATAGGCAACCAATGCAGCCGCCGGTCCCCGGGCTGCATGATGTCCGAGGGTGGGGGTGGTCGACACTTGAACAGGTGGCCGTGGCGGTCAGGTAGGTAGCAGGCCGCACCATTGATGGCCGTGTCGTCTCCCGTATAGGCAGTGAACGCCCGGGACTCCGGTAACGCTAGCTGCCGAAGCATGCCGTACACCTGGTCCCATACCACACCGTACGTCATGCTCCCCACTAGGTACCGCGACTCCGTCCTAGAGAGGTGCAATGACCGGATCCGCCAGATTGCCATAATCAACCTCTCCTCCATGGTGGGCTCAGGCTGGACGGTGGCTACAACTCTTGTTTCGGGGGTATGCACTATTTGCCCCGTGTCGGGCAGGTACTTGACGGTGTAGGGTGCTGCAAGCTCCTTGGTAACAACTTGCTGGAGCTCTTGTAGGCGCCTCCGTTGTGTACGACCCGCTAACAAATGGAATGGCTCCTTGGGCCGGGGCATGCTGTGAGTTACAAGACCTGTGGAATGGGTGAGGTATTTATGGCAAGGTTTCTACCATCCCCCTGCCCCAGACAACTAAATTTTGTGGGTCTCTACTGTGATTCGCATGCAATTGAAAGAAATTCACATAAATTCGTACGAAATTCGTACGAATTTCGTACGAGTTTCGTGCGAATTTCACGTGAAGGAATGTGTGTCAATATTTCTGGCAATGTGAAATTGGTACGAAATTCGTACGAAATTTGTGTGAATTTCGTACGAGTTTCGTACGAATTTCACGCGACTGTCACAGAATTTCGGCCGAAGCCTCATCCTTTTGCCCTCGTTGACCCTCACAAAGCAAGCACATGATGGTGTTCATGGGTTACCACACACCCAATCCAGTGGTTGTCATTCCGGCTAACACTCATTCAGCAGTGTAACAGGTCAAGGGGCATAGCATACCCCGAATAAAATACAAACAGTGCTGCAGAAAATTTCGCATAGTCGGGGGGGTGTGCCCCAAACGTCGGTCAAACTTCCCATGCCTGGGGGGGGGGGGGGGCAGGATATTTGTACATACATTCACATATAAGAAGGTACAAATAACATTCGTGGAGGTTAGAAGGGACAGGTGGTCCCGAGGTTAAAGGGTGAGCTACGCACCCCCCCCCCCTGGAGCAGAGCTCCGGCTAGCGATGCCCTCGGAGCTGTGCTCCGCCACCGCCTCCACAAAGGAGGGGTCCATGGCCGCCGACGTGAGGCCATGGGGGTGGTAGTGCCGGCGCACATCCTCCAATGCGGCACTCACCTCGGGGGCGTCGGGGGCCACGCTGTCCACATCGGCCTGCTGGCCACTGGCCATAATGGCCATCCGCAGGCCGGTGGACACTACCGACATCTCGCCGGCGCATGCCTCGGCCTGGGCATGCCACGCCTGTGCGCCGGCCAGGAGGTACCGGAAACCGGCGGCACTGCCCCCCTCCCCCCGTCACCCGGGGGGGCCTCGGCACCCTGAGGCCCCTTGCCTGCCTGTGCTGCCTTTGCCGGTGGCTTTGGCTTGCGCGACGTTGCCAGGTCGCGCTCCAGAGTTTTCACCTTGGTGGCGAGCCGGTCACGCTCCTTGGTGACGTCCGCCAACCGCGACTCGGCGTCCCGCTTTTCCTCGTTGGCCCTGGACAGAGGGGCCTCGAGGTCGCGGTTGGCGGCCTCCGCGCTGATCGCGCGCGCCTCCCACGCCCCCGCCCACTGCTGCTCCACCCACTCGTGCACCACCCCCCTCTGCCCCCGCCCCGCCACCGGCTCCGCCCGCTCCGCCCGCTCCACCGGGGTGGCCGTATGCGGGGCTTTGGGGGGGGGGGGGGGGCTCCGTGTCCCCTTGGGGGCGGCCTTTCCGCTTGCGGGTGGGGGGTTCGTCATGCTGCTCGACGTCAATGGCGTCAGCCACCCCCATCTTCCGCTGCCTCCCCACATGGACGCGCATGGCAAGCCATGCCACGTCCGCCCACTTCGGCCTCCGCTGGTCCCAACCCGTGAGCACATTCAGCCCAAAGAGCCCAGCCGTGGTCATCGTCCCCTCCTCCCCAATCCGCGACACCCCGGTCTGCACCCGCCAGTGCCCACTCCCAAGCCTGTAGGCAAACAGGCCCACCAGCTCCTGCCCCTCGGCCAGGTGGGGCCCCCCCGTGACCACGATGGGGCACGGGAAAGAGATGCGGAAGGTGCCCTGCACCCCCCGGGACTCCAAGACCATGTCCCACACGGCAGGGAGATGCCGCTGCCGCCCATGGGGCTAGAGCGGCACCTTCTGGGTCCAGGCCGGATCCGGCTGCTTGGCGGCCAGGGTGACCCGGTGCAGGGGGGGGTCGGGGTGGGCCTCGCCCAAGTCGTCGCGGGACGGCATGGGCACGACCACCTCGCGCTCCACATGCCCCGCGGCGGTGCCGGCCTCGTTGCCGGTGCCTGCCGAACGTCCAGAGCGCCGCAACCCCTCACTGCGCACATTGCCGGCCTCGCTCGGGGGCCGTCCACCACCGTTGCCTCCGGGCCGGTCGCTACCGGTGCCTCCGGGCGGCTCGCCGTGTTCCTCGGGCAATCGGGGCCGAGGCTTGTACTTGCGCCGGTTGTGGTGCCGAATATCCGGCGACCACGCGAAGAACGGGACCTACAGATGAGGGGAAGTGTGCAAGGCACAAATTGAGAAAGGGGGAGTGGACATGAGGCAATGCAACAACAAAAGGAAGAAATTGCACGAAATTTACAGAAATTCGTACAAAATTCGTACGAATTTCGTGCGAATTTCACATTTCCAGAATATTCACACAAATTTCTTCACGTGAAATTCGTACGAAATTCGTACGAATTTCGTCCGAATTTCGTGCGAATTTCACGTGAATTTCGTCCAATTTTCCACTAAACAAAGCAAATACACAAGCAAGCACACCCTGCACTCACTTGGGCATGTGATGGACCATGGCCTGGTCTTCGCGCACCTGGGCGAACGCCATGCTGGGGCCGTGTTCGCCAGATGCCACAACGTGGTCGGCCGCTCCGGGGGGGCAATGCCGGTCATGGCGAAGTGGATCTCCGACTCCGCATGGGCATTGTCCCCCTTGCAGACCTCCAGCTGGTGCACGCTGCCCACGAAGAACACCATGCACTGCTTGCCGACCCCGATGACGGCGAGGTCGGAGGCCGGGGCCGACCAGGAGAGGAAGGTGGGGTGGAAGGGGCACGTGGGGGGGCCTGCCGGGACCCACTCGGGGGGGTCGGCGAAGAGGGCCTGGGCAACATCCCCCTCCCACAACCCCACCCTCCCAACCTCCCCCTTCCCCACCCACAACACCTGGTCCACGCTGGGGAAGTCCCAGCTGGACAAATCCCCAGCAACGTCCAGGGCCTCCTTGGGGGGGGTGGGGTCCAGGTGTGTGGTGTCGGGCTGGTGGTGTTTGTGTGCGCGGTCGGGGGTCCACAAGGGAAAAAGAGCCCCCGCAGCCCATCCTTGGAGTCGGGGAGGGCAGGGAACCCATGGTGGCGGCTGGTGGCCACCATCAGCCGCATGTCCCCCCGCTGCACCTCAATGGTGTTGCAGCGCGCCTCCCCTGCCTCCCCCAGAGCCTTCCTGCCTGCACCGCCACGTGGTAGTCCTCCGACAAGCGGAGGAAGCTACTCAGGTGGCACCCCGAGATGTCCCTGCTGTTTGGGGGGGAGCACCTCGGGGTGGGTGGCGACATCGGAGTGGGGGAGCTGCGGCCCACTCCCCACACTCGCCACGATGACGGTGCCCGGCATCATTGGGTGGAGGTCCCCAACCCCAGGGACACTTTCGGTGAGGTGGGGGTGGAACTTCTTGAAGAGAGGCCCCCCCACCCCCGACCCCAAGTTGCTCTTGCTTTGCCAACGCCGGGGGAGCTCAGGATTCTTGGCCTGATCTTCACTCTGCGCGGAGTCGAAAAGGAGCTCAAAATTTTTTGCGACGACTTTTTCGTCGCCGCTGCCCCGCGCCTTCATCACCTTGTTCCACCCCACCTGACAATCCCGTGCTTCCACAAGCCCCCGAAGCACAATGTAGCCGTTCCCATCAACAAAGTTGAGGGGCGGCTTGGAGGGGCCAACCCTATCGGGGGCGGGGTCGGGGTTGCCCATCACCCCATGAGGGGGGTTGGGAAAGGGTTCAGTGCGGAGGGGGGGTTCACTTGAAATGAAGGGGGGGGCATTGAGGCACTACGGTACCATTGCAAAGAAGTTGTGCTGTAGAAGGTGGGGTGGGTGATGTCGGGGATGTGCACCTGGTGGGGGCTGGTGGGATGGAAAGGGGCGATGCCCAAATCATCCCACCACCGGGGGTTGGCAAGGTGCCAGGAGAAGGGGAAAAAGGAGTGGTCTGCCGGTGCACCTGCAGCAAGATCCTGCAGGCACACCATGTCGCAGTGGGGGGGGGGTATGGACGAGGTTAGTGGTGGGGTACACTAGGACATGGGCGTCCTTAGGCTTCCCCACAGGGTTAGTGCGCATGGAATTGAGGAGCTGGTCAACACTGGAAGGGAGAGGGGTTAGATGCAGAAATTTAAGGGAGGGGAGTTGGCGGCGCAATTCCCTCCACAACGTTGTAGCCCAGGCCCTCCCCCGGAGGTAGGAGTTGCGGGTGGGGCTGCGCATGTCGATGTGGATGACCTCGGGGGAGGGGTCGAGGGATGCTGCCTAGCCCACAACATCATCCACCCCCAGTGCCCCCGACAGGTACGCTGCCTCCTCCAATTGATGGTGGGAGACGGGGAGGGCTTGGTAGTGGGCAAGGGTGTCGGCTGCGGGGTCGGGGTGCGAGGCCAGGCTGGCGAGCTGGGACATAGTCTGCTGGGACATTGTCAAAAGAGAATGCGAAGAGAGTTCGAGAGCCGTGAGAAAGCGAAACAGTGGAAATGAGGGTGAACTCTTACGAAATTCGTACGAAATTGGTACGAAATCTGTGCGAATTTCACATTCTCGTGAGTATGTAAATCTAGCGTGAATTTCTGCGTGAATTCAGGTGCCAGAATTTCACATTCACGCGAATCTCACCAAATGTGTTGAACCATGCGGCTACTTCAAAACTGTAAATTGCACATATTTGTTGGATCTTACTTTGGGCGAAGGTAGCACGACAAAAGCACACGAAAGCACCAAGTTACGAGCAAAACACAGCCAAATTGGGTGAAATTCACGGTACCATGAATCTCGGATTCAAACAGCCGGTTCACGAAGGGTACATGCATGGCTGGATCTCTGCCGACCCCAACTCGGACGCCTTGAAGCCGGACTTCTAGGCGAGGGTGCATGGAAATGGCATCTCAGGACAGCGTGTTTGGATCAGCTGTGCTAATAAGCCACCCACCAATCTCACTGGCACCTATTGGTGTAAGGTTGTCCCCGACACAGGTGCCTTTCGCACCTTGCGTAGGGAGATCCAGCAAGGATCGGCATGGCCCAAACTGCTGGCAAACATCCGGGCCAAACCAAGGGACACGCCTCCCCTGTCGAACGAGGACCAGGACATCCTGAAACACCTTGCCAAACGCCACGCGTTGAATCCCTCACAGGCGTTGGCTGTGCGGCAGGTGTTGGATGAGTCATGCATCACAGCATTGACTTGAGGTGCTGGTACAGGGAAGTCAGAGACCATGGTGGCATGCATCAAGGCCGTGCTATGGCAGCAAGGCCTCGTGGTCGCCCAGAACCCCGATCCTGCTGACATGGGAACGTTCAACATGGGCAGGAAGGTGGGGGGACCTGAGGAAGATACCCAACCCCACGCATGCGTGTTGGTGACTGCACCCACGAACGCACAAGTCGACATGTTGTTGGCACGCGTGCACGAGGAGTGTTACAAGGACACTGTGTTTCGTGAGAAGGTGCTTGGCGACCAACTAGCTCCCCGGTTGCGCCTCCGAGCCCAACGGGCTATTGCCCCACCAGGGCTGGCGTCCTTCGACCAGCTGAAGGTGCAGGAGACCTTGGGGAACACCCCAGGTTGTAAGGCTACCCTCAAAGGTGCCCTCAACTCCTGCCGTGTGCTGTTTGCCACGGCTGGGATGGTTGCTAACCGGCACCAGATGCTGCTTGGGAAAGGGAAGGAAAAAACCAGGCTTGCGTTCAGCTTTGTGGAAGAGGCGTCCAGGCAAAGCATCCCCTTGGGCTTGGACTTGGCAGCAGTGGGCAGCCCATGTCTGCTGAGTGGTGACCGTGGGCAGTTGCAGCCCTACAGCCACGTCCGGCTTTTGGCAAGTGCGTGTGAGGCGGAGGTAGTCCCCGAAGCAGTGGCATGGCCATCAGATGACATCTTCAAGTACAACGGGGTTGTAAGGGAATCTCCTGGCCCGCGAGTGCATTGGCATGATTCGCATCGGTTTTGCACCACAAGTGCTTTGCAATTCTTTTTGTACCGCACGCGCTGCCGGGCCAGTATCCTGGTACATCAGTACCGGATGACCAAGCCGCTAGCCACGCTCATGCGTGCCTTGTTTACAGGGGGGGCTGTTGGCCACTACCACTCATCTGAGAACCCCCTCCCCGACCCCATCCTCAACAACCCCATCCGCATTGTGGACCTCAATGGGCCCACCTGGTGGGAGGAGTTGGAGCAGACTTTGGGGGCAGAGGACCTAGGTAGAATGTTCAGTGATGTAGAGGAAGCATGGGCCAACTTGCGAATGGATCCGGTGTTGCTGAACAAGGGGGGCCTAAGCATGGAGGAGGGTCTGCTGGTGTGCCATTTTTTGGAGTATGCTGTCAGGAGAGGCACCTACTCAGCACAGTCGGTAGCGGTAGTGACGTCACACTATGCGCAGATGGTGTGGCTCCAACACTGCGTGAGGTCTGTTGGTCGCAAGTGGCAGGCCAATCCGGCAAACCTTTTGAGAACTCTTGCTACCCTTGATCGGTTCCAGGGGCTGCAAGCCCCAGTCATCCTGGCCTCCTTGGTGTCCCCGACCCCAGGGATCATGCACGACATCTGGCGGTCAAACACCCTAACTAGCAGGGCGCAGTTGGAGCTGCACCTCTTCGGGCGGTTTACAGAGTGGACCACCCACCCCACCCCCGGTGTATGGCTAGATGCACTGCAAGTGGTGCAGAGGGAAGCAGGCTCTGGGACTGTGAGCGACACTCTTCATCTGGCAGGGGTTTTGAGGGAGGCCGCAGTTGTTCAGAGGATTGTGCATGGCACAATCTACCGGTTGGCCGGGGGGGTGGTGGGGCACTGGGTGTGGAAGCCATGGAAGAAGCACAAGAGGGCACGGAACCCGTGGGGGTATGCACCAAGCAGTGCGGATCAGTTGCTTAACTTTGAGCGCATCATGGCCAACACTCGGAAGGATGAGGTGTTAGTGCGTGTCAAGGATCCACTGGGGAACATTGTGAAACCCCGCCTTTTTGGGGTCATCCTACCTGACTTCACCGAATGGGCGCTCCCGTACGTCCCGGTTGAGGACAATGGACAGGATTCGGGGGACTTGGGGGGGCTAGTGAGGGTAACCCACACAACCAAGCTTGACCCGTGGGAGCTGAGACTCGTCTAACACCTGGTGGGAGGCCCCTCTACCACAAGCAAAAGTACCAAAATAAGGACACAGTAGGGACGTACCGCACGATCCACGTGCCCTTGTGGCAGGACACGCATGGCTGCCTGGATTCGCTGCCGTTCTTGTGTGGGGACTTCCGCACCCCTGTTGGGGTGTATGTGGCGTCCCTCCTCCATGGGGTGGACCGCTGCCCTGGGACCGTTGGGTTGTGTACACCACTTCAGGTGCACGAGGAGGACGCCGTCCAATGTGGGTGGCGCAAGCTGCCCCACGGGGTGAAAGATTACATTTTGGGGCGCCACTAAGCTGACCCTCTGAGGCAGCATGGTTTCCATGCAGGCTTGACCATGGCGCCAGGCCTGCATGTTGTCTAACCTTGTCTTTACAAGAACATGCATTGAACCACAGCCCCTGACCATCCGTGGCACGTCAGAACATTACCACTCACAGCACCAGCGGGAAAGGGTACACACATGTGATCACCACCATGTTTACTACTCTGTGCGTTGACTATGTTTGCCTGCAATGGTACGAGTGTGCCCATGCCTGCCTGCCCAAGATTGCAGGAGGTCTCCAAAGTCTTCAGACAATGTCGAGGTGGGGTGGTCCAAAAAGGAGGTTGAAGACACGCCAATGATATTTGACATTCCACAATGATAAATGACAATTGACGGATGTATGTCCGTCAAATATTTCGGGGGCCTACACCCCCAAAATATTTGACGGATGCACGCCCGTCAAATATTTGGGGGGCCTACACCCCCAAAATATTTGACGGATGTACGTCCCTCAAATATTTGGGGGGTCTACAGCCCCAAATATTTGACGGATGTGATTCAGTCAAATATTAGGGGGCTGCAGACCCCCAAAATATATGACGGACGTATGTCCGTCAAATATTTGGGTGGTCTACACCCCCAAAATATTTGACCGATGTTGTTCCGTCAAATATTTGGGGGTTGTAGACCCCCAAAATATTTCACGGACGTACGTCCGTCAAATATTTGGGGGTTGTAGATCCCCAAAATATTTGACGGACGTACGTCCGTCAAATATTTGGGGGGCCTACACCCCCAAAATATTTGACGGACGTACGTCCGACAAATATTTGGGCGGCCTACACTCCCAAAATATTGGACGGATGTACGTCCGTCAAATTTTTCGGGGGTGTAGGCCCCCAAAAATTTGACGGACGGACATCCGTCAAATATTTTGGGGGTGTAGACCCCCCAAATATTTGACGGATGTACGTTCGTCAAATATTTGGGGGGTCTACACCCTCAAAATATTTACGGGTGTGGTTCCGTCAAATATCTGGGGGCTGTAGACCCCCAAAATATTTGACGGATGTGGCTCGGTCAACTATTTGGGGGCTGTAGACCCCAAAATATTTGACGGACGTACCTTTGTCAAATATTTGGGGGTTGTAGCCCCCCAAAATATTTGACGGAGGTACGTCCGTCAAATATTTGGCGAGCCTACACCCCCAAAATATTTGACGGATGTGGTTTAGCCAAATACTTTTGGGCTGTAGACCCCCCAAATATTGGACGGATGTACGTCCGCGAAATATTTCGGGGGCCTACACTTCCCAAATATTTGACGGACGTACGTCCGTCAAATATTTGGGGGCTGTAGACCCCCCAAATATTTGACGGAGGTACGTCCGTCAAATATTGGGGGGCTGTAGACCCCCGAAATATTTGACGGACGTACGTCCGTCAAATTTTGGGGGGTTGTAGACCCCCAAAATATTTGACGGATGTACGTCCGTCAAATATTTGGCGGGCCTACACCCCCAAAATGTTTCACGGATGTGGTTCCGTCAAATATTTGTGGGCTGTAGCCCCCCAAAATTTTGGACGGATGTACGTTCGTCAAAATTTGGGTGGTCTACGCCCCCAAAATATTTGACGGATCTACGTCCTTTAAAAATTTGGGGGGTATAGACCCCCATAATATTTGACGGACAAACGTCCGTCAAATATTTTGGGGGCTGTAGACCCCCAAAATATTTGACGGACGTACGTCCGTCAAATATTTGGGGGACGTAGACCCCCCAAATGTTTGACGGATGTGTGTCCGTCAAATATTTGGGGGTTGTAGACCCCCAAAATATTTGACGGATGTACGTCCGTCAAATATTTGGGGGGCCTACACCCCCAAAAATATTTGACGGATGTGGTTCCATCAAATATTTGGGGGCTGTAGACCCCCAAAATATTTGACGGATGTGGTTCCGTCAAATATCTGGGGGCTGTAGACCCCCAAAATATTTCACGGACGTATGTCCGCCAAATTATTGGGCGCTGTAGACCCCCAAAATATATGACGGATGTATGTCCGTCAAATATTTGGGGGGTCTGCACCCCCGAAGTAATTGACGGACATGGTGCGTCTTGGTTCTGTGGTTTCATGTGTACCTTTTCCCCTTGTAGTTTGTTTTGCCTCATTACACCCTATGCGGTGTGAGTTGGCTTTCTGCCATTTCGCCTACTGTGCGCCTTTGAGCCACAGCTTTCCGTTTCGGTCCGAGCCTTTGCGCTTTGCGACCGAACCCTGATTGCCTACTGTGCGCCTTTGAGCCACAGCTTTCGGTTTCAGTGTGAGCCACTACGCTTCGCGACTGAACCCTGGTGACCTATTGTGCGCCTTCGAGCCACAGCTTTCGGTTTCGGGCCGAGCCGTTGCGCTTCGCGACTGAACCTGGACTTAACCACTGCGTGTCACTAGGCGCGAGCACTTCGTTTGTTGTCATAGCCCTAGGGCTCTCGACAACAAACCCACCCACAACGGCGTCTCCTGGACCAGCTGGTGAGCCTGAGGACAAGCCCGGCTGGCACTTTGAGTACCCACGACGTGCCCTTGATTGCCCCCCAAAGTTGTGGGAGCCCCATAGTGGTCACGGTTGTGGACCCTGCAAGGCACGAAGGTCACCGGAACCGCTAACAGTCGTGGTGCACGAGCCAAGCAATGGACTAGCCTCCTGAGTGGCCACCGCAGCACTTGCTGGAGCTCGCAAGAATGAAGTATGGCCCAATGCTGGCCACAGGAGAATTGGGGTGGGAGGCCACGCCGGAGGTGGCCGGGCGCCTATGGAGACGGTTGAAGGCCCGCATGGCCTCGCGTGACCTTGACGTGGTGAATCCGCATGGTTGCAGGGCATTGTGCCGGTTCATGTACACCGAGAATGGGTTTGCCATGCCCACCATGCATGATGGGGGTAGCCACGTGCACTACCGGAAGTTGCCACAGAACTGTGGGAACGACTTGCAAAACGAAACAGTGGCCGGCCAGGCAGTCGTAACTCCGGTGCTATTGCCCGATGGCCGTCAACTGTGAAGATAGCAGAGCAAAGGGAGGTTTGGTGTGAACTGGTGCGTGCCCTACCTTTGGTCGAAGAGTGGCCGTTCTCGACTGCTGACGAGGCATATCCCACCCCTACTATGGGTTGCTTCCATGACAAGGCTTTTCGCCACGTTACGCCTGGCCCATATCTGTGGCCCCAAGCGACAAGTGGGCCCGAACCACTGGTGAGCGACCTGTTGCCAAGCCCCAAGGCACTTGCTGCCCGTTGGCGCAACTCGTTGCTGCCTAAGGCTGCGGTCCCACGCTCGTGTGTCACTGTCACCCAGACATGGCAAGAGCGCTTTGACCAAGCGTTGCTGCAAGCCGCCCATGGGGCAGCCCGCTGCCTCACGATTGCATGCCAGGGGCTGCAACAGCAGCGCAAGGAACCATTGACCGAGGACAGCCTGGTGGCAGCATACGGGTTGGGCCGCCACTTCGCGAATAGCATGCGGGTGCCCATGCAAGAGTGCAGCGAGCTGTTGATGCGTTGAGCCCCCTTAGCCCATAGGTGCCAGACAGTCACCCCGGCCGTCTGCATGCGGCCATACGGGTTGTGGACAACGCGTGGAGGGATGATGGAGGTCTTGAGATGTTGTAGCAACTAGTGGAGGAGATGGGGGCGGCCAGTGTTCGCCCTGCATACACCCAACGATTCAGTGCAGAAGGGCACCCTCGAGGTGACCCAAATGACTCTACGTCCTCTGCCGTAGCGCAGGGGGTAGGAGCAGCGGTGCTCATGGCAGGAGACCCCTCGGGCACTGATGAGTTTGTGACTCCCACTTCGTCCTCCTTGGCACAGGGGCGTGGTCCCCCACCAGGTGCACAAAGTGTGGATAGCCCTGGTGAGGTGTTCAGTCCACCTGACCCCCCCCCCCCCCCAGATGGTGCAACCGACTCCCCACCATGTGTTGGACATGGAACACCAGACCCCAGGTCCCAGGTCTGCCCCAGCGATGAGTCACCTTCCATTGCATCCATAGTAGACCCTACAGAGGTTCTCACGCCACACTACCCAGCCCACCCTGCAGTGGTGGACTCTGCATGTCTGACACCGGCGGTTAGTGATGGAGGGGTGGCGAGTTCCTTGGAGGAGTCCCCTATACCACTTGCACAGAAACCCAAGGAGCCAGCTGCTGTGAACTGTAGTCCTTGTAGCACAGGCACTGTGGCGACAGTGAAGGCTTGCAGTCAGTCTAGTGCGGATTCCGCGTCGACCCCGGTTGAACACCCCAATTCATTGGAAAAGAGCCCACGGGGTAGGAAGCGCCCACGGGTTACACCCCCAAGTAATGGGGCTGCCGTGAAACGTGGCAAGAAAGAGCAAGGCACAAAGACACCTCCGATAGATATAGATGCTACTGCATTGGACGACGTGGACCAACAGCCCAACAAGGCCGAGGGTGGCATAGTCCTACCAACCGTGAGGTCCTTGAAGCTTCGCATTCTTCCGGACTAGTACGTTGCAGGGGCATGTTTCTACTATGCCGTGGCCCAAAGCCTGCATGCTATCAGTAGCAACGCCCCGTTGGATAGTGCATTGCTGCGGGCAAAAGCCATTGCCGTGTTTCGCGAAATGTGTGGGCTTTCAATTCAAGAGTCTGCACTATCTGTGAACCGAGATCTTGAGAAGGACACATGGCATGGCCGGCCCCAAGGGGGAATGCCTGAGCACTTTGCTAGCTTGGCGAAGCATGTGGATGGTAGTGTGGTGTTGCTGCGATCAAACTGGTTCAACATTGTGACGTCAGGGTTTGGGATGGACAGCGCGTTGACAGCCGCTACTGTTTGGGTGCCTGGACGGGACGTTCTGGTGCACTTCTGTGACTGTGGGGATATGGAGGAGCAGTGCCACCGGGCGACGGTGGTGGTTATTGCCGAAGCGAAACGAGATGGTGTCAAAGGAGGTGGTCGTTTCCGGGGTGCAGTCTTTGACGATTGGTTGCAGGTAGCCCCCTTTTGCACGTTGCACGGGATGATGGGCATCTTGCCATACAAGCGTGGGCCGGTTGGGGGGTTTAGAGCGTGGCATTTGCAGCTAGGGGTTGGCTGTATGAAGGGCCACACCAATGCAAGAGACTGCCGCACCACTCGTCTAGTGCAACAGACGCGCAACTACAAGCCACTGGTGACCCTGGTGAACAAGATGGCAAGGCAGATGTTGCTTGATTGGTTCACATGGACCACCATGCAATTGTCTTGCAATGTCCTCACAAAACCGCATCAGCATGTGCATGACACGTCCCCTTGGTCGGCACTGTTTTCCACCGGCCAGCACACGCGGGGACACTTATGGGTGGAGGTGGGTGGTGTGTCTAATGGTCCAGGTGGACGGAGATGTAGTATGCAGTGCTTGGATGGTGTTACACGGGATGGCGCCACGTACGATGTTTGCCAGCAACCGGTTCTCGTACGTATGGGTGCATGGCATGGCACTTGTTCTTGGCACGGGGAGAGGAGGTTGGTGGTGTTGTACTCCCGTGGTGACTGGCGGACACTCCCGCCGTGGGACCGTGCATTCCTCAATGAGACCGCATTCCACTTACATGCAGGTGCATAGTGGGCCACTTGGTGGAGCACCGCGGCGACGATGGGGAATGGAGAATCCATATGGGTACAACTGGTGTTGGTTGGGTACCACGCTGCAGTGCCTGTGGTGGCGTCGGGTGGACATGGAGGACAGCACGCAGGATGCCTTGACGAGGAGGGTGTCTGGGGACCATTGTGGCAGGGTGTTGTGGCACATGAAGGAGGTGGTGCATACAATCCACAGGGCATTGCTGAGAGGCTGGCCTTGGAGGAGGCCATGTGTGAGACGGTGTGCCGATGTAGCGGGCGATGCAAGTGCAAAGCCCCTGCACCAAAATTCCAATGGATGCGGCGGGCAGAGATGGCCAAATGTTGGAAGTACATAGTGCCCAAGCTCACGGCCGCTGGGGTGGTCGCTTTGTCGCTGGCCGTGTCTTCCCTGCATACGTCTCCTGGTCCTCCTCTGAGCTCTCCGAGTCGTAGAGTCCCGCGGACAAGGGCCGGTGTTGTCGGGGTTCGGATATACGCTGACCCGGCGTGCCCCCTAGGGCTCGGATGGCGTCTATGTATTTTTATTGGGTTGCGGTGAGTTGTTGTGTAGGGCCGGTGCGCTGCAGTTCCTGTTGGCCAATTGTGACCCACCGGGTGATGTAGGACCACCACAGCTGGCGTAGGCCAAGGCGTCGTGCGCTTAGACTACAGCTGGATGAACCCTCCAGAGGAGCCAACCCCTGAGGAAACCCATGAGGTTTGTCAGGCACTCCCCCACCAGCAAAAACTCCACGGAATCACCATACACTACACAGGAGAACCCACCACCACCCGGTGGTACACAGACGGGTCGAAACGACACGGACGAGCGGGAGGGGGCATCTACAACGGAACATACCGTGCGGCCTTCCGGGTGCACGGGCCACAACCGGTTTATCGGGCCGAAATGATCGCTTGCGCCTTAGCTTCAGCGCTGGCCAAGCCAGGAGACGACATTATACTAGACAACCAGAGTGTGGTGAAGGCCACACCTATAAAGCGCAAAGGAGTGGTCAAGGACCAGGACTACCGCGACATAGGGTACCTCAACTCCACCACGAAACGACTGACGATCCGATGGACACCAGGGCACCGCAATCTAGAACAAGCCACCACGTATAAAGACTACCAGGACATACAGGGGAATAACCACTCTGACGTCCTCGCCAATATGGGCGACAACTTGCCCATGGATTCCCAACAACCACAACCACATGATATTGTCATCACAGGACCGATCATGCCCACGCTTGCCAAGGCATGGATCATGCAAGTGCGTAGACAAAAACAAACACAGGACGTACACTAGGTGAGCTGGCTCCCCATGAAGAACTACAGACGGAACGCGTGGACACCCTGGCTGTGGGGGCAAGTGCGATGGTGGGGAATGGGCGCCCCCTGGGAACGGACACCCCGCCTCTGCTCCCAGTGTGGCCACCAACACGGAGCAACGGTGCAGTCAAAACTGGCTTACTGTCTTGCCTGGAGCGACTTCTGGGACCTGTGGCGCAAGAGTTGGACTGATTGGACCCCATACACGCACCAATGGCTGCAAGCGGCCGACAACCAAGAACTATGGCTCTGTGTCAGGCTGCTCATACCACTATCGCTCGTCGACGCCATACCCACTGCGGAACGACACAAACTGCGAACGGAGGTGGGCCTGTTCCAGTTTCGCATGATACAGTCCGTCCAAACACTAAGACGAAAGTACGCCGACCCAACTGCACAACAACCACCGTCGCCCATGTGGCTCACCAAATACATGGCACAGGCACTTCCGCAGCGAGAAGCGCCCCAAAACCTACGGAACCAAGTCGGGGCGCCCACGTGGTGCGGCGCGAAACGCAAACGTAAGGCCGAGGTCGCAACGGCTGACCCACTCGATCCCGGCCAATGGTTACAAGATGCACGCAACGCGGGAGATAGTGAGGCAGTGGCATGGTTCGTCGCACGAGCCACCAACACAGGGGCAGACGACCACATAAAGAAACGTCAGCGCCTCAACGTTGACACACAGCAGTGGGAACAGTACAAGACGACCACAGACAGGCTGGCAAATGAACACGCTTAGCAAGCACGGGACATATACCACAAAGCACACATGGAGGCGATGGCGAGACAACACCTGCACACCCTACACATGGGCCACACCAACGCACTGACGGCTAAAACAGACTACCACAGGCTTGTCATAAAACTAGTCGACCAACAGAGACAAACACAACGACTGCACGACACACATGCACACCTATACCAAATACGTAGGCAATGGTACGAACAAGCGAAGGACGACACAAGGATGTGGTACACAGACGCAAAACTGCTACTGATGGTCAACGACCGATACTGGAGGCTGAGCGCAGGCACTGCCAAGCTACTTGACCTGCACCATCAACAAGCGACCTACATGTGGCAGCAGCAGACACACCTGACTGCCATGGCACAGTACTACCAAGACGCCTGCAAACACAAGACAACACGATACTGGCAAACAACCCGACCAGCCCGACAGACGATATACCTGATACGGAAGCGGCCGCGGGAGCACTGGGACCCCACCTTGTGGGAAGTCCCGTTACAACCGCTACCGAAACGCCACAAAACGCACTGGGACCCAAATGAGTGGGAAGTACCACTGACATGACTACACCAACCTCAATGGGAAACCATGGGGGCACAGTCACGAGCTGCAGCCGGTATGCATACCCTGGCTTCGCCGAAATCTGTATCTTACTTCGAACTTGGTCCGCTGTGGCCCCTGGCACTTATGAACTGGCCTTTTTGATGGGGTGGTCGCTTCGTCATGCTGTTTGTCCTACGAGCAGCTGTGGCAACGCTGTGATGACTGTGGGGTGAAGGTTCTGCGGGAGGGAGGGGAGATAGGCATGCCAGCGCAAGTATTGCATATGACGAATCAGGGGCAGAGTGTGCGACTGCGCGTGAAGGAGGGAATGAAGGGGCGACCGGTCGGGTTACGTGGTACCCCCCCCCCCTTGTCCGTGTGGGAGTGACCTGAGGGAGGCACCAATGTATACATCTCTTGGTGTTCAATGAGGTCGTGGGGTTACATGTCCACAACCAACAAGAGTACAAGTTGGTTGTGGACCATGAGTTTCTCGGTTGCTTGGGATGGCAATGGTCCTTGCATGCCACGGTGTTGCACGTTGGATCCACGAGGGAGGACGCTCACTTTGTGGTGTATGTCGTTTTCAACGATAGGTGGTGGCTTTGTAATGACACCACGGTGAAGGTCATGACCCCCCCCCCCCCCCGACCGGCTAAAAGCGACGTTCTGCTATACAAGCGCAGACAAACAGATTTGGTTGTACCGGACATGTCGCAGTCTGCCTCCCAACGGACAAGACCTCCAGCCCTTGGTCAGACACGGGATGCCCAGAGCATACCTATTGACACCTCGGTGCCGGCCATGGCGCTGGCACCAAGTGCGCCTCCCCCCCCCCCCTCCTTCAACACAGGGTGCATCAAGGGTTGGGTACAGGAAGAACGGACCTACCATGCCCAAAGCGTGCCTATGGACTCCTTTGTGCCAGCCACGGCACTGTCACCAGGTGCATCCCCCCCTTCCCCAACTGCAACACAAAGTGCATCAACGGTAGGGGACCGCAACATGAGTATGCATGCCCAGAGCATGCTTGATGAGATGTGTGTGGCTGCCTCGGCGCCGCTACAGACGTCCTCAAAATTTATTGAGGCAGTGGCACAGTTCCTGCACAAGCGCAAGGTGTGAGTGTCAAGGCATTTGAGAGTGCGTGTTGAAGCACACCAGATGCAACTTAGAGCACGGCATGCAAAAGAGTGGGATGAGCGGCATTCAGAGCATGGCATGTCACAAACGTCAGTGGCACAGTCAGTGGAGCAGGACAGGTTGAGGTCTGTTGCATTGGCCGCATCAGGGAAGGATGCATTGTGCGTGTTGATGGAGGCCGCTCCCATGCAAATGGAGAGTGGTCCGAAGACACTACAAACGTTTGTAGCCGCTCATTGGCAGTATCAGTTCACGACAACTGGGGGTGTTGAGTGTGTGTGTTGTGCGTGGGCTGATGTGTGTGGCATTCCTAGGGTGGCACGTCCCCCTAAGAACAGTGAAGCCTTGGTATTGGGAACATATGCTGCAGGGATGCGCATGAAGACCTGTGGCCCAAAAACGTGGCGGAAGGAGGTGTTGGAAAGCCACTTGGGGTTATCACGTGGCACAACATCAACGCGAAAGAATCTGCGTAGGCCACGGCACCACCACCGACTGGCCGAGGACAGTGTCAAGGTGCATTGTGCAGAGCGATATCGCGCATTGTGCCCCACTGCTGGTGCCACAGCTGACGTGGTGGGAGGGAACGTTGTGTTCATCAAGGGGGAAGCCATGGACATTGGTGTGGCAGTGTCGGATGCTGAGGCAGCCATTCTGTCACGGTTGGTTGAGGTGTATATTGGGTTACGCATGTGCACTTCCATCCGTGCTATAAGTGAGCGCATCCTTCTGCACTGCTCTCTGACATCTGCCCCTGGGCACCATGCGTCACGGCGGTGGATAGTTGAGAAGGCTATTGCAGCAATGCATGATGCCATGCAAGATGAGGTAACACACACCTTATTCTTGGCACCGTTCATTGCACTGTTGCTTGACCGCTCGGATATGCAAAGGCATCGCATCAATGAGTACGCCATTCTGCTTATTTTCCCGTGAACTGGCCCCGGGGGCATGTGTGAAGTGTTCCTTGGTGTGGTGGATGTGGCCTGTGGTGATGCGCATGAGATTGCAACGCAACTAGAATGCGTCCTTCTGTCCTGGATTCCCAACCGTGATTGGTGGGCAAAGAGGGTAGCGACCTTTGCAGTGGACGGGGCACCAACCTTGGTGTGCGAGGTGCCCCTGCGCGGCAGGTGGTTGATGCCTCTATCATTGACAGCAATGTGTTTGCCTTGATTGGGAAGTGTGAGTGTTGATGACACCCTTGGGTGATCCGTGCCACATGTTGCAGCGCAAGTTGGGTCTTGCATTAGAGGCCGCTGGCCTGACCCATGTTGATTACTTGGCGGCTGTCGATCGGCAACGAGGCTTGTACAATGGGGCACGGTAGTGGAAGGAGTTGCAAAAGTGTGTGCAAAAGCATTTACAGGATAAACGTAGTGGCTTGCAGCTCATCCCCACAAGTCATCGCATCAGGTGGTCACAGGCGCATCCACGGCGCAACACTGCTTTCTTGGCCAATGTCCCTTGCGTGGCACGACACTTGGATTCCAAGGTGCAGCATTCTACCAAGGAGGAGGATGTGTGGGAGGACTGCCATGATGCCGGTTTGCTTGCATGGGGGGTGGTTTATGGGGACATCCTGCATGGCATGCGGTGTTTTGACAGTGTGGCACAACTACGTGCGCCCACTGCTGCACACTTGGCCACTACAGCAAGTATGCTACAAGCCCGGTTGCAGAGGGTGGCTTGCTAGGAGGGTTCAGGGTGGTTGCAATTCAAGGCGCAAACTGTGACCGGTTCCTTGGCGTGGTGTGCAGTTGGTCCAGTTTGATTCAGGTGGGCAGAAGTGTGCAACAACTGCTCCTTTTCCAGGCGTTCAGGCGCGTGCAGTAACTCATGTGTTGCTTGCAGGCATCAAGGAGGGGCAGGCAACCATTGACCCCAGGGGGGTGTTGGATTGTGCGGTATTGTTGGACCATGGCCGTTTCGTTGCCCTCCCGGTCAATGAGCGTGCTGCATATGGGGTGGAGCAGTTGCGTCGGTTCATGGCTTCACACCAAGAAGAGTTGCGCGCAGCACATGTGAACTGTGACCGTGCCTTGGTAGAGTGGGAAGGCCTTAAGGAGCACATGGTACAGCACTTTGCAACTGTGCAAATGTCCAAGATGTGGGAGGCATTGGCACCTGAGAGGGCACATGCACAGTTGGTGAATGTGTGGCGCGTTCTCGGATTATTGCGAACATATTGCCCCGTTGAAGCTGCAGTAGAGCGTGCCATCTCTTTGCGTGGGAGGTTTTGCAGTAGTATGCATGACACTGTGGAGACACATGTCCTTAGCATGTGCATGGCATTGCATTCCAACTTGCCCCCTTTACAGCAATGGGCAAAGGGACAAGGCGTTGCAGTGGCACGCCACTTGGCTGCCAGTGCACGCTTCGTTCTGCGCCCAAGACACAAGGTGTCAAGGAAGGTAGGGGACAGAGAAACATCGGAAGCTGCAATGGTTCAATGTCTGCAAGGTAATGAAGCAGTGGCTGATGATGGTGACACCCCGCCCTTCTTTGGAGGGCCAGGTACACCACTGAGCTTAACGGCACCCTCAGGAAAGGCTACAGAACGGTACCAGGCCGATGTGGTCAGCACTGTTGCACCCGATGGGACCCCTGACACGCATGCTGGCAACCATGACTTCATCACTAGTCGCAGAGGTATGGCGTGTGCCACATGCAAGAAGGAGGTTCGCATGTGGTGCAATACATGTCTGGTGTGCCATGCATGCTTTTGCGCAAGCCCGCGTCCTTGTGGGAACGTGGTGGTGAATGTTGTAGATGACGTTTGTGATGAGGGGGAGAACAATAGTGCAGATGAATCGGCCACATCACGCAAGCCAAATAAGGGGCGTGGTGTGCCTAGGATGCAGGCGAAATTAATAATAGCAGCGCAGAATGGGAGGCTGCGTGATTGGTCAAAGGGGGCGTTGTTGAATTGTCTGGATGTGCTTGGTGTGAAGGTGGCAGGTAACAGCAATCGGCGGGAACTGCGGGACCTTGCTACATAGCAAGCGTTGCCATTATTGGCAGAATGGGATGCCTTTGTGCCGGACACGGACCGTGTCACGCGTTGTGCGGCACCACCAAGCAGCTCCCAGCCCAGTTGCTCGCAGCCAGTGGATGACATGGATTGACTCATCGATGAACGAGAGGATGCCCACGTATTTGCATGTGCCCTTTTGTTGTTGTGTGCTGTCTTCGAAGATTTTTCCCATTTTCCCTGTTGCCACATTTGATGTTCTGTGGCGTTACCATGACCATTTTATTTGTGGATCCGAATTTAACTGATGCCAATTGCAATGGTCATGGTGCTATCCCTTGAGATTTTCTCTCTTTTCCCTGTTTGGCACATTTCCCCCACGTTTCCCATTTGGTTTTCAGTGCTACATATGGCTGTTTTGTGTGGTGGTCGTTCAATTTTCGCACTTTTCCTGCTCCCACATTTTCTTCTTTCCCCTTTCCCCTTTGCCCTTTGCCCTTTCCCCTTTCCCTTTCCCAAAGTACACAAACAAATTGTGGGCTCAAACAACCAAAATCAGAAGCAAATTGAAGTTGTCACATACACTGCTCTCAACAACAGGAGTGCAATTGTTTTCCAAACGGGGGGGTCTGTGTTTTCTGTGGCGCCTTTTTTCCTTTTGGGGGGGGGGGGGGGGGGGGGGGGGGCTGGAAAGCACCTGATAGTGCGGGGGGGGGGGGGGGATGGGTTGGGGGGGGTTTCCTGTGAAGAATTTGGTGTGGACAACGGCGGGGGGGGCTGGATTTAGGCATAGTTTCTCCCAATTTCCTCTAGGCATTGGAACCCTAGACTCACCTCCAGTACATAAGAATATCACACATCTTCTTGGACAGACCGCACACACAACATCCCTTATCAGACATGAGACATCAGACTTTATACACATAGCTGGCGGCCTAAATTGTGCTTTACATACCTTAGATGGTCATTTCACGTGATCACAATAACTATAAGAGAAGTTTCGAAATTTTGGATTCTTGAGATGCCTAGGGTAAAAAGCTGCAGGAGCAGGTTGTGCACCAATCCCTTGGGAGACCCCCCCCCCCCCCCCGCACCCAATACCTAAATAGGGTGAAAAACACATAAATACAGCCTAGAACATGCTTTAGATACTTTGGATGGTCATTTTAGGTGATTACGGTATCAAAAAAATAACTTTCGGAAACTTCACCTTTTGAGCTCCCCAAGATGAAAAGTGCATACGTGGGTTGTGTACCAATCCCCAGCGAGCCCCCCCCCCCCCCCCCGCGTGCCCACTACCCAAAGAAGCTGGAAAACACGTAAATATGGGCCAAATCATGCTTTACATACCGTGGATGGTCATTTTACGTGATCACAATATCAAAAAAATTAGTTTGGAAATTACGATTTTTGAGCTGCCCAACGTGAAAAATTGCATAAGTAGGTTGCGCACCGGCCCATTCACTGGGCCATTATTGGTGGAAACAGTCATTTCGCATTGTTGGCACGGGGTTTGACCGTCCCTAGGTAAGGCTGGAGATTACAAAAATTGTCCCTTCGTATCGTAGTATGCATATACCGTCACGACATCCACACTCACACCCATCAGAGTCGGTACCACAGGGTCACCGAGGTCGGCAAAACCGCCACAATAGCAAAAATGGCTCAAAATTGCATAAATTGCATCAACGCTCGTCCCCCTCCGCCCCATACAAACCCCATGGAGTCGGGACCCAAAAACACCTTTTCGGCTCAAAACCCAGAAAAATCAACGGATTCATGATTTTTAACCCAAAAAAAGGGGGGGGTCATTTTTTTACACCCCCCTCAAAAGCTCAAAAAAGTGGGTTTCAAAGTGGGAGGGGGGGGCTTGGGGGGGTTTCAACCCAAACCCCATTGGGGGATGCGTTTATTGGACAAAATAATGATTTACAAGGGGTTAAACTAACAATTCAACCCCAAAAAGGCCTAAAATGGGGGGGTAGGTGGCGGTTTCCCCTAGATACGCCTGCGCTCAGATTGAACAACCTGTGCGAGGTGACTCGATGACTACATAAATTCGGGCGAAAAGACGCTTTACATATCTTGGATGATCATTTCAGGTGATGATGGTATCAAAAAAAAAAAAGAAGAGTTTCGATAACTTCGATTCTTGAGCTGCCCAGGGTGAAAAGCTGCATAAGTAGGTTGTGCACCAATCCCTTGGGAGACCCCCCCCCCCCCGTGTCCAATATCCAAATAAAGTGAAAAAAACATAAATACGGCCCAAAACATGCTTTACATACCTTGTATGGTCATTTTAACTGATCATAGTATCAAATAAATAAGTTTTGGAATCTTCGATTTTTGAGCGGCCTAGGGTGAAAAACCGCACACACAGGTTGTGTACCAACCCCCGGCGGGACCCCCGCCCTCCCCCGCGTCCAGTATCCAAATAAAATGAAAAATACGTAAATACGGCCTAAAATGTGCTTTACATACCTTTGGGTGGCCATTTTAGGTGATCACAATGTCAAAAAAGCGAGTTTCGAAAAGTTTAATATTTGAAATGTAAAGGGTGAAAAACTGCAATAGCAGGTTGTGCGCTTGCCAATCACTCATGTGAGCCAATGTTGGTGGGAACAGACAGTTCGCATTTTTGGCACGGGGTTTGACCGGCCCCAAGTAAGGCTAGAGACTGCAAAAATTGTCCTTTCTGTCCTAGTAGGCATATACTATCACAACATCCACACACACACCCCTCAGAGTGGGTACCACGGGGTCGCCGAGGTCACCAAAAACCGCCGGAATAGCAAAAATGGCTGAAAAGTGCATAAATTGCATCAACGCTCGTCCCACACCGTCTACGTCAGCACCGTCTGACAAATGTTTCAAGAAGTGATTATCTAATGATATTGCCCGGTGGGTGGTTGGGGTAGTGGGCCAATGTCATGGCCCGTGACTTTAATGAAATTTGGGCTGACTTATTGCATGAGGCTTGCTGTATATCAGCCGCGGAGCGAAAGAACCTTCTGTCTCGAAAGGCAAGGGAGAGACCGTTTGACGTTAGCACGGCCTAAAAAATTTGGTACGGACCCGCATTTCAACAACAGCTCACATTAGCCCGCCAGGAAGCACTTTCCAACTATTATTTGCAACGGTGTATGTATGTATGTTCTTTTTGCCGTTTTTTTTTGCGCAATTTTCTTGCACTTCAAAGACTATGGGGTAAAAAAGAACCTCTTGCCGACGTTGAGGTGGCCCCTGCCAAAGCTTTGTGTGCAAGAATTGGCACATGCTGGGAGCAATAGGGGTGGAAGGCCACTTCATGGGTCCATTGGACTGTCACCCACTCCCACTACTGCGCTGCCAAATATCCCACTTTATATTTATTCTCCAGTGTACCCGCCAGGCACCGGCACTGCCGATGTAAGATGCAGGTGAGAAACTCCATGCGTGGATGGTCCCTCCAAAATGCACGCATGTCGAAACGAGGCTTGCGCCATGTGCTTAACTATGCCAATTGGCTTGCGGCACTACATTGCACGCAAGGGCCTAGCACTATTGAAAAGACAACGGCGTTGAACCCAGGACATTGTGGTGCAACGATGAGTTGAGATGTAATTGGTTTTTGCCACCGTTGCGCGGTTTGGTGAATTTGAGATGTGTGCCGGAAGGGGGGGTTCCGGCGCCGGAACCCCCGTTGGAACCCCCTTCGGTGCTAGAAGGGTTCGTTGGAAGGGGGTTCCAACGGGCGTTCTAGCGCTGGAAGGGGGCCTAAAATTTTGCCGGCAGCCCGCAAGAAGGGGCTTCTAACACTACTTCCAGCATTTTTTGCATGCTTAAGTGCTCCGCAAGGATAGGGTGACCACAAACACCCAAGATTTGTACTAGCCAAGGGGTCATAGTGCAAGACATTTGGGGGTCCATTTGGTGCACGCAACAATTTTTGCATAGGGAACTACGACGTGCTAAAAGTTTATGCTAGAAGCTGGGGGTTCTAGCGGAGCACTTCCGGCGGCGCACCCCTTCACAACACTCCCAACTCTGCACCGACAGAACTACCGAATTTCGCATGAGGGGGAACAATGGACTGGACATATTTGTGAATGTAAGAAGCCTAAGGTGCCGACAGCCGACGAGGTTGATGATGAGGAGAAGGAGCAGGATAAGGAGGAGCACATTCCACAAATGGATACACCAAAAAAAAGCGGCCGCAATCATCATCAGCCCCCAATACCTCTACTAGTACACTTGCGCCCAACAAAGGCCTGACAAAGCCAAAGCCAGCACCCGTGACTGTTGTGTCCGTCCGGCAAGGAACAGATGCCAAGGGTATGCGCGACATGCAGACATCTATAAAAGCCTTCTGCAAGGACTCAATGAACTGTGACTTAGCTGCATTTCGTCCTTGAAAAGCTACAACCAGACAAGTGTACAGCAACATACACCTAGACATCTCTCCTGGAATTTTAGTAAGGTTGTAATAACAAGAAACGAAGGTGTTTCTTTTGGGCTCCTAGTCCTGCTCGGCGACGTTTCCAGTGCGTTCAAAAACCACCAAACGGCAGCCAATGGAATAACGCATCAGTAGTTTGCTTGATTGCTCCAGCAACAATTGGGGATTGTCATGCGCAACTCCGGATGGGAGCCCGGAGCGGCCTCTCCCCTCGTTGCACACACTTTTCAGGAGGCCCCCCACATTTCTTCTCAACCTACTTCGTAGCAAGAGTTCCAACAAAGCATTAAAGCCGCCAAGAAACAGACGGCCGGCATGGATCACATACCCTCGCATTTACTCGCTCACCTGCCTAAAGCCGCTCAGTGGATATATATTACTACACCCCTCTCCCCTCAAATCTAGCTAACAACAACAACAACTAGCACTCTCCATGCCTTTTTGGCCATTGTTCCGTCCAGGCTTCAGAGCAGGCCACCAAAGTGCCCGCAATGATGCACCTCTGGCTGTACATACTGAATTCCATGAACCTTCGGAACGATGCCGTGGCTACGATCCCAACTTTGAGGGGCTGAGGGGAGCAGTGAGACCCTCGAGTGAGACCAACGGTTCGGGTCTTTTGCCCATGTAGCTATCCTAGAGCCTAGGTGGTGCCCTTGCCAAATCCAAGTTTTGAGCTAGAAATTCAGCAGTCAGCCCGGGGCGGTGGCGCCAAGTCGGGAGGTGCCCTCCCAAATCTGCGCAGTTTTTGGCCAAAAACAGCCATTTTTCGCCCAAAACAGCCCCCAAACCCGGGTGAAACTCCCACTGAAGGGAACCAGCGCCTACACCACACGTGCGGCTTGACTTCGCCGTGTCAAAGAGCCCTCTAGTGCCCTTCAACTCCACAATATGTCCGAGAAACGGCCCAAAAAGGCGCCAAAAAGCCCCAAAATCTGCGCAATGTGCACCAACACCACCAAACCAAGCACGGGCCGTCTTTTGGGCTACGTGGCTAAAATCCGAATTCCGAGGGCACCTAGTCCACCCGCAACCCCCCACTTTTTGTTGTTCCCAAGCCTGAGAATCGACCAACGAGGCAGCTAGACCCCCGTACCAATGGTCACTTGGTACAGCCGGAGGGCAGCCCGGCCCGCGCACGGCGGGGGCCAACGGTGGGTCCACCAAGCTTCCCGGGGCAAAAAAAATCATTTTTTCCAGAGCTGTTCCTAGACCACTTGGGATGCTCAAACAAGTGTTTTTAGCCCATTTTCTGCTCATAGTGACGCGTTGTGGGGCATGGTAAATCCCAAAATACCTTGAAAATGGGCCTTTTTGGGACCAAAAAGGGGTCAAAAACGCATTTTTCCACAAGTGAACCTAAATCATTTTGGATGCTCAAACGAGCGTTTTTAGCCCATTTTTACCTCGTGGTGACGTGTTTTGGCCCATGGAAAATCCCAAAACGCCTTGAAAATGGGCCGTTTTGGAAGCAAAATTTGGTTGGAAATGGGTCAAGAATGCATTTTTCGAAAAGTGATCCTAGACCATTTAGGATGCTCAAACAAGTGTTTATAGCCCATTTTCAGCCCATTGGGACGCGTTTTGGCCCATGGAAAATCCCAATATGCCTTGAAAAGGGGCCGCTTTCGGAGGAAAAATAGGTGAAAGATGGGTCAAAAACACGTTTTTTCAAAAGTAACCCCGGACCTTTGGGCCTACACAAACAAGTGTTTTGAGCCCATTTTCCCGTATCTTGGGCTACGTGGCTCAAAACTGAATTCCGATGCACCTAGTCCACCCGCCACCCCCCACTTTTTGTGGTTTCCAAGCTTCAGAATCCCCCAACGAGACGCCTAGACCCCCGTACCAGTCGTCACTTGGTGCAGCCGGAGGGAAGCCCAGCCCGCGCACAGGTGGGGCCAACAGTAGGTCCACCAAGGTTCCCGGGGCGAAAAAAATCATTTTTTTCACAGTCGTTCCCAGACCACTTGGAATGCTCAAACGGGTGTTTTTCGGCCGTTTTGAGCCCGTGCTGGCGCGTTTTGGGCCATGGAAAATCTCAAAATGCCTTGAAAATGGCCTGTTTTGAAACCAAAAATGGGTCAAAAATGGGTCAAAAGCGCCTCAGAGTCATATGGTGGAGCCACCTAGAGTTGGGGAGAGGGGGGGGGGATTAACCCCCCTAAAACCATCCACTAATTTTCGGCGGTTGGATTGTTTAGGAATTATGGGGTGGTGAGGGTACGCCCCCCCCCCCCCCTATTTTGAGGGTGCCTGATTCAATTCTGAAGTTTTCAGCTCATGGTTTGACGATATGTTTGAGAAAATCTGGATTTTGTAGAAATTTTGGCCACTTTCGGCTGCTGGTGCCGGACTGGTGCATTTGTCACTTGATTGCCACAGTGCTGCCCCCCTAGGAGTATTGCTTGCTTGTCGCACTGCTGCTGCTCTGCCATGCCTTGCCCCTTACCCCCGGCGGTCCAACGGGCCAGCTCTCGTCGCTGTTGCTAATGCTAACGCTTTGCAGTTGCCACTGCCCCCAAAGCCTGGTTGGCCGGTATCCCCGGTCCTCTGGGTCCTCCGTCATGCTGTGGGCCTCCTCAGGTAGCCCTGCGACCCACGGGATCGACCAAGGCAGGAATCACCTGTCGGTGCGAGATGCCAGTAACTCCAGTAGACAGCATGATAAGTGGTTACTACACCCCTCTCCTATATATTACTACACCCCTCTCCCCTTAAATTTAGCTCACAAGCAACAACACGCAACAAGCACGTCAGCATTCCGTTTTGGCCATTGCCTCTTCCCATCGCCTCGGGCTCGACCCTACTTTAGCCATCTTAGAGCCTAGGTGGTGGCCATGCCAAATCCAAGTTTTGAGCCAAAAAAATTCACCAGTGGCGCCCCGGGGCGTGGGCGCCAAGTCGGGAGGTGCCCTCCCAAAACTTCGCATTTTGTGCCCCAAAACAGCCTTTTTTTGGCCCAAAACGGCCCCAAAACCGACTCAAAACGGCCAAACGACGCGAAACATTGGCCACACTCCACGTGCGACTTGACTTCGCCGTGTCAAAGAGCCCTCTAGTGCCCTTCAACTCCATGATATGTCCGAGAAACGGCCCAAAAAGGCGCCAAAAAGCCCCAAAATCTGCGCAATGTGCACCAACACCCCAAACCAAGGACGGGCCGTATCTTGGGCTACGTGGCTCAAATCCGAATTCCGAGGGCACCTAGTCCACCCGCAACCCCCCAATTTTTGTGGTTTCCAAGCCTCAGAATCATCCAATGAGCCACCTAGACCCTTGTACCAGTGGTCACTTGGTGGAGCCGGAGGGCAGCCCACCCCGCGCACGGCGGGGGCCAACGGTGGGTCCTACCAGGTCCCCGGGGTGAAAGAAATGATTTTTTTCAAAGTTGTTTCTAGGCCACTTGGGATGCTCAAACAAGTGTTTTTAGCCCGTTTTGAGCATGTGGTGGCGCGTTTTGGCCCATGGAAAATCCCAAAACGCCTTGAAAATGGGCCGTTTTGGGGGCAAAAATGGGTCAAAAATGGGTCAAAAACGTGTTTTTCCAAAAGTGATTCTGGACCATTTGGGATGCTCAAACAAGTGTTTTCAGCACATTTTGAGCCCGCGTTGACCTAGTTTTGCCCCTTCCGCCACATGTATGCACCACGTTGTGACCTTTGCACGTACCTTGGAGCCGTATGGTGGGGCCACCTAGAGTTGGGGAGAGGGGTTCAGATTGGAGGATACACACACACACACACACACACACATATACACACACACATATATATATATATATATATACATATACATATATATATATATATATATATATATATATATATATATATATATATATATATATATATATATATATATATATATATATATATATATATATATATATATATATATATATATATATATATATATATATATATATATATATATATATATATATATATATATATATATATATATATATATACATGTATATGGTTCCGGCATCCGCCAGGGGCCCGGGGCAGGACGGGGTTGATGTCATCGGGGAGGTCTTACGGGACTACGGTTGGGAGCTCCTGGCGCATGGCACACACAGTCCCAAGGTGGCGCGGTGGCCCCGGCTGCTTGAGAGCCTGCCGGTGATGCCCGACGGGCGACCGATACTCCGCCCGGTGTCCACGTGGGAGGACGCGAGGCACAGCCTCCTCAGTTGTGCCACAGCACGCACGCTGGCGGGTGCCTTGCTCGGACTCCAGGACGCGTGCTGCGATGTATGGCAGGACCTTTGGTCGCAGTGTTGTGATGCTGGCTGCGTTCCGTCGCGGTCTGTGCTCCCGCAGCGATGCCACGGGTGCGGGGAAACGGTGTCAGTTTGGGTTCATCAGTGTGCCTCCGCCCCGCTGTGCGGGACATGTAAGGAGCGTGCCGATAGGGGGTGGCCTAAGGCGAGGTGGGCACTGCGGCACTCTGGACAGATGTCCTCTAGCGCCTGGAAGACTATCCAGGGTGGCCTGAAGAGCGTCCGAGTGGAAGGGGTACGGTGCCGTGGAGCGCCGTCTGCGGCCCTGCCCCTGATGCTGTTGTGGGCGGCTGTGGAGGGCGACTCACGGATACTCTGGTTGTGGCATAGCGGAGGAAATGGTGACGGCGTGGTGGGGGCCGGGGGTGCCGATTGATGGGGTTGGGAATTGTGGGTGCACCAGCTACCGTCCCTACGCTGGACGCAGCGGAGGGGGTAGCGCCCGAGAGGCAGTGCCTTCACGGCCTGATTGTGCGGTACTGGCAGGCGGCGTATGACGGCCAACGCGATGTGACAGGTCGTGCCGGCCTGATGGTGAGCCGTACTGCCCCCGTGCATGAGGGTCAGACAGGGATGCTTCACCCGCCTGCCCCGGGTCGCCGCATACAACAGTGAGGTGTCATGGGTTGTCCCGACCAGGGTAATAAGGCCCAAACCCCTATAGGGTATTCCCATGGCACCCGGGTCTCTACTGGCGGCCTGGCTACGGCAGTATTGGGAGTGGTTGCTCGGGTTACACCGGGGGTGCACGGAGTTGTCTGGGGGTTACGGCGTCGCGGCGCCCCCTGGGAGTGTTACACGGGGTTGCGGGGACAGCCTGCAGGCCCCGGGAGCGGCGGCGAGGCGAAGATGTGTGCGTAGAAGGATATGACAGTGGGGTCGTCAGGGGGACAGTATGGCGGGCGTCGTGGAGACAGCGTGGCAGCCTGGGAGGAGCGCTCACGGGGGGCACGTGGAGTTCCAGGTGATGGAGTACTGGAGTCTTGGGGGTCAACGCGGCGGTACTGGGGTCTGTACGGTGGGGGTACGCGGCGGTACTGGGGAACCGTACAGTGGGGGAGCAGCACGGAAGTTCCAGATGACGGTGTACTGGCATCGTGGGGGTATACGCGGCGGTACTGGGGTCCGTATGGTGAGCGTACGCGGCGGTACTGGAGGGCCGTACAGTGGGGGCGCTACGGGGTTGCATGGCGGTACTGGGGTGTCCCCCTGACCCCTCTAACAACTCAGGGGGAGCGCGGGGGCATCCCCTGGCCCCGTTAACAAACTAGAGGGACCATGCCTGCGGGCATGTACATAGTCTAACCTCTGACCATGGCCTTGTGGTTGCGGTGGTGCGTGTCGTGGCGGCTCGCAGGTGGCGTCGGCGTGGCAACAGCGGTACTGCGTGGCGTCGTAGCGAAGAGTATGCGGTCGCCTCACCACTGTAACGGCTTACCCCTGGGGGGCGCCAGTCCGGTCGGCTAGAGGCGAGGGGGGAAGGAGAGCGGCATGCTGAGTGGGTCGGGGGGTGACGCGCGGGCCAATGCTATAAGTAGGCTCGCCACGTCGTCGGTGGGGGCCGAACCTGCGGCCTGGCCGCTGCTGTGGCGGAAGAGGCGCAACCACGGGAGCTGGCCAATCAGTGCAGGTAAGGGTCAAGGGTAGGCGCCAGGGCAATGTATGTGGGCCAGATGAGGTGCACCTCGTTACCACAGCCCATAGCGAGCCTCTGGTGGGTACCCCTACAGGGGGTCGATAACCAAGCTACGGCACCCACTAGCCCGAATCCCGGCCAACGATATTCACGGGTTGCGCCACTCCTGCGCGTAGCGGCCGGCGTCCCCCCCTGTAGACCCTCAAGATATATTATATGTGGGCAAGTGGATGCCTCGAAGCTGATTGGGTGCTGGCCCCTGACATGGAGTGCCGGCATGGTATATATCGGGGGTGTGGGAGCAGCTCAGGGCCACGGGGACAAGGAATTGGTACCGTGTTTCTGTACTATACTAGGGGGATGGTTCGGTGGGTCGGTGGCGTACATAGTGGAGACATGGGGGCGATGAAAGCTGAGGGCCAGGCTAGGCTGGAGCCTCCCGGAAATCCTGGCTATGCACATACGGGCTATTGCGTGCTGGCAGAGGGATACGTGGAGTCAGGGGTGGTGGGCATTCCATGCGGTCATGGGCGATGGATCTCTCCACGGTGGCGGGGGTACGCGAACGACGGAGGGTCAGCTCTCGCTTCGCCGCATGCGTGCTGCTTTGTTCCTTGGTTGCCGCTTTGCGACGGACAGAGAAGCCCTTGCTTTCTGCTTGTTGCGATGTTGCTGCATTGCTTTGCCTTGCCCCCATACCCCCGGCAAACAAACGGGCCAGCGCCCGTCGCCGTTGCTAATGCTAACGCCATGCAGTTGCCACTGCCCCCAAAGCCTGGTTGACCGGTATCCCCGGTCCTCCGGGTCCTCCGTCATGCTGTGGGCCACCTCAGGCAGCCTTGGGACCCACGGGATCGAGCGAGGCAGGAACCACCTGTCGGCGCGAGATGCCCGATAACACCAGTAGACGGCATGATAAGTGGTTATGACTATGACTTTGACTATATATATATATATATATATATATATATATATATACACACATGCTGTAGTGGCCGTCCTCCAGTGGGGTGCCAACAAGTCGCAGCCCTGGCGCGATCAGGTCGCAGTGGCTGTCTGGCGGGACCTGCCGGTCCTTAGGGCCGCCGTCTGGTCAGGAGGGGCGGGGCGGCACCTCCCGGGCGCACTCCCCTGGCTGCGGGGCTGCGGAGACGCCTCTCCCCCGCCAGCTGAGTTGCGGGGCGCCCTGGAGCGAGTGTACTCCGAGCCCAGGCACCAATTCCTGGTGGCCGCGGACCATGGGGTGGAGCTCAGCGACGACGTGGTCGCGCTGGCAGCCGACGTGGTGCAGTGCCTGGCCCCCCACGCCATGATGCTCCCGAGGGAGGGGTGGGAAGGCCAGCGGCACGACCAAACCCCGGCTGCCCTCCTCATTGCGAGGTACGTCGAGCTGGGGGGCTCAGAGGCGGTGTACCTCGACCGGTTGGAGACGCCGGACATGCGGCACTGGACGGCCCACCACCTCGTGGCCCCTGACACGCGGTTGGCAGTGGACCCGCTGGGCCGGCCTGTGGTGTCGGGGGCCCCGCCCCAATGGCCGCACACGTGGGACATGGCGGTCCGGACGATGCGCATGGCACCCAGGGGCCAGAGGGCGGGATGGCCGGGTGCGGAGCGTCTGCTGGCGGAGGCCCGGGCGGCACAGGTGCAGCAGCCGGCCGGCAACACCAAGGACTGTGGCGTGTGCGCCCTCATGTCCGCCGTCGGTACCCTCCTCAGGGTGCCGAGGCCGGGCAACCTCCTGTCCGCGCTGGACAGGCGGTGGGTGGCGGCGGTGGTCCTCAACAGGGACATGGGGCCCATCGCGCGTCTGCCGTCCCTGGGGGAGCTGCCTGCGGCGGTGTTGGAGGCCCTGCCGGCGCCCCGCGCGCCCTTGGACCTGGCAAACGTCCCGCACAACGTGGGGCTGCCCGGGGCGCGCATGCAACATGCCCTACTGTGTATGGCAGCGGCGTCGGACGGGGGGATGTCCATGCTGGCGACAGTGTCCCTGCAGCACGTGCAGGACGCGATGCAGCAGCAGCGGATGCATGCCCCCCAGCCGTGGGAAGAGAGCGCCAAGCGGTGGCTGAGGGTGGAGAGCGTGTCCTCCACCCATACGGTGGGCATGGCGGATATGGGGCGGCTGGTGGTGTTGGAGGGGGCGGAGTATTGGGCCTGTGTTCGGGTGGAAACGGGGGGACTGGAGTGGGTCGTAGTCACCGCGTGCCGGCTCAGGAGGCAGCAGTCCAGGGGCCCGGCCTGCTACCGGGTGTTCCAGGAGTGCCTCAGTGGGCTGGGGCCGGTGCGCAGGGCGCACAGGTGCACGGCCGAGGACATCCCGCCAGCGCCGGCGGTCTTCGTGGAGGTCACGCGGCCGCCAGTGGTCCAGGGGCAGGACGTCTGGCCCGTAGTCCCGAGCAACATGTGGCAGGCTGAGCATGCAGCTGGCATATGCAGGGCGCTGCAGGGTCACGCGGCGGCCCTCCCCAGGGCCCCGGCGGCGCAGTCGTCCAGCAACAGGCCGGCAGCCTCGCTTGCACTGCTGCATAGCGCGTCGCGGGCGTGGTACTGGGTTGTGGCGGCGTTGGAGCCCCACTCCTCGGCGCTGCGCCTGTACGATCGCGGGCAGGGCACGGTGCTCACGGTCCGCCCCGCCGACCTGGAGGCCCTGCACCTTAGTACACTGAGTGGCGACGGGGGCGACGCGCTGTACCTCCAGGGGACCGTGGCAGGCGCGGCCGCGACACGCTTCCGCCGGCAGAGCGGAGGAGATGCCCTCCGCCTGGTTATGGCGGAGAACATGGGGCCGTGGCTCCGGGCGTTCTCCACTTCCAGGTGGAGGGTCGAGGGCGACCGGGAGAAGTTCGCCGACGCGTGGCGCCGCTGGGTGGATGAGCAGTTTCCCGTGGGGGGAATGCTGCACCTGCCGCAACCACCAAGCGTGCCACCAGTGCGGCCTGCGGCGCCCCCGGCTGCGGCGGCGAAGCAGGCCCCGAAAGCGGCGCCCCAGCCGCCGCCCAAGAGGAGCCCCCCGCCTCAGTATGGCGCCTATGTCAACATTCGGTACGTGCTGCGGCACTTCGGCGGTGACTTGGCCACGGATCAGCGTGGGACAAAGACGATCAACGTCTGCCCCTGGTCTCGGCTGGATGGGGCTGGTCACTGCACATGGAAAGCTGGCACGCACTGCCGGCCTACCCACCTCCACCCCAAGGACCTGCTAGACCACATCCAGCGGGACCATGTGACTGATCCGGCACAACGGGACCTGGCGCTGGCCATGCTGGCTGGCGTTATGCCGGGGGGCCAGGCGGGGCCTTTCGCGTCGGCCCAGGCGGGGTCCAGAGCGCTCACGCTGCCCACGGGTGCCCGCCCTGCGGCGGGGCGCGGGGCGTCGCCGTCGGCAGCACGGTCTCGGGCGATTGGGTCTGCAGCGCGGCGTGGGGCAGTGACTTCTACGGGGAGTACGGCGGCAAGTACGTCCGGCGGGCAGGCTGAGGGGGAGCCCGCCGCATCTGCCGGGTCTCAGCAGGCGACGACATCCTCGGGCGGAGGCCCACGGGGTCAGGGGCCACCTAGCCAGCCACCCGCGCCGGATGCAGGTGGTCCCCCAGAGCCTGCTGGTGGCCCCTCTCCATCCAGTGATCCGGATCCGGCGGGGGGCCCCGATCCACACGTGCAGCCATGAAGGGGCCCCGCCTCCGACACCAGAGCGGCGGTGTCCTGGAACGTCCAGGGCTCGATGCGGGGGGACGGTGTACCAGTGACCCCAGGTATGCTCGACGGTGAAGCGGTGGCGGCGGGTATCATGAAGGCCGAGGGTGCCATCCTGGGCCTATTCCAGGAGACTGGCCTGCAGGACCCTCAAGGTGTGGTGCACTCCGAGAACCAGTGGCGTCACCATGGGTATCATACATACCCAGGGGTGGATGCCCAGGCGGCGTCGGCGGCGGCGGTGCGCGGCAGGCTCTTGATTGCCCTTCGGGCGGACGTGTTCGCCGCGGAGGAGGTTCGAGACATCGTGGACATCGTGCCGGGCAAGGCCATGGCCCTGGATGTGGTGACCGCAGGTGGCACCCTCACGGTCATCAACGTCCACGGCCCGGGTAGCGGCGGCGACTCCTGGGCGTCTAAGGCGTCCTTCTGGGCTGACGTGGCCATGTACGCGGCGGCCAAGAGCGCGGGTGGCACCAGGGCCGTGCTCCTCGGAGGGGACTTCAACGTGTGGCTGGAGTCCCCGTGGCACCCTACCACGAGGAGGTTCCAAGCCCTGTGGGAACAGTGTGGCTTCCGCAGGGCAGGCCCGGAACGGGAGGAGGACAGGAGGCCCACGAGGGCGGGGCACCGACTGGACTCCTTCCTTCTGAACTCGCCTCTGGTCCCGTGGGCGGCGCGTGAGCGCCCTCACTTGGCGCCGGGGCGGTCTCCAGCGTCGCTGGGGTCGGATCATGGCCCTGTGGTCCTGGACATCCCGCTAGCGGTGGCCGGCAAAGAGAGGGTCACCAGGATGGCCTACTCGCACGCCCAGGGCAGGCTGCACGCCATACGCCCGGACTCCCCGGGGGTTCGTGAGGCGGTGGCGGCAGTACTGCAGAAGGCCTGCGGGGATCAGCGGCTACAGGCGTGGCTCTCATCGGACCAGGACACTGCCACCATGGGCACGTCGGAGGTGCAAGCGGTCTTTGACCTGCTCTACGCCTTCCGTGATGACGTGTCCAGGGTCACGGGAGTGCGCATGCCTTCCGGCGTGGACCCGCAGTACCCACACGGGCAGGCGGAAACGGAGGCGTCGCTGGACCAGGTCCTCTCGGATCAGCAGGCCCTGGCCTGGCGTGCCCATCAGCTGTGGCAACGGGACGCGGCGGCGGCCGGACTCCACTCCCAGGAAGCGACTGCCCTGCTACAGCACCTCCGGCGAGTGGACCCCGACCTGTCCCCCGCCTCGGTTGAGGACCTGCGTGCCGCATTGGACCAACAGCTCCGCCAGCCCGAGACACGCGTGGAGGAGCTGCGGGATGTCCTCAGGAGCAACAGGCGCCGGTCCATCAAGGACTACTGGCGGGGCAGGGTACCGGACCTGCAGCTCCGATGGACGGCGATACGGGGGGCCATCAACGTGGTGAACTATGCCCCGTCAGGCCTATGGTCCGTACGCGTCCGCGAGTCGGAGAAGGTGCTCTTGGAGGCCTCGGACGTCATTGGCGAGGTCCAGAGGTATTGGGAGGCGCTGTACGCCAAGCGGCCAGTGAACCTGCCGGCCTTCGAGCGGCTGGTCCGGGCCCACATTCCCAAAGGGGTGCCGGAGGAGTGGAGGTCGGTACAGGACTACACCATGCAGGACCTTAAAGACGCCGTGAGGCAGGCCGTGGCGGACGACAAAGCTCCGGGGTCCAACCGGGTCACGGCAGCCCTCATAGCAGAGCTGCCTGAACCGGTGCAGGGGCTCCTGGTGCATGCGTACAGGGCAATCCTGCGGGGTGCGGATGTCCCGGAGTCCTGGCACGAGGCCATTATCTGGCTGATGCCCAAGGGCACAGCCACGGGCAACCTGGACGAGTACAGGCCGATAGCGCTGGGGCAGCAAGACATGCGAATGCTCATGACCCCCCTCATGCGGAGGTTCACAGCTGTTCTGGCACGCAAGGGACTGGCCGCGGACTGGCAGTTCGGAGCCATGCCGGGCTCCACGGCGGCTGCCCCGGTGTTCCTGGCCCAGCGCAGGCTGCAGCGTGGGATGGAGGAAAACCACGTCCTGGCCTTCGATGTGTCGAAAGCTTTTGACACAGCGCCGCACGGAGCACTGGCGCTCCTCCTGCGCCACATGGGTGTCCCGGAGGAGCTCATCAGGCTCTTCCACACCCTCAGCTGCGGGTCCCTGGTGCGCATCGTCACTGCGCATGGCCCGACGCCGAGCATACGGCTCCACAGGGGCCTGCGGCAGGGCAGTGCGGAGAGCGCTGTGCTCTACCTCCTCCTATTGGAGCCTCTCCTGCGGAGCCTTGCCTGTAAGGCGCGGGGAGATGCTCGCCACGCGGTGCCACCCCTGGTACAGGCGTACTGTGATGACCTCCTGCTGATAGCGCACTCCCTGCCGCAATTCCTGGAGTATGCGGCGATGATAGCGCGGTATCTCACGGACATGGGCATGTCCCTCAACGTGAGCAAATGCGCCTATGCCAGTACTGCTCGCATCCACTCGATTATGGTATACGTGAACCCGGGGGACACAGCGGCCCCATGGGTATGCTTACGTGCCAAGGGCACGGTACCATACTTGGGCCTGCGCCTCGATCCCAGGGGGATGGCGACCATGAAGGAGAAACATGTACTCCGGTGTGAAGCCCTGCTGGGCTGGTGCAAGAACACGCTGGGGCCGGCGTCGGTGCCTCATGAGGTGATGGCGGCCGTGGTTGGTGGCATCGTGCGGTACGCGGCGCCCTACCTGTCCGACACGGCGGAGGCGGTGGTCAAGCTGAATACTGCCATCAAGGCTGCGGCCCTGCAGTTCGAGAAGCTGCCCAAGGACCTGTCCAACGTGGCGGTGCGGTCAGGTCATGGGCTACGGTTGGCAGATGTCCAAGTTGTATGCCGCGACTCCGTCGTGGCGACCGTGGCTCAGCTCACCCACCACAGGTCGATGACGGTCCGTGATGAGCTGCGGGCCATGCTCCGAGACGTGCACGTGCAGTACGGAGTGTGCGGGCAGTTCATGGTGCCCTCTGCGTCATTCGCCACACACGCTGGCAATACGTGGGTGGACAGGGTGCTCAGGGCGATGGGGACGTTGCGCGTGGGGCTTCTCATGCCATCGTCGGTGTACTCGTGTGTACACGCCCATCTGCCGCAAGTGCAGTGGGCAGGGCGGAAGTGGGTATCCCAATCCTACGCCTTCAAGGGTAGGGACATCTGCATTCTCTCGGGGCCCCGCACGGATGCGGCAGTGCAGTCCCTGACTGATCCCGCAAATGACCTCCTGCATGCGCGGCTCCCCTGCCCTACGCCTGGGCACTGGGCGGTCCAGCTACAGGAGTGCCACGAGGACCACCTGCACCTTCCGCACGCGGGAGTAGGACCCCACCAGCTGGACCACGTGTGGCTCACGGGGCTTCGCGACGTCTTCCGGCCGCAGCTGCCCGGTCCGTTGACTCACCGGCTCATTCACCCAGTGCGCCGAAAGAAGGCCAGCAAACGCAATAGACAGTCCGCTGCGGGGGACGTGTATGTGGTGGGCGGATACAGGGAGGAAGGATGGGACCCGGCCAACCCGGGGTTGTCCATGCCGTTCGTCCCGCTGGCCGCCCTCCTGTTTCTGCTGGGGGACGTCTTTGAGGGCTACCAGCAGCAAGACGATCCGGCGTCCGTCCCCCTACTCACTCCCCACGCCGGGGGCGGCATAAGCCCGCCACCACTGTGGGTTGTGCACGGACAGCCAGCGTTTTCCAGGGCGTGCGCGGCGGTGCACAAGTGCAGCGAATGGGCAATTGTTCTTCTGCTACCGGCAGGCCCAATCCCGGATCCGGATGAGCACTCGGTCCCGGAAGTGGTCCGAATGTCCAACGTGCCGCATGATCCGCATGTCGCCGTCACGTCGTTGCGTGGTGGTGGCGCAGTGGAGCAGGGGTCTGTCGTGGTATACCAGCCTTCCTGCTCCGCAACGGTTTGGGGGGCGGAATACACCACCGCCCTGGACGCCATCAAGTCAGTCTGCGGATGTGACCTGGCCTGGAGACCACATGCGGTGTATCGACCGAGGGTGGTCCTGTCCCCGGAGCTCACGGCCTCCAGCGCGGCGTCTCTGGGAAAGGTGGTGCAGAGCCCCCACTCCGACGTGGCGTGGCTAGAGCCCCACCGGTACTGCTGGGTGCCGGTGGCGACTAAAGTCACATCGTCTGACGCGTCGCCCCAGGGAGACGACGCCACAAATGTGGCGGTGGCCAGCCACGGAATCCCCACGTGGACGGGTGCCATCTACGGCACGGTCCCGGAGGCAGAGATCATTGGAGCGGCGGCGTACTTGTTGCACACGCCCCCGTCAGCGTGCACGGTACACGTGGTGGATGCGTCCGTCATAGGAGCGCATTTCCGCAGGGCGCAGGAGGCCCTGTACCGTGGCATCAAGGGGCCGACGTCACATCTGGTCAATCAACATGCACTGAGCTGGATAGTGGAGGGGCTGCGGCGGCTGCCGCGCCGAGTTGGGGGGCCGCACCACTGGGTGGTGAGGCAGAGCTCGCACTTAGCGGCGGTCCCGCTTGAGGCACCGGACTCTGCCGCGGCCCGTGCGATGGCCCCGCCAGTCCATCTTGTCCTGCCGAAGGAGCACGCCATCCTCTTGGTACCGGGGGATAATGGTGAGCTCGAGCCGCGTGTACCATCCATGCAAGCCCTTCAGCAGGTCCGGGAGATAGAGTGGCGTTCGCTAGCGGCACGCACCAGGGCGCACACGCCACTAGCTGGCGCCTGCGAGGCGATGTCCCTGGGAGCTGTGCACCACGGCCCAACGCACAGGAATATGCTGCGGGCACGTGACGGTCGCTTGTCCACCATGCAGGTCATGCGACGGTGGAGACAGAAGCTCACGCGTGTGGCAATACCAGCCCACCCCTGTATCTTCTGTGGGGGGCCGGAGGAGGACATCGGCCACATGCGCCTACTGTGTGCGCGGGACGAGGAGGTGGCTGGGCTCCTGTGCAGGCGTGTGGAGGAGTTCACGGCGGAGCTACCCCTAACGGACAGGGCGGTGGAGTTCGTGGCGTGGAGGGAGCACGGCTGCAGGTGGGCAGAATCCCTGAAGGCAGGTGTCGTACCCGGGGACCTGAAGCGGCTGTTCGCTGCGGTGCGAGCGGCGTCGTCCCGGGGTCCTGCCAAGGCCAGACTCTTTGTGGAGGACATGGTCCAGATTGGGGAAGATGTGTATGCCCGCAGGAACCATCGGCTCACCCAGATCATGCAGCTGCCGATGCAAGATCGAAGGAGGGCGGTATACGCGTTCCTGCGCGGTGACACACCCTTCTGCCCGCCGGCAGGGAGGATCCTGCAGCGTCCGCCGTGGAACCCGTTTGCCGGCCTCCCCGGCGACCTGCGGGCAACCTTTCTGAGGGCACCGCTGCACGCACTGCTGGTGTCGCGGTCGTGCATCGAGGGTGAGGAGGCCCTGTCCTTGTTCCCTCACTGGATGGCGGCGGTGGCGCAGGCCTTCGACCGGTGGATCGGTTCCTGGGTGGCGCGAGACATCACGGCATTCAGGGAGTGGTCCCGCGTGGTGTCGGCGCAGTCCTGGGCCCAGGTGCGGGGTACCAAGGTGAGAAACCCTGACGGCCAGAGTGATCCCTGGCTCCAGGTGTACGCCAACCATCCAGCTGTGGGGAACGTCATGGGCTGGCCTCGCGAGGTGCTGCCAGTCCTTCAGCAACCTCTGTGCGGTCTCCCAGTCCTGGCGGTGGCTGTCGTACTTGACGTGGGTACGTTGTGGCTATGTGACCGGCAGCTGCGACGAGCCGTACCGGCGGTCACGGAGCGGCGGTCCATGGCAGTGTTAGTGGGCTCCGAGCAGCTGGCGCGGGTACAGGGCGACGACGCGCAAGGCCAAGTCACGGAGGCCATGTTCTCTCTGCCACAGGGGGACGACCACGTGGCTGCCGATGCCCGTCACACCCTTGACACCCTGGGTCTCAGGGCGGTCATTGAGGCTCGGGCGGGAGGGCAACGCTTGGTTCTGGCTTCCGCCAGGGGCCCGGAGCAGGACGGGGTTGTTGTCATCGGGGAGGTCTTGCGGGACTACGGTTGGGAGCTCCTGGCGCATGGCACGCGCGGCCCCAAGGTGGCGCGGTGGCCCCGGCTGCTTGAGAGCCTGCCGGAGATGCCCGACGGACGACCGATACTCCGCCCGGTGTCCACGTGGGAGGAGGCGAGGCGCAGCCTCCTCAGTAGTGCCACAACACGCACGTTGACAGGGGCTTTGCTCGGGCTCCAGGACGCGTGCTGCGATGTATGGCAGGACCTGTGGTCGCAGTGCTGTGATGGTAGCTGCGTTCCATCGCGGTCTGTGCTTCCGCAGCGATGCCACGGGTGCGGGGAGACGGTGTCCGTTTGGGTTCATCAGTGTGCCTCCGCCCCGCTGTGCGGGACATGTCAGGAGCATGCCGACAGGGGGTGGCCTAAGGCGAGGTGGGCACTGCGGCACTCTGGACGGATGTCCTCAAGTGCCTGGACGACTATCCAGGGTGGCCTGAAGAGCGTCCGAGTGGAAGGGGTACGGTGCCCTGGAGCGCCGTCTGCGGCCCTGCCCCTGATGCTGTGGTGGGCGGCTCTGGAGGGCGACTCACGGATACTCTGGTTGTGGCATCACGGAGGAAATGGTGACGGAGTGGTGGGTGCCGGGGGTGCAGGTTGATGGGGATGGGAATTGTGGGTGCACCAGCTACCATCCCTACGCTGGACGCAGCGGAGGGAGTGGCGCCTGAGAAGCAGTGCCTACGCGGCCTGATTGTGCGGTACTGGCAGGCGGCGTATGACGGCCAACGCGATGTGACAGGTCGTGCCGGCCTGATGGTGAGCCGTACTGCCCCCGTGCATGAGGGTCCGACAGGGATGCTTCACCCGCCTGCCCCGGGTCGCCGCATACAACAGTGAGGTGTCATGGGTCGTCCCGACCAGGGTAATAAGGCCCAAACCCCTGTAGGGTATTCCCATGGCACCGGGGTCTCTACTGGCGGCCCGGCTACGGCAGTCTTGGGAGTGGTTGCTCGGGATACACCGGGGGTGCACGGAGTTGTTTGGGGGTTACAGCGCTGCGGCGCCCCCTGGGAGTGTTACACGGGGTTGCGGGGTCAGCCTGCAGGCCCCAGGAGCGGCGACGGGGCGAAGATGTGTGCGTGGAAGGTTATGACGGTGGGGTCATCAGGGGGACAGTATGGCGGGCGTCGTGGAGACGGCATGGCAGCCTGGAGGGAGCGCTCACAGGGGGCACGTGGAGTTCCAGGTGGCGGAGTACTGGAGTCTTGGGGGTCAACGCGGCGGTACTGGGATCCGTACGGCGGGGGTACGCGGCGGTACTGGGGAGCCGTGCAGTGGGGGAGCAGCGGGGAAGTTCCAGATGACGGTGTACTGACATCGTGGGGGTGTACGCGGCGGTACAGGGGACCGTATGGTGAGGGTATGCGGCGGTACTGGAGTCCGTACGGTGGGGGAACGCGGCGGTACTGGGGAACCGTACAGTGGGGGAGCACGGGGATGCATGGCGGTACTGGGGTGTCCCCCTGACCCCTCTAACAACTCAGGGGGAGCGCGGGGGCATCCCCTGGCCCCGTTAACAAACTAGAGGGACCGTGCCTGCGGGCATGTACATAGTCTAACCTCTGACCATGGCCTTGTGGTTGCAGTGGTGAGTGTCGTGGCGGCTAGCAGGTGGCGTCGGCGTGGCAACAGCGGTACTGCGCGGCGTCGTAGTGAAGAGTATGCAGTCGCCTCACCACTGTAACAGCTTACCCCTGGGGGGCGCCAGTCCGGTCGGCTAGAGGCGAGGAGGGCAGGGGAGCGGCGTGCTGAGTGGTCCGGGGGGTGACGCGCGGGCCAATGCTATAAGTAGGCTCGCCACATCGTCGGTGGGGGCCGAACCTGCGGCCTGGCCGCTGCTGTGGCGGAAGAGGCGCAACCACGGAAGCTGGCCAATCAGTGCAGGTAAGGGTCAAGGCTAGGCGCCAGGGCATTGTATGAGGGCCAGATGAGGTGCACCTGGTAACCACGGCCCGGGGCGAGCCTCTGGTGGGTACCCCTACAGGGGGTCGATAACCAAGCTACGGCACCCACCAGCCCGAATCCCAGCCAGCGATATTCACGGGTTGCGCCACTCCCGTCACAAAGCGGCCGGCGTCTCCCCCTGTAGACCCTCAAGATATATTATATGTGGGCAAGTGAATGCCTCGATGCAGACTGGGCGCTGGCCCCTGACGTGGGATGCGAGCATGGTATATATCTGGGGTGTGGGGGCAGCACGGGGCCACGGGGACGTGGAGTTGGTAACGTGTTTCTGTACTATACTAGGGGGCTGGTGCGGTGGGAAGATGGCGTACAATGTGGAGACATGGGGGCGATGACAGCTGAGGGTCAGGCTAGGCTGGAGCCTCCCAGAAATCCTGGCTGTGCACATACAGGCTAGTGCATGCTAGCAGAGGGATACGTGGAGTCAGGGGTGGTGGGCAGTTTCGAGGACGCGGACGACAATGGATTACGTGGGGTCATGGGTGTTGGGTGTCTCCACAGTGGCGGGGCAACGTGAACGATGGAGGGTCAGCTCTCGCTTCGCCGCATGCGTGCTGCTTTGTTCCTTGGTTGCTGCATTGCGACGGACAGAGGTGCCCTTGCTTTCTGCTTGTTGCGATGCTGCTGCGCTGCTATGCCTTGCCCCCTTACCCCCGGCGAACAAACGGGCCAGCGTCCGTCGCCGTTGCTAATGCTAACGCTTTGCAGTTGCCACTGCCCCCAAAGCCTGGTTGCCCGGTATCCCCGGTCCTCTGGGTCCTCCGTCATGCTGTGGGCCACCTCAGGCAGCCCTGGGACCCACGGGATCGAGCGAGGCAGGAACCACCTGTCGGCGCGAGATGCCCGGTAACACCAGTAGACGGCATGATAAGTGGTTATGACTATGACTATGACTATATATATATATATGTATATATATATATCTATATATATATATATGTAGTCATAGTCATAGTCATAACCACTTATCATGCCGTCTACTGGAGTTACCGGGCATCTCGCGCCGACAGGTGGTTCCTGCCTCGCTCGATCCCGTGGGTCCCAGGGCTGCCTGAGGTGGCCCACAGCATGACGGAGGACCTAGAGGACCGGGGATACCGGTCAACCAGGCTTTGGGGGCAGTGGCAACTGCATTGCGTTAGCATTAGCAATGGCGACGGACGCTGGCCCGTTTATTCGCCGGGGGTAAGGGGGCAAGGCACAGCAACGCAGGTGCATCGCAACAAGCAGAAAGCAAGGGCTTCTCTGTCCGGCGCAAAGCGGCAACCAAGGAACAAAGCAGCACGCATGCGGCGAAGCAAGAGCGGACCCTCCGTCGTTCGCGTACCCCGGCCACCGTGGAGACGTCCATCACCCGTGACCCCACGGAATCCATTGCCATCTGCGTACTCGTAATTGCCCACCACCCCTGACTCCACGTATCCCTCTGCCAGCACGCAATAGCCCGTATATGCATAGCCAGGATTTTTGGGAGGCTCCAGCCTAGCCTGGCCCTCAGCTTTCATCGCCCCCATGTCCCCACAATGTACGCCGGCACCCACCGCACCAGTCCCCTAGTATAGTACAAAAACACGGTATCAACTCCACGTCCCCGTGGCATTGAGCTGCACCCACACCCCAGATATATACCATGCCGGCACTCCATGTCAGGGGCCAGTACCCAATCAGCTTCGAGGCATCCACTTGCCCACGTACAATATAACTTGAGGGTCTACAGGGGGGGACGCCGGCCGCTACGCGACGGAGTGGCGCAACCCGTGAATATCGCTGGCTGGGATTCGTGCTGGTGGGTGCCGTAGCTTGGTTATCGACCCCCTGTAGGGGTACCCACCAGAGGCTCGCCCCGGGCTGTGGTAACCAGGTGCACCTCATCTGGCCCACATACATTGCCCTGGCGCCTACCCTTGACCCTTACCTGCACTGATTGGCCACCTCCCGTGGTTGCGCTTCTCCGCCGCAGCAGCGGCCAGGCCGCAGGTTCGGCCCCCACCGACGACGTGGCGAGCCTACTTATAGCATTGGCCCGCGCGTCACCCCCCGGACCACTCAGCATGCCGCTCCTTCTCTCTCCTCGCCTCTAGCCGACCGGACTGGCGCCCCCCAGAGGGTAAGTCGTTACAATGGTGAGGCGACCGCATACTCTTAGCTACGACGCCGCGCAGTACCGCTGTTGCCACGCCGATGCCACCTGCGAGCCGCCACCACACGCACCACCGCAACCACAAGGCCATGGTCAGAGGTTAGACTATGTACATGCCCGCAGGCACGGTCCCTCTAGTTTGTTAACGGGGCCAGGGGATGCCCCCACACGCCCCCTGAGTTGTTAGAGGGGTCAGCGGGACACCCCAGTACCGCCATGCATCCCCGCTGCTCCCCCACTGTACGGTTCCCCAGTACCGCCGCGTACCCCCACCGTACGGACCCCAGTACCGCCGCGTATACCCCCAAGACGCCAGTACACCGCCACCTTGAACTCCGCGTGCCCCCCGTGAGTGCTCCTCCAAGGCTGCCACGCCGTCTCCAGGACGCCCGCCATACTGTCCACCTGACGACCTCGCCGTCATATCCCTCTACGCACACATCTTCGCTTCGTCGCCGCCCCCGGGGCCTGCAGGCTGTCCCCGCAACCCCGTGTAACACTCCCAAGGGGCGCCGCAACGCCATAACACCCAGACAACTCCGTGCACCCCCGGTGTATCCCGAGCAACCACTCCCAATACTGCCGTAGCCAGGCCGCCAGTAGAGACCCCGGTGCCATGGGAATACCCTACAGGGGTTTCGGCCTTATTACCCTGGTCGGGACGACCCATGACACCTCACTGTTGTATGCGGCGACCCGGGGCAGGCGGGTGAAGCATCCCTGTCTGACCCTCATGCACGGGGGCAGTACGGCTCACCATCAGGCCGGCACGACCTGTCACATCGCGTTGGCCGTCATACGCCGCCTGCCAGTACCGCACAATCAGGCCATGAAGGCACTGCTTCTCAGGCGCTACCCCCTCCGCTGCGTCCAGCGTAGGGACGGTAGCAGGTGCACCCACAATTCCTAACCCCATCAATGTGCATCACCCCCGGCCCCCACCACGCCGTCACCATTTCCTCCGTGATGCCACAACCAGAGTATCCGTGAGTCGCCCTCCAGAGCCGCCCACCACAGCATCAGGGGCAGGGCTGCCGACGGCGCTCCAGGGCACCGTACCCCTTCCACTCGGACGCTCTTAAGGCCACCCTGGATTGTCTTCCAGGCACTTGAGGACATCTGTCCAGAGTGCCGCAGTGCCCACCTCGCCTTAGGCCACCCCCTACCGGCACGCTCCTTACATGTTCCGCATAGTGGGATGGAAGCACACTGATGAACCTAAACCGACGCTGTTTCCCTGCACCCGTGGGTCGCTGCGGAAGCACAGACCGCGACGGAACGCAGCTACCATCACAACACTGCGACCATAGGTCCTGCCATACATCGCAGCACGCGTTCTGGAGTCCGAGCAAAGCACCCGCCAGCGTGCGTGCTGTGGCACAACTCAGGAGGCTGCGCCTCCCATCCTCCCACGTGGACACCGGGCGGAGTATCGGTCGCCCGTCGGGCATCACCGGCAGGCTCTGAAGCAGCCGGGGCCACCGCGCAACTTTGGGGCTGTGTGTGCCATGCGCCAGGAGCTCCCAACCGTAGTCCCGTAAGACCTCCCCGATGACATCTACCCCGTCCTGCCCCGGGCCCCTGGCGGATGCCAGAACCAAGCGTTGTCCTCCCGCCCGAGCCTCAATGACCGCCTCGAGGCCCAGGGTGTCAAGGGTGTGACGGGCATCGGCAGCCACGTGGTTGTCCCCCTCTGGCAGAGAGAACATGGCCTCCGTGACGTGGCCTTGCGCGTCATCGCCCTGTACCCGTGCCAGCTGCTTGGAGCCCACTAACACTGCCATGGACCGCTGCTCCGTGACCGCTGGTATGGCTCGTCGCAGCTGCCGGTCATACAGCCACAACGTACCCACGTCAAGTACGACAGCCACCGCCAGGATTGGGAAACTGCACAGAGGTTGCTGAAGGACCGGCAGCACCTCGCGAGGCCAGCCCATGACGTTCCCCACAGCTGGATGGTTGGCGTACACCTGGAGCCAGGGATCACTCTTGCCGTCAGGGCTTCTCACCATGGTACCACGCACCAGGGCCCACGATTGCGCCGACACCACGCGGGACCACTCCCTGAATGTCGTGATGTCCCGTTCCACCCAGGAACCGATCCACTGGCTGAAGGCCTGCGCCACCGCCGCCATCCAGTGAGGGAACAAGGACATGGCCTCTTCTTGCGCGATGCACGACCGTGGCACCAGCAGTGCGTGCAGCGGTGCCCTCTGAAAGGTTGCCCGCAGGTCGCCGGGGAGGCCGGCAAAGGGGTTCCAGGGCGGACACTGCTGGATCCTCCCTGCTGGCGGGCAAAAGGGTGTGTCACCTCGCAGGAACGCGTATACCGCCCTCCTTCGATCTTGCATCGGCAGCTGCATGATCTGGGTGAGCCGATGGTTCCTGCGGGCATACACATCTTCCCCAATCTGGACCATGTCCTCCACAAAGAGCCTGGCCTTGGCAGGGCCCCGGGACGACGCCGCTCGCACCGCAACGAACAGCCGCTTCAGGTCCCCGGGGACGACACCCGCCATCAAGGATTCAGTCCACCTGAAGCCGTGCTCCCTCCACGCCACGAACTCCACCGCCCTGTCTGTCAGGGGTAGCTCCGCAGTCATCTTCTCCACACCCCTGCACAGGAGCCCAGCCACCTCCTCGTCCCGCGCACACAGTAGGCGCATGTGGCCAATGTCCTCCTCCGGCCCCCCACAGAAGATACAGGGGTGGGCCGGTATTGCCATGCGCGTGAGCTTCTGTCTCCACCGTCGCATGACCTGCATGGTGGACAAGCGACCGTCACGTGCCCGCAGCATATTTCTGTGCGTTGGGCCGTGGTGTACAGCTCCCAGGGGCACCGCCTCGCAGGCGCCAGCCAGTGGCGTGTGCGCCCTGTTCTGTCGCTAGCGAACACCACTCCATCTCCCGGACTTGCTGAAGGGCTTGCATGGATGGCACACGCGGCTCGAGCTCTCCATTATCCCCCGGCACCAAGAGGATGGCGTGCTCCTTTGGCAGGACGAGATGGACAGGCGGGGCCATTGCACGGGCCGCGGCAGAGTCCGGCGCCTCGAGCGGGACCGCCGCCAAGTACGTTCTGCCTCACCACCCAGTGGTGCGGCCCCCCAACTCGGCGTGGCAGCCGCCGCAGCCCCTCCACTATCCAGCTCAGTGCGTGTGGCTGACCAGATGTGATGTCGGCCCCTTGATGCCACGGTACAGGGCTTCCTGCGCCCTGCGGAGATGCGCTCCTATGATGGACGCATCCACCACGTGCACTGTGCACGTTGACGGGGGCGTGTGCAACAGGTACGCCGCCGCGCCGATGATCTCTGCCTCCGGGACCGTGCCGTAGATGGCACCCGTCCACGTGGGGATTCCGTGGCTGGCCACCGCCACGTTTGTGGCGTCGTCTCCCTGGGGCGACGCGTCACACGATGTGACTTGAGTCGCCACCGGCACCCAGCAGTACCGGTGGGGTTCCAGCCACGCCACTTCGGAGTGGGGGCTCTGCACCGCCCTTCCCAGGGACGCCGCACTGGAGGCCGTGCGCTCCGGGGACAGGACTACCTTCGGCCGATACACCGCATGTGGTCTCCAGGCCAGGTCACATCCACAGACTGACTTGATGGCGTCCAGGGCGGTGGCATACTCCGCCCCCCAAACTGTTGCGGAGCAGGAGTGCTGGTACACCACCACAGATCCCTGTTCCACCGCGCCGCCGTCACGCAACGACGTGACGGCGACGTGCGGATTGCGTGGCACGTTGGACATCCGAACCACTTCCGGGACCGAGTACTCATCCGCATCCGGGATAGGGCCTGCTGGTAGCAGAAGGACAATTGCCCACTCGCTGCACCCGTGCACCGCCGCGCATGCCTCGGAAAACGCTGGCCGCCCGTGCACAACCCACATTGGTGACGGGCTTATGCCGCCCCCGGCGTGTGGAGTGAGTAGGGGGACGGACGCCGGACTGTCTTGCTGCTGGTAACCCTCAAAGACGTCCCCCAATAGAAACAGGAGGGCGGCTAGCGGGACGAACGGCATGGATAGCCCCGGGTTGGCTGGGTCCCATCCTTCCTCCCTGTACCCGCCCACCACATACACGTCCCCCGCAGTGCACTGTCTATTGCGTTTGCTGGCCTTCTTTCGGCGCACCGGGTGTATTCGCTAGTGCGTCAACGGACTAGGCAGCTGCGGCCGGAAGACGTCGCGGAGCCCCGTGAACCACACGTGGTCCAGCTGATGGGGCCCTACTCCTGCGTGCGGAAGGTGCAGGTGGTCCTCATGACACTCCTGGAGCTGGACAGCCCAGTGCCCAGGCGCAGGACAGGGGAGCCGCGCATGCAGGAGGTCATTTGCGGGATCAGTCAGGGACTGTACCGTCGCATCTGTGCGGGGCCCCGAGAGAACACATATGTCTCTACCCTTGAAGGAATAGGATTCGGACACCCACTTCCGCCCCGCCCACTGCACTTGCGGCAGATGGGCGTGTACACACGAGTACACTGACGATGGCATGAGAAGTCCTACGCGCAACGTCCCCATCGCCCGGAGTACCCTGTCCACCCACGTGTTGCCAGCGTGCGTGGCGAATGACGCAGAGGGCACCATGAACTGCCCGCACACTCCGTACTGCACGTGCATGTCCCGGAGCATGGCCCGCAGCTCATCCCGGACTGTCGTCGACCTTTGGTGGGTGAGCTAAGCCATGGTCGCCACGACGGAGTCGCGGCAGATAACCTGGACATCCGCCAACCGTAACCCATGACCCGACCGCACCGCTACGTTGGACAGGTCCTTGGGCAGCTTCTCGAATTGCAGGGCTGCAGCCTTGATGGCAGTATTCAGCTTGATCACCGCCTCCGCCGTGTCGGACACGTAGGGAGCCGCGTACCGCACGATGCCTCCAACCACAGCCGCCATCACCTCATGAGGCACCGACGCCGGCCCTAACGTGTTCTTGCACCAGCCCAGCAGAGCTGCACACCGGAACCATGTTTCTCCTTCATGGTCGTCACCCCCCTGGGATCGAGGCGCAGGCCCAAGTATGGTACCGTGCCCTTGGCACGTAAGCATACCCATGGGGCCGCCGTGTTCCCTGGGCTCAGGCACACCATGATCGAATGGATGCGAGCAGTATTGGCATAGGCGCATTTGCCGACGTTGAGGGACATGCCCATGTCCGTGAGATACCGCGCTATCGCCGCTGCATACTCCAGGAATTGCGGCAGGGAGTGCGCTATCAACAGGAGGTCATCACAGTACGCCTGCACCAGTGGTGGCACCGCATGGCGAGCATCTCCAGCATATATATATATATATATATATATATATATATATATAAATATATATATATATATATATATAAATATATATATATATATATATATATATATATATATATATATATATATATATATATATATATATATATATATATATATATATATATATATATATATATATATATATATATATATATATATATATATATATATATATATATATATATATATATATATATATATATATATATATATATATATATATATCCTCCAATCTACACCCCTCTCCCAACTCTAGGTGGCTCCACCACACGGCTCTAAGGTACGTGCGAAGGGCACAAAGTGGTGCATACATGTGGTGGAAGGGGCTAAACTCGGTCAAAACGGGCTCAAAACGGGCTAAAAAAACTTGTTTGAGCATCCCAAATGGCCCAGGATCACTTTTGGAAAAACGCGTTTTTGACCCATTTTTGACCCATTGTTGGTCCCAAAACCGCCCATTTTCAAGGCATTTTGGGATTTTCCATGGCCCAAAACGCGCCACCACGGGCTCAAAACGGCCTAAAAACACTTGTTTGAGCATCCCAAGAGGTGTAGGAACAACTTTGGAAAAAATGTTTTTTTTCGCCCTGGGGACCCTGGTGGACCCACCGTTGGCCCCCACTGTGCGTGGGCTGGCCGGCCCTCCGGCTGCACCAAGTGACCATTGGTACGGGGGTCTACGTGTCTCGTTGGGTGATTCCGACACTTGGAAACCATAAAAAGTGGGGGGTTGCGGGTGGACTAGGTGCCCTCGGAATTCGTTTTTGAGCCACGTAGCCCAAGATACCGCCCGTGCTTGGTTTCGGGGGGTTGGTGCACATTGCGCAGCTTTTGAGGCTTTTTGGCGCCTTTTTGGGCCGTTTCTCGGACATATCGTGGAGTTAGAGGGCACCAAAGGTCCCTTGGTCACGAGAAAGTCAAGCCGCACGTGCAGTGTAGCAGTCGTTTGCCTTAGTTTGGCTGTTTTGAACCCTTACTAGGGCTGTTTTGGGCGAAAAATGGCTGTTTTTGGCCCAAACTGCGCAGATTTGGGAGGGCACCTCCCGACTTGGCGCCCCCGCCCCGGGCCGCCACCGGTGAGTTTTTGGCTCAAAACCTCGATTTGCCAAGGGCACCACCTAGGCTCTAGGATGGCTAAAGTAGAGTCAAGCCCGAGGCGATGGGAAGGTGCAGTGGCCAAAACGGAACGGTGACGTGCTTGTTGTTGTTGTTGTTGTTGTTGCTTGTTAGCTAAATTTAAGGGGAGAGGGGTGTAGTAATATATATATATATATATATATATATATATATATATATATATATATATATATATATATATATATATATATATATATATATATATGTATGTATATATATATATATATATATATATATATATATATATATATATATATATATATATATATATATATATATATATATATTGTTGTTGTTGTTGTTGTTGAGGGCACCCAGCACGTGCCGGCGGGAGAAATTGCCTGACACGCTCTCCCTGGGCAGGGCGCAAGGGAGCAGTCGGCCGGCGTCACGCCGGCCAGGCGTGTGCCGACGACGACCGAGGGGGGGGGGGGGGGGGGGGGGCGCCGTGGTGTGGGGGGGGGGGGCGCGTGTGGAGTAGGGTGGGGCCACCTGAGGAAGTCACCCTGGAGCCCTCCCCCGTCTCGCGGGGGGAGAGTTACTCGTCCTGTGCGAAGCGGCTGTGGCGGGGGCGGAGGGTGGGGCGGTGACCTTGGGGTGGGGAAGGCACGCCCGGGTCCACGGACAGTCCGCGCCTTGCCCGAACATCCCGCCGAGTTGGCCGTTCCTCGTGTGAGGCCGTGGCGTGGCCGGGGGCGCTGGCCCGTGCTTCTAGCCTTCTACGGGGGCGAGGGGAGGCCTGGAAGTTGCGGTCTGCCGGCGCCTAGTCACCTCTGCTGCTGTTGTGTTGTGGCCGCCTCGTCCCCGGTAGTGCAGGCGCGCGTGCGCGTCGGTCATGGGGGAGGGAGGGCACAAGGGCGGGAGCACAAGAGCACGAACATGGGTTCACTGTCGCTGGCGTGCTGTGTTCGGTTCAGGTGTTTTTTTTTGGTGCCTGTCCCTGTGCCCTGCGTACGAGAGGCCGCGCGGCACAGCCGGCGGGGGGTTGCAGCCCGGGCCGTGCGCGTGGGTAGCGGCGGGCGGCCGGGTAGGACGTGGCGCCAAGCGGGTGCGGGGCCCGTGGCGATCGCGGGGGGTCGCGGGCGGTCCAGCCGGCGGTCGGCAGTGGCCCTGAGCGTCCCACACAGTGGGGTCCGTGGGCGTGCCGGGCGAGGGCGCGTCCTGCAGGCCATGCTGCGGAGGGCGCGCGCGCAAAAGCGTCAGCGTGCCCGGTGCGGGCCGCTCTGCGGGCCGAGGGACCTGCGGTGAGCTGGTTGCGTTGCCTGGGGGCGGAGGCCGGGGCCGGGCGCATGAGTAGCGGCGGGCGGCCGAGTGGGTGAGGGGGCCTTGGCGGTCGCTGGGAGGCGTGGGCGGCCCAGCCGGCGGTCGGCAGAGGCTCCAAGGGACCCACACCGTGGGGCCCGGGGGCGTGCCGGGGGCGAGCGCGCTGTGCAGGCCAAGCTGCGGGGGCGCACGTGCAATCGTGTCGGCGTGCCCGTCGGGGGCCCCTTGAGGGCCGTGGGACCCGCGGCTGGCAGGGAGCGCTGCCCGGGGGCCGAGGCCGGGGCCGGGCGTGTGGGTAGCGGCGTCCACGGGGTTGAGTGCCCGAGGCGAGTGCGGGGTGGTGCGTGCGGGCCGGCTGGTGCCCGGTGGCCTCACTGGGAGTCCCACACGGAGGGGTCGACGGGCGTGCCGGGGGCGTACGCAGCGTGCAGGTCGGGCAGCAGCGGGTGCAAGTGCAGGGCGTCGGCGTGCCTGATGAGGACCTCACTGAGGACCGAGGGGTTGGCGGCAAGCAGTATGCGATGCCCGGGGGGGTTGGCGGCGAGGAGCGGGAGGATGTCTGCGGCCCGCGACGTGGGGGTGAACACAACGTGGGCCGGGTGCGGCCCCGGGAGCGGTGCCGGGGGGAGCGGGACCACAGGACGGCGGTCTACTGTGAGGCGCCAACTGGCGCAATGGCGGAGGAGCCAGACTAGGGCGATGCTGTGGCGCAGTGTGTGGGGCTGGGTGCTGGGCGGCGTGGGGACGTGCGGCGGGAGGGGGGGGGGGGGCGGGGCGGTGGCGTGGGAGGGGGCACGGCGGAGGAGTGACGCCAGCTACGTGTGTGTCGTGCTGAGGGTGGAGAGGTGCTCGCGGAGGAGTTCCTCCCGGCCGGCGCTGTCCAGTAGAGGGGGGGCGCCGTGGGGGGAGGAGGAGTGCCACATGCCAAGCAGGCTGAACCCCAACTGCGTCGAGGGGCCGGGTCGCGGGGCGGCTGGGAGGCGCTCGGAGAGGTACACTGCGGTGGTGGCCGTGCGGAGCTCCAAAGGGGTGACGAGGCGGGGGGAGTGGCCGGCAGTGGCTGCCAGGATGGGCGGGTGCGTGAACCAGTGCCACGCGAGGAGTAACTGCAGGGCGTAGTGGGGGGGGCAGTGGTGCTGGAGGTGGGCGGCGGAGTCCGGGTAGGGGCGGTGACAGAAGGGGCACGTCACGCCTCCGTAGCCGCGGGGCTAGTCCTGGGAGTGCAGCAGCCGGAGGTGCATGATGCGGTGGAGGGCCAGCGCCGGGATCTCGGCGCGTTCATACGCGAGGCGGAGTAGGTGGGAGGACCAGCCTGGGGGCAGGGGCCGGAGGTGCTGTGCGTGGGTGCGGGCGGTGGTGGCCGCATACGCTGCCTCTGCGGCGCGCGTGGGGTTAAGGAAGATTGCGCCCTCATGGAGCGCCACGATGCGGCCGTGGGAGAGTGCGGACCAGGGGAGGGTCCACAGAGGCGGCGCGGAGCCCGCGGCGGGCTAGGCTGTCAGCTTCGGCGTTGAGGGTGGCGAGGTGGCTGGCGGAGCCGGGGTCGTGTTGTGCGGGGAGCCAGGCCTCGTGCATGCGGAAGGAGGCGGAGAGGAGGGCAGCCCGGTATGGGATGGAGAGGGCGGAGGAGGGGGGCGGGCCGCGGGTGAGGTCGCAGAGCTGGGAGGCGGTGGAGTCTGAGGCGAAGAGGGCTGCGCCGGACCAGCCGCGGAGGGTGAACATGGCGGCTATTTTGGCGATCCACTTTGCGTCGGTGGAGTGGCCGGCGAGGGCGTGGAGGCCGAGCCAGCCGCGGTAGAGAGTGCCGTGGAGGGGGTGCCAGAGGAGGAAGCCGGCGCCGAGGCGGGTGCCCTCTTGGCTGCCGTCGCATGCGACTACGACATAGGGGAGGGAGCGGAGGGGGGCCAGCGAGCCGGTGTGGTGCTGCGGGGCGGGGCGTACTTGGGGGGAGGGGAGGAGGTGGACGGTGATGTCGAGGGGAGCGAGTGCCTGCGCCAGGGCGGGGCCTTCGGTGAGCCAGGGGGTGGGGCGGCGTGGGGAGACGAGGGACGCCGTGGCGGCTACTGCGAGGGTGTTGGGGCCCCAAGAGGCGCGGAGGTAAGTGTGGAGCAGGTTGAGGGGGGCCCTGTACGCTAGGAGGGGGGCGCCGGGACCGCCCTGCTGGAGGGGGAGGTGGAGGAAGGCCGAGTGAGCCCAGGGGGGCAGACGGAAGGCGCGGCGGTATGCATTGTTGATGGCGACCTGATGGGGGCGGAGGGAGGGGGGGGGGATGAGTACGCCCGAGGTGACGTAGTCGAGGGGGGAGAGGCCGAAGGCGTGCAGGGAGCGGAGCTGGAGTATGGGGCAGGCCTCGCGGTTGCGGCTGGCCTTGCGCGCCCGGTCGAGGGACGCGCGGGTCTTGTTGATGACGCGGAGGAGGGGGAGCTCGGGGAGGATGGGGATGCCGACGACTTCCGGGGGGGCGGTGGTGGTGGTGCCGGTGTGCTGCGGGACGTCGGCTGTGACGAGGGTGGGCCGGCCCGGGCGGGAGTCGATGAGGGAGAACTCCTGCTTGTCGGGGTGTATGATGCGGCCGGCGCGGCGAGAGCACTCGCGGCAGTCAGTGGCCATGGCTGCCACGTCCGTGAGGGAGGGGGTGATGAAGCGGCGGTCGTCGCTGTACGAGAGGTGGGTGGCGGGGAGGGATGCTGAGTGGCTGGGGACGGTGAGGGGGAGGGTGATGGAAGTGTTGGGGCGCATGGCCCTGGTGATGACCAGGCTGGGGGCCTGGTAGTGGAGTTGGGCGAACCCGTCGCCTTGGTTGCCCCCCTCCTCGGTGCTGAAGGGGTGGGCGAACCCTTCGCGGGTGGCCACGCGGATGACCAGGCGGCTGTAGAAGCCGTCTGCCCAGGGGCCAAAGTCCCACGTGGTGCGGAGGCGGGAGCAGAGGCGGGAGTTGTCCTGGCGCAGTACCCTGAGGTACGCGTCAGACTCGTCCCAGTCGCAGATGGCGCAGGTGCCGTGGGTGGAGAGGGCTGTGTAGGCGGCGGCGCGGGCTACGAGGGCGAGGCCGAGGGCGGAGTGGCCTGGGCGGTAGGCGAAGGAGGCGGGGGTGTAGGTGGACGTGAGCTCGAGATCGGCGGCTAGGCGGGTCGTGGCGATGCCGGACGCTGCGCTGGAGACGCCCGACTCCACGTCGACGGGGCGGAAGGAGCGTGTGAGGTGTCGGGGGAGTGGCTTGGTGGGCTTCCCCTTGTAGAGGCCGTAGCGGACGGTCTCGTTGGAGACGCCCGGGGTGCCGGATTCGAGCTGGAGGAGGAGGTGCAGCAATCCGAGGTGGACGCCTCCGCCGCTGCGGAAGAGCGCTGCGCGCGCCACGTTGTCAGTGGACACGGCGAGGGAGCGCTTGCCCATGCGGCGGTGGGCGAGGGAGGCGGTGGTGATGAGGGGGGGGGACTGGCGGGTGAGGGCGTACGCCCGGAGGGAGGCGGGGGATTCTGGTCGGGCGTTCGCGCGGAGGGCGTCGCGGAGTAGGGGGAGAGTGAGGTCGGTGGGCGGGTGCAGGAGGGGGAGCCAGGGGTCCGGGGTGCAGCGGGCGGCGAAGAAGGCGTGATCCATGGAGACGTGCCGGTCGGCCGTCTGGGACCGGGACTGTGCCGTGATCTCGGCGAGCCGTTCCTCGCGGGTCGTGAGGTTGGCCCCTGGGTGGGGGAGGATGCCGTGGAACGGTTCCAGGGGAGGGGAGGGCAGCCGGAAGACTGTCCGAGTGGCGGAAGTGATGGAGGGGGAGGAGAGGACTGCAGCGCGAGAGACGTAGCCGCGGGCGGCCGATGCCTCCCGGAGGGCAAAGGACTGGGCGGCGAGGTCTTGCGTGGAGAGGGGAAAGGTGAACCGGGCCAGGGACCGTAGTAGTGTGGGGGTGTCAGGGGGGTGCGGGAGCAGCTGGTGCGCGAGGGAGTGGTGGGCGGCGATCTAGTGGTCGGGGAGGGAGGGGGTAAGGGAGAGCCAGCCCCACGCCAGGTCCAGGGCGGCTGAGAGGGAGTCCATGTCCTCGACAGTCGCCAGGCGCCATCGGAACAGACGCCACGAGTGGGCGTCGCAGGAGCGGTGGTGCAGGGTGACCTGCGCCAGCACCATGGCGTGTGAGGTGTGGCAGGGGAGGACGTGGTGAGTGTGGGAGGCGATGGGACCGGTGGCGAAGATGTGGTCGATGGCGGTGGAACGGGGGGAGCCGTGGCGGGTGGTACACTTGGTGGGAGTGGCTCGGGGGACCAGGCGGTGCCAGGCTGAGAGCGGGCCTAGGGCCCCGAGTGCGGAGGCCAGGGGGGTGCCTGGGGCTCCCGTGCTGTTGAGGTCGCCCAGGAGGACGCACATGTCGGGCCGTACGCGGGAGCGGAGGTGGTTCATGAGCTTGACCTCGGAAACCCACTCGGAGTACGAGAGGCGTGGGGGGAGGTGGGCGTTGAACAGGAGGGCCCGGCCCCCTAGCGAGAGGGGGACCGCGGAGGCAATCCAGTGCTGGCCGTCGTAGACGAGGTCGGCGGGTTGGGAGGGGGCGCGGAGGGACCGGAGCCAGGCCGTGCGGAGGCCTGAGCCCTGGCTGGAAGCGGTGCTGTAGTGGGCCTCGTACCTCGGTGGGAGGGCGGGGCGGGCCGAGGCCAAGTCCCAGAGTTCCTGCTCGGCGACCACGTCGGGGGACAGGGCCTCGAGCTAGGTGCGGGCGAGGGAGACTTGGCCGGCGATGCCGCCCCAGTTGTGTGTGAGAAAGGTGAGGGCTGTGTCGCGGAGGGGGGTGGACGCTTGGTCACGGGGGTCGGGGAGGGAGAGGACGAAGGCGGGGGTCGGCTGGAGGAGGCGGTCGGGGGGGGGGGGCGCAGGGGGCGGCCCAGGGGATGGCGGAGACGGGGACAGCCCCGGGCAGTAGCATGCCTTGGAAGCGGACCACACAGCGGGCGGCGATGTCACGAGTACACACAGGCGGGGCCTTGTGGGGGGAGGTGCAGAAGAAGTGAGGCCAGTGGTCGGTCGGCGATGTGGGGAGGTCGACGAAGGCGGTGTGAGGCGTGGGGCGTCCACAGTCGGGGCAAGCGGAGGAGGTGACGAGCGGGGCGTCGGGGAGGGCGGGGTGTAGTGCCCTTGCTGAGGTCGGGCCTGACGAGCGAGTGTACGCTGGGGACGGGGGGAGGGGGGTTGTAGGCAAGTGGGCGGTGTCCCAGAAGGCGGTCCACTTGGTGTCCACGTGCAGGGGAGGGGTGATCCAGAAGGAGGGGTCACCGCGCTGGCGGGGGAAGGAGGCGAGCCAACCGCACACTGTGGGGAGGGCGGAGGCGAGGAGCGAGGGGGGTAGCGACGTGGAGACCTGGGCGGCATGCAGGAGGTCTCGGAGGGGGCCCGGGGGGAGGTCGGCGGCCGGGGGGAGGCCAAGGGGGAGAAGGTCAGCAGAGTGCGTGCACACGGGGCAGTGCGTGAGGGCAGGGCGCCACCACGTGCCGCAGTGAAGGCATATACGGGGGGCGGAGGCCGGTGGTGGAGCGGGTGCGCGGGGGGGGGGGCCACGGGCGTGGGACTGGGAACGGGGCTCCGGGGCGGAGAGAAGGTCAGCCCCGGCGCGGTGGGTGTCGAGTGGGCGGGGGAAGTGGGAGGCGAGGAAAGTCGCCCAGGCTAGGGTCGGGAGGTCGGGAGCGCTGGAGGCGGGGAGCGTGTCCGGCAGGGCGAGTCAGTTGTGTCTGCGGGCACTGGGGAACATGGCGCCGCGGACTGCCCTGCCTGACGAGGGGGCCGAGGGTGTTGTGCGGCCATGGTGCCGCGGGGAGCGTCGGGGGGAGGAACGGGGGGGTGACTGCTGCTGGCTGCGTTTGGCGGGGCGGGGCTGAGGGTCGCCCGGGACGGGCGGTGGGTGGGAGGGTGGGGTGTTGAGAGTGGCAGTGGGGGCGTGCCAAGGTTGCCCATCGTCCCGTCTGCCCTGGACCGTAAGGGACCAGCCCTCGTTGTGCTGGATGACGCGCGTGGGCAGCGAGGCGAAGAGGGAGGTGTGCAGGGCGGGGGCGATGTGGGCGAACGCGTGCCCGCGGCGGGCGTCGGCGTCAGTGACGTACACGACGGTCTGCAGGTTGTGGGTGAGGGTGACTGCCATGGAGGGGTGCGGGCCTAGGCGGAGGCCTGAGACGCGGACGACGCCGGTGGTGGCTGGCGAGGAGCCGACGGGGGCGAAGGTGGGGACCGAGGAGGCGGGGGTGGCGACGGTGGCGGAGGGCGCGGGGGCGCCCGGGAGGGGGGGCTGGCCGAGGAGGGATGGGGCAAAGAGTGGCGCGGGCGGGGCGGCGGCGCCAGGGGCTTGCAGGGAGTGCGCTAGAGGTGCGGAGGAGCCAAGGCGGAACCAGTCCAGGTCCGCCGTGGAGCGGGGGGGGAGGGCAGTTTTGGTGTAGGAGATGAGCTCCCGGAGCTGGGCCGGGGTGGAGAGACGGCCACACAGCCGTGCGATGGCTGCGCGGAGGGTGTCGGCGGAGGAGACGTGTTGGAGGTCCTGGTAGGCCTCTATGGGCAAGGAGGGGGCGCTGGCGATGGTGAAGGCCGCCGCCAGCCAAGGAGTGTCGGCATGGGCCTGAGCGGCTGTGATGAGGGGCTGGATGGCCTGGAGGGCAGGCAGGGAGGCCGCGGAGGAGGCGGCGGCTCCGTACCGTTGGGAGACCAGGCTGAGGAGCTTGTTGAGGTGGAGGCGGAGGGTGGGCTTGTGGAGGTCGGGGCAGGAGTGCCAGGCACCCTTGGCGGCGAGCACCAGGCTGGCGGTGGATGTGGAGACCGAGAGGTGCTGCACGGTCCTGGGGGGCAGGTGGCAGTTCTTGCCCATAGCCACAATGCACATGGCCGTGTGGTGGGCGTCGGCCTCGGGGACGGAGGAGAGGCCGTCGAGCAGGGTCAGCGTGTCCTGGGAGCTCGGGGTGGGGCCAGCCTGGAAGAGTGTCTCCCAGTCTGACGGGGGTGGTGCGGCCGGCTTCGGGGGCTGGGGACGGGGGGGAAGCAGGGACAAGGGTTGCGAAGCGTCGGGGGGCGCAGGGGCGGCGGCGGGGGCGGGGGCTCCGGGCCCCGCAGGGGGGTCTTCCGCCTGCGGGTTAGCGCGGCGGGCGGCTGCGGTGATGGCGGTGGAGATGTTGGGGGTGCGAATTGAACCATCATCCTTCCGATGGTTCAACTCGGTGCACCACCGTTGGGCGGACAGGGGGCATGGAGCGGGGACACGGGCGTGGGGGCTGGCAGGGTCGAAGACGCAGCTGAGGGGGGGGCAGGCCAGCCGGGAGCTGGTCTGCTGGGCCGCCCATGTTGCTAGCCAGTGGAGGAGGGCGACCCGGGCGACCTTCGGCTTGATGGCCTCCTCGAAGGCGAGGAGGTCCAGGAGGCGGCGGAAGGGGATGGAGGGGGGGAGGTCGGGGGAGAAGGGAGAAATGTGGGCGAGGGCGGCTGAGGCGAGAGTGGCCTGGTCGAGGGTGGAGGCACGAGCGCCCCAGTCGATGAGGGCGCTCATGCAGGAGGCGTAGGGGAGCCACGAGGCGTCGTGGTGCGTGGTGAGGAGGGAGATCTCGTTCTCGGTGAGCTGCTCGGTGAAGGCGAACCACCAGAAGAGGGGGCTGGCTTCGATGGGGGAGCCGGCGAGGGGGATGGAGAGGACGTCCACATTTGCCGGCATGTGGCGCGCAGAGGCCAGCAGGCGCGGGGGTTGCTGGGAGTCCAGGGCGATGGACAGGAGGGGCCAGGCGTCGGCCGCCGTCAACTGTTCGCGCTGGAGGTCGGGGGACAGAGCCGAGAATGGGTGAGCCATGGTGCCTGTGGGGAGCGGAGCAAGGGAGGTTCCGACACACGGCGTGCCGGGGGGTGGGAGGTCCGTTGCCGGATGTGGGCGCCAGTCGTGGTGTGGGGTGGGGGTGGGAGGGGTTGGTCGGGGTGGGCGGGCGGGAGGAAGGGAGAAGCCGAAGCAAGCGCTCAGGGCCCGGAGGCTCCGGCATGCAGAGCGAACAGTGCTACCGGCAGTGGCGCAAATGTAGAAGGGGGGGGGGGTGGGTCAGGTGCGGGTGGTGGTCGTTGCTGGGCGTGGGTGGGGGGGGGTTGGGCGGGGTGGGCGGTCCGGAGCTGGGCTCTGGGGGTCGGTGGCGTGTGGTGGTGGTGGGTGCGTCCTGCTACCGGTGTCCTACTACGAGGAAGTGATGAGGGTGAAGACTGCATGGGGACTGAGGCCGGAGAGCCTGGGGCGGGGGAATGGGGCGTTGGCGGCGGGTTATCCCCGGCTGGGATGGCCGGGGTGCCCTGGGGCCCCGTGGGGGCGGAGGCTCCCCACGTCGGCTGGGTGCGAAACCTCGGCCTGTTCTTCCGTCACCGAAGTTCTTAGGATTCGACCCCAGGAACTTACCCGCCGCGGGGACTGTGGGCCGGGGCGGCCGAGGGGGATGATTATGAAGAGGAAGTGGGGGGCCAGGATGAGCCTGGCGGTCGGCACCTGCCTTCGGCCTGGGGGAGGCCGATGCCCGGGGCTATTACCTCTCCCTTTTGCCCGTGGTGCGGTGGTGGGTGGCGGTGAGGTACCCCCCAGCCGGCGACTGTGCCCGGTGCCGTGGGCACAGACCCCAGTTGGGGGCAGGTTTGAAGCGCCCGGTCGCCTCGCCCCCCCTGCACAACAGCCCGCCAGGCGCTGCTAGGCCTCTAGCGCCAGCCGTTGTGGGGGGGGGGCGCTCGGGGCAGTGCGGGGCCCCTCCGCTCTCCTGGCGGCCCGCACTGTCCGTATAATGCAACAAGGGGCGGCGCGGGCTCGAACCGCACGCGCGGGCCGCGCCGCCCCAGCCGGGGTGGGGGACGGAGGGGGGAAACCGGGGGGGGACAGGGGGTCGCGGCCAGTGGAAAGAGGGTGGCGGGGGCTCGAACCGCGCACCGGCGGGCCCCACCACCCTCCAGTCGGTTCTGGGGGCCCCACCTAGGGGCCGTCGGCCCCCCCCTTTCGGTTAGTGTGAGGAGGGAGAGGCAAAGGCCACTCGCGGCCATGACACATGGTGCATAGGGAGGGAGGTATGACTCACGCCACGCCATGATGCATGCAGCAGGGGGAAGGGGGGGCAAGGCCTGGACCCCCACCGCGTATGGGGGGGTCCTCTTGTCAGCCCGGCGGCCGACCGCCAGCGGCTGGGGCAGCTCACCATGGTGGCGTCGTCCATCTGAGAGGTGGAGCGGTGGGCAGGGGTGGTGGGGGGACGTCGAGCACGTGGGGGGGGGGGGGGGCTGTGGGTTGGTGGGCGGGCGCGCTCGTGAGGGGGAGGGGGTGAGGTGAGCTCAGCCGCAGAGCGTCACCGGGCGGCTGACCGGGGCAGAGGAGCGGTCAGGGCTGGCCAAAGTCGGCCGGGGAGCCCAGGGCGCTCGCGGAGTCGGGGGGCCGCGGTCAGCGGTGGGGCCCGCACCCCGCTCGGCGGGGACGAATCCCGCCGAGCATCATCCACGGGGGCGAATCCTGGTGGAGGCGGGGGGAGCGCCACGCCGTCCCCTCGCGGCCGAACCGGACCGGGACGGGCCCCGCCGGATGGATACCGGGGGGGCGGGCGGGGCTGGGCACCGGGGCTCCGGGGCCCGGGTCCCTCGTGGTTGTGGACCGGCGCGGGGGAGACCGGGCGGGCCCATGGGCTGCGGCTGGTAAAGGGGGGGGGCGTGGAAGGGCTGGGCGGGCTCGGGGGCGAACCCCGAGGGGCCCCCGGGGGCTGGGCGAGGGCTCCCGAGGGCGGCCGTTCCTTGAAGGGGGGGGGGGGGGGGTTGCTCCCTGCCCGGGGGGCGACGGGGGCCCCTCTTGAGCGAGGGGGGGGGAGGGCGTGTATCGCCCGATGTAGGGCCATGTCGATTCATGGCCGCGCGGCATGGGACTATATCCCCAACCCTCCGCGCCGGAGTCCCTTTTTTCGGGGGGGCTGAGGGGGGGCGGGGGGGGCTGGCGGTTATGGAGTGCACCCTCCCATGCGGGGGGGGGGTTGCCGGTGGGAGCTCCGTCCGGCTTGGCCGTGTAAACCCGGTGGCGTCCCTTGGGCTCGTGGGCCCCTTCGAGGAAGAACCTCGGATTCGCCTGGGGGGACTCCGCTATATATATATATATATATATATATATATATATATATATATATATATATATATATATACATATATATATATATATATATATATATATATATATATATATATATATATATATATATATATATATATATATATATATATATTTATATATATATATATATATATATATATATATATATATATATATATATATATATATATATATATATATATATATATATATATATAGATATATATATATATATATAGATATATATATATATATATATAGATATAGATATATATATATATATATATAGTCATAGTCATAGTCATAACCACTTATCATGCCGTCTACTGGAGTTACCGGGCATCTCGCGCCGACAGGTGGTTCCTGCCTCGCTCGATCCCGTGGGTCCCAGGGCTGCCTGAGGTGGCCCACAGCATGACGGAGGACCCAGAGGACCGGGGATACCGGGCAACCAGGCTTTGGGGGCAGTGGCAACTGCAAAGCGTTAGCATTAGCAACGGCGACGGACGCTGGCCCGTTTGTTCGCCGGGGGTAAGGGGGCAAGGCAAAGCAGCGCAGCAGCATCGCAACAAGCAGAAAGCAAGGGCACCTCTGTCCGTTGCAATGCAGCAACCAAGGAACAAAGCAGCACGCATGCGGCGAAGCGAGAGCTGTCCCTCCATCGTTCACGTTGCCCCGCCACTGTGGAGACACCCAACACCCATGACCCCACGTAATCCATTGTCTTCCGCGTCCTCGAAACTGCCCACCACCCCCGACTCCACGTATCCCTCTGCCAGCACGCACTAGCCTGTATGTGCACAGCCAGGATTTCTGGGAGGCTCCAGCCTAGCCTGGCCCTCAGCTGTCATCGCCCCCATGTCTCCACATTGTACGCCATCTTCCCACCGCACCAGCCCCCTAGTATAGTACAGAAACACGTTACCAACTCCACGTCCCCGTGGCCCCGTGCTGCCCCCACACCCCAGATATATACCATGCTGGCATCCCATGTCAGGGGCCAGCGCCCAGTCTGCATCGAGGCGTTCACTTGCCCACATATAATATATCTTGAGGGTCTACAGGGGGGGGACGCCGGCCGCTTTGCGACGGGAGTGGCGCAACCCGTGAATATCGCTGGCTGGGATTCGGGCTGGTGGGTGCCGTAGCTTGGTTATCGACCCCCTGTAGGGGTACCCACCAGAGGCTCGCCCCGGGCCGTGGTTACCAGGTGCACCTCATCTGGCCCACATACTATGCCCTGGCGCCTACCCTTGACCCTTACCTGCACTGTTTGGCCAGCTTCCGTGGTTGCGCCTCTTCCGCCACAGCAGCGGCCAGGCCGCAGGTTCGGCCCCCACCGACGACGTGGCGAGCCTACTTATAGCATTGGCCCGCGCGTCTCCCCCCGGACCACTCAGCACGCCGCTCCCCTGCCCTCCTCGCCTCTAGCCGACCGGACTGGTGCCCCCCAGGGGTAAGCTGTTACAGTGGTGAGGCGACTGCATACTCTTCACTACGACGCCGCGCAGTACCGCCGTTGCCATGCCGACGCCACCTGCTAGCCGCCACGACACTCACCACTGCAACCACAAGGCCAAGGTCAGAGGTTAGACTATGTACATGCCCGCAGGCACGGTCCCTCTAGTTTGTTAACGGGGCCAGGGGATGCCCCCGCGCTCCCCCTGAGTTGTTAGAGGGGTCAGGGGGACACCCCAGTACCGCCATGCTTCCCCGTGCTCCCCCACTGTACGGTTCCCCAGTACCGCCGCGTTCCCCCACCGTACGGACTCCTGTACCGCCGCATACCCCCACCATACGGTCCCCTGTACCGCCGCGTACACCCCCACGATGTTAGTACACCGTCATCTGGAACTTCCCCGCTGCTCCCCCACTGCACGGCTCCCCAGTACCGCCGCGTACCCCCGCCGTACGGATCCCAGTACCGCCGCGTTGACCCCCAAGACTCCAGTACTCCGCCACCTGGAACTCCACGTGCCCCCTGTGAGCGCTCCCTCCTGGCTGCCATGCCGTCTCCACGACGCCCGCCATACTGTCCCCCTGATGATCCCACCGTCATAACCTTCCACGCACACATCTTCGCCCCGTCGCCGCTCCTGGGGCCTGCAGGCTGACCCCGCAACCCCGTGTAACACTCCCAGGGGGCGCCGCAGCGCTGTAACCCCCAAACAACTCCGTGCACCCCCGGTGTATCCCGAGCAACCACTCCCAAGACTGCCGTAGCCGGGCCGCCAGTAGAGACCCCGGTGCCATGGGAATACCCTACAGGGGTTTGGGCCTTATTACCCTGGTCGGGACGACCCATGACACCTCACTGTTGTATGCGGCGACCCGGGGCAGGCGGGTGAAGCATCCCTGTCCGACCCTCATGCACGGGGGCAGTACGGCTCACCATCAGGCCGGCACGACCTGTCACATCGCGTTGGCCGTCATACGCCGCCTGCCAGTACCGCACAATCAGGCCGCGTAGGCACTGCTCCTCTGGCGCCACTCCCTCCGCTGCGTCCAGCGTAGGGATGGTAGCTGGTGCACCCACAATTCCCCTCCCCATCAACCTGCACCCCCTGCACCCACCACTCCGTCACCATTTCCTCCGTGATGCCACAACCAGAGTATCCGTGAGTCGCCCTCCAGAGCCGCCCACCACAGCATCAGGGGCAGGGCCGCAGACGGCGCTCCAGGGCACCGTACCCCTTCCACTCGGACGCTCTTCAGGCCACCCTGGATAGTCGTCCAGGCACTTGAGGACATCCGTCCAGAGTGCCGCAGTGCCCACCTCGCCTTAGGCCACCCCCTGTCGGCATGCTCCTGACATGTCCCGCACAGCGGGGCGGAGGCACACTGATGAACCCAAACGGACACCGTCTCCCCGCACCCGTGGCATCGCTGCGGAAGCACAGACCGCGATGGAACGCAGCTACCATCACAGCACTGCGACCACAGGTCCTGCCATACATCGCAGCACGCGTCCTGGAGCCCGAGCAAAGCCCCCGTCAGCGTGCGTGCTGTGGCACTACTGAGGAGGCTGCGCCTCGCCTCCTCCCACGTGGACACCGGGCGGAGTATCGGTCGTCCGTCGGGCATCTCCGGCAGGCTCTCAAGCAGCCGGGGCCACCGCGCCACCTTGGGGCCGCGCGTGCCATGCGCCAGGAGCTCCCAACCGTAGTCCCGCAAGACCTCCCCGATGACAACAACCCCGTCCTGCTCCGGGCCCCTGGCGGAAGCCAGAACCAAGCGTTGCCCTCCCGCCCGAGCCTCAATGACCGCCCTGAGACCCAGGGTGTCAAGGGTGTGACGGGCATCGGCAGCCACGTGGTCGTCCCCCTCTGGCAGAGAGAACATGGCCTCCGTGACTTGGCCTTGCGCGTCGTCGCCCTGTACCCGCGCCAGCTGCTCGGAGCCCACTAACACTGCCATGGACCGCTGCTCCGTGACCGCCGGTACGGCTCGTCGCAGCTGCCGGTCACATAGCCACAACGTACCCACGTCAAGTACGACAGCCACCGCCAGGACTGGGAGACCGCACAGAGGTTGCTGAAGGACTGGCAGCACCTCGCGAGGCCAGCCCACGACGTTCCCCACCGCTGGATGGTTGGCGTACACCTGGAGCCAGGGATCACTCTGGCCGTCAGGGTGTCTCACCTTGGTACCCCGCACCTGGGCCCAGGACTGCGCCGACACCACGCGGGACCACTCCCTGAATGCCGTGATGTCTCGCGCCACCCAGGAACCGATCCACCGGTCGAAGGCCTGCGCCACCGCCGCCATCCAGTGAGGGAACAAGGACAGGGCCTCCTCACGCTCGATGCACGACCGCGACACCAGCAGTGCGTGCAGCGGTGCCCTCAGAAAGGTTGCCCGCAGGTCGCCGGGGAGGCCGGCAAACGGGTTCCACGGCGGACGCTGCAGGATCCTCCCTGCCGGCGGGCAGAAGGGTGTGTCACCGCGCAGGAACGCGTATACCGCCCTCCTTCGATCTTGCATCGGCAGCTGCATGATCTGGGTGAGCCGATGGTTCCTGCGGGCATACACATCTTCCCCAATCTGGACCATGTCCTCCACAAAGAGTCTGGCCTTGGCAGGACCCCGGGACGACGCCGCTCGCACCGCAGCGAACAGCCGCTTCAGGTCCCCGGGTACGACACCTGCCATCAGGGATTCTGCCCACCTGCAGCCGTGCTCCCTCCACGCCACGAACTCCACCGCCCTGTCCGTTAGGGGTAGCTCCGCCGTGAACTCCTCCACACGCCTGCACAGAAGCCCAGCCACCTCCTCGTCCCGCGCACACAGTAGGCGCATGTGGCCGATGTCCTCCTCCGGCCCCCCACAGAAGATACAGGGGTGGGCCGGTATTGCCACACGCGTGAGCTTCTGTCTCCACCGTCGCATGACCTGCATGGTGGACAAGCGACCGTCACGTGCCCGCAGCATATTCCTGTGCGTTGGGCCGTGGTGCATAGCTCCCAGGGACATCGCCTCGCAGGCGCCAGCCAGTGGCGTGTGCGCCCTGGTGCGTGCTGCTAGCGAACGCCACTCTACCTCCCGGACCTGCTGAAGGGCTTGCATGGATGGTACACGCGGCTCGAGCTCACCATTATCCCCCGGTACCAAGAGGATGGCGTGCTCCTTCGGCAGGACAAGATGGACTGGCGGGGCCATCGCACGGGCCGCGGCAGAGTCCGGTGCCTCAAGCGGGACCGCCGCTAAGTGCGAGCTCTGCCTCACCACCCAGTGGTGCGGCCCCCCAACTCGGCGCGGCAGCCGCCGCAGCCCCTCCACTATCCAGCTCAGTGCATGTTGATTGACCAGATGTGACGTCGGCCCCTTGATGCCACGGTACAGGGCCTCCTGCGCCCTGCGGAGATGCGCTCCTATGACGGACGCATCCACCACGTGTACCGTGCACGCTGACGGGGGCGTGTGCAACAAGTACGCCGCCGCGCCAATGATCTCTGCCTCCGGGACCGTGCCGTAGATGGCACCCGTCCACGTGGGGATTCCGTGGCTGGCCACCGCCACATTTGTGGCGTCGTCTCCCTGGGGCGACGCGTCAGACGATGTGACTTTAGTCGCCACCGGCACCCAGCAGTACCGGTGGGGCTCTAGCCACGCCACGTCGGAGTGGGGGCTCTGCACCACCTTTCCCAGAGACGCCGCGCTGGAGGCCGTGAGCTCCGGGGACAGGACCACCCTCGGTCGATACACCGCATGTGGTCTCCAGGCCAGGTCACATCCGCAGACTGACTTGATGGCGTCCAGGGCGGTGGTGTATTCCGCCCCCCAAACCGTTGCGGAGCAGGAAGGCTGGTATACCACGACAGACCCCTGCTCCACTGCGCCACCACCACGCAACGACGTGACGGCGACATGCGGATCATGCGGCACGTTGGACATTCGGACCACCTCCGGGACCGAGTGCTCATCCGGATCCGGGATTGGGCCTGCCGGTAGCAGAAGAACAATTGCCCATTCGCTGCACTTGTGCACCGCCGCGCACGCCCTGGAAAACGCTGGCTGTCCGTGCACAACCCACAGTGGTGGCGGGCTGATGCCGCCCCCTGCGTGGGGAGTGAGTAGGGGGACGGACGCCGGATCGTCTTGCTGCTGGTAGCCCTCAAAGACGTCCCCCAGCAGGAACAGGAGGGCGGCCAGCGGGACGAACGGCATGGACAGCCCCGGGTTGGCCGGGTCCCATCCTTCCTCCCTGTATCCGCCCACCACATACACGTCCCCCGCAGCGGACTGTCTATTGCGTTTGCTGGCCTTCTTTCGGCGCACCGGGTGTATGAGCCGGTGAGTCAACGGACCGGGCAGCTGCGGCCGGAAGACGTCGCGAAGCCCCGTGAGCCACACGTGGTCCAGCTGGTGGGGTCCTACTCCCGCGTGCGGAAGGTGCAGGTGGTCCTCGTGGCACTCCTGTAGCTGGACCGCCCAGTGCCCAGGCGTAGGGCAGGGGAGCCGCGCATGCAGGAGGTCATTTGCGGGATCAGTCAGGGACTGCACTGCCGCATCCGTGCGGGGCCCCGAGAGAATGCAGATGTCCCTACCCTTGAAGGCGTAGGATTGGGATACCCACTTCCGCCCTGCCCACTGCACTTGCGGCAGATGGGCGTGTGCACACGAGTACACCGACGATGGCATGAGAAGCCCCACGCGCAACGTCCCCATCGCCCTGAGCACCCTGTCCACCCACGTACTGCCAGCGTGCGTGGCGAATGACGCAGAGGGCACCATGAACTGCCCGCACACTCCGTACTGCACGTGCATGTCTCGGAGCATGGCCCGCAGCTCATCACGGACCGTCATCGACCTGTGGTGGGTGAGCTGAGCCACGGTCGCCACGACGGAGTCGCGGCAGATAACCTGGACATCTGCCAACCGTAGCCCATGACCTGACCGCACCGCCACGTTGGACAGGTCCTTGGGCAGCTTCTCAAACTGCAGGGCCGCAGCCTTGATGGCAGTATTCAGCTTGACCACCGCCTCCGCCGTGTCGGACAGGTAGGGCGCCGCGTACCGCACGATGCCACCAACCACGGCCGCCATCACCTCATGAGGCACCGACGCCGGCCCCAGCGTGTTCTTGCACCAGCCCAGCAGGGCTTCACACCGGAGTACATGTTTCTCCTTCATGGTCGCCATCCCCCTGGGATCGAGGCGCAGGCCCAAGTATGGTACCGTGCCCTTGGCACGTAAGCATACCCATGGGGCCGCTGTGTCCCCCGGGTTCAGGTATACCATAATCGAGTGGATGCGAGCAGTACTGGCATAGGCGCATTTGCTCACGTTGAGGGACATGCCCATGTCCGTGAGATACCGCGCTATCATCGCCGCATACTCCAGGAATTGCGGCAGGGAGTGCGCTATCAGCAGGAGGTCATCACAGTACGCCTGTACCAGGGGTGGCACCGCGTGGCGAGCATCTCCCCGCGCCTTACAGGCAAGGCTCCGCAGGAGAGGCTCCAATAGGAGGAGGTAGAGCACAGCGCTCTCCGCACTGCCCTGCCGCAGGCCCCTGTGGAGCCGTATGCTCGGCGTCGGGCCATGCGCAGTGACGATGCGCACCAGGGACCCGCAGCTGAGGGTGTGGAAGAGCCTGATGAGCTCCTCCGGGACACCCATGTGGCGCAGGAGTAGCGCCAGTGCTCCGTGCGGCGCTGTGTCAAAAGCTTTCGACACATCGAAGGCCAGGACGTGGTTTTCCTCCATCCCACGCTGCAGCCTGCGCTGGGCCAGGAACACCGGGGCAGCCGCCGTGGAGCCCGGCATGGCTCCGAACTGCCAGTCCGCGGCCAGTCCCTTGCGTGCCAGAACAGCTGTGAACCTCCGCATGAGGGGGGTCATGAGCATTCGCATGTCTTGCTGCCCCAGCGCTATCGGCCTGTACTCGTCCAGGTTGCCCGTGGCTGTGCCCTTGGGCATCAGCCAGATAATGGCCTCGTGCCAGGACTCCGGGACATCCGCACCCCGCAGGATTGCCCTGTACGCATGCACCAGGAGCCCCTGCACCGGTTCAGGCAGCTCTGCTATGAGGGCTGCCGTGACCCGGTTGGACCCCGGAGCTTTGTCGTCCGCCACGGCCTGCCTCACGGCGTCTTTAAGGTCCTGCATGGTGTAGTCCTGTACCGACCTCCACTCCTCCGGCACCCCCTTGGGAATGTGGGCCCGGACCAGCCGCTCGAAGGCCGGCAGGTTCACTGGCCGCTTGGCGTACAGCGCCTCCCAATACCTCTGGACCTCGCCAATGACGTCCGAGGCCTCCAAGAGCACCTTCTCCGACTCGCGGACGCGTACGGACCAAAGGCCTGACGGGGCATAGTTCACCACGTTGATGGCCCCCCGTATCGCCGTCCATCGGAGCTGCAGGTCCGGTACCCTGCCCCGCCAGTAGTCCTTGATGGACCGGCGCCTGTTGCTCCTGAGGACATCCCGCAGCTCCTCCACGCGTGTCTCCAGCTGGCGGAGCTGTTGGTCCAATGCGGCACGCAGGTCCTCAACCGAGGCGGGGGACAGGTCGGGGTCCACTCGCCGGAGGTGCTGTAGCAGGGCAGTCGCTTCCTGGGAGTGGAGTCCGGCCGCCGCCGCGTCCCGTTGCCACAGCTGATGGGCACGCCAGGCCAGGGCCTGCTGATCCGAGAGGACCTGGTCCAGCGACGCCTCCGTTTCCGCCTGCCCGTGTGGGTACTGCGGGTCCACGCCGGAAGGCATGCGCACTCCCGTGACCCTGGACACGTCATCACGGAAGGCGTAGAGCAGGTCAAAGACCGCTTGCACCTCCGACGTGCCCATGGTGGCAGTGTCCTGGTCCGATGAGAGCCACGCCTGTAATCGCTGATCCCCGCAGGCCTTCTGCAGTACTGCCGCCACCGCCTCACGAACCCCCGGGGAGTCCGGGCGTATGGCGTGCAGCCTGCCCTGGGCGTGCGAGTAGGCCATCCTGGTGACCCTCTCTTTGCCGGCCACCGCTAGCGGGATGTCCAGGACCACAGGGCCATGATCCGACCCCAGCGACGCTGGAGACCGCCCCGGCGCCAAGTGAGGGCGCTCACGCGCCGCCCACGGGACCAGAGGCGAGTTCAGAAGGAAGGAGTCCAGTCGGTGCCCCGCCCTCGTGGGCCTCCTGTCCTCCTCCCGTTCCGGGCCTGCCCTGCGGAAGCCACACTGTTCCCACAGGGCTTGGAACCTCCTCGTGGTAGGGTGCCACGGGGACTCCAGCCACACGTTGAAGTCCCCTCCGAGGAGCACGGCCCTTGTGCCACCCGCGCTCTTGGCCGCCGCGTACATGGCCACGTCAGCCCAGAAGGACGCCTTAGACGCCCAGGAGTCGCCGCCGCTACCCGGGCCGTGGACGTTGATGACCGTGAGGGTGCCACCTGCGGTCACCACATCCAGGGCCATGGCCTTGCCCGGCACGATGTCCACGATGTCTCGAACCTCCTCCGCGGCGAACACGTCCGCCCGAAGGGCAATCAAGAGCCCGCCGCGCACCGCCGCCGCCGACGCCGCCTGGGCATCCACCCCTGGGTATGTATGATACCCATGGTGACGCCACTGGTTCTCGGAGTGCACCACACCTTGAGGGTCCTGCAGGCCAGTCTCCTGGAATAGGCCCAGGATGGCACCCTCGGCCTTCATGATACCCGCCGCCACCGCATCACCGTCGAGCATACCTGGGGTCACTGGTACACCGTCCCCCCGCATCGAGCCCTGGACGTTCCAGGACACCGCCGCTCTGGTGTCGGAGGCGGGGCCCCTTCACGGCTGCACGTGTGGATCGGGGCCCCCCGCCGGATCCGGATCACTGGACGGAGAGGGGCCACCAGCAGGCTCTGGGGGACCACCTGCATCCGGCGCGGGTGGCTGGCGAGGTGGCCCCTGACCCCGTGGGCCTCCGCCCGAGGCCGTCGTCGCCTGCCGAGACCCGGCAGATGCGGCGGGCTCCCCCTCAGTCTGCCCGCCGGACGTACTTGCCGCCGTACTCCCCGTAGAAGTCACTGCCCCTCGCCGCGCTGCAGACCCAATCGCCCGAGACCGTGCTGCCGATGGCGACGCCCCGCGCCCCGCCGCAGGGCGGGCACCCGCGGGCAGCGTGAGCGCTCTGGACCCCGCCTGGGCCGACGCGAAAGGCCCCGCCTGGCCCCCCGGCATAACGCCAGCCAGCATGGCTAGCGCCTGGTCCCGTTGTGCCGGATCAGTCACATGGTCCCGCTGGATGTGGTCTAGCAGGTCCTTGGGGTGGAGGTGGGTAGGCCGGCAGTGCGTGCCAGCTTTCCATGTGCAGTGACCAGCCCCATCCAGCCGAGACCAGGGGCAGACGTTGATCGTCTTTGTCCCACGCTGATCCGTGGCCAAGTCACCGCCGAAGTGCCGCAGCACGTACCGAATGTTGACATAGGCGCCATACTGAGGCGGGGGGCTCCTCTTGGGCGGCGGCTGGGGCGCCGCTTTCGGGGCCTGCTTCGCCGCCGCAGCCGGGGGCGCCGCAGGCCGCACTGGTGGCACGCTTGGTGGTTGCGGCAGGTGCAGCATTCCCCCCACGGGAAACTGCTCATCCACCCAGCGGCGCCACGCGTCGGCGAACTTCTCCCGGTCGCCCTCGACCCTCCACCTGGAAGTGGAGAACGCCCGGAGCCACGGCCCCATGTTCTCCGCCATAACCAGGCGGAGGGCATCTCCTCCGCTCTGCCGGCGGAAGCGTGTCGCGGCTGCGCCTGCCACGGTCCCCTGGAGGTACAGCGCGTCGCCCCCGTCGCCACTCAGTGTACTAAGGTGCAGGGCCTCCAGGTCGGCGGGGCGGACCGTGAGCACCGTGCCCTGCCCGCGATCGTACAGGCGCAGCGCCGAGGAGTGGGGCTCCAACGCCGCCACAACCCAGTACCACGCCCGCGACGCGCTATGCAGCAGTGCAAGCGAGGCTGCCGGCCTGTTGCTGGACGACTGCGCCGCCGGGGCCCTGGGGAGGGCCGCCGCGTGACCCTGCAGCGCCTTGCATATGCCAGCTGCATGCTCAGCCTGCCACATGTTGCTCGGGACTACGGGCCAGACGTCCTGCCCCTGGACCACTGGTGGCCGCGTGACCTCCACGAAGACCGCCGGCGCTGGCGGGATGTCCTCGGCCGTGCACCTGTGCGCCCTGCGCACCGGCCCCAGCCCACTGAGGCACTCCTGGAACACCCGGTAGCAGGCCGGGCCCCTGGACTGCTGCCTCCTGAGCCGGCACGCGGTGACTACGACCCACTCCAGTCCCCCCGTTTCCACCCGAACACAGGCCCAATACTCCGCCCCCTCCAACACCACCAACCGCCCCATATCCGCCATGCCCACCGTATGGGTGGAGGACACGCTCTCCACTCGCAGCCACCGCTTGGCGCTCTCTTCCCACGGCTGGGGGGCATGCATCCGCTGCTGCTGCATCGCGTCCTGCACGTGCTGCAGGGACACTGTCGCCAGCATGGACATCCCCCCGTCCGACGCCGCTGCCATACACAGCAGGGCATGTTGCATGCGCGCCCCGGGCAGCCCCACGTTGTGCGGGACGTTTGCCAGGTCCAAGGGCGCGCGGGGCGCCGGCAGGGCCTCCAACACCGCCGCGGGCAGCTCCCCCAGGGACGGCAGACGCGCGATGGGCCCCATGTCCCTGTTGAGGACCACCGCCGCCACCCACCGCCTGTCCAGCGCGGACAGGAGGTTGCCCGGCCTCGGCACCCTGAGGAGGGTACCGACGGCGGACATGAGGGCGCACACGCCACAGTCCTTGGTGTTGCCGGCCGGCTGCTGCACCTGAGCCGCCCGGGCCTCCGCCAGCAGACGCTCCGCACCCGGCCATCCCGCCCTCTGGCCCCTGGGTGCCATGCGCATCGTCCGGACCGCCATGTCCCACGTGTGCGGCCATTGGGGCGGGGCCCCCGACACCACAGGCCGGCCCAGCGGGTCCACTGCCAACCGCGTGTCAGGGGCCACGAGGTGGTGGGCCGTCCAGTGCCGCATGTCCGGCGTCTCCAACCGGTCGAGGTACACCGCCTCTGAGCCCCCCAGCTCGACGTACCTCGCAATGAGGAGGGCAGCCGGGGTTTGGTCGTGCCGCTGGCCTTCCCACCCCTCCCTTGGGAGCATCATGGCGTGGGGGGCCAGGCACTGCACCACGTCGGCTGCCAGCGCGACCACGTCGTCGCTGAGCTCCACCCCATGGTCCGCGGCCACCAGGAATTGGTGCCTGGGCTCGGAGTACACTCGCTCCAGGGCGCCTCGCAACTCAGCTGGCGGGGGAGAGGCGTCTCCGCCGCCCCGCAGCCAGGGGAGTGCGCCCGGGAGGTGCCGCCCCGCCCCTCCTGACCAGACGGCGGCCCTAAGGACCGGCAGGTCCCGCCAGACAGCCACTGCGACCTGATCGCGCCAGGGCTGCGGTTTGTTGGCACCCCACTGGAGGACGGCCACTACAGCATGCGTGGTCAGGGGCTCCGCTGTGAGCTGCAACGCCGTCCCCCCGTCGGTCTCGATCACCGTGCCCCTTGGGGCAGTGAAGACGTGGCCATCGGCCCCACGGACCGCCACCCATCCCCACAAGACCGCCACGGTCTCCCAGCTGGGGTGGTTGGTCCTCCTGGGCAGGACCACCACCGGTGGGCATGGGCCGTTGGCGGCCCACACGCGCCATTCCACTCCCACAAGACGCTCGTGACCAGGGGGCCGGTACACCTGGGGCCACGCGTCTGGGAGCTGGCGATGGACAGCGGTCCACACGTCAGCCCCGCCAGCCCGCGTGAACTGAAGTCCCCCCAGGATGTCACCGTCCACAGGGCTGGGGAGGCGGGCGGTGCGAACTTCCAGCCCCTGACGCAGGCGAAGCCCTGGCCCCTCTCGGTCTCCCAGCAGCGAGACCTCCGGGTCCGTGGTCGCAAGACGAGCCGCCACCGTGGGGAGATGCAGGGAGACAGTCCACGGCTGGACTGAGACGGGCTCGCGAGGGAGGTCAGGGCAGGCCGCCACAGCACTGCCATCCCTCGCCCAGCTGAGCGCCCTGTCCCACCACTGCGCCCACGCACCCGGCGCTGCCGGCAACGACCAGGACAGGTACGTCACGACCGCCTTAGCCTGCCACTCGCGAGGGTCCATGCCGGCAGGATGTGTGTGCCACGTGCACACCCATCCCAGGTTGGCCTCCTGGACGGTGACCATGTCCCTCCACGGGACCACCGGGAACGGAGTGAGCAGGGCCGCCATGCCACACGGCAACGCCACCGCCCACTCGGTCAGGCCCCCACTCTCCACCGCATACACCACCGCCGGGAGTCCTCCCCCTTGCGCCTTTACCACCGCATCCTGCAGCAACGTCCCGTGGCCCCTGCCGTGGTCCCGGCTGCGGTCCAGGCTGAGAGCCCCCACACGGGCCATGGCCTGGAGGATCAGGAGCAACTCCTGGGGTACTCCCCGCGGCACCGGCGGCTGGGGGTGGGCGTACCGGCAGGCATCTGCCCGCATGCACCATCCCTTGGCCCAGTGCCTGCAGGTTTCCTCCTCCCCCGTCTTCGGCCCAGCCTTATCCGCCACCCCCGGCTCCCTGGGGCTCACCTCACGCGCTTCCTTCGCCCCCACGATCACCAGCTCCTCGTCCTGCTCCCCGGCACCCTGCGCCTCCTCACCCTTGAACTCCGGCTCCTCGTCCTGTTCCATGGCGACCTGCGCATCCTCACCCCCCCTGCGCTGGTCCTCCTCCTCCAGTTCCTCCGTCGTCGGCGGCGGGCCCGCAGCATCCGAGATCCTCGCCAGGGCCGCCGCCACAATGGCCTGCACGTCCACCTCCTCCCTGGCCACCTCCGGCTGATCCTGCTGTTGCTCCTCCCCCGTGGGCTGCTCTTGCCCCACCTCGTCACCGCCACGGCCTGCCTCCCCGTCTCCTCCCACCGGGATCGCGCGTTCGGACCCCTGGGGGGCGGCGCTCCCGTCGAGGCGCGTGCCCACCACCACCAGCAGCTTGAGGTCACCGCCGCGGCTCTCAAGGCGGTAGCTGCTGGAGGTGGGGACGAGGACCGCCCCATCCCCGGTCAGCAGCAGGCGGTCCGCGCCGAACACGACCTCTGCACCCTCGGGGTGCAACGCCACCAGGAGCGCATGGGACCCCAGCGCCTGGGGTGTGAGGGGCCGCCCAGCCTGCTCGCGACGCCAAGCGTCAGCCCCACCCCGCCACAAGGCCACGTACAGGCCTTCGTCCCGCCGCACGTCCTCCAGCCCTGCCTCGCCCATCAGGCGCACCACGGACAGGCGCACCGACAGGGGGAGGCTTTCCTGGGGCTCGGCCGCCCGGACATCACCGGGGTGATGACCCAGGACCGCCGCATCCCCCAGTTGGACACAGCGGACCTGGCCGTCGCCCGGGGACGCCGCCGCCAGGGCCATCTCCCGGGCGACCTGCCCTGGGCGCTGGAGCTCATAGCGCTCCAGGGCGCTTGCCAGCATCTCTGCCCCCCGCTGCCCCGTGCCCGTGAGGCGGTGCCTGTGGGCGCCCTCGGCCGCATGGTACCTGCAGTGCCGCCGCTCACAGCTCCCCAGGGGAGGGGGCGGCACCGCAGTGGGCATGGGCCGCAGCGGCTCGTTGGCCGGGTCCTCGTCCATGCCGGCGTAGACGTCGGGCCCGGCGTCGTCCTCAAACATGAGGGCCAGCGCCGACTCGCCGGGCCCGTATGCCTCCTCGTCCTCCACTTCCTCCGCTTCCTGCCCCCCCTCCGCCCCGTCCCCGGCTGCGACCACCGCCGGCGGCGTGTCCGGCCGCGGCGGGAAGGGCGCCAGAGGCCGCTCGTCAGCGCCTCCGCCCCTTGCCGCCTCCGCCGCGTCCAGCCGTGCCCGCAAGTTGTCGGGCAGCCGGGCCCAGCTGGTGCCCGCATGGAGGTCCATGCTGTACGCCAGCCCCGCCGGACACGGCACACCGGGTGCCACCTGGCGCCACTCCCGCCACTCCCACATCCACTCCTCCACTCCTTCCCCCTTGGCACGTCCCCCACTGGGCTCCACAACCCCGCCGCCCTCCGCTGGCGTTTGCTCCTTCGGCACACCCCGCCCCGCGTCCTGTCCCCCCGAAGAAACCGCCTCCGTCGACGTCTCCTTGGCCCCGTCCGTCCTCGGGGCGACAGCCGCGAGCGCCTGCGCGATTAGCTCGCCGGCGTCAGCCCCTTCCGGCGCTGCGCCCCCACTCCTCACGGCCGTCCGCCGGTACTCCTCCAGGGCCTGCGTGAGCAGCTCGCTGATGCCTCGCGGGCCAGCCACTGCCGCCTCCTGCGCCGCATCCTCCCCCGCTTGTACCCCCGTCGTAGTCCTCCCCACGGGGGCCGCGCCCTGCATCCCACCCGGCACCACTGGCTCCTGGCCCGTCGGCACCACGGGCGGGGCCTCGCGCGGCACGGCCGGGTCCGGCATCTGGACCGTCCGCGGTGGCGACCCCGCCGCGGGAACCTCCGGTTGAGGCTCTGCCAGGGGCGGCGCAGGTGCCCCCATACTCTTCGCCTCGCCCGGGGGCACACCATGTGCTGCCTCCCCTTGCGACACCCCCTGCTGCTGGGCGCCCCGCCCCGGTTCTGGAGCCGGCACCGGTACCGGCACCGACACGGCGTGCCGAGGCATCGGCTGTGAGTGCCGCTGGGGCGGGGGGCGAGGGCATTCCACATGCAGGTGCGGACTGTGATGGTGATGGTGACGGTGAGGGTGGACGGGGTGCCGTGGCACAGCCTCTTGCGACACCCCCTGTTGTTGGGCGCTCCGCCCCGGCCCAGGCACCGGTACCGGCTCTAGCACCGGCATTGTGTGCTGAGGCCGCCGTGGGTGCTGCTGGGGTAGGGGATGTGGATACTCCACATGCTGGTGTGGACGATGTTGGTGATGGTGATGGTGAAGGTGGACTGGGTGCCGTGGCCCAGCTCCTTGCGAAACCCCCTGCTGCTGGGCGTCCCACCCTGGCTCATGCAACGGAACCGATTCCGGCACCGGCATCGTGTGCTGAGGCGTCAGTGATTGCTGCTGGGGCAGGGAATGTGGGTACTCCACTTGCTGGTGCGGATGGTGATGGTGACGGTGATGGTGAAAGTGGACGAGGTGCTGTGGCACAGCCCCTTGCGACACCCCTTGCTGCTGGGCACTCCGCCCCGGCCCAGGCACCGGCACCGGTTCCGGCACCGGCACCGTGTGCTGAGGCGGTCTTGGGTGCTGCTGGGGCAGGGGATGCAGGTACTCCACATGCCGGTGCGGTTGGTGATGATGATGGTGATGGTGTAGGTGGACAGGGTGCTGTGGCACGGCCGCCAGTTGGTGGTGAAGGTGAAGATGGACTGGGGGCTGTGGCACAGCTGCCGGGTGTACGTGCTGGTGTGGGAGGTGATGCTGCATCATGGGGAACCCGACGGGGTGATGAAGTAGGTGATGGAGATGAAGTTGGTGGTGGTGGTGAGTCCCAAAGGGCGGGATGGGCATGGGCCCGAGGCCAGGGGGCGGCGGCATCGGAAACGCACCCGGCGCCGCATACCCCGGCTGCCCCGCCAACCCCACCGGGGGCCGTCCGCGCTGCGCGTCCTCGAGCTGCCCGAGATCTTGTAGACATCGGAGTAGTCGGTTGAGCAGGTGCACCCCGAACGGCACCGTGCCCGCTGCGAACCGCGCCTGAACGTCGGGCGCGTTGTACGGGTGGGGATCGCGGGCCAACATCTGCCGCAAGCAGACGTCGACGAAGTGGTCCCACCCGTTGTCCCTGGCCGGACGGTCCGCGTCCACGCGCGCCTGGAACGCCGCGTACGTGTGCGGCCCGTGTCTGACGAGATCAGACACTGTGTCTACCAGGCGCCGGGCACGTCGCCGGAAGGCTGGCAACTCCGCGGGATTGGTGGGGACAGATGGCGACATTTAGCTAACGAAGGCTGTGTGAGCTAAGGACACGGGAAAACGGGTGGACTCCATGGCCCGTCCCGCTTGCCATTGGTGTATGGTTGCACGACACTTCGCACGACACAGCTGCGCACCCCCCTTGCTCGCCCCTTCTCCCCTCCGTGTTCCTGTGCCCCCGACTGTGTTCGCTTGGTGTGCTCCTTGGCCCTTGGGTTGGGGGGGGGGGGGGCGCCCGACGCCGGCTCTGGTCCCTCCCCCCGGGAGTTTCCCCACGGGGGGGCCGATGCATGCACTCCCCGTCAGGGTGTAACTCTGTTGTACGGGCCGTCCATTTGTACCCGCTCAGTACAAATGGACCTGCGTCGTAACCAGGTACGTCGGCCCTTCCCCACACCGGGGTCGGGTACACTGTGGGTCACTGGGGAGTCCTTGCGGGTTAGGCACGTCTCTTGCTTACCCCGATGGACGGTGTGCCCTACCCGCAGCCCCTCACAGGACACGAACCGCAGTACGTGCCGTGGGGAGTGCTCCTGGTCAGGCCCATTGGCCACCCCCCCAGGCCGGTGCCACCTCGGGCCGCTGGCCATCGGTCCCGGGCGTAACCCACCTTATTGCTCGCGCTCAGATGGGGCCGATACGGACACCGGGGGGGCCCCCAAACCCCAGAGGTCGGGTACCTCACCAGCGTCGTTCGCGGGCCCTTGTCACCCCGCCCCCCCCCGTTGGTCCCTGCTCCCCTGCTTTCTTCCCCAGGGGCCCTGGCCCCTTGCTGTGCCCCCTGGCTCCCGCCCTGTCCCGTCTGCCCCTGCTGGCTGTCTCTGCTCCGGCATGTTGGTGCCCTTGGTTGCTCGCTTTGTGTCTTTTTTTTTTTTTTTTTTATTTTTTTTTTTTTTTTTTTTTTTCGCCGCCCTCGCCCTTTCTGCGGGTTGGCGTCGGTGTTGGAGGCGGGGGGGGGGGGGGGTTCTCGCTGTCCTCCCTTTTGCGCAAGGGGGGGGGGGGTTGCCGTGTGGCCCCCGTCGTCACCCTACCCTTCATGCGGTTGCACCCCCGGCGGTCCCCCCGTGGGGGCTTGCACGGCGCGTGCCCCCCTTGGGCACGGTCGTCTCGCCCCTCTGTCACTCCACCCCGCCGCGGTGTCCCCGGGGGGGGGTCCGCCGCTCGCTACCGTCATCCCTCTTGTCCCCTCGCCATCTCCCCGTTGCCCTCGCCTCTGTCCTCGGTGGGTGCGGGAGGTGGGGGCGAGGGGGGGGGGGTGCGCCCTCGTTGCCCTTCCTCCGGCGTAAGCACGTCGCAGGCACGGCACTGGCACGCGGCACGGCCCTTGTCCTCCTGCTGGGGTGTGAGGCACGCCGCGTGGCCCTTGCCTTTGCCCTGTCCACGCTGCGTGCTCTCCCCCGGTGCCCCCCCCGCTGGTGAGGGGGGGCCGCTGCCCGCCCTTCCCTTCCCGCAACCCTCACCCTTGGGGGGGCGGAGGCTTGTGGGGGGGGGGGGCCTTGTCGTTTTCCTGCCGTTGCCCTCGCGTCGTAGGCACGAGGCGTGGTTGTCGTCCCTCTGCAGGGGGGGGGGGGCTAGCCTCGCAGCTCCCTCCGTCGCCCCTTCCATCCTACGCCCGCACCCCCGGTGGTCCCCCCGCCGGGGCTCGCACGGATCGCGCCCTCTACGGGCACGGTCGTGTGGCTCGTCCCGCACTCTCCTTCCTCTGCCTCCCCACCCTGCCGCGTCGTCCTCGGGGGGGGGGGGGGGGGGGGCTCTTTTCGCCCCCTCCCTTCCCGCATTCGCCCTCGGGGGGGTGGTGGTGGTTGGGGGGGGTGGGGCGCCCTTTTCGCCCCCCATCCGCTGCACGCACGTCGCAGGCATGTCGTAGGCACAGCACAACCACGGGGCGAGGCACTTGGCTGCCGCGGGGGGGGGGGGGGGGGAGGTTTCCCTTTGGGCCTTCCCGCCCTGCTCCATGGTAAAGGCCCCGCACTCCATGATCACCAGCCGCTGTTGCCCCCTCGGCGGTAGTCGCCGCGTCTCCGCATGGTGCTCAGTGTCCCGTGCCTGCTCCCTCCTGTGCCCATACTTACTGGAGGAAGTACGTACCCGGGTGGATTCGGAAGATGATGAAGTGCGGGCAGCGGGGAGGACTTACCGTACGCCTCGAAGGCTTCTTGCGCCATCCGCCGCCCTGGACGAGGGGTGGGCCCCTGTTTCGGCACCCAACAGCCCGGGGGGGGGCGACCTCCCATCCTCTCCCTGGTGCCTGTGTATCCACTTCCGAGCGTCCTGATACCGGTGCCGTGGTATCAGTCCGCTGGAAGTGGCGGCTACAAAGCGGCCGGACGCTCTCGTCCCCCGGGCCTCTGCCACCCCCGAGCGCGATGGAGGCCCCTGAGGTCCTATGGCAGAGACGCGGGGAGGCGGATGGGGGATTCATTTGTGGCATCCCCTGGCCACCTAGTTAATCAGTACAGTTCAATTCACGCCGCAGGGGGCCCACCGGTTGGCGCCGCTGGTGCCCGTCCCCTCTGCGTCACACACTCCGCAACAGGCGCAGGGGGTCCAGTGGATGGCGCCACTGGTGCGCGTCCCCTCTGCGCCACTGGTGGGGTCACTGCACGGGAGGCCCTACGGATGGCGCCGTAGGTGCCCGTCCCCCCGTGTCGCTTCCTGCTTCCTGTCCCAGGCGTGACGGACAAGACATGTCGCATGGATGAGGTCAGAGTAGGTTGCAGGACGCGCACGGCGCACGGCACGACGTTTGGCAACTATCCCCTACCCTGCCCCCGCTGCTCCCTCCCTCGCCCCCTGTGCTCTCCTAACGCTGCGCTTGCCCCTGTCCCCCTCGTCGCTCCCTCCCTCTGCTCTGGCCAGCCCTTTGTGCCCCTGTCTCCTTGTCCTCGTCTTCGCTGTACCCTCCCCGCCACACACCTCTCCCTTTCCCTCTCCCCCTTGCCTCCCCCTGGCGCCCCGGCCCCCAGGCTTGAGGCTCGCTGGTCGCTCCGCACTCCCCTGCGGCCTTCTTCACTCTTCGCCCGCCTTGCCTCCCCCTCCCTCTCCTGCCCTGTGTCCCCTCTACCTCTCGCTGGCCACCGTGTAGGCAAGTCGCACGCACGCACCTGGCCCTCGTGGTATGTCTCTACGCTGCGCTCCGCCTTGTCAGGTGCCCCCGCGTACTGCGGGCGGCTCGCTCGGCATTGGGGCACCTTTGTGCTTCTGCCCCACGCCCACTCCTTCATGCCGCTGTGGCACACCATCGTCCCTGCCCTGCCTTCTCTGCCCCTCCGCCCTCCGGCCAGCGCGAGCACATTGCGGAGCATGTCGCGTGGCAGCGCCCTCCCTTTGCCCCCTCTCTCTGTCCTGGCCCCTCGGCCCTGTCCTGCCCCCTGTCTGCTCACACTCCCTCGTCCCCACTTGCCCCCCTTCCCTGGCCCCTTGGTCCCTGGCCCTCTGTGTCCCTGCCCTCGTCTGCCCTTTACCCCCCCGGCATGCATGTCGCGGAGCAACACGCGAGGCACCCCTCACTCCCCCTTCACCTTGCCGCCCCCTGGTTCTCTGGTTCTGTCTGCACCGCAGCCCGCGGCCCTCTTCTCCCGCCCTACCTCCCCCTCCCTCCCCTGCCCTTGCCCCTCTCTATTCTTACCTGTTGTCCCCTCGCTGGGCACTTTGTCGGCATGTCGCACGCATGTCGCAGGTTCGCTTCCTGCATCTCCCTTCCTGCCCCGCCCTTTCCCCCCTCTTCTCCACGCAGTTGCATGCACGTCGCAGGCACGCACCTGGCCCTCGTCGTGTGACTCTACGTGGGGCGGACCTCTTCGCGGCATCGCGCCGGGGCTCCCCCCCTTGTCCATTGCCACTGCGCATTGCGGGCGGCTCGCTCGGTGGTGGGGCACCTTTGAGCTTCCGCCCCACGCTCGCTCTTTTGTGCCGTCGTGGCACCTGCCCTGCCCTGCTTTCTCTGCCCCTCTGCCCTCCGGCCAGCACGAGCACAATGCGGAGCAATTCGCGTGGCAGCGCTCCCTCTGCGCCCTCTCTCTCTGCCCTGGCTCCTTGGCCCCGTCCTGCCGTCTGCTCGCCCTCCCTCGTCCTCTCGTGCCTCCTAGGTCCCTTGGTCACTGGCCCTCGGTGTCCCTGTCCCCGTCCTCTCTTCACCCTCCCTGCTTACACTTCGCAGAGCAATGCGCGAGGCACCCCTCCAACTCCCCCTCCACCTTGCCGCTCCCTGGCGCCCTGGCTCCGTCCGCACCGGTCCGCAGCCTGCGGCCCTCTTCTCCCGCCCTATCTCCCCCTCCCTCCCCTGCCCTCTTCCTCCTCCACACTCCGCAGTACACTTCGCAGGACACTTTGTTGGCATGTCGCATGCATGTCGCAGGCACACGCCTGGCCCCTCCCTCTCCGCCCTGCCCCGTCCTCTCTCTACGCTACGCAGGACACTCCGCAAACACTGTGTTGACACTTCGCACGCATGTCGCAGGCACGCACCTGGCCTTTATTGGCGGCGTCGTTTGGTGGGCTGGCGCCACGCTGTGACCGCCCGCCGCTGCCGCAGCCCCCGCGGGAGCCGCCGCCGCGGGCAGCCACTCCATATGCCGCGGGGGGCGCGGCCCTGGTAGGCCCCGGCTGCCCCCCGGCCAGGGTTTCACTGTACCCCCCGCGGCGCCTGGTCGCCGGGGGGGATCCATCACAAAAATCTGCAAGACATCGAAAAAAAATAGACACTCAGAAAGTATATATATATATATATATATATATATATATATTACTACACCCCTCTCCCCTTAAATCTAGCTAACAAGCAAGCAAGCAACAAGCAAGTAACAAGCAACAAGCAACAAGCAACAAGCAACAAGCACTTCTCCTTTCCGTTTTGGCCATTGCTCGGCCTCATCGCTCCGGGCTCTACTCTACTCTAGCCATCCTAGAGCCTAGGTGGTGGCCTTGCCAAATCCCAGTTTTGAGCGAAAAACTCACCAGTGGCGCCCCGGGGCGGGGGCGCCAAGTTTGGAGATGCCCTCCCAAAACTGCGCATTTTGTGCCCCAAAACAGCCTTTTTGGGCCCAAAACGGCCCGAAAACTCAGTCAAAACGGGCAAACGAAGGGAAACGGTGGCTACATTTCACGTGCGGCTTGACTTCACCATGTCAAAGAGCCCTCCAGTGCCCTTCAACTCCACTATATGTCCGAGGAACGGCCCAAAAAGGCGCCAAAAAGCCACAAAATCTGCGCTCTGTGCACCAACCCCCCCGAAACCAAGCACAGGCTGTATCTTGGGCTACGTGGCTCAAAATCCAATTCCGAGCGCACCTAGTCCACCCGCAACCCCCGACTTTTTGTGGTTTCCAGGCCTCAGAATCGCCCAAAGAGACGCCTATACGGGGGTCCATATGTCTATAGACCCCCGTACCAGTGGTCACTTGGTGGAGCCGGAGGGCAGCCCAGCCCGCGCACAGCGGGGGCCAACGGTGGGTCCACCAGGGCCCCCAGGGCAAAAAATCCATTTTTTCCAAAGTTGTTCCTAGACGACTTGGGATGCTCAAACAAGTGTTTTTAGCCCGTTTGGAGCCCGTGGTGACGCGTTTTGGGCCATGGGAAATCCCAAAAAGGCCTTGAAAATGGGCTGTTTTGGGACCAAAAGTGGGTCAAAAACGCATTTTTCCAAAAGTGATCCTATACCATTTGGGATGCCCAGGCAAATGTTTTTAGCCCATTTTGAGCCCATTTGGACGGGTTTTGGCCCATGGAACATCCCAAAATGCCTTGAAAAGGGGCCTTTTTGGGAGCAAAAATGGTTGAAAAATGGGTCAAAAAAGGGTTTTCCCAAAAGTGATCTTGGACCATTGGGGGTGCACAAACAAGTGTTTTGAGCCCATTTTGAGCCCGTTTTGATCGAGTTTAGTCGCTTCCGCGACGGGTATGCACCAAGTTGTACCCTTAGCACGTCCTTAGAGGGGAGCCACGTAGAGTATGGGAGAGGGGTGTAGATTAGAGGATATATATATACATATATATATATATACATATATATATATATATATATATATGTATATATATATATATATATATATATATATATATAATATATATATATATATACATATATATATATATATATATATATATATATATATACATATATATATATATATATATATATATATACATATATATATATATATTCCCCTTGCTTCCAGCCGCCACTCCCCCGCGACAGGGGAGGGGGCTACATCCTGTGCGGAGGTGGAGGGAGGGGGGTGGAGGGGGCGGGGACTATGTATGGTCTATCCCCTGGTGCCCGTCCCTGCGTCCCGTGTGCGGGAGGCCGCACGGCACGGCCGGCGGGGGGGTTCAGGCCTGGGCCGGGCGCGTGAGTAGCGGCGGGCGGCCGAGGCGGAGGCGGCGCCATGCGGGTGCGGGGCCTGTGGCGGTCGCGGGGCGGTGTGGGCGGACCGGCCGGCGGCCGGCGGCGGCCTTGAGAGCCCCACTCCATGGGGTCGGCGGGCGCGCCGGGGGCACGCGCGCCGCGCTGGCCTTGCCGTGGGGGGCGCGTGTGCAAGGGCGTCAGCGCGCCCGATGCGGGCCCCACTGCGGGCCGCGGGACCAGCGGCAAGCGGGAAGCGTGGCCTGGGGGCCGAGGCCTGGGCTGGGCGCGAGGGTAGCGGCGGGCGGCCGAGGCGGAGGCGGTGCCATGCGGGTGCGGGGCCCGTGGCGGCCGCGGGGCGGCGCATGCGGACCGGCCGGTGGTCGGCGGCGGCCCTGAGAGCCCCACTCCATGGGGTCGGCGTGCACGTTGGGGGGGGGGGGGGGGCTGTGGGCATGTGGGTGGGTGCGCGCGCGAGGGGGACGGGGGTGCGTCAGAGCGTCACCGTGCGGCCGACCAGGCGGAGGAGCGGCCGGGGATGGCCAAAGTCGGCCGGGGAGCCCGGGGCGCTCGAGGTGTTGGCGGGGCCGGAGTCTGCGGTGGGGCCCGCACCCCGCTCGGCGGGGACGAATCCCGCCGAGCATCATCCACGGGGGCGAACCCTCGTGGAGGCGGGGGGGAGCGCCACGCCGTCCCCTCGCGGCCGAACCGGACCGGGACGGGCCCCGCCGGAGGGGTACTGGGGGGGCGGGCGGGGCTAGGCACCAGGGCTCCGGGGCCCGGGTCCCTGGTGGTTTTGGGCCGGTGCGGGGGAGACCGGGCGGGCCTATGGGCTGCGGCCGGTGAGGGGGGGCGTGGAAGGGCCGGGCGGGCTCGGGGGCGAACCCCGAGAGGCCCCCGGGGGCTCGGCGAGGGCTCCCGAGGGCGGCCGTTCCTTGAGGGCGGAGGGGGGTTGCTCCCTGCCCGGGCTGCGCAGGGGCGCCGCGTGGTGCGGTGCAGGGGCGCAGCCGTGTGGGGCAGTGCAGGGGCGCAGCAGTGTGAAGCCGCGCAGGGGTGCAGCGTGCGGCCGCGCAGGGGTGCAGCGTGGGGCTGCGTATGGGCGCGGCATGGGGCCGCGTAGGGGCGCGGCGTGGGGCTGCGCAGGGGTGCAGCGTGGGGCTGCGCATGGGCGCAGCGCGGGGCCGCGCATGGGCGCGGCATGGAGCCGTGCAGGGGCGCAGTAGCGTGGGGCTGTGCAGGGGCGCAGTAGCGTGGGGCTGTGCAGGGGCGCAGCAGCGTGGGGCTGTGCAGGGGCGCACCGTGGGGCTGCTCAGGGGCGCAGCGTGAAGCCGCGGAAAGGCGCGGCAGGGGGCCGCGCAAGGGCGCGGCGTGGGGCCGCGCAGGGGCGCAGCAGCGCTCGGCTGCGCCGAGGCGCAGCAGCGTGGGGCTGCGCAGGGGCGCAACAGCGTGGGGCTGCGCAGGGGCGCGGCATGGGGCCGTGAAGGGGCGCAGCAGCGTGGGGCTGCGCAGGGGCGCAGCGTGGAGCTGAGTAGGGGCGCAGCGTGGGGCTGCGCAGGGGCGCAGCGTGGGGCCGCGCAGGGGCGCAGCAGTGTGGGGCGGCGCAGGGGCGCAGCAGTGTGGGGCTGCGCAGGGGCGCAGCAGCGTGGGGCCGCGCCGGGGCGCGGCATGGGGCCGTGGAGGGGTGCAGCAGCGTGGGGCTGCGCAAGGGCGCAGCGTGGGGCTGCGTAGGGGCGCAGCGTGGGGCTGCGCAGGGGCGCACTGCGGGGCCGCGCATGGGCGTGGCATGGGGCCGTGAAGGGGCGCGGCGCGGGGCCGCGCAGGGGCGCAGCGGCGTGGGGCTGCGCAAGGGCATGGCAGCGCGGGGCTGCGCCGGGGCGTAGCGTGGGGCCGCGAAAGGGGCGCAGTTGGGGGCTGCGTAGGGGCGCAGCAGCGTTGGGCTCCGCAGGGGCGCAGCGTGGGGCTGCGCGGGGGCGCGGCAAGGGGCGGCGCAAGGGCGCGGCAAGGGGCCGTGCAGGGGCGCAGCAGCGTGGGGCTGCGCAGGGGCGCAGCGTGGGGCTGCGCTGGGGCGCGGTATGGGGCTGCGCGGGGGCGCGGCAAGGGGCCGTGCAGGGGCGCACCAGCGTGGGGCTGCGCAGGGGCGCAGCTCGGGGCCGTGCAGGGGCGCAGCAGCGTGGGGCTGCGCAGGGGCGCAGCGTGGGGCTGCGCAGGGGCGCAGCAGCGTGGGGCTGCGCCGGGGCTGGGCATGGGCCGTGAAGGGGCGCAGCAGCATGGAGCTGCGCAGGGGCGCAGCGTGGTGCTGCGCACGGGCGCAGCAGTGCGGGGCGGCGCAGGGGCGCAGTAGTGTGGGGCTGCGGAGGGGCGTAGCGCGGGGCTGCACAGGGGCGCAGCAGCGTGGGGATGCGCAAGGCGCAGCGCGGGGCCGCGCATGGGCGCGGCATGGGGCTGTGGAGGGGTGCAGCAGCTTGGGGCTGCGCAGGGCACAATGTGGGGCCGCGTAGGGGCGCAGCGGGGGGCTGGGCCGGGGCGCAACGTGGGGCCGCGCAGGAGTGCAACGTGGGGCCGCGTATGGGCATGGCATGGGGCCGCGAAGGGGCGCGGCGCGGGGCCGCGCAGGGGCGCAGCAGCGTGGGGCTGCGCAGGAGCGTAGCAGCGCGGAGCTGCGCCGGGGCGCAGCGTGGGGCCGCGAATGGGGCGCAGCTGGGGGCCGCGTAGGGGCGCAGCAGTGTTGGGCTGCGCATGGGCGCAGCATGGGGCTGCGCGGGGGCGCGGCATGGGGCTGCGCAGGGGCGCAGCGTGGTGCTGCGCAGGGGCTTGGTATGGGGCCGTGAAGGGGCGCAGCAGTGTGGGGCTGTGTAGGGGCGCAGCGTGGGGCTGCGTAGGGGCGCAGCGTGGTGCGGCGCAGGGGCGTAGGAATGTGGGGCTGCGCAGGGGCGCACTGCGGGGCCGCGCAGGGGCGCAGCGTGGGGCTGCGCAAATGCGAAGCGCGGGGTTGCGCAGGGGCGCAGCGGCGTGGGGCCGCGCAGGGGAGCAGCCGCGTGGGGCTGTGCAGGGGCGCAGCGCGGGGCTGGGCAGGGGCGCAGCGCGGGGCCGCGCAGGAGTGCAGCGTGGGGCCGCGTATGGGCGCGGCATGGGGCCGTGCAGGGGCGCGGCGCGGGGCCGCGCAGGGGCGCAGAAGCGTGGGGCTGCGTAGGGGCGTAGCATCGTGGGGCCGCGCCGGGGCGCGGCATGGGGCCGTGCAGGGGCGCCGCAGCGTGCAGCTGCGTAGGGGCGCAGCGTGGGGTTGCGTAGGGGCGCAACGGTTTGGGGCGGCGCAGGGGCGCAGCGCGGGGTTGCGCAGGGGCGCAACAGCGTGGGGCCGCGCCGAGCAGCAGCGTGGGGCTAGGCAGGGGCGCAGGGGCGTGGGGCTGCGCTGGAGGGCAGCGTGGGGCTGCGCAGGGGCGCAGGGGCGTGGGGCTGCGCTGGAGGGCAGCGTGGGGCTGCGCAGGGGCGCAGCAGCGTGGGGCTGTGCAGGGGAGCAGCAGCGTGCGGCTGCGCTGGAGGGCAGCTCGGGACTGCGCAGGGGCGCAGCAACCTGGGGCTGGGCAGGGGCTCGGTAGCGTGGGGCTGCGCAGGGGCGCGGCAGCCAGGGCTGTGCAGGGGCGCAGCAGAGTGGGGCTTTGCAGGGGCGTAGCAGCGTGGGCGCAGCAGCGTGGGGCTGCGTAGGGGCGCAACAGCGTGGGGCTGCGTAGGGGCGCAACAGCGTGGGGCTGCTCTAGAGTGCAGTGTGGGGCTGCGCAGGGGCGCAGCAGCGTGGGGCTGCGTAGGGGCGCAGCAGCGTGGGGCTGCGCTGGAGTGCAGCGTGGGGTTGCGCAGGGGCGCAGCAGCGTGGGGCTGCGCTGGAGTGCAGCGTGGGGCTGCGCAGGGGCGCAGCAGCATGGGGCTGCGCTGGAGTGCAGCGTGGGGCTGCGCAGGGGCGCAGCAGAGCGGGGCTGCGCAGGGGCGCAGCGTCGGGCTGCGCTTGGGTTGTGCATTGCGCACAGGTGTAGTATGGGGCTGTGCAGGGGCGCAGCGTGGGGCTGCGCAGGCGCGCAGCAGCGTGGGGCTGCGCTGGAGGGCAGCGTGGGGCTGCGCAGGGGTGCAGCTGCGCAGGGGTGCAGCAGCGTGGGGCTGCGCAGGGTCGCAGCAGCGTGGGGCTGCGCGGAGCAGCTGTGTGGGGCGGCGCAGTGGTGGGGGGCTTGTGTAGGGGCGTAGCGCAATGGGGGTGCGCTGGGGCGCAGCGTGTGGCTGTACAGGGGCGCAGTGCGGCGCTGCGCAGGGGCGCAGCGTGGGGCTGCGCAGGGGCGCAGCAGCGTGGGGCTGCGCCGGAGGGCAGCGTGGGGCCGCGCAGGGGTGCAGTAGCGTGGGGCTGCGCAAAGCAGCTGTATGGGGCGGCGCAGTGGTGGGGGGGCTGTGTAGGGGCGCAGCGGCATGGGGGTGCGCTGGGGCGCAGCGTGTGGTTGTACAGGGGCGCAGTGCGGCGCTGCGCAGGGGCGCAGCGTGGGGCCGTGGAGGGGCGCGGCGTGGGGCTGCGCAGGAGCACAGCAGCGTGGGGCTGCGCAGGGGCGCAACGAGCGGCGGCGCAGTGGTGGGAGGCCGCGCAAGGGCGCATCATGGGGCTGCGCAAATGTGTTGTATGTGGCTGCCTAGGGGCGCAGCGTGGGGCTGCGCAGGGGCGCAGCAGCGTGGGGCCGCGCAGGGGCGTGGCAGTGTGGGCTGCGCGGGGGCGCAGTGGCGTGGGGCCGCGCATGGGCGTAGCAGCGAGGGCTGTGCAGGGGTGCAGCAGCGCGGGGCCGCGCGGGGGCGCTGCAGCGTGGGGCTGCGCAGGGGTGCAGCAGCGTGGGGATGCAAAGGGGCGCGGCATGGGGCCGCGCATGGGCGCGGCAGCATGGGGCTGTGCAGGGGCGCAGCAATATGGGGCCACGCAGGGGCGCAGCAGTGTGGGGCTGCGTAGGGGCGCAGCGGCGTGGGGCTGTTGTGTAGGGTAGAGGAAGGGGTGGCGTGAGGGCGGCGGGGGATGTGGGGCCCTGCTCGACAGACAACGGTCCAGAGTCGGGCCCCTGGTGGGTGGCCGGGGGCGGCGTGGGGTGCGTGGGGGGCGTGCCGTGGGGTGGTGTGGGGGTGTGGCCTGCTACCTAGCCTTTCACTACGAGGATGTGGCGAGGAAGACGCAGGGGAACTGAGGTCGGAAAGCCTGGGGATGGGGGCTGGGGCGATGGCGGCGGGTTATCCGTGGTTGGGATGGCCGGGGTGCCCTGGGGTCCCGTGGGAGCGGAGGCTCCCCACGTCGGCCGGGTGCGAAACCACGACCTGTGTTTCCGTCACCGAAGTTCTTATATATATATATATATATATATATATATATATATATATATATATATATATATATATATATATATATATATATATATATATATGTATATATATATATATATATATATATATATATATATATATATATATATATATATATATATATATATATATATATATATATATATGTATATATATATATATATATATATATATATATATATATATATATATATATAGTCATAGTCATAGTCATAACCACTTATCATGCCGTCTACTGGAGTTACCGGGCATCTCGCGCCGACAGGTGGTTCCTGCCTCGCTCGATCCCGTGGGTCCCAGGGCTGCCTGAGGTGGCCCACAGCATGACGGAGGACCCAGAGGACCGGGGATACCGGGCAGCCAGGCTTTGGGGGCAGTGGCAACTGCATGGCGTTAGCATTAGCAACGGCGACGGACGCTGGCCCGTTTGTTCGCCAGGGGTATGGGGGCAAGGCAAAGCAGCGCAGCAGCATCGCAACAAGCACAAAGCAAGGGCACCTCTGTCCGTCGGAAAGCAGCAGCCAAGGAACAAAGCAGCACGCATGCGGCGAAGCGAGAGCTGACCCTCCATCGTTCGCGTACCCCCGCCACTGTGGAGACATCCAACACTCATGACCCCACGTAATCCATTGCCGTCCGCGTCCTCGAAACTGCCCACCACCCCTGACTCCACGTATCCCTCTGCCAGCACGCAATACCCCGTATGTGCATAGCCAGGATTTCTGGGGGCTCCAGCCTAGCCTGGCCCTCAGCTTTCATCGCCCCCATGTCTCCACACTGTACGCCATCTTCCCACCGCACCAGTCCCCTAGTATAGTACAGGAGCACGTTACCATTTCCACGTCCCCGTGGCCCTGTGCTGCCCCCACACCCCAGATATATACCATGCCGGCACCCCATGTCAGGGGCCAGCGCCCAATCTGCTTCGAGGTATTCACTTGCCTACATATAATATATCTTGAGGGTCTACAGGGGGGGACGCCGGCCGCCTCGCGACGGGAGTGGCGCAACCCGTGAATATCGCTGGCTGGGATTCGGGCTGGTGGGTGCCGTAGCTTGGTTATCGACCCCCTGTAGGGGTACCCACCAGAGGCTCGCCCCGGGCCGTGGTTACCAGGTGCACCTCATCTGGCCCACATACAATGCCCTGGCGCCTACCCTTGACCCTTACCTGCACTGATTGGCCAGCTTCCGTGGTTGCGCCTCTTCCGCCACAGCAGCGGCCAGGCCGCAGGTTCGGCCCCCACCGACGACGTGGCGAGCCTACTTATAGCATTGGCCCGCGCGTCACCCCCCGGACCACTCAGCATGCCGCTCCCCTGCCCTCCTCGCCTCTAGCCGACCGGACTGGCGGCCCCCAGGGGTAAGCCGTTACAGTGGTGAGGCGACTGCATACTCTTCACTACGATGCCGCGCTGCACCGCCGTTGCCACGCCGACGCCACCTGCTAGCCGCCACGACACTCACCACTGCAACCACAAGGCCATGGTCAGAGGTTAGACTATGTACATGCCCGCAGGCACGGTCCCTCTAGTTTGATAACGGGGCCAGGGGATGCCCCCGCTCTCCCCCTGAGTTGTTAGAGGGGTCAGGGGGACACCCCAGTACCGCCATGCATCCCCGTGCTCCCCCACTGTACGGTTCCCCAGTACCGCCGCGTTCCCCCACCGTACGGACCCCAGTACCGCCGCGTACCCCCACCATACGGTCCCCAGTACCGCCGCGTATACCCCCACGATGCCAGTACACCGTCATCTGGAACTTCCCCGCTGCTCCCCCACTGTACGGTTCCCCAGTACCGCCGCGTACCCCCACCGTACGGATCCCAGTACCGCCGCGTTTACCCCCAAGACTCCAGTACTCCGTCAGCTGGAACTCCACGTGCCCCCTGTGAGCGCTCCTCCCACGCTGCCATGCCGTCTCCACGACGCCCGCCATACTGTCCCCCTGACAACCCCACTGTCATAACCTTCCACGCACACATCTTCGCCCCGTCGCCGCTCCTGGGGCCTGCAGGCTGACCCCGCAACCCCGTGTAACACTCCCAGGGGGCGCCGCAACGCTGTAACCCCCATACAACTCCGTGCACCCCCGGTGTATCCCGAGCAACCACCCTCAACACTGCCGTAGCCGGGCCGCCAGTAGAGACCCCGGTGCCATGGGAATACCCTACAGGGGTTCGGGCCTTATTACCCTGGTCGGGACGACCCATGACACCTCACTGTTGTAAGCGGCGACCCGGGGCAGGCGGGTGAAGCATCCTTGTCCGACCCTCATGCACGGGGGCAGTACGGCTCACCATCAGGCCGGCACGACCTGTCACATCGCGTTGGCCGTCATACGCCGCCTGCCAGTACCGCACAATCAGGCCATGAGGGCACTGCTTCTCAGGCGCCACTCCCTCCGCTGCGTCCAGCGTAGGGACGGTAGCTGGTGCACCCGCAATTCCCAACCCCATCAACCTGCACCCCCGGCCCCCACCACTCCGTCACCATCTCCTCCGCGATGCCACAACCAGAGTATCCGTGAGTCGCCCTCCAGAGCCGCCCACCACAGCAGCAGGAGCAGGGCCGCAGACGGCGCTCCAGGGCACCGTACCCCTTCCACTCGGACGCTCTTCAGGCCACCCTGGATAGTCGTCCAGGCACTTGTGGACATCCGTCCAGAGTGCCGCAGTGCCCACCTCGCCTTAGGCCACCCCCTATCGGCATGCTCCTTACATGTCCCGCACAGCGGGGCGGAGGCACACTGATGAACCCAAACGGACACCGTTTCCCCGCAACCGTGGCATCGCTGCGGAAGCACAGACCGCGATGGAACACAGCTACCATCACAACACTGCGACCACAGGTCCTGCCATACATCGCAGCACGCGTCGTGGAGCCCGAGCAAAGCCCTTGTCAGCGTGCGTGCTGTGGCACTACTGAGGAGGCTGCGCCTCGCCTCCTCCCACGTGGACACCGGGCGGAGCATTGGTCGCCCGTCGGGCATCACCGGCAGGCTCTCAAGCAGCCGGGGCCACCGCGCCACCTTGGGGCTGCGCGTGCCATGCACCAGGAGCTCCCAACCGTAGTCCCGCAAGACCTCCCCGACGACATCAACCCCGTCCTGCCCCGGGCCCCTGGCGGAAGCCAGAACCAAGCGTTGCCCTCCCGCCCGAGCCTCAATGACCGCCTCGAGGCCCAGGGTGTCAAGGGTGTGACGGGCATCGGCAGCCACGTGGTCGTCCCCCTCTGGCAGAGAGAACATGGCCTCCGTGACGTGGCCTTGCGCGTCGTCGCCCTGTACCCGTGCCAGCTGCTCGGAGCCCACTAACACTGCCATGGACCGCTGCTCCGCGACCGCCGGTACGGCTCGTCGCAGCTGCCGGTCATACAGCCACAACGTACCCACGTCAAGTACGACAGCCACCGCCAGGACTGGGAGACTGCACAGAGGTTGCTGAAGGACTGGCAGCACCTCGCGAGGCCAGCCCATGACGTTCCCCACAGCTGGATGGTTGGCGTACACCTGGAGCCAGGGATCACTCTGGCCGTCAGGGTTTCTCACCTTGGTACCCCGCACCTGGGCCCAGGACTGCGCCGACACCACGCGGGACCACTCCCTGAATGCCGTGATGTCCCGCGCCACCCAGGAACCGATCCACCGGTCGAAGGCCTGCGCCACCGCCGCCATCCAGTGAGGGAACAAGGACAGGGCCTCTTCATGCTCGATGCACGACCGCGACACCAGCAGTGCGTGCAGCGGTGCCCTCAGAAAGGTCGCCCGCAGGTCGCCGGGGAGGCCGGCAAACGGGTTCCACGGCGGACGCTGCTGGATCCTCCCTGCCGGCGGGCAGAAGGGTGTGTCACCGCGCAGGAACGCGTATACCGCCCTCCTTCGATCTTGCATCGGCAGCTGCATGATCTGGGTGAGCCGATGGTTCCTGCGGGCATACACATCTTCCCCAATCTGGACCATGTCCTCCACAAAGAGCCTGGCCTTGGCAGGGCCCCGGGACGACGCCGCTCGCACCGCAGCGAACAGCCGCTTCAGGTCCCCGGGGACGACACCCGCCATCAGGGATTCGGTCCACCTGCAGCCGTGCTCCCTCCACGCCACGAACTCCACCCCCCGGTCCGTCAGGGGTAGCTCCGCCGTGAACTCCTCCACACGCCTGCACAGGAGCCCAGCCACCTCCTCGTCCCGCGCACACAGTAGGCGCATGTGGCCGATGTCCTCCTCCGGCCCCCCACAGAAAATACAGGGGTGAGCTGGTATTGCCATACGCGTGAGCTTCTGTCTCCACCGTCGCATGACCTGCATGGTGGACAATCGACCGTCACGTGCCCGCAGCATATTCCTGTGCGTTGGGCCGTGGTGCACAGCTCCCAGGGGCATCGCCTCGCAGGCGCCAGCTAGTGGCGTGTGCGCCCTGGTGCGAGCCGCCAGCGAACGCCACTCCATCTCCCGGACTTGCTGAAGGGCTTGCATGGATGGCACACGCGGCTCCAGCTCACCAGTATCCCCCGGCACCAAGAGGATGGCGTGTTCCTTCGGCAGGACGAGATGGACAGGCGGGGCCATTGCACGGGCCGCGGTAGAGTCTGGTGCCTCGAGCGGGACCGCCGCCAAGTGCGAGCTCTGCCTCACCACCCAGTGGTGCGGCCCCCCAACTCGGCGCGGCAGCCGCCGCAGCCCCTCCACTATCCAGCTCAGTGCATGCTGATTGACCAGATGTGATGTCGGCCCCTTGATGCCACGGTACAGGGCTTCCTGTGCCATGCGGAGATGCGCTCCTATGATGGACGCATCCACCACGTGTACCGTGCACGCTGACGGGGGCGTGTGCAACAAGTACGCCGCCGCGCCAATGATCTCTGCCTCCGGGACCGTGCCGTAGATGGCACCCGTCCACGTGGGGATTCCGTGGCTGGCCACCGCCACATTTGTGGCGTCGTCTCCCTGGGGCGACGCGTCCGACGATGTGACTTTAGTCGCCACCGGCACCCAGCAGTACCGGTGGGGCTCTAGCCACGCCACGTCGGAGTGGGGGCTCTGCACCACCTTTCCCAGGGATGCCGCACTGGAGGCCGTGAGCTCCGGGGACAGGACCACCCTCGGTCGATACACCGCATGTGGTCTCCAGGCCAGGTCACATCCGCAGACTGACTTTATGGCGTCCAGGGCGGTGGTGTACTCCGCTCCCCAAACCGTTGCGGAGCACGAAGGCTGGTATACCACCACAGACCCTTGCTCCACTGCGCCGCCATCACGCAACGACGTGACGGCGACGTGCGGATCATGCGGCACGTTGGACATCCGGAGCACCTCCGGGACCGAGTACTCATCCGGATCCGGGATTGGGCCTGCCGGTAGCAGAAGAACAATTGCCCATTCGCTGCACTTGTGCACCGCCGCGCACGCCCTGGAAAACGCTGGCTGCCCGTGCACAACCCACAGTGGTGGCGGGCTTATGCCGCCCCCGGCGTGTGGAGTGAGCAGGGGGACGGACGCCGGATCGTCTTGCTGTTGGTAGCCCTCATAGACGTCCCCCAGCAAAACAGGAGGGCGGCTAGCGGGACGAACGGCATGGACAGCCCCGGGTTGGCCGGGTCCCATCCTTCCTCCCTGTATCCGCCCACCACATACACGTCCCCCGCAGCGGACTGCCTATTGCGTTTGCTGGCCTTCTTTCGGCGCACCGGGTGAATTAGTCGGTGAGTCAACGGACCGGGCAGCTGCGGCCGGAAGACGTCGCGAAGCCCCGTGAGCCACACGTGGTCCAGCTGGTGGGGCCCTACTCCCGCGTGCGGAAGGTGCAGGTGGTCCTCGTGGCACTCCTGAAGCTGGACCGCCCAGTGCCCAGGCGCAGGGCAGGGGAGCCGCGCATGCAGGAGGTCATTTGCAGGATCACTCAGGGACTGTACCGTCGCATCTGTGCGGGGCCCCGAGAGAATGCAGATGTCCCTACCCTTGAAGGTGTAGGATTGGGACACCCACTTCCGCCCCGCCCACTGCACTTGCGGCAGATGGGCGTGTACACACGAGTACACCGACGATGGCATGAGAAGCCCCACGCGCAGCGTCCCCATCGCCCTGAGCACCCTGTCCACCCACGTATTGCCAGCGTGTGTGGCGAATGACGCAGAGGGCACCATGAACTGCCCGCACACTCCGTACTGCACGTGCATGTCTCGGAGCATGGCCCGCAGCTCATCACGGATCGTCATCGATCTGTGGTGGGTGAGCTGAGCCATGGTCGCCACGACGGAGTCGCGGCATACAACCTGGACATCCGCCAACCGTAGCCCATGACCTGACCGCACCGCCACGTTGGACAGGTCCTTGGGCAGCTTCTCGAACTGCAGGGCCGCAGCCTTGATGGCAGTATTCAGCTTGATCACCGCCTCCGCTATGTCGGACAGGTAGGGCGCCGCGTACTGCACGATGCCTCCAACCACAGCCGCCATCACCTCATGAGGCACCGACACCGGCCCCAACGTGTTCTTGCACCAGCCCAGCAGGGCTTCACACCGGAGTACATGTTTCTCCTTCATGGTCGCCATCCCCCTGGGATCGAGGCGCAGGCCCAAGTATGGTACCGTGCTCTTGGCACGTAAGCATACCCATGGGGCCGCCGTGTCCCCCGGGTTCAGGTATACCATAATCGAGTGGATGCGGGCAGTACTGGCATAGGCGCATTTGCCCACGTTGCGGGACATGCCCATGTCAGTGAGATATCGCGCTATCGCCGCCGCATACTCCAGGAATTGCGGCAGGGAGTGCGCTATCAACAGGAGGTCATCACAGTACGCCTGTACCAGGGGTGGCACCGCATGGCGAGCATCTCCCCGCGCCTTGCAGGCGAGGCTCCGCAGGAGAGGCTCCAAAAGGAGGAGGTAGAGCACAGCGCTCTCCGCACTGCCCTTCCGCAGGCCCCTGTGGAGCCGTATGCTCGGCGTCGGGCCGTGCGCGGTGACGATGCGCACCAGGGACCCGCAGCTGAGGGTGTGGAAGAGCCTGATGAGCTCCTCCGGGACACCCATGTGGCGCAGGAGGAGCGCCAGCGCTCCATGCGGCGCTGTGTCAAAAGCCTTCGACACATCGAAGGCCAAGACGTGGTTTTCCTCCAGCCCACGCTGCAGCCTGCGCTGGGCCAGGAACACCGGGGCAGCCGCCGTGGAGCCCGGCATGGCTCCGAACTGCCAGTCCGCGGCCAGTCCTTTGCGTGCCAGAACAGCTGTGAACCTCCGCATGAGGGGAGTCATGAGCATTCGCATGTCTTGCTGCCCCAGCGCTATCGGCCTGTACTCGTCCAGGTTGCCCGTGGCTGTGCCCTTGGGCATCAGCCAGATAATGGCCTCGTGCTAGGACTCCGGGACGTCCGCACCCCGCAGGATTGCCCTGTACGCATGCACCAGGAGCCCCTGTACCGGTTCAGGCAGCTCTGCTATGAGGGCAGCCGTGACCCGGTTGGACCCTGGAGCTTTGTCGTCCGCCACGGCCTGCCTCACGGCGTCTTTAAGGTCCTGCATGGTGTAGTCCTGTACCGACCTCCATTCCTCCGGCATCCCTTTGGGAATGTGGGCCCGGACCAGCCGCTCGAAGGCCGGCAGGTTCACTGGCCGCTTGGCGTACAGCGCCTCCCAATACCTCTGGACCTCGCCAATGACGTCCGAGGCCTCCAAGAGCACCTTCTCCGACTCGCGGACGCGTACGGACCATAGGCCTGACGGGGCATAGTTCACCACGTTGATGGCCCCCCGTATCGCCGTCCATCGGAGCTGCAGATCCGGTACCCTGCCCCGCCAGTAGTCCTTGATGGACCGGCGCCTGTTGCTCCTGAGGACATCCCGCAGCTCCTCCACGCGTGTCTCCAGCTGGTGGAGCTGTTGGTCCAATGCGGCACGCAGGTCCTCTACCGAGGCGGGGGACAGGTCGGGGTCCACTCGCCGGAGGTGCTGTAGCAGGGCAGTCGCTTCCTGGGAGTGGAGTCCGGCCGCCGCCGCGTCCCGTCGCCACAGCTGATGGGCACGCCAGGCCAGAGCCTGCTGATCCGAGAGGACCTGGTCCAGCGACGCCTCCGTTTCCGCCTGCCCGTATGGGTACTGCGGGTCCACGCCGGAAGGCATGCGCACTCCCGTGACCCTGGACACGTCATCACGGAAGGCGCAGAGCAGGTCAAAGACCGCTTGCACCTCCGACGTGCCCATGGTGGCAGTGTCGTGGTCCGACGAGAGCCACGCCTGTAGCCGCTGATCCCCGCAGGCCTTCTGCAGTACTGACACTGCCGCCTCACGAACCCCCGGGGAGTCCGGGCGTATGGCGTGCAGCCTGCCCTGGGCGTGCGAGTAGGCCATCCTGGTGACCCTCTCCTTGCCGGCCACCGCCAGCGGGATGTCCAGGACCACAGGGCCATGATCCGACCCCAGCGACGCAGGAGACCGCCCCGGCGCCAAGTGAGGGCGCTCACGCGCTGCCCACGGGACCAGAGGCGAGTTCAGAAGGAAGGAGTCCAGTCGGTGCCCCGCCCTCGTGGGCCTCCTGTCCTCCTCCCGTTCCGGGCCTGCCCTGTGGAAGCCACACTGTTCCCACAGGGCTTGGAACCTCCTCGTGGTAGGGTGCCACGGGGACTCCAGCCACACGTTGAAGTCCCCTCCGAGGAGCACGGCCCTGGTGCCACCCGCGCTCTTGGCCGCCGCGTACATGGCCACGTCAGCCCAGAAGGACGCCTTAGACGCCCAGGAGTCGCCGCCGCTACCCGGGCCGTGGACGTTGATGACCGTGAGGGTGCCACCTGCGGTCACCACATCCAGGGCCATGGCCTTGCCCGGCACGATGTCCACGATGTCTCAAACTTCCTCCGCGGCGAACACGTCCGCCCGAAGGGCAATCAAGAGCCCGCCGCGCACCGCCGCCGCCGACGCCGCCTGGGCATCCACCCCTGGGTATGTATGATACCCATGGTGACGCCACTGGTTCTCGGAGTGCACCACACCTTGAGGATCCTGCAGGCCAGTCTCCTGGAATAGGCCCAGGATGGCACCCTCGGCCTTCATGATACCCGCCGCCACCGCTTCACCGTCGAGCATACCTGGGGCCACTGGCACACCGTCCCCCCGCATCGAGCCCTGGACGTTCCAGGACACCGCCGCTCGGGTGTCGGAGGCGGGGCCCCTTCATGGCTGCACGTGTGGATCGGGGCCCCCCGCCGGACCCGGATCACTGGACGGAGAGGGGCCACCAGCAGGCTCAGGGGGACCATCCGCACCCGGCGCGGGCGGCTGGCGAGGTGGCCCCTGACCCCGTGGGCCTCCGCCCGAGGCGGTCGTCGCCTGCTGAGACCCGGCAGATGCGGCGGGCTCCCCCTCTGCCTGTCCGCCGGACGTACTTGCCGCCGTACCCCCCGTAGAAGTCACTGCCGCACGCCGCGCCGCAGACCCAATCGCTCCAGATCGTGCTGCCGACGGCGACGCCCCGCGCCCCGCCGCAGGGCGGGCACCCGTGGGCAGCGTGAGCGCTCTGGACCCCGCCTGGGCCCACGCGAAAGGCCCCGCCTGGCCCCCCGGCATAACGCCAGCCAGCATGGCCAGCGCCTGGTCCCGTTGCGCCGGATCAGTCACATGGTCCCGCTGGATGTGGTCCAGCAGGTCCTTGGGGTGGAGGTGGGTAGGCCGGCAGTGCGTGCCAGCTTTCCATGTGCAGTGACCAGCCCCATCCAGCCGAGACCATGGGCAGACGTTGATCGTCTTTGTCCCACGCTGATCCGTGGCCAAGTCACCGCCGAAGCGCTGCAGCACGTACCGAATGTTGGCATAGGCGCCATACTGAGGCGGGGGGCTCCTCTTGGGCGGCGGCTTGGTTGCCGCTTTCGGGGCCTGCCTCGCCGCCGCGGCCGGGGGTGCCGCAGGCCGTACTGGTGGCACGCTTGGTGGTTGCGGCAGGTGCAGCATTCCCCCCACGGGAAACTGCTCATCCACCCAGCGGCGCCACGCGTCGGCGAACTTCTCCCGGTCGCCCTCGACCCTCCACCTGGAAGTGGAGAACGCCCGGAGCCACGGCCCCATGTTCTCCGCCATAACCAGGCGGAGGGCATCTCCTCCGCTTTGCCGGCGGAAGCGTGTCGCGGCCGCGCCTGTCACGGTTCCTTGGAGGTATAGCGCGTCGCCCCCGTCGCCACTCAGTGCGCTAAGGTGCAGGGCCTCCAGGTCGGCGGGGCGGACCGTGAGCACCGTGCCCTGCCCGCGATCGTACAGGCGCAGCGCCGAGGAGTGGGGCTCCAACGCCGCCACAACCCAGTACCACGCCCGCGACGCGCTATGCAGCAGTGCCAGCGAGGCTGCCGGCCTGTTGCTGGATGACTGCGCCGCCGGGGCCCTGGGGAGGGCCGCCGCGTCACCCTGCAGCGCCCTGCATATGCCAGCTGCATGCTCAGACTGCCACATGTTGCTCGGGGCTACGGGCCAGACGTCCTGCCCCTGGACCACTGGCGGCCGCGTGACCTCCACGAAGACCGCCGGCGCTGGCGGGATGTCCTCGGCCGTGCACCTGTGCGCCCTGCGCACCGGCCCCAGCCCACTGAGGCACTCCTGGAACACCCGGTAGCAGGCCGGGCCCCTGGACTGCTGCCTCCTGAGCCGGCACGCGGTGACCACGACCCACTCCAGTCCCCCTGTTTCCACCCGAACACAGGCCCAATACTCCGCCCCCTCCAACACCACGAGCCGCCCCATATCCGCCATGCCCACCGTATGGGTGGAGGACACGCTCTCCACCCTCAGCCACCGCTTGGCGCTCTCTTCCCACGGCTGGGGGGCATGCATCCGCTGCTGCTGCATCGCGTCCTGCACGTGCTGCAGGGACACTGTCGCCAGCATGGACATCCCCCCGTCCGACGCCGCTGCCATACACAGTAGGGCATGTTGCATGCGCGCCCCGGGCAGCCCCACGTTGTGCGGGACGTTTGCCAGGTCCAAGGGCGTGCGGGGCGCCGGCAGGGCCTCCAACACCGCTGCAGGCAGCTCCCCCAGGGACGGCAGACGCGCGATGGGCCCCATGTCCCTGTTGAGGACCACCGCCGCCACCCACCGCCTGTCCAGCGCGGACAGGAGGTTGCCCGGCCTCGGCACCCTCAGGAGGGTACCGACGGCGGACATGAGGGCGCACACGCCACAGTCCTTGGTGTTGCCGGCCGGCTGCTGAACCTGTGCCGCCCGGGCCTCCGCCAGCAGACGCTCCGCACCCGGCCATCCCGCCCTCTGGCCCCTGGGTGCCATGCGCATCGTCCGGACCGCCATGTCCCACGTGTGCGGCCATTGGGGCGGGGCCCCCGACACCACGGGCCGGCCCAGTGGGTCCACTGCCAACCGCGTGTCAGGGGCCACGAGGTGGTGGGCCGTCCAGTGCCGCATGTCCGGCGTCTCCAACCGGTCGAGGTACACCGCCTCCGAGCCCCCCAGCTCGACGTACCTCGCAATGAGGAGGGCAGCCGGGGTTTGGTCGTGCCGCTGGCCTTCCCACCCCTCCCTCGGGAGCATCATGGCGTGGGGGGCCAGGCACTGCACCACGTCGGCTGCCAGCGCGACCACGTCGTCGCTGAGCTCCACCCCATGGTCCGCGGCCACCAGGAAGTGGTGCCTGGGCTCGGAGTACACTTGCTCCAGGGCGCCCCGCAACTCAGCTGGCGGGGGTGAGGCGTCTCCGCAGCCCCGCAGCCAGGGGAGTGCGCCCGGGAGATGCCGCCCCGCTCCTCCTGACCAGACGGCGGCCCTAAGGACCGGCAGGTCCCGCCAGACAGCCACTGCGACCTGATCGCGCCAGGGCTGCGGCTTGTTGGCACCCCACTGGAGGACGGCCACTACAGCATGCGTGGTCAGGGGCTCCGCCGTGAGCTGCAACGCCGTCCCCCCGTCCGTCTCGATCACCGTGCCCCTTGGGGCAGTGAAGACGTGGCCATCGGCCCCACGGACCGCCACCCATCCCCACAAGACCGCCACGGTCTCCCAGCTGGGGTGGTTGGTTCTCCTGGGCAGGACCACCACCGGTGGGCACGGGCCGTTGGCGGCCCACACGCGCCATTCCACTCCCACCAGACGCTCGTGACCAGGGGGCCGGTACACCTGGGGCCACGCGTCTGGGAGCTGGCGATGGACAGCGGTCCACACATCAGCCCCGCTAGCCCGCGTGAACTGAAGTCCCCCCAGGATGTCCCCGTCCACAGGGCTGGGGAGGCGGGCGGTGCGAACTTCCAGCCCCTGACTCAGGCGAAGCCCTGGCCCCTCTCGGTCTCCCAGCAGCGAGACCTCCGGGTCTGTGGTCGCAAGACGAGCCGCCACCGTGGGGAGATGCAGGGAGACAGTCCACGGCTGGACTGAGACGGGCTCGCGCGGGAGGTCAGGGCAGGCCGCCACAGCACTGCCATCCCTCGCCCAGCCGAGCGCCCTGTCCCACCACTGCGCCCACGCACCCGGCGCTGCCGGCAACGACCAGGACAGGTACGTCACGACCGCCTTAGCCTGCCACTCGCGAGGGTCCATGCCGGCGGGGTGTGTGTGCCACGTGCACACCCATCCCAGGTTGGCCTCTTGGACGGTGACCATGTCCCTCCACGGGACCACCGGGAACGGAGTGAGCAGGGCCGCCATGCCACATGGCAACGCCACCGCCCACTCGGTCAGGCCCCCACTCTCCACCGCATACCCCACCGCCGGGAGCCCTCCCCCTTGCGCCTTTACCACCGCATCCTGCAGCAACGTTCCGTGGCCCCGGCCGCGGTCCCGGCTGCGGTCCAGGCTGAGAGCCCCCACACGGGCCATGGCCTGGAGGATCAGGAGCAACTCCTGGGGTACTCCCCGCGGCACCGGCGGCTGGGGGTGGGCGAACCGGCAGGCATCTGCCCGCATGCACCACCCCTTGGCCCAGTGCCTGCAGGTTTCCACCTCCCCCGTCTTCGGCCCAGCCTTATCCGCCACCCCCGGCTCCCTGGGACTCACCTCACGCGCTTCCTTCGCCCCCACGATCACCAGCTCCTCGTCCTGCACCCCGGCACCCTGTGCCTCCTCACCCTTGAACTCCGGCTCCTCGTCCTGCTCCATGGCGACCTGCGCATCCCCACTCCCCCTGCGTTGGTCCTCCTCCTCCAGTGCCTCCGTCGTCGGCGGCGGGCCCGCAGCATCCGTGATCCTCGCCAGGGCCGCCGCCACAATGGCCTGCACGTCCACCTCCTCCCCGGCCACCTCCGGCTTATCCTGCTGCTGCTCCTCCCCCGTGGGTTGCTCTTGCCCCACCCCGTCACCGCCACGGCCTGCTTCCCCGTCGCCCCCCACCGGGATCGCGTGTTCGGACCCCTGGGGGGCGGCGCTCCCGTCGAGGCGCTTGCCCACTACCACCAGCAGCTTGAGGTCACCGCCGCGGCTCTCAAGGCGGTAGCTGCTGGTGGTGGGGACGAGGACCGCCCCATCCCCGGTCAGCAGCAGGCGGTCCGCGTCGAACACGACCTCTGCACCCTCAGGGTGCAACGCCACCAGGAGCGCATGGGACCCCAGCGCCTGGGGTGTGAGGGGCCGCCCGGCCTGCTCGCGACGCCAAGCGTCAGCCCCACCCCGCCACAAGGCCACGTACAGGCCTTCGTCCCGCCGCACGTCCTCCAGCCCCGCCTCGCCCATCAGGCGCACCACGGACAGGCGCACCGACAGGGGGAGGCTTTCCTGGGGCTCGGCCGCCCGGACATCACCGGGGTGGTGACCCAGGACCGCCGCATCCCACAGTTGGACACAGCGGACCTGGCCGCTGCCCGGGGACGCTGCCGCCAGGGCCATCTCCCGGGCGACCTGCCCTGGGCGCTGGAGCTCATAGCGCTCCAGGGCGCTCGCCAGCATCCCTGCCTCCCGCTGCCCCGTGCCCGTGAGGCGGTGCCTGTGGGCGCCCTCGGCCGCATGGTACCTGCAGTGCCGCCGCTCACAGCTCCCCAGGGGAGGGGGCGGCACCGCAGTGGGCATGGGCCGCAGCGGCTCGTTGGCCGGGTCCTCGTCCATGCCGGCGTAGACGTCGGGCCCGGCGTCGTCCTCAAACATGAGGGCCAGCGCCGACTCGCCGGGCCCGTATGCCTCCTCGTCCTCCACTTCCTCCGCCTCCTGCCCCCCCTCCGCCCCGTCTCCAGCCGCGACCACCGCCGGCGGCGTGTCCGGCCGCGGCGGGAAGGGCGCCAGAGGCCGCTCGTTAGCGCCTCCGCCCCTTGCCGCCTCCGCCGCGTCCAGCCGTGCCCGCAGGTTGGCGGGCAGTCGGGCCCAGCTGGTGCCCGCATTGAGATCCATGCGGTACGCCAGCCCCGCCGGACACGGCTCACCGGGTGCCACCTGGCGCCACTCCCGCCACTCCCACATCCACTCCTCCACTCCTTCCCCCTTGGCACGTCCCCCACTGGGCTCCACAACCCCGCCGCCCCCCGCCGGCGTTTGCGCCTTCGGCACACCCCGCCCCGCGTCCTGTCCCCCCGAAGAAACCGCCTCCGTCGACGTCTCCTTGGCCCCTTCCGTCCTCGGGGCGACAGCCGCGAGCGCCTGCGCTATCAGCTCGCCGGCGTCAGCCCCTTCCGGCGCGGCTCCCCCACTCCTCACGGCCGTCCGCCGGTACTCCTCCAGGGCCTGCGCGAGCAGCTCGCTGATGTCTCGCGGGCCAGCCACTGCCGCCTCCTGCGCTGCATCCTCCCCCGCTCGTTCCCCCGCCGTAGTCCTCCCCATGGGGGCCGCGCCCTGCATCCCACCCGGCACCACTGGCTCCGGGCCCGTCGGCACCAGGGGCGGGGCCTCGCGCGGCACGGCTGGGTCCGGCATCTGGACCGTCCGCGGTGGTGACCCCGCCGCTGGAAACTCCGGCTGAGGCACCGCCAGGGCAGGCGCAGGTGCCCCCATTCTCCTCGCCTCGCCCGGGGGCACGCCATGTGCCTCCCCTTGCGACACCCCCTGCTGCTGGGCGCCCCGCCCCGGCCCAGGTGCCGGCACCGGTACCGGCACCGGCATGGTGTGCTGAGGTACCGGCCGTGAGTGCTGCTGGGGCGGGGGGCGAGGGCATTCCACATGCAGGTGCGGACGGTGATGGTGATGGTGACGGTGAGGGTGGACGGGGTGCTGTGGCACAGCCGCCGGGTGATGGTGATGGTGAAGGTGGACTTCCCCTTGCGACACCCCCTGCTGTTGGGCGCTCCGCCCCGGCCCAGGCACCGGTACCGGCTCTAGCACCGGCATTGTGTGCTGAGGCGGTCGTGGGTGCTGCTGGGGTAGGGGATGTGGGTACTCCACATGCTGGTATGGACGATGATGGTGATGGCGATGGTGAAGGTGGACTGGGTGCTGTGGCCCAGCCCCTTGCGACACCCCCCGCCGCTGGGCGCCCCGCCCCGGCTCAGGCACCGGAGCCGGTTCCGGCACCGGCATCGTGTGCTGAGGCGGCAGTAATTGCTGCTGGGGCAGGGAATGCGGGTACTCCACTTGCTGGTGCGGAAGGTGATGGTGACGGTGATGGTGAAAGTGGACGAGGTGCTGTGGCACAGCCCCTTGCGACACCCCATGCTGCTGGGCACTCCGCCCCGGCTCAGGCACCGGCACCGGTTCCGGCACCGGCACCGCGTGCTGAGGCGGTCGTGGGTGCTGCTGGGGCAGGGGATGCGGGTGCTCCACATGCTGGTGCGGATGGTGATGGTGATGGTGATGGTGTAGGTGGACGGGGTGCTGTGGCACAGCTGCCACTTGGTGGTGATGGTGAAGATGGACGGGGGGCTGTGGCACAGCTGTCGGGTGTACGTGTTGGTGTGTGAAGTGATGCTGCATCATGGGGAACCCGACGGGGTGATGAAGTAGGTGATGGAGATGAAGTTGGTGGTGGTGGTGAGTCCCAAAGGGCGGGATGGGCATGGGCCCAAGGCCTGGGGGCGGCGGCATCGGAAATGCACCCGGTGCCGCATACCCCGGCTGCCCCGCCGACCCCACTGGGGGCCGTCCGCGCTGCGCGTCCTCGAGCTGCCCGAGATCTTGTAGACATCGGAGTAGTCGGTTGAGCAGGTGCACCCCGAACGGCACCGTGCCCGCCGCGAACCGCGCCTGAACGTCTGGCGCGTTGTACGGGTGGGGATCGCGGGGCAACATCTGCCGCAAGCAGACGTCGACGAAGTGGTCCCACCCGTTGTCCCTGGCCAGACGGTCCTCGTCCACGCGCGCCTGGAACGCCGCATACGTGTGCGGCCCGTGTCTGACGAGATCAGACACTGTGTCTACCAGGCGCCGGGCACGTCGCCGGAAGGCTGGCAACTCCGCGGGATTGGTGGGGACAGATAGCGACATTTAGCTAACGAAGGCTGTGTGAGCTAAGGACACGGGACACGGGAGAACGGGTGGACTCCGTGGCCCGTCCCGCTTGCTGTTGGCGTATTGTAGCACGACACTTCGCACGACACTGCTGCGCACCCCTCTTGCTCGCCCCTTCTCCCCTCCGTGTTCCAGCGCCCCCGGTTGTGCTCGCTTGGTGTGCCCCTGGGCCCAACACGGTTGTTGGCGGGCTTGTTGCCAGGCAGGGTTGGGGGGGGGGGGGCGCCCGACGCTGGCTCTGGTCCCTCCCCCCGGGAGTTTCCCCACGGGGGGGCCGATGCTTGCACTCCCCGTCAGGGTGTAACTCTGTTGTACGGGCCGTCCATTTGTACCCGCTCCGTACAAATGGACCTGCGTCGTAACCAGGTACGTCGGCCCTTCCCCACACCGGGGTCGGGTACACTGTGGGTCTCTGGGGAGTCCTTGCGGGATAGGCACGTCTCTTGCCTACCCCGATGGACGGTGTGCCCTACCCGCAGCCCCTCACAGGACACGAACCGCAGTACGTGCCGTGGGGAGTGCTCTTGGTCAGGCCCATTGGCCACCCCCCCAGGCCGGTGCCACCTCGGGCCGCTGGCCATCGGTCCCGGGCGTAACCCACCTTATTGCTCGCGCTCAGATGGGGCCGATACGGACACCGGGGGGGCCCCCAAACCCCAGAGGTCGGGTACCTCACCAGCGTTGTTCGCGGGCTCTTGTCACCCCTCCCCCCCCCCGTTTGTCCCTGCCTCCCAGCTTTCATCCCCAGGGGCGCTACCCTGCGCCCCTGGCTGTGCCCCCTGGCTCCCGCCATGCCCCGTCTGCCCCTGCTGCCTGTCCCTGCCCTGGCGTGTTGGATTCCTTGGTTGTGCGCTTTGTGTTTTTTTTTTTTTTTCCCCACGTCCTCTCGCTGTCTCCTCGCCGTCCTCGCCCTTTTTGCGGCTGGGCGTAGGAGTAGGGGGCGGGGGGGGGGGGGGCATTCTCGCTGTCCTCCCTTTTGCGCAAGCACGTCGGAAGCATGGCGCAGGCACGAGGCACGGCACTTGTCCCTCCGCTGGGGGGGGGGGGGGTTGCCGTGTGGCTCCCGCCGTCACCCTACCCTTCCTGCGGTTGCACCCCCGGCGGTCCCCCCCTGGGGGCTTGCACGGCGCGTGCTCCCCTTGGGCACGGTCGTCTCGTCCCTTTGCCTCCCCACCCTGCCGCGGTGTCCCCGGGGGGGGTCCGCCGCCCGCTACCGTCATCCCTCTTGCCCCCTCGCCTTCTCCCCGTTGCCCTCGCCTCTGTCCTTGGTGGGTGTGGGAGGTGGGGGCGGGGGGGGGGGGCGCCCTGGTTGCCCTTCCTCCGGCGTAAGCACGTCGCAGGCACGGCACTGGCACGTGGCACGGCACTTGTCCTCCTGCTGGGGTGTGGGGCACGCCGCGTGGCCCTTGTCTTCGCCCTGCCCACGCTGCGTGCGCTTCCCCGGTGCCCCCGCCGCTGGAGAGGGGGGGCCGCTGCCCGCCCCTCCCTTCCTGCAACCCCCACCCTTGGGGGGGCGGAGGCATGTGGGGGGGGGGGGCCTTGTCGTTTTCCTTCCGTTGCCCTCGCGTCGCAGGCACGAGGCGTGGCTCCCGTCCCTCCGCTGGGGGGGGGGGGGGTTTGCCTCGCGGCTCCCTTCGTCGCCCCTTCTATCCTACGCCTGCACCCCCGGTGGTCCCCCCGCCGGGGCTTGCACGGCGCGCGCCCTCTGCGGGCACGGTCGTGTGGCTCGTCCCGCACCCTCCTACCTCTGCCTCCCCACCCTGCCGCGTTGCCCTCGTGGGGGGGGGGGGGCGCTTTTCGCCCCCTCCCTACCCGCATTCGCCCTCGGGGGGGCGGTGGTGTTGGGGGGGGGGGAGGGGCGCCCTTTTCGCCTCCCCTCCGTTGCACGCACTTCGCAGGCACGTAGTAGGCACAACACAACCACGGGGCGAGGCACTTGGCCGCTGCGGGGGGGGGGGGGTTTCCCTTTGGGCTTTCCCGCCCTGCTCCATGGTATAGGCCCCGCACTCCAGGATCACCAGCCGATGTTGCCCCCTCGGCGGTAGTCGCCACGTCTCCGCATGGTGCTCAGTGTCCCGTGCCTGCTCCCTCCTGTGCCCATACTTACTGGAGGAGGTACGTACCCGGGTGGATTCGGAAGATGAAGAAGTGCGGGCAGCGGGGAGGACTTACCGTACGCCTCGAAGGCTTCTTGCGCCATCCGCTGCCCTGGTCGAGGGGAGGGCCCCTGTTTCGGCACCCAACAGCCCGGGGGGGGCCGACCGCCCATCCTCTCCCTGGTGCCTGTGTATCCACTTCCGAGCGGCCTGATACCGGTTCCGTGGTATCAGTCCGCTGGAAGTGGCGGCTACAAAGCGGCCGGGCGCTCTCGTCCCCCGGGCCTCTGCCACCCCCGAGCGCGATGGAGGCCCCTGAGGTCCTATGGCAGAGACGCGGGGAGGCGGACGGGGGATTCATTTGTGGCATCCCCTGGCCACCTAGTTAATCAGTACAGCTCAATCTACGCCGCAGGGGGCCCACCGGATGGCGCCGCTGGTGCCCGTCCCCTCTGCGTCACACGTACTGCAACAGGCGCAGGGGGTCCAGTGGATGGCGCCACTGGCGCGTGTCCCCTCTGCGCCACTGGTGGGGTCATCGCACGGGAGGCCCTACGGATGGCGCCGCAGGTGCCCGTCCCCCCGTGTCGCTTCCTGCTTCCCGCTCTAGGCTTGACGGACATGACATGACGCATGGATGAGGTCAGAGTCGGTTTCAGGACGCGCACGGCGCACGGCACGACGTTTGGCAACTATCCCCTACCCTGCCCCCGCTGCTCCCTCCCTCGCCCTCTGTGCTCGCCTAACTCTGTGCATGCCCCTGTCTCCCTCGTCGCTCCCTCTCTCTGCTCTGGCTAGCGCGGGGCGAAGCAATTCGCGAAGCAACCCTCCCTCCTTGCCGCCCCCCTCTGCTCCCGTCCTCTGGCCTAGCCCTGCCCCTCGTGTGCGCGTCCCCCCTCGTCCTCCCTCGCTCCCCTTCCCTGGCCCTTGGGTCTTTGTGCCCCTGTCTCCTTGTCCTCGTCCTCGCTGTACCCTCCCTGCTACGCACCTCTGCCTTTCCCTCTTCCCCTCGCCTCCCCCTGGCGCCCTGGCCTCTAAGCTTGTGGCTCGTTGGTCGCTCCGCACCCCCCTGCGGCCTTCGTCTACCTTTGCCCGCCGTGCCTCCCCCTCCCTCCCCTGCCCTGTGTCCCCCCTACCTCTTGCTGGTCACCGTGTAGGCAAGTCGCACGCACGCACCTGGCCCTCATTGTACGTCTGTACGCTGCGCTCCGCCTTGTCCGGTGCCCCCGCGTACTGCGGGCGGCTCGCTCGGTTTTGGGGCACCTTTGTGCTTCTGCCCCACGCCCACCCCTTCATGCCGCCGTGGCACGCCCTCGTCCCTGCCCTGCCTTCTCTGCCCCTCCGCCCTCCGGCTAGCGCGAGCACATTGCGGAGCAATTCGCGTGGCACCGCTCTCTCTTAGCCCCCTCTCTCTGTCCTGGCCCCTTGGCCCTGCCCTGCCCCCTGTCTGCTCGCCCTCCCTCGTCCCCTCGTGCCCCCCTTCCCAGGTCCCTTGGTCCCTGGCCCTCAGTGTCTCTGTCCTCGTCTTCCCTTTACCCTCCCGGCATGCATTTCGCGGAGCAACACGCGAGGCACCCCTCCCACTCCCCCTTCACCTTGCCGCTCCCTGGCGCCCTGGTTCTGTCTACATATATATATATATATATATATACATATACATATATATATATATATATATATATATATATATATATATATATATATATATATATATATATACGGATGGGGGCTGGGGCGATAGCGGCGGGTTATCCCTGGTTGGGATGGCCGGGGTGCCCTGGGGTCCCGTGGGAGCGGAGGCTCCCCACGTCGGCCGGGTGCGAAACCACGACCTGTGTTTCCGTCACCGAAGTTCTTATATATATATATATATATATATATATATATATATATATATATATATATATATATATATATATATATATATATATATAATATATATATATATATATATATATATATATATATATATATATATATATATATATATATATATATATATATATATATATATATATATATATATATATATATGTATATATATATATATATATATATATATATATATATATATATATATATATATATATATATGTATATATATATCCTCTAATCTACACCCCTCTCCCATGCCGACGTTGCCATTCGTCTCAGATGCCTCACAAGGAAAGTAGGGGTGTTGCTCATGTGTGGGTTGTGGATAAGTGGAGAGGTTGACCCAAATCTTCCACCTTTGTCGGGCACCTCCGAACGGTTGGCTATGCGGCCCAGGTGTGATCCGACGGTTCGCACCGCCCCTCACCCCAATGTGTGGGAGGGTAGCATCGGCTTGGGTATTCGCAGCCTTACTGCGAACCTCAGGGGGGTGGGCTCCTGAGGCGGGCAAGGGGTTAGATTCACAACACGCGCACATATAAAGGGGGGGGTTGAAAGGCTAGTGCTAATGTGTGGCCATAGCAACTCGGGTCGCTGGCTTTGGACTACATCGCCATGAAGGTACATCACACCTCCCCGCTTACACCCCATTTGTGTTGGCAAAAATCCTTACACGGAAAAATACCTTGCCAACCAGGAATTGGACTTGGAGAAGAAACGAAGGTAACTCGATTAAGAGTACACCTGTTTTCCAAGTCCATTCGTAGAGCACCTTGTGACGCATTAAGTGTTGCCATCCGATTAATGGGCTAGTCAAACAAATCTTTTGCCGCACCCAACACTTTGAATTTCTCGGTCGCCATTGGGTCGGTCCTGTTCTTGTCCGGATGAAAAAGTAGAGATAAAGAGCGGTATTGCCCCTTTACTGCGGTTGCATCTTGGGCACCCAAGAAGTGCAAGGCATGTGCCTTTCGCCGGAGAAGACTGGTGTTCTCATCTGTGGTCCTTGTGGACCACTCGGTGATTTCTCTCTTCGTTAAAGCCAAATGATCCACCGGCGTACCGGCCGCTCGAGGACATGACTGGGGGGGTTCGCTTGATGGTGCCGTTGGATCTTGGTGTGGTCGAGGGCGTTTGCGACTACCCCGTTGCTCGCTGCCCGTTGCACGTTGTCTCTTGGAATGTGGCCCGTTGCTTTGTTGGGATGTCCTTTTTCTTGAGGAGTGGTTGTCCTCGGAGTTGGTTGACTTTTTGCGACCTCCTTGGGGTGGATGTGGTTGCGAACGATATGGTGCTTGGCTTGGAGGTTGATGTCGTGCTGGCATAGTAGTTCTTCTGGACTTGGGAACTTTTCTTGAAGGTTTTGCTGTTGGTGTTGGTGGACTTGGGCGCCCAGCTTTTTGTGTTGTGTTTGGGGTAGGCTTTCTGCTGGCACCTCCCTTTGACCTTGATGTTTCGGAGCGTTGAGCTTGATGTGTTTGTGATGGATTTGGATGAGCCTGGTTGCTGCCTACCGTTGGGTGTGATGGCCCACGGTTGGTGGCTTGTGGAGAGCAGGTCCAATGGTGTTCGGTTGTGTGGGCATCCAATTCAGCATCGGTGACGTCAGTTAGGGCCCCACACTCCGTCATTGCCCAAATGAGGGGTTCATCATACATGGTCAAAGCATCCTCGTATGTGGCGTCCTGGAACGTATTCGCTGTGGATCGCAACGTCGTGGAATCAACAGCAAACATTTGAAGGATGCTTGCACAATATGCCAAGAACCGTCTTGGGAGCTGTCCCGTCAACGTTTTGGCGGCGCACCATTGCATGGCGAGCATCACCACGCGGAACCCACAAGTATCAGAATCAGGTTGGGTTCCGTAATGGTGCCACACGAAAGACCAGCCAATCTTTTTCAACATGACTCGAAACAGAGCCCCGCATTCTGACGAGGCGTCTTTGGAATCGTGAATGACTAGGCTCTTGCAATCCACTTGGAGATTTGTGACCAACACGTAGTGGACCCCTATCGTGGAATTTCGGGACGTTAGCAATAATGGTAACGCGCATTTTTCTGTATAAATGAGGCTTAGTGTAGGAAAATGTCGCATGAGTTGGGCCAACTGCATGTCGATAATAACAGGTTTCACCGAGGTGGTTCCTGGGGGCAAGAGAACTTCAAGGAGGCACTGGACTGCTGCAGTGGACAACCATGACATTCTGCAAGATGGACATTGTGCCCGATGGAACCATTTCTGTCATCCGGCCAATATTCAATGCTGAAGTGGCAATTACGTGCATCCAAATGGGGGTAGTCACCAATGGAGGACGGAGGCGGAGACACATGCGATTTAGTCGGGTACTTTTTGGTGGACCCTCAATGTGGTCTTGCTTTCGAAGAATGCGCTCCCGGAAAACAGCCTTTGTACCACAAGTTGATAGTCCATGAGCCGCACACAAGGTCCGCAACTGAACAACGGACATTTGGCTCAAGACATCGGCACTAAAGACATGTGGCTTGTTGTTGCCATCCAACAACTGCACTCCAACATTTGGTTGCTGAGATGTGCCATGAGGCCGTCCGCGCATACGTGGCAACTCCGTTCCGTCCTCATTGAGGTCGTCAATGTCCAATGACAACTTGTCTCCTTGTAATTGTCTATCAATGTAAGACCACCATGGAAATGACACATACTGCAAGATGAGCAACATGTTCACTTTTAAAATGCGGGCATCCAAATTTTGGGGCAAATGAGATTCGGTGTGCCATGAGCGGCATACACACATGATCCCGGCAATGAGAGTGGATGTGAAGGTTCTACGTGGGTAAGGAGGAATGTGCTGAGCGGGCTTGGGTGCCAAAACATTTGTCGCCACAAACCAATTCCACAGCTGCACGTAGTAGGGGTCCACAAGGAATGCCTCACGGCGATAGTTAAGGATATATAGACCTTGCAGGGACCGTGCCCGTGACAATGCAACATACGCATGTGCTGCGGCAAAGAAGGTTGCCATATCAATCCACACAATCCGGTACGAGCAGCCTTGCGATCCGTGGACAGTACATGCATATCCTGCGAGCATCGGAAATTGTAGTATTTTGACCTGCACGGATGGCCCGTACACGGGGATTATTTGTTGGAACCGACAAATAGGGTACTCCCTAGTGCGACCAATGGGGCACACAACGATAACATCATTGGACCATCGCTTGATAACAACCGTTGTCGAGTTCACCAAACGATTCTGAATACTAACGTTGCGAATTAGCCGGGCTTGCATACCGGCGGCCACAAAAACCTGTTGTGGGAGCACGCGGCGATTGCGAGAATTGATGTAGTCGCACATGGCTTGATTGGTAGGAGCACCACCCATGTCCACATACGTGGCGTTGAAGGTCACAATATTGGATCCCAATTGTGCCATGAAGTGTTTGTTCCACCGATGCATAGCATTCGTGCGTCCCACTAACATGGGGGCATCTTCGAGATCTTGTAGCGAAACATCATTGTTTGGAGCGATGCGTTGTTGTAGAGTGAGATGATCATCATCTGTTTCCTCCCCAATGCGTACACGATTGAGCAAGTCGATGAATTGTGCATCGTCTTGGCGCATGACCTCCGTCAACACAAACGGGACAAAAGGGTTCCGGAAGAGGGCACTATCGAAGATGTCGAGATCAACTGCGGGAAGCTGCAATGGGTCGCCAACAAGAAGCATTGTGATTCCTCCGAAAGGATTCCGCTTGTCTCGTCGCACCTTGTGTAGTATGTCATTCAACGTGTGGAGGAGCTCGTTCGACAAAAGTGAGAACTCATCCACAACAATCATGTCAGCATTACAAATCATCCACCAAAGAATTGTTCCCTCTTTGATTTGCCAATCAAGGTCCAAGGACAAAGAAAACAAGCTGTGGATGGTTCGGCCACCAACGTTTAGCGCTGCCACGCCACTAGCACCGCACACGAGTATTGAAAATCCACATGCGCGTAGCTTGGCAATCAATAAACGTACGACATGAGACTTCCCAGTTCCAGCAACTCCTGTGAGAATGGCACACAACTGAGGTCGGCTACCATCAATGCTAGCCCGACAATGTGTCGATATATCTAGTGCATCCTTCGGTTGTCGTTGTTGAAAGTGTGCCACAAAGATTTCAAAAACCATGCGTTGCCAATGATTTAGAGCATTGACCAAGGTTTCGGCAGCTGCGGGGTCATTGGCATTCATAAATGCCTTCAACTCCTTAGCCAACTAGGGATCCAATTCCGCCTCATCAGCAACCATTGGTTCATCGTCACCGGCCCGATGCTTGTTAAGCTCATCCAAATCGGACATATAATTGTTGAAGAAGGTTGCGTCAATTATGTCCTCAGCCCGAAGGACCTCTGCAAGAAGACGCAACCGCTCAACTGAATAACCTCGAGCCTGGGTATTGTTTAGTGTTTCGCGTGCTTCTTCCTCATATCCTGGGAACAGCCCACGAAGGATACACTCCTCCATGTAGGTCTTCGACACATTGTCCTTCGAAAAGAATCGCTGTTCGTGGTCTTCTTTCGTGAAGGGCTGGGAGAGGAGAATCTTTTGTAAGAAGTACTTTTCGGCGTCCTCACCGTAGGGAAGGTAGAAATTCCACCTTGGAATAGCAGTGCGCCGGCGCAATCTCCACTTATTGCCCATGTTGTCTCTAATTTCCCGCTCCATGCGCTCTGGAGGGGACGGCCACCAGTTTCGGCGCTCCTTGCCATCGTCAGGAGGGTCGGCTTTATACCGATCACCGTCTACTGCGTTGTCGGAATCACTAGACAGTGATTCGTTGGCCATATCCTTTGCTGGATTGCTTGCCAAGGCGCTGGCCTCTGAGGGATTGCGCCGTGTACGACGGTAATAGCGGTAGAAGTCAGGGTACTTCAGTTGCAAACCATCCGGAAGCTCCAAATAGAAATCGTACCTATCTAGGTACCAAACATCTGTAGACGTGTCATCCTCCGGTAGGTGTTTGCGGCGTTTCAAGCGCCCCAACTTAGGCCATGGATCCGTTGAACTCCATACAACCTCTCTACTACCCCTACATTGGTGAATGCCGAGCAGCATCATTCCATTCTCCATGCGTCCCAAAGAACGTAGCTTGAGCAAGCGCTCAACGTCAGTGGCATTTGGTGACAGGTTCATTGGAACGGTCAATGATTTTGCAGCTTTGGTGAGATATTTCGCAAGGTACAACTCCCACCCCAAAGATGTGATCCGTTGCACATTGTTGTGGCATTGCAAACGTACTAGAAGACGACGATTGTGAGGCACCACACAAGCATCTTCTTGTTCCTGTCGGCGGTACAATAGGCGTACACCGTTACTGTCCCACTCCTCCTTATGTTGGGGAACCGTAAACGGATACCGTGCCTTGCACTCGGTAGATACGCGCCCTTGGCCAATGTTGAAACATTTGTCCGGGTAACAGTGGTGCACCATATTGCACTCCTTGTATAAACTCCGTAGATATGAAGTGAATTCCGGATCATAGCCATCACTTTCGCGGGGCATTGTAGCGCAGATGACATCATCCGGGATTGAATCTGGTTGGCACCAAACAACACCATGCAAGTGCACTCGGCCGCGCTCTTGGTATTCAAAGCGGAACCAATAATCACGAACCATTCCAAATGGACCTCTCTTGCCAATGGCTAAGAACTCACGCTTGAAGATCTCAACCCGCTTATGAAATGCAACACATGCCTCCATATCGTACCCGTCTTGAATTGGCTTGGTGGGCCTTGTGCCCTCGGGATATCGTCCAGGCCACACCGCACCTGCGCAACATCCCTTCTGCACTGCGGCTTGCAAATCAGCCCAATTGTCATTCATCGTCCAAGTAATGAATAGGTCGGCTTTTCCAAGCTCGCGGCTCATTGCAGTGAGGTCAAGATGCCGTGAGGCCCAATAGGATCGTGTCCCAACTAGCTTGGATGGGACATAAGTTCCATATCAATAGTATGGGTTGAGTTCCGCAGTACCTTGATCAACCCCTTCGCCTTCCAAATTCCGATGCATGGAATCAACACCATCGTGGTACGAAGCACGGGCCTTCTTATGTTCGTGTGCGGGGCGTGCTGATGATTGGCTTGGTTGGCTCGGGGACTGTGTGGATGATTCGGTACCTGGACATGGAGTTGATTGGCTTGGCTGACCGGGTGATTCAGTGGATTGCGAAGAAGATTGTGCGTTATGTGATGGCTGTCGCTTAGGAGGGGGCTTGGGTCCTGCGGAGCTTTTAGCAGCACGCAAATGTTCCGCAGTGATATCCTCTGCGCGATCACCACGTTGCGCTTTGAAATTTTGCTGGTTCCAAATAAGTTGATTCCTCATCTCCTTACTCACTTGGAAGAAGGACCACCATCGGTCACGGCGCCAGCGCTCATCAAATGCAAGATAGCGGCTACGGTAATACGGTGCACATCCAATTCCACGCCCAACCTTGTATCCACCAACTCCACCAGGATATAAATCCGGCCAAACGCACGGTTCCAATTTTGAATCGTTGAAATGCAGATACGTGTCGTTCGCCAACGATTGTGCTGCAGCGGTAACGCCCCCCCCTGCACGTTGATATGGTGCTCAATGCATGAATCCCACTCTGTCTTGGTGAGGGGCAAAATCGGGAATGATGTTCCGCGGTGCATCAGACTCCACTGCCCAAGCCACATACTCGTCTTGTAGATGGTACTCCAGGCGTTTCCCGTACTTATCCTCAAAAAAACGTTGTGTCAACGTCCCCATTGTAGAAGCGGCATTCTGTAGGTAGCGGTACAATGTCTCATAATGCGCCAAAAACCGGGAATAAAAGGGGTGAATTTTCTTCAGCAACAGCAATGCTTGGTTCATTTGCCGCGTGTTTTGGGCACTGTCCTTCGGCTTTTGATAATCGCGAAGCACATCTTCTTTCATGGTCATAAACCCATATAGTGCATTATAATGCTGGCTAGGCTTGCGGCCCACACCAACGGTCCCAATAGCATGGTGCCACTGTCGATGACGCACATCCACGTGCTTAAGGGTATTTGAATACAAAGCACCCAACGCGATTTGCCGTTTTTGATATTCGGTGAGATTCGCCAGTTTGGTTGGGACATTGTAATGTGTCGTGCCATCCAATTCGTACCCATAATTTATAGGATCGTACTTGGCACGATACTTGCAGCAAACGAGGCATGCATACATACGATGTGTCGAATGCCATACCGGCGTATCAAACACTTTGAAGGCGCCAATACTCGTGGGATGCAACCGAGGCGGAACGCGAAAAGGTGGTCCTTTGTATTGTACATAGTTGGCAAACAGGTCATTTCGGAACTCGAAGATTGCACTAGTAATCACATCTGTGGGTGGCACCCCAAAGAGGTTGGTGGTACGGACTGCACTATCATCTCGGGAAACAAGAAACTTGTGCGCACCAACCGGGCCCCAAAGTAGTTGACCACACTGATGGCAAAGGGCATCGAACAGTGGCGAGTACAAAACATCCAAACCATCAAGCCAATACTCTCGGACAGATTTCAAAGAAATGTGAGATGGCGGCTTGTGTTTCCGGCTGAAAAGCTCTTTCTTAGCAGCACTAATGACCCTCCGCGATCGAGGATGTGAAGCTTTGGCATGTTGCTTCTCCGGTGTATTGGCGTGTCCAACGACAATGCCCTTGTCGCGTTGCGACTCTGGCGTGTTCCTTGCACCCTTGGCGGCTTGCGCTTGCGGCGTGTTCCTTGTACCCTTGGCAGCTTGCGCCTGCGGCGTGTTCCTTGTACCCTTGGCGGCTTGCGCTTGCGGCGTGTTCCTTGTACCCTTGGCGGCTTGCGCTTGCGGCGTGTTCCTTGTACCTCCAGTAGAACCCTTGGCGGCTTGCGCTTGCGGCGTGTTCCTTTTACCCCCAGCAGAACCCTTGGCAGCTTGTGCCGCGGGGGTGTTCCTTGCACCCTTGGCAGCTTGTGCCGCAGAGGTGTTCCTTGCACCCTCGGCAGCTTGTGCCGCAGAGGTGTTCCTTGCACCCTTGGCGGCTTGCGCTTGTGCCGTGTTAAGACGTGCCATGGATGATGACTGCAGTCCACGCAGCGCCCGCTTGTTCAAACGCTTCATGAGAGTGTGCCGCATACTAGCATGGCGACGGCGAATGGTTGGTGGCGCAATATGGGGGTGCTGCACAATGAAGTCCCCAACATCGAAGTCTACGTCGGCTTCCAAACATTGTTGCAACTCTTGTTCCCAGCGATTGGACATGGAGAGTATGAACGTAACTCGGTTAAGAGTACACGTATGTTCCAAATCCAACCACGAAGAACAGAGCACACAATGAAAGAAAAGGGTCCTGTAGCAGAAGAAGTAGAGGGAAAAGCAAATGTATTGGTACTCTCACAATCTCACCATCTCACAACGCAGCACCACAGTACCCATGTTCCTTGTCCCGTTTCCCACAATCCCATGCCATGATGTCCCGTTTCCCACTATCCCATGCCATGATGCCACAATCATTACCTGGATGGTGCGACATATATTACCTACTGCACAAGTTCAGCACGCAACAAACGAACTTTTGTATAGCGCCTCGTCTTGCGGAATGTGGCGCTCACTGCATGGACGGTTTCATCACCCCGGACTTTTCGATGAAAGAACCTAGTGCACAAGTTCAGCACGCAACAAACGACTTTTGTATAGCGCCTCGTCTTGCGGAATCTGGCGCTCACTGTAGGGACGGTTTCATCACCCCGGACTTTTCGATGAAAGAACCTAGTACACAAGTTTGTATAGCGCCTCGTCTTGCGGAATCTGGCGCTCACTGCATGGATGGTTTCATCACCCCGGACTTTTCCATGAAAGAACCTAGTACACAAGTTTAGCACGCAACAAACGACTTTTGTAGAGCGCCTCGTCTTGCGGAATCAGGCGCTCAGTGCATGGACGGTTTCATCAGGCCGGACTTTTCGATGAAAGAACCTAGTACACAAGTTCAGCACGCAACAAATGACTTTTGTATAGCGCCTCGTCTTGCGGAATCTGGCGCTCACCGCATGGACGGTTTCATCACCCCGGACTTCCCGGACCTTTCGATGAAAGAACCTAGTGCACAAGTTCAGCACGCAACAAACGACTTTTGTATAGCGCCTCGTCTTGCGGAATCTGGCGCTCACTGCATGGACGGTTTCATCAACCCGGACTTTTCGATGAAAGAACCTTGTGCACAAGTTCAGCACGCAACAAACGACTTTTGTATAGCGCCTCGTCTTGCGGAATCTGGCGCTCACTGCATGGACGGTTTCATCACCCCGGACTTTTCGATGAAAGGACCTAGTACACAAGTTCAGCACGCAACAAACGACTTTTGTATAGCGCCTTGTCTTGCGGAATCTGGCGCTCACTGCATGGACGGTTTCATCACCCCGGACTTTTCGATGAAAGAACCTAGTACACAAGTTCAGCACGCAACAAACGACTTTTGTATAGCGCCTCGTCTTGCGGAATCTGGCGCTCACTGCATGGACGGTTTCATCACCCCGGACTTTTCGATGAAAGAACCCAGTGCACAAGTTCAGCACGCAACAAACGACTTTTGTATAGCGCCTCGTTTTGCGGAATCTGGCGCTCACTGCATGGACGGTTTCATCACCCCGGACTTTTCGATGAAAGAACCTAGTGCACAAGTTCAGCACGCAACAAACGACTTTTGTATAGCGCCTCGTCTTGCGGAATCTGGCGCTCAGTGCATGGACGGTTTCATCACCCCCGACTTTTCGATGAAAGAATTTAGTACACAAGTTTAGCACGCAACAAACGACTTTTGTATAGCGCCTCGTCTTGCGGAATCTGGCGCTCACTGCATGGACGGTTTCATCAACCCGGACTTTTCGATGAAAGAACCTTGTGCACAAGTTCAGCACGCAACAAACGACTTTTGTATAGCGCCTCGTCTTGCGGAATCTGGCGCTCAGTGCATGGACGGTTTCATCACCCCCGACTTTTCGATGAAAGAACCTAGTACACAAGTTTAGCACGCAACAAACGACTTTTGTATAGCGCCTCGTCTTGCGGAATCTGGCGCTCACTGCATGGACGGTTTCATCACCCCGGACTTTTCGATGAAGGAACCCAATGCACAAGTTCAGCACGCAACAAACGACTTTTGTATAGCGCCTCGTTTTGCGGAATCTGGCGCTCACTGCATGGACGGTTTCATCACCCCGGACTTTTCGATGAAAGAACCTAGTACACAAGTTTAGCACGCAACAAACGACTTTTGTATAGCGCCTCGTCTTGCGGAATCTGGCGCTCACTGCATGGACGGTTTCATCACCCCGGACTTTTCGATGAAAGAACCTAGTACACAAGTTCAGCACGCAACAAACAACTTTTGTATAGCGCCTCGTCTTGCGGAATCTGGCGCTCAGTGCATGGACGGTTTCATCACCCCGGACTTTTCGATGAAAGAACCTACTGCACAAGTTCAGCACGCAACAAACGAACTTTTGTATAGCGCCTCGTCTTGCGGAATCTGGCGCTCACTGCATGGACGGTTTCATCACCCCGGACTTTTCGATGAAAGAACCTAGTGCACAAGTTCAGCACGCAACAAACGACTTTTGTATAGCGCCTCGTCTTGCGGAATCTGGCGCTCAGTGCATGGACGGTTTCATCACCCCCGACTTTTCGATGAAAGAACCTAGTACACAAGTTTAGCACGCAACAAACGACTTTTGTATAGCGCCTCGTCTTGCGGAATCTGGCGCTCACTGCATGGACGGTTTCATCACCCCGGACTTTTCGATGAAGGAACCCAGTGCACAAGTTCAGCACGCAACAAACGACTTTTGTATAGCGCCTCGTTTTGCGGAATCTGGCGCTCACTGCATGGACGGTTTCATCACCCCGGACTTTTCGATGAAAGAACCTAGTACACAAGTTTAGCACGCAACAAACGACTTTTGTATAGCGCCTCGTCTTGCGGAATCTGGCGCTCACTGCATGGACGGTTTCATCACCCCGGACTTTTCGATGAAAGAACCTAGTACACAAGTTCAGCACGCAACAAACAACTTTTGTATAGCGCCTCGTCTTGCGGAATCTGGCGCTCAGTGCATGGACGGTTTCATCACCCCGGACTTTTCGATGAAAGAACCTAGTGCACAAGTTCAGCACGCAACAAACGACTTTTAACGGCTCATTTCCAAGGCATTTTGGGATTCTCCATGGCCCAAAACGTGCCACCACGGGATCAAAACGGCCCAAAAACACTTGTTTGAGCATCCCAAGTGGTCTAGGAACAACTTTGGAAAAAATGATTTTTTTCGCCCCGGGGACCCTTGTGGACCCACCATTGGCCCCCATGGTGCGTGCTATGGCCGGCCCTCCGGCTGCACCAAGTTACCACTGGTACGGGGGTCTACGTGTCTCATTGGGCAATTCTGAGGCTTGGAAACCACAAAAAGTGGGGGGTTGCGGGTGGACTAGGTGCCCTCGGAATCGGATTTTAGGCCACGTAGCCCCGGATACGGCCCGTTCTTGGTTTCGGGGTGCTGGTGCACATGGCGCAGATTTTGGGGCTTTTTGGCGCCTTTTTGGGCCATTTCTCGGACATATCGTGGAGTTAGAGGGCACCAAAGGTCCCTTGGTCACGAGAAAGTCAAGCCGCACGTGGAGTGTAGCAGCCGTTTGCCTTCGTTTGGCTGTTTTGAACCCTTACTAGGACTGTTTTGGGCGAAAAATGGCTGTTTTTGGCCCAAAGTTGCGCAGGTTTTGGAGGGCACCTCCCGACTTGGCGCCCCCGCCCCGGGCCGCCACCGGTGAGTTTTTGGCTCACAACTTGGATTTGGCAAACGAAGGCAAACGGCTGCTACACTGCACCTGCGGCTTGACTTTCTTGTGACCAAGGGACCTTTGGTGCCCTCGAGCTCCATGATGTGTCCGAGAAGCGGCCCAAAAAGGCGCCAAAAAGCCCCAAAAACTGCGCGATGTGCACCAGCACCCCGAAACCAAGAACGGGCCGTATCTTGGGCTACGTGGCTCAAAAACGAATTCCCAGGGCACCTAGTCCACCCGCAACCCCCCACCTTTTATGGTTTCCAAGTGTCGGAATCGCCCAACGAGACACGTAGACCCCCGTACTAGTGGTCACTTGGTGCAGCCAGAGGGCCGGCCAGCCCACGCACAGTGGGGACCAACGGTGGGTCCACCAGGGTCCCCAGGGCGAAAAAAAGATTTTTTCCAAAGTTGTTCCTAGACCACTTGGGATGCTCAAACAAGTGTTTATAGGCCGTTTTGAGCCCGTGGTGGCGTGTTTTGGGCCATGGAAAATCCCAAAATGCCTTGAAAATGGGCCATTTTGGGACCAACAATGGGTCAAAAATGGGTCAAAAACGCGTTTTTCCAAAAGTGATCCCGGACCATTGAGGATGCTCAAACAAGTGTGTATATATATATATATATATATATATATATATATATATATATATATATATATATATATACATATATATATATATATATATATATATGTATATACATACATATATATATATATATATATATATATATATGTATATATATATATATATATATATATATGTATATATTGTTGTTGTTGTTGTTGAGGGCACCCAGCACGTGCCGGCGGGAGAAATTGCCAGACACGCTCTCCCTGGGCAGGGCGCAAGGGAGCAGTCGGCCGGCGTCACGCTGGCCGGGCGTGTGCCTACGACGACCGAGGGGGGGGGGGGCGCCGTGGTGTGGGGGGGGGGGGGGCGTGTGGAGGAGGGTGGGGTCACCTGAGGACGTCACCCTGGGGCCCTCCCCCGTCTCGCGGGGGGAGAGTCACTCGTCCTGTGCGAAGCGGCTGTTGCGGGGGCGGAGGGCGGGGTGGTGACCTTGGGGTGGGGAAGGCACGCCCGGGTCCACGGACAGTCCGCGCCTTGCCCGAACATCCCGCCGAGGTGGCCGTTCCTCGTGTGAGGCCGTGGCGTGGCCGGGGGCGCTGGCCCGTGCTTCTAGCCTTCTACGGGGGCGAGGGGTGGCCTGGGAGTTGCGGTCTGCCGGCGCCTAGTGACCCCTGCTGGTGTTGTGTTGTGGCCGCCTCGTCCCCGGTAGTGCGGGCGCGCGCGCGCGTCGGTCATGGGGGAGGGAGGGCACAAGGGCGGGAGCACAAGAGCACGAACATGGGTTCACTGTCGCTGGCGTGCTGTGTTCGGTTCATGTGATGTTCCCTGGTGCCTGTCCCTGTGCCCTGCGTACGGGAGGCCGCGCGGCACAGCCGGCGGGGGGTCGCAGCCCGGGCCGTGCGCGTGGGTAGCGGCGGGCGGCCGGGTAGGACGTGGCGCCATGCGGGTGCGGGGCCCGTGGCGGTCGCGGGGGGTCGCGGGCGGTCCAGCCGGCGGTCGGCAGTGGCCCTGAGCGTCCCACACAGTGGGGTCGGTGGGCGTGCCGGGGGAGGGCGAGTCCTGCAGGTCCTGCTGCGGAGGGCGCGCGCGCAAGGGCGTCGGCGTGCCCGATGCGGGCCCCTCTGCGTGCCGAGGGACCTGCGGTGAGCTGGTTGCGTTGCCTGGGGGCTGAGGCCGGGGCCGGGCGCATGAGTAGCGGCGGGCGGCCAAGTGGGCGCGGGGGGCTTGGCGGTCGCTGGGAGGCGTGGGCGGCCCAGCCGGCGGTCGGCAGAGGCTCCAAGGGCCCCACACCGTGGGGCCCGGGGGCGTGCCGGGGGCGAGTGCGCTGTGCAGGCCAAGCTGCGGGGGGCGCACGGGCGAGGGTGTCGGCGTGCCCGTCGGGGGCCCTCCGAGGGCCGTGGGACCCGCGGCTGGCAGGGAGCGCTGCTCGGGGGCCGAGGCCGGGGCCGGGCGCGTGGGTAGCGGCGCTCACGGGGTCGAGTGCCCGAGGCAAGTGCGGGGTGGTGCGTGCGGGCCGGCCGGAGGCCGGTGGCCTCACTGGGAGTCCCACACGGATGGGTCGATGGGTGTGCCGGGGGCGTACGCAGCGTGCAGGTCGGGCAGCAGCGGTCGTACGTGCAGGGCGTCGGCGTGCCCGATGAGGACCTCACTGAGGACCGAGGGGTTCGCGGCAAGCAGTATGCGATGCCCGGGGGGGGTGGCGGCGAGGAGCGGGAGGATGTCTGCGGCCCGCGACGTTGGGGGTGAACACGACGTGGGCCGGGTGCGGCCCCGGGAGCGGTGCCGGGGGGAGGGGGACCGCAGGACGGCGGTCTACTGTGAGGCGCCAAGTGGCGCAATGGCGGAGGAGCCAGACTAGGGTGATGCTGTGGCGCAGTGTGTGGGGCTGGGTGCCGGGCGGCGCGGGGACGTGCGGCGGGAGGGGGGGGGGCGGGGCGGTGACGTGGGAGGGGGCACGGCGGAGGAGTGACGCCAGCGACGTGTGTGTCGTGCTGAGGGTGGAGAGGAGCTCGCGGAGGAGCTCTTCCCGGCCGGCGCTGTCCAGCAGAGGGGGGGCGCCGTGGGGGGAGGAGGAGTGCCAAATGCCAAGCAGGCTGAACCCCAATTGTGTCGGGGGGCCGGGTCGCGGGGCGGCTGGGAGGCGCTAGGAGAGGTACACTGCGGTGGTGGCCGTGCGGAGCTCGAAAGGGGTGACGAGGCGGGGGGAGTGGCCGGCCGTGGCTGCCAGAACGGGCGGGTGCGTGAACAGGTGCCACGCGAGGAGTAACTGCAGGGCGTAGTGGGGGGGGCAGTGGTGCTGGAGGTGGGCGGCGGAGTCCGGGTAGGGGCGGTGGCAGAAGGGGCACGTCACGCCTCCGTAGCCGGGGGGGTGGTCCTGGGAGTGAAGTAGCCGGAGGTGCATGATGCGGTGGAGGGCCAGCGCCGGGATCTCGGCGCGTTCATACGCGAGGCGGAGTAGGTGGGAGGACTAGCCTGGGGGCAGGGGCCGGAGGTGCTGTGCGTTGGTGCGGGCGGTGGTGGCCGCATACTGCCTCTGCGGCGCGTGTGGGGTTAAGGAAGATCGCGCCCTCATGGAGCGCCACGATGCGGCCGTGGAAGAGTGCGGACCAGGGGAGGGTCCACGGGGAGGCGGTGTGGAGCCCGCGGCGGGCTAGGCTGTCAGCTTCGGCGTTGAGGGTGGCGAGGAGGCTGGCGGAGCCGGAGTCGTGTTGTGCGGGGAGCCAGGCCTCGTGCATGCGGAAGGAGGCGGAGAGGAGGGCAGCCCGGTACGGGATGGAGAGGGCGGAGGAGGGGGGCGGGCCGCGGGTGAGGTCGCAGAGCTGGGAGGCGGTGGAGTCCGAGGCGAAGAGGGCTGCGCCGGACCAGCCGCGGAGGGTGGACATGGCGGCTATCTCGGCGATCCACTCCGCGTCGGTGGAGTGGCCGGCAAGGGCGTGGAGGCCGAGCCAGCCGCGGTAGAGAGTGCCGTGGAGGGGGTGCTAGAGGAGGAAGCCGGCGCCGAGGCGGGTGCCCTGTTGGCTGCCGTCGCATGCGACGACGACATAGGGGAGGGAGCGGAGGGGGGCCAGCGAGCCGGTGTGGTGCTGCGGGGCGGGGCGTACTCGGGGGGGGGGGGAGGAGGTGGACGGTGATGTCGAGGGGAGCGAGCGCTTGCGCCAGGGCGGGGCCTTCGGTGGGCCAGGGGGTGGGGCGGCGTGGGGAGACGAGGGACGCCGTGGCAGCTACCGCGAGGGTGTTGGGGCCCCAAGAGGCGCGGAGGTAAGTGCGGAGGAGGTTGAGGGGGGCCCTGTACGCCAGGAGGGGGGCGCCGGGACCGCCCTGCTGGAGGGGGAGGTGGAGGAAGGCCAAGTGAGCCCAGGGGGGCAGACGGAAGGCGTGGCGGTATGCATTGTTGATGGCGACCTGATGGGGGCGGAGGGAGGGGGGGGGGATGAGTACGCCCGAGGTGACGTAGTCGCGGGGGGAGAGGCCGAAGGCGTGCAGGGAGCGGAGCTGGAGTAAGGGGCAGGCCTCGCGGTTGCGGCTGGCCTTGCGCGCCCGGTCGAGGGACGTGCGGGTCTTGTTGATGAAGCGGAGGAGGGGGAGCTCGGGGAGGATGGGGATGACGACGACTTCCGGGGGGGCGGTGGTGGTGGTGCCGGTGTGCTGCGGGACGTCGGCGGTGACGAGGGTGGGCCGGCCCGGGCGGGAGTCGATGAGGGAGAACTCCTGCTTGTCGGGGTGGATGATGCGGCCGGCGCGGCGTGAGCACTCGCGGCAGTCAGTGGCCATGGCTGCCACGTCCGTGAGGGAGGGGGTGATGAAGCGGCGGTCGTCGCTGTACGAGAGGTGGGTGGCGGGGAGGGATGCTGAGTGGCCGGGGACGGTGAGGGGGAGGGTGATGGAAGTGTTGGGGCGCATGGCCCTGGTGATGACCAGGCTGGGGGCCTGGTAGTGGAGTTGGGCGAACCCGTCGCCTTGGTTGCCCCCCTCCTCGGTGCTGAAGGGGTGGGCGAACCCCTCGCGGGTGGCCACGCGGATGACCAGGCGGCTGTAGAAGCCGTCCGCCCAGGGGCCAAAGTCCCACGTGGCGCGGAGGCGGGAGCAGAGGCGGGAGTTGTCTTGGCGCAGTACCCTGAGGTACGCGTCAGACTCGTCCCAGTCGCAGATGGCGCAGGTGCCGTGGGTGGAGAGGGCTGTGTAGGTGGCGGCGCGGGCGACGAGGGCGAGGCCGAGGGCGGAGTGGCCTGGGCGGTAGGCGAAGGAGGCGGGGGTGTAGGTGGAGGTGAGCTCGAGATCGGCGGCAAGGCGGGTCGTGGCGATGCCGGACGCCGCGCCGGAGACGCCCGACTCCACGTCGACGGGGCGGAAGGAGCGTGTGAGGTGACGGGGGAGTGGCTTGGTGGGCTTCCCCTTGTAGAGGCCGTAGCGGACGGTCTCGTTGGAGACGCCCGGGGTGCCGGATTCGAGCTGGAGGAGGAGGTGCAGCGATCCGAGGTGGACGCCTCCGCCGCTGCGGAAGAGCGCTGCGCGCGCCACGTTGTCAGTGGACACGGCGAGGGAGCGCTTGCCCATGCGGCGGTGGGCGAGGGAGGCCGTGGTGATGAGGGGGGGGGACTGGCGGGCGAGAGCGTACGCCCGGAGGGAGGCGGGGGATTCTGGTCTGGCGTTCGCGCGGAGGGCGTCGCGGAGTAGGGGGAGGGTGAGGTCGATGGGCGGGTGCAGGAGGGGGAGCCAGGGGTCCGGGGTGCAGCGGGCGGCGAAGAAGGCGTGATCCACGGAGACGTGCCGGTTGGCCGTCTGGGATCGGGACTGTGCCGTGATCTCGGCGAGCCGTTCCTCGCGGGTCGTGAGGGTGGCCCCTGGGTGGGGGAGGATGCCGTGGAACGGTTCCAGGGGAGGGGAGGGCAGCCGGAGGACCGTGCGAGTGGCGGAAGTGATGGAGGGGGAGGAGAGGACTGCAGCGCGAGAGACGAAGCCGCGGGCGGCCGATGCATCCCGGAGGGCAAAGGACTGGGCGGCGAGGTCTTGCGTTGAGAGGGAAAAGGTGAACCGGGCCAGGGACCGTAGTAGTGTGGGGGTGTCAGGGGGGTGCGGGAGCAGCTGGTGCGCGAGGGAGTGGTGGGCGGCGATGTAGTGGTCGGGGAGGGAGGGGGTAAGGGAGAGCCAGCCCCACGCCAGGTCTAGGGCGGCTGCGAGGGAGTCCATGTCCTCGACAGTCGCCAGGCGCCATCGGAACAGACGCCACGAGTGGGCGTCGCAGGTGCGGTGGTGCAGGGTGACCTGCGCCAACACCATGGCGTGTGAGGTGTGGCAGGGGAGGACGTGGTGAGTGTGGGAGGCGATGGGACCGGTGGCGAAGATGTGGTCGATGGCGGTGGAACGGGGGGAGCCGTGGCGGGTGGTGAAGTTGGTGGGAGTGGCTGGGGGGACCAGGCGGTGCCAGGCTGAGAGCGGGCCTAGGGCCCCGAGTGCGGAGGCCAGGGGGGTGCCTGGGGCCCCCGTGCTGTTGAGGTCGCCCAGGAGGACGCATAGGTCGGGCCGTACGCGGGAGCGGAGGTGGTTCATGAGCTTGACCTCGGAGACCCACTCGGAGTACGAGAGGCGTGGGGGGAGGTGGGCGTTGAACAGGAGGGCCCGGCCCCCTAGCGAGAGGGGGACCGCGGAGGCAATCCAGTGCTGGCCGTCGTAGACGAGGTCGGCGGGTTGGGAGGGGGCGCGGAGGGACCGGAGCCAGGCCGTGCGGAGGCCTGAGCCCTGGCCGGAAGCGGTGCTGTAGTGGGCCTCGTACCTCGGTGGGAGGGCGGGGCGGGCCGAGTCTATGTCCCAGAGTTCCTGTTCGGCGACCACGTCAGGGGACAGGGCCTCGAGCCAGGTGCGGGCGAGGGAGACTTGGCCGGCGATGCCGCCCCAGTTGTGTGTGAGAAAGGTGAGGGCTGTGTCGCGGAGGGGGGTGGACGCCTGGTCACGGGGGTCGGGGAGGGAGAGGACGAAGGCGGGGGTCGGCTGGAGGAGGCGGTCGGGGGGGGGGGGGGCGCAGGGGGCGGCCCAGGGGATGGCGGAGACGGGGACCGCCCCGGGCAGTAGCATGCCCTGGAAGCCGACCACACAGCGGGCGGCGATGTCACGAGTGCACACAGGCGGGGCCTTGTGGGGGGAGGTGCAGAAGAAGTGAGGCCAGTGGTCGGTCGGCGATGTGGGGAGGTTCGACGAAGGCGGTGTGAGGCATGGGGCGTCCACAGTCGGGGCAAGCGGAGGAGGTGACGAGCGGGGCGTCGGGGAGGGCGGGGTGCAGTGCCCACGCTGAGGTCGGGCCTGACGAGCGAGTGTACGCCGGGGACGGGGGGAGGGGGGTTGTAGGCAAGTGGGCGGTGTCCCAGAAGGCGGTCCACTTGGCGTCCACGTGCAGGGGAGGGGTGATCCAGAAGGAGGGGTCACCGCGCTGGCGGGGGAAGGAGGCGAGCCAACCGCACACCGTGGGGAGGGCGGAGGCGAGGAGCGAGGGGGGTAGCGACGTGGAGACCTGGGCGGCGTGCAGGAGGTCTCGGAGGGGGCCAGGGGGGAGGTCGGCGGCCGGGGGGAGGCCAAGGGGGAGAAGGTCAGCAGAGTGTGCGCACACGGGGCAGCGCGTGAGGGCAGGGCGCCGCAGCGTGCCGCAGTGAAGGCATATACGGGGGGCGGAGGCCGGTGGTGGAGCGGGTGCGTGGGGGGGGGGGGCACGGGCGTGGGACTGGGGACGGGGCTCTGGGGCGGAGAGAAGGTCAGCCCCGGCGCGGTGGGCGTCGAGTGGGCGGGGGAAGTGGGAGGCGAGGAAAGTCGCCCAGGCTAGGGTCGGGAGGTCGGGAGCGCTGGAGGCCGGGAGCGTGTCCGGTAGGGCGAGTCAGTTGTGTCTGCGGGCACTGGGGAACATGGCGCCGCGGACTGCCCTGCCTGACGAGGGGGCCGAGGGTGTTGTGCGGCCATGGTGCCGCGGGGAGCGCCGGGGGGAGGAACGGGGGGGTGACTGCTGGCGGCTGCGTTTGGCGGGGCGGGGCTGAGGGTCGCCCGGGACGGGCGGGCGGAGGGAGGGTGGGGTGTTGAGAGTGGCAGTGGGGGCGTGCCAAGGTTGCCCATCGTCCCGTCTGCCCTGGACCGTAAGGGACCAGCCCTCATTGTGTTGGATGACGCGCGTGGGCAGCGAGGCGAAGAGGGAGGTGTGCAGGGCGGGGGCGATGTGGGCGAACGCGTGTCCGCGGCGGGCGTCGGCGTCAGTGACGTACACGACGGTCTGCAGGTTGTGGGTGAGGGTGACTGCCATAGAGGGGTGCGGGCCTAGGCGGAGGCCTGAGACGCGGATGACGCCGGTGGTGGCTGGCGAGGAGCCGACGGGGGCGAAGGTGGGGACCGTGGAGGTGGGGGTGGCGCCGGTGGCGGTGGGCGCGGGGGCGCCCGGGAGGGGGGGCTGGCCGAGGAGGGGAGGGGCGAAGAGTGGCGCGGGCGGGGCGGCGGCGCCAGGGGCTAGCAGGGAGTGCGCTGGCGCTGCGGAGGAGCCAAGGCGGAACCAGTCCAGGTCCGCCGTGGAGCGGGGGGGGAGGGCAGTTTTATTGTAGGAGATGAGCTCCTGGAACTGGGCCGGGTTGGAGAGACGGCCACACAGCCGTGCGATGGCTGCGCGGAGGGTGTCGGCGGAGGAGACGTGTTGGAGGTCCTGGTAGGCCTCTATGGGGAATGAGGGGGCGCTGGCGATGGTGAAGGCCGCCGTCAGCCAGGGAGTGTCGGCATGGGCCTGAGCGGCCGTGATGAGGGGCTGGATGGCCTGGAGGGCAGGCAGGGAGGCCGCGGAGGAGGCGGCGGCCCCGTACCGTTGGGAGACCAGGGTGAGGAGCTTGTTGAGGTGGAGGCGGAGGGTGGGCTTGTGGAGGTCGGGGCAGGAGTGCCAGGCACCCTTGGCGGCGAGCACCAGGCTGGCGGTGGACGTGGAGACCGAGAGGTGCTGCACCGTCCTGGGGGGCAGGTGGCAGTTCTTGCCCATAGCCACAATGCACATGGCCGTGTGGTGGGCGTCGACCTCGGGGACGGAGGAGAGGCCGTCAAGCAGGGTCAGCGTGTCCTCGGAGCTCGGGGTGGGGCCAGCCTGGAAGAGTGTCTCCCAGTCTGACGGGGGTGGTGCGGCCGGCTGCGGGGGCTGGGGACGGGGCGGAAGCAGGGACAAGGGTTGTGAAGCGTCGGGGGGCGCAGGGGCGGCGGCGGGGGCGGGGGCTCCGGGCCCCGCAGGGGGGTCTTCCGCTTGTGGGTTAGCGCGGCGGGCGGCTGCGGTGATGGCGGTGGAGATGTTGGGGGTGCGAATGGAACCATCATCCTTCTGATGGTTCAACTCGGTGTACCACCGTTGGGCGGACAGGGGGCAAGGAGCGGGGATACGGGCGTGGGGGCTGGCGGGGTCGAAGACGCAGCTGAGGGGGGGGCAAGCCAGCCGGGAGCCGGTCTGCTGGGCCGCCCAGGTTGCTAGCCAGTGGAGCAGGGCGACCCGGGCGACCTTGGGCTTGATGGCCTCCTCGAAGGCCAGGAGGTCCAGGAGGCGGCGGAAGGGGATGGAGGGGGGGAGGTCGGGGGTGAAGGGGGAAATGTGGGCGAGGGCGGCCGAGGCGAGAGTGGCCTGGTCGAGGGTGGAGGCACGAGCGCCCCAGTCGTTGAGGGCGCTCATGCAGGAGGCGTAGGGGAGCCACGAGGCATCGTGGTGGGTGGTGAGGAGGGAGATCTCGTTCTCGGTGAGCTGCTCGGTGAAGGCGAACCACCAGAGGAGGGGGCTAGCTTCGATGGGGGAGCCGGCGAGGGGGATGGAGAGGACGTCCACATTTGCCGGCATGTGGCGCGCAGAGGCGAGCAGGCGTGGGGGTTGTTGGGAGTCCAGGGCGATGGACAGGAGGGGCCAGGCGTCGGCCGCTGTCAACTGTTCGCGCTGGAGGTCGGGGGACAGAGCTGAGAATGGGTGAGCCATGGTGCCTGTGGGGAGCGGAGCAAGGGAGGATCCGACACACGGCGTGCCGGGGGGTGGGAGGTCCGTTGCCGGCTGTGGGCGCCGGTCATGGCGTGGGGTGGGGGTGGGAGGGGTTGGTCGGGGTGGGCGGGCGGGAGGAAGGGAGAAGCCGAGGCAAGCGCTCAGGGCCTGAAGGCTCCGGCATGCAGAGCGAACAGTGCTACCGGCAGTGGCGCAAATGTAGAAAGGGGGGGGGGGGGGCGGGTCAAGTGCGGGTGGTGGTCGTCGCTGGGCGTGGGTGGGGGGGGGTTGGGTGGGGTGGGCGGTCCGGAGCTGGGCTCTGGGGGTCGGTGGCGTGTGGTGGTGGTGGGTGCGTCCTGCTACCTGTGTCCTTCTACGAGGAAGTGATGAGGTTGAAGACTGCATGGGGACTGAGGCCGGAGAGCCTGGGGCGGGGGAATGGGGCGCTGGCGGCGGGTTATCCCCGGCTGGGATGGCCGGGGTGCCCTGGGGCCCCGTGGGGGCGGAGGCTCCCCACGTCGGCTGGGTGCGAAACCTCGGCCTGTTTCCGTCCCCGAAGGTCTTAGGATTCGACCCCAGGAACTTACCCGCCGCGGGGACTGTGGGCCGGGACGGCCAAGGGGGATGATTATGAAGAGGAAGTGGGGGGCCAGGATGAGCCCGGCGGTTGGCACCTGCCTTCGGCCTGGGGGAGGCCGATGCCCGGGGCTATTACCTCCCCCTTGTGCCCGGTGGCGGTGTGGTACCCCCCAACCGGCGACTGTGCCCGGTGCCGTGGGCACAGACCCCAGTTGGGGGCGGGTATGAAGCGCCCGGTCGCCTCGCCCCCCCTGCACAACAGCCCGCCAGGCGCTGCCAGGCCTCTAGCGCCAGCCGTTGTGGGGGGGGGCGCTCGGGGCAGTGCGGGGCCCCTCCGCTCTCCTGGCGGCCCGCACTGTCCATATAATGCAACAAGGGGCGGCGCGGGTTTGAACCGCACGCGCGGGCCGCGCCGCCCCAGTCGGGGTGGGGGACAGGGGGGGGACCGGGGGGGGACAGGGGGTCGCGGCCAGTGGAAGTAGGGTGGCGGGGGCTCGAACCGCGCACCGGCGGGCCCCACCACCCTCCAGCCGGGCGTCGCTGCGCTAGGGGTTCTGGGGGCCCCACCCAGGGGCCGTCGGCCCCCCCCTTTCGGTTAGCGTGAGGAGGGAGAGGCAAAGGCCACTCGCGGCCATGACACATGGTGCATAGGGAGGGGGGTATGACTCACGCCACGCCATGATGCATGCAGCAGGGGGAAGGAGGGGCAAGGCCTGGACCCCCACCGAGTTTGGGGGGTCCCCTTCTCAGCCAGGTGTCCGCCCGTCGGCGGCTGCGGAAGCCCACCTCGGTGGCGACGGCTACCTGTGAAGAAGGAGGGGGGGGTGCGGAGGGGAGGAGGGGCATGGTGTGCATGCGGGGAGGGGGGGGGGGGGGCTGTGGGCTGGTTGGCAGGCGCGCGCGCGAGGGGGTGGGGTAGCGGTGTGCCCAGCCGCGAGCGTCACCGTTCGGCTGACCGGGGAGGAGGGGCGGCCGGGGCTGGCCAAAGTCCGCCGGGCAGCCCAGGGCGCCCGCGGCTCTGGGGGCCACGGTCAGCGGAGGGGCCCGCACCCCGCTCGGCGGGGACGAATCCCGCCGAGCATCATCCACGGGGGCGAATCCTGGTGGAGGCGGGGGGAAGCGCCACGCCGTCCCCTCGCGACCGAACCGGACCGGGACGGGCCCCGCCCGATGGATACCGGGGGGGCGGGCGGGGCTGGGCACCGGGGCTCCGGGGCCCGGGTCCCTGGTGGTTGTGGACCGGCGCGGGGGAGACCGGGCGGGCCCATGGGCTGCGGCTGGTGTGTCGGGGGCTGGGCGAGTGCTCCCGAGGGCGGCCGTTCCTTGAAGGGGGGGGGGGTGGGGGGTTGCTCCCTGCCCGGGGGACGACGGGGGCCCCTCTTGAGCGAGGGGGGGGGGAGGGCGTGTATCGCCCGGTGTAGGGCCATGTCGATTCATGGCCGCGCGGCATGGGACTATATCCCCAACCCTCCACGCCGGAGTCCCTTTTTTGGGGGGGCTGGGGGGGGGGGGGGGGCTGGCGGTCGTTGTGTGCACCCTCCCATGCGGGGGGGGGGTCGCCGGTGGGAGCTCCGTCCGGCTTGGCCGAAAATACCCGGTGGCGTCCCCTGGGCCCGTGGGCCCCTTCGAGGAAGAACCTCGGATTCGCCGGGGGGGACTCCGCTATATATATGTATATATATATATATACATATATATATATATATATATATATATATACATATATACATATATATATACATATATACATATATATATATATATATATATATACATATATACATATATATATATATATATATATATATACACATACATATATATATATATATATATATATATATATATATATATATCTATATATATAGTCATAGTCATAGTCATAACCACTTATCATGCCGTCTACTGGAGTTACCGGGCATCTCGCGCCGACAGGTGGTTCCTGCCTCGCTCGATCCCGTGGGTCCCAGGGCTGCCTGAGGTGGCCCACAGCATGACGGAGGACCCAGAGGACCGGGGATACCGGTCAACCAGGCTTTGGGGGCAATGGCCACTGCATAGCGTTAGCATTAGCAACGGCGATGGACGCTGGCCCGTTTGTTTGCCGGGGGTAAGGGGGCAAGGCACAGCAACGCAGCAGCATCGCAACAAGCAGAAAGCAAGGGCTTCTGTGTCCGGCGCTAAGCGGCGACCAAGGAACAAAGCAGCACGCATGCGGCGAAGCAAGAGCGGACCCTCCGTCGTTCGCGTACCCCCGCCACCGTGGAGACGTCCATCACCCGTGACCCCACGGAATCCTTTGCCATCTGCGTACTCGTAATTGCCCACCACCCCTGACTCCACGTATCCCTCTGCCAGCACGCAATAACCCGTATACGCATAGCCAGGATTTCTGGGAGGCTCCAACCTAGCCTGGCCCTCAGCTTTCGTCGCCCCCATGTCCCCACAATGTACGCCGCGACCCACCGCACCAGTCCCCTAGTATAGTAAAGAAACACGGTATCAACTCCACGTCCCCGTGGCCCTGAGCTGCACCCACACCCCGGATATATACCATGCCGGCACTCCATGTCAGGGGCCAGTACCCAATCAGCTTCGAGGCATCCTCTTTCCCACGTATAATATAACATGAGGGTCTACAGGGGGGACGCCAGCCGCTACGCGACGGGAGTGGCGCAACCCGTGAATATCGCTAGCCGGGATTCGGGCTGGTGGGTGCCGTAGCTTGGTTATCGACCCCCTGTAGGGGTACCCACCAGAGGCTCGCCCCGGGCTGTGGTAACCAGGTGCACCTCATCTGGCCCACATACATTGCCCCGGCGCCTACCCTTGACCCTTACCTGCACTGTTTGGCCAGCTTCCGTGGTTGCGCCTCTTCCGCCACAGCAGCGGCCGGGCCGCAGGTTCGGCCCCCACCGACGACGTGGCGAGCCTACTTATAGCATTGGCCCGCGCGTCACCCCCCGGACCACTTAGCATGCCGCTCCTTCTCTCTCCTCGCCTCTAGCCGACCGGACTGGCGCCCCCCAGGGGTAAGTCGTTGCAATGGTGAGGCGACCGCATACTCTTCGCTACGACGCCGCGCAGTACCGCTGTTGCCACGCCGATGCCACCTGCGAGCCGCAACCACACGCACCATCGCAACCGCAAGGCCATGGTCAGAGGTTAGACTATGTACATGCCCGCAGGCACGGTCCCTCTAGTTTGTTAACGGGGCCGGGGGATGCCCCCACGCGCCCCCTGAGTTGTTAGAGGGGTCAGGGGGACACCCCAGTACCGCCATGCATCCCCGCTGCTCCCCCACTGTACGGTTCCCCGGTACCACCGCGTACCCCCACCGTACGGACCCGAGTATCGCCGCGTATACCCCCAAGACGCCAGTACACCGCCACCTTGAACTCCGCGTGCCCCCCCTGAGTGCTCCTCCCAGGCTGCCACGCCGTCTCCAGGACGCCCGCCATACTGTCCACCTGACGACCTCGCCGTCATATCCCTCTACGCACACATCATCGCTTCGTCACCGCCCCCGGGGCCTGCAGGCTGTCCCCGCAACCCCGTGTAACACTCCCAAGGGGCGCCGCAACGCCGTAACACCCAGACAACTCCGTGCACCCCCGGTGTATCCCGAGCAACCACTTCCAATACTGCCGTAGCCAGGCCGCCAGTAGAGACCCCGGTGCCATGGGAATACCCTACAGGGGTTTGGGCCTTATTACCCTGGTCGGGACGACCCATGACACCTCACTGTTGTATGCGGCGACCCGGGGCAGGCGGGTGAAGCATCCCTGTCTGACCCTCATGCACGGGGGCAGTACGGCTCACCATCAGGCCGGCACGACCTGTCACATCGCGTTGGCCGTCATACGCCGCCTGCCAGTACCGCACAATCAGGCCATGAGGGCACTGCTTCTCAGGCGCTACCCCCTCCGCTGCGTCCAGCGTAGGGACGGTAGCAGGTGCACCCACAATTTCTAACCCCATCAATCTGCATCACCCCCGGCCCCCACCACGCCGTCACCATTTCCTCCGTGATGCCACAACCAGAGTATCCGCGAGTCGCCCTCCAGAGCCGCCCACCACAGCAGCAGGGGCAGGGCTGCCGACGGCGCTCCAGGGCACCGTACCCCTTCCACTCGGACGCTCTTCAGGCCACCCTGGATTGTCTTCCAGGCACTTGAGGACATCTGTCCAGAGTGCCGCAGTGCCCACCTCGCCTTAGGCCACCCCCTATCGGCACGCTCCTTACATGTCCCGCATAGCGGGACGGAGGCACATTGATAAACCCAAACTGACGCTGTTTCCCTGCACCCGTGGCATCGCTGCGGAAGCACAGACCGCGACGGAACGCAGCCACCATCACAACACTGCGACCACGGGTCCTGCCATACATCGTAGCACGCGTCTTGGAGACCGAGCAAAGCACCCGCCAGCGTGCGTGCTGTGGCACAACTGAGGAGGCTGCGCCTCGCTTCCTCCCACGTGGACACCGGGCGGAGTATCGGTCGCCCGTCGGGCATCACCGGCAGGCTCTCAAGCAGCCGGGGCCACCGCGCAACTTTGGGGCTGTGTGTGCCATGCGCCAGGAGCTCCCAACCGTAGTCCCGTAAGACCTCCCCGATGACATCAACCCCGTCCTGCCCCGGGCCCCTGGCGGATGCTAGAACCAAGCGTTGTCCTCCCGCCCGAGCCTCAATGACCGCCGCGAGGCCCAGGGTGTCAAGGGTGTGACGGGCATCGGCAGCCACGTGGTCGTCCCCCTCTGGCAGAGAGAACATGGCCTCCGTGACGTGGCCTTGCGCGTCGTCGCCCTGTACCCGTGCCAGCTGCTTGGAGCCGACTAACACTGCCATGGACCGCCGCTCCATGACCGCTGGTATGGCTCGCCGCAGCTGCCGGTCATACAGCCACAACGTACCCACGTCAAGTACGACAGCCACCGCCAGGATTGGGAGACTGCACAGAGGTTACTGAAGGACCGGCAGCACCTCGCGAGGCCAGCCCATGACGTTCCCCACAGCTGGATGGTTGGCGTACACCTGGAGCGAGGGATCACTCTGGCCGTCAGGGCTTCTCACCATGGTACCACGCACCAGGGTCCACGATTGCGCCGACACCACGCGGGACCACTCCCTGAATGCCGTGATGTCCCGTGCCACTTAGGAACCGATCCACTGGCTGAAGGCCTGCGCCACCGCCGCCATCCAGTGAGGGAACAAGGACATGGCCTCTTCGTGCGCAATGCACGACCGTGGCACCAGCAGTGCGTGCAGTGGTGCCCTCTGAAAGGTTGCCCGCAGGTCGCCGGGGAGGCCGGCAAACGGGTTCCACGGCGGACGCTGCTGGATCCTCCCTGCCGGCGGGCAGAAGGGTGTGTCACCTCGCAGGAACGCGTATACCGCCCTCCTTCGATCTTGCATCGGCAGCTGCATGATCTGGGTGAGCCGATGGTTCCTGCGGGCATACACATCTTCCCCAATCTGGACCATGTCCTCCAGAAAGAGCCTGGCCTTGGCAGGGCCCCGGGACGACGCCGCTCGCACCGCAACGAACAGCCGCTTCAGGTCCCCGGGGACGACACCCGCCATCAGGGATTCAGTCCACCTGCAGCCGTGCTCCCTCCACGCCACGAACTCCACCGCCCTGTCTGTCAGGGGTAGCTCCGCCGTGAAATCCTCCACACGCCTGCACAGGAGCCCAGCCACCTCCTCGTCCCGCGCACACAGTAGGCGCATGTGGCCAATGTCCTCCTCCGGCCCCCCACAGAAGATACAGGGGTGGGCTGGTATTGCCATGCGCGTGAGCTTCTGTCTCCACCGTCGCATGACCTGCATGGTGGACAAGCGACCGTCACGTGCCCGCAGCATATTTCTGTGCGTTGGGCCGTGGTGTACAGCTCCCAGGGGCATCGCCTCGCAGGCGCCAGCTAGTGGCGTGTGCGCCCTGGTGCGAGCCGCCAGCGAACGCCACTCCATCTCCCGGACTTGCTCAAGGGCTTGCATGGATGGCACGCGGGGCTCGAGCTCTCCATTATCCCCCGGCACCAAGAGGATGGCGTGCTCCTTTGGTAGGACGAGATGGACAGGCGGGGCCATTGCACGGGCCGCGGCAGAGTCCGGCGCTTCAAGCGCGACCGCCGCCAAGTGCGAGCTCTACCTCACCACCCAGTGGTGCGGCCCCCCAACTCGGCGTGGCAGCCGCCGCAGCCCCTCCACTATCCAGCTCAGTGCGTGCTGGTTGACCAGATGTGATGTCGGCCCCTTGATGCCACGGTACAGGGCCTCCTGCGCCCTGCGGAGATGCGCTCCTATGATGGACGCATCCAGCACGTGCACCGTGCACGCTGACGGGGGCGTGTGCAACAGGTAAGCCGCCGCGCCGATGATCTCTGCCTCCGGGACCGTGCCGTAGATGGCACCCGTCCACGTGGGGATTCCGTGGCTGGCCACCGCCACGTTTGTGGCGTCGTCTCCCTGGGGCGACGCGTCAGACGATGTGACTTTAGTCGCCACCGTCACCCAGCAGTACCGGTGGGGTTCCAGCCGCGCCACGTCGGAGTGGGGGCTCTGCACCACCCTTCCAAGGGACGCCGCACTGGAGGCCGTGCGCTCCGGGGACAGGACTACCTTCGGCCGATACACCGCATGTGCCCTCCAGGCCAGGTCACATCCACAGACTGACTTGATGGCGTCCAGGGCGGTGGTATACTCCGCCCCCCAAACCGTTGCGGAGCAGGAGGGCTGGTACACCACCACAGACCCTTGTTCCACCGCGCCGCCATCACGCAACGACGTGACGGCGACGTGCGGATTGTGTGGCACGTTGGACATCCGAACCACTTCCGGGACCGAGTACTCATCCGGATCCGGGATAGGGCCTGCTGGTAGCAGAAGGACAATTGCCCACTCGCTGCACTTGTGCACCGCCGCGCATGCCCTGGAAAACGCTGGCCGCCCGTGCACAACCCACAGTGGTGACGGGTTTATGCCGCCCCCGGCGTGTGGAGTGAGTAGGGGGACGGACGCCGGATCGTCTTGCTGCTGGTAACCCTCAAAGACGTCCCCCAACAGAAACAGGAGGGCGGCTAGCGGGACGAACGGCATGGATAGCCCCGGGTTGGCCGGGTCCCATCCTTCCTCCCTGTACCCGCCCACCACATACACGTTCCCCGCAGTGCACTGTCTATTGCGTTCGCTGGCCTTCTTTCGGCGCACCGGGTGTATTAGCCGGTGATATATATATATATATATATATATACATATATATATATATATATATATATATATATATATATATATATATATATATATATATATATATATATATATATATATATATATATATATATGTATATATATAAATATATATATATGGGCGTCCCCCCCGGCGAATCCGAGGTTCTTCCTCGAAGGGGCCCACGAGCCCAGGGGACGCCACCGGGTTTTTTCGGCCAAGCCGGACGAAGCTCCCACCGGCGACCCCCCCCCCCGCATGGGTGGGTGCACGCGACAACCGCCAGCCCCCCCCCCCCCCCTCAGCCCCCCCCAAAAAGGGACTCCGGCGCGGAGGGTTGGGGATATAGGCCCATGCCGCGCGGCCATGAATCGACATGGCCCTACACCGGGCGGTACACGCACGCCCCCCCCCCTCGCTCAAGAGGGGCCCCCGTTGTCCCCGTGGCAGGGAGCAACCCCCCCCCCCCCCTCAAGGAGCGGCCGCCCTCGGGGGCCCTCGCCCAGCCCCCGGGGACCTCTCGGGATTCGGCCCCGAGCCAGCACAGCCCTCCAGCCCCTCCCCCCCCCCCGGCCGCAGCCCTAGGGCCTGCCCGGTATCCCACGCGCCGGCCCACGCACTACCGGGACCCGGGCCTCGGAGCCCCGGTGCCCAGCCCAGCCCGCCCACCCGGTGTCCCTCCGGCGGGGCCCGTCCCGGTCCGGTTCGGCCGCGAGGGGACGGTATGGCACTCCCCCTGCCTCCACCAGGATTCGCCCCCGTGGATGGTGCTCGGCGGGATTCGTCCCCGCCGAGCGGGGTGCGGGCCCCATCGCCGTCCGCAGCCCCCCCGTCACCAGCAGCGCCCCGGGCTCCCCGGCCGACTTTGGCCAGCCCCGGCCGCGCACCCGCTACGGACGGCCACACGGTGACGCTTGGCGGCCGAGCGCACCGACCCCCTTCCCCCCGAGCACGCGCGCACACGCCCCTCCCACGCCCCCCCCCCCCTCTCCCCGCACACGCCGCCCCTCCCTCCCGGTCCCCTCCCTTCCTTTTCGCCTCACAGGTGCCGCGGGAGAACCAACCTCGCGCCGTGACGTCAAGACAACTACGGGCCCCCCACCACCGGCGGGGGTCCCAGGCCTACTCCCTCACTCCTGCGCCCCCCCCCCCCCTCGCCCCCAGCACGCCAGGGCCGCACCAGCTGTGCTGTGCAGGCCCCACAGGCACCCCCGCACGCCAGGGCCGCACCAGCAGTGCTGTGCAGGCCCCACAGGAACCCCCGCACGCCAGGGCCGCACCAGCAGTGCTGTGCAGGCCCCACAGGAACCCCCGCACGCCAGGGCCGCACCAGCTGTGCTGTGCAGGCCCCACAGAAACCCCCGCACGCCAGGGCCGCACCAGCTGTGCTGTGCAGGCCCCACAGGAACCCCCGCACGCCAGGGCCGCACCAGCAGTGCTGTGCAGGCCCCACAGCAACCCCCGCACGCCAGGGCCGCACCAGCTGTGCTGTGCAGGCCCCACAGGCACCCCCGCACGCCAGGGCCGCACCAGCAGTGCTCTGCAAGCCCCACAGGAACCCCCGCACGCCAGGGCCGCACCAGCAGTGCTGTGCAGGCCCCACAGGAACCCCCGCACGCCAGGGCCGCACCAGCAGTGCTGTGCAGGCCCCACAGCAACCCCCGCACGCCAGGGCCGCACCAGCTGTGCTGTGCAGGCCCCACAGAAACCCCCGCACGCCAGGGCCGCACCAGCTGTGCTGTGCAGCCCCCACAGGAACCCCCGCACGCCAGGGCCGCACCAGCAGTGCTGTGCAGGCCCCACAGGAACCCCCGCACGCCAGGGCCGCACCAGCAGTGCTGTGCAGGCCCCACAGGAACCCCCGCACGCCAGGGCCGCACCAGCAGTGCTGTGCAGGCCCCACAGAAACCCCCGCAGGCCAGGGCCGCACCAGCTGTGCTGTGCAGGCCCCACAGGAACCCCCGCACGCCAGGGCCGCACCAGCAGTGCTGTGCAGGCCCCACAGGAACCCCCGCACGCCAGGGCCGCACCAGCAGTGCTGTGCAGGCCCCACAGCAACCCCCGCACGCCAGGGCCGCACCAGCTGTGCTGTGCAGGCCCCACAGCAACCCCCGCACGCCAGGGCCGCACCAGCTGTGCTGTGCAGCCCCCACAGGAACCCCCGCACGCCAGGGCCGCACCAGCTGTGCTGTGCAGGCCCCACAGGAACCCCCGCACGCCACGGCCGCACCAGCTGTGCTGTGCAGGCCCCACGGGAAACGGGCAGCGCCCCCCCACGCCCGCGCCCGTGCGGTTCAGGGGCACGCGGGCAGATTGCCCCCTCCCCTGTCGTGGGGGAGCGGCGGCCGGAAGCGAGGGGAGTCGGGGCCCCGCAGGTCCCCGAACAGGTGGTCCCTCCGTCCAGCCCCCCCCCCCCCGCCTCCGTCACGCACAGGTCGGGTCACCCTCCCCCCCGCAGCGGGGGAGGGCTCCAGGGTAACACACACAGGTGGCTCCTCCCTCCTCCGTGCGCGCGCACCCCCCCCCCCCTCCACACCACGGCGGCCCCCACCCCCCCCCCCCCCCTCGGTCGTTGTCGGCACACGCCCTGCCAGCGTGACGCCGGCCAACTGCTCCCTTGCGCCCTGCCAGGGAGAGCGTGTCTGGCAATTTCTCCCGCCGGCACGTGCTGGGTGCCTTCACAACAACAACAACAACAGTATATATATATATATATATATATATATATATATATATATATATATATATATATATATATATATATATATATATATATATATATATATATATATATATATATATATATATATATATATATGGCATATCCGAGGCAGTGTACCTACCAGGGTGTCGGGTAGAAGGAGGGGTCGGGTGGGGGTGTAGGGGACCCCCCCCCCTATTTTGAGGGTGGGGAATCCGTTTTTGAGGGTTAGAGAAGGATTTGGGAGTGGTTTACCTCGTCAAAACGGAAAATATCCGTCTCGAACATGCTCGCATAGAGTGATGAACGGGTCACGATGCTGCAGATTTTGGCGCCACTGGAATTCCTTGACGTTCTGGAAGAGGTGCTCGGACTTGACACCACCACGATTTCGGATCCAATTTTTGAGTATTCCCCACCGCCCATCAATGGTGTTCGTGTGGACCCGGCGCTTTTTGCCTTGGATGTTGGCATCTTTGGCAAACTCGTTCTCTTGGTGAGCACCTCTTCCAGAACGTCAAGGAATTCCAGTGGCGCCAAAATCTGCAGCATCGTGACCCGTTCATCACTCTATGCGAGCATGTTCGAGACGGATATTTTCCGTTTTGACGAGGTAAACCACTCCCAAATCCTTCTCTAACCCTCAAAAACGGATTCCCCACCCTCAAAATAGGGGGGGGGGTCCCCTACACCCCCACCCGACCCCTCCTTCTACCCTACACCCTGGTAGGTACACTGCCTCGGATATGCCATATATATATATATATATATATATATATATATATATATAATACATATATATATATATATACATATATATATATATATATATATATATATATATATATATATATATATATATATATATATATATACCGTTGGCCCGCCCACCGTTGGCCCCAACTATGCGCGGGCGGGGCCGCCCTCCGGCTGTACCAAGTGACCACTGGTACGGGTGTCTAGGTGTCTGTTTGGGCAATTCCGAGGGCTGGAAACCACAAAAAGTGGGGGATTGCGGGTGGACTAGGTGCCCTCGGAATTCGGTTTTGAGCCACGTAGCCCAAGATACCACCCATTCTTCGTTTAGGGGTGTTGGTGTACATTGCTTAGATTTTGGGGCTTTTTGGCGCCTTTTTGGGCCGTTTCTGGGACATATCGTGGAGTTCAAGGGCACTACAGTGCTCCTTGACACGGCAAAGTCAAGTCGCACGTGTAGTGTAGCCACCGCTTCGCTTAGTTTGGCCGTTTTGCCTGGGTTTTGGGGCCGTTTTGGGCCAAAAAGGGCTGTTTGGGGGCACATAATGCGCAGTTTTGGGAGGGCATCTCCCGATTTGGCGCCCATGCCCCGGGCCGCCACCGGTGAGTTTCTCGCTCAAAACTTAGATTTGGCAAGGCCACCACCTAGGCTCTACGATGGCTAAAGTAGGGTCAAGCCCGAGGCGATGGGAAGGGGCAAAGGCCAAAACGGAATGGTGGCGTGCTTGCTTGTTGTTGTTGCTTGTTAGCTAAATTTAAGGGGAGAGGGGTGTAGTAACATATATATATATATATATATATATATATATATATATATATATTGTTGTTGTTGTTGTTGTTGTTGTGGCACCCAGCACGTGCCGGCGGGAGAAATTGCCAGACACGCTCTCCCTGGGCAGGGCGCAAGGGAGCAGTCGGCCGGCGTCACGCTGGCCGGGCGTGTGCCGACGACGCTCGAGGGGGGGGGGGGGGGGGGGCATGGTCTGGTGGGGGGGGGGGGGGGGGGGCGAGTGCGCGCGGAGAAGGGAGGGGTCACCTGTGAGTTACCCCGAAGTCCTCCCCCGTCTCGTGGGGGGAGAGCGTCCCGACCTGTGCGAAGCGGCTGTGGGGGGGGTGGGTGGTCGGGCGGGGACCTTGGGGTGGGGAAGGCACGCCCGGGTCCGCGGTCACTCCGCGCCTTGCCCGAACATCCCGCCGAGGTGGCCGTTCCTCGTGTGTGGCCGTGGCGTGGCCGGGGGCGCTGGCCCGTGCGTCTAGCCTTCATCGGGGGCAAGGGGAGGCCCGGGAGTTGCTTTCTAGTGGCGCCTAGTCACCGCTGCTCGTGTTGTGGTGTGGCCGCCTCGTCCCCGGTGGTGCGGGCGCGCGCGCGCGTCGGTCAGCGGGGAGGGTGGGCACAAGGGCGTGAGCACAAGAGCACTATAACGGATATACGGCTGGTGCCGTGTTGTGTGCGGTCGTGGTTCCCTGGTGTCTGTCACTGTGTCCCGCGTGCGGGAGACCGCGCGGCACAGCCGGCGGGGGGGTCGAGGCCTGGGCCGGGCGCATGGGTAGCGGCGGGCGGCCGAGGCGGAAGCGGCGCCATGCGGGTGCGGGGCCCGTGGCGGTTGCGGGGAGGTGCGGGCGGTCCAGCCGGCGGTCGGCAGTGGCCCCGAGAGCCCCACACAGTGGGGTCCGTGAGCGTGCCGGGGGAGGGCGCGTCCTGCAGGCCAAGCTGCGGGGGGCGCATGCGCAAGGGCGTCGGTGTGCCCGATGGGGGCCCCTCTGCGGGCCGTGGGACCTGCGGCTAGCAGGTTGCGCTGCCCGGGGGCTAAGGCCGGGGCCGGGCGCATGGGTAGCGGCGGGCGGCCTTGGCGGAAGCGGCGCCATGCGGGTGCGGGGCCCGTGGCGGTCGCGGGGAGGTGCGGGTGGTCCAGCCGGCGGTCGGCAGTGGCCCCGAGAGCCCCACACAGTGGGGTCGGTGGGCGTGCCGGGGGCGCGCACGTCGTGCAGGCCAAGCTGCGGGGGGCGCATGCGCAAGGGCGTGGGCGTGCCCGATGGGGGCCCCCTGAGGGCCGTGGGACCTGCGGCTAGCAGGAAGCGCTGCTCGGGGGCTGAGGCCGGGGCCGGGCGCGTGGGTAGCGGCTGGCGGCCTTGGCGGAAGCGGCGTCCACGGGCCCGAGTGCCACAGGCGTGCGCGGGGCGGTGTGTGCGGGCCGGCCGGCGGCCGGTGGCCTCACTGAGAGTCCCACCCGGAGAGGTTGACGGGCGTGCCGGGGGCGTACGCGACGTGCAGGTCGGGCAGCAGCGGGCGCACGTGCAGGGCGTCGGCGTGCCCGATGAGGACCTCACTAAGGACCGAGGGGTTGGCGGCAAGCAGGATGCGTTGCCCGGGGGGGGTGGCGGCGAAGAGCGGGAGGATATCCGCGGCCCGCGACGCGGGGGTGAACACGACGTGGGCCGGGTGCGGCCCTGGGAGAGGCGCCGGGGGGAGAGGGACCACAGGCTGGCGGTCCACCGTGAGGCGCCAAGTGGCGCAGTGGCGGAGGAGCCATACTAGGGCGATGCTGTGGCGCAGTGTGAGGGGCTGGGTGCAGGGCGGCGCGGGGACGTGCGGCGGGAGGGGGGGGGGGGGGGGGGCGGTGACGTGGGAGGGGGCACGGCGGAGGAGTGACGCCAGCGACGTGTGCGTCGTGCTGAGGGTGGAAAGGAGCTCGCGGAGGAGTTCCTCCCGGCCAGCGCTGTCCAGCAGTGGGGGGGCGCCGTGGGGGGAGGTGGAGTGCCACATGCCCAGCATACTGGACCCCGACTGCGTCGGGGGGCCGGGTCGCGGGGCGGCTGGGAGGTGCTCGGAGAGGTACACTGCGGCGTTGGCCGTGCGGAGCTCAAAAGGGGAGACGAGGTGGGGGGAGTGGCCGGCCGTGGCTGCGAGAACGGGCGGGTGCGTGAGCAGGCGCCACGCGAGGAGCAACTGCAGGGCGTAGTGGGGGGGGCAGTGGTACTGGAGGTGAGCGGCGGAGTCCGGGTAGGGGCGGTGACAGAAGGGGCACGTCATATATATATATATATATATATATATATATATGTGTGTGTGTGTATATATATATATATATATATATATATTATATATATATATATATATATATATATATATATATACATATATATATATATAGTCATAGTCATAGTCATAACCACTTATCATGCCGTCTACTGGAGTTACCGGGCATCTCGCGCCGACAGGTGGTTCCTGCCTCGCTCGATCCCGTGGGTCCCAGGGCTGCCTGAGGTGGCCCACAGCATGACGGAGGACCCAGAGGACCGGGGATACCGGGCAACCAGGCTTTGGGGGCAGTGGCAACTGCAAAGCATTAGCATTAGCAACGGCGACGGACGCTGGCCCGTTTGTTCGCCGGGGGTAAGGGGGCAAGGCAAAGCAGCGCAGCAGCATCGCAACAAGCAGAAAGCAAGGGCACCTCTGTCCGTCGCAAAGCAGCAACCAAGGAACAAAGCAGCACGCATGCGGCGAAGCGAGAGCTGACCCTCCATCGTTCACGTTGCCCCGCCACTGTGGAGACACCCAACACCCATGACCCCACGTAATCCATTGTCGTCCGCGTCCTCGAAACTGCCCACCACCCCTGACTCCACGTATCCCTCTGCCAGCACGCACTAGCCTGTATGTGCACAGCCAGGATTTCTGGGAGGCTCCAGCCTAGCCTGGCCCTCAGCTTTCATCGCCCCCATGTCTCCACATTGTACGCCATCTTCCCACCGCACCAGTCCCCTAGTATAGTACAGAAACACGTTACCAACTCCACGTCCCCGTGGCCCCGTGCTGCCCCCACACCCCAGATATATACCATGCTGGCATCCCTTGTCAGGGGCCAGCGCCCAGTCTGCATCGAGGCATTCACTTGCCCACATATAATATATCTTGAGGGTCTACAGGGGGGGACGCCGGCCGCTTTGCGACGGGAGTGGCGCAACCCGTGAATATCGCTGGCTGGGATTCGGGCTGGTGGGTGCCGTAGCTTGGTTATCAACCCCCTGTAGGGGTACCCACCAGAGGCTCGCCCCGGGCCGTGGTTACCAGGTGCACCTCATCTGGCCCACATACAATGCCCTGGCGCCTACCCTTGACCCTTACCTGCACTGATTGGCCAGCTTCCGTGGTTGCGCCTCTTCCGCCACAGCAGCGGCCAGGCCGCAGGTTCGGCCCCCACCGACGACGTGGCGAGCCTACTTATAGCATTGGCCTGCGCGTCACCCCCCGGACCACTCAGCATGCCGCTCCCCTGCCTTCCCCGCCTCTAGCCGACCGGACTGGCGCCCCCCAGGGGTAAGCTGTTACAGTGGTGAGGCGACTGCATACTCTTCACTACGACGCCGCGCAGTACCGCTGTTGCCACGCCGACGCCACCTGCTAGCCGCCACGACACTCACCACTGCAACCACAAGGCCATGGTCAGAGGTTAGACTATGTACATGCCCGCAGGCACGGTCCCTCTAGTTTGTTAACGGGGCCAGGGGATGCCCCCGCGCTCCCCCTGAGTTGTTAGAGGGGTCAGGGGGACACCCCAGTACCGCCATGCATCCCCGTGCTCCCCCACTGTACGGTTCCCCAGTACCGCCGCGTTCCCCCACCGTACGGACTCCAGTACCGCCGCGTACCCCCACCATACGGTCCCCAGTACCGCCGCGTACACCCCCACGATGTCAGTACACCGTCATCTGGAACTTCCCCGCTGCTCCCCCACTGTACGGCTCCCCAGTACCGCCGCGTACCCCCGCCGTACGGATCCCAGTACCGCCGCGTTGACCCCCAAGACTCCAGTACTCCGCCACCTGGAACTCCACGTGCCCCCTGTGAGCGCTCCCTCCAGGCTGCCATGCCGTCTCCACGACGCCCGCCATACTGTCCCCCTGATGACCCCACCGTCATAACCTTCCACACACACATCTTCGCCCCGTCGCCGCTCCTGGGGCCTGCTGGCTGACCCCGCAACCCCGTGTAACACTACCAGGGGGCGCCGCAGCGCTGTAACCCCCAAACAACTCCGTGCACCCCCGGTGTATCCCGAGCAACCACTCCCAAGACTGCCGTAGCCGGGCCGCCAGTAGAGACCCCGGTGCCATGGGAATACCCTACAGGGGTTTGGGCCTTATTACCCTGGTCGGGACGACCCATGACACCTCACTGTTGTATGCGGCGACCCGGGGCAGGCGGGTGAAGCATCCCTGTCCGACCCTCATGCACGGGGGCAGTACGGCTCACCATCAGGCCGGCACGACCTGTCACATCGCGTTGGCCGTCATACGCCGCCTGCCAGTACCGCACAATCAGCCCGCGTAGGCACTGCTTCTCAGGCGCCACTCCCTCCGCTGCGTCCAGCGTAGGGATGGTAGCTGGTGCACCCACAATTCCCATCCCCATCAACCTGCACCCCCGGCACCCACCACTCCGACACCATTTCCTCCGTGATGCCACAACCAGAGTATCCGTGAGTCGCCCTCCAGAGCCGCCCACCACAGCATCAGGGGCAGGGCCGCAGACGGCGCTCCAGGGCACCGTACCCCTTCCACTCGGACGCTCTTCAGGCCACCCTGGATAGTCGTCCAGGCACTTGAGGACATCCGTCCAGAGTGCCGCAGTGCCCACCTCGCCTTAGGCCACCCCCTGTCGGCATGCTCCTGACATGTCCCGCACAGCGGGGCGGAGGCACACTGATGAACCCAAACGGACACCGTCTCCCCGCACCCGTGGCATCGCTGCGGAAGCACAGACCGCGATGGAACGCAGCTACCATCACAGCACTGCGACCACAGGTCCTGCCATACATCGCAGCACGCGTCCTGGAGCCCGAGCAAAGCCCCTGTCAGCGTGCGTGCTGTGGCACTACTGAGGAGGCTGCGCCTCGCCTCCTCCCACGTGGACACCGGGCGGAGTATCGGTCGTCCGTCGGGCATCTCCGGCAGGCTCTCAAGCAGCCGGGGCCACCGCGCCACCTTGGGGCCGCGCGTGCCATGCGCCAGGAGCTCCCAACCGTAGTCCCGCAAGACCTCCCTGATGACAACAACCCCGTCCTGCTCCGGGCCCCTGGCGGAAGCCAGAACCAAGCGTTGCCCTCCCGCCCGAGCCTCAATGACCGCCCTGAGACCCAGGGTGTCAAGGGTGTGACGGGCATCGGCAGCCACGTGGTCGTCCCCCTCTGGCAGAGAGAACATGGCCTCCGTGACTTGGCCTTGCGCGTCGTCGCCCTGTACCCGCGCCAGCTGCTCGGAGCCCACTAACACTGCCATGGACCGCTGCTCCGTGACCGCCGGTACGGCTCGTCGCAGCTGCCGGTCACATAGCCACAACGTACCCACGTCAAGCACGACAGCCACCGCCAGGACTGGGAGACCGCACAGAGGTTGCTGAAGGACTGGCAGCACCTCGCGAGGCCAGCCCATGACGTTCCCCACAGCTGGATGGTTGGCGTACACCTGGAGCCAGGGATCACTCTGGCCGTCAGGGTTTCTCACCTTGGTACCCCGCACCTGGGCCCAGGACTGCGCCGACACCACGCGGGACCACTCCCTGAATGCCGTGATGTCTCGCGCCACCCAGGAACCGATCCACCGGTCGAAGGCCTGCGCCACCGCCGCCATCCAGTGAGGGAACAAGGACAAGGCCTCCCCACGCTCGATGCACGACCGCGACACCAGTAGTGCGTGCAGCGGTGCCCTCAGAAAGGTTGCCCGCAGGTCGCCGGGGAGGCCGGCAAACGGGTTCCACGGCGGACGCTGCAGGATCCTCCCTGCCGGCGGGCAGAAGGGTGTGTCACCGCGCAGGAACGCGTATACCGCCCTCCTTCGATCTTGCATCGGCAGCTGCATGATCTGGGTGAGCCGATGGTTCCTGCGGGCATACACATCTTCCCCAATCTGGACCATGTCCTCCACAAAGAGTCTGGCCTTGGCAGGGCCCCGGGACGACGCCGCTCGCACCGCAGCGAACAGCCGCTTCAGGTCCCCGGGTACGACACCTGCCATCAGGGATTCTGCCCACCTGCAGCCGTGCTCCCTCCACGCCACGAACTCCACCGCCCTGTCCGTTAGGGGTAGCTCCGCCGTGAACTCCTCCACACGCCTGCACAGGAGCCCAGCCACCTCCTCGTCCCGCGCACACAGTAGGCGCATGTGGCCGATGTCCTCCTCCGGCCCCCCACAGAAGATACAGGGGTGGGCTGGTATTGCCACACGCGTGAGCTTCTGTCTCCACCGTCGCATGACCTGCATGGTGGACAAGCGACCGTCACGTGCCCGCAGCATATTCCTGTGCGTTGGGCCGTGGTGCACAGCTCCCAGGGACATCGCCTCGCAGGCGCCAACTAGTGGCGTGTGCGCCCTGGTGCGTGCCGCTAGCGAACGCCACTCTATCTCCCGGACCTGCTGAAGGGCTTGCATGGATGGTACACGCGGCTCGAGCTCACCATTATCCCCCGGTACCAAGAGGATGGCGTGCTCCTTCGGCAGGACAAGATGGACTGGCGGGGCCATCGCACGGGCCGCGGCAGAGTCCGGTGCCTCAAGCGGGACCGCCGCTAAGTGCGAGCTCTGCCTCACCACCCAGTGGTGCGGCCCCCCAACTCGGCGCGGCAGCCGCCGCAGCCCCTCCACTATCCAGCTCAGTGCATGTTGATTGACCAGATGTGACGTCGGCCCCTTGATGCCAGGGTACAGGGCCTCCTGCGCCCTGCGGAGATGCGCTCCTATGACGGACGCATCCACCACGTGTACCGTGCACGCTGACGGGGGCGTGTGCAACAAGTACGCCGCCGCGCCAATGATCTCTGCCTCCGGGACCGTGCCGTAGATGGCACCCGTCCACGTGGGGATTCCGTGGCTGGCCACCGCCACATTTGTGGCGTCGTCTCCCTGGGGCGACGCGTCAGACGATGTGACTTTAGTCGCCACCGGCACCCAGCAGTACCGGTGGGGCTCTAGCCACGCCACGTCGGAGTGGGGGCTCTGCACCACCTTTCCCAGAGACGCCGCGCTGGAGGCCGTGAGCTCCGGGGACAGGACCACCCTCGGTCGATACACCGCATGTGGTCTCCAGGCCAGGTCACATCCGCAGACTGATTTGATGGCGTCCAGGGCGGTGGTGTATTCCGCCCCCCAAACCGTTGCGGAGCAGGAAGGCTGGTATACCACGACAGACCCCTGCTCCACTGCGCCACCACCACGCAACGACGTGACGGCGACATGCGGATCATGCGGCACGTTGGACATTCGGACCACTTCCGGGACCGAGTGCTCATCCGGATCCGGGATTGGGCCTGCCGGTAGCAGAAGAACAATTGCCCATTCGCTGCACTTGTGCACCGCCGCGCACGCCCTGGAAAACGCTGGCTGTCCGTGCACAACCCACAGTGGTGGCGGGCTTATGCCGCCCCCGGCGTGAGGAGTGAGTAGGGGGACGGACGCCGGATCGTCTTGCTGCTGGTAGCCCTCAAAGACGTCCCCCAGCAGAAACAGGAGGGCGGCCAGCGGGACGAACGGCATGGACAGCCCCGGGTTGGCCGGGTCCCATCCTTCCTCCCTGTATCCGCCCACCACATACACGTCTCCCGCAGCGGACTGGCTATTGCGTTTGCTGGCCTTCTTTCGGCGCACTGGGTGAATGAGCCGGTGAGTCAACGGACCGGGCAGCTGCGGCCGGAAGACGTCGCGAAGCCCCGTGAGCCACACGTGGTCCAGCTGGTGGGGTCCTACTCCCGCGTGCGGAAGGTGCAGGTGGTCCTCGTGGCACTCCTGTAGCTGGACCGCCCAGTGCCCAGGCGCAGGGCAGGGGAGCCGCGCATGCAGGAGGTCATTTGCGGGATCAGTCAGGGACTGCACTGCCGCATCTGTGCGGGGCCCCGAGAGAATGCAGATGTCCCTACCCTTGAAGGCGTAGGATTGGGATACCCACTTCCGCCCCGCCCACTGCACTTGCGGCAGATGGGCGTGTACACACGAGTACACCGATGATGGCATGAGAAGCCCCACGCGCAACGTCCCCATCGCCCTGAGCACCCTGTCCACCCACGTATAGCCAGCGTGTGTGGCGAATGACGCAGAGGGCACCATGAACTGCCCGCACACTCCGTACTGCACGTGCATGTCTCGGAGCATGGCCCGCAGCTCATCACGGACCGTCATCGACCTGTGGTGGGTGAGCTGAGCCACGGTCGCCACGACGGAGTCGCGGCATATAACCTGGACATCTGCCAACCGGAGGAGCCAGACTAGGGCGATGCTGTGGCGCAGTGTGAGGGGCTGGGTGCAGGGCGGCGCGGGGACGTGCGGCGGGAGGGGGGGGGGGGGGGGCGGTGACGTGGGAGGGGGCACGGCGGAGGAGTGACGCCAGCGACGTGTGCGTCGTGCTGAGGGTGGAAAGGAGCTCGCGGAGGAGTTCCTCCCGGCCAGCGCTGTCCAGCAGTGGGGGGGCGCCGTGGGGGGAGGTGGAGTGCCACATGCCCAGCATACTGGACCCCGACTGCGTCGGGGGGCCGGGTCGCCGGGCGGCTGGGAGGTGCTCGGAGAGGTACACTGCGGCGTTGGCCGTGCGGAGCTCAAAAGGGGAGACGAGGTGGGGGGAGTGGCCGGCCGTGGCTGCGAGAACGGGCGGGTGCGTGAGCAGGCGCCACGCGAGGAGCAACTGCAGGGCGTAGTGGGGGGGGCAGTGGTACTGGAGGTGAGCGGCGGAGTCCGGGTAGGGGCGGTGACAGAAGGGGCACGTCATATATATATATATATATATATATATATATATATGTGTGTGTATATATATATATATATATATATATATATATATATATATATATATATATATATATATATATATATATATATACATATATATATATATATATATATATATATATATGTATATATATATATATATATATATATATATATATATATATATATATATATATATATATATATATATATATATAGCCATTGCGCCACTTGGCGCCTCACAGTAGACCGCCGCCCTGTGGTCCCGCTCCCCCCAGCACCACTCCCGGGGCCGCACCCGGCCCACGTCGTGTTCACCCCCACGTCGCGGGCCGCGGACATCCTCCCACTCCTCGCCGCCACCCCCCCCGGGCAACGCATACTGCTTGCCGCCAACCCCTCGGTCCTCAGTGAGGTCCTCATCGG